>OY997262.1:432903882-434121382 GCA_963921465.1 Triticum timopheevii
TTTAGCCGAATTTAGCTGAACTTTGCCAAATGTGTGTTTTTTTAACTTAAACGGTATTTGGGGGCGGTCCTGGGGTCGGCAACTGGGAACCCACTCGCCCCCAGGCCGATTTTTTGCGCCGGCTCGCCCCCAGGCGGCGATTTTACGTGCCCCCTGGGGGGACAACGGCTGGAGATGCTCTGATCAGTGGGAGTTGGGTCTCTCTGTGCTGGAGCAGTATCTATGAAAAATGGAGTTGGTTTATTATCTCCTAGCATTTGGATCTTTTGCAAAGACCTGGTTTGTAACCCTTCAGATTCTAACATAGCCATCTTCCCCTTGCATGCCTTATATAGAAGAATGGTGCTTCAATTATAAAACATGCTACAACAGAAATGGAATAGGTACTTAAGAATAGAAAGGCATGACATATTGACATGTATTCCTTCCATCCGGAAATAAATGGATGGGTCTAGACATATTTCAGTTCTAGATACATCCAATTTTATCCATTTTTGCGACATGTAATCCGTACGGAGGGAGTATGATGTAAGAGCTAGAGATACGATAGGACAACACAGTAAAAAAACACAAAAAACCCATTGTAGAACCAAAGTATTCAAACCCACTGATACGAGATAGTACACTCATGCAGCTCAGGATGCAAAACTACCAGGCAGTTTTCCTTACAAAAATCAACATCGTGGCCTTTAACCATACATTTTGCTACAACTAAATTTAGATCAGATAAAGGTTGGATTCACGCCGATTAACAAAATACATGCTGATGTAAAAATATAGTGATATACAACAGGTTCTTTGCTACCTCTTGAGCACTACATTGGATTTCCCCAGAGAGGAGAGGATGATGCAGCAAAATAGCGTAAGTATTTCCCTCAGTTTTTGAGAACCAAGGTATCAATCTAGTAGGAGACCACGCACAAGTCCCTCGTACCTACACAAAACGATAGCTACTCGCAACCAACGTGATTAGGGGTTGTCAATCCCTTCACGATCACTTACGAGGGTGAGATCTGATAGAGATGATATATAATATTTTTGGTATTTTTGATATAGAGATGCAAAGTGAAAAGTAAAAAAGCAAAGTAAAAAAAAAGCAAATAATAAAGTGATGGAGATTGATATGATGAGAATAGACCCGGGGGCCATAGGTTTCACTAGTGGATTCTCTCAAGAGCATAGATATTCTACGGTGGGTGAACAAATTACTATTGAGCAATTGACAGAACTGAGCATAATTATAACTATATCTAGGTATGATCATGTATATAGGCATCACGTCCGAGACAAATAGATCGAAACGATTCTGCATCTACTACTATTACTCCACTCATCGACCGCTATCCAGCATGCATCTAGAGTATTAAGTTAAAAACAGAGTAACGCCTTAAGAAAGATGACATGATGTAGAGGGATAAATTCATGCAATATGATAAAAAACCATCTTGTTATCCTCAATGGCAACTATACAATACGTACCTTGCAACCCTTTCTGTCACTGGGTAAGGACACCGCAAGATCGAACCCAAAGCTAAACACTTCTCCCATTGCAAGAACTACCAATCTAGTTGGCCAAACCAAATGGATAATTCGAAGAGACTTGCAAAGATAACTCAATCATACATAAAATAATTCAGAGAAGATTCAAATATTATTCATAGATAAGTTGGATCATAAACCCACAATTCATCGGTCTCAACAAACACACCGCAGAAAGAAGATTACATCAAATAGATCTCCACAAGAGAGGGGGAGAACATTGTATTGAGATCCAAAAAGAGAGAAGAAGCCATCTAGCTACAAGCTATGGACCCGAAGGTCTAAAGTAAACTACTCACACTTCATTGGAGAGGCTATGGTGTTGATGTAGAAGCCCTCCATGGTAGATGCCCCCTCCGGCGGAGCTCCGGAACAGGCCCCAAGATGGGATCTCATGGATACAGAAAGTTGCGGCGGTGGAATTAGGGTTTTGGCTCCGTATTTGATCTGTCGGGGGTACGTAGGTATATATAGAAGGAAGGAGTACGTCGGTGGAGCAACAGGGGGCCCACGAGGTAGGGGGGCGTTCCCTAGGGGGCGCGCCCCCCACCCTCATGACCGCCTCTGTTACTTCTTGGAGTAGGGTCCAAGTCTCCTGGATCACGTTCGGTGAGAAAATCACGTTCCCGAAGGTTTCATTCCGTTTGGACTCCGTTTAATATTCCGTTTCTTCGAAACACTGAAATAGGCAAAAAAAACAGCAATTCTGGGTTGGGCCTCCGGTTAATAGGTTAGTCCCAAAAATAATATAAAATTGGAAAATAAAGCCCAATATAGTCCAAAATAGTGGATAAAGTAGCATGGAGCAATCAAAAATTATAGATACGTTGGAGACGTATCAAGCATCCTCAAGCTTAATTCCTGCTCGTCCTTGAGTAGGTAAATGATAAAAAAGAATTTTTGATGTGGAGTGATACTTTGGCATAATTTCAATGTAAATCTTCTTTATTGTGGCATGAATATTCAGATCCGAAAGATTCAAGATAAAAGTTCATATTGACATAAAAGTAATAGTACTTTAAGTATACTAATCAAAGCAATCATGTCTTCTCAAAATAGCATGGCTAAAGAAAGTTATCCCTACAAAATCATATAGTCTGGCTGTTGCTCTATCTTCATCACACAAGGTATTTAATCATGCACAACCCCGATGACAAGCCAAGTAATTGTTTCATACTTTAGTAATCTCAAACTTTTTCAACTTTCATGCAATACGTGAGCATGAGCCATGGACATAGCACTATAGGTGGAATAGAATGGTGGTTGTGGAGAAGACAAAAAAGGAGAAGATAGTCTCACATCAACTAGGCGTATCAATGGGCTATGGAGATGCCCATCAATAGATATCAATGTGAGTGAGTAGGGATTGCCATGCAACGGATGCACTAGAGCTATAAGTATATGAAAGATCAACAAAAGAAACTAAGTGGGTGTGCATCCAACTTGCTTGCTCACGAAGACCTAGGGCACTTTTGAGGAAGCCCATCATTGGAATATACAAGCCAAGTTCTAAAATGAAAAATTCCCACTAGTATATGAAAGTGACAACATATGAGACTCTCTATCATGAAGATCATGGTGCTACTCTGAAGCACAAGTGTGGTAAAAGGATAGTAGCTGAGGGAGTCCTGGACTAGGGGGTGTCCGCACAGCCGGACTATCAATGTCCGCCGGACTATCAAGACTACGAAGATACAAGATTGAATACTCCGTCCCGTGTCCGGATGGGACTTTCCTTTGCGTGGAAGGCAAGCTTGGCAATACGGATATGTAGATCTCCTACCATTGTAACCGACTCTGTGTAACCCTAGCCCTCTCCGGTGTCTATATAAACCGGAGGGCTTTAGTCCGTAGGACAACATACAATCATACCATAGGCTAGATTCTAGGGTTTAGCCTCCTTGATCTCATGGTAGATCTACTCTTGTACTACCCATATCATCAATATTAATCAAGCAGGACGTAGGGTTTTACCTCCATCGAGAGGGCCCGAACCTGGGTAAAAACATCGTGTCCCTCGTCTCCTATTACCATCCGCCTAGACGCACAGTTTGGGACCCCCTACCCGAGATCCGCCGGTTTTGACACCGACAGTAGCATTGTCCCTTCTCTCTTTTTCTCTCATTTTTTTCGTCCAGAGTCTCATCCCGACTTATGGGGGAATCATAGTCTCCATCATCCTTTCCTCACTGGGACAATGCTCTAATAATGATGATCATCACACTTTTATTTTTCTTACAACTCAACAATTACAACTCGATACTTAGAACAAAATATGACTCTATAAGAATGCCTCCGGCGGTGTACCGGGATATGCAATGAATCAAGAGCGACATGTATGAAAATTATGAAGGTGGCCTTGCCACAAATACAATGTCAACTACATGTTCATGCAAAAAGAAATATGACAATGATGGAGCGTGTCATAATAAACGGAACGGTGGAAAGTTGCATGGCAATATATCTCGGAGTGGCTATGGAAATGCCATAATAGGTAGGTATGGTGGCTGTTTTGAGGAAGGTATATGGTGGGTGTAGGTATGGTGGCTGTTTTGAGGAGGGTATATGGTGGGTGTATGATACCAGCGAAAAGTGTGCGGTATTAGAAAGGCCAGCAAAGGCGGAAAGGTGAGAGTGCGTATAATCCATGGACTCAACATTAATCTAAAGAACTCATGCACTTGTTGCAAAAGTTTAGAAGTCATCAAAAACCAAAGCACTACGCAGGTCCTCCTAGGGGGATAGATTGGTAGGAAAAGACCATCGCTCGTCCCCGACCGCCACTCATAAGGAAGACAATCAATAAATAAAATTGTGCTCCAACTTCATCACAAAGCGGTTCATCATACGTGCATGCTACGGGAATCACAAACTTCAACACAAGCATTCTTTAAATTCATAATCACCCAACTAGCATCACTTTGATATTATCACCTCCATATCTCAAAACAATTATCAAGCATCAAACTTTTCTTAGTATTCAACATACTCAAAAGAAAGTTTCACATATCTTGAATACCAAGTATATTATCATTAAGCAAATTACCATGCTATAACGACTCTCAAAATAATCTAAGTGAAGCATGAGAGATCAATAGTTTCTTTAAAACAAATCCACCACCATGCTCTAAAAGATCTAAGTGAAGTACTAGAGCAAAAATTATCACGCTCAAAATATATAAGTGAAGCACTAGAGCAGAACTATCAAGCTCAAAAGATATAAGTGAAGCACATAGAGTATTCTAGCAAATTCCAAATCATGTATGGCTCTATCAAAAGGTGTGTACAGCAAGGATGATTGTGGTAAACTAACAAGCAAAGACGCAAATAATACAAGACGCTCCAAGCAAAACACATATCATGTGGTGAATAAAAATATAGCTCCAAGTAAATTACCGATGGAAGTGGGCGAAAGAGGGGATGCCTTCCGGGGCATCCCCAAGCTTTGACTTTTTGGTGTCCTTGGATTAGCTTGGGGGTTCCATGTGCATCCCCAAGCTTAGTCTCTTGCCACTCCTTGTTCCATAATCCATCAAAAGAATTCACCCAAAACTTGAAAACTTCACAACACAAAACTCAATAGAAATCTCGTGAGCTCCGTTAGTGAAAGAAAACAAAACCACCACATAAGGTACTGCAATGAACTCATTATTTATTTATATTGGTGTTAAACCTACTTTTTTCCAACTTCTCCATGGATTATAAACTATTTTACTAGCCATAGATTCATCAAAATAAGCAAACAACACACGCAAAACAGAATCTGTCAAAAACAGAACAGTCTGTAGAAATCTGTAACTAATGCAAACTTCTGGAACTCTACAAATTCTACCAAAATAGGACGTACTGTAAAATTTGTCTATTGATCAGCAGCAAAAAGAATCAATGCAAAATAACGTATCTGTGATTTATTGAATTTTTTCTCGTGAGCGCAAAGTTTCTGTTTTTCAGCAGAATCAAATCAACTATCATCGTAGGTTATCCTATAGGTTCTACTTGGCACAAACACTAATTAAAACATAAAAACACATACAAACAGAGGCTAGATGGATTATTTATTCCTAAACAGAAGCAAAAACAAAAGAAAAAAATAAAATTGGGTTGCCTCCCAACAAGCGCTATCGTTTAACGCCCCTAGCTAGGCATAAAAGCAAGGATAGATCTAACGAGTGCCATCTTTGGTTTTTAGTTTCTTAGCGGAGTCATGATGGAATCCGGGAGGTTATTTACGTTTCCCTTCATACTTGGAAATTTTTAGAGGCAAAGAATCCAACCGCTCATTACAAAGGGTAATCAACATATTCATGAGGTGAAGATTTCCGCTAACACTTTTAAGAGGCTCAAGAGATTTTTGTAAAATTTTCGTTACTTCGCAAATCTTTCCAAACACTTGGGTTTCTTCTTGGGTAGGATGTGGTCCTCCCTTTTGAGGTAGTGTTCCCACTATTCCCTTTATAATTTCATGCACAATAATAGGATCAATTTCAATAAAGTTTCCCTTGGCAATGTAGTCCAAGAGTTGTCTATGTGTCATATTTAGCCCAACATAAAAATTGCGAAGAAGAATTCTAAAGTTCAACTCTAGGGTGCACTTGTGATAAGATTCCATCATCCTATACCAAGCATCTTTCAAATTTTCTCCTTTCCTTTGCTTGAAGTGAAGAACTTCAAACTCGGGAGACATAGGAGCGGATAAGGAACTAGCCATAATAACGAGGTAAACGAGCAAGCACAAGGGCGACGGAAAAAGGAAAGCAAAAAGAGAGGAGGAGATTGGGAAAGAGAGGGCGAATAAAACAGCAAGGGTGAAGTGGGGGAGAGGAAAATGAGAGGCAAATAATGTAATGCGAGAGATAGGGATTGTGATGGGTACTTGGTATGGTTGACTTGCTTGCGTGAGCCTCCCCGGCAGCGGCGCCAGAAATTCTTCTTGCTACCTCTTGAGCACTGCGTTGGATTTCCCCGAAGAGGAGAGGATGATGCAGCAAAGTAGCATAAGAATTTCCCTCAGTTTTTGAGAACCAAGGTATCAATCCAGTAGGAGACCACGCACAAGTCCCTCGTACCTACACAAAACGATAGGTACTCGCAACCAACGCGATTAGGGGTTGTCAATCCCTTCACGGTCACTTACGAGGGTGAGATCTGATAGAGATGATAAATAATATTTTTGGTATTTTTGATATAGAGATGCAAAGTTAAAAGTAAAAAGCAAAGTAAAAACAAAGCAAATAATAAAGTGATGGAGATTGATATGATGAGCATAGACCCGGGGGCCATAGGTTTCACTAGTGGCTTCTCTCAAGAGCATAGATATTCTACGGTGGGTGAACAAATTACTGTTGAGCAGTTGACATAATTGAGCATAATTATGAGTATATCTAGGTATGATATTGTATATAGGCATCACGTCCGAGACAAGTAGATAAAAACGATTCTGCATCTACTACTATTACTCCACTCATCGACCGCTATCCAGCATGCATCTAGAGTATTAAGTTAAAAACAAAGTAACGCCTTAAGCAAGATGACATGATGTAGAGGGATAAATTCATGCAATATGATAAAAAACCCATCTTGTTATCCTCAATGGCAACAATACAATACGTGCCGTGCAAGCCTTTCTGTCACTGGGTAAGGACACCGCAAGATCGAACTCAAAGCTAAACACTTCTCCCATTGCAAGAACTACCAATCTAGTTGGCCAAACCAAACGGATAATTCGAAGAGACTTGCAAAGATAACTCAATCATACATAAAAGAATTCAGAGAATATTCAAATATTATTCATAGATAAGCTAGATCATAAACCCACAATTCATCGGTCTCAACAAATACACTGCAAGAAGAAGATTACATCGAATAGATCTCCACAAGAAAGGGGGAGAACATTGTATTGAGATCCAAAAAGAGAGAAGAAGCCATCTAGCTACTAGCTATGGACCCGAAGGTCTGAAGTAAACTACTCACACTTCATCGGAGAGGCTATGGTGTTGATGTAGAAGCCCTCCATGGTAGATGCCCCCTCCGGCGGAGCTCTGGAATAGGCCCCAAGATGGGATCTCGTGGATACAGAAAGTTGCTGCGGTGGAATTGGGTTTTTGGCTCCGTATTTGATCTGTTGGGGGTACGTAGGTATATATAGGAGGAAGGAGTACGTCGGTGGAGTCATAGGGGGCCCACGAGGTAGGGGGCGCGCCCCCCACCCTCGTGACTGCCTCTGTTACTTCTAGGAGTAGGGTCCAAGTCTCCTGGATCACGTTCGGTGAGAAAATCACGTTCCCAAAGGTTTCATTCCGTTTGGACTCCGTTTGATATTCCGTTTCCTCAAAACACTGAAATAGGCAAAAAACAGCAATTCTGGGTTGGGCCTCCGGTTAATAGGTTAGTCCCAAAAATAATATAAAAGTGGAAAATAAAGCCCAATATTGTCCAAAACAGTAGATAAAGTAGCATGGAGCAATAAAAAATTATAGATACGTTGGAGACGTATCATACTTACATATGCATTGGAGCACAGAGAATTCCTGCAAGGATCTTTCCTCACAGACGATACCAGTGCAGAAATTCTTCTATCTGTTAAGCTTATTTTCTAAAAGAGAGATGGGTAAGAAACATGTAGAAAATATGATCATCATGCTATAAAATTTCATGATGCAAGGATACGCACAAGCTTCTTAGAATGGAGTTGACATATTTTTGTTGGACTGGAGCGGACTAGTTCTTTGGCCACTGGAATCTGCTTATTATTAGTAGGAGTTGGGTTTCTCTGCGTTGGAGCAGTATCTATAAAAACCGGAGTTGGTTTACTATCTCCTGGCGTTTGGATCTTTTGCAAAGACCTTGTTTGTAACCCTTCAGATTCTAACATAGTCGTCTTCCCCTTGCATGCCTTGTATAGAAGAATGGTGCACAAGTAATATGAGGGTACAACCTATCTGACCACCATCCATAGGAGTGAGCATTGTGTGTTGACTTGTCGATGGCCCTGCAGTTGTTGTGGTTGTCCATGTCAGGCATGCGCATTCGATGTAGGGAACTATTGAGTGGGGACTATAGCTCCTTTCTGGTGTATGCTTCCCTTGTTGGAGCAGTTGCCATGAGTCTGAAGACGGTGTGGTTTAACATGTAGATAACGCATAATGTTAAGAATGACACATCTCTTTGATCTGAAAAAATACCCTAAGAGATCAACAGCAAGGTACGAGAGTGGTCACACGTCTATTGACTGAAGACTAAACTGGGGTCACACGATTTTATTTTATTTTGGTATTGTTCGATCTATGCCAGATGGCTTGATGGCCGTCTTGTGCGCCTCCCGGCTGACACTATTTGGAATCTTCCCCGAACAGCGAGCGACCAACGGCAGAGCAGCCTGCCTCCGCTGTCCGTGGCCCTGACGAAAACCCCGCTCCCCGCCCCACCGCACTGTCGTGGTTGTGCCACCCCCGGGCCAATCCACAAAGACTCGCCGTCATCCAGATCTGGCGGTGGCAGTACCTTCAACCCACATAACTCGATGATAGCCATCTAATACCGGCAGCCTAGGAGCTCCACCGCCTCGAGGGGTGTTGCTTCCCATTGGAAATCGATTGGCCCAGAATAAAAATTCAGACAAATGTCGCCTAAATAAAGTGATTTGAGATGAGGGTGCGACCTATCTGGCGGCATGGTGAAGTAGGCAGCTCCAGCTACCGAGTCGGTGAGGCCGGCGCGGTTGTGGTGGCGACCGGCAGCAGGGAAGCAGAGATGTCGCGACGGTCGACGGCTACGGCGAAGCAGCACCGGGACTCTGGACGGATCCAAAGATGGAGCTGCTCTGGCACCGTGAACAACAACGAGGGTGAATCTACTCCGGTATGGTTCACGCGGCCGTCTTTGAGGCAACTCCAGCAGCACGGAGTAAGAGGCACACGGCCGAGTGCACGATGGCAAATGGACAGCGTCTCCAGCATTAGGCAGGAGGGCGGCTATGAAATTGGTGCGGTGGGGGCGTCATAGAGGAGGGGCTGAGGTTTCACGGCTCGGGAGAAGGGAGCTTCCGGGGAGAATGTGATTTGGTTCCCACGAGGTATGAATGGGAGGGAATTGGGAGGGGAGTGGAACCATGTCTTTCGGACGCATTTGTGTGAAATGTGGGGGGAGTTACAGTTCTACCCCTGCCTTTAGGCTTCTCGGCTTGGCTCTGTGTACTAAGTGTAGGGGATAGTAGAGTAACTTTGCTTCTCCCCAAATAGTGAGCGGGAGCGATTTCGGGCGAGGAGGGCGTGTTTTGAAATATAGTGGGCTCGAGCGATTTCGGGCGAGGAGAGCGTGTTTTGAAATAGTGGGCGCGAGCTATTTCGGGCGAGGAGAGCGTGTTTTGCCGACCATAGTTTATGAATTATTCGGCACATGTCATTTCGGCTGAGGAGAAGGCGCGCTTGGATGAAGTTACGAACCTACCCTCGATGTACAACGGGCCAATTGATGCGTGTCCCACATAGGCCGGTATTTTCGTGTCTCCCATTTATTTGATCGGGCGAATTCCACCGAGTAGAGGGTGTTTAACGGTTCGTTCAAATTTCGGGTGAACGAGCATCCACGTCTACCTTACCAAGTCGATACGAATCAAATTTTGAAATATTATCTTGCCACTTCTTTTTTAGATGGAGAGATGATGCTCGGGAGTAATGTATTTTTACATGCTCATTGCTAGTGATTTACTATATGACGAATAATTGACCCACTCAAAAACGGGAATCAAATCCAAAATGAAATATCTCGATTCAATGAAATAGCTCGTTCACCAGGTCAAAATAGTGAACTAAATCCAAAATTGAACACCTCAATCGAGTAGCATGTTGTATAGTATTATAGTACTCCATGAACATGTTGAAAGTCAAATTAATGAACTTGTTTGATATATGCATATATCCGTTCATGTGTGGATTGTAGACAACATGTTCTCCAATTTAAATATTTGAATGCAAGTTTATATCGAAACATGGTTTATATCAGTCTTTGAGGCATAAAACACGACCTCCCCCTCTCCCGGACTCCTTCTCTCTCTCTCTCTCTCTCTCTCTCTCTCTCTCTCTCTCTTTGTGTGTGTGGGGATCTTTGTAGTTCACATGCATATATAGTCCATCTATAGGTCTCTCTCTCACACTATGTATGATTCTCTAGTCCAAGCTAGATATCTTGGGTGCACTCATCATACACACACAAATTACTAGGCTCGTTGCCCATAAATCTCTCACGCACCACTCTGTCATCTCAGAGCTCTTCCCTCTCTCTCTCAAACTCTCCATCTACCTCAGTCACACATACACATGCATATCTCACTCGCACTCGATAGACCCATCTAAAGCTCTATCTCTCTCCCTCATTCTCTCTCCATCTCACACTCACACACACACAATCTCATGCCTAGCTAGCCAAGTATGATGGTCTCTCACTCCATTGTAGGCACACGCAGTCCCCCCCTATATGTATATGACTAGCTAATCTTAGTCTCCATCACAAACATGTGCATGGTCTATCTTGATTTCTCTCGGGCCATCTTTCTATCACACATGCACCTCCCTCAATCTCCCACCCATATAGTCTCCTCACAATCTCGAGGGGATCTCTCTATCACAAACACACCCTCTCTCCCTCCCCATGAGTCCATGTTCTCCATGTGTCCCTCTCGACCTTTGTTCCTTGTTGGCCAGACCTCTATTGGACATGTGCTATAGGGGTGTCTCTGTCGGTTGCAAACAAGCACGCACTAGCTATATTCGTGTATCTCCTCGCCTCAGTTTTCTATCTGGAGATGCATGCGTGATATGTTTGCATAAGAAACGAAAAAAACACTCTCCCTCTAATTTATCGTTTGTTGTCACTTTCTCTTTCACACACATAATCTTTTCGCACACTCACTCATTCTCCTTCACACGCACTTGATCTCTCTCGACTTAGGCACTCTCTTCAGTCCATAGCATATAGATTTATTGAAAATTCAAACGTCACAAAGTTTGACCTTGTACGTGGAGAAAAACAATTACATCTAGAACGACAAACATATACCATTAGATTCACCATGAGATGTAGTTTCGTATGATGTATCTTTGGTATTGTAGATATAAATAATATTTGCGTAAACCTGATCAAAGTTTCCAAAGTTTGACTTATAAAAAATTTACATGCACTGCATTATCGAGCGGATAGAATATCTCTTTCCCCCTCTCAGCTATCTGACGCACCACTCAGCCTTATCGGGGCTCGTCTATCTCTCTCAAACTTGATATCTCCCTGGTTCACACATACACATGTCTCGCTCGCGCTATACATATAGAGATCCAACACTCTCCGCCCTTGTTCTCTCTCTATGTGACACGCACCCCCCTAAGTACCATAATCCCTCACTCCATCATAGGCGCAAGCACCCCCCTAAGTATGATTATCTCTAACTAGCCATCAGGAACACACGTATTGTCTCCTTCCATCCATACGCCTATCTCTATATCTCTCGGGGTATCTTCTATCGCGCACACACCTTGCGATCTCCCACCCATGTAGTCCCATCACGATCTCCAGGGGATCTCTCTATGACAAACATACACTCTCTCCTCCCCATGTCTGCATTTTCTCCATACGTCTCTCTCGACCTCTCTCCCTTGTTTGTTAGACCCCTCTTGGCCACGTGCTAGGGGTCTTTCTCTCTCGGTTGCAAACAACCACACACTATTTTCTCACCTTTCTTCCATTGCCGAAGATGCATGTGTGATATGTTTGCATAAGACACACACGCCTTTTCTCTACTTTTATCGTGTGTTGTCCATGTCTCTTTCACACACGCACACACCCTTTTTTCACTCACTCTTTCTATTTCCCTCTCTCTCTCTCTCTAGTTAGGGACTCTCTCACATCCATAAGCATATGGATGTTTTGAAAAGTCAAACCTCAGAAAATTTTGACCAGGTATATGTGGAGAAAAACATTTACATCTGGAATGATCATTAGATTCATCAAAACATGTACTTACTTCGTGCTATCATTTATCTTTGGTATTGTAGATATAAGTAATTTCTTTACAAACTTGGTCAAAGTTTCAAAAGTTTGACTTAAAAAAAATGTTGGAACTACATTATCGAATGGAGGGAGTATCTCTTTCTCTCTCTTTGCTATCTCTCACGGGCCTCCCCTCTCACTCGAACTCTCTATACTGACGGATTATACACTTACTATGTCAGTGTATAGCTTCGTATATTGTTTAGTTGACTGGTCAACCAAACCACATGCTGTGTTGTCAGCTCGTGTTCTCTATCTTCGTGTGCTGGCCCATGTGGTAGTGGGTGAAAATAAGTAAACTAGAGGTCCATCTGACACGCAGTGAAGTAAACAAAGTTGAAACCACTTGGGGTAGCACCCTGCACGCTAGTAAATTGAGGGTGCATTGAGAACACCCTTCTTCTGCGTGAAGGACGCACTCGCGCACAATTCAACACTGCACGGTGGCATGCACAGAAGGACGCACTCACGCACACCCAACACACAACACACACCAGCACATGTGTACACCGGCGTCGCCGCCGGTTGAGATGGATGGCGAGGTAGCCAACAAGCGAAGGCGGCTCGAGCCAAAAGCGCATCCGGCGAGCCTGGACTTCATCAGTAGTCTCCCCGACGACATGCTGCTCGTCATCATCGGCCTCCTCCCCACCAAATCTGTCATGTGGACCGCCCTGCTCCCCCGGCGGTGGTGCCCCCTTTGGCATCGTGTCCCCCTCAATCTCACCATCGACAGCTGCCTCAGCGACGGGGATTGCAAATGCATGGCCGCAGTCTCCAAGATCCTTTCATCGCACCCTGGGCCAGCCAGACGCCTTGACAGCCGCATGTTCAGTACCAACTGCAAGGTCCAAGCCAAGTTCGATGAGTGGTTCTTATCCCCTACCCTAGATCACCTCGAGGAGCTCAGCTTTGAAGCTGGACAATGTTGCTCTCTGCCGGCGTCCGTGCTCCGCCTCACGCTAACGTTGCGCGGCGCTAGCTTCAGTTCCTGCTATCTTCCCCAAATTAATGCCGCGCCCGCCCTTCTTCTCCCTCAACTCAAGCAGCTCAACCTCTTTGACATTGTCATCTCGGAGAAGGCTATGGAGCACCTGCTCCACAGCTGTACTGCACTTGAGTACCTATCTTGA
Source organism: Triticum timopheevii (assembly GCA_963921465.1). NCBI lineage: Eukaryota > Viridiplantae > Streptophyta > Magnoliopsida > Poales > Poaceae > Triticum > Triticum timopheevii. Next base: position 432,917,592 of record OY997262.1, read on the forward strand.
GCAGATCCACCGGTTCATTAGCCTCCACATCGCCTCGACGAATCTCCGATGGATTTATGTGTCTTGCTGGCCCCGCAAAAAGACATCAATTGGAAAGAGATCACTCCAGCTATTCCATGTTATGGTCATTGAGAATGCGCCTTTCCTTGAGAGATTGCTTGTATCGGATCTAGAAGGTCCAACAAAAATCAGGGTCATTGACGAGCCGAAATTTACAGCGTTGGTGTACTCGTCTGCCAAATTCTCTGAACTCTTTATTAGATCTGTAATCGTTCAGGTACAACACTCATGTTCTTCTCCGTCTTCTTGAAATTCACATTTTTAAATTTCTTCTTGATGTATTTATGACCGTCTTCCAGAAAATGATTCCCACAAGCTTGACCCAATCTTGGCAATAAAATCTATCGGCCCCGATCTGGATCAAGTTGTTGGATTCCTTATTACATGTTTTCCGTGCACAGAGAAGCTACTCATCAAGGTGAAAGTTCTTTCCTGTTAGTAAACGGTAATCACAACGTAGCTCAATTTGTTTTGTAATTTTCCCAAATTACAATGACAAGTGTAGTGTTCAAAACTGCATCTACGCACTGCACCAAAAGAAATGTTTTTAGTGTTTTTTTCTCACGTGATCACCTGCATTGTTTTTTTGTTGTACTACTATAGTAGCCTAGGCTAGTCATAGTGGAAAGTAACTTAGACTAGTAACTCTATGGTTACCCTAAGAGCAAGTACTACCTATGTCCTGGTTTACTCTTCCTATTTTGTAGTATCAAAATTTGACCATAGATTTTACTGACAAAATGTTAATGGATGTCACTAAGAACTATATCGTTGGATTTGTATTTGAACATAATTTCAAATGGTATAATTTTTGGTGACATGCATTGGCATTTTCTTAGGTAAATTTATGGTCAACATTTTATACTAAATACGAGGTAGTACAAAAGTGGGCTATAACGGCCCTGCACAGTGTAGGTCAAAACATGTGCCAAATTCACTTGTGATGCATTTGGCATCGATGCCCCTCCATTGCTCACCTGGTGCCCCAATTTGGATCACCTACTTTGCTCCGGTGCCAAATTAACTCACGCAATGAAAAAACACTTGCGTGGGAGAGAGAGAGGACTAAGGCAATAAAAAACACTTGTTTGGGAGAGTGAGAGGATGGTGTAGTTGGTTTGATTGATTTTTTTATACATGTGGGTCTGTGTGCACGGCTGTGCCACCAGTCTCACATCGCGAGAGCGGAGCCAAAATCTTTTGATTTGACATCGATGCATATTATGTGGCATACTTTTGAGAAATATGGCATCGTCCACATAGTGGAAGGCAACAAATGCCCAAGCTCTTCACGTGCTCCTAGGTAAATGAGAGGAAAGAGAAAGTGAGAGAGAGAGAGAGTGAAAAAATATCACTAACCAGCCAACCCTATCGTATGAGCGAATGATATTGGTACATCATGATGACACGGCAATCTTATACAGCCAGCTGCTCTAATACGTTCTCTTCTGTTGCAGATGAAAAATGACCTGAAAGAGAAAAATGTGCTGCACTATAACAATCTCATCGAATGCCTTGATCTCCATCTTACAGAAATTGATTTGATAGACTACCGAAGCAGCACATCTGAGATTAAATTGGCCAGGCTCTTTGTTCTGGAGGCAAGTGTGTTCAAGGTAATGAGGTTTGGCGTTCTCTGGCGCAACAACGAATGGCGTGCTAATCATCGCAAGCGTCTAAGCCTAAATGACAAAGTCTCCGCAGAATCTGAATTTCTTTTTGAAACATCAAGTGGCCAGAGACTCGAAAACTTATTTTCCCATTAGTGACTTGTCAGGGTGGTGGATTTTAGTTTGTACAATAACGCTGCATCCACCTAAAGTAATGAAAGTTCTTACATAAAATTCCTAGTAATTCCCTCTTCGTAGGTGTAGCATTACTCCTAACATTTGTAATATCCGTTTGAAACTTGTAATATTGCCGTGTCCTATTCCTGCATTTTCAAAATCCTGCGAATCAAACAGGTCCTGAGTTGGTGATGATGTTGTGCATGCCATCTTTCACCAATATCCGTTGGATCTAGATCTGACGCATACAAACCAAACTTCTCCAGTTTTGCAAAATTATGCCTGCACTTGTTCCCTATTTACAAACAACTCCTTATCTCTCACAATCATCCTTATCTCCTCCCCAGCACATCTAGAAGGCCATGGGAAAATCTTGCGCGATGTCCGCTGCCGGCGCCGTCCACCCCCCAATCTTGGTATTTCGTGCAATGCACGGGCATCTTCGCATGGGAAATTATGTCGAACAAGGCTAGTTGTAAGAAGGCTAGCTCTACAGCCATGATGATAGTGACTGCAGACAGTGAGGCTGACTATGGTATGCCAAACACGGCGCCTATACTTAGGTGTCATCTCCGACGCAGGGTCTTGTCACTTCACTATGAGGAGCAACACGTAATAATTTGACCAACAGATAGTACAGTGCTACTACATTGGTAGTACTACTACTTATACTAGCACCACCATCTAGATTTAGTAGTACTACCACATCCATCTGGATTTTAGTATTTGACTAGAAATATCTAGTAATGCATGTCACAAAAAATGTACTACTCCCTCTGTAAATAAATACATGGTGTATTGTTTTATTCCTAGGCGAGTACCAACCTTTGTCAGGAGGCTTATTGTGTAGAGCATACAGATCAAGCACTTCTCCGGAACCATCTGTTGCTATCTACTGTGGTGGCCATGCTTACTATATATTCCTCGATTAGTTTAATGTTTCCAACATCTTCTTGTGCAGTTCCACTAAAATATATGGTATCTTCAAAGAAGGTCCCTGTTTGCACAAGTAGAGATACTTACATATTACATTAAGAGTGGCATCAAATCAGTGGCAAAACAATTTCTCATTCCAGCCATAGCAATAAATAAAGATGCAAAACTATATCATTACTTGTGTCATCACAGTTCTAGTGCTTCATTACAGCACCGGGAGTTGATTTTTGTTTTTCCTCTTGTTCTTCCCCTTCATCACTTGGTTCAATAACACACAAGCTTCGCCTTCAATGTAAGATTTGGCATGTCAATTAGGGAGCACAAGTATAGCACTAAACAATGACATTAATTTTCTGATGAAAGTGGCAAAATACAAGCAAACAGTTGTGAAATATCCTTATCTTACCTCAATGGGATATTACGGTGCACATACAGATTGGAAGTCTTGTCTCCATTTGTGCAGTTCACTAAAATCAAGCAACATTACTGTACAAGTAGCACAACATATGAAAGCACACTGCAGAATCATGTGAAAAAAGGCTAGTACTGACCTCTCATGATGCGGAATTCAAACAACTCACAAGAAGAAGATCTGAACCAAATTTGCCAACACGGATAGGAAGTAAGATCTCCTCTTGTGCAGTTCCACTAAGATCAAGCAATCAAGCAACATTGTCGGTGTGACATTTTGGTTGAACTGCACAAAAACACTCTTAAAACAAAAGTGTTTTGTGCAGTGCAACAAAAGGTCACAATGGCAACGAGGTGAAGTAGATAACCCTGTTTACACATAGGTGCAAAGGAAACAACTAGTGGTCAATAAAGGTGGATGACACAGAAGCCAACAAAAAGAAGCATCTACCTTATCTAAATGGGAAAGAAAGCAAGACAGTAGCATTTCTCAAACGGTGGCATTGATTAATCTTAACATAGAGATTATATTAACAATAAAATTCGTTAAACATGTAATTTGCTTTTAACTGTGGCATTGCATCAATTTTCCAGCGGCATTATTAGAGGGTGTTTGTTTACAGGGACATTTTGGTGTAGGGACTAAAAAAACTCCGTGTCAGTCCCATCTAAACCAAACAGGAGGGACTTTTAGGGACTAAAAGTGGGCATTTGGGACTAAAGAAAGAAGACCCCGAGGGAGTCTTTTTGGGACTTTTTCCAATAGTTGCCCCTGCCACGCATCGCACCTTGTCTCTATTAGTTCATTACTAGGGGTAACATGGTCTTTTAGCATGTCATTTAATAACCTCTAGTCCATGTTTAGTCCCTGGAACCAAGAAGGTAGGGACTAGGAGTTTTTAACCAAATAAGGCCTTAGATTAACTACAGCTAAAGAGTTGCACGGGACAGTGGACGCAGTAGCACCATGTGCATCTACCAATGTACCATGGTCATGCATAGTCTGTTGCAACAAAGAACAAACAACCAAGGAGCATATTTGTGTTGGTCCCAGTTTTGTTATCTTTAGACACCATTCCCTTTGTGAGCGCAGCAAATCTAGTCCTGCTCAAACTCTACAGCTTGTCCCCCAAAACAAAATATCAGTTCGTTACAGATGTGCGTACTACGTTTGTCATTGTTTCCCTTTTCGACCAACGTACGTGCTGGATAGCCAATCTATACTAGTACTTTCGCCCCTTCCTTTCCTCTTTGAACCACGTCCTAGATTTATGCGATACAACTTTCCCCACTACTTTCCCCCATTCCTTTCCTCTTTGAACCACGTCCTAGATTCATGCTATACAACTTTCCCCACAACTTTCCCCCTTCATTTCCTCTTTGAACCACGTCCTAGATTCATGATATACAATTTTTCCCACTACTTTCCCACACTCCTTTCCTCTTTGAACCACGTCCTAGATTCATGGTATACATGTAGCTAGAGAAATGCATGTGGAATAAGTAAATTATACCTTAAGGTTCTTGCGGCGTGGTTTGGTGGGCGACGGGACGACGGCGAAGAAGAAGGGGTCGGAGGCCCTCCCGCGCCGCCGCTTGGAGAAAGTGAATAGCTGCGCCGGTAGTGGATTCCCTCCCTCGCTGATGGCTACGGCGTTAAGCCTCCTTCCCTTCCTGGCGGACAGATCCTGCCGACTCTTTGACCAGCAGTGAGGGGAGAGAGAGGCCAACAAAGTCTTGTTTAGATCTGGAGATGGTGAGAGAGTGTGAAGAGAGCAACTACAAGTGCTGAGGCTCCAGCGTGTATATATATACTGGAGAGAGTGTGTGAAGCGTGCAAACCCTAGAAAACAAACATGGAGGCTGCAGCTTATATGTGATGAGGTGATTATACGGTCACTATGAGATCGTATAGCTCTTTATCCATCCATTTTGACCAGTCAAAGAATCCTCCTGGCACGAATTATGCTCAAGTGTAGTTATCGAACCCGAGACCTCAAGTTTGATGAGCGAACAGGCTAACCACCTACACAACCCAGGAAAATAACATTTTATACATTCCTGCATTCATGTGACAAGCATGCCGTGTTTTTTTTGTGTGTGGGAGTCATTGGGATTTAAATCATAATCGTGTCATGTGGTTTTGGTGGTAAGACTATCCACAGTGGTGCAGAAATAATGCAGCCTTAGTCACCTTACATCTCTCCACATAGTACATTGGGTCCCACCAGTCAGAGGGTGAATCAAACAAATTAATAAGAAAATTAAAAGCGCCAGCGGTGTATCTTGCCTCACACATCTCGCTGCTGCTCGGGAACACTGTCCAATTGATCCCTCTGTTTGCTCACGTACTATTTTAAGTGAATCCTTATTATAACATGCACACAATTTTGGGCACATGTATTTGACCTAAGTCAGTGTGCCACCCTATCTCGTACTTACTACTCCCTCGGCCTAGGTGTAATAAGTCACGTTAGAAGGTGCAGCGGGACCAAGGTGTGCGTGTGTGTGTGTGTGTGTGTGTGTGTGTGTGTGTGTGTGTGTGTGTGTGTGTGTGTGTGTTTAACAGCATGTGTGTGTTAGAGAGAGCGACAGATCGGCCTACTCCTACAGAGAGATGGTGTGTAGTGTACGATTTTAGCCGCGAGAGTCAGTGCATCCTCTCATTTCTGGGCGTGTCCGGTAGGGACAGGCGGACAGCTGCCACGCCCGCTCCTGACCAGCCTGGCCCACCCAAAGCCCCTCCATCGCCCGCATGCGCTTCCCGCCCGAAACAGTCAGCGCCGCTCCAAAGAATTGGTGCCGCATTCATGCTCGGGCAGAGCGGACGCGACCTCTCACTGGTGCAAGAGTGATGGTTGCTTCGTCCGACCAACTTACTACTGGGTCTATGTGATTTGACGGCTCATTGGTCTTTATTACTGAGGTGTTAGGACTGCTGGATGTCCCACGCTTTCGGCGAAAGGAGGTACTACTACTAGATTACAATTTTCTCCATTCTTACAGCGGAGGAGTGCAAGAGCTGTGAAAACACACACCTCACACTATCACCATATTTTTTGACACCGTGCGACACCTAACTCTTTACATAGTACTCCCTCCGTTCCTAAATACTAGATGAGTCCCCGCGCCTTGCCGTGGAACAGCCGTATATCTCTCTGCGTAAAATTATCGATTTCATAGAACTAAAAAAACTCTATAACCGCATGACAAATGTGGTAGCCAAACTAAAAAAAAACTCCCATCATCATTTAGATCATCCCACGTAAGGAAAAAGGAAATGCCAACTCCTACTGCATAATTGGATTATGTTTTTCTTTTTGACATGTTAATGGGACTTAAAAGCTCACTTACATGCATGCTACCAGTGCAAGCTTGTGTGCAGACATGTTGATGTGATTTAAAACCCACTCACATGCATGCCACGGTATTTCTGCATGCTTGCATGTGGCTTAGTGTGGAGCCTCTCAACATCTAGATCAGACGGCTATTATGGACAGATTTAGTTCATCTAACGGCTACATTAATTTTGATGATGTGTGTCGGTGTCAAAACCGGCGAATCTCGGGTAGGGGGTCCCAAACTGTGTGTCTAAGGCTAATGGTAACAAGAAACTGGGGACACGATGTTTACCTAGGTTCGGGCCCTCTCGATGGAGGTAATACCCTACTTCCTGCTTTGATTGATCTTGATGATATGAGTATTACACGAGTTGATCTACCACGAGATCAGAGAGGCTAAACCCTAGAAGCTAGCCTACGGTATGATTGTTGATATATGTCCTACGGACTAAACCCTCCAGTTTATATAGACACCGGAGGGGGCTAGGGTTACACAGAGTTGGTTTATAGAGAAGGAGATCTACATCCGAATCGCCAAGCTTGCCTTCCACGCCAAGGAGAGTCCCATCCGGACACGGGACGAAGTCTTCTGTCTTGTATCTTCATAGTCCAATAGTCCGGCCAAAGTATATAGTCCGGCAGTCCGGATACCCCCTTATCCAGGACTCCCTCAGTAGCCCTTGAACCAGGCTTCAATGACGATGAGTCTGGCGCGTAGATTGTCTTCGGCATTGCAAGGCGGGTTCCATCTCTGAATACTCCAAAATAAATTCCGAACACAAGGACCGTATCCGGCTCTGCAAGATAATCCTTCCATGTACCACCGTAGAGAGAATAGTAATAATCCATGAATTCAATCTGCTGACAATTCTTCGAAAAGCGACACCATGCCACGGTCCGGTTTTTATTCGAACCGTTTCCTCCAACCTGCCTCCGCACACATCGCGAGGCGGTTCCTTTGGCACGTCTTGTCAAAGCAGAGATCGTGTCCCCTTATCGCGGGATCCTCTTCAATACGGGCATGGGTAGCCTAACCGTACCATCAATTACGGTAAGTGGGGAACGAGCAGGCTCCATTAGTCAAGTGGGGACGTGTAAAGTTTTATCGCCTTTATAAAGGGGAGAAGACTCCCCCTTTCTACCCACGCCTTCTTCTGCTTTTGCTCGCCCCTTTTCTTTCGTTTGAGCCCTAGCGCCCACGCATTCATCCTCCCCACCAAAAAGAGGTCCTTCGAAAATGTCCGCATCCGGAGCAGGAGGCAAGTGGATGGCCTCCTCCGACCAGGAGATGGATATCAAAAAGCTGCGGGTGGCCGGATATCTGGCCAAGAAAATTGGCCACCATCTTCCAACAGCGGGACAGATTGTCCCTACTCCAGAGCCCCACGAGAGAGTTGTTTTCCTCGCCCATTTCGTCCGCGGGCTCGGGTTTCCCCTCCACCCTTTTGTTCGCGACATCATGTATTACTACGGGATTGATTTCCATGATCTATCCCCCAATTCTTTCCTCAACATCTCGACATTTATTGTCGTGTGTGAGGCCTTTCTCTGTATCTCGCCGCACTTCGGGCTATGGCTCAAGATCTTCAATGTGAAGCCCAAAATGGTGAGTGGCGAACAGGCCGAGTGCGGAGGCTCCATGGTGAGCAGGATGCCCAAGGTCACATGGCCGACGGGTACTTTCAACGACTCCGTCAAGGAGTGGCGGCAACAGTGGTTCTATATCACTGAGCCGCGCGGCAAAAAGTGGGCCGCCGCTCCTGAGTTTTGATCTGGAGGCCCTTTGCGGCTCACATCCTGGCCCAAGAAGGGCATAAACTGGTCGTTGTCCGACGAACTGTCAGTGATCCAGGCGTGTGTCAAAGGTATGGAGGACAAGGCCATCAGGCTCGTTGACGTGGTCCAAGCGATGCTGGTCCGCCTAATCCTTCCTTGCCGGCACAGAGGCTGTGATTTGTGGGAGTACGACCCGGCCGAGCACCAAACCCTACGGGAGCTTTTCGGCTCCATGCATAAGGACATCTGGGAGGTGCTCTTTAAGTCCGGCAAACCATGGCCAGATTCTGCCGCAGACCGCGGGTACCAGTTGTCCCATCCCGCCAGTCCGGTAAGTCGTCATCATAGCTTGGTTATTCGCATGTGCCATTGCTATGTCTTGAAGGAGATGTTTTCTAACGTGTCTTTCCACGGTTGCCCCAGGAATGGACGAAGGTGGCGGGGCGGATTCATTGCCCGGCCCCACTGCCGGAAGAACCGGCGAGACCTCTTCTGACGAAGATGCTGGTCCCAGCGCCTTACAAGGCACCGAAGAAAGAGGCCAACAAGAAGGCCAAGGAGACCAGGAGCGGTCTCTGTCGTCGGGGCGCTTCGGACACGAAGTCTGAAGACTCCAGCGACCCTCCCTCCTCCAGAGAGAATGAGGAGGAGGAAGAGGATGAGGATGAGGAGGAGGACGAGGAAGAGCCCGAGTCCCTTGCAAGAGGGAGAAAGAAAAGGGCAGCCTCCACATCCTTAGAGGCAGATTCGCCTAAGAGGGGAAGAACATCCGTCCCCGAGGCATCCACCACGGCTACCGACAGCAGCCCGGAGTGGGATCCTAGGGCCCAGACCCTGGTAAAATCGTAAGTGCACGAAATCCGGACACAACCATGCATCCACAATTTACTAGAATGCAGTATTTTGATTCGCATCGTACTTTTTACAGTCCGGTGAGGTCTCCGGCCCAACAGGACTCATCAGAGGACTCATTGAGTTCCGGTCCTTTGCAGAGTGAGACCCCTCCTAGGGCCCCTTCCCCGAAGCCTGGCTGTGACGACGAGGTGTCGTTGAAAAAGGACCTGAGCCAGGGGGGCGCACCTTGGAGGCCGGATGCGCGGGAGCGGCGGTTCCCATGAATATCGACGGCGGGGGCGATCGTGGATCCGGCCCACAGACGGACACGGTCCCGGAGACCCTGATGGCTCCGAGATCAGGCAAGCAGCCCCCTTTGACTGGAGGGGCGGTCCTACTCCGCCTGCGACCTCCATCCAACCGAAGGTGTCAGGTGGCCTATCGACAGCACTGGAGAGTGCGTCCATTATTGATGAACACCACGCCCTTATGGGCGTGGTGATAGAAAAGATTTAGGCCGCCGAGAGCGGACTGAATGAATCATGCGTCAGCCTTATAAAAGTCTTGGAGGTATGTGTAGAAGACTGTCATGGTATAGATAGTAGCCCCTGATACACTGTTCGGAGAGGACAGGAACCGAACAGGGGATCAACTTCCCATCCGCAGGAGACTTAGCTAATGACATATATATATATATATATATATATATATATATATATATATATATATATATATATATATATATATATATATATATATATATATATATATACATACATACATACATATATTTGTGAATCAGATGTCTGCAGCAACTGCCTCCTCTCATACTACGAAAGTGTCCGGACTAAAGCAGAGTCTGGCACAGGCCGAAGAAGAACTCGGTCTAGTGAAGAAGCGGCTGGAGGAGAAACAAGGTATGTTTGGAAAACTTTTAGGAAGTTTTGCCACAAGTAAGTAGTTGTGACTATCTTAAAATATACATATTGGACGCTCCAGGGGCGGATGCCGAAATTGAGGCGCTCAAGAAGGTTGTTGCCTTGGCCGAAAAGAATGCTGTCATGGAGCGGACTCTCCGTGAGAAACACGAGGCGAGGGTCGTGGAAGCTGAACGAGAGCTTCAGGAGGCCATAGGGAGAAACGAGAGCTTGGAGCAGAGTCTATCGTTGAAAGAATCCGAACTTGCCCAAGCTCTCTGGACCGCGAGTGAGGCTCGAGAGGAAGCCCAGGCCGCGCTGAAGGATATTCAGTAGGCGTGAAAGATTGCGGCTGGTAAGGGGGATTTTTGTTTTCAAGGTGCCTTATGCTTTCGCAGGGAAGATTCATGGTCACCCATTGAATCCTAATTATTTTCAGGAGCATTCGCGGATTTGCCGTGCAGCATATCTGATGCTGCCCAATTCTGCCGAGCTGAGAAGAAGGAAACTGCGGAGAAGCTATTCTGGTTGCAGTATTTGGCGCCGAACTATCCGGTGCCGTTTGTTGACCTGTTAAAATAGCTGATCGAGCTGCATCAGGCGGCCGAACTAGCCATGAAGGATTTGGTTATCCGGCTGTGGCCCGCCGAGCCCATACCGAGTAGTTTCTTTGCGCTCGTGAAGCGGATTGGGAGGGCCTGCCCTCGGCTGGACGTCATTAAGCGGTCAGTGTGCATAGAAGGGGCATGAATGGCATTTGCCCGTGTAAAAGTGCACTGGGGGAAGCTTGATGTTGTAGGACCTTGAGAAGAGGTGTACAGAGGGGGGGTGATTAGACACTAAGTACCAAAGTTGCAGTTTTTAACTTCTTTAAGTTTAAGTGGAGTTTAGGCACAAGTTTAACATTCACAACATATACCAAGCAAGCATGCAAAGAGTATATGAGCAGCGGAAAGTAAAGCATGCAACTTGCAAGAATGTACAGGGAAGGGTTTTGGAGGATTCAAACGCAATTTGAGACACGGATGTTTTTGGCGTGGTTCCGATAGGTGGTGCTATCGTACATCCACGTTGATGGAGACTTCAACCCACGAAGGGTAACGGTTGTGCGAGTCCACGGAGGGCTCCACCCAAGAAGGGTCCACGAAGAAGCAACCTTGTCTATCCCACCATGGCCGTCTCCCACGAAGGACTTGCCTCACTAGCGGTAGATCTTCATGAAGTAGGCGATCTCCTTGCCCTTACAAACTCCTTGGTTCAACTCCACAATCTTGTCGGAGGCTCCCAAGTGACACCTAGCCAATCTAGGAGGCACCACTCTCCAAGAAGTAACAAATGGTGCGTTGATGATGAACTCCTTGCTCTTGTGCTTCAAATGATAGTCTCCCCAACACTCAACTCTCTCTCATAGGATTTGGATCTGGTGGAAAGAAGATTTGAGTGGAAAGCAACTTGGGGAAGGCTAGAGATCAATATTCATATGGTAGGAATGTAATATCTTGGTCTCAACACATGAGTAGGTAGTTCTCTCTCAGAAATAGGATGCTGGAAGTGTAGGTTCGTTCTGATGGCTCTCTCCATGAATGAAGAGGAGGTGGAGGGGTATATATAGCCTCCACACAAAATCTAACCGTTACACACAACTTGCCAAACTCGGTGGGACCAAATTGATAAACTCGGTCGGACTGATTCAGCAAATCTACTGACCGTTAGGGTTTTCGGTGGGACTGAAATGCAACTCGGTAGGACCGATATGGTTAGGGTTAGGGCATAACGTAATCTCGGTGAGACCGATTACACAAACTTGGTGACACCGATTTTGGTAATTACCTAAGCAGAGAGCTGGTCAGGCAAACTCGGTGGGACCGATTACTCAAACTCGGTGGGACCAAAATTGGTAATAAGTTGACCAGAGAGTTTGCATTGTAATCTCGGCGATTGCTCAAACTCGGTAAGACCGATTTTGATAATCGACATACACAGAGAGATTACAATCCCATCTCGGTGAGACCGAGATCCCTATCGGTGAGACTGATTTTCCTAGGGTTTGTGGCAGTGGCTAAGACATCTGAACTCGGTGGCGCCGGATAGAAAGAATCGGTGGGGCCGAGTTTGACTTTAGGTTTAGGACATATGTGTGGAAGTGGGAAAGCAGTTGAGGGTTTTGGAGCATATCACTAAGCACTGTGGAGCAAGAAACTCATTAAGCAACACCTCATCCCTTCTTGATAGTATTGGCTTTTCCTACAGACTCAATGTGATCTTGGATCACTAAAATGTAAAATGAAGATTCTTGAGCTTGAAGCTTGAGCCAATCCTTTGTCCTTAGCATCTTGAAGGAGTTCCCACATCCTTTAGTCCATGCCACTCCATTGTTGAACTTATCTGAAATATACTAGATAAAAGTGTTAGTCCAACAAGAGATATGTTGACATTAATTACCAAAACCACCTAGGGAGAACTTGTGCTTTCAATCTCCCCCTTTTTGGTAATTGATGACAACATACATCAAAGCTTTAGATAAAGATATAAATAGTAGCAAGTAAAGCTTTGGAAAGCCATGTAACAATCATAGGCTCCCCCTACATGTATGCAATCAGGTGAATATGGAATATAGAAGCATTTGAGAGCATAACCATGACAGAGTAAGTAATGTGTTACATGTATCTTGGCCATATGCATCAGAGCAAAGAATATTAAGGAAAATACCTTCATGCTCATGAGTCCTTCTTGCAAACAGTATGTACATCAGCAAGAATTCCTCATACGCATGATTGTGATGCATATACTTACCTTGTAGTCTTGAGTTGGCTTAGGATGGAATGAACCTGCGTAAACAAGGTTAGATAACACAGATACATCTACTAGCCAGAGCAAACAGAAGAAACCACAAGAATACCAAGACTGGGATGACATGTAGAGAGTGAGTACTAAGTACCACATTGGATTAGACATGTCCCCAAGAGTAAAGATATGCAATGAATTTAAATGATTTATTTCCCTTAGATGTCTATCTCCTCGTGAATCTAGCATGGGATATTGGGAGAAGATAGGGCACAGAAAATCAGAGCTGAAAGATATAAATGAACAGAGCTAATGCAAACTAATGCAAATAAGCACATATGAACATGTCTTTTCCCCTCAATAAGACATGTGGCATCTCTCCTCTTGAACACCAAGCATCTGGGATCCTTGAGAAATACTTTCTACTTGAGTATTCTCTCCCCCTGGAGATCTCTTTCTCAGCCTGACGAGGTGATACTATCCCTCTCTGATGTGATCTCTCTAAGTGATAAGCTTTGATGTGATCTCTCTCTCCCCCTTTGACATCAATTTCCAGGAAGGGTTTGATCCTTGAGTCACAGCACAAAGCAGTGGATAAAATTGTGATGCTTGTAGAGGACAAGATTCATTGAGTGGAGCTGGATCAGAAGAAACACGGAATAAGTGGCAAACTGTTTTTCCTGTTGTGAAATCGGTGGCACCGAGTGGTATGCTTCAGTTGTACCGAAAGGTTTCAGTTGGACCGAAAACAACAACTCGGTGAAACCGAGTTCATTGCAGAGAAAACACTTGTCACCTCAGCTCACTAAACTAGTAAGATCTCACAAAGATTTGCAAGGAATTTACTGAATGATATGCAATGAATTGGATGCAGAAAATGCAGAACAAACAGAAAAGAAAGAAAGAAATCTAGACGAAGTTTTTCTTTTTGAAAGGGGAAACAAATATGCATGAGACAAATGCAAAAACACAGAAAATAACACAAGAGAACTTCATCTAGAGATGGTCGGCAACAAAGTCACTTATGTTAGAGTATATAGACTTAGGAGTCAAGTGAGATCACTTGATCATAGGTCATACTCATAGTTTAAGCTCAAAATGGGATTACCATTTTCGTTTAAGCATCTTGATGTATTCACATCTTGTCGAGTTGCTTTAGCTCATGACTTGGAGTAAGGTTTCTCTAAGATGGAATAACATACCTTGGTTGGTGGTGTTGAACATGTAGTTGAACTTGTGTGGGTTGCTCAAGGTTGATGTAGCTCATCAAGAGTTGGGAGAACCACTTGGAGTTTGAGTCCATCTACCTACATGGGTTAGTTCTTGCAAGGAAGAGCACTTGTGTATCCAAAAATGACAATCATGAAGCTCAACATAGAATTTGTCAAAGGATATGTTTGAATGGTTTCGTGCTTCCTTGTCTTCAACCACCTTTGTGTAGAGACTTGGTGATGTAGAGATTGCTCAAGATATGAGTAGGTTACAACCTCATGGAATTAGGTTCAACCAAGTACCTACATGGGTTAGATAACATGCAAGATTCAAATATATCCAAGACATAAGATTTTCATCATAAGAGAAATATCAAGGATTAGTCATAAGCTCATGTATTGCATGTATCCAATGGAGTTTCTACTCCAAGTTTGAAGAATCAATGATGTTCAATTCTCCTCTCAACCTGCAAAACACTTTCTCAGCAAGAGGTTTAGTGAATATATCCGCTAATTGCTTTTCGGTGCGAACATGCTTAAGATCAATGTCACCCTTTGCAACATGATCTCGAATGAAATGATGACGAAATTCAATATGCTTAGTTCGAGAATGTTGTACGGGTTTATGACCAATTTTGATAGCACTTTCATTGTCACAAAGCGATGGAACATGTTTCACATATATCCCATAATCTTTAAGAGTTTGGGTCATCCAAAGTAATTGAGCACAACATGAACCAGCAGCAATGTATTTCGCTTCGGCGGTGGATAAGGATACCGAGTTTTGTTTGTTGGAGGACCAAGACTCAAGATATCAACCAAGAAATTGACAAGTACCCGAAGTGGACTTTCTATCAACCTTGTCTCCCGCATAGTCCGAGTGGGAGTAGCCAACAAGATCGAAAGAGGCCCTCTTAGGATACCAAATGCCAAAATTTGGTGTATTAATTAAATATCTCACTATCCTTTTCATGGCCTTAAGATGACACTCTTTAGGAGCAGCTTGATATCTTGCACACATGCACACACTTAGCATAATATCGGGACGTGAAGCACATAGATATAACAATGAACCAATCATAGAGCGATAAACCTTTTGATCAACCGGTTCACCATCTTTGGTCAAGTCAAGATGTCCACTAGTATGCATGGGTGTAGACATACCTTTGCATTCTTGCATATTGAACTTCTTGAATAAGTCCTTAGTGTACTTCGTTTGAGAGACAAAAGTACCTTCCTTAGTTTGCTTGATTTGCAAACCAAGAAAGAATTTGAGTTCACTCATCATTGACATCTCAAACTTCTCCGACATTAGCTTCCCAAACTTTTCAATAAAATGAGGGTTAGTTGAACCAAATATAATATCATCAACATAGATTTGGCACACAAATAGTTCTCCATTAACACTTTTAGTAAAAAGTGTTGAATGAATTTTCCCAATTTCAAATCCCTTTTCAAGAAGAAACTTGGTCAAGCATTTATACCACGCTCTAGGAGCTTGTTTAAGACCATAAAGGGCTTTGTGAAGTTTGTAAACATGATTGGGTTTCTTAGGATTGACAAAGCCGGGAGGTTGTTTAACATAAACTTCCTCCTCTATTTCACCATTTAGAAAAGCACTTTTAATGTCCATTTGGTACAAGGTGATATCATGATGATTAGCATAGGCAAGTAAGATGCGAATGGACTCAAGTCTAGCAATGGGAGCATAAGTCTCACCATAGTCCATACCTTCGACTTGTGTGTAGCCTTGAGCGATGAGACGTGCTTTGTTGCGAACTACTTGTCCATCTTCATCTTGCTTGTTGCGAAACACCCATTTCGTACCGATGATGTTGTGGTTGTTGTCGGGCTTCTCAACCAATGTCCAAACTTGGTTCCTCTCAAAGTTGTGTAGCTCTTCATGCATAGCATTTATCCAATACGGATCTTCCAATGCTTCTTCGACCTTCATAGGTTCAATGCTAGAGATGAAAGAATAGTTTTCACAAAAGTTAGCTAAACGAGTTTTAGAGCGAGTAATTCTCCCGGTTTGAATATCATTGTAGATTTGCTCTACGGGAAGGTCTTTAGCAATTCTTGCTCGAACTCGTGAAAGCTTTTGCTTGGTTCTTGGTTGAACTTCTTCTTCATCTTGTTCTTCTTCTTGGCCTTCTTCATTGTTGGCGTTGTCGTTCTCTTGTCGTGGTGGGGAAGGAGGTTGTTGACGTTCATCTTGATGCACTTCCTCGTTTTCTTCATCTTGGTGTGTCCCACTTGTGGATGCTTCCGTATCAACTCTTGGTTCACCTTGTCGTGAAGTAGAAGCTTCCACTTGGACAGACGAGGTACTCTCCTTCACCTCCGTTGGACGGATCTTGCCTATAGACAAGTCTTGGATTGCTTCCGAAGGATCTTTGTCTTCTACTTCAATTGGCAATTGCTCTACTTGCGAGCCGTTAGATTCATCAAACTTCACATCTACCGTCTCTTCAACCTTTTGGGTGAAATTGTTGTAGACATGGTAAGTGTGAGAGTTTGAGCCAGAACCTATTAGGAAACCTTCATCAGACTTAGGAGCAAATTTAGAACGACGATGCTTATCAAGAATGTAGTACTTTGAGTTGAATACTTGAAAGTATCCAACTTGGGGTTTGTTACCGGTGAGGAGCTCGTATGCCGTCTTGCCGAGTAGCTTGTGAAGGTACAAGCGATTTGTTGCATGACAAGCTGTCTCAACCGCTTCTGCCCAAAGTGCTTCGGCGTCTTGTACTCATCAAGCATCATTCTCGTCATTTCGATGAGCATCCGGTTCTTCCTCTCAACAATTTGTTGAGGTGTGTACGTAGCCGAGAACTCGTGTGAAATCCCTTCTTCGTCAAGAAAGGTGTCCACATTTGCATTCTTGAACTCCGTTCCGTTGTCGCTGCGAACCTTCTTGATCTTCACTTCAAATTGATTTTGGGCCTTCCTAGCGAAGTTTTTGAAGATATTTTGGACCTGCGATTTATCATCGAGAAAGAACACCCACGTAAATCTTGAAAAAACATCAACTATAACTAGACCAAAAGAATTTCCACCGAGACTCTTGTAAGAGTTGGGACCAAAGAGATCCATGTGAAGTAGCTTGAGTGGCCTCCTTGTGGTCATGATATTCTTCACGGGATGCCTTCCTCCAACCTGTTTACCTGCTTGATAAGCAGTGCAAAGTCTATCCTTATCAAATATGACATCTTTAACACGAAGTATATGATTCCCTTTAATAAGCTTGTCAAGGTTTTGCATACCAACATGACCTAGTCGTCTATGCCGTAACCAACCTTTTGAATATTTAGCAATGAAGCAAGTTTTAGGTTGAGCCTTTTTAGTGAAATCAACAATGTATAGATCACCTCTACGTATACCAGTAAACACCATTTTATGATTGTCTCTATGAAACACTTGGCAATCTACTTCAGTAAATAGGACATTGAAACCGGAATCAGCAAGTCTAGATACTGAAAGTAAGTTGTAACCAAGAGATTCAACGAGCATGACATTTTGTATGGAGCTATCATGTGATATGGCCACCTTACCAAGGCCAACCACCTTACCCTTTGAGTTGTCACCGGAAGTGACATACTTTCGAGGACTATCATTTTCAGTAAGCTCACAAAACATGTCTTTATCTCCGGTCATGTGATCGGTACATCCACTATCAAGAACCCATTCCTTCCCTCCTGACATATATCCCCGAAGATTTGCCATAAGACCAAAGTGTCTCATTGCATCATCAAGATCGAAGTCACTATCATCATCCTCATCATAGTATCCATGTTCAACATCGTCATCTGGTGGATCAAATCCTAGAGAGAGTGATTCATTAGTATGAGTTTGACAATAATCTCCTCTATGAATTCTAGTAGCTTCGGAAATGATATCGCTAATAATTCCTACATTTCCTTTGGCACGCATAAGATTTGTAAGTTCAAATAGACCATCACCAAACATAGGATCACTAGTATTCATCTTACTCAAAGCAATAGACTTATGAAGAATTTCATCTAGATTCTTCAAGGAATAATTTGGAAATCATTCCTCAAGAAATTTCCGTATAGTGTAGGCACACTCAAGAGTAGGCAAGTTTATAATCAAGTTTCTAGGCAAGCCTCTAGTGATAAGATTAACAGTTCTAAGATTCCTAATCATGTCAATTGACTCATCAAGAGTAGGATGCATAGGATCAACATAAGGTGCACAAGGACTAGCAATGTACTTGTTCAAATGATATTGATTGAAAATTACAAGCATCTCATTTTTTCACTCATGAAAATACTCTCCATCAAGAATAGGCACTCTATGTCTAAGACTCCCCAAAGTAGACTCATCCATCTTCCTCCCATGGTGATTAAACCAAGGCAATGGAGACCAATGCTCTGATACCACTTGTAGGACCTTGAGAAGAGGTGTCTAGAGGGGGGGTGATTAGACACTAAGTACCAAAGTTGCAGTTTTTATCTTTTTTAAGTTTAAGTGGAGTTTAGGCACAAGTTTAACATTCACAACATATAGCAAGCAAGCATGCAAAGAGTATATGAGCAGCGGAAAGTAAAGCATGCAACTTGCAAGAATGTAAAGGGAAGGGTTTTGGAGGATTCAAACGCAATTGAAGACACGGATGTTTTTGGCGTGGTTCCGATAGGTGGTGCTATCATACATCCACGTTGAAGGAGACTTCAACCCATGAAGGGTAATGGCTGTGCGAGTCCACGGAGGGCTCCACCCAAGAAGGGTCCACGAAGAAGCAACCTTGTCTATCCCACCATGGCCGTCGCCCACGAAGGACTTACCTCACTAGCGGTAGATCTTCATGAAGTAGGCGATCTCCTTGTTCGTACAAACTCCTTGGATCAACTCCACAATCTTGTCGGAGGCTCCCAAGTGACACCTATCCAATCTAGGAGACACCACTCTCCAAGAAGTAACAAATGGTGCGTTGATGATGAACTCCTTGCTCTTGTGCTTCAAATGATAGTCTCCCCAACACTCAACTCTCTCTCATAGGATTTGGATCTGGTGGAAAGAAGATTTGAGTGGAAAGCAACTTGGGGAAGGCTAGAGATCAAGATTCATATGGTAGGGATGCAATATCTTGGTCTCAACACATGAGTAGGTAGTTCTCTCTTATAAATAGGATGCTGGAAGTGTAGGTTCGTTCTGATGGCTCTCTCCATGAATGAAGAGGAGGTGGAGGGGTATATATAGCCTCCACACAAAATCTAACCGTTACACACAACTTGCCAAACTCGGTGGGACCGAACTGATAAACTCGGTCGGACCAATTCAGCAAATCTAGTGACCGTTAGGGTTTTCGGTGGGACCGAAATGCAACTCGGTAGGACCGATATGGTTAGGGTTAGGGCATAATGTAATCTCGGTGAGACCGATTACACAAACTTGGTGAGACCGATTTTGGTAGTTAGCGAACCAGAAAGCTGGTTAGGCAAACTCGGTGGGACCGATTACTCAAACTCGGTGGGACCGAAATTGGTAATAGGTTGACCAGAGAGTTTGCATTGTAATCTCGGTAGTACTGATTGCTCAAACACGGTAAGACCGATTTTGATAATGGACATACACAGAGATATTACAATCCCATCTCGGTGAGACCGAGATCCCTATCGGTGAGACCGATTTGCCTAGGGTTTGTGGCAGTGGCTAAAACATCTGAACTCGGTGGCGCCGGATAGAAAGAATCGGTGGGGCCGAGTTTGACTTTAGGTTTAGGACATATGTGTGGAAGTGGGAAAGCAGTTGAGGGTTTTGGAGCATATCACTAAGCACTGTGGAGCAAGAAACTCATTAAGCAACACCTCATCCCTTCTTGATAGTATTGGCTTTTCCTATAGACTCAACGTGATCTTGGATCACTAAAATGTAAAATGAAGAGTCTTGAGCTTGAAGCTTGAGCCAATCCTTTGTCCTTAGCATCTTGAAGGAGTTCCCACATCCTTTAGTCCATGCCACTCCATTGTTGAACTTATCTGAAATATACTAGATAAAAGTGTTAGTCCAACAAGAGATATGTTGACATTAATTACCAAAACCACCTAGGGAGCACTTGTGCTTTCAATCTCCCCCTTTTTGGTAATTGATGACAACATACATCAAAGCTTTAGATAAATATATAAATAGTAGCAAGTAAAGCTTTGGAAAGCCATGTAACAATCATAGGCTCCCACTACATGTATGCAATCATGTGAATATGGAATATAGAAGCATTTGAGAGCATAACCATGACAGAGTAAGTAATGTGTTACATGTATCTTGGCCATATGCATCAGAGCAAAGAATATTAAGGAAAATACCTTCATGCTCATGAGTCCTTCTTGCAAACAGTATGTACATCAGCAAGAATTCCTCATACGCATGATTGTGATGCATATACTTACCTTGTAGTCTTGAGTTGGCTTAGGATGGAACGAACCTGCGTAAACAAGGTTAGATAACACAGATACATCTACTAGCCAGAGCAAACAGAAGAAACCACAAGAATACCAAGACTGGGATGACATGTAGAGAGTGAGTACTAAGTACCACATTGGATTAGACATGTCCCCAAGAGTAAAGATATGCAATGAATTTAAATGATTTATTTCCCTTAGATGTCTATCTCCCCGTGAATCTAGCATGGGAT
Organism: Triticum timopheevii; assembly: GCA_963921465.1. Classification (NCBI taxonomy): domain Eukaryota; kingdom Viridiplantae; phylum Streptophyta; class Magnoliopsida; order Poales; family Poaceae; genus Triticum; species Triticum timopheevii. The sequence continues at coordinate 432,938,304 of OY997262.1, forward strand.
ATTGGGTGAAGATAGGGAACAGAAAATCAGAGCTGAAAGATATAAATGAACAGAGCTAATGCAAACTAATGCAAATAAGCACATATGAACATGTCTTTTCCCCTCAATAAGACATGTGGCGTCTCTCCTCTTGAACACCAAGCATCTGGGATCCTTGAGAAATACTTTCTACTTGAGTATTATCTCCCCCTGGAGATCTCTTTCTCAGCCTGAGGAGGTGATACTATCCCTCTCTGATGTGATCTCTCTAAGTGATAAGCTTTGATGTGATCTCTCTCTCCCCCTTTGACATCAATTTCCAGGAAGGGTTTGATCCTTGAGTCACAACACAAAGCACTGGATAAAATTGTGATGCTTGTAGAGGACAAGATTCATTAAGTGGAGCTGGATCAGAAGAAACACAGAATAAGTGGCAAATTGTTTTTCCTGTTGTGAAATCAGTGGCACCGAGTGGTATGCTTCGGTTGTACCGAAAGGTTTCGGTTGGACCGAAAACAACAACTCGGTGAAACCGAGTTCATCGCAGAGAAAACACTTGTCACCTCAGCTCAAATAACTAGTAAGATCTCACAAAGATTTGCAAGGAATTTACTGAATGATATGCAATGAATTGGATGCAGAAAATGCAGAACAAACAGAAAAGAAAGAAAGAAATCTAGATGAAGTTTTTTTTTGAAAGGGGAAACAAATATGCATGAGACAAATGCAAAAACACAGAAAAGAACACAAGAGAACTTCATCTAGAGATGGTCGGCGACAAAGTCACTTATGTTAGAGTATATAGACTTAGGAGTCAAGTGAGATCACTTGATCATAGGTCATACTCATCGTTTAAGCTCAAAATGGGATTACCATTTTTCGTTTAAGCATCTTGACGTATTCACATCTTGTCGAGTTGCTTTAGCTCATGACTTGGAGTAAAGTTTCTCTAAGATGGAATAACATACCTTGGTTGGTGGTGTTGAACATGTAGTTGAACTTGTGTGGGTTGCTCAACGTTGATGTAGCTCATCAAGAGTTGGGAGCACCACTTGGAGTTTGAGTCCATCTACCTACATGGGTTAGTTCTTGCAAGGAAGAGCACTTGTGTATCCAAAAATGACAATCATGAAGCTCAACATAGAATTTGTCAAAGGATATGTTTGAATGGTTTCGTGCTTCCTTGTCTTCAACCACCTTTGTGTAGAGACTTGGTGATGTAGAGATTGCTCAAGATATGAGTAGGTTACAGCCTCATGGAATTAGGTTCAACCAAGTACCTACATGGGTTAGATAACATGCAAGATTCAAATATATCCAAGACATAAGATTTTCATCATAAGAGAAATATCAAGGATTAGTCATAAGCTCATGTCTTGCATGTATCCAATGGAGTTTCTACTCCAAGTTTGAAGCATCAATGATGTTCACTTCTCTTCTCAACCTGCAAAACACTTTCTCAGCAAGAGGTTTAGTGAATATATCCGCTAATTGCTTTTCGGTGTGAACATGCTTAAGATCAATGTCACCCTTTGCAACATGATCTCGAATGAAATGATGACGAAGTTCAATATGCTTAGTTCGAGAATGTTGTACGGGATTATGACCAATTTTGATAGCACTTTCATTGTCACAAAGCAATGGAACATGTTTCACATATATCCCATAATCTTTAAGAGTTTGGGTCATCCAAAGTAATTGAGCACAACATGAACCAGCGGCAATGTATTCCGCTTTGGCGGTGGATAAGGATACCGAGTTTCGTTTCTTGGAGGACCAAGACTCAAGAGATCTACCAAGAAATTGACAAGTACCCGAAGTGGACTTTCTATCAACCTTGTCTCCCGCATTGTCCGAGTGGGAGTAGCCAACAAGATCGAAAGAGGCCCTCTTAGGATACCAAATGCCAAAAGTTGGTGTATTAATTAAATATCTCACTATCCTTTTCATGGCCTTAAGATGACACTCTTTAGGAGCAGCTTGATATCTTGCACACATGCACACACTTAGCATAATATCGGGACGTGAAGCACATAGATATAACAATGAACCAATCATAGAGCGATAAACCTTTTGATCAACCGGTTCACCATCTTTGGTCAAGTCAAGATGTCCACTAGTATGCATGGGTGTAGACATACCTTTGCATTCTTGCATATTGAACTTCTTGAATAAGTCCTTAGTGTACTTCGTTTGAGAGACAAAAGTACCTTCCTTAGTTTGCTTGATTTGCAAACCAAGAAAGAATTTGAGTTCACTCATCATTGACATCTCAAACTTCTCCGACATTAGCTTCCCAAACTTTTCAATAAAATGAGGGTTAGTTGAACCAAATATAATATCATCAACATAGATTTGGCACACAAATAGTTCTCCATTAACACTTTTAGTAAAAAGTGTTGAATGAATTTTCCCAATTTCAAATCCCTTTTCAAGAAGAAACTTGGTCAAGCATTTATACCACGCTCTAGGAGCTTGTTTAAGACCATAAAGGGCTTTGTGAAGTTTGTAAACATGATTGGGTTTCTTAGGATTGACAAAGCCGGGAGGTTGTTTAACATAAACTTCCTCCTCTATTTCACCATTTAGAAAAGCACTTTTAATGTCCATTTGGTACAAGGTGATATCATGATGATTAGCATAGGCAAGTAAGATGCGAATGGACTCAAGTCTAGCAACGGGAGCATAAGTCTCACCATAGTCCATACCTTTGACTTGTGTGTAGCCTTGAGCGACGAGACATGCTTTGTTGCGAACTATTTGTCCATCTTCATCCTGCTTGTTGCGAAACACCCATTTGGTACCGATGATGTTGTGGTTGTTGTCGGGCTTCTCAACCAATGTCCAAACTTGGTTCCTCTCAAAGTTGTGTAGCTCTTCATGCATAGCATTTATCCAATACGGATCTTCCAATGCTTCTTCGACCTTCATAGGTTCAATGCTAGAGATGAAAGAATAGTTTTCACAAAAGTTAGCTAAACGAGTTTTAGAGCGAGTAATTCTCCCGGTTTGAATATCATTGTAGATTTGCTCTATGGGATGGTCTTTAGAAATTCTTGCTCGAACTCGTGAAAGCTTTTGCTTGGTTCTTGGTTGAACTTCTTCTTCATCTTGTTCTTCTTCTTGGCCTTCTTCATTGTTGGCGTTGTTGTTCTCTTGTCGTGGTGGAGAAGGAGGTTGTTGACGTTCATCTTGATGCACTTCCTTGTTTTCTTCATCTTGGTGTGTCCCACTTGTGGATGCTTCCGTATCAACTCTTGGCTCACCTTGTCGTGAAGTAGAAGCTTCCACTTGGACAGACGAGGTACTCTCCTTCACCTCCGTTGGATGGACCTTGCCAATAGACAAGTCTTGGATTGCTTCTGAAGGATCTTTGTCTCCTACATCAATTGGCAATTGCTCTACTTGCGAGCCGTTAGATTCATCAAACTTCACATCTACCGTCTTTTCAACCTTTCGGGTGATATTGTTGTAGACACGGTAAGTGTGAGAGTTTGAGCCATAACCTATTAGGAAACCTTCATGAGACTTAGGAGCAAATTCAGAACGACGATGCTTATCAAGAATGTAGTACTTTGAGTCGAATACTCGAAAGTATCCAACTTGGGGTTTGGTACCGGTGAGGAGCTCGTATGCCGTCTTGCCGAGTAGCTTGTGAAGGTACAAGCGATTTGTTGCATGACAAGCTGTCTCAACCGCTTCTGCCCAAAAGTGCTTCGGCGTCTTGTACTCATCAAGCATCGTTCTCGGCATTTTGATGAGCGTCCGGTTCTTCCTCTCAACAACTCCATTTTGTTGAGGTGTGTACGTAGCTGAGAACTCGTGTGAAATCCCTTCTTCGTCAAGAAAGGTGTCCACATTTGCATTCTTGAACTCCGTTCCGTCGTCGCTGCGAACCTTCTTGATCTTCACTTCAAATTGATTTTGGGCCTTCCTAGCGAAGTTTTTGAAGATCTTTTGGACCTGCGATTTATCATCAAGAAAGAACACCCACGTAAATCTTGAAAAATCATCAACTATAACCAGACCAAAAGAATTTCCACTGAGACTCTTGTAAGAGTTGGGACCAAAGAGATCCATGTGAAGTAGCTCGAGTGGCCTCCTTGTGGTCATGATGTTCTTCACGGGATGCCTTCCTCCAACCTGTTTACCTGCTTGATAAGCAGTTCAAAGTCTATCCTTATCAAATATGACATCGTTAACACCAAGTATATGATTCCCTCTAATAAGCTTGTCAAGGTTTCGCATACCAACATGACCTATTCGTCTATGCCGTAACCAACCTTTTAAGGATTTAGCAATGAAGCAAGTTTTAGGTTGAACCTTTTTAGTGAAATCAACAATGTATAGATCACCTCTATGTATACCGGTAAAGACCATTTTATGATTGTCTCCACGAAACACTTGGCAATCTACTTCAGTAAATAGGACATTGAAACCGGAATCAGCAAGTCTAGATACTGAAAGTATGTTGTAACCAAGAGATTCAATGAGCATGACATTTTGTATGGAGCTATCATGTGATATGGCCACCTTACCAAGGCCAACCACCTTACCCTTTGAGTTGTCACCGAAAGTGACATACTTTCAAGGACTATCATTTTTAGCAAGCTCACAAAACATGTCTTTATCTCCGGTCATGTGATCGGTACATCGACTATCAAGAACCCATTCCTTTCCTCCTGACATATATCCCCGAAGATTTGCCATAAGACCAAAGTGTCTCATTGCATCGTCAAGATCGAAGTCACTATCATCATCGTCATCATAGTATCCATGTTCAACATCGTCATCTGGTGGATCAAATCCTAGAGAGAGTGATTCATTAGTATGAGTTTGACAATAATCTCCTCTATGAATTCTAGTAGCTTCGGAAATGATATCGCTCATAATTCCAACATTTCCTTTGGCGCGCATAAGATTTGTAAGTTCAAATAGACAATCACCAAACATAGGATCTCTAGTATTCATCTTACTCAAAGCAATAGACTTATGAAGAATTTCATCTAGATTCTTCAAGGAATAATTTGGAAATCGTTCCTCAAGAAATTTCCGTATAGTGTAGGCACACTCAAGAGTAGGCAAGTTTATAATCAAGTTTCTAGGCAAGCCTCTAGTGATAAGATTAACAGTTTTAAGATTCCTAATCATGTCAATTGACTCATCAAGAGTAGGATGCGTAGGATCAACATAAGGTGCACAAGGACTAGCAATGTACTTGTTCAAATGATATTGATTGAAAATTACAAGCATCTCATTTTTCCACTCATGAAAATACTCTCCATGAAGAATAGGCACTCTATGTCTAAGACTCCCCAAAGTAGACTCATCCATCTTCCTCCCATGGTGATTAAACCAAGGCAATGGAGGCCAATGCTCTGATACCACTTGTAGGACCTTGAGAAGAGGTGTCTAGAGGGGGGGTGATTAGACACTAAGTACCAAAGTTGCAGTTTTTATCTTCTTTAAGTTTAAGTGGAGTTTAGGCACAAGTTTAACATTCACAACATATAGCAAGCAAGCATGCAAAGAGTATATGAGCAGCGGAAAGTAAAGCATGCAACTTGCAAGAATGTAAAGGGAAGGGTTTTGGAGGATTCAAACGCAATTGAAGACACGGATGTTTTTGGCGTGGTTCCGATAGGTGGTGCTATCATACATCCACGTTGAAGGAGACTTCAACCCACGAAGGGTAATGGCTGTGCGAGTCCACGGAGGGCTCCACCCAAGAAGGGTCCACGAAGAAGCAACCTTGTCTATCCCACCATGGCCGTCGCCCACGAAGGACTTACCTCACTAGCGGTAGATCTTCATGAAGTAGGCGATCTCCTTGTTCGTACAAACTCCTTGGATCAACTCCACAATCTTGTCGGAGGCTCCCAAGTGACACCTAGCCAATCTAGGAGACACCACTCTCCAAGAAGTAACAAATGGTGAGTTGATGATGAACTCCTTGCTCTTGTGCTTCAAATGATAGTCTCCCCAACACTCAACTCTCTCTCATAGGATTTGGATCTGGTGGAAAGAAGATTTGAGTGGAAAGCAACTTGGGGAAGGCTAGAGATCAAGATTCATATGGTAGGAATGGAATATCTTCGTCTCAACACATGAGTAGGTAGTTCTCTCTCAGAAATAGGATGCTGGAAGTGTAGGTTCGTTCTGATGGCTCTCTTCACGAATGAAGAGGAGGTGGAGGGGTATATATAGCCTCCACACAAAATCTAACCGTTACACGAACTTGCCAAACTCGGTGGGACCGAATTGATAAACTCGGTCAGACCGATTCAGCAAATCTAGTGACCGTTAGGGTTTTCGGTGGGACCGAAATGCAACTCGGTAGGACCGATATGGTTAGGGTTAGGGCATAACGTAATCTCAGTGAGACCGATTACACAAACTCAGTGAGACCGATTTTTGTAATTAGCTAACCAGAGAGTTGGTCAGGCAAACTCGGTGGGACCGATTACTCAAACTCGGTGGGACCGAAATTGGTAATAAGTTGACCTGAGAGTTTGCATTGTAATCTCGGTAGTACCGATTGCTCAAACTCGGTAAGACCGATTTTGATAATGGACATACACAGAGAGATTACAATCCCATCTCGGTGAGACCGAGATCCCTATCGGTGAGACCGATTTGCCTTGGGTTTGTGGCAGTGGCTAAGACATCTGAACTCGGTGGCGCCAGATAGAAAGAATCAGTGGGGCCGAGTTTGACTTTAGGTTTAGGACATATGTGTGGAAGTGGGAAAGCAGTTGAGGGTTTTGGAGCATATCACTAAGCACTGTGGAGCAAGAAACTCATTAAGCAACACCTCATCCCTTCTTGATAGTATTGGCTTTTCCTATAGACTCAATGTGATATTGGATCACTAAACTGTAAAATAAAGAGTCTTGAGCTTGAAGCTTGAGCCAATCCTTTGTCCTTAGCATCTTGAAGGAGTTCCCACATCCTTTAGTCCATGCCACTCCATTGTTGAACTTATCTGAAATATACTAGATAAAAGTGTTAGTCCAACAAGACATATGTTGACATTAATTACCAAAACCACCTAGGGATCACTTGTGCTTTCAGATGCTAAGAAGTTGATGAACGAGGGGCCTCCGGAGGGGAAGGAGCACCGCAAGCTCGAACTATATTATGATGGCGTCCTGAAAAGCGCCCGCCTCGTGGCCGAGGAATGTACGAAAGACATTATCTTTTCCTGAAAGCAATTGTGCCAAGCTTTGTAAGGCAAAACAGAGTCACTTATATGTAGGTGCCTGTTATGTGTAAATTTTATTCCTGTGCGGCCGTTTAATATGTTAGTCTTGAGAGTTGGTCAGTCGTCAGCTTCTGCCCCCACGTAGGAACTACGGGGGTGTTCGGGATACACCTGAACACTCTTTGTCCCATTCTTGGGTCCATGAAGGAGGTGTTCAGCATAGCGAACCAGGCAATCGGACTATAAGGCTTTATTACTCTCACTTAGACATAGGATTTCGAGTATGGGCGGCGCAGCCCCTGGTGTTCGGAAGACCGCACGGGGGCTCTAATAGCGCCTGATCGGTTGACCGATCCTTCGCACGCTGCATTTTATTATGTCATTATGCGGAATAAATCCTTAAAGATTTGACAACCTCTTGAACAGCTGACCAGCTCTCACCTTATCATGACAGTCGGTTTTCGGCTTTCTCTACTAAGGTGTTCGTCCAGCAGAACCGGGACACAATCGCAGTAGTTCTCCTAGTGCTAATGTCAGTGTCAAAACCGGCGGATCTCGGGTAGGGGGTCCCGAACTGTGCGTCTAGGCGGATGGTAACAGGAAACAAGGGACACCATGTTTTACCCAGGTTCGGGCCCTCTTGATGGAGGTAAAACCCTACGTCCTGCTTGATTGATATTGATGATGTGGGTATTACAAGAGTAGATCTACCACGAGATCAAGGAGGCTAAACCCTAGAAGCTAGCCTATGGTATGATTGTTGTTATTGTTGTTGTCCTACGGACTAAAACCATCCGGTTTATATAGACATCGGAGAGGGCTAGGGTTACACAGAGTCGGTTACAATGGTAGGAGATCTACATATCCGTATCGCCAAGCTTGCCTTCCACGCCAAGGAAAGTCCCATCCGGACACGGGATGAAGTCTTCAATCTTGTATCTTCATAGTCTTGGAGTCCGGACGATGATGATCGTTCGGCTATCCGGACACCCCCTAATCCGGGACTCCCTCAGTAGCCCCCGAACTAGGCTTCAATGACGACGAGTCTGGCGCGTATATTGTCTTCGGCGTTGCAAGACGGGTTCTTCTTCAAATTCCATGTGCCTGCCGAATAGTGTCCGGCTTCCTTATAAATGTTGCGCTCCTTGGCTTCCACGTCCAATAATGGGCCTCTTCCACGTGTCGCAAGAATGCGAAAAGCTAGGGTATTTTTGCGTTTTACCCCCTAGCCGCGCGAATGAGCTGCCTATAAGAGAGGCGAGGATCTAGATCCAACTCACACCATCCTCCTTCCGCAAGTACTCATCGAAGCGCCTCTGACAGAAATCCATTCCATCATGGATAGTCGACGCGGCTCCTCCTCTCGTGCTCCCAGCCCTCAGCCAGGAGATTGGGGGAGATGTTCAGTTCCACACAGCGAACTAGTGATGCTCCAAACCGGGGGATATCTTCCCCCAGCCTTCATGGTTCCGGTTCGAGCCGGACAGGCCACCTATAGGGGTGGAAGGCAGGCGGAGAGCGCTCCCAATCCTTCCAAAGGAGAGCGGGTATGCTTCGCCCATTATCTAATAAGGGGACTCAGATTTCCCATACATCCGTTTCTCCGGGGGCTCCTGGAGTTCTATGGACTCCAGTTTCACCACCTTACACCTGCCTCCATTCTGCACATCGCGGGTTTTGTGGCTCTTTGCGAGCTGTTCTTGGGCATCGAGCCCCATTTTGCGCTATGGAAGAGATTGTTTTGCCTCGTACCCCGTTCTCACGAGGGGTCGATATATCAAGTGGGCGGAGCCGAAATATGGCGCATCGCCGGGACCGGATATCTATCCGGAACGCTGAAGAAGGCGTCCGAAGACTGGCCTTCGGAATGGTTTTATATGGAAGACGCCCCACTGCCAGATGCAGTTCGGATCGGCCTCCTAGAGTTCAGCAACACTCCCTTGAAGAAATGCCTGAGTTGGCGCCCGCGGAGCCCTCAACGGGAAGATGATGGGAGCGTCCAATATCTGATGGGCCAGATTAGGTTACTCGCCCACTCCGGACTGACCATGATTGGAGTCATGGCCACGTGCATTATGCGAGGGGTGCAGCTGCTCCAATATAGGGGCCACCTGTCAGGACCCCGACTCAATGCCACATCTATCTAGCATGTAACACCTCATATCACTTTGCGGCCTCACGCACGGTATTCCCACGAGTGTCGCCTTACCTTTGCTCGGGACCGTTTGCGCCTTTTGGCACACGTATATGATAGTGTCGCCAGCATCCATATGATAAGGAGCCCGGGCTGACATGGCTAGTCGTAAACCCAAAGTGACACAAACTTACAGGGACAGGCATTCATGACCCAGCATCGAACGTGTCGGTCAACAGCGAGTGAATCCAGGATGTAGCACTGGGCTAGCAGGACTCCAGTGAACCGGGCTGTAGCAGGCTAACAGGACTCCGGTATTCATCGCGTGACATTTCCCCGAAGGGTCAGACACAAGAACGAAGAAGGACACATGCCGGCCAACCTAAGTGTTCCGGAGCAGTAGCAAGCTACCATGGCTAAGTGGAAGCACTAGGAGACATTTCCCGGTAAGAGAGGCTACTAAGGATAAACAACTAGATAGTCAGATCCCACACATACCAAGCATTTCAATAACATACACACAATATGCTCAATATGTGCAAATACAACATGGCATCACAACATGACTCTACAACTCAAGTATTTTATTCAATAGGCTCCGAGGAGCGCGATATTACAAACATGGGTCTCATGACCCAACAATCAGAGCATACAAGTCAAAGCACATGCGGAAGCTTAACATGTCTGAGTACAGACAACTATAAATGAAAAAGGCTGAAAAGCCTGACTATCTACTAGATCCTGCCGAGGGCACAAGATCGTAGCTGAGGTAACAAACTAAACGTCGAAGTCCACGTGGAACTACTAGCGAGACTGAAGTCTCTCTGCAAAAACATAAATTAAGCAACGTGAGTACAAATGTACCCAGCAAGACTTACATCAGAACTAACTACATACGCATCATTATCAACAAAGGGGATGGTGGGGTTTAACTGCAGCAAGCCAGCTTTGACTCGGTGGCCATCCTGAACTACGACTGCAAGTAACTCTTTTGAGGTGGCGCACACGAGTCCACATATTCACCATATCAATACACCACTATGGATTCGCTCCCGTCTCCCTGCGAGAACGCCATCCCTAGCACTCATGCTTATCTTGCGCATTTTAGAGTATCCACTTTCACTTGTCTATGAACTGTACAGGCAACCCAGAAGTCCTTTACCGCGGACACGGCTATTCGAATAGATCATATTAACCCTGCAGGGGTGTACTTCTTCACACACGCTCTCACCACTTACCGTCGTTTACACGACATGTACTCGGCAACCTTCAAGTGGAAGCCCAGCGAGGGTGTCGGCCACGACCTGACTAACCACACAAGTCTCTCGTCCAGGTTTATTGCCTATTCGGGTTCCATCCGCAAGGAGATCAGGCCGGGGTGTCGCTCACGGCCCCAAACGATGTGAGCAGGGTTCCCAAGCCCACCATCCGGGTGCCACTTGGTACACCGTGCCACTATGCCTAGTCTGTCCCAAGCCCACCTGTACCGGGTGCCACTTGGTAGACTACTAACACTACCTACAAACACCAGAAACTAGTTGCAACTCCTGGACAGAGATCAAGTTGATTAATAAGCCGAGAGGGGAACTTAAGCATTCCAATGCGTGGTAGTAGCTAATCATGGATCACATACACAGAACTCAGTTCCTGAGGACGGCCGCAATGAGACAACCCACCATGTACTCCTACATGGCCTCTCACCGCTACCTTTACCAAATCATGTTCACACACTTAGCTCACACACAGTAGGACATGTTTACACACCTCCGATTCATTCCCAATGAATCAGACCTGACTCAACTCTAAGCAGTAGTAGGCATGACAAACAAACATGAATGAGTAGGCACATCAGGGCTCAAACAACTCCTACTCATGCTAGTGGGTTTCATCTATTTACTGTGGCAATGACAGGTCATGCAAAGGATAAAGGGGTTCAGCTACTGCAGCAAGTAACAGATGAATCGGTATTGTCCTAATGCAGTAAAAGAGAGCAGGGGCGAGAGAGTTGGATTGTATCGGAATGAACAAGGGGGTTTTGCTTGCCTGGCACTTCTGAAGATAGTATAGTTCTTCATCGGTGTCATCGAACTCTTCGTCGAACGTCGTCTACTGAGAGGGGACAATCACCGGCAAATGAGAAAGAACACAATCAATTGAATGCAACAATATGATGCATGCTCATGACATGGCAATATGATGTGGTTTGAGCTAATGCAACTAGTAGCAGGTTAAATGAAGTTGGTTTGAATCCAGGATTCATATTCAAACTCCATATGTGAAGGTTTAAATGCCATTATATGATTTGTGCCAAACAGCAGCTATAAGTTGTTCTAACATGCATGAAAATGGTACATATGGATAGATTGGATTTTTTTGATCATTTTTCATATATAATTTATTTGATTTGGAGCTACGGTTGATTTTCTATGAATTTTTGAAGTTTTGGATACTTTCTGGAATTACTGAGATATTTTTAATCCAGAAAATGATTTACTGCGTCAGCCTGACGTCAGTGTGACGTCAGCAGGTCAACAGGCCGGGTCCAGGTCAAACCTGACATGTGGGGTCGACACGTCAGTGACTAGCTAACTAATCTAATTTATTTAGTGTTAACTACTAGTACTAACTAAAATGTCAGTGGAGTTAATTAATCTTAATCAAAAACTAAACTAGGATTAGCTGGGGCCCTGGGCCCACTTGTTAGCGACCCAGGGAAGGTCAAACCCCTGGTCAACAGGGCCTAACCAGCCGGCGGTTCGTCGCCGGTGGCAACAGGCGCGGCGGAGGGCTCGGGTTCGCTCTCTCGGCGCCCAAACGAGCGGCAGAGGGCACCCGCGGGGAGCTGGAGCTCTCCTGCATCCAGTGCGGCAAGCAGTAGTGGCTAGGGAGGCCGGAGTTGAGCGCGGCGAGGTTATCCGCGGCGGCCGGTGTTTGGGCGGGTTCGGGTTTGGCGCTACGGCGGCCTACGGGAAGAAGAGAGGGATGGGCGGGGTCAGAGGCTCACGGCGAGTCGAACGAGGAGGTCGGCGAGCTTGGGGACAGTCCGGAGCAGTCCGGGCAGCAAGGGGGATCTCAGGCGACCCGAGGAGGAAGAATGGGTCGGGGACGTCATCACGGAGCTCCTGGCGGCGCCTGGCTTGGTGCATAGGACGCGGAAGTCAAGGCGGAGCTCGTGGCAGCTCCAGGGGCGAGGGAGAGGTGGTGGCAGCGGCGAACGGCGACGGTGGCGGCGGCTCCGTTCGGTGGTGAGAGAGAGAGGGGTCCAGGGGAGAGGATGAGGGTGAGGGAGAGCGAGAGAGCGTCAGGGGGGGTCGCGTGGCGTCGCGGAGGGAGTCTAGGGCGATGAGGGGGCAGCAGGAGGTGGAAGCAGGAGGTTGAGCATCGGGCGCGCGCGCGTCGACACGCCTCTGCCTACTGGCAGAGGTTGAAGACGGTGGGGCTCCTGGTGGGCTGGCCAACAGTGCCAGGCAGTGGGCTGGGTCGGCCACTTGGGCCGCCAGGTGGGCTGCGCAGGTAAGCCAGTGAGTCTCTCTCTCTCTCTCTCTCTTTTTTTTCAGTTTTTCTATTTCTTTTATTCTGTTTTCAATTAGTAAGAATACGAATTCATTTTTAAAACTCCTGAAACAAATTGTGGACACTATTTGGATTAATCCAAAAGCTCACAAATGATTCCAGAATATTTGGAGCATTTAGTACATTTATATAATTCAAATTCCCCAATTCAAATACATTAAGATTTAATTCAAAAATCCAGGAATGACCTAGAAATATGTTCGTTATTTTTGGCATAGGTTTTCACCTTTATCAGAAACCATGAACATTTTCAAAGGGCATTTTGGGTCATTGAAGATTATTTTAGGTTGAACCTAGTTGATTTGATTTGGTGCTAGGGTTTGAACAATCCCCATTTCAAGTTTCTGAGAAAGTTAGACATGATGCACACATGAAGGGCTAGCCTAGTGCATACCAGAACTAGGGATGTGACAACTCACCCCCACTAAACAAGAATCTCGACCCGAGATTCAAGACGTGAGGTAAGAAGACAGAGGGGACACAAAGCTAGCACAATCTTCATGATCCAGGTTGCACTTCATAAGAACCTTGATTTGACCATCATCTTTGTCTCGACGTCTTGCTCTGAGAACTCCAACTAACATGACAACGAGAGGGAAAGAAAGACTCTAGAAGGATCGATCTTCTCGAAGATCGAACAACTCATGGAATGAGACGTTGAAGATCTCTCGAGCTGAGAGGCAAAACATTCCTTAAAAGGATGGAAGAAACAATTGATGAGAGTTTCCAATTAGTGAAGGAAAATTGCCATGGTTCCATAACGGGGCACCTCAGGGAAGGTGACCTGTAGAAATATCCCCTTAAGTGGCAAAAAGAATTACCTTTGATTCAGAGATCATTGAAACTCTTTATACCAGCCTAAGGCAATTCTCGAGCGACCGTTTGAGGGAGCACAGAAGAATGGCATACCCGGGTTAGAATGGATGATGTGGATTACCTTGTTGAAAACAACGCAATGGATGATTTTGCTTATCATTGGAAATGGATGGGACCCATGGTAAGTCCACTTTGTAAGATGATCTTGGACAGCGACTGTAGAGAAGGGCAGCCCATGGGGAATTGGCACAATGGCGGTGCAAGCTGGGAACAAAATGCAACTGTTGGGAATGTTCCAACCATCATATCTGCCTGAGATTCAGATCTGATTGGTGATAGGATACTTCAGACTCAGCATGTCTGAAAAGAAAGTTTGCAACACAAATCGACGAAATGACGTTGCGAGATTCTCGGGAGATGGACTATGGTAGTAAGCTCCAAAACATGAGCGGGTTCTGCTACAAACATGTGAACACGCTGTCCCAGACAAGCATGACCACATGGTAGTCTTACAATGAAACACTACCGAGTTTAGGTGGGGAACCATCAACAAGGATATTGAAGTCTTGTGCATGAACTAGTATTCGAATAACAACTCCTTTTCCCTTGAACAAATCAATCAGTGGCTTGGTGTGCTGGGAACACATATAGAATGGAGGCGGCCAACCTACCAAACCATAGAGTACTTCGCACATGTGCATGACCAACTTGGGACGATTCTAGAGGAAGAAAAACAATCCTTCTCAGATCCACGGCGGCAACTTACATCAAGTGCACGTGAATTAGAGAGTTGTCGCTCCTTTCATCCAAGCATATGCTTCATGAACGGGACATGAAGACATTGCGTATAAAGTTTCCAACACTAGCTTAATGTTCAACAAAAATCATGGAGGAGATAAGGATGTTGTCAATGGGCTCAACAACAATTCATCCAGGTTCCCATGGAGATGGAATTCCATAACTATGTGATCAAGGTGATAGTATTGGTCAGACCCAAAAGACATAATGGTGTATGCTCGAGGAAAATCCACGAGTAAGACAACATTATGAACATCGTTGGTTCTGATTTGATTTGAGAATACCCCACACTCAAATCAAAGTTTTGGCAAGACAATAGCTCCAACAACTGGTCTCGAGGATCAATTGATGAGGATATCATCTTTCTTCAACATACATACAAGATATCCCATAAAAAATGAACTAAGTCGGACAAGTCTTTATCTTCCAACTCTCCAAGTTGTTGTTTAGCTTAACCAACTAGCTCAGGGTATCCAACACGGATTCTTGGAGAAAGGGTGGTTTCGAAAACCAACTTGATCACGAACTCAACATAGCGGTCAGGTGACAACCTGGTAATACTTCCGACAAGATATTCGGAACATCACGAACCACCGATATGTTACTAAGCTCGAGAACAATCTTGCTTTTTAGAGCAAGATGATATGATCAAATAAGCAAGGGACCGAAAAAATCCGAACTCATTGATCGAAGAGTGCACCAGAAATAAGGACTAGGTAGCACAATCAACCTTAGGATGAAGATTTAATAACCAACTCGCTAAGAATGAGGATATTATCCATTTACTACCATGCAACACGGTTGCTAGGAGTATTGATTTCACACATCATGGTTCACTTGTCGGCATTCCGGTTACAAAAACACGGGACCGAGGAATGAATAATGATAGTGAAAAGTATCATTGCGTCAAGAATTCACAAGAGCTAGCGCAATTCTCATGACAGTCTTAATATAAAGATGGTAATACTCCAAGGTAGAACAGAACAAAAGTTGGATTAGTATTTGATCTGAGAATTACAACTGCTTTGACCCGACCCTGGATATGGATGAGGTACCGGAGT
This sequence comes from Triticum timopheevii, assembly GCA_963921465.1. Taxonomy (NCBI): domain Eukaryota; kingdom Viridiplantae; phylum Streptophyta; class Magnoliopsida; order Poales; family Poaceae; genus Triticum; species Triticum timopheevii. The sequence continues at coordinate 432,953,869 of OY997262.1, forward strand.
TTGTTTCTCCTAGTCATTCCAGAATAGAATGGCTTGATAGACCAATAGGCATCAATGAACGAATGCACGCATACTCTTGACTATCAATCGATAGACGGGGGTCGGAAGACAACTAAAGAGGGACAACTCAAAGGAACATATGATTTTCTGAGTTGTGGATGCATAGATTAATATGTCGAACCAAGTTCAACAGGTTTCTACCAGATAACCCATGCAGAAAGGTAGAATTGGCAGAATCACAATTATGAATGGAGAACCCATCGAGAGCACTCCGGTTGTGATCTTTTGATCCAACAAACATCTGCCGTAAGTGCTTCATAGTATTTGGAAGAAAGAAATACCACGGACCTCGAGGACTAATGCAAAGGTTACTAATTTCCTAAAGGAACTAGCAAACACTATCAACATGAAATAAGTAGTGTGAATCTCGGGTTCAGAAACCCAGAAGTAGAATACCTACTACTAAGTGGCATCACGGGATGCTTTCGGGAATAAAGGCCAGAGTCATCACACAGGGATACAAATCATAGCTAGATTACTTGATGATCCCCTAAGACACCTAGGGTCATAATATTAACTCCAACATATATGTCGAGGTAAAAGAATACCTCAACTCGGCAATTAGTGTGATTAACCTAGCCCAAAGGAACATCAAAACCAGAGGGAAGGATTTGCAAGTGCATCAGATTGTTTAGAAACTTGGGATGACTCGGACAGCATAACGACTGTAAATGCTCAAAAAGTTTGGAGACATACTACAAAAATGGTGGCATAACCACTCAGAAGCACAATATCAAGGTTTCGAGATCAACAATTAACATACGGAAGTAGTAGGAACTTAACTGAGGCTTGAAACCAACAATCCTATAAGTCTACGGATTAGTAACACGTGATCCTGATAGAAAGATGAGAAGCCTAGTTTCTTAACCCCGTAGGAAAGATACGATGACTCAGATCAGAAGGGCATAAGGTATAAGGAGTAAAAAGAGCCTTACTTTCCATCCCACAATCAATTCCCCTACATATAACTAAAGAATTTCTAGACTCAACTTCGACCAATTTGGCTTGGTAATCCTACAGGCAGTCAGGCTCTGTTACCAAAGCTGTCAGGACCCCGACTCAACGCCACATCGATCTAGCATGTAACACCTCATATCACTTTGCGGCCTCACGCACGGTATTCCCACGAGTGTCGCCTTACCTTTGCCCGGGACCGTTTGCGCCTTTTGGCACACGTATATGATAGTGTCGCCAGCATCCATATGATAAGGAGCCCGGGCTGACATGGCTAGTCGTAAACACAAAGTGGCACAAACTTACAGGGACAGGCATTCATGACCCAGCATCGAACGTGTCGGTCAACAACGAGTGAATCTAGGATGTAGCACTGGGCTAGCAGGACTCCGGTGAACCGGGCTGTAGCACGCTAACAGGACTCCGGTGACACAGGAACGAAGAAGGACACATGCCGGCCAACCTAAGTGTTCCGGAGCAGTAGCAAGCTACCATGGCTCAGTGGAAGCACTAGGAGACATTTCCCGGTAAGAGAGGCTACTAAGGATAAACAACTAGATAGTCAGATCCCACACATACCAAGCATTTCAATAACATACACACAATATGCTCAATATGTGCAAATACAACATGGCATCACAACATGACTCTACAACTCAAGTATTTTATTCAATAGGCTCCGAGGAGCGCGATATTACAAACATGGGTCTCATGACCCAACAATCAGAGCATACAAGTCAAAGCACATGCGGAAGCTTAACATGTCTGAGTACAGACAACTATAAATGAAAAAGGCTGAAAAGCCTGACTATCTACTAGATCCTGCCGAGGGCACAAGATCGTAGCTGAGGTAACAAGCTAAACGTCGAAGTCCACGTGGAACTACTAGCGAGACTGAAGTCTCTCTGCAAAAACATAAATTAAGCAACGTGAGTACAAATGTACCCAGCAAGACTTACATCAGAACTAACTACATATGCATCATTATCAACAAAGGGGATGGTCGGGTTTAACTGCAGCAAGCCAGCTTTGACTCGGTGGCTATCCTGAACTACGAATGCAAGTAACTCTTTTGAGGTGGCGCACACAAGTCCACATATTCACCATATCAATACACCACTATGGATTCACTCCCGTCTCCCTGCGAGAACGCCATCCATAGCACTCACGCTTATCTTGCGCATTTTAGAGTATCCACTTTCACTTGTCTATGAACTGTACAGGCAACCCAGAAGTCCTTTACCGCGGACACGGCTATTCGAATAGATCATATTAACCCTGCAGGGGTGTACTTCTTCACACACGCTCTCACCACTTACCGCCGTATACACGACATGTACTTGGCAACCTTCAAGCGGAAGCCCAGCGAGGGTGTCGGCCACGACCTGACTAACCACACAAGTCTCTCGTCCATGTTTATCGCCTATTCGGGTTCCATCCGCAAGGAGATCCGGTCAGGGTGTCACTCACGGCCCCAAACAATGTGAGCAGGGTTCCCAAGCCCACCATCCGGGTGCCACTTGGTACACCGTGCCACTGTGCCTAGTCTGTCCCAAGCCCACCTGTACCGGGTGCCACTTGGTAGACTACTAACACTACCTACAAACACCAGAAACTAGTTGCAACTCCTGGACAGAGATCAAGTTGATTAATAAGCCGAGAGGGGCACTTAAGCATTCCAATGCGTGGTAGTAGCTGATCATGGATCACAAACACAGAACTCAGTTCCTGAGGACGGCCGCAATGAGACAACCCACCATGTACTCCTACATGGCCTCTCACCGCTACCTTTACCAAATCGTGTTCACACACTTAGCTCACACACAGTAGGACATGTTTACACACCTCCGATTCATTCCCGATGAACCAGACCTGACTCAACTCTAAGCAGTAGCAGGCATGACAAACAAACATGAATGAGTAGGCACATCAGGGCTCAAACAACTCCTACTCATGCTAGTGGGTTTCATCTATTTACTATGGCAATGACAGGTCATGCAAAGGATAAAGGGGTTCAGCTACCGTAGCATGTAACAGAAGAATCTGTGTTGTCCTAATGCAGTAAAAGAGAGCAGGGGCGAGAGAGTTGGATTGTATCAGAATGAACAAGGCGGTTTTGCTTGCCTGGCACTTCTGAAGATAGTATAGTTCTTCATCGGTGTCATCGAACGCATCGTCGAACGTCGTCTACTGAGAGGGGACAATCACCGGCAAACGAGAAAGAACCCAATCAATGCAATGCAACAATATGATGCATGCTCATGACATGGCAATATGATGTGGTTTGAGCTAATGCAACTAGTAGCAGGTTAAATGAAGTTGGTTTGAATCCAGGATTCATATTCAAACTCCATATGTGAAGGTTTAAATGCCATTATATGATTTGTGCTAAAAATCAACTATAAGTTGTTCTAACATGCATGAAAATGGTACAGATGGATAGATTGGATTTTTCTGATCATTTTTCATATATAATTTATTTGATTTGGAGCTACGGTTGATTTTCTATGAATTTTTGAAGTTTTGGATATTTTCTGGAATTACTGAGATATTTTTAATCCAGAAAATGATATACAATGTCAGCCTGACGTCAGTGTGACGTCAGCAGGTCAACAGGCCGGGTCCAGGTCAAACCTGACGTGTGGGGTCCACACATCAGTGACTAGCTAACTAATCTAATTTATTTAGTGTTAACTACTAGTACTAACTAAAATGTCAGTGGAGTTAATTAATCTTAATCAAAAACTAAACTAGGATTAGCTGGGGCCCTGGGCCCACTTGTCAGCGACCCAGGGGAGGTCAAACCCCTGGTCAACAGGGCCTAACCAGCCGGTGGCTCGTCGCCGGTGGCAACAGGCGCGGCGGAGGGCTCGGGTTCGCTCTCCCGGCGCCCAAACGAGCGGCGGAGGGCACCCGCGGGGAGCTGGAGCTCTCCCGCATCCAGTGCGGCAAGCAGCAGCGGCTAGGGAGGCCGGAGTTGAGCGTGGCGAGGTCATCCGCGGTGGCCGGTGTTTGGGCGGGTTCGGGTTTGGCGCTACGGCGGCCTACGGGAAGAAGAGAGGGATGGGCGGGGTCACAGGATCACGGCGAGTCGAACAAGGAGGTCGGCGAGCTCGGGGACGGTCCGGAGCAGTCGGGGCGGCAAGGGGCATCTCCGGCGACCCGAGGAGGAAGAAGGGGTCGGGGACGTCGTGACGGAGCTCCTGGCGGCGCCTGGCTTGGTGCATAGGACGCGGAAGTCGAGGCGGAGCTCGTGGCAGCTCCAGGGGGCGTGGGAGAGGCAGTGGCAGTGGCGAATGGCGACGGTGGCGGCGGCTCCGTTCGGTGGTGAGAGAGAGAGGGGTCCAGGGGAGAGGATGAGGGCGAGGGAGAGCGAGAGAGCATCAGGGGGGGTCGTGTGGCGTCGCGGAGGGAGTCCAGGGTGATGAGGGGGCAGCAAGAGGTGGAAGCAGGAGGTGGAGCATCGGGCGCGCGCGCGTCGACACGCCTCTGCCTACTGGCGGAGGTTGAAGACGGTGGGGCTCCTGGTGGGCTGGCCAACAGTGCCAGGCAGTGGGCTGGGTCGGCCACTTAGGCCGCCAGGTGGGCTGTGCAGGTAAGCCAGTAAGTCTCTCTCTCTCTCTTTTCTTTTTTTTGTTTCAGTTTTTCTATTTCTTTTATTCTGTTTTGAATTAGTAAAAATACTAATTCATTTTTAAAACTCCTGAAACAAATTGTGGACACTATTTGGATTAATCCAAAAGCTCACAAATGATTCCAGAATATTTGGAGCATTTAGTATATTTATATAATTCAAATGCCCCAATTCAAATACATTAAGATTTAATTCAAAAATCCAGGAATGACCTAGAAATATGTTCATTATTTTTGGCATAGGTTTTCACCTTTATCAGAAACCATGAACATTTTCAAAGGGCATTTTGGGTCATTGAAGATTATTTTAGGTTGAACCTAGTTGATTTGATTTGGTGCTAGGGTTTGAACAATCCCCATTTCAAGTTTCTGAGAAATTTAAACATGATGCACACATGAAGGGCTAGCCTAGTGCATACCAGAACTAGGGATGTGACACCACCCCATGTGGGATTTCAATGGGGAGGATGACGCCACCCGTCACGGCCGTAAGGGGCCGGGATCGGCCGCCGATCTGGTGAAGATCCTGTCCGGCTTGTACAAGGGGGAGAAGGAGGACTTCCTCCACACGAGTCCATTGAATGGATTCTCCATGAATAACCCTCGGAGCTGGGTAAGCGGACGTTTATCTATCCGATCCATATTCCCAAAGTCAAGTGTCTCACTTTGTGATTTTGACGCAGGAGCTGCGCCGGGACGTGGAGGGCATACGAAGCCTGACCCCACAGCCCGAGGATCCGGGACGAACCCTTGATCCGGCCTCCGAAGAGGATCCGGACATAAAGGTGGAGCTGATTGATGGGGTGTTCCACCAACTTAGCATGGACAATGCTCTAGTCGCCATTACGGCTGACTACCCCGGTTTATCTCCGGCTTCCTAGGTGACTACGACCGGAGTCCTGACACCATCACTTGATCCATGCTCATTTCTGACCATCGTATACCAATGGTGCATCGTAGGAGGCGCCTTTAAGGCGGGAAGCCGAACCCGCGGCGGCTGACCAACAAGGGTCAGTTTGGCCCATTAGGCGGAAGAGGAGTGCAGCGTGAATTGAAACGTCGCCGCAACGGTACGGCGCACCGCTGTTTTTAAGGGAAAGATTCCTAGGAGGTATATTAACGCTCATGATTTTTCTAGGAGAAAGAGCGCTCACCAGACAGTGTCCGGAGAGGTTGCCAATCAAGCCTCCGCCAGCCATGCTCCAAAGCATGGTCCGGAAGGGGAGGCGAACACAAGGCATGAGCCAGATGCTCCTCCAACGGAGGATGCCGACAGGCTGTCCGCCACCAGGTCTAAGGTGGAGAGCGCCATGAATCACAGGCGCCGCTGGACGGTTCTTCGTGACGCATATTTCTCTCCGGAGGCACTGAATGCCTTTAATGCGGGATACGCGCACCTTCGTGCCGCTCGAGATGGTCTAACCAGAGCCACGGAGCAGTATGTGAAAGACATACGGGTGAGGAATTTTAATAGTTGTATATGCCAGTAGCCCCCGAGACTTAAAATAGTTAGAATAACTGATTTAAGGATCATTTGTTTGTGCAAGATCTTACGGAGAAGAATACCTGTCTGTCCCAGGAGCTTCAAGAGTGCAAGGCCCAACTTGAGGCCACACTAGCCGCCGCAGGAGGAGCCACAGAGACTCCCTCTGGTAATACGTACTTTGAAAAGATAAGTAGTTTATGAAGTGCGGCATGTGCGTAAGACTGACAATTGAATTGCAGAGGGTGCCGGACTGGAACCGGACAAGCAACATCTGCTACGCCAGCTGAAGGCCGGCGAGAAGGTGCTTATGAGGGTGCAGCAGGAGAGGAACACCCGGCTGGGCGAAGAACTAAAAGATGTTCGGGTCCAGCTGTCTGACTCTGTAAAGGAGAATCGGCGGCTTCGTCGCGGCATTTACAGTAAGTGCTTGAGCAAACTCTTTTGAAAAGAAGAGTTCGGCGAGGAAGTCGATTGACAGAAATGTGTCTGTAGGTATGCTCACGGGTCGTCCGGCGGAGGAAATGCCTGCTTCCACGGGTGACCTTCTTCCCGAGCTGTTGCAACTACATGAACGTATTCGGCAGGCGATGAGCAGTGGCGTCCAGGCCTTATGGCCGTCCGTCTCCCTACCCGAGGGTCTGTGGAAGCGCTTCCGTCTGTGGAAGATATCGGCCGGCCGTCAGGGAGTGCGGCAGCGCTTCCGTCTGTGGAAGATATCGGCCGGCCGTCAAGGCGCCAGAGAGGCCCGGGCCATGGTGAAGACGCGGTACATGAAGGCTGATCCAAACCACATGGCCGAGGCCAGACCTGTGGGGCCCGATGGGAAGGAGATCCCTGTGAGCTTAATGTACGGCCAAGTAGAGTTGGCCGCGAAATATTCCCAACGGGACTGTAAACTAGACAGCCTGTTAGATGGGATTGAAGAGGAGTTCAAACAGTCAATTTGACGATGTAATTTTAAAATGACATGTAAAATGCCTTCTAGCCAGATTGTAGATCGTTTGTCTTTGTGGACCTTTTCGCTTCAACCTCGGGACCCAACAGTCCGGAGTGTGTCCGAATACCCTAGTGGTTATAAAAACCGGGGCATGCATGGAGACAAGGCGTAGGGGTCATTAGTGCTTTATCAGACAAGTGCCCAACTAGTTATGTTGTATTACATGGTTAGTAAGAAACATCTTCCAGGGAGAATAGTTCCGTTAGGGGTTCCTTTCCCTGGGAGGCATGCCCTAAGGTGCATGTCCGTACTACGAAAAGAGCACAAAAAGCATCTGGGGGCAGATAAGTTTAAATAACTAATAAATCATCTTTCAAGTCACCGACCAAATATTCCCTTAAGAACGCTAGCTTTTGGCTTCACCCAGTCTGAGGTACACATTCGGCTGACCCGGCAGTAACAATCGCAGAGGTGCTCCCTTTACCTCCTAGCTGAACGATCGGGAACGTAGGGGTAAGCACAGGAGCCAGGCAACCCAGCTTGGCCAAAACTTAAGTCATATCGATGCATATAATGGTGAATAAAAGGTACATGCGGAAGTATGACACATGTGTTGGGCATGAAGCCCGTATAAATAAGCTTCTGTTAAAGAAGCCCCCAGGTATACTGTGTGCTAGTAGCACATCAAGTGTGTGCAAGCAATGCGCAGATCAGCCCGTCAAAGGCTTTTACTAAAAAAAGGAAGGAGGAAGAGAACAAGAGACAGCGAAAATGTAAAAGGTGTACGTAGGAGGGAGACGAACTCTGAATCCGGCGCTAGGCGTAGAATCTTCGGAGACGGGCTGCGTTCCATGGGTTCGGCTCGAGTCGGTTGTCAGATGCGTTACGCAGACGGTATGCTCCGTCGGTTAGGACTTGGTCGATGATGAAGGGGCTTTCCCATTTGGGCTTGAGTTTGTCCTTTTTCTTGTCCGGCAGGCGTAGAACAAGTTCGCCAACATTGTAAGTTTTGGCCCATACTTCTCTGCTTTGATATCTTCGAGCCTGCTGCTGGTAGAATGCGGAACGAGCTTTTGCCACGTCCCGCTCCTCCTCTAAGGCGTCCAAGCTGTCCTGCCAATCCAACTCGGCTTCTCTTTCTTTGTACATGCGCACGCGAGGTGAGTCATCAATTATATCGCAGGGCAAAACTGCCTCTGCGCCGTACACCATAAAAAATGGTGTGAATCCGGTAGTGCAGTTTGGCGTGGTCCGCAGCCCCCAGAGTACGGAGTCGAGCTCCTCTACCCAGTGCGTGTTAGATTCCGTGAGGGACCGCATTAATCTGGGTTTGATGCCGCTCATGATTAGACCATTTGCTCATTCGACTTGACCGTTAGTTTGGGGGTGATAGACTGAAGCGTAGTCGAGCCTGATGCCCATGTTTTTGCACCAGAGTTTGACCTCGTCGGCCGTGAAATTCGTGCCGTTATCAGTGATGATGCTATGGGGGACACCATAACGGTGTACTACCCCGGATATGAAGTCTATCACGGGTCCGGATTCGGCCGTTTTAACTGGCTTGGCCTCTATCCATTTGGTGAATTTGTCCACCATGACCAATAGGTATTTTTGCTTGTGGGTTCCCCCTTTAAGGGGTCCAACCATATCAAGCCCCCAGACCGCGAACGGCCAGGAGATGGGTATAGTTTTGAGGGCGGTGGGTGGCATGTGGCTTTGACTAGCAACGAGCTGGCAACCGACGCATCGTTGGACTAAGTCCTGAGCATCTGCCCGGGCAGTCGGCCAATAAAATCCTGTACGGAAGGCCTTGCCTACAAGGGCCCGGGCTGCGGCGTGGTGCCCGCCAAGTCCGGCGTGAATTTCAGCCAGGAGATTTCGCCCTTCCTCTTCGGAGATACACCTTTGAAGGACTCCGGTTGTGCTTTTCTTATAAAGTTCTCCCTCATGGAGCTTGTAGGCTTTAGATCGCCGAACTATGCAGCGGGCCTCATTTTGGTCTTCGGGGAGTTCCTGCCTAGTTAAGTAGGCGAGGAATGGTTCCGTCCACGGGGCGATTACTGCCATTATTTCGTGGGCTAAGGGTGTTATTTCATTGGCTGAGCCACCGACTGTGTCAGAATGTTCCGTGTTGGGTGGCGCGGTTGGTTCCGGGTTGCTATTTTCGGACTCCTCTTCCCATAGTACGGATGGCTTAAATAGCCGCTCCAGTAAGATGTTTGGAGGGACGGGGTCGCATTTTGCGCCGATGCGTGCCAACACGTCGGCTGCCTGGTTATTATCCCGGGCTACATGGTGGAATTCGAGTCCTTCGAACCGAGCTGACATTTTTAAGACGGCGTTACGATAGGCTGCCATTTTCGGATCCTTGGCATCAAATTCTCCATTTACTTGGGATATTGCGAGGTTTGAATCCCCGCGCACCTCTAGGCGTTGAATACCCATGGAGATTGCCATCCGGAGACCATGTAGAAGGGCCTCTTATTCGGCTGCATTGTTAGAGTCCGTGTACATTATCTGAAGTATGTATTGGACTGTGTCTCCGGTTGGAGACGTCAGTACGACGCCAGCCCCCAAGCCGGCCAACATTTTAGAGCCGTCGAAATGCATGATCCAATTGGAGTATGCGCCGTACTCTTTAGGGAGTTCGGCTTCGGTCCATTCGGCGATGAAGTCAGCTAAAACTTGCGACTTTATGGCTCGCCTTGGTTTGTAGGTTATGTCAAATGGTAAGAACTCAATGGCCCATTTTGCAATCCTGCCCGTCGCGTCGCGGTTGTTTATAATGTCGTTGAGGGGTACTTCGTAGACCACTGTTATTGAGCACTCTTGAAAGTAGTGTCGTAGCTTCTGGGATGCCATGAACACCGCATACGCTATCTTTTGATAATGTGGATAGCGGGACTTGCATGGGGTTAAGACAGTGGATACGTAGTACACTCGTCTATGAAGAGGGAATTTGTGTCCTTCTGTTTCTCGTTCGACGATGAGCGCTGCGCTGACAACTTGATGTGTTGCCGCGATATATAATAACATTGGTTCGCCTAGGTTGGGCGCGGCCAGGACCGGATTTGTTGCTAATATGGCCTTTATTTCTTCAAGTCCGGCCGTGGCAGCATCCGTCCACTCAAAGTGTTCGGTGCGTCGGAGGAGGCGGTAGAGAGGCAATGCCTTTTCTCCCAAACGGGAGATGAAGCGGCTTAGAGCTGCCATGCATCCAGTCAGTTTTTGTATTTGTTTGAGGTCTTTTGGGATATCCAGTTGTGACAGAGCTCGGATCTTGGCTGGATTTGCTTCAATTCCTCTACCGGATACAATGACGCCCAAGAGCTTTCCGGCTGGTACGCCGAAAACACATTTTTCCGGGTTGAGCTTAATGTCATATTCTCGGAGGTTGTCGAATGTGAGCCTCAAATCGTCTACTAGAGTTTCGACGTGTTTGGTCTTAACGACCACATCGTCTACGTATGCCTCTACTGTTTTGCCGATCTGGGTAGCCAGACATGTCTGAATCATGCGCTGATATGTTGCACCGGCGTTTTTAAGTCCGAAGGGCATCGTGTTGAAGCAGAATGGTCCGTATGGAGTAATGAATGCTGTTGCGGCCTGGTCTGTTTCCGCCATCTTGATTTGATGGTACCCGGAGTATGCGTCGAGGAAACACAATGAATCGTGCCCCGCGGTAGCATCGATGATTTGGTCGATGCGGGGGAGAGGGAAAGGATCCTTTGGACAGGCCTTATTAAGGTCTTTAAAATCCACACAAAGGCGCCAGGATTTGTCCTTTTTTGGTACCATTACCAGGTTGGCTAGCCAGTCCAGATGTTTTATATCTTTGATGAATCCGGCTTCTAATAGTTTGGCTAGCTCCTCTCCCATTGCCTATCTTTTGGGTTCGGAAAATCGTCGAAGAGCCTGTTTGACTGGCTTGAATCCTTTTAGGATATTTAGGCTGTGCTCTGCCAGCCTGCGTGGGATTCCTGGCATATCTGAAGGGTGCCAGGCAAAAATGTCCCAATTTTCCCGAAGGAATTCTTGTAGTGCGGCTTCTACATCAGGGTTTAATTGTGCCCCAATGGAGGTCGTCTTTGTGGGGTCCGTTGGATGGACCTGGAATTTGACTATTTCGTCTGTTGGTTTAAAAGATGTGGACTTAGATCTCTTATCGAGTATCACATCGTCCCTATTCACCGTGGAGCGTAGTGCAGTGAGTTCTTCTGCCGCTAGGGGTTCGGATAGTGCCTCTAGGGCTAGTGCGACTGTCTTATTTTCGGTGCGGAGTGCTATGTTCGGATCACTGACCAGAGTGATGATTCCATTGGGCCCGGGCATTTTGAGCTTCATGTACCCGTAATGGGGTACGGCTTGGAAAATTGTGAATGCCTCTCGCCCTAATAGAGCGTGATATCCGCTGCTGAATGGGGCCACTTGGAACGTGACTTCCTCGGACATGTAGTTGTCCGGCGAGCCAAACACCACATCTAGTGTGATTTTTCCTGTGCAGCGTACTTCCCGACTAGGGATTATTCCTCTAAAGGTTGTGCTGCTTCGCTCAATGCGGCTCCAGTCTATTTCCATTTTTTGGAGGGTTTCCTCATAGATGAGGTTTAATCCGCTGCCGCCATCCATTAGTACCTTGATAAGGCGAAAGCCGTCCACTATTGGACTGAGGACCAATGCGGCTGGTGCTCGGGCTGTTCGGAATTTAGGTTCGTCGCTGGCATTGAAGGTGATAGCCGCGTCGCTCCATGGATTTGTTGTTGCTACTTGGTAGACTTCGGCGAGGCTGCAGATTGTTCGTTTCCGCATATTATTTGATGCGAAAGTCTCGAAGACTGTTAATACCGTACTGGTACTGTTGGGCTGGTTCTCCGGGGCTAGAAGCCCTTCGCCACTTTTGGCCACCTGCCGTAGTATCCAACATGCTCGGAGGCTATGTGTTGGAGTAGCGCCTTCTGCATTATGGATTTTGCAGGGTCCGCTGAGCCATCCCTCCAATACAGTTCCATACCCTTTAGGGGGTTTTTGCTTTTTGGTTTTTGACCCAGGTGCTTGAGCATGGTGCACCCTTTTATTCCGGACTAAGGTTGTGTTTAGGGCCGGATTGTCCCAAAATCTAGTTTCGGTTTTCCAGGCACTCTCCATCACACAGTATTTTTGTACTATGGTTGCCAGGTCGGCGAAGCGCGTGACCTCGCGACGACTTATGGCGTTCATGATTCCCTTGTCCGTGCAATTGTTGCAGAAAATAGAGATTGCGCTTTCCTCATGGCAGTCCTTTATCATGTCCATAACTAGGAGGAATCTGGCCCAGTAATGATGTACTCCCTCCGTTTTTATTTAGTTCGCATATTAGCTTTGGTCAAAGTCAAGCTTTACAAACTTTGACCAAGTTTATATACAAAAATATTAAGATATACAATAACAAATCAACAACATTAGATTTATTATTAAATGTACTTTCACATTGTATAGATTTATTATGATAAATATCTATATTGTTTTCTATAAACTTGGTCAAATTTTACAAAGTTTGACTTCAGTCAACTCTAATATGCAGAGTAAATAAAAACGGAGGGAGTACTGTTTCATTGGGCTCTTGCCGTATTTGAGATAGATCGCTTGTGTTTGGGTGGGCGGGTGGAACTAAATTCGGAACCCCACCCAATCTGAGGCTCAAAGGCCGAGGAGTTTCCGGATTTGGAAGCTTGGATTGCTGGAGGTCGTCCAACGAATCTAGTCCGTTGTCTGACTTTAGGTTCAGTACTCGATTGACGTCCGTCCCTCCGCGGGAATCCGGCATGGAGGTATCGGGAATCCGGACATTACTGGTTTTTAACACAGAAGAAGAGTCGTCGCGTTGTTCTTCTACCACAGCAACATGGTGGGTAGCCTGGGGAGAGTTAATTTTTCTCAGATCGGTTTTAAGCCCAATCTGATCGTAGTCTGTAACGACTCCTAGGGCGGCGATGCGATCCAAGAGCCCGTTTACGGAGGAGAGCTCCGTCGGATCCAGCTGCTCGGCGAATTCCGAGTTGATGCGAAGATCGCTTTTGATGACCCGAGAGGTCATCGTCGAAGCGGTGGACGAACAGGCGGTCATAAGAAAACCACCCAGCCGGATAGCTTGACCGGCAGCCAAAGCTCCTTTGGCAATGGTACCGTCTTTAAAGACGGGAAGAGGCATCCTTCCTGATTGCGACAGCTCAGAGGAACTCTCAATGAAAGCACCAATGTCGGTGTCAAAACCGGCGGATCTCGGGTAGGGGGTCCCGAACTGTGCGTCTAGGCGGATGGTAACAGGAGACAAGGGACACGATGTTTTACCCAGGTTCGGGCCCTCTTGATGGAGGTAAAACCCTACGTCCTGCTTGATTGATATTGATGATGTGGGTATTACAAGAGTAGATCTACCACGAGATCAAGGAGGCTAAACCCTAGAAGCTAGCCTATGGTATGATTGTTGTTATTGTTGTTGTCCTACGGACTAAAACCATCCGGTTTATATAGACACCGGAGAGGGCTAGGGTTACACAGAGTCGGTTACAATGGTAGGAGATCTACATATCTGTATCGCCAACTTGCCTTCCACGCCAAGGAAAGTCCCATCCAGACACGGGACGAAGTCTTCAATCTTGTATCTTCATAGTCTTGGAGTCCGGCCGATGATGATAGTTTGGCTATCCGAACACCCCCTAATCCGGGACTCCCTCAGCTACCTTAGCCGATATTGCGGAATGTAAGGTACCAAGACATGGGAGCCGGGCAAACCCAACCAATGACCTAAGACATGATTCGGAGCTGATGCATATAATGCTATAAGTTTGGGGTGCCGAACGACCGAGAAGGTGTTTGGACTTTAGACGCCGTAGTACGGGTGCGAGGAAGCCCCTGACATTTTGAAGTCATAACAAGATGTTCGGATGCCGTTATGACAAAATGTCGTTAAAAAATAGTAGATAAGCGTCAAATGACTCCACATGCTGTATTTAAGTAATATGTCTATGCGTATGGGTATGGTGCATGTTATAAAAGAGAGGCATGACGACAGAACCTGTTGGGGCCGGGAGGTGGTTGGTTGTGCACGGGTCCGGAGGAATATCCGGATTGTGTTCAGGTGGGGTGGACATCCCCCCTGTATGCGTTCGAGCTTATTCCAAGCCGCCGGTCAGGTTGTGCGTGAGGGTGAACCTGCAAATAGTTCTTAAGAGGCATGTGTGAGCATTGGCTGAGCCGTGGATGTGATCCGTCCAGCTTATGTTGAAGGGTATGTATGAGCTATGATTAGGTTGGGGTATCCTGAAGTAGTTCGGACTCCCTTGTTGGTGTCAGGGAGTTCGGCTGTCAAATTTAGGTTCGATTGAAGAAACCGTGACTCGCTGCTTCAGTGAATAAAGTAGCCAAATATTCTTCGGTGCCGAGGCGAAGCTCGGTCTTGACCGCAATTGTGACGTCATCACGTGGGTCTTGGGTGATAATGCGTTGAGTTGCAGTGTGCCCTGGCGGTGCTGAATAGCTACTGCCTGGAAGTGTAAGACCGAAAGTTGGTATGACATTTTTGTCTATCCGGAGACCATCTCCGAGGTGGCGGGGCCTGGGTGGCCCTTACGCCCATGTGTGACACTCTAAAATGAGTTGCTTGGTGGGGCCTGATCCTCAAGTGGTCGGTCCCTGGACCTGATAATCTGGGCTGCTTGCCATGGCACCTCTTCATGCTCCTTCTGGCGCCAGCCTGCCGATTTGTTTAAAGACCCAGCATTCTCTATTTGTATGATTGGCTGCTGCTCCTGGGGTACCATGGATTTGACATGGTCGGTCAAGTATGCAGTTCAAGTTGGAGGGGCCCGGATTAAGATCTTGAAGTCTCTTCTCCCTCTCAACGGTTTGAGGATTACGGGCTCCTGCGTTGATCGCCGTTCCCCGGGCGCCATTCTTTGTCTTGGGACGCTTACATTTGTTGCACCAAGGTTTGTAGACTCTGTTTCTGTCCGCTGATGCGTCTGGGGAACTTTTTATGTTGTTGTTTGGTATGTCACACTGGTCTTGTGCGCAGCCCCTTGCCGCAGTGTGCTATCGGCCGGGTGTAGGCCTGCGTTTGATTTTCAGTGCCGCCTCCTCGGATTGAGGTAGTAACTTGCGCTTTGGGTAGTATTTTGTTCGGCACGTGAGTCCCTATTCTTCGGCTGCTCGGGCTTTAGTCCGTTTGTCTGCGAGCAGATCTTGGTCAGCTTGGAGCTGTTGCTGCTTCTTCTTCAGGCTTCTTGCAATGGCTATAAGCCTGCGCTTGAAGCGCTCCTGCTCTATTGGATCCTCTGGTATGCCGAATTTGTCGTCACCGAGGCTCACCTCATCTTTGGAGGGAGGCATATAGTTATCGTCCTCCAAGTATCCGTCCGTCGCATGTTCGTCTGGGCTAGCCAGCCCGTGTTCCTGTTCAGCTTGCTCGAAGGTGGGTTGATCAGGATCGTATTCCTCTTCGCACCATCTGGATTTTCTTCTCCAGTGCCGGTATTGCTATGGCGCGGCTTGGAGCGGCGCCGATGACGCCCGTGTTTTGCTTTCTTCCCCGAGGGGTTATCTTTCGTTGCCTCATCTCCATTGGTTTCTTTGGGAGTATCCACCATGTATATGTCATATGAAGAGGTGGCAGTCTAGTGCCCTATGGGCGGTGGTTCCTGTTCTTCTCCTGCATCATCGTCTATACCGTCGATGTCTTCGGAGTCGAAGTTAAGCACGTCAGTCAAGTCATCGACCGTGGCTATTAAGTGGGTGGTGGGTGGGAAACGAATTTCTTCGTCGCCAGCTTCCCACTCGAGCCGGACATAGTTCGGCCAGGAGTCTCCTGACAGAGAGAGAGACCTTAAAGAATCTAGCACATCTCTGAAGGGTGAGTGTTGAAAGATATCTGCGGTGGTGAACTCCATGACTGGAGCCCAATTAGATTCAATGCGCATCAGTGCGCGCGGTCCGGAACACACTGCCGGAGATGAGTCCGGGGGTCTGGAGACACAGATCCTTTTAGGAGAGGAGTCTGTGTTCGGCTCCAACACCGAGGAGTCTGCGGCCTCTGGGGCGGGGTCTAGCCACCCGTCCTTGGAAGGCATGACCCGCTCTGGAGCAAAGTCTGGAGCGGTAGCAGGTGCGATGTTCCGAATACTGTCCGACTGCCGATCTAGGTCATGCACGTCGTGATTGTTCGGCGCTCCTGACACAGGCCCGAATCCGTCGAAGATCAAGTCTCCACGGATGTCGGCGGTGTAGTTTAGGTTTCCAAACCTAACCTGATGGCCGGGGGCGTAGCTATCGATCTGCTCTAGATGGCCAAGCGAATTGGCCCGCAGTGCGAAGCCGCTGAACACGAAGATCTGTCCGGGGAGAAAATTCTCGCCCAGGACAGCGTGGCTGAAGGATGGAGGAGCCATCTAGCCTTATGGCGACGACACAGAGGAACTCTCAATGAAAGCACCAATGTCGGTGTCAAAACCGGCGGATCTCGGGTAGGGGGTCCCGAACTATGTGTCTAAGGCTAATGGTAACAGGAGACTGGGGACACGATGTTTACCCAAGTTCGGGCCCTCTCGATGCAGGTAATACCCTACTTCCTGCTTGATTGATCTTGATGATATGAGTATTACAAGAGTTGATCTACCACGAGATCAGAGAGGCTAAACTCTAGAAGCTAGCCTATGGTATGATTGTTGATATATGTCCTACGGACTAAACCCTCCGGTTTATATAGACACTGGAGGGGGCTAGGGTTACATAGAGTCGGTTTACAGAGAAGGAGATCTACATCTGAATCGCCAAGCTTGCCTTCCATGCCAAGGAGAGTCCCATCCAGACACGGGACAAAGTCTTCTGTCTTGTATCTTCATAGTCCGACAGTCCGGCCAAAGTATATAGTCCGGCAGTCCGGATACCCCCTTATCTAGGACTTCCTCAATGTGGCTCAAGGAGAGGATAGAGAATTCCTAGTAGTGGGGGCTAGCTATTACTAGTAGATAAGTCCTTGTAGAGATTCCACTAGGTGAACTACATATGGAACAAAATTAATGAATCTACACTTAAAATGCACATGTGGTTCATGGTGAAATCTCTATAAAGACTTATATTTAGGAACGGAGGAAGTACTAGTATATTACGTACTATAATTTATCAGCGAGATAAATTTGTACAATGCTATGAAGCTTCCAGCTTCTGTTACATGTATCTTGCATCCAAGGTTGCCCGTTGCAACATTTCATCAAATACAAAGGAGAATAACATGCATGCTATTGCATCTCAATGATTGACATATCATAGCAAATATGTACTCCCTCCGTTCCAAAATAAGTGTCTCAACTTTATGCAAACTTTAGTACAAAGTTGTACTACTACTAAAGTTGACACTTATTTGGAACAGAGGTAGCTAAAGAAAAAACGATCCATGCAGTCCCTAGCCCTTGAACCGTGAACCCTAACCAGGCTTCAGTTTCCTGGCAACGTTCGAGCTTCCTAAGAAATGAAGTTTGCAACCTTTTGACCATCGGATCATTTTGTGCAGTTTCACCAAAATCAAGATGAGCATCCCTGTGGCAAAGAAATTGAAGAAGCGTGATTAGAATAAGATTACTGGGACTAGTTGATGAGACATAAACTCATCACAATACGTATGTAGAAGCTAGTAGAGGTATGTGCGGGGCAAAGAAGTAGAGAAATATCCACATGGAGTGATGTGGGCAGCTGGAGTAGTGGTGCAAGCCGGCTGTAAAGGGAGTTGTACCTGAGGGATGTCGGGACGTAGCTCAACCTTGAGGAGGGCGGCGGGAGGTGGCAACTGCCCACGTCGCGGCAGTGAGCAAGGGACGAAGGCAACCTCACCGGCTTTGTGAGAGTGAACGGCGGGGACCCCTGATCGGGACGTGCCGACAGTGGGTTTTTTCCATCGGCGACGGCAACCGCATCTACACTAAGCATCCACCCCTTCCCCCAGCATACGTGATCCGCCGGGATGTTAGATATGTGGCCACAGTCGCTTTGTGCGAGAGAGTGTGAAGAGAGCAACCCCAGCAAGCAACCGTGTAGGCTGGCCCGTCCTGACTATGTATATAGTGGAGCAGTTTCCTTTTCTCTCCATATGAACCTATCATATTGCGTACGTGCCATTGAAGAAGAAAAAACTTTATTTATAAATGACACGGCACCTACTACTCGTTCTCCTATAACCTTGCGCTTGGCATCTCCAAAATATTAACCTTGCGATTGGCTCTTCGCCTCTTCGGGAAGTCGAGCAATAATGGTAGTGCAGTATATATCGTTCTGGCTATATGAGACTGAATGAATTGACACACGTCCACCACATGGGCGAGGGTCGAGGGGCGAGGGAGAGTGCTACATACGGAGAAAAATGAGTGAATCTACACTCTAAAATACGTCTATATACATCAGTGTTTGGAGTATGTACTAGTAGTTCATACTGAAATCTACTAAAGGACATATATATTCCAAACAATATGACATAATCTCTATAACCAAGGTAGTAGGGACGAGGAGTAAACGGAGGGAATAGTAAATTTTTCTCCTCGTCCTGCAAGCTGATGTCTACTACACGACCTTCTTCTTGTAGACGTTGTGGGCCTGCAAGTGCACAGGTTTGTAGGACAGTAGCAAATTTCCCTCAAGTGGATGACCTAAGGTTTATCAATACGTAGGAGGCATAGGATGAAGATGGTCTCTCTCAAACAACCCTGCAACCAAATAACAAAAAGTCTCTTGTGTCCCCAACACACCCAATACAACGGTAAATTGTATAGGTGCACTAGTTCAGCGAAGAGATGGTAATACAAGTGCAATATGGATGGTAGATAAGAGTATTTGTAATCTGAAATTATAAAAACAGCAAGGTAACAAGTGGTAAAAGTGAGCGTAAATGGTATTGCAATGATAGGAAACAAGGCCTAGGGTTCACACTTTCACTAGTGCAAGTTCTCTCAACAATAATAACATAGATAGATCATACAACAAGCCCTCAACATGCAACAAAGAGTCACTCCAAAGCCACTATTAGCGGAGAACAAACGAAGAGATTATGGTAGGGTACGAAGCCACCTCAAAGTTATCCTTTCTGTTCTATCTACTCAAGAGTTCATAGTAAAATAACATAAAGCTATTATTTCCGCTCAATCCATCATAGAGTTCATACTAGAATAACACCTTCAGACACAAATCAACCAAAACCCTAATGTCACCTAGATACTCCATTGTCACCTCAAATATCCGTGGGCATGATTATACGGTATGCACCACACAATCTCAGATTCATCTATTCAACCAACACAAAGTACTTCAAAGATTGCCCCAAAGTTTCTACCGGAGAGTCAAGAACGTGTGCCAACCCCTATGCATAGGTTCATGTGTGGAACCCGCAAGTTGTTCACCAAAACATACATCAAGTGGCACATGATATCCCATTGTCACCACAGATAAGCACGGCAAGACATACATCAAGTGTTTTCATAAAAGACTCAATCCGATAAGATAACTTCAAAGGGGAAAACTCAATTCATCACAAGAGAGTAGAGGGGGAGAAACATCATAAGATCCAACTACAATAGCAAAGCTCGAGATACATCAAGATCATGCCATAGAGGGAACACGAGAGAGAACATGAGAGAGAGATAGATCAAACACATAGCTACTGGTACATACCCTCAGCCCCGAGGGTGAACTACTCCCTCCTCGTCATGGAGAGCGTCGGGATGATGAAGATGGCCACCGGTGATGGATCCCCCCTCCGGCAGGGTGCCGGGAAGGGCTCCCGAGAGGTTTTTGGTGGCTATAGAGGTTTGCGGCGGCGGAACTCCCGATCTATCTTCATATTCGATGGTTTTAGGGTACGTAGGCTTATATAGGCGAAAGAAGTCGTTCGGGGGGTGCTCGAGGAGCCCACGAGACAGGGGGCGCGGCCTACAGGGGGGGCGCCCTCCTATCTCGTGGAGTGCTCGAGTATCTTCTGACTTGAACTCCACGTCTCCAGGATGATATTCTTCCAAAAAATCACGTTGCCGAAGGTTTCATTCCGTTTGGACTCCGTTTGATATTCCTTTTCTTCGAAATACTGAAACAGGCAATAAAACAGCAATATGGGTTGGGCCTCCGGTTAATAGGTTAGTCCCAAAAGTAATATAAAAGTGTATAATAAAGCCCATAATCATTCAAAACACATAGTAATATAGCATGAATGCTTCATAAATTATAGATACGTTGGAGACGTATCAGCATCCCCAAGCTTAATTCCTGCTTGTCCTCGAGTAGGTAAATGATAAAAGAAAGAATTTACGAAGTGTGAATGCTAGAAGGTGCACAAGTTTGATCAATGATAATTTCAATCACCTTTACTAGCATCATTATATGTCATATCAATAGTTCATCTCATAAAACTTTTCACGATAAAGTAGCAAGCAATTCACATGTTAAAGCATAGACCATAAACATTCTTGAAAACTAGCAAACTTTATTCTTAGTCATCAAAACAATTGCAATTCATTTTATTCTCAGGAATAGCAAACTCCACATACTCAACTATCATATAGTCTTCTACAATTGCTAACACTCACGCAATACTTGTGGTTATGAAGTTTTAGTCAGACACAGAGAAAGATTGGGGCTTATAATGTTGCCTCCAAACGTATTCTCCTTTGGGTGATGTCAACAATAATAGTTCATGCTAACGTACATCCAATTGGATATATATATATATATATATATATATATATATATATATATATATATATATATATATATATGGATCGCCCCACCACGAAGTGCTTGCCAAAGGATAAAATGAAAAAAAAAGGAAAGGTGAAGATCACCTTGACTCTTGCATAAAGTAAAAGATAGGCCCTTCGCAGAGGGAAGCAGGGATTTGCAGATTTGCCAGAGCTCGATTTTCAAATAGAGATAAATAATTTTGAGAGGTATGATCTCATTGTCAACATAACAACCAAGAGCTCCCGATATCTTCCATACTACATACATTATAGGCGGTTCCCAAATAGAATGGTAAAAGTTTATACTCCCCCAACCACCAACAAGCATCAATCCATGGCTTGCTCGAAACAACGAGTGCCTCCAACTAACAACAATCCTGGGGGAGTTTTGTTTAATTATTTTGATTTGATTTTGATCTTTTTGATCATGGGACTGGGCATCCCAGTTACCGCCACTTTCTTGTGAATGAGGAGCAGAGTCCACTCCTCTTGAGAATAACCCACCTAGCATGGAAGACACTGACAGCCCCTAGTTGCTACATGAGCAATTCGGGCATACAAAAAAGATTATAATTTGAAGGTTTAGAGTTTGGCACATGCAAATTTACTTGGAACGGCAGGTAAATACCGCATATAGGTAGGTATGGTGGACACTCATGGCAAAAACTGGGTTTAAGGATATTGGATGCACAAGCAGTATTCCAGCTTAGTACAGAAATTTAGGCTAGCAAGGGGAGAAAGGCAAGCTCAACATGTTTGAATGATCCATGACAATATACTTTAACTGAGATGCGAGAAAACATAACCCATTATGTTGTATTCCTTGTCCAACATCAACTCTTTAGCATGTCATACATAATGAGTGCTCACAATTATAAAAGATGTCTATGATAATATATTTATATGTGAAATCTCTCTTCCTTCAATATTCTTTCATGAATTGTTCAAATGACTAATACAATGCTTGCTAACCGTCAATAAATTTACAACCTCTACTTCTTAGATGTGAAGTCATTACTCCCCATGGGATAAGAAAATGAGGCATATATAATTTCAGATTTATGACATTCAACTCATTCAACCATTTACTCAGAGGATATAAGTGAAGCACACAAGTAAATGACAAACTACTCCAAAAAGATATAAGTGAAGAACAATGAGTAGCTAAATAATTATGCAACTATGCGAAGACTCTCTCTCAATAAATAATTTCAGATCTTGGTATCTTATTCAAGCAACAAGCAAAACAAAATAAAATGACATAGCACAACTCATGTGAAGAAGCAAAAACTTAGGTTCAACCGATACTAACCGATACTTGTTGAAGAAGAAAGGTGGGATGCCTACCGGGGCATCCCCAAACTTAGATGCTTGAGACTTCTTGAAATATTATCTTGGGGTGCCTTGGGCATCCCCAAGCTTGAGCTTTTATTTCTCCTTAATTACTCTCATATCATTGTTTCTCTTTTTATCAAAAGCTTCATTCACAACAAACTCAAAAACAACTCGTGAGATAGGTTAGTATAAACCAATGCAAAACCTTATCACTTTCTACTATAACAAATCACTAAAATTATTAGTCAACATTGCATACTAAATGTCTCTGCATATTTAATACTCCTATCCTCAAATAGAATCATTAAACAAGCAAGCATACGCAAACAATGCAACCATAACAGCAATCTGCCAAAACAGTACAGTCTGTAAAGAATGCAAGAGTAACAATAATTCCCTGACTCCAAAAATTATGAACTAAAATTCCCACTGTAATAAATTTATCAGAGCTTAATATGCAAAAAGATTCAACATTATACCATTCTCTGACTTTTCTAGGGAATTTTTGCAACAGCGGTAAACTTTCTGTTTTCAAACAGCAACATGTATACTACCAAAATAAGCATGGCAAAGGCTATCCTTGACTTTTTTATTGAAACTAAAGATGCAAAACATTATTCTAACTAACAGAAAGCAAAAACTAACAAAATAAAATGACGCTCCAAGCAAAACACATATCATGTGGCGAATAAAAATATAGCTCCAAGTAAAATTACCAATGAACGAAGACGAGGCATCCCCAAGCTTAGGCTCTTGGTTGTCCTTGGATATTACCTTGGGGTGCCTTTGGCATCCCCAAGATTTGGCTCTTGCCACTCCTTATTCCATAGTCCATCGAATCCTCCCCCAAAACTTGAAAACTTTAACCACACAAAACACAACACAAAACTCATAAGCTCCGTTAGTATAAGAAAATAAAACCACCACTTAGGTACTATAATGAACTCATTATAAATTCACATGGGTGTAATATCTACTGTACTCCAACTTATCTATGGTTCATACCACTTAATACTAGCCATAGATTCATCAAAATAAGCAAACAACACATAGAAAACAGAATCTGTCAAAAACAGAACAGTCTGTAGTAATCTGTATCAAACTTATACTTATGGAACCCCAAAAATTATGAATTAAATTTATAGACCTTATTAATTTGTATATTAATCATCTTCAAAAAGAATCAACCTAAAATCACTCTCCAGTAAAAAATGGCAGCCATTCTCGTGAGCGCAAAAGTTTCTATTTTTTACAGCAAGATCACATAAACTTCACCCAAGTCTTCCCAAAGGTTCTACTTGGCACTTTATTGAAACAAAAGCTATAAAACATGGTTACTACAGTAGCATAATCATTTGGACACACAAAAACAGTAAGGGTAAATATTGGGTTGTCTCCCAACAAGCGCTTTTCTTTAATGCCTTTCTAGCTAGGCATGATGATGGCAATGATGCTCACATAAAAGATAAGAATTGAAACATAATGGGAGCATCATGAAGCATATGACTAGCACATTTAAGTCTAACCCACTTCCTATGCATATGGATTTTGTGAGCAAACAACTTATGGGAACAATAATCAACTAGCATAGGAAGGCAAAACAAGCATAACTTCAAAACTTTAAGCACATAGAGAGGAAACTTGACATTATTGCAATTCCTATAAGCATATATTCCTCCCTCATAATAATTTTCAGTAGCATCATGAATGAATTCAACAATATAACCAGCACCTAAAGCATTCTTTTCATGATCTACTAGCATAGAAAATTTACTACTCTCCACATAAGCAAAATTCTTCTCATGAATAGTGGGAGCAAACTCAACGAAATAATTATCATGTGAGGCATAATCCAATTGAAAACTAAAATCATGATGACAAGTTTCACGGTTATCATTATTCCTAATAGCATACAAGTCATCACAATAATCATCATAGATATCAACTTTGTTCTCATAATCAATTGGAACCTCTTCCGAAATAGTGGAATCATCACTAAATAAAGTTGACACTCTTCCAAATCCACTTTCATGTTCATAACAATAAGATTCAACATCCTCCAAAATAGTGGGATCACTACTTCCTAAAGTTGACACTCTTCCAAACCCACTTTCATTAATATAATCAACATAAATAGGAGGCATGCTTTCATCATAAAAAATATTCTCATCAAATCTTGGGGGACAAAAAATATCATATTCATCAAACATAGCTTCCCCAAGCTTGTGGCTTTGCATATTATTAGCATCATGGATATTAAAGGAATTCATACTAACAAAATTGCAATCATGCTCATCAGTCAAGGATTTAGTACCAAACATTCTATAGATTTCTTCTTCTAGCACTTGAGCACAATTTTCCTTTCCATCAAACTCATGAAAGATATTAAAAAGACAAAGCGTATGAGACAAACTTAACTCCATTTTTTTGTAGTTTTCTTTGATAAACTAAACTAGTGATAAAAGAAGAAACAAAAAGATTCAATTGCAAGATCTAAAGATATACCTTCAAGCGCTAACCTCCCCGACAACGGCGCCAGAAAAGAGCTTGATGTCTACTACACGACCTTCTTCTTGTAGACATTGTTGGGCCTGCAAGTGCACAGGTTTGTAGGACAGTAGCAAATTTCCCTCAAGTGGATGACCTAAGGTTTATCAATCCGTAGGAGGCGTAGGATGAAGATGGTCTCTCTCAAACAACCCTGCAACCAAATAACAAAAAGTCTATTGTGTCCCCAATACACCCAATACAATGGTAAATTGTATAGGTGCACTAGTTCGGCGAAGAGATGGTGATACAAGTGCAATATGGATGGTAGATAAGAGTATTTGTAATCTGAAATTATAAAAACAGCAAGGTAACAAGTGGTAAAAGTTAGCGTAAACGGTATTGCAATGATAGGAAACAAGGCCTAGGGTTCATACTTTCACTAGTGCAAGTTCTCTCAACAATAATAACATAGATAGATCATATAACAAGCCCTCAACATTCAACAAAGAGTCACTCCAAAGCCACTATTAGCGGAGAACAAACAAAGATATTATGGTAGGGTACGAAACCACCTCAAAGTTATCCTTTCTGTTCTATCTACTCAAGAGTTTGTAGTAAAATAACATAAAGCTATTCTTTCCGCTCAATCCATCATAGAGTTCATACTAGAATAGCACCTTAAGACACAAATCAACCAAAACCCTAATGTCACCTAGATACTCCATTGTCCCCTCAAGTATCCGTGGGCATGATTATGCGATATACATCACACAATCTCAGATTCATCTATTCAACCAACACAAAGTACTTCAAAGAGTGCCCCAAAGTTTCTACCGGAGAGTCAAGAACGTGTGCCAACCCCTATGCATAGGTTCATGTGTGGAACCCGCAAGGTGGTCACCAAAACATACATCAAGTGGCACATGATATCCCATTGTCACCACAGCTAAGCACGGCAAGACATACATCAAGTGTTCTCATAAAAGACTCAATCCGATAAGATAACTTCAAAGGGGAAAACTCAATTCATCACAAGAGAGTAGAGGGGGAGAAACATCATAAGATCCAACTACAATAGCAAAGCTCGGGATACATCAAGATCGTGCCATAGAGGGAACACGAGAGAGAACACGAGAGAGAGAGAGATCAAACATATAGCTACTGGTACATACCCTCAGCCCCGAGGGTGAACTACTCCCTCCTCGTCATCGAGAGTGCCGGGATGATGAAGATTGCCACCAGTGATGGATCCCCCCTCCGGCAAGGTGCCGGGAAGGGCTCCCGAGATGTTTTTGGTGGCTACAGAGGCTTGCGGCGGCGGAACTCCTGATCTATCTTCATATTCGATGGTTTTAGTACGTAGGCTTATATAGGTGAAAGAAGTCGGTCGGGGGGTGCTCGAGGAGCCCACGACACAAGGGGGCGCGCCCTACAGGGGGGGCGCCCTCCTATCTCGTGGAGTCCTCGAGTATCTTCTGACTTGAACTCCACGTCTCCAGGATGATATTCTTCCAAAAAATCACGTTGCCGAAGGTTTCATTCCGTTTGGACTCCGTTTGATATTCCTTTTCTTCGAAATACTGAAACAGGCAATAAAACAGCAATATGGGTTGGGCCTCCGGTTAATAGGTTAGTCCCAAAAGTAATATAAAAGTGTATCATAAAGCCCATAATCATTCAAAACACATAGTAATATAGCATGAATGCTTCATAAATTATAGATACGTTGGAGACGTATCACGATCCACCGCGCGCGTGGGCGAGGGAGCGGTCGTAAGGCGTACAGTACTAAGCAAACTTCACCTCATCCTGCGAGCCACCGCGTCCGTGGGCGGGGGAGACGGCATACTAAGCAAGCTTCTCGTCGTTCTACGAGTTGATGGCACACATCAAAAGTACTCCAGTGTATAGAGCCTTGCCTCTAAGGTATGCCCCACATGGTTTGCCTCTTTTTTTAACATAACGCGTCAAGTCGCAATTTGTTTGTTCACCCATGGTAGACGATCCTCCCTCCACCAAGTGGACAACCAGTACATGTGCCAAATTACCACGTTGGCTGCCTTTTCATACAGAAATGAGCTCCATCGTGTACCCGTGCGGGTGTGGTTGGGAAAGAGACGGGAGTACATGCGCCATGCATGCACCTCTTCTCTTCGTGCATGTCCCCCACCTACGTGGGTGTGTGTGAGAGATACAAACCGCATTCGTGAGTGTTTTTTGTTTTGGGGTGGGGGTGGGGTGGGGGTTGATTTCGTGAATGTATTTGTGGGAATATGTGTCGATGACATCTCAAACAAAATTTTGCATGCAATGTATGTGAAATGGAGGCCTATCCATATCATATATAGAGGGTCAGAAGATCCATGAGAAGAGAGGGAGGGGTCATAGATATCAATAGAGTCGAAGAGAGGATCAAGTGGGTGGGTGCGAGATCGATGAAGAGAGTCATCGAAATTGTGTGTGTGTGCAAGTCAAAGATATAGGGCCACTGACCTACCAGAACGTCAGAGGGCACAGGTCAAGTTTGTGTGTGGCAGGAAGACATGACTAGAGCGCTCGATGTATCGGTGTGTGTGGGGGGAGGGGGTGGGGAGGGTAGGTAGAGGCCTAACTATAGAGGTACAATGACTCGTATATGTGTTGAGAAGGAGAGGCCCAGCTATGTCTTGAGGGAGATCGGTCGAAATCCATACATAACTGAAGAACGGGAATTATGATGGGACAGAGAGAGAGAGAGGAGAGAGAGAGAGGGAGGGAGAGGGGTAGAGTGTTGGATGGGTGATGGAGTTGCTTCTCGAAGATGGTGGGAGAGGCCTACTAGACAAACTGAGGGTGGAACTGCAATGTTATCAATAAGAGTGGGGATGTGTTTTTGTGTGTGCCTGTGCGTGATAGATCTGTCGGGACGCATCCATGGATGATGAAGGGGAACCATGTGTTTGGTAAGCAAACCTAACTAGATCGGTAGATCAATTGTTGTTTGTCGAAGGAATGGAGAGACATAACTAATGAGGTAGATCAATCGACGCGTGGGTAAAACGAGTTATAAGGACCTAGCTAGCTATATGTATAGCGGGAGATCGGTCGGTGTTGGTCCATTTGTTAGAGGCAAATAAGGCCCAGCGAGACGGATAGACAGAGAGAATGGAGCTAGGATGTGGTGCGAGAGGCCCAGCTACTAGCTAGATAGGGGGAGGAGTGTGCGATGTGAGATCGATGAAAAGAGGGGCGAGAGTTTACACGTGTTTGTGACCATATGAGAGACACGAGGCAAGGACACATAAAGGAGGAGATTGAAGGTGTGTGTGTATGTTGTAGGCAGGCATCGCTGGAGAGGTTTATCGATCGGGTGTGTTGGAAAGGAGTTGTGGAGACTCTGGGAGAACGACCTAAAGAAGAAGAAAAATGTGCTCGGTGGATAGAATGCCGAGGGAGGGTGAGGGCGAGGAGGGCGTGTGCATGCATGAGAGAAAGTTAGTGGTAGCTACAAAGGTTAGAGGATTGTGTGGGTGTAAGAGACTTACAAATATCATAATTTGATATGAAAGTGGATTCATATATTTGAATAGGAGATCATAGTGTTTTAAACATATGCATGCATGAATATAGCGGTGATACGCGTGTTGTGCACATGTTACACCATAATGTGATAATGCATGGCGTTTGCAACTCACAGCTAAATGTCGAACAATCTAAACCATACTATACATCAAACAATCTCACATTTTATTTGAATTTGTGATAATGTGTGGTGTTTGCAGCTTACAACTAAATATCGAACAATCCAAACAATACTATATATCGAACATTCTCACATTTTATTTGAATTTGTGGTAATGTGTGGTGTGTGCAACTCACATCTAAATACTTGTAGGCATAGGGGGCGGGGCACCATACATAATGTGATAAACACATTATACATATGAGACATGGTTTAGATTATGAAGATCTAGCTAGAGCTAGAAATGTAATGTGATTTGAAATCAACATAAAGTGGATTCAAAAAATTGAGTTCGAGTTCATATAGTACACATAGTTCATATGTAACTCGAGACTAATCATGTGGTGTGTTGTGAAGATAATACACAAACGATGGTTTAACTTGACAATAATGATGATTGTAGATCTTATTAAAACAGAGAAACGAATTCAAATGATTTGACTTCACAACAATCATTACTGTAGATCTTATTCAAATAGAGAAACGAATTCAAATTTAGTTCATATTGAAGTGGTAGTATATATGTTTGGAATGCACTAAAACGTTCATTTGAGTAGTAGGTTGCATGCATTATACACGTAGCGAAATATTTTAATTGGACATAACATGAATTCAAAGTTTGTAGTGCGAATTGGTTTGGTACAGTACACGTTAGGCTTGTCCAGAAATTTCAACCCGCGCCTTGTTAGCCGGAAATATTTAAGATATATCTTTGTCTCGTTGTGCTCCGACAACTCCCTCCATCTCAACTCGTGCTTTGCTATTCCGAAATTACAATGCATGCGAAAACTCCCCACCTCCTGTGAAATCATGACACGTGAAATGCCCGTGGTACCCCTGAACCGAAAGAATCGCCTCAAATCGGTGGGGGTACTTTCATAACTTACCCCACATTTCGGACAAGCGCGTCCCTAAGCCATGGTTCCCCACTCCCATCCCATCGACCCACCCATTCGTACACCGAGGCCGCAAAAACCCGCGACGAAGCCCCACACCCTCCTCCGTCCGCCACCCAGCCGGAGCCTCTTCCACGATGACGTCGTCCACAGCAACACCTCGACGTCCCTCATCCACCATACCGGATGAGGATCCGTCGTTGATCTCGTCGTCCCGCCGGTTCAGCCACCCCGTCCTCCACCTCCAAGGAGCTGCCCCGACGTTCCCCTTGTCTTTTGCGCCACCTCCATTCCCACACCGCCATCTTCACATGAACCACCGGAAGAGCATCATCATCACCGTTTCCTCAGATGAAGCTGCGGCCTAATCGGTGCCACCAAAGAGGTTGTACACTAATCGCCACATTTTCTTCTTGATTCTATCTCATGGTGCTGCCGGCGCTCGGTCCCGAGCCAACACGGCGCGGCTCCATCCACGGCAGCGTCGCTGGCCACTTCCTCCACGGCGTCGCTCCCTCGATGGCGACGTCCACATCAGTAGGAGCTGCTGCTGCTTTAGCTCTCGCTCGCACTGCTGCTCTGCTCTTGCTCTCGGTCCCCTGCCTGGTCTGCTCTTACTATTGCTCTTGCTCGTGTTGCTGCTCTCGCTCTTGCTCTTGCTTGCGATGCAGCTTCGATTTAGCTACACTTCAGTCGACTGAATCTACTTTTGGGTCAATCGATTTTCAGGGGGTGGAGGGGCTTGCCGGGGTGAAGGAAGAACCATCCGCAGCGGGGAGGGGGGCTCGCCGGAGAGGTACCCCACTATCTATCTTAGGGTTCAGGGTGGGGGCGATGGTGGGGCGGTGGCGTGGGGATTGCCGGAGAAAAAGCTCGGCATGGGGGGCCTAGAGGGATGGCCGGGGCGGCGGCGGACCGGTGGTGGGGAGTTTTTTTGGGGCGGGCGGGGTGGCGCACCGCCAGCCGCGGGCGGCGGGGGGGGCTACTGTTTGGCCAGTGGTGGCCGGCGGCTTAGGGGGTGGAGGTTGAAGATGAACTGCAGGCCCTTGATTTCGTATCCAACGGCTGCAAAATCGACTGACCAGAGATGAAAAGGTCAGTCGACTGACGTGTAGCCTCACCTTGCTAGTGCATTCAGTTTCGATAGTAAAATTCAGTTTCAACAGCAAAATTCAGTTTTGACAATTAAGTTTAGTTTCGACAGTTAAATTCAGTTTCAACAGTTAAGTTTAGAGATGAGCGCCTGATGTATTTAACATCTAGCACTTTGTGGTTATGTATTATACGTCATGTATTGGAGATGCTATTAGAATTCCACTCAGGTTAACGTTGTCTCTCTTGTGCTGCTTCAGCCTCGGTGTCGTACAACTCACCGGAGCTGCTCCAACGACGAAACCCTCCATCACAGCAGAGCAGTACCTCGGGTCCATCTCCAGATGCCTAAGATCTTCTTCCCCTCCTTCGACAGCCAAGTCAGCCGGAGCATCCTCACCGGCCAACCCAATCACGCTGAGATCGACATGGCTTCGCCAAAGAGGTTGTACACTTGTGACATCTCTTTTTTACTCTACATGTTATATATATTGTCCATTGAGCACACGTAGTAACGGGAAATACGATTACTTTATCCTACTATATGACAAGCAGTGAAGTACCAGGCAACTTAGCTATCCGTGATGGACTCTCTTGAACGCCATCATTATTTTTCTCTGCGCGTTTGAGCTGTGCATTTGTCAATGGCCCTAGGAGTTGAGCTAGTAGGGCAGTGGCCTGGGTCCAAAGTAATAGAACTAGCACAAAAACATTTTCTTTAGTGTAGGCTTTTCCTTGCTCAAGCCTGCCTACTAGAATCGCCAGTGCTTGAAAGGAAAAGTGAATGAAAAATATAGGAATTGGAAAGTTTCCTATGGTACTACTATTCATGAATTTGGTTCAAAGGAATGGAGAAAAGGAAAACTGTAGGATTTGTTCCTTTAGTGTCTCCTTGAAAGAAAAAACGTAGGAATTTTAATTTTCACTTGTCCTCCTTTTCAAATTCCTATTCATGAAGCACAAGACTAAGAGATAGTAACATAATAGCATTATAACCGTACATTTTCTTGTGGTTTGACTTAATCTCACCATGCTTCTTTGCATCCTGTGATCTTCCAATTGTTGTGAATCTAACACCCAGATTGCCCGAAATCCTGTGTTTTCAAATTCTCTATTTTGCACGTGCATTCCTATCCTATTCCTGTCTATTTCCTATCCCTGCATTGTTGGAATCCTCTAATTCAAACGAGCCCTTACGGAATTACTTCTCTTACATATAGTTGTCAAAGAAAACCTTGCGTGGTTTGTCCCACTCCTGCTGCATCGTTGTCCACCCCAGCTCAGCTACTCCAACGACAAAAGGGTCCAGCACAACAGGGATCCAGCCTCCAGCCTGTCTTTCACCGCCTCAGATCTTCTTCCCCGCCGCTGGCAGCCATGAAAACTGCATTACCATCATCAACCGAGTAGATGACCTCGAGGACTACACGGGTCCGCAAGAGAGGTCGCACTCTTTCGTGTCTGCTTACGTTATGCACCGCTTAATATTACATGCTACTTTATCACCCTGTTCACCGATTAGACTCTGAGTCAACTCCAAACTAATGGTCAAACTTGAGTTTTTAAATGGTTGTGGGGTACATATCGGGGCCGCAATCAATAGTATCTATCTAATATCTGGTTAATCTCCGGTGTCTACTATGAGTTTCATGTTGGGTGGGAAATAAACAGTAAAGAAGCCATTATCTGTATTTTTTAACTGAAGCCATTATCTGCCTGCTATTATTGGTTTTGGGTCTATCCACAGGTTGCTACCATCACTCTGGATTTCTTCATGCTTTTCTTACATAATCTCACTATGTTTTATTCCTATGCATGACAGTTATTGTAAACAATGGAACTGAACATGTAGAGCAAAAGAGACGAGCCTTGCGTGGCAATAAAATTTCATGCTGACGTCGCTCGATGGTAGGCGCAAAGGCAGCCCCCCCCTCCACGCATTTCGGATTGTAATCGAGAGGAAGATATTTGTTCTGAGGGGGATTCAGAAGGAGAAGACAACTCCTATTTACCCCCTGAGGTCTTCGCTCTAACTTGGCATGCTGATGTTGGTTATATCATGCATATGGTGCCTTGCATTGCTTACTTTATACATCAAATATGGCATCTGCTTAGTTTAGACATCCTTTGTGTGAATGCCATCTGTTTAGTTTATTCATCACTTATGTGAATTATGCAACGCCATCTTGTTTAGCCAGGCATCATATATGTGCATTTTGCAATGCCATCCTTCTTAGCCAGTCATCTTATATGTAAATTATATCAGGCCATCTTTTTTCGATACATATTACATTTGTCAACAATGTTAGTACATTCACCTACTCTTCGTGTGAATCAGCCATTTGACATGGTGATGGCAAATTCTGGATTGAAAACAAGGTCTTCAGAGCAGACTATGCTATCTGACAAAGCACATATCTCGCTAGTTACGGATAGCTTCTCAGAGGAGGATTCAGAGATAGATGACAAGTCCTATCCCCCCCAAGGTGTATGGTCTAACTTGGCAGGGTTATGTTGCTCATATCGTGCGTATGGTGTCTCGCATTGCAATGTCATTTGATTAGTTTAGACATGATTTGTGTGAATGCCACATGTTCAGTGTCTAATTACCATATATGTGAATTATGCATTGCCATCTTGTTGCAAGACATTATATATGTGAATTATGCAATGTTATATTGTTGCAAAGGCATTATATATGTGAATTATGCAATGTCATGCTGTTTAGCCAATCATCATGTATGTGAATTATCTCATGCTATCATTTTTTTGTATTCTGTGTTCCATTTGTCGACAACGTTTGTATATTCAACTACTCTTCCTGTGCATCAGCCATTTGAAGCAGTGATGGAAGTATCTGGAGTGAAAACAAGGTATTCAGAGCAGACAATGCTACCTGCTGAAGCAGACATCTTGCTGGTTACAGAGAGCTCCTCAGAGGAGGATTCAGAGACTGATGACCAATCCTATCCCCCCCCCCTCGAGGTCTATGCTCAAACTTGGGAGGGTTATATTACCCATGTCATGCATGTTGTCTTGCATTGCTTAGTTTTTGCATCATATATGGATTTCCATCTGCTTACTTGCTTACTATATAAATCATATATTTGAATTATATCATGCCATCATGTTTACATAGTACATACACATCACCTATCTGAATTATGGCATAGCAACCCATTTAATAAAGACATCATATAGTTATATCATCTCATCCTGTTTAGTGTTTACAGTCATCATATTTTGAATTATGGCATTCTATCCGTGAATGTATGTGAATTATGGCATGCCAACCTATTTAATAAACACATTATATAGTTATATCATGTCATCTTGTTTACATAGTCATCATATTTTGAACTATGTCTTTCCATCTTTTGTAGTTAGCCATCATAATGTGAAATTGTGTCATGCTATCCCATTTAGTTAGCCATCATATATGTGAAATTGTGTCATGCTATCCTGTTTGGTTAGACAACATAAATGTGAATTATTTCATGCCCTCTTTTATTCCCCACTATCCATTGCACCTGTCTATCATACAATGTCTATACTTCCAATTACTTTTCTTGTCCATCAGCCATTTGAATTGGAGAGGGTGATGGCAGTATCTAAGGGGGTAACAACACGGTCTTCAGAAAAGATAGTGCTACCAGTTGATGCAGATAGAACCACAGTTGTACTTGCCCAAGGACCAGATCCACCACACATAACCCAGACTCTCACAGATTGTACCCTTACCCAGTTGGATAGAGAACCAGCTACACCCCTTCTAACCCCAACCCCGGCAGATAGTAACCCAGTTCCAGTTGACACAACACCGTCTCCACCATAGAGCACCCAAACGCGAGCAGTTAGTAAGGGAACTGCAGTGCCCAAAGCACGAGGACCACCACTCCGAATCCCAACTCGATGCTTAAAGGATAAGAAGATTTGTTCTCGGGTCAGGTTCTGTAGCTATGGTTCATACTCCTTTGCTCTTGCATTACTGTATTTACTCATACCAACTATTTTCAAATTTGAAGGATGGAATTGTAACTCCAATGGCGCAATAGGTATGTTTTAGACCTGTTTCTCTAACTGGTTTGCTGTTGTAACCTGCTCTATGTTGATTTCAGTTTCAATTGAATAAACAGTTACGTTCTCATGGCATGCACATTACAAGTGTTGTTTTTGCTCTATAGTTTCCCACACTTATATTCTGTCCATTCTGCTTTGTCTTGAACAAATATGATTTGAAATGTGTCTCTATCTTGATTTGGCAACAAAAACTAGAATGATATAGACCATAAAGTGACCATGGTACATAGATATATGTTTGTTTCATGCCGTTATCCTGTCCACTTTACTACTGAACTCATTTACCAAAATGAGTTTCATATACAACATGGTAAACCTGTGATGTGTCTGCTTGTTTCACTTTTA
The DNA here is from genome assembly GCA_963921465.1 of Triticum timopheevii. NCBI lineage: Eukaryota > Viridiplantae > Streptophyta > Magnoliopsida > Poales > Poaceae > Triticum > Triticum timopheevii. Next base: position 432,988,646 of record OY997262.1, read on the forward strand.
GAATGCGGACAAAATATTGGAGAACAGTACCGCGTTATGCAATGGTAAAGGAAGTAATGCAGATAAGGTTCAAGATAGTGAGACATCCCTATTGGTCTCCAAGAAAGCGGATAAAAACTATCTTGACGACAGTGAGAGAACCCAAAAGTCCTGTCTTGATGTAGTGTTCGAGTTACTGGCCACTACTGCTAGCACAAGCTCTTCAAACTCGCTGCCTGAATCAGTTCGTCTTCTTGAGTCTTGACTTCAAGTTGAAAGACATCGACCAGATGTGCTATGACAGGAAGCTGAAGGACTGAGGAAGTCCCTGCAGAATTCAGATGATACTTCCTGGTGCAACAGAAAGCGCTAGAGGATTTAAGCGCCAAACAAGAGAAAGTTAATAAGCTTGCTAAGCATCTTGCCAGCATTATGGGTACCCAGGATATTGTTTCTTCAGATCTTCTGAAGTGGTTTCAGTTCTGGATTTGTTTTGCTGCAGCGTTTATTTGCGCTGGTCGCCAACTTTGACAACCAGTGTATATGATATGCTGCTTTGTTCCCTATATTTGCACTGGTGGCGAACTTTGATGCCTAGTGGATGTAATATGTGTAATAGTCGTGATAGCCTAGCGTTAGTTGTTTGCTTATTTATTTCCTTGTTGTCTTGTTTATTTGTTTGCTTGTAGTCAGTGTAGTTCTTTTTCCGCGGTTTGCTAGTGGCCGAAATAACCTATTTTTTAAAACTAGGCCACAATAACCATGGGCTACATATTTACTGTAGTGACACTAGGACTCCTACCGGCCATAGAAACAATGGGCCTTCTACGGCCGTAGAAACAATGGGCCTTCTATGGGCCCTAGAAACAATGGGCCTTCTACGGGCCGTAGAAACAATGGGTCTTCTATGGGCCGTATCATCAATGGGCCTTATATGGGTCGTATGATCGATTGGCCAAACATGGGCCAATAACAGACCACATTATGGCCGTAAACAGGCTAGAGTTGGAATCGCCCATTCATGGGCTGACCATAACAGGTCATCGTTAATAGGCCGTATTTGATGACGCTATGAAAACGGCCCAACGTATTAATGGGCCACAAACGGGCCGATTGTAACAATGGGCTGAATTTGGCCCACAAGTAAAAAATGACAGTAACGGGCCGTAAGTAACCGAATGCTGGAAATGAGCCCAAGAATAAATGGGGCCTGAGAAGGCCGAATGATAACATGGGCTAGAAACGGCCCAATGGAATAATGGGCCATTAATGGGTATAAAGTGATACAGTGTTTATTACGGGTCAGTTTCACCACGGGTCGTTAATAGGCCAAGAGTTACAAAGGGCCTCATATGGGCCGGAAGACGTCATGGGCCATACATGTGCCGGAAGTTAAAACAGGCTGGAATCATATTGGACGGCACATATGACGCTACTGGGCCTAATTCGGATAGGTCATGGCCCTGGGTTAGCGGGCTGTAAATGGGCTATATGCGAACATGTCGTTAACAGGCTTTCAGTTGGCCAGCCCGCCACCTTTTGACCAAGTCAAACGGGCCAGCCTTTTCACAGGAATGGGCCTCTGTTGGGCCATGCCACGTGTCGACGTATCATAGGCGCCTTCTATCCAATGAGTGGATGACATCTGTCCCAACGATGAGCCGACACGTGTTTCCTCCAGCCAATGAAGATTTTACACGTGGAAAATCCCCATTGGTCGGGGCTGTTAATGCGTTATCGGATTCAAAATTGGACCCGGTAGCTTAACGGAGTTCCGTTATGGTGGATGCCACGTGTTAGTCACCCTTGACGAAAGCACTTCTGTGACGCTTGATTTATCGTCATGGAAGTGGACACTTCCGTGATGATAATTTTGGTAATGTCATGGAACACTTCTACGATAGCACATGTATGACTATCTTGATTCTGTCATAAAATTGTCATGGATGTTCATGCATGACAAAAAACGCGACCTACTGTGACAAACACGTATCATCACGGAAGTGTATTTTTTTGTAGTGCATAAAGGTTTGGCTGTACACTAAAGTAGGCTCTCCAAGAGTACCTGGAGATCCAATTCAAAGGTATGCCTAGTTTTTACATAGTGCAGACATAGTAAATGCTCATTTCATTGTGTGCAAGTGCAAGAGATGCGGCATATTTCATTATGTGGTGTTGTTTTGTTATAATCTCATCCTTTTGTGGTCACAGACTGGAAAGTATGCATATTTATCTTCCAAGGAGATGAGTAACTAGTTTGTGTCACCTTGCAGAGGGGGTGCAATGAAGATAAGATTGAGGATTTCCAAGTACAAGATGTTAGGAAGGAGCCTTGCAAGAGAATTAGGAGTTGCGCTGAGCCTCTTCAACCTATTAAGGTAAGTCACAGTATCCAACTCAACAGTTCAATTCCTTGTTTGTTTCGGGCATAGTTAATTTGCTCTTTTCAATTGCTTTATTTGTCCTTAGTTAATGAGATGCCCAAAGAATGATGCCTGATGTTGGGTACTTGTATAACTATTAGTTGACATAATTAAAGGCCTTACCATTTAATTACTCTGTCGAAGTGTACCTGAAGCTTTGAAGTCTATTAGCCAACTATTATTGCATGAGGCTCACAATCTAGTTTATACTAGGCTAATGATTGCATAGTTTTGCTTGCTGTAGTATGTTTGTATGAAACCCTCTGCTGTTCATTATGCTCCCTAAGACTTTAATTGAGCTACAGAATGGCCAACTGCTTGCTTACTTATACGCAACATGATGTCTAAATTTGTAACTTGTCTGTGTTTTGGCTTGGGCCCCAACATCATGCTCCTCTAGTGAGCTAAGAGAGATTTCTGTATGCAGGCTGCACAGACTACCTTTTTTATAATTTTTAAAATATCACCTGCTTATGCTTCATGATGTGTAACATTATTGTTAGTCCTGTTTTGCCATGTACTCCCCCCGTCCCAAAATAAGTGTCTTAACTTTGTACTAGCTCTAGTACGAAGTTGTACTAACCTTGAGACACTTATTTTGGGACAGAGGGAGTAGAAAATAGTCTGTCTTGCTTACTTCACTGTTGTAACTATAATTTTTCCCTAGTCATGTGTACTTACAGAAACATTTCAGGATGAAGTGACATCAACACAAAGATCTGCGAGCATTGCGGCATGGCCGTTACCGAATGATTATGGATTGGAATTGGAATGTGCTGATGTTCTCGAGCATCAACTAGAGGTGGCAAGACAATGTGTACATGATTCTCAACGTAAAATCAACAAGTTGAGACTGGACATGCAGGTATTAGATGCAGGAGTCAAAAAAATGAAACAAGACACTGAGCTAACCACGAAGGAATTGGAGATTTTGCAGACTGAAATTTGTGCTATTTGAATCCGGCCAATCCTATTTCTGAAGAGATTATAGTTCAAATGGAGTTAAGTTGATGCGCGTCCATGATGTATGAGCTGTATGTGCCCATTGTATGTAATTTGTTGTTTGTGTATGCTTTATTATCACCGGTGCCGAACCATAATGCCAAGTGGGTATAATCGGCTGTAATTTCTTTATTGTATAGTGTAGGATTATTCTACGTTTCTATGCCTTGGTCTCTTTGTTGTATAGTGTATGTTTTTTAGAGGTGATAGTATAGAGTAGGATAATTCTTTGAATATGCTATATCGTTCAAACGGGGGCCAACTCGCCCAAACGGTTTAGTGACCATGGCCCTCCACAGGTCGTACAATCCATGGGCCATCAATGGGACGGACGATCCATGCCCTTCTATGGGTTGTCGGATCTATGGGCCGTCGGATCAATGGGCCTTCGATGGGCCTTCTACGTCTTGTAGGATCCATGGGCTTTTACGAGTCGTCTCATCTATGGGCCTGGTACGGGCCGTATAATGGGCCGTAAACGGGCTAGAGTGGAAATCGTACGTTTTACTGCTGACCATAACGGGCCGTTAATAGGCCGTATTTGATGATGCTATGAAAATGGCCCAACAGATTGATGAGCCACAAATGGGCCGACTGTATCCACGGGCTGAATATGGCCCACTAGCAGAAAAGGACAGTAACGGGCCGTAAGTAACCGAATGTTGGAAATGAGCCCAAGAATAAATGAGCCCTGAGAAGGCCGAAAGGTAACACGGGCTGGAAACCACCCAATGGAATAATAGGCCGCTAATGGGTATAAAGCGATACACTATTCATCACGGGCCGGTTTCACCACGGGCCGTTAGTGGGCCAAGAGTTACAAAGGCACTCATATGGGCCGAAAGACGTCATGGCCCATACATGGGTCGGAAGTTACAACGGGCTGGAATCATATTGGACGGCCCAGATGACGCTACTGGGCCTAATATGTTTGGCCGTAACGGGCCGTGAGTTAGCGGGCTGTAAATGGGCTATACGTGAACATGTCGGTAAAAGGCTTTCTGTGGGCCGGCCCGCCACCTTTTGACCAAGTCAAACGGACCAGCCTTTTCACAAGAATGGGCCTCTGTTGGGTCGTTCCACATGTCGACGTATCATAGGCACCTTTGGTCCAGTGAGAGGATGACATCTGTCCCAACAGTGAGCCGACATGTGTTTCCTCCGGCCAATGATGATTTTACACGTGGAAAATCCCCATTGGTTGGTGTTGTTAACGGGTTATCGGATCCAAAACCGGACCTGGTAGCTTAACGGTGTTCCGTTATGGTGGATGCCACGTGTTGGTCACCCTTGACGAAAGCACTTCTGTGACGCGCGATTTATCGTCATGGAAGTGGGCACTTCCGTGATGATAATTTTGGTAATGTCATGGAACACTTCTATGACAGCACAGGTATGACTATCTTGATTCTGTCATAAAATCGTCATGGATGTACATGCATGACAAAAAACGCGACCGACTATGACAAACACGTATCATTACAGAAGTGTATTTTTTGTAGTGTTGGACTCGAAACCAATGGACCCTCTCGACTTATTAACCGCCCATGTCCTCTGTCTGGGAGTTGCAAGTAGTTTCTGGTGTTTGTAGTATGCTGGAGGTCGTGCACAGCGCTGACCCGAGGGGTGGTCTGTGATGCGGTAGGCATGTGGCACGATGTACTGGGCGCCCGTTTGGTATCGTAGGAACCCTACACACATTGTTTGGGGCCGTATGTGGAAGCCTCGGCCGGACTCCCTACGGATGGAACCTGAATAGGCGATAAACCTGGACTACGGACTTGTGTGGTTAGTCAGGTCATGGCCGGCACCCTTGCCAGGCTTCCGCTTGAAGGTTGACGAGATACATGACGTGTACATGGCGGTAAGTAGCGAGAGCGTGTGTGAAGCAGTACACCCCTGCAGGTTTAACATCATCTATTCAAATAGCCACATCCGCGGTAAAGGACCTTTGGGCTGCCTATACAGTTCATAAACAAGTGAAAGTGGATACTCTAAAATGCGCAAGATAAGCGTGAGTGCTATGGATGGCGTTCTCATAGGGAGATGGGAGCAGATCCATAGTGGTGTATTGATATGGTGAATATGTGGACTCGTGTGCGCCACCTCAAAGAGTTACTTGCAATCGTAGTTCGGGATAGCCACCGAGTCAAAGCTGGCTTGCTGCAGTTAAACTCCACCATCCCCCCTTTATTGATATTGATGCATATGTAGTTAGTTCTGATGTAAGTCTTGTTGGGTACATTTGTACTCATGTTTGCTTAATTTATGTTTTGCAGAGAGACTCCAGCCTCACTAGTAGTTCCGTGTGGACTTCGACGTTTAGCTTGTTACCTCAGCTACAATCTTGTGCCCTCGACAGGATCTGGTAGATAGTCAGGCTTCTCAGCCCTTTTCTTTTGTAGTTCTCTATACTTAGACATGATAAGCTTCTGCATGTGCTTCTGGTGTGTATGCTCTGAATGTTCGGACATGATACCCATGATTGTAATACTTGGCTCCTCGGAGCCTATTGAGTAAATACTTTGAGTTGTAGAGTCTTGTTGTGATGCCATGTTGTATTTGCACATATTGAGCACATTGTGTGTATGTCTTGAAATGCTTGGTATGTGTGGGATCCGACAACCTAGTTGTTTATTCTTGGTAGCATCTCTTACCGGGAAATGTCTCCTAGTGCTTCCACTGAGCCATGGTAGCCTGCTACTACTCCGGAACACTTAGGCTGGTCGGCATGTGTCCTTCCTCATTCCTGTGTCTATCCCTTTGAGGAAATGTCACATGTTGTTCCTTTAAGTCCTTGTATCTTGCTACGACTTTGGTTCATACGTTGTTGATCAACACATATTGCTGGGTCATGTATGCCTATCCCTGTAAGTCAATGCCACCTTGGATTTATGACTAGTCATGTCGGCCCGAGTTCTTTGTCATATGGATGCTAGCGGCACTATCATATATGTGAGCCAAAAGGCGCAAACAGTCCCGGGCCAGGTAAGGTGGCACCCATGGGAATACCATGCCTGAGGTCGAAAAGTGATATGATGTGTTACATGCTAGAACATTGTGACTTAGGATCGGAGTCCTGACAAAAAATGATCATAAAAATTCAATCTATCCATCTGTACCATTTTCATGCATGTTTGAGCAAGTTAACCTCACTGTTTAGGATGAAACATGATTAGGACAAATTTGTAACAGGTTTGGAGTTGGAATTTGATGTAGTTTTAAATTCCACTTCAATCAAAATGACTCTCCGTTGCATTAGCCCAAATCACAGCATATTGCCATGTCATGATCATGCATCATATTGTTGCATTGCATTGATTCTGTTCTTTCTCTATTGCCGGTGTTTTTCCCCCTTGGTAGACGTATGTTCCGATGATGAGTTCGATGACATCGATGAAAAGCTATATCATCTTCAGAACTGTCAGGCAAGCAAAACCCCCTTGTTCATTTCGATACAATCTCACTCTCTCGCTCCTGCGCTCTTTTACTGCATTAGGACAACAACGATTCAATTGTTACATGTTGTGGTAGTTGAACCCCTTTCCTCTCCATGACCTGTCATTGCCACAGCAAAAAAAATGAAACCCACTAGCATGAGTAGGAGTTGTTTGAGCCATGATGTGCCTACTCATTCATGCTTGTTTGTCATGCCTGCTACTGCTTAGAGTTGAGTCAGTTCTGATTCATCGGGGATGAATTGGAATGTTGTGAAACATGTCCTACTATTGAGAGCTAAGGGTGTGAACACGATTTGGTAAAGGTAGCGGTGAGAGGCCATGTAGGAGTACATGGTGGGTTGTCTCATTGAAACCGTCCTCAGGAACTGAGTTCTGTGTCTGTGATCCAAAACAGTTGCTACCACACCTTGGGTTCCGGTAAGTAGACCCCTCTTGACTTATTAATTAACCTGATCTCTGTCCAGGAGTTGCAACTAGTTTCTGGTGTTTGTAGGTAGTGTTGGTAGTCTACCAAGTGGCACTCGGTACAGGTGGGCTTGGGACAGACTAGGTGAAGTGGCACAGTGTACCAAGTGTCGCCCGTTTGGTGGGCTTGGGAACCCCGATCACATCGTTTGGGGCCGTGAGTGACATCCCAGCCGGATATCCTTGCAGATGGAACCCGAATAGGCGATAAACCTGGACGAGAGACTTGTGTGGTTAGTCAGGTCATGGCTGACACCCTCGCCAGGCTTCCGCTTGAAGGTTGCCGAGATACATGACGTGTACATGGAGGTAAGTGGAGCGTGTGTGAAGAAGTACACCCCTGCAGGGTTAACATGATCTATTCAAATAGCCGCATCCGCGGTAAAGGACTACTAGGTTGCTTATACAGTTCATAGACAAGTGAAAGTGGATACTCTAAAATGCGCAAGATAAGCGTGAGTGATATGGATGGCCTTCTCGTAGGGAGACGGGAGCGGATCCATAGTGGTGTATCGATATGGTGAATATGTGGACTCGTGTGCGCCACCTCAAAAGAGTTACCAACAATCGTAGTACAGGATAGCCACTGAGTCAAAGCTGGCTTGCTGCAGTTAAACTCCACCACCCCCTTTGTAGATACTGATGCATATGTAGCTAGATCCAATGTAAGTCTTGCTGGGTACATTTGTACTCACGTTTGCTTAATTTATGTTTTTGTAGAGAGACTTCAGTCTCACTAGTAGTTCCGTGTGGACTTCAACGTTTAGCTTGTTACCTCAGCTACGATCCTATACCTTGGGAGGGTCTTGTAGATAGTCTGGCTTCTCAGCCTTTTTCATTTGTAGTTGTCTGTACTAAGACATGTTATGCTTTGGTTGCTTGTATGCTCTATATGTTGGGTCATGTGACCCCTATTTCTAATAAATGGTATGTGGCTCTTCTGGGCCTTTATCTATATGAGTTGTTGAGTTATGTTGTGATGCCATGTTGTATCTAGACATATCTTGCATGTTATGCATATGTGTACCGTGTATTGGTATGTGTGGGATCCAACAACCTAGTTGTTTATCCTTGGTAGCTCCTCTTATGGGGAAATGTCTCCTAGTGCTTCCACTGAGCCATGGTAGCTTGCTACTGCTCCGGAACACTTAGGTTGGCCGACATGTGTACTTCTTCATTCATGTGTCTGTCCCTTCGGGGAAATGTCATGCATTGTTCCTTTAAGTCCTTGTAGCTTGCTATGACTTGGGTTCATACATTCATGATTGACACGTTCGTTGTTGGGTCATGTATGCATGTCCCTGTAAGTTAGTGCCACTTTGGGTTCACGACTAGTCATGTCGGCTCGGGTTCTCTATCATATGGATGCTAGCGACACTATCATATACGTGAGCCAAAATGCACAAACGTTCCCGGGCCAGGTAAGATGGTGGGAATAGCATCTGTGAGGCCGCAAAGTGATATGATGTGCTACATGCTAGATAGGTGTGACTTAGGATCGGGGTCCTGACATGCTGCTCGCGCGGTGTGACTGTTGGCTGGTCAAATGGCGGTGGCATGGATCCTAATTGCAGTCCCCGGTAGAGATGGTGGCAATCCGTACACAAGACTTGATGGAGGTTCTTCGAACAGATTTGGGTGAAAACCTTGCGCTTGGCTAGATGCCAAGGCCGGCGATGGCGGTGCTCTTCTGTATTGTTCTCTTCTTAAAGACATTGTCATGGAGAAGTTCCAGACTTCTATCTGTTACCTTCGGGGAAAACCCTAGATCCATAGATCGGATGATGGCGGCGCTCTTGCATTGTTTCACCCTTGGGGGCGTCAATCTTGGAGGTGTGCACGGGCTCGAGGGAACAACAGACATCATCTGTGGTGGAGTCATGTTTGATCTTACGCATCGATGACTGTGGATCTCGGTGGCATGGTGCAGTGGAGTTTCGAGGCTCGATGTGTGTAGACGGACTCACACAGGAGGATGGTGCTGTCTGGCGTCATGGTGGCATCGATGGCAGACCTGGCAAGGTCGTGGAATCAATACCTGCTCTGAAGATGGATCGGTGAAAGTCGGCGATGGCGGTCTATGAGAGTGCGTCGGGCTGGTGTGTGCCCCAGACCTGGTACATGGCTTGGTTGGGCCCTCTGATTTTAGATGTTAGGCTTAAGTGTGAGGTCTGTTTGGTATTATGCTCGGACTGTCGACACCCCTTTATAGAGTGGATAGAAGTAGCGGCAGATGTTGCCAAGATGGTGGCTTCAGACTTACTGATGTACTATATTGTAAGGTCTTTGTGAATAATTAATAAAGTGGTTTGAAGCATCGCCCATATGCTGAGGCTAGGGGTCTCCCTGCTTTTCGGAAAAAAAATATTCAGCTGCTCAAGGGAATGACTTATGTATCGATAAATAAAGCTACGAATATGATCATCGTCGGGGAAAATACCAACACATTAACATAATCATCTGCAAATAGCTAAGGAAAAGAAGTTTTCAAATAGTTCGCTTAACTTCTGTGTTGCGGTTGGCCGCTTTTCTTCTTGGCTTTGGTTTTTGTGCCAATGGCTGGAGTTGTCCTTCTTAGACTATTCACTTAACTTTCATTTTATGTTTTAAATAGTTCACTTAACTTTCGAGTTGTAGTTGGTCAGATATTCTCTTCAAACAGTTCATTTGACTTCCATTTTATGTTCCACGTAGTTCGCTTAACTTCTGGGCTCCACTTAGTCTCTGCGGCAATTGGTGCAATGGGTCATCTAGTGCTTTATAATATGCACACCTCCCATGGTGGCCGTTTTGCTGCAGTGAGCTTAGTGCTCTTGATGTTGTTCTGGTTCATCTGTGCTCTTCGATGACATAAGATGCCTCGCCAACTTGCTAATCATTCTGAATCCCATGGCGGAGCTCCCAATGAAGGTTCATGTTGTCATTCGTTGGTTTTTGTTGCTCCTGAGTTGTGTTGTGAGGTTTGGTTTGAATGCCCATGCGGTGTGTTAGGTTGCTTGCTTATTCTTGGTATTGTGAACCTTGAAGACACCCTACATCTCTTGTACCACCTATGGTGTTGGTCCTTCGGTCTGCTAGCCAGGTCGGGCCTTGTCCCGGGCGTCCTTTTTCTATTCTTCTGTAACCTTTTTTACTTGTACAGTTTTCAACCCGGTTTTCTTCATAAACGGGGTCAAATTCTTTATTTTTTTTATCATGTTTCCCTTATAAACTGGATCAGTGAAAGCTTAAGGGGTGACTCTTGGCTTTGGCAGATTTTTGAGCAATATATTCAGGTGGGGAGCCCCCCCCCCCCCCCCCCCCCGCCCCCCGGTGACCTTTCAAAAAATATTAATGGGCACACTTCAAGGAGGAGCTTCAGACATTAATAGTGTTGCTTGGCAATATAGTTTTCACTCATTACATGTGCCATGTGGGAATTGTATTGTCATGAATTCACCAAATGTGGGAGATTGAACGTGCAATTGTCACTCAATTACGATTTTAGTGTTGATCACAATATGATTTGCGAGAACTAAGGTCAGTTACAAGTTTATCTCATGACATTGGCTTCTTTATTTGGTCCACGGACTTCGGTAACCTCATCTATTGAAAAAGGGCAAAAGACAATAGTCTTCATAGTCTCAGAAAGTTTTTTGGTTACTTTTCAAGTCGTAGGAAAACCTCAATGTTAAGAGGGGTTGCAGAGACTAGGTAGTTAGGGAATTGAATCAATTCCATATACAAATTTCTCTAATTAGTCCAGACTTCGAAAGGGTTTTTATCAAGTGTTATTTAAGCCCCGCCCAGAGGACTGGGCGCTCGGGTCCTTTGTGGTCTCTGGATAGTACGGGTGCCCGGGGTCCTACCCCCCCCCCCCCTTCGAGTGCCCGCCCTCTGTGTTCTTCCCCGACTATTATGTCCAGGTGCTCAGATCCCTTTAGTCCGGGTACCCGGGGTTGCGGCTTTTTCCACTTGAGGGGCATAAATACCTCCCTTCTTCCACCTCCTATCCCAAGTCTCCCTCAAGCCTTTCCCCACCATTGCCAAAGCAGAAAAAGCTCGAATAAGGAGTGGCAAGAGCCTAAGCTTGGGGATGCCCATGGTACCCCAAGATAATTCAAGGACAACCAAAAGCCTAAGCTTGGGGATGCCCCGGAAGGCATCCGCTCTTTCGTCTTTGTCTATCGGTAACTTTACTTGGAGCTATATTTTTATTCACTACATGATATGTGTTTTGCTTGCAGCGTCTTGTATGATACGAGTCTTTACTTTTTAGTTTACCACGATCATCCTTGTTGTACACACCTTTTGGGAGAGACACACATGATTCGGAATTTATTAGAATACTCTATGTACTTCACTTATATCTTTTGAGCTAGACAGTTTTGCTCTAGTGCTTCACTTATATCTTTTAGAGCACGGCGGTGGTTTTATTTTATAGAAATAATTGATCTCTCATGCTTCACTTATATTATTTTGAGGGTCTTTTAGAACATCATGGTATTTGCTATGGTTATAAAATTGGTCCTAGAATGATGGGCATCCAAGTTGGGTATAATAAAAACTATCATAGAAAGTGAATTGAATACTATGATCAACTTGATGCTTGATAATTGTTTTGAGATATAAAGGTGGTAATGTTAGAGTCATGCTAGTTGGGTAATTATGAAATTGAGAAATACTTGTGTTAAAGTTGGCAAGTCTCGTAGCATGCACGTATGGTAAAAGTTGTGTAACAAATTTGTTGCATGGGGTGCTCTTTTGATTGCATTCCTTATGTGTGGAGGTCGGGATCGCGCAATGGTTAACTCCTACCAACCCTTCCCCTAGGAGCATACCTAGTAGAACTTTGTGATACGTCTCCAACGTATCTATGATTTTTGATTGTTCCATGCTATTATATTACCCTTTTTGGATGTTTATGGGCTTTATTCTACACATTTATATCATTTTTGGGACTAGCCTACTAACCGAAGGCCCAGCCCATATTGCTGTTTTTTTGCCTACTTCAGTATTTCGAAGAAAAGGAATATCAAACGGAGTCCAAACGGAATGAAACCTTCGGGAGCGTTATTTTTGGAACAAATCTGATCCGGAGAGCCTGGAGTGCAAGTCAAGAAAGCTCCGAGGGCCCCACGAGATAGGAGCCCCCCCTGTAGGGCGCGCCCCCCTATCCCGTGGGCCCCTCGGGCGTCCACCGACGTACTTCTTCCTCCTATATATGTCCACGGACCCCGAAAACATCCAGGAGCACCACGAAACACAATTTCCACCGCCGTAACCTTCTGTATCCGCGAGATCCCATCTTGGAGCCTTCGTCGGCACTCTGTCGGAGGGGGAATCGACCATGGAGGGCTTCTACATCAACACCATAGCCCCTCCAATGAGTTGTGAGTAGTTTACCACAGACCTACGGGTCCATAATTATTAGCTAGATGGCTTCTTCTCTGTTTTTGGATCTCAATACAATGTTCTCCCCCTCTCTTGTGGAGATCTATTCGATGTAATCTCTTTTTGCGGTCTGTTTGTCAAGATCCGATGAATTGTGGGTTTATGATCAAGTTTATCTATGAATAATATTGGAATCTTCTCTGAATTATTTTATGTATGATTGAGTTATCTTTACAAGTCTCTTCGAATTATCAGTTTGGTTTGGCCTACTAGATTGATCTTTCTTGCCATGGGAGAAGTGTTTAGCTTTGGGTTGAATCTTGCGGTGATCTTACCCAGTGACAAAAAGGGTTGCAAGATACGTATTGTATTGTTGCCATCGAGGATAACAAGATGGGGTTTATATCATATTGCATGTATTTATCCCTCTACATCATGTCATCTTGCTTAAGGCGTTACTCTGTTCTTATGAACTTAATACTCTAGATGCAGGCAGGAGTCGGTCGATGTGTGGAGTAATAGTAGTAGATGCAGGCAGGAGTCGGTCTACTTGTTATGGACGTGATGACTATATACATGATCATGCCTAGATAATGTCATAATTATTCGCTTTTCTATCAATTGCTCGACAGTAATTTGTTCACCCACCATAATACTTATGCTCTCGAGAGAAGCCTCTAGTGAAACCTATGGCCAACGGGTCTATCTCTTATCATATTTGCTTTCAATCTACTTTTATTTGCATCTTTACTTTTCTGCATCTATATCACAAAATACCAAAAATATTATTATCTCTCTATTAGATCTCACTTTCGTAAGTGACCGTGAAGGGATTCACAACCCCTTTATTGCGTTGGTTGCGAGTTCTCAGTTTGTTTGTGTAGGTGCGTGGGACTTTTGAGGAGCCTCCTACTGGATTGATACCTTGGTTCTCAAAACTGAGGGAAATACTTATGCTTAACTTTGCTGCATCACCCTCTCCTCTTCGGGGAAAACCAACGCTAGCTCAAGACGTAGCAAGAAGGATTTCTGGCGCCGTTGCCGGGGAGGTCTTCGCTCAAGTCAAGACATACCAAGTACCCATCACAAACCCATCTCCCTCACATTTACATTATTTGCCTCTCTTTTTTCTCTCCCCCCACTTCACCCTTTCTGTTTTATTCGCCCTCTCTTTCCCAATCTCCTCCTCTCTTTTCCGTTTGCCTTCCCTTTGCCATGGCCGAGTCAAAAAGAACTAAGGGTTTTCTCCCGAGCTCTAGTGCCTTGGACAACCCATCTATCCTCTCTAAGCTCATGAACAATGACATTATAAGACCCACCGGGGTCCCTAGTGAGAGCTTGAATAATTTTGATGAGTATGACTCTGGAATTTTTCGTTATTTACTTGATGAGTCTTTAAAAGATGCTTGGGATAGGTTATTAAGAATTCGGGCTAGCTATGTGCCACAATATCAAATTGAAGATTACTTAAAGAGTTTTTATGTGGGCTTTCCTGCTTCTTTTAAACAAGTTTTCGATTCTATTTTTGAAGGAAGTTTTTCTTGAAAGGGATGCTATAGATACTTATGAAAAGATGAAAACCATATTTGGGCACCCTTTGAATGATAAGGTTGAATCAACTACTCTCTTGTGCTTTTATCAAAATGAAATTATTAAAGAAATGAAGTCTAGTTCGGAGGCAAACTTCCATAATGTGCTTAATCTTACTTCTTCCATTAGTGTCCATCTGCTTACTTTGAATAGAAGAATGAATGCCATAAAAAGGAGATCCCCCTCATCAAGTGCCAAAGATGGCACTAGTTAGATCTATTCTTGCTTTTATGCCTAGCTAGGGGCGTTAAACGATAGCGCTAGTTAGGAGGCAACCCAATTTTTCTTTATGTTTTTTTGTTTTTGCTCCTGTTTAGTAATAAATATTGCATCTACTCTCTGTTTAGATGTGTTTTTATCTTTTAATTAGTGTTTGTGCCAAGTAGAACCTATAGGATAAACTATGATGATAGTTGATTTGATTCTGCTGAAAACAGAAACTTTGCACTCACGAGAAAAAATTCAATAAATCACAGAAACGTGATTTTGCATTGATTCTTTTTGCTTCTGATCAATAGACAAATTGTCTAGTACGTCCTATTTTGGTAGGATTTTTAGAGTTCCAGACGTTTGCATTAGTTACAGATTGCTACAGACTGTTCTGTTTTTGACAGATTCTGTTTTTCGTGTGTTGTTTGCTTATTTCAATGCATCTATGGCTAATAAATTAGTTTATGAACCATAAGGAAGTTGGAATACAGTAGGTTTAACACCAAAATAAATAAAGAATGAGTTCATTGCGGTACCTTATGTGGTGGTTTTGTTTTCTTTCACTAACGGAGCTTATAATATTTCCTGTTGAGTTTTGTGTTGTGAAGTTTCCAAGTTTTGGGTAAGGCCTTTATGGACTATGGAATAAAGGGTGGTGAGGGAGTCCTGGACTAGGGGGTGTCCGGATAGCCGGACTATCATCATCGGCCGGACTCCAAGACTATGAAGATACAAGATTGAAGACTTCGTCCCGTGTCCGGATAGGACTTTCCTTGGCGTGGAAGGCAAGCTTGGCGATACGGATATGTAGATCTCCTACCATTGTAACCGACTCTGTGTAACCCTATCCCTCTCCGGTGTCTATATAAACCGGAGGGTTTTAGTCCGTAGGACAACAACCATTACAATAATCATACCATAGGCTAGCTTCTAGGGTTTAGCCTCCTTGATCTCGTGGTAGATCCACTCTTGTACTACCCATATCGTCAATATTAATCAAGCAGCACGTAGGGTTTTACCTCCATCGAGAGGGCCCAAACCTGGGTAAAACATCGTGTCCCTCGTCTCCTGTTACCATCCGCCTAGACGCACAGTTCGGGACCCCCTACCCGAGATCCGCCGGTTTTGACACCGACATTGGTGCTTTCATTGAGAGTTCCTCTGTGTCATCACCGATAGGCTTGATGGCTTCTTCAATCCACAACAACGCAGTCCAGGGTGAGACTTTTCTCCCCGGACAGATCTTCGTGTTCGGCGGCTTTGCACTGCGGGCCAATTCGCTTGGCCATCTGGAGCAGATCGAAAGCTACGCCCCTGGCCGTCAGGTCAGGTTTGGAAGCCTAAACTTCACGGCTGACATCCGCAGAGACTTGATCTTCGACGGATTCGAGCCACAACCAAGCGCGCCGCACTGTCACGATGGGCATGATTTAGCTCTACTACCGGATAGTGCCCTGGAGGTCGCACAGGAGTCCGCTCCAACCCATAGTTCGGAGCCGACCGCGCAGATCGAGGACAGGTGGCTGGACACCGCCTCGGGGGCTGCAATCTCTATGGCGATGGAGCCGAACACTGACCTTGTCCCTTGCAAAGCTCGTGACTCCGAGGCGCCGGACTCCTTACCGGACTCCGAACCTCCTGCGCCCCTGCCAATCGAATCCGATTGGGCGCCGATCATGGAGTTCACCGCTGCGGACATCTTTCAGCACTCACCCTTTGGCGACATCCTGAATTCGCTAAAGTATCTCTCTTTATCAGGAGAGCCCTGGCCGGACCATAGTCAGGACGGTTGGGATGCGGACGACGAAGAAATTCAAAGCCCTCCCACCACCCACTTTGTAGCCACTGTCGACGACCTAACCGACATGCTAGACTACAACTCCGAAGACATCGACGGTATGGACGACGATGCCGGAGATGATCAAGAACCAGCACCTACAGGGCATTGGAAGGCCACCTCCTCATACGACATATACATGGTGGACATCCCAACGGATGGAGACGGCGAAGAAGCAGCGGAGGCATATTCCTCTAAGAAACAGCCCAAGCACCGACGTCAGCGGCGCCGCTCTAAATCCCGCCACAGCAAGAATGGAGATTCCGGCACCGGAGATAATAACACCCCAGAGAGTGCCGAAGACAACCCCCTCCAGCAAAATTCAGCGCAGGAGGACGGAGAAGCCAGCCCTAAAGAGAGGGTGGCAGACGAGGAGATTGAGGATGACAATTACATGCCTCCCTCCGGAGACGAGGCAAGCCTCAACGACGACGAATTCGTCGTGCCCGAGGATCCCGTCGAACAAGAGCGTTTTAAACGCAGGCTAATGGCCACGGCAAACAGCCTAAAGAAAAAGTAGCAATAGCTTCAAGCTGATCAAGACCTGCTGGCCGACAGATGGACCGAGGTCCTCGCGGCCGAAGAACATGAACTTGAACGCCCCTCCAAAGGCTACCTAAAACGCAAGTTGCTCCCCCGATTAGAGGAGGAGGCATACGAACCTTCATCACCAGCGCACAATACGGCTGACTGACCACCTCGTGGCCGCGACAGAGAGGCATCTAGACCCTCCACCAGAACCATACCCCAGCACCGCTTGAAAAGCGCGAAGCCACGGGGGAATGCGTCGGACTTACGATACATATTGGAGGACAAGTCAAAACAATCAAGATCTATCTACAGATCACGTGGGCGCCCCACGATCCACGACAATTAAAGTCGCGCCGGATACAGTAACTCCGGCCGGGCCGAACACAGCAGACACAGCTCTCTTGAGCTACGTCGTGATATTGCCCAGTATAGAGGCGCCGCACACCCACTATGCTTCACAGATGAAGTAATGGATCATCAAATCCCCGAAGGGTTTAAACCCGTGAACATTGAATCCTATGATGGCACAACAGACCTCGTGGTTTGGATCGAAGATTATCTCCTTCATATCCACATGGCCTGCGGTGACGATCTACATGCCATCAAGTATCTCCCACTCAAGCTTAAAGGACCAGCTCGGCATTGGCTTAACAGCTTGCCAGCAGAGTCAATTGGGTGTTGGGAGGACCTGGAAGCCGCATTTCTCAACAACTTCCAGGGCACATATGTGCGACCACCAGATGCCGATGACCTAAACCACATAATTCAGCAGCCAGACGAATCGGCCAGGCAATTCTGGACACGGTTCTTAACAAAGAAAAATCAAATCGTCGACTGTCCGGATGCAGAGGCCCTCGCAGCCTTCAAACATAACATCCGCGACGAGTGGCTGGCCCGGCACCTAGGACAGGAAAAGCCGAAATCCATGCCAGCCCTCACATCACTCATGACCCGCTTTTGTGCGGGGGAGGACAGCTGGCTAGCCCGCAGTAACAACCTCAGTAAAAATTCTGGCAGTCCGGACTACAAGGACCGCAATGGCAGGTCGCGTCGCAACAAAGACAAACACCGCGTTAACGGCAATAACACTAAGGATACGGAAGTCAACGTCGGATTCAGAGGCTCAAAACCCGGTCAGCGGAAAAAGCCATTTAAAAGAACTACTCCGGGTCCGTCCAATTTGGACTGAATACTCGACCGCTCTTGCCAGATACATGGCACCCCCAAAAAGCCAGCTAATCACACCAACAGGGATTGTTGGGTATTCAAGCAGGCAGGCAAGTTAATTGCCGAACACAATGACAAGGGGCCGCATAGCGATGACGAGGAAGAGACCCGGCCGCCGAACAGTAGAGGACAGAAGGGGTTCCCCCCACAAGTGCGGACGGTAAACATGATATACGCAACCCATATACCCAAGAGGGAGCGGAAGCGTGCCCTTAGGGACGTATATGCGATGGAGCCAGTCGCCCCGAAGTTCAATCCATGGTCCTCTTGCCCGATCACTTTCAATCGAAGGGACCACCCCACCAGTATCCGCCATGGCGGGTTCGTCGCACTGGTCTTAGACCCAATCGTCGATGGATTTCACCTCACTAGAGTCCTGATGGTCGGCGGCAGCAGCCTGAACCTGCTTTATCAGGATACAGTGCGCAAGATGGGCATAGATCCCTCAAGGATTAAACCTACAAAGATGACCTTCAAAGGCATCATACCAGGTGAAGAGGCCAATTGTACAGGCTCAATCACACTAGAAGTGGTCTTCGGATCCCCGGATAACTTCCGAAGCGAGGAGTTAATCTTCGACATAGTCCCGTTCCGCAGTGGCTATCATGCCCTGCTCGGACGAACCGCGTTTGCAAAGTTCAACGCGGTGCCGCATTATGCATACCTCAAGCTCAAGATGCCAGGCCCTCGTGGAGTCATCACGGTCAACGGAAACACTGAACGCTCCCTCCGAACGGAGGAACATACAGCGGCTCTCGCGGCAGAAGTATAGAGCAGCCTCTTAAGGCAACTTTCAAGTCCGGCTGTTAAACAACCGGACACGGCCAAATGCGCCCGGAGCAACATACATCAAGACCACCTGGCACGTTCCGAGCACAAGTAGCAGTGCGGCCCCAACCCCAACCATTGCATGATTGCAAGACCAGCTCTCCGCGTACATCATTATGCTCTGGAGATACCATGAGCATTGGGGGAGGGGCTCGACCACGACAGGCCCAGAGTGCGGCTCAACCACACCAGGGGCTCCCTAGTGTGTCGTTCCTTTTTTTTCCTTTTTCTTTTTATCCACAGGACTCCGTTCATCAAAGACCCTGTCTGGCGGTGAATCTGCCGAACTCACGATGCAACAGCCAGGGAAGAACGAAGGCTACGATGAACAATCAGGTGGTCTCCATTATGAGCATTAAATCTGTTAAATACACCATTCCACAGCCTACCCCTGGAGGGGGACATGTCTAATAGTCCAATCCCTTGCCTACCGCACTATTTGTATCGTTCTACACTCATGGGAGAATTCCTTGAATGAACAATGCATCACTTTTCGCTTATAATTGCATTCCCTTTTTACATATATGTTCATTTATGACGTTTTGCATCCGTACACTTTGGTACGGCCGAATACACCAGGGGCTTATGTTCCCCGCATTATGTTTGACGAGTCCGAACACTTTCACAAGTGCGGCACCCCGAACTTATAGCATTATATGAATCGGCTCCGAATCATGTCTTGGGTCAATAGTTGGGTTTGCCTGGCTCCCATGTTTTGGTACCTTATGTTCCGTTATATCGGCTAAGGTAGCACTGGGAGAACCACTGCGATTGTGCCCCAGTTGAGCTGGGTTAACGCCTCAGTGGAGAAAGCTAAAACTGACTGTCATGATAAGGCGAGAGCTGGTCGCTGTTCGAGAGGTCTTTTCGAGTCCCTAAAGACTTATGCCACTTAGAGCGATGAGCCGACTAACTGTCCGGCCCAGGCGTGGATAGCGCCCCAAATTCGGCCTTTCGAACACTAGGGGCTTTGCCGAAATTTAAAATTATAGAATTCTATGGCTAAGTGAGAGTGTTCAAGCATTATAAGTCCGGTTGCCTCGTTCGTTGTGTTGAGCGCCTCCCTAGATGGACCCAAATATGGGAACAAGAGTGCTCAAATTTATCCCGAACACCCCAGCACTCGTGGCATGGGGGCTGAAGCCGACGACTTGCCATCTCTCAGATTTGATAAACGGCCAAACAGAAGGTAATATTTTAAATCAACAAGCGTTGCTTAGCGCATATGAACAAAGTTTACAAGCGCACAGGATAACACATTGCGAGTCTACTCAAATATTACATCTTTGGGGCACTCGTCCGCAATCTTGAGGGCACCCTTCAGGACACTCTTATAATACGTTTCAGGCGTACGATACCCCTTGCCCGCCGCCGGCGCGTCTGTCAGAAGCCTCTCAGCATCCAGCCTGCCCCAGTGCACCTTTGCACGGGCAAGGGCCCGACGGGCACCTTCGATGCAGGCGGAGCGCTTGATGACTTCCACCCAAGGGCACGCATCCACCAGCCGCCGCACGAGGCCGAAGTAGCTCCCAGGCATGGCCTCTTCAGGCCACAGCCGGACTATGAGGCCCTTCATGGCCTGCTCGGCTACCTTGTGGAGCTCGACCAGCTGCTTCAGCTGGTCGCTAAGGGGAACCGGATGTCTGGCCTCAGCATACTGAGACCAGAAGACCTTCTCCGTTGAGCTCCCCCCCCCCCCTCGGCCCGGTAAAATGCGGCGGCATCGGACACGCTGCAAGGCAGATCTGCAAATGCTCCTGGAGAGCTCCGAATCCGGGTAAGTAACAGGTAATTCACACTCACATGCTTGCTTTGCATGAAAAATGCCTTACCCTCCCCTATTTTCTTCACCGCCTCAATCTCCTGGAGGGCCTTATGGGCCTCAGCCTTCGCGGCTTTGGCACTCTCAAGAGCCGAGGCAAGCTCGGACTCTCGAGTCTTCGAGTCGCGCTCCAAACTCTCATGCTTTTCCATGAGAGCCTGGAGCTCTTGCCGCACCTCCGCCACCCACGCCTCATGCTTCTCTCACTCCGCTCGTTCCACGGCCGCATTACGTTCGGCCGCGGACACGGCCTCCTTCAGGGTTGCCACCTCGTTCGTGGCCCCTGCAGTGCCCACGTTATCCTTGTTATTTCTATTGCAACCAAAATCCTTTTCTGTAAGGTACAAATTTAATACGGTGTTACTCACCTTCTTTGTCCTCGAGCTGACTCTTGGCAAGGCCGAGCTCGTTCTCGGTCTACTCGAGGTTCTGCTTCAAAGCATCGACCTCCACAGACAATGCGGCAGAGGTCAGCAGCGCAGCCTGCAATCCCATATTGACATAATTATTAGAACTCCTGCGTATATCTTTTTAGATCCTCAGTCCGGCTTTTCTTTCCGAACACCAAACCGAGCATCAGGGGCTACTGTCTATGCGGTATTACATTACATATTTTAAAAAAAACTTCTTACCTCAAAGCCTGATAGAAGGCTGCTGCAGGTCTCGGTCAGCCCACTCTTGGCGAGCTGAACCTTCTGAATCACCGCACTCATGATAGTGGGTGTTCTTCCTCGATGGAGGCGCCGTTGAGCGCCTCCAGCAAGTTATCCGGCACCTCCGGTTGGACGGAGGCCGCCGGTGCCACGGTCTTGCCCTTCTTACGAAGGGGCCGCCTGCCGGACTCCGGAACCGTTGCGGGTTCTGGGGCAGAGTCCAGAGCAAAGTCCGGGAGGCTGCCTAATGGCGCCTCCGGAGCCTCACCCTCCTGGCGGGTCCCCTCCTGGGACCCCACCTCGGCGTCCTCGGCGTCACGAGGGGTGGAGGCGGTCGGAATGGAATCCACATCCGACGGAGCCAAGGACCCGCTCGAAGAAGCGGGAAAATCATCCTCGGCTGGACTACAGGTTGTATGCGGCATTAGAAGGACACTGTGTGGCGAAAAAGAGAAATTACAAGTCATGCAGGAATCCGGATACTTACGATCTTGCCAGGGGCTTGGCCCTTGAGGGCCACCCCTCGTCGCCTTCGTTGGCATTGGTGGAGCTGTCCGGAGGAAGGGTCCTTCCCCTCTTGGACCCTTCGGCCAACCCCATTAGGGAAGCCTTCCTTTTCCTCTCTCCCCCCTCCTGGGGAGAGTCCCCTCTCTTCTCCTCGTCTTCGGGGGCGAAATCCGCCTCGGAGTCGTCGGACACCTGAAAACGGGAACTCTTTCGAGTACCCGTGGCCTCCTTCTTGGCCTTCTTCTTTGGCACCACATGTGGTGCCGGAACCAGTAGCCCCGCTAGATGGGCGTCTACTGGGTCTTCTGGCATGGGAGCCGGACAGATAATCTGCTCGGCCTCCTTCATCCAGCCCTGTCAAAGGAAAGGGGAGATTAGATCCCGCATAAAGTCGCACTATTGAAAACAGGTGTCCCGTAAAGGGTAGAATTACTTACCTCGTCAGCTGGACGCTGCGAGCGAAATCCGCGATCTTCAGTAGCGGATGCGGGAGCTTCGGCGCCCTTGAACAGCACCTTCTAGGCAGCTTCGTACGTCGCGTCGAAGAGCCTGCTCAGGGTCTGGTGCTGTGCCGAATCAAACTCCCACATATTGAAAGCCCGTTGTTGGCAGGGGAGAATCCGGCGAACGAGCATGACCTGGATCACGTTGACAAGCTTAAGCTTCTTGTTCACCAGGGTCTGAAGGCAGGACTGGAGTCCTGTCAGCTCCCCCGAACTACCCCATAGCAAGCCCTTCTCTTTCCAAGAGGCGAGCTGCACGGGGATACCAGATCTGAACTCGGGGGCCGCTGCCCATTTAGGGTCGCGCGGCTCGGTGATGTAGAACCACCCCGATAGCCACCCTTTGACGGACTCCACGAAGGCACCCTCAAGCCAGAGGACGTTGGGCATTTTGCCCGCCATGGCGCCTCCGCACTCTGCTTGGACGCCCTTCACCACCTTCGGCTTGACATTGAAGGTCTTTAACCACAAGCCAAAGTGGGGCTGGATGCAGAGGAAAGCCTCGCACACGACGATAAACACCGAGATATTGAGGATGAAGTTTGGCGCCAGATCATGGAAGTCCAGGCCGTAATAGTACATGAGCCCCCGGACGAAGGGATGAAGTGGGAAACACAGTCCACGGAGGAAGTGGGGAAGGAATACGACCCTCTCATCGGGCTTGGGGGTGGGGATGAGCTGCCCCTTGTCGGGCAGCCGGTGCGCGATGTCGCGGGACAAGTATTTGGCGCCGCGTAGCCTCTCGATGTGTCCCTCCGTAACGGAGGAGGCCATCCATTTGCCTCCCGCTCCGGACATGGCTGGAGAAGGTTGAGACGAGATGTGCGAACTTGGGCGCTGGAGCTCGAGTGCGCGGAGATGGATAAGCAAAAGGAGGAAGAAGGCGTAGGTAAAGAGGGTTGATCCTTATCCCCTTATATATGGGCGGACGGAGACTATTCGTCCCCACCAGCCTGGTAGAACTCGCTTATCTCCCAAGCGCCGCAATCAATGGCGCGGTTGGGTTACCCACGTCCGTATTGATGGGAATCCCGGAATAAGGGGAACACGATCTCTGCTTTGACAAGATGTGCCAAGGAACGCTTCGCTAAACGCGCTAAGGCGGCATGATAATAACAATTCAAGTAAAGGCTTGGTGGTCGTGTGACATCATGCCACAAAAGACGTCAGCAGATTGAACATGTGTGTGTATTATTCTCTCTACGGTGGAATGTGGAATTTATTTTGCAAAGTCGGACACTATCCAGGTGTTCACAATCTTCTATGGATTATTCAGAGAAGGAACCCGCCTTGCAATGCCGAACAATATGTGCGCCGGACTCATCGTCATTGAAGCCTGGTTCAGGGGCTACTGAGGGAGTCCTGGACTAGAGGGTGTCCGGATAGCCGGACTATCATCATCGGCCGAACTCCAAGACTATGAAGATACAAGATTGAAGACTTCATCCCATGTCCGGATAGGACTTTCCTTGGCGTGGAAGGCAAGCTTGGCAATACGGATATGTAGATCTCCTACCATTGTAACCGACTCTGTGTAACCCTAGCCCTCTCCGGTGTCTATATAAACCAGAGGGTTTTAGTCCGTAGGACAACAACCATTACAACAATCATACCATAGGCTAGCTTCTAGGGTTTAGCCTCCTTGATCTCGTGGTAGATCCACTCTTGTACTACCCATATCATCAATATTAATCAAGTAGGACGTAGGGTTTTACCTCCATCGAGAGGGCCCGAACCTGGGTAAAACATCGTGTCCCTCATCTCCTGTTACCATCCGCCTAGACGCACAGTTCGGGACCCCCTACCCGAGATCCGCCGGTTTTGACACCGACAGGTGGCAAGAGCCTAAGCTTGGGGATGCCCATGGCACCCCAAGATATTCAAGAGTAGCCAAAAGCCTAAGCTTGGGGATGCCCCGGGAAGTCATCCCCTCTTTCGTCTTCGTTCATTGGTAACTTTACTTGGAGCTATATTTTTATTCGCCACATGATATGTGTTTTGCTTGGAGCGTCGTGTATTATATTAGTCTTTGCTTGTTAGTTTAACACAATCATCCTTGCTGTACACACCTTTTGGTAGAAGCCTATTTGATTAGAATTTGCTAGAATACTCTATGTGCTTCACTTATATCTTTTGAGCTTGATAGTTTTTGCTCTAGTACTTCACTTATATCTTTTAGAGCACGACGGTGGTGTCTTAATTTTGAAGAAATTGCTAGTCTCTCATGCTTCACTTATATCATTTTGAGAGTCTTTTAGAACAGCATGGTATTTGCTATTGTCACAAAGTTGGTCCTAGAATGATGAGCATCCAAGTTGGGTATAATAAAAACTATCATAGGAAGTGAATTGGATGCTATGATCAACTTGATACTTGATAATTGTTTTGAGATATGGAGGTAGTAATATTAAATTCATGCTAGTTGGGTGATTATGGTTTTAAAGAATGCTTGTGCTGAAGTTTGTGATTCTCGTAGCATGCACGTATGGTGAACCAATTTGTGATGAAGTTGGAGCACAATTTTATTTATTGATTGTCTTCCTTATGAGTGGCAGTCGGGGACGAGCGATGGTCTTTTCCTACCAATCTATCCCCCTAGGAGCATGCGCGTAGTGCTTTGATTTTTGATGACTTCTAAATTTTTGCAACAAGTATATGAGTTCTTTTGATTAATGTTGAGTCCATGGATTATACGCACCCTTTCACCCTTCCACCATTGCTAGCCTCTTTTGTGCCGCGCAATTTTCGCCGGTACCATACACCCACCATACTCCTTCCTCAAAACAGCCACCATACCTACCTATTATGGCATTTCCATAGCCATTCTGAGATATATTGCCATGCAACTTTCCACCGTTCCGTTCATATTACACACATTACTTTTGTCATATTGCTCTTTGCATGATCATGTAGTTGACATCGTATTTGTGGCAAAGCCACCTTCATAATTTTCATACAAGTCGCTCTTGAGTCATTGCATATCCCGGTACACCGCAGGAGGCATTCATATAGAGTCATATCTTGTTCTAGCTTTGAGTTGTAAATCCATAAAAGTGTGATGATCTTCATTATTAGAGAAATGTCCTCGTGAGGAAAGGATGATGAAGGCTATGATTCCCACACAAGTCGGGATGAGACTTCGGACTTTACAAAAAGAAAAAGAAAAAGAGAAAAAGGAAAAAGAAAAAAAGGCTAAAAGAAAAAAAGGGGGGGAAAGGCCAAAGAAAAAAAGAAAAAAATAAATGAGAGAAAAAGAGAGAAGGGACAATGCTACTATCTCTTTTTCCACACTTGTGCTTCAAAATAGCACCATGATCTTCATGGTAGAGTCTCTCATATGTTGTCACTTTCATATACTAGTGGGAATTTTTCATTATAGAACTTGGCTTGTATATTCCAATGATGGACTTCCTCAAAAGTGCCCTAGGTCTTCCTGAGCAAGCAACTTGGATGCACACCCACTAGTTTTCTTTTGTTGAGCTTTCATATATTTATAGCTCTAGTGCATCCGTTGCATGGCAATCCCTACTCACTCACATTGATATCTATTAATGGGCATCTCCATAGTCCGTTGATACGCCTAGTTGATGTGAGACTATCTTCTCCTTTTTGTCTTCTCCACAACCACCATTCTATCCCACATATAGTGCTATGTCCATGGCTCACGCTCATGTATTGCGTGAAAGTTGAAAGAGTTTGAGATTATTAAAGCATGAAACAATTGCTTGGCTCGTCATCGGGGTTGTGCATGATTAAATACTTTGTGTGATGAAGATGAAGCATAGCCAGACTATATGATTTTGTAGGGATAACTTTCTTTAGCCACGTTATTTTGAGAAGACATGATTACCTTGTTTAGTATGCTTGAAGTATTACTATTTATCATGTCACTATGAACTTTTATTTTGTACTATTTGGATCTGAACATTCATGCCACAATGAAAGAAAATTACATTATGAATTATGCTAGGTAGCATTCCACATCAAAAATTCTTTTTTTATCATTTACCTACTCGAGGACGAGCAGGAATTAAGCTTGGGGATGCTTGATACGTCTCCAACGTATCTATAATTTTTGATTGGTCCATGCTATTATATTACCCTTTTGGATGTTTATGGGCTTTATTCTACACATTTATATCATTTTTGGGACTAACCTACTAACCGGAGGCCCAACCCATATTGCTGGGTTTTTTGCTTATTTCAGTATTTCGAAGAAAAGGAATATCAAACGGAGTCCAAACGGAATGAAACCTTCGGGAGTGTTATTTTTGGAACAAATCTGATCCGGAGAGCCTAGAGTGCAAGTCAAGAAAGCTCCGAGGACCCCACGAGATAGGAGGGCGCCCCCCCCCCCCCCCCGTAGGGCGCGCCCCCCTGTCTCGTGGGCCCCTCGAGCGTCCACCGACGTACTTCTTCCTCCTATATATGTCCACGGACCCCGAAAACATCCAGGAGCACCACGAAACACAATTTCCACCACCGTAACCTTCTGTATCCGCAAGATCCCATCTTGGAGCCTTTGCCGACACTCTGCCGGAGGGGGAATCGACCACGGAGGGCTTCTACATCAACACCATAGCCCCTCCAATGAGTTGTGAGTAGTTTACCACAGACCTACGGGTCCATAGTTATTAGCTAGATGGCTTCTTCTCTGTTTTTGGATCTCAATACAATGTTCTCCCCCTCTCTTGTGGAGATCTATTCGATGTAATCTCTTTTTGTGGTGTGTTTGTCGAGATCTGATGAATTGTGGGTTTATGATCAAGTTTATCTATGAATAATATTGGAATCTTCTCTGAATTCTTTTATGTATGATTGAGTTATCTTTACAAGTCTCTTCGAATTATCAGTTTGGTTTGGCCTACTAGATTGATCTTTCTTGCCATGGGAGAAGTGTTTAGCTTTGGGTTCAATCTTGCGGTGATCTTACCCAGTGACAGAAAGGGTTGCAAGACACGTATTGTATTGTTGCCATCGAGGATAACAAGATGGGGTTTATATCATATTGCATGTGTTTATCCCTCTACATCATGTCATCTTGCTTAAGGCGTTACTTTGTTCTTATGAACTTAATACTCTAGATGCAGGCTGGAGTTGGTCGATGTGTCGAGTAATAGTAGTAGATGCAGGCAGGAGTCGGTCTACTTGTTATGGACGTGATGCCTATATACATGATCATGCCTAGATAACATCATAATTATTCACTTTTCTATCAATTGCTCGACAATAATTTGTTCACCCACCGTAATACTTATGCTCTTGAGAGAAGCCTCTAGTGAAACCTATGGCCCCCTGGTCTATCTCTTATCATATTTGCTTTCAATCTACTTTTATTTGCATCTTTACTTTTCTGCATCTATATCACAAAATACCAAAAATATTATTATATCTCTATCAGATCTCACTTTCAAAAGTGACCATGAAAGGATTGGCAACCCCTTTATTGCGTTGGTTGCGAGTTCTCAGTTTGTTTGTGTAGGTGCGTGGGACTTTTGAGGAGCCTCCTACTGGATTGATACCTTGTTTCTCAAAACTAAGGGAAATACTTACGCTACACTTTGCTGCATCACCCTCTCCTCTTCGGGGAAAACCAACGCTAGCTCAAGACGTAGCACTTTGCTTCGAGGGCTAATAAAACTTTTGAAATAAGTATATGAGTTCTTTATGACTAATGTGAGTCCATGGATTATACTCACTCTTACCCTTCCATCTTGCTAGCCTCTACAGTACCATGCATTGCCCTTTCTCACCTTGAGAGTTGGTGCAAACTTCGCCGGTGCATCCAAACCCCATGATATGATACGCTCTATCACACATAAACCTCCTTTTATCTTCCTCAAAACAGCCACCATACCTACCTATTATGGCATTTCCATAGCCATTCCGAGATATATTGACATGCAACTTTCCACCGTTCCGTTTATTATGACACGCTCCATCATTGTCATATTGCTTTTGCATGATCATGTAGTTGACATCGTATTTTTGTGGCAAAGCCACCATGCATAATTTTTCTACATGTCACTCTTGACTCATTACATATCCCGGTACACCGCCGGAGGCATTCATATAGAGTCATATCTTGTTCTAGTATCGAGTTGTAATCCATGGGTTGTAAATAAATATAAGTGTGATGATCATCATTATTAGAGCATTGTCCCTTAAAAAAGAAAGGCCAAAAAAAGAAAGGCCAAATAAAAAAAGAGAAAAAAGGAAAGGCCAAAAAAAGGCCCAAAAGGGGGGGGATAATGTTACTATCCTTTCCACACTTGTGCTTCAAAGTACCACCATGATCTTTATGATAGAGAGTCTCTTATTTTGTCACTTTCATATACTAAGTGGGAATTTTTTCATTATAGAACTTGGCTTGTATATTCCAACGATGGGCTTCCTCAAAATGCCCTAGGTCTTCGTGAGCAAGCAAGTTGGATGCACACCCACTTAGTTTGTTTTGTTGAGCTTTCATACATTTATAGCTCTAGTGCATCCGTTGCATGGCAATCCCTACTCCTCATGTTGGCATCAATTGATGGGCATCTCCATAGCCCGTTGATTAGCCTCGTCAATGTGAGACTTTCTCTTTTTTTGTCTTCTCCACACAACCTCCATCGTCATATTCTATTCCACCCATAGTGCTATATCCATTGCTCGCGCTCATGTATTGCGTGAGAGTTGAAAAAAGCTGAAGCGCGTTAAAAAGTATGAACCAATTGCTTGGCTGAAACCGGGGTTGTGCATGATGGGAGTACTTTGTGTGTCGAAAATTAAACATAGCCTAACTATATGATTTTGTAGGGATAAACTTTCTTTAGCCATGTTATTTTGAGAAGACATGACTACTTGTTAGTATGCTTGAAGTATTACTATTCTTATGTCAATATGAACTTTTATCTTGAATCATTTGGATCTGAACATTCATGCCACAATAAAGAAAATTACATTGAGAAATATGCTAGGTAGCATTCCACATAAAAAATTCTGTTTTTATCATTTACCTACTCGAGGACGAGCAGGAATTAAGCTTGGGGATGCTTGATACGTCTCCAACGTATCTAGAATTTTTGACTGTTCCATGCTATTATATTACCCGTTTTGGATGTTTATGGGCTTTACTATACACTTTTATATCATTTTTGGGACTAACCTACTAACCAGAGGCCCAGCCCAAATTGCTGTTTTTTTGCCTATTTTAGTGTTTCGAAGAAAAGGAATATCAAACGGAGTCCAAACGTAATGAAACCTTCGGGAGCGATCTTTTTGGAACAAACGCAATCCAGTAGACTTAGAGTGGATGTCAAGAAGCAGCCGAGGCGGCCACAAGGTAGGAGGGCACGCCCCCCACCCTCGTGGGCCCCTCATGGCTCTCCTGACCGACCTCCTTTGCCTATATATACTTGCATATCCTGAAAACATCCAGGAGCACCACGAAACCCTATTTCCACCGCCGCAACCTTCTGTACCCATGAGATCCCATCTTGGGGCCTTTTCCGGCGCTCCACCGGAGGGGTGATACGTCTCCAACGTATCTATAATTTATGAAGCATTCATGCTATTATATTATCTGTTTTGGATGTTTATGGGCTTTATTATACACTTTTATATTAATTTTGGGACTAACCTATTAACCAGAGGCCCAGCCCAAATTGTTGTTTTCTTGCCTATTTCAGTGTTTGGAAGAAAAGGAATATCAAACGGAGTCCAAATGGAATGAAACCTTTGGGAGAGTTATTTTTGGAACAGAAGCAATCTAGGAGACTTGGAGTTTATGTCGGGGAAGCTTCGAGGAAGCCACGAAGCAGGAAGGCACGCCCTACCCCCTGGGCGCTCCCCCCACCCTCGTGGGCCCCTCGTGGCTCCCCTGACCAACTTCTTTCGCCTATATATGTCCATATACCCTTAAAACATCGGGGAGCACAATAGATCGAGAGTTCCGCCGCCGCAAGCCTCTATAGCCACCAAAAACCAATCGGGACCCTGTTCCGGCACCCTGCCGGAGGGGGGATCCATCACCAGTGGCCATCTTCATCATCACGGTGCTCTCCGTGATGAGGAGGGAGTAGTTCACCCTCGGGGCTGAGGGTATGTACCAGTAGCTATGTGTTTGATATCTCTCTCTCTCGTGTTCTTGAGGTGATACGATCTTGATGTATCGCAAACTTTGCTATTATAGTTGGATCTTATGATGTTTCTCCCCCTCTACTCTCTTGTTGGGGGGATGAACCCGGGCAGGCAACGAAACCTGGATCCTTTTCAAAAACAGCGGGGCCCGCATCGCCCCTAGAACCGGCACGCGCCTAGCTGGGTCGCTCGACCCGGCAAGGCCCGCAACCCGGCCAAGCCCCTTGACTCAGCAAGGTACGTCGACCCGGCCGCAGCAGCTGGCGTAAGGCAACTCAACCCAGCGCAGCCATGGCTTCCCCAGCAAGCCAACCCACCCGTGGCGTCCGCGACAACCCAGACACAGGTCAGCTCCTGTCCCATTCAGGCCATACGATGGGACGAGACCTCAACCACCGATGACCAAGACAACAGTGCTCCCGCCCTCACCGTTGACGATAGCAAGCGGCAACCTGACGGACAGCACTGTACACGACTCGACTCGGCCACGCCCTGACGATCGACAAGATGGCGCACAATCCCCCTAGGCACCACTACAAAAAAAAGACACATCTGTGACATTTTGGGCCGAACGAAAAAAATTTCTGTCATACATATGACACTTCTATGACGATAATTCTGACAAATCCCGGTATCATCATAGATGTGGTGGGCTCCTACTTCTATGACAAAAATCATGACAGAAAATGGGCTTTTCGTCCTGGGCGGGCCGGGGACTGAGCTCATGACATTCTTTGGGCCGTCCATGACGGAAAAAACCGTGGTAGAAGCGAGGGCGAGGAAAATTTTGGGAGTTCCCAGTTACGGTGGGGGGTTGGGGGCCGAGCGATGCGCGTTTCTCTCATACATGTACGCGTGTGTGTATGAGGCGTTGGCTCTAACTGAACCCGAGCGAGGCGTTGGGCTCTAACTGAACCCGAGCGATTGCACTGCAGGCTACGCGTTACTGAACCTGAGCGATCGATCGATGGCTGCTAACTGAACCCGATCGAGCGATTCCTTCACTACTGCTGCTAACTGAAGCCGGTCGATTGGATGAACAGTGAGCGTTGCGGGGGGTTGGATGAACAGTGAGTGGTGGTGTTGCCTCTGGATGAACAGGACCCCCGTGGTGTGGAGAGCTGGATGAACAGTAGACGGTGGAGGGGTGGTTGAACAGGACCCCATGGTGTGGAGGGCTGGATGAACAGTAGACGGTGGGGGGGTGCCCGTGGAGGGGTGGTTGAACAGTAACCGATGGAGTAGCGCGCGGTGGAGGCTGGATGAACAGGAGCCCGTGGATGAACAGTCGCAGGTGGAGGCTGGAGGAGGTCGATGGTGGATGAACAGTAGCCCATGGAGGCTAGAGGAGGTCGACGGTGGAGATGAACAGTATCCCGTGGAGTCCCGTTTTGCGGTACGCCACGCCCCTCCCAATGAACAGGACCCCCGTTTCGACCGTAGCGCTCCAACACAAGTCCGTTTCGTCCGTTTTGCGGTACGCCACACCCCTCCCGATCAACAGGACCCCCGCTTCGATCGTAGGAGGTCCATTTCGTCGGTTTTGCGGTATGCCACACCCCTCCCGATCAACAGGACCACCGTTTTGACCGTAGGAGGTCCATTTCCTCCGTTCTGCGGTACCTAGACCCCTCCCGATGAACAGGATCCCGTTTCGAACGTGGTCGGTCAAACACAAGGCCGTTTCCTCCGTTCTGCGGTACGCCAGGCCTCGTTTCCATCGCATGTTCCGTCCAAGCCCTCCCGATGAACACGACCACGCATTCCGTTCCGACCAAGCCGGTTGGCTCCCCATGAACACGACGACGATGTTGTTTCTCCGTTCTGACCCAGCCAATGTACACGAGCCCTGGCCGTACGTATAT
This sequence comes from Triticum timopheevii, assembly GCA_963921465.1. NCBI lineage: Eukaryota > Viridiplantae > Streptophyta > Magnoliopsida > Poales > Poaceae > Triticum > Triticum timopheevii. Next base: position 433,021,043 of record OY997262.1, read on the forward strand.
ATGCGCGAGTAGGTGTTCGAGACCCCGCCCGTATGTACACATATGTGGCCGTATTTTCTTTCTTGTGCACTGGCCGATGTACGTACGTGTACATGCTACGTGCGCGCCTCTACTACGACACGAGCGCGCCTCTACTACGACACGTGCACGCCTCTACATCCACCAATATGTACGTACACATTCGCGACCAGAATGACAATGCTACGTACGCTTCGACCAGGTGGGTCCCGACTATCAGGCACTTCCTTGTGTGCGAAGATGTAGCTGGTGGGTCCCAGCAGTCAGGGGGGCGAATCGTTTTGTTTTTTTTTGCCCAGACGCACTTCCTTGCGTGCGAAGGTGTAGCTGGTGGGTCCCAGCAGTCAGGGGGGAAACGTTTTTTCGCGAAATACGGTGGCCCGTTCGGTGGGTCCCTGCTGTCAGGTGGAGGAATAATTATTTTGCGTGTAATAAGGAGGCACTTCCTTGCGGCTGCCGTGGACCCAGCTGTCAGCCTCTCCACGTACACTCCACGTCTGATGGAAGCCATTCCTTGACCACGTTGACCACGTCGCGCCGAGAGCACCAGGGTGGTGGACGACGGCGAGGCCTAGGAAGGGGACAGCGTGGAGCCGGGGAAGATGCGGCAGTGGATGCCCACGCGTAGAGGAGTATGAGGGTTCACTAGTTCGCTGCAGTGTGAGGCTGTCGTCGCCGCAGAATAACAGTTAACAGGGGTTGTGGGTGAGTAGAGGGATGGCCTGGCCAGCGGTGGGAGTAGTAGGGGTGGTGAGGCCTCCACCGCATCGCAGCCGGCCACGGGAGGCAGGAGCACGAGGCACGACCGGCGCTAGTTTTGGTGGCTGGAGCAAGAAGACCAGATGTTGAAGAAGCACTACAGTCGTTGGATGGACATCGTACGGTCACTAGAGCTAGAATCGTGCATATTGACTAAGTTGACAAAGCCCTCCATCCCCGTCAACTTAGTAGGCCCACAAGTCAGCCTGCCACTATACTGGGTCCCAGCTAAGAGGGGGAGTATTCATTTTTTTGTGCATAATAAGAAGGCACTTCCTTGCGTGCGAAGATATAGCTGGTGGGTCCGAGCTGTCAGCAGCGGTAACGTTTTTTCACAAAATACAAAGGCCCTTTCGGTGGGTCCCTGATGTTAGGTGGAGGAATCATTATTTTGTGCGTAATAAGGAGGCATTTCCTTGCGTGCAGCCGTGGACCCAGCTATCGGCCTCTCCACGTACAGTCTACTTCAGATGCATGTCGGTTGTTGACCATGTTGACCAGGCCGCGCCGAGAGCACCAGGGCGGTGGACAACGGCAAGGCCTAGGAAGGGAACAACACGGAGGCAGGGAAGACTCGGTAGTTGTTTCCCACGTGGAGGGGAGTACGACTGTACAAGGGTTTATTGGTTCATCTGCCGTCGCTGGAGAATAACAGCAGGTGTGGGTGAGTAGAGGGATGGCTAGGCCAGCGATGGGAGTACGGTGGGGCGGTGAGGCCTGCGCGGCAGCACAGCCGACCGCGGGGAGGAGGGAGCAGGCAGTCCCACCGGCGCTTGTTTGAGCGGCCGGAGTAGGAAGAGCAGAGATTGAAGAAGCACGACGGCCGTTGGATGGACATCCAACAGTCACTGCTTGTACGTCAACCTTTTTTTAGGAAAGCCTCAAATTTGTGGAAAACAGCATATAGCCCATCTGCCATTATTTCTAATAATTTACAGCCCATTTGCTAATTCTTAAGGTTTTTTTTGGAGCCCATATTCTTTTTGTTAGCATTATAGCCCATATTGTGGCCACGGTTAAAAAATTATACGAAATTTTGCATATTTCGGTGTGGTCCAAACTGTTTTTAATATCGAAATTTCGACTCACATTCAAACTGATTTTAAAAATAAATGTATATCAATATAAAATACAACAAATTCTCCACGCATAAAAATTAATGTAATTTAAAATCTCAAAATGAAAAAAAAAAGATATTTGAAACTAATTGTTGGTTTGATGTGTTTTAAAAATGTACAACCCATTTCTCATTACTGATGGACCATTTTCTCGGCCAGCCGAATGAAAGCTCTCCTCGTCTTGAAAGATTTGCAGCCCAACAGGCCTGACAAAGCGACTTACTTGGCAAGTCTCAAAAAAACTGGGATGTGGCCGTGGACCCAGCTGTCAACCTTATTTTGCATATTTCGGTGGAGTCCGAAGTGTTATAATCCCGAAATGATAAACATTTTTAAGAGCTTATTGAATTGCCAAAAAATCATTTTGTTTTTGTAAGCAAATAAGACGTGGGACAATTGAGTTGGTTTAGGGGAAAACTAGTGGTAAAAAAATCAGCGCTCGATGGGAAAAAACAACAAAAATAAGGATGTAAATATGAAAAGGGAATTTTATGTGTTTTCAATATAATGATACATGTATATGAACTAGTAAAACTATAGGTAGAGATTAGAAAACGGATGTAGAACATGTGTTTCAAGAGGAAAATAGAACTGGGCTGTGTGTTCAATTCAGTAAAAAAAACTGCCTACGGATGTTGTAAGACAAAATATAACTAATGCTAGCGAGCCAGAGGCCAGTAGATACCTGCTGGATCTTTGTGCCCCGTTGTCGTCATGGGCTGGGCCTGGTAAAAACAAAACCAACCCTAGGCAGTCTACAGCCCAGTTGAAACTTGCTCGACCTGAAAAAACAATATACGTGCTCAATAAACGAGAGAATTCTGCAAGTATAGACTGATAACTGGGATGCAGCACGGATATTGTTTTTTTATCGTGATAATAAGTGCATGCACTTGTTTCGAAAAAAATGGAGAACTGGGAATTCAAATGGTAGGTGCTTATGCTACCCATCAAATAAAAATCAAGTGCCTGAAAATTCGTTTCAAAACAAATGATTCAGCTTTATATCCACGTCGACCCTCGGCATGATGGTTGGAAGCAAATGCAAGTTCATACCAAAAGATTGTTAACAACAATACCAACTTGCGGACGACAAGGTAGTACAACTACCAATACCAAATTACTCCCTCCATCACATAATATAAGAACGTTTTTAACACTACACTAGTGTTCGTCTGGTAGAAAATCTTGCAGAGGACCAGCTCCCGCTCCTTCTCTTGCTCCAGGTCCCCGAGGTGGTACTGGTGCATCACCTAGTTGGTCCTCTGTTGGTCGAAGTTCTTGTTGGTGTGCAGCACCAGAACCTTTTTTGTTGCCCATCTGCCGGCCGTTGGCCATCACCGGCAAGGTATTGCCGGTCTTATGCCACATCGCGTGCATGCCGCACTCCGATTGTATCTTGTGATGCATCCATGTGCCCCTTTTCAACACCCTGGAATTGCGCTGGAAGAAATGCTTCCTTAGGCCACTCAGTGTGATACCTGCAGTATTGTGGAATACAGGTTTTAGTGTACATAGTTGGCATTTTCATAACATCTTTAGCATGTTGCAGTCACTTGTTTCACTTTTTATTAACTGTCAAATTGTAATTGCTTCACCAGGTCTACATCTAAAAAGAAAAATAGAGCTACAACCACAAGAATATGTTTGTGCAAGTAGACGGCCGATCAGTGTCTTACCTGAAAGTTTCTCAGGTTGGGTGTAGCATATGTCGTGCTCGCTGTCGATGGTTGGTATGAACAAATCGATGAGAGACTAAAATCTCACGCTGTCAGCACTCACTTTGGCCTCAAGGTGCTCGATCAGCTCCTAATCCGTGGGATCGAACTTGACGCCAGCCGACAGCACCGGCCAATCCTTCTTCGACTTGCATCGGTAATTCCAGTTATATGGTACTCAATGTATGATCAATCGACTATTTTAAGTGAATGATGAAAGATTTCAACTGATAAGTGGTACTCCAAATCTGAAGTCCAGAATACCCGAACACGCCACCGGGATTCTTGTGTCACCTCACGCGCAGCATGTTGTCACATCAATTCAATGTGTGGACATGATGAATAATTTGACCGACGTATACTAGTACTGCTATTGTACTACTTACTAGTTGTATTTAGTGTCACAATTTATACATAGGTTTAAAACAAGTACGCACTTGAAGCCTAACTGATATATATATATATATATATATATATATGGCTTCTGCACAGCCTCCATCATCATTATCAGTACATCCTACGCAGGTGAGTTAGGATGCACTTGATCCCAGGATGGTATCTACTATCCTTCAAACCAGATGAGTGCTTCAAACTAACATCAGTACATAATATCCAACAAAAGAGGGTCGTGCTATAGCAGCAGAATACATGGCTCAGTCTAGATATCAACACGAATCAAGTTGTGCATATTTGTTGTTGGCATGAACCACATCGCCGCATGTCGGGTTTGCAAAACCCATCCATCGCATGGAATCTTGATGCCTTTCACACACTAAAGATTATCTGGCAACAAGCTGTGTCAATGAATCTCTGGATATGGTGATTCATGAAACCCATGGCATGATGTGTAAACACAGTCCCCCCTCGCGAATGGAAGTTGCATAGCACGGTAATCATCATCGGTGATATGATCGATGATTGGTTGGATGATCGGATAATTGAGCCCGAGGGACAAGGAGTGGTTGCCGAGGCTGTAAACCCGCCTCCAGTTGAATACGCCTGGCCCAATGGAGCTGAGATCTTTCTCGAACATGAAGCAGCCATAGCCATCAATGTCACGAACGCCCCACGCATTGTACTGCATGTGGTTTGATGTAATGGTTTGGTCAATTTGGTACGTGTGAATGAGCACCAAATGACCGCCGTCAGCTGAACGAGCGATAAACCACCACCCATCGGCTGGTACGATTCCAGGTCCTGGAATCATGAAGGCCAGCGCATTTGCGTCTGCTGCAACAATTCAAATTGGAGACCAAAAGGACAAAATTAAATAATCATGTTTAGAGTATGTGTGGAATTAAGATTATTATAACAGTGACACATATCATAGACATTGAATTGCAATGCCGTGGTCATAATCATACCCCCAAGTTAAAAAAATAAGCCAATGGCTTTCATATTCTAGCAATATGTCATGGTTCAAACATCATGTAACAATGAGAGGAAAACAGCTATGACAGCGCCTACTCATATTCTACCATAGCACTTACTACTACTGTTCTCATATCAACTCTAAGCAATAACATGCGTTGTTATAAAAATCTTGTAAACAAGAGTAACATATAGCAATCATGATGTTATGCTCATAATATGTATTCTAACAATCATTAGATGCCACTTGTTCTCATATCAACTCTAACAATAACACGTGTGGTCATAAAAATCTAGGAAATGAGAGGAACATATAGCAATGATGTGGTTATAGGCATGCTATGTATTCTAAATTTATAACAAATGAACAGGCAGTCGTACTCATAAGTAAAGATGAGATGAGATAGAACAATTACACGACGATAGATTCCACCAGTATAGGCAGCCAATCTGTGCGTCGACCGCGTAAACGATGCCATCATGCACTATAGCATCAGACAGAAATGTTGCCTCAACAGGATTGATGATGAGCCATAACCATGTGTGGCGACCGGATTCCAGATAAACTAATCCCATGTTGAACAAGGCAATGAGCTTGTAATCCATGTAGTCTTGTGATGGTGTGGGCACTTCACAGATTACAACTTTCTGCAAACAGAGGTCGAGCCAAAAGCTTGATGCGTCTCGTGCGTAGTAGGCAGGAGTGTCCAGCGGGCCGCGAGGCTCGATGGTGGCGGTATCCAACGATGGAAGGGTGATCTCTCGCTGGGTGTAGATATCCACGAGACGCCATGGACTACCGGAGTGGTGGATGGGGACGATCCAGTTAGCCTTCATGCCCGCCCAATAGTGGTCGCGCATGAAGGACAGGTGGACGGGTAGTGGTAGCATGTCGAGGGGCACCACGGCAACCTCCATAGGATCGTCAAGTCGGTGTCTGGGCCACCTGCGAGGATCGGTCATCACCAAGCAGGGTGTCTTGAAAAGAGTCGGTCGGTTGCAAATGAGTAGACGGTACAAAGACACCAAGCATGCGGCCAGACGGACGGTGATGAGTAGGTCCATACGACTACAGATCTGCTCCAAGAGAACATCGGGGAGGGAATTCCAATCACGGCTCTGCGTGTCAGTCGGTTCTGCCATTGGGGTTTTCGGTGCCTGCGAGCCAGCGGGGAAGTGGATTACGGCGGGCAAGCGAAGAAGCTTCTCCTCGTGTGGCTGAGCAGTGAGCGGGGGGATATGGTACGCGCGAGCTACCATGGAAGATGGCGCGGGCGGGCGAGCAGTGAGAGGTGGTAAATGGTGTGCGGGCGACGATGGGGAAGAGAGGAGGAAGAAGAAGAGTGGAAGACGGGGAAGAAAGTGCATTAAATCTCAATTCTACTAGTACTACTACCAGGATATACCGTCCTTCGGAGTGTAAATAGTTACACCGATGACATGTGGGTCTACCACAAGAGGGCCCATATGTCAGTTAATGGAGGACAGAGGTGCGTAGGCATATTTGCATAAGCGTGCTCTACTGGCAAACATGATGGCGGTACTGGGTAAGGCTGATTTAGTAACACCAACACGCTGGTTTAGCTTTTTAGTTATGTGTCCCATCTGCTGCAGCGTGTATTGTCACTTCACTGTGAAGACTAGTTGAATAGTTCTCTCTGACCGAGATGGGGAATAATGGATCGCGAGGACTTCCTTTCTACAGTATCCCTATGCCTCGACGCTCACTTCACTCATTTTGCTCCGTAACTAGTCACTTGTTGAAATCTGTAGAAAGACAAATACTCCATATTTGGGAACAGAGGGAGGCTTTTACTCTGTATTTGGGAACAGAGAGAGTATCACCATATGGAGGGAACAGAGGAAGCTCGAAATATGAACATGTCAATGGGAGGGAGTAAGCCCCATGCATGCATGCATGCATGCATGCAACATGCAACACTCACACGTACACATGGACGAACGCAACACTCACGCACCCATGCGGCACACAGCACACGACGCAACACACACGCTCATGCTCAAGTGCTCAACCTACTCCCTACGTCCGTGAAAGACTATACATTTAGAGATTTACACATTGACCAGGGCATAATTAACGCCCAAAAGTATCAGACTTATGTGTGCATGCGACCATTGAGAGAAGAAGATTAAATGAAGGCCGTTGCATGCTGTAATTAAGGATAGACATGTAGCCTATACCTACAGCACAAGTTGGTGAATTAGTCAATCAATATCATTTTAGATTAAAGGTTAAATGCATTGGAAGTGTAGATGTACATCATGTACTACACTCTTTGTTTTAGGCTGGCCATAGTGGGGGTAACATAACTAGTATCATGTACTTGGGACTCGAAAACATGCTTATGTGGCAAACAATTAAAGAAGAGAGAGGGTAGTAGTAACATAGGTAGATAACGTAACAAGGTAGATGGTGAGTGGTGGAATACTTTTTGTAGTTTTGCAAAAGCACCTAATTAATGCTCTTGTTTTCCTCGAAAAATTATGGTGGTGTTTGGTTCTCTAGTCCTAGGACTTTTTGAAAAAGACTCTCAAGGAGGTGCTTCTAAGGACTTTTAGCAAAAAGTCTCAAAAAAGTCCCACCCTGTTTGGTTTGCTAGGGACTTTTTCTAGTCCCAACACAAAAAAGTCCCTGGAACCAAACACCCCCTATGTTTATCAATGCATTAATTGCAATGCATGCATGCATAAAGTACATGCACTGGTCAATTTTCTCTTAATACTTGCATGCAATGATTTAATGCACCTTGGAATCTGAACATGTGATGGAAAACAACCAAATTGAGCCTTATAAAATGGAAAAACTAAAGTTTTGAGATAAGCCCTATAAACCGGAAAGGAGGGAGTATGTGTCATGCATGGCAATAAATGAGACCATCTATGATACGTACTACTTTATGATACTATGCACTATAGATGTAGTATCATACACTAGTTTCATATGCATGATACTAGTATATGTTACTCTCCACTATGACCAGCCTTATAGCCGATGTACACTCTTTGTTGGAAGACCGAGGGAGTACACGTGCATGCACTCACATACACAGCCAGGGCGGTTCACGCGCAAGGGTTGGACTCGTGTCGCGCCTGCATAAAGTTTTGTTTAACTGATTTCTTTGCTCTGCCAACTGACAGGTGGGACCCAGAAACCAGGTGACAATTTAACCAGTCAACAAAGTGCCACGTCGACTATGTGGCTGGTCAGTAGGGTGCAATACGATGCTCTACGATGAGCTAGTGATTGTATAATCACCGCAAAATTATATATAGTGACTGTAAAGAGCGTATTGTTACATACGTTGACCGCTAGTGTATTTTTCTCATTTCAAATTAAGCCATATTAATCAGAAAGGATGCAGTATGGACTACTAATAGTACTAGTACTGCTTTGATGTGTCCCGTCAACTCGCCGAACGAGGAGAAGCTTGCTTACTATGCCTCTCCCTCGCCCACGCGCGCGGTGGTTCGCAGGATGAGGAGAGGGTTTTGAATACAGCGCCCTCTCCCTCGCGCTCGCCCTCGCCCTCACGATGGACGTGCAGCAATTCAATCGGTGTCAGATTGCCAGAAGCATATTGTACTGTAGTATCATCATTGTTGGACCTTCCGAAGAGGCGAAGAGCCAAGTGCAAGGTTCACACGAGTACGAACTATTGAACCTCCCGAAGAGGCAAAGAGCCAAATGCAAGGTTTTATAGGAGTTGTCGTCCTAGTAGGAGTGTACTACAACAATAGAGAATGATGCTACTGTATGATGCCGCCACGTCACGTATATCCAAAGTTGTGCCACCTTTTTTTCTCAAAGAGCGTGTTGGAGCCCGTGCAACAACCACACAAGTTGCACGTACACATAACACATTTACTAGTAAGAAATTCTAAAGGAAAAATGCCAGTATGCCACACAAGTTCATCTCCAATTCATGTGATAAATTTGTGCATGACTAGTCCACATATATTCATAGCGCTACCGTTCAAAATTACCGTACTCCACTTACACGTTATAGATGGGCTACATGTCCTCCTCCAGGCTCCAGTCCCAGGTGTTCTTCATGGATGGCACAATCCATAGCGGTGGGCAACGGGAATCATTGTCGCAGCTTTCTAGTCTGGTTCCACATGATGGAGACTCATCCAAGTTGAAGCGGCATAAATCAGGGATAGCGTGTCCCAGCATGTCATTCATCCGGCGGTGCACAATGAAGACACAACCATGCTTCATGAACGGCAGGCCTTCCGTGTCGTGCACGGAAGGTGGCATCCGCTTCACAATGGGGTAGTTGTCCCTGATGAAAAGCAAGTACTCTCCAAGAGTGTTTCTCGGCACCCACGTAACATCACGGGGTCGAACTCGGCGCCGTTCATCTGGTACGCGCGGCATCCTAGATCTGGACACATGGTGACGTACATAGTCAAGGTCCATGCATAATAATGTTGTGCTCAAATATGGCGGTCAGTAATGCTGTGCAGCAAATATTACTACTCCAGTATAGAGGAAGCAAAATAACCGGCTTATTATATATAGCCACACTCTTGGCTACATGGATGAGATAGTAAGACATGGAAAAAGAAAAATGGTGGCAGCTAGTGGGTTCAGGTCTTCAAGGGCCTAGCTAGTTATACGCGTCCTCCAAGGTAAAAAGTATTCCTATTAGTACTACTAAGTATACTACTAGTACAACAATGAAAGAGAAGGCGAGAGGGTTAACAAATGGAATACCTGGGTAGATGGTGACGGTCCGGTCGTGGTAGATTGTGTGACCATGTTGCACATCAGTGGTACCATGGGTAACGACTGCTAAGATAGTTGATCCCAATATGCCAAAGTCAGCTACAAGGTTCCAGGTTAGACCGAATCACGGATGCAAATGCACATCCAGGATCGGCGATCTTATTTTGACCGGGGGATGACTGGTCCCTGCAAAATAATGGAGTACCGTTAGAGATGCAAATGATGGTTTGTGCATTCCATTGTAATCTCCCGTACCGTAGGATGGCAACCAGATGAAACAAGTCACATCGCTTGTCACTGCGAAGATGCGGCCTAGATGGCGCACATCGTGTTAGAACATGTATGGGTACAAATCTGCCACCGCCAACATGCGCCAGCCTCTGTCGTTACTGCCTCTTGCATTGATGGCAATCCTTATGTCAAACACCGTGATGAGATAGTAATCGTCGTAGACGCGTTGCTTTGTCGGCGGATCCGCAATTGCTATCTTTTTCAGTCTCATGTAGGCATCATCATACATATTCAAGCCCAGCCAGTCCGGAAGGCCGATCCCAATGGTGGAGAAGGGGTCTACCGGAACGGCCGCACTGCTGTGGATGTTGTGCAAAATGATGGTGGTATCCGGCCGGAGGTATGCAAGCCAATCTTCGTTGGCACCAACCCAGACCTATATATAAGACGGTGGGCAGCGGAGAAATTACGGGATGGAAATGGAATAACCAAGTACTACATGATCAAACTCCATTAATGACCTGCTCATCGGACAACATCCGACTACCTCTCAACGTCGGCAACTCTAGCGGAATCAACGTGCAACCATGGTCAGGGAGCGGTGGACTATTTGAAGGATTGTCCCATAGAAGAACCTTCTCCTCGAGGACACATGGAAGACCAACAAGCATGGCCTTTTCCCAAGCCTGCTTAAGCAGCGTCTTGAAAAAGTTGGTGCAGGAAGCACCGAGTCTTGCGGCGGTGAGGATGTCGGAGCGGCGTGCGATTTCTCCCAGAGGATCGTCGTCCAAGGTCTCCCAGCCCCGACGAGGAGGAGAACCGCTTGGCGAATCCATGGGAGCAGCGACGAACTGTCTTCTCTTCGGGGGAAGGGGAACTGGCAAGGAGGAGATAAGAGTGTAGTAACCGCAGGGCCTCGTCCCTTCCAACTGTAGATCGTTCCTCAGCGAAGGGGTGAGGCTATTATTTACTACTAGTACTAGCATTATGGAACGTTATGGGATTGCATTATACTGTAAATAATAGCACTATTAAGAAAATTTTGGCACTAGGTATTAGTTTTTGGCGTGGATTAAGAAATTTTGGGTATGTTTTTGCCATTTTTTGTACACGCCAACTAGTGTCAAAAAACGTCTTACATTATGTGACGGAGGAGTATGTACTCGTACTGTAGCAGTACTAGTACTACTTTTCTCAACTAGTAGTGTGATGTACTTTACTTCTTGTCTGGTTCTAGTATAGTGCACCACTTTTGAACTCTTGAATCTCAGGGCCAAGGAGCTACAGTTGGAAGTGGAGGGTACTACTGTTCTCTAGAACCATCGTTGTAAAAATCAATGCAGGGAAAGTACACCTGCGTAGTGGCCTAGTGGGTACTCTCGGTGCTCTATTCAGCCGCTCCTCTCACGTGGCTGGCCTACTCAGCTGCTCCTCTCATGCACACACTAGCAGCCTGTTTATCATCGACGGTTACTGTGGGGGCAGAACATTTGAGTTATTTGATACAGCGAGACTAGGCTTTTCGCTTTCATTTGTGGAGGTGTAATGGATCTCGTCAAACTTTGTTAGTAGTTCCTTCTTTATGAAGAGATGAAGCAATGCTTTTGCCTCCGTTTAAAAATACACGTCAATAGGAATTTATTTTATAGTAGAGCCGATAATGGAGTGAAGTCCATGTGTGCAACGCCACAAGCTACAGAGTAGTAATAGAGCACTTTACATGCAGAGCCATATTGCACAGTTCCCAATGCCCCGCCAGGCTTTTCCGGCTCCTCGGGCTTAATTGGGAGGCGCTAGTTTAAATATGCTACTAGCTGATGAGGAAGCTGCAAGCGAGGTGCAGCTAGGGCGAGCACGCGAGCCACGGGATGCTGGGAAGAAAAACCCGTTCACGTGGCTAGGCTATCCAGTGCACCTAGATTGTGGGGCCGCACGTCTGTTTGACTTCAAAACTCAAACTACCCGTGTAAAATGTTGGCTCGCAGCGAAGTGTAGTAGTACTATTTTTAAAAAAAAGCCACCGTGCGTTCGGCCGGGATCGAACCCACAAAACAAGGTATACACTCCCGCGACCACTAGTAGTACTCGTTGGAGTACAACGCAACATAGAATCGCCTTTTGTCGCTAGTAGTACGTACATTGTTCCTTACAAGAAACCCCTATAATGCAAGAAACCACTAAAATGCCAAGAAACTACTACCACTTGCATACGTGGCAGACTTAAGATAAGACTACCTTATCAACCATTGTACATGCTCTTACCAACAAAAATCCTCGAGTGACCTCCTACCTCCGGCCTGTCCACCTAGTCATCCTCGGCCAAGGGACGCAGCTACCGCCGCCGGCAGAAGGCGAGGTCAAAACCGCTGGCGGTGCGGAGCCCATGTTGCGGCAGCCCGGATGCCAGCTCCGTCCGGCGCTCGCGGCCGCTAGCTAGCCAAGATAGCTCCGTCCAGCTGCTTGTCTGCAAGGTTTGCTAGCTAGATTGGCATGGCAGCGCGGTGGCTTGCTTGCGCGCGCCGCGCTAAGGCCAGCCATCTGGCTCGAGCGAAGGTCAGCGCGGCGGCTTGCTTGCTCGTGAGTCACGCTCGGGCCAGCCTACCAACCCGTGCGGAGGCCAGCGCAACATCCGGCCCGTCTGGCGGAGCGGCGGCCAATTTGCTCATCACCGGCGCCACCGACGAACACGCATCAGTACTGTTTGAAGTAATGTTCAGGAAAAATAATGATTTGAGGGGGAATAACAGGATAGAAGGTCAGATGTGGGTTCCTCGTGTCAACGGTCAAACAAAATGTGTTGGTTTAAGCTGCCTCGTCAGCACGGACGTGTGGGCCAACCCTGTCATAAATGGGTTTAAACAAACCTAATTGGTAGGAGTACTAGGTAGTAGTTTTTGGCGTGGATTAAGAAATTTTGGGTATGTTTTTGCTATTTTTTGTACAATAGATTCTTCCTAGGGCTGGTTGAAAGTGGTAGTTTTTTGTTAAATACTCTACATATTGTAAGTAGGAGTGAAAGTTAAGCTTTGGAAGCCAATAAGCAAGGCTAGTTACATAGCACATATGTGTACATGATTGAAAGTAAATATCAACCATGAGTGACTAATATCTTGATGAAAAACTCGAAACTATGGAATACTACGAAAAAATGCATGGTTGGAAATACTAGCAATGTTCATGTCCGTTGCCACGAATCATAATTAGAATAATACTTATTCACAAACTTGGTACAAAACACTCTAATTTTGATATACATATGTCACTAGAGATATATTATGTTTCAATTAGAATATATTCCTTGGGCTGTTTTGGTGAGGTCAGGGAGGGATGTGGTTGGTTTTAAGATACTAATTATGGGTTTTTCTACATATTGGTAGACAAGTGGGATGTTGGTGAGAGAAGGCAACAACTTACCTCACAATCGTTAGATGTAGATCTAATGGTCAGAAACAACGGATGGCAGACACACCAGCATCACCAACTTAGTCTTGTTTAGGAGTACTAGCAAGATCCGTGCATTGCACGGAACATCAAGATGCATTTTTTTATAAAACACTTTCGGGAGTAATCCCATGTGTAAAAAATAATGATATCTAGAGAAATATGAGATAAGGTGAAGAGGAGTGGGGTGTGGTGGTGGTTGGTTGGGGACTGAGCGGAGGCATGGGGATTGACAATGCTGGCAGCGGCCACCAGGCCAGTTTGTTCCAGAGGCTTCCTTTCTTAATTGCTCAGCAATGAGGTTTGTTGGAGATAAGGATGAACGAGGGAAGGCCTTGTCTGCAAATGTGGAGAGGGGTGCGGGTATCTTTTAGTTTAATTTCCATCCGTCAGATATAGATCAGACGGTCTATATTGCAAGATGGCACACATACCATCATCACCAACTCGGTTTTTTATAAGAGAAGAAATATAAGTATGGAGATACAAACGTATTATCAATACTTGTTTCCGTAAACTAGCATCTACATTATATTCAACGCCTCGGCATGTGGGGCCTTAGCACAATGACTTCTTGACTGTGTAAAACAAAGATTTTCCCGTCGCCGACAAGGAGGGGGTGACGGCGGCGCGGTTTTTGGCTTGGTCTAGTCCTAGTAGTCATACTAGGTGGTCTAAGCACGTGTAGATTTATTCTTTTTCACGTCTCGTGTTCGTCGTATTGCCACGACTGTTGATGAATAGACGGTAAGTTATTCACGGGGAAACCCTTGTTGAGCATGTTTGCGAGAGAGAGAGAGACAGTGTGCATGTGTGATATGTTAGAGACTGAGGTAATGATAACAGATTCTTTGTGTCTATGTGTGTGGAGGATAGAGAAAGACATGTACATGGGGGCTTTGTGTTGTGTAACGTGGAGACACATATACATAATTAGAGAGTGGGTGTGTGAGATACACATGCGGACATGGGGAGAGATGAGGATCCAGATAAATGGGTGTTTGTGTGTGTCTGTGTGTGTTTGTGCACGTGTTTGTGTGTGAGAGGGAGAGAGTGTATGTGGAGTAGAGAGACCACTGATGATGTAAAGCTAGTATAAGGGAAGGGGGAATGGTGTGACATGTGTAGTAGCGGGATAGCACGGGTGCGGGCGGGGGAGCAGACTATTTGGAAGAGACATCGAGTGTGTGTGTGGGAGAGGGGTGTGAGAGCGAGAGAAAGAGAGAGCTAGCGACGGAGAGAGATGGAGAGGAAGAGAGGGGGCGAGAGGGGTCGTTTGTGTCCATAAATGGCGTATAGATAGGGAGACAATGTTGATGTTGTCCTATGAACGGAGACGCGAGGGAAGCGAGTCATCGTGTGTGTGATAGGGATTTCATGAGAGATCTAGAATAGATGGTGTAGAGAACAATGTGCGAAATCGAGAATGATTATACATTAGGGAGCTATGCAAAGAGTCATGACATATATGTATACAGGGAAGGAGCTGGGGCGGGTCCGCATGTGGGAGAGATAGAAAGAGGAGAGTGGTGCACAAGGAGACAAAGTGTGCTTGTTTTAAGTGGGGGTGGTGTGTGAGGTGAGTGCGCGAGAACCACATAACTAGGGAGATAGACGTTTGGTGGCGACGTTTTGTGTGTATGGGAAATATACACTCTACATAGTGTGTGTGCTTGGGTAAGAGAGATAGCGGGAGACCAAGAGAGTGAGGGAAGAGATGTGTGCATACCCGAGAGACAAAGTGATAGAGACCTATGTTGGGGTCCGGACTTTAGAAGAGAGAGGGGTGTTAATGTGCTCGTGTGTTGGTGTTTGGGGGATAGAACGGCTTCTCTATGTATGTGTGTGTGTGGTGGTGGGGGGGGGGGTTGACTTCAGATAAAGTGTGAGGTGTCTATATTTGAGGGACTTTAGCGTAATTGAGATATTGTGCACTCATGGTTGATCATTTTGTTTCACAGTTTGTACTATGAGATAACGATACTTTTGAACATGCATGATATACCTTGATGTACCACAATTACAAACCTAAGATTGGAATTTTGGAATTCGACTCCATCATTAGCTTTTGTAATTCATTTAAATGGAGGTACATTTTTAAGCCGGGATTTCGTGATTTCAAAATTCATACCGAAAGCACTGTACAACGCGCCCGCCGAAGCCTTCGTCCACTGCACCGGACCCGCTCCACGGATGCCATATTCAACTCCACCGGCCCTGCTTTACCGACGCCGCAGCCTCATCAGGTTATTTCGATTTGCATTCCTTCGTTTTTTTCTCTTTATCGTGCAACTGTTCACTTACCACAGATGAGCTTTCTTGTATGTCGACAGGCGCCGCAACCGTAGCACCGAAGCCGCTTCAGTGACGGTGATAGCCGGCCCAAACTCAACCGCAACACAAGCACCATCGACGATCCTTAGCTATCAAGTATGACAACGATACCCATACGCCGAACGGCCGGCGCCTACATTCACTTTCCTAGCATAAGCACCGCACCTTTGAATTTCTTCAGGGCATCATTCAGTTTTTCATGAGACGCGTTATTCTGCTTGCACCTGTAGGGCCATACTTCTGGTAGTGAACATGTTACATGTGCTAAATTACATACCAGTGCACATATAGTTAATATGCTTTAGTTTTGTTCTAATGCCACCTGTTGGTTCCATCAGACTGCTTAATGTTATGTATTCTTAATTACACATCAGCAAACTAGCATGTGGTTCCGCTGCTTTTTGTTCGTTTTACCCTACATTTTCTGATGCTAGCTATTACATCACTGCTCCGAGCCTCTGTTCATTACTTGTTTGTGTATTCTTGATCTTCCCAAGTTGCATGACTAATTTGATGCTTCTATTAATTATGGAGCTACCAATCCCATAAGCAAAATATTCGTTCTTTTGGGGCTGGCACCTTGAACAAGCATAAAAATAGAGGGAAGCAGATATATTATCGTGTATGCACACACACTTCTTTCATTAGTTTAGATGAACCATTGATGATCAATTCAGACCAGTGCATGCGGTTAAATTTAATTTTACCTAAATAGAGGGTGTAGAATAAACTACAACAACTAAATTTGCAACCACGGGATGCTGACGATATCTTCAAAGAACATTGCAACAACAGCGAGGCTTCACAGCAACATATGGAAGCCAGTGTGTTTTACTACATGTGAAATGTAATGCAAGTGGGCTGCTTTCTTGGCTTGTGCCCTCAACCTGTAATCCTACCGAATTACAAATAGTTCAGTTGTCTGCTTTGTTGTATTTCTTGATTCGAATGCTTGTTTGTTGTTATGCTATACCTGAGTTGGCCAATATGTCAGCAGTTGAGGGAGTCCTGGATAAGGGGGTATCCGGACAGCCGGACTATATGCTTTGGCCGGACTGTTGGACTATGAAGATACAAGATTGAAGACTTCGTCCCGTGTCTGGATGGGACTCTCCTTGGCGTGGAAGGCAAGCTTGGCGATTCGGATGTGGATCTCCTTCTCTGTAACCGACTCTGTGTAACCCTAGCCCCCTCCGTGTCTATATAAACCGGAGGGGTTAGTCCGTAGGACACAATAACAATCATACCATAGGCTAGCTTCTAGGGTTGAGCCTCTCTGATCTCGTGGTAGATCAACTCTTGTAATACTCATATCATCAAGATAAATCAAGTAGGAAGTAGGGTATTACCTCCATCGAGAGGGCCCGAACCTGGGTAAACATCGTGTCCCCAGTCTCCTGTTACCATTAGCCTTAGACGCACAGTTCGGGACCCCCTACCCGAGATCCGCCGGTTTTGACACCAATGTTGGTGCTTCATTGATAGTTCCTCTGTGTCGTCGCAGTAAGGCTTGATGGCCCGCCTCGTTGTCAAGGACAACATCACCTCTGAAGGAGCAATGGCCCAAGGCCAAACTCTCCGTCTGGGCGGCTTTGTCATGACCGCCCGATTGGCCGTCGCGCCGACAATGATTTCTCAGGTCATCAAAAACAGCCTCCACGTCAGTTAGGAACTCGCCAAACAGATGGATCCAATGGAGCTCTCTTCCCATAATGAGCTCTTGGATCACATCGCCGCCATGGGCAGCGCTACGGACTATGATCGGATCGGGCTTAAACCCGACCAAAGGGAGATTTATTCTCCGCTGGTCATCCACGAGATCGCGGTAGTGGAGGAGCATCATACGATTTCTCCGTCTATTTTGAGGACGAACTGTGTCTGGATTTCCGAGCTCTTTGAGCCGGACACACGCTCGCGGGAGGACACGGCCCAAACCCTGAACTTAGGATCGGGCGACGGGTCAAACGAATTGGGCAGCATCCCATAGACCGAGCCGTTAAGCTCGGGAACTTCCTTGCCCCTAGGTCTCAGATTGGGTCAGGATTCGGATTCAAAACCACCCACCCACCTAGATTTATTCAATATTCAACAAATCAGACAAGAGCCACAAGAGACAGTACATCATTACTGGGCCAAATTCCTCCTTGTGTTAAACAGGGTTAAGGACTGTCGCGAGGAAGATGCAATCTCCCTCTTCTGCAACAATTGCACGGACAAAGGGATCCACAACGCTATAAGTCGCCGTGACATTGTACACTTTGCTGACTTAGCGGCCATAGTGCAGAAGTACTGCGCGATGGAAAGCGCCTAGAAAACCCAAACGAACTTCTAGGACAATCCAGCTCTCACTAAACCCTTTGTCCGATCTAAAAGGGCAAGCTCTCATAAGTTACCCGGTTCAATTACCAAAAAGCCAAAGCCTGATACAAGGCGCGGAACCGTATTGGAAGAATGGCTCAGTGGACCGTGCAAAATTCACACCACACCGGATACTACACCAACTCATAGCCTTAGGGCATGTTGGATACTCCGGCAGGTAGCAAAGAGCGGCGAGGATCTCCTCTTAAAACATACAGCAGAACAACCACCCACCGGAAACAACAATACGGTATTTACAGTCTTCGAGACTTTCGCCTCAAATCATAGGCACAAGCGAGCTCAGTGCAGTCTCGCCGAAGTTTGCCACGTGGCAATAATAAACCCATGGAACGACACGGCTATAACCTACAATGCCAGTGACGAACTGTGACACTCCAAAAAAAATTATTTGGTTTTCAGCAAAAACTTGTTGGATTTGAAGAAGGCCATTTAAATTCTTCCAAAAACCTCTCTCTCAAAACTTTTTCCCCCTTGGCAAGGATTTTATTTTTGGTGTCTTCTTCAACCCTGGTGTTTGGTTATTAAAAACCTTTCTTCTAAATTGTCCCCTTCTCAAATTCATTTTTCTTTGGATTTATTTTCTGTTATTAAGAAACCCTAGAAATTTTGGGACTTCTCTTTTGTTGAAACCACTCATGATTTTACCATGCCTCATATGGTAAAACCTCCCAAAAACCCTCCTTCCACCTTGGGGCAATCCATATATTCTGTCCCAACAAGTCCAACTCATTTTTGAATTTTATTTCATTTATTTCTCTCCCCAAAACAATTATGTCCATTATTTTGAACCTAGGTGATTTGCAAAGCAAGTACCTAAATGCCTTTGAGTTTTGATCTCAAACCAACTCCTCTGGATGGTCCTTGGTAACTACAACCTAAAACCATCAAGATCCACTCTTCTTCTTCTTAAATTTTTCAAATTTCAGCCTCTGCAAATTTGGACCAGATTTGTCAAATTTGGTGAAATTCATATCTCCTATTCTCCAAAACTTCTACCAAAATTCAGGCAGCCCCCAGATGCAATGAGAGGCCACCCCACCAAAGATCAGCTCAAGAAAAATTACCCACATGCGAAAATCATTTTGTCGAACACTTGGCCGGCACTGTTCCTATGCACCTTCAGAAAAGTTCAGAGTTGCAGTGTCGTTTTCGTCAGAGTGTTGGCACTGATCGCCCGTGCACCCTGGCACTTTGCGCACGGCCCCTTCCCCCCTGGCCAGAGCACCGCACGCCCGCTTGGACGGACACAGGCGTCGGTGGCAGCGAGCATCTTCAACGCCGGCAGCCTCTGCGGTGGCAGAGCCACCCGTGGCGGCCAAACGGAGCCTGCTCCGGTTCGCAACATCGTCCTGCGCCGCCCATTGCTCCCTAGCCCTTCGCGTGGCCTCATGCATGCCAGCGCACCCCCGCAGCACCGTCGCCGTGGTCCGGCAAGCACAGGGCGTGCCCTCTACCGCCGACGGGCCCGCGTCGCCCCGTTCCGTCGAATCCATCCAGGACTCCTAATCCAAGCTTGTTTAGCGTCAAAACGGAACCAGTGGAACTCCACGTTGACGCCCAACTCCCTAAACCTCCCCGACCAAGCTCTGCGCCGCCGTAACCATCGCCGGAGAACTCCGTTCACGGCCACCGCCTCGGATCGCCTATAAAAAGGAGCCCCGAGCTCGCTCTCGTGCACGCACCACCACTGCACCTCACCAACACTCCACCAAGCCACTAGGAGGACCTCGAGGAGGTCTCCTCCCCCAACTCCGGCCGCCCCGATCCGCCTCGGCCACCAGCTCGATTCACTCCGGTGAGCCTATCCCCGTCGCCCAAACCACGTCAGTAGCCACCTTGAGCAACCAGTGAGCTAACCCAAGCTTTGATTTGACCTTCGCAGCCCTCCCCGACGAGATCCATCTCCACCCGAGCCGCCGTCCGCCGGAGCAAGGGCCGCCATCGACGTGGTGCTCGCCGGCGACCAACACCACCACCCCCGATGCGGAAGGACACGCTGATCACTCTGGTACCGCCCGATCCCCCTGCCTCGCCGTGGATCGCCGCAGGCGACCACCGCAGCTCTCAGGCGCCGGCAGACTCTGTTCTTCCCCGTTCAAAAATTTAAACCTGATGGGTGGGACCCCCTCGTCAGTGTTTTCTCTTTTTCTGAATCGTTTTTTGTTTTATTCAGTTGACCCCTGGAAACTTTCTGTTTCATTACAGATGGGTCCCTGGTCTTAAAACCTTTATAACTTTTAAACAGAAAATGGTTTTTGAGTGATTCTTTTTCTGTCATCTTTATTTTTCTGTCTAGTTTTTTGTCATATTTATTTGAAAAATATTTGGAACACTTTTCTGTGCACTCGCGGTATTTATGTTACGTACGTATTTTTTTCTTATACCATAGATACCGGAGGAGGTGACGGAGCCGCGAACTTCACCCAGTTAGACTCCGACTACTCCGAACCAGGCAAGCATGTTTGAACTCTTGATATGATGAGTGGTTGTTGCATGTTTGCATTTAGTAGTATCATGGCATGTTTATGAACATTTCGTTGAATGTTATATTTCATGCAAAGGTAAGGCAAGTAAGTTTCGGAAATCCATATGTTGTTGGATATAAGTTTGCATGGCCATGTGATGGCATGAGAATGGGTAAGATGGCAGTGTTGTGGCATGCCAGTCTTACGCTAGACTATTTGACTTCAGTGTCAACGTGAACCAAGTCACATTCCCATTCATTTCCTTTCCGGTACTACCACATGTTTCCGCAAGGAATATGGCTTAGTAAGTTGCAAACCACTTTCCTGGTACACACCAAATAGAGAGGTCGGGATGAGGGTTCCATGGCCCTGGATTAAAGCCCGTCATCCGGTCAGGCGGCATGGGTGTTTCCGGTTGGGACCGAGAGGGGGGCACCCCTTAGAGAGCGCATATAGAAATTTGATCCCATGCTATTCGAGGTTGTGACCTCCCGTCTCAAAGTTTTTCTTGGACGTTGTCTAGGGTGATTCCTGGCATCGTGAGGTGGAATGGGTGTGTACCGGTTAGATGTGTTTTCTTCCGAAATACCGTAAACGGAACTAGTCCTTAGTGACTACGAAAATCCGTTGGCTGTGGACATTTTAGTACAAACTCTGCAGAGTCAAAAATTCCTTTGAATCATCTTATCCATGTCCAAGTACTGTGTTCAACTTATCTTGTCGAGTGTCAATCTCGTGGACAGAAACTCCGGAGAACCACATGGGTGTTAATTCCGGTTAAATGTTTATTTCATGTGGATGAACTAACCCGTTTATTATCATATGTTGAATATTTTCCTATGAGTATTACTCTTGCAAGTTTAACAGATATGAATAATCTATTGAAAGCCCTTTCCGCGATGTCGCTCAGACGTCCGACTGCGGCATTGTTATTATCATTGTTGAGGAAATCGTTAACTGGTAGCTGCTCGGTTGGCTGACGAGTAGGGGATTAATAGGCTAATCGGCAAGTTAATCGGCCATTTAATCAATTAATCGGGCGATTAATCAATTAATCAGCTACTCGGTGACCCTACGAGCAGGGATTAATCGGCAAGTTAACTGGTTAATCGGATGAATTCTTGAACAGGGGTTATTATTTACTTTCAGTATAAGCCCTTTCTACGATGTCGCTCAGACGTCCGACTATGGCAGTATTTTTATTTACTTGATACAAGCCCTTTCTGTGATGTCGCTCAGACGTCCGATTGTGGCAGTATGGTTATTTACTTTTAATATAAGCCCTTTCTGCGATGTCGTCAGACGTCCGACTGTGGCAGTATTGTTATTTACTTTCAATATAAGCCCTTTCTGTGATGTCGCTCAGACGTCCGACTGTGGTAGTATTGTTATTTACTTTCAATATAAGCCCTTTCTGTGATGTCGCTTAGACGTCCGACTGTGGCACGCATATCCTTTACTTTCAATATAAGCCCTTTATGTGGCGTCTCTTAGACGCCCGACTGCGGCATGATTTATTTATTTATTCACCCTTCGTGGCGTCGCTTCAGACACCCGATCGGTTTTCAGTTATTTTTACTACCGTCTGACTTTCTTATTACTAAATAATGTCATGCAAGTTCATCATTTGTATGTGCATTACTAATTGCTCATGACGCATTCATGCCTGCATTTGTTATATCTTATGTCCGAACTGTCTTGCGAGTACTTTCAAAGTACTCACCTGGCTTGTTGATTTGGCCAGATGCTGACGAAGGCGATCTCATGGATGAAGAGTTCGATAGCGAGTCCGACGCCTAGAGGAGTCCCACTCAGTCTCGTGCGACCCTGGATTTGGTCACTATATTATATCCGCTTCCGCTACCCGAATAAATTCATCGAGCTTCACCTCGACGCTCGATGAGCTGCCAGTTTAGGAGTCATGTTATCTACTCCACTGTGATATTCCACTACCACTTTATTATCGAGTCAGTAGTAAGCCACCCCACACCATTGTGCCATATCCGCCATTATGTATAATTATTGGCGTGTCTGTAATAA
This sequence comes from Triticum timopheevii, assembly GCA_963921465.1. Taxonomy (NCBI): domain Eukaryota; kingdom Viridiplantae; phylum Streptophyta; class Magnoliopsida; order Poales; family Poaceae; genus Triticum; species Triticum timopheevii. The sequence continues at coordinate 433,043,670 of OY997262.1, forward strand.
ATTGTTGAGCATCCCAGCTCGACCCTGTATTATATTAAATGCTACTGGCTTATTGTATCAAGATTTTGTCTACCAGTCAGAAGGATTTTCCTCCTACTGGACAAAAAGGATCGGTTTCTCAATAAGTATTTTATTGGAAAACCGGTCGTGACACGAACCTCAGTTCCAAACAGTCCGAGCACTAGCCGCTTTGGTCCTTAGTCCAATCGTGGACGGCTTCAGGCTCACCAAAGTGCTCATGGACGGCGGAAGCGGGCTAAACCTCATCTACGAGGAAGCCCTTAACAAGATGGAAATTGACAGGGGCCGTATTGAGCAAAGCAGCACAACCTTCAGGGGAATCATCCCTAGTCGGGAGGCCCGATGTGCGGGAAAATCACACTGGATGTGGTATTCGGCACGCCGGAGAATTACAGGTCCGAAGAAATTACATTCCAAGTGGCCCCGTTTAGCAGCGGATACCATGCCCTCTTGGGGCGGGACGCATTCACGAGTTTCCAGGCTATACCCCATTACGGGTACATGAAGCTCAAAATGCCCGGGCCCAACGGAATCATCACTCTAGCTAGTGATCCGGACATCGCACTCTGTGCCAGAAATAAAATCGCCGCCCTTGCCCTGGAAGCATTATCAGAAGCCCTCGCGGCCGAGGAACTAACAACGCTGCGAGCAACAGTGGACAGAGACGACGTGATACTCGACAAGCGACCTAAATCCACCTCCTTCAAACCCGCGGACGAGATAGTCAAATTCCAGGTCCACCCAATGGACCCTACAAAGACAGCTTCCATTGGGACACAGTTGAACCCCACAATAGACGCCGCACTGCGAGATTTCCTGCGTGAGAATTGGGATATCTTCGCCTGGCACCCTTCAGACATGCCGGGAATCCACGCAGGCTGGCCGAACACAGCCTCAATATACTGAAAGGATACAAGCCAGTCAAGCAGACTCTTAGGCGCTTCTTAGAGCCCAAGCGGCAAGCCATGGGAGAGGAGCTAGCCAAGCTACTCGAGGCCGGATTCATCAGAGACATCAAACATCTGGATTGGCTAGCAAACTTGGTAATGGTACCAAAGAAGGACAAATCCTGGTGCTTATGTGTCGATTTCAAGGACCTCAATAAAGCTTGCCCTAAGGATCCCTTCCCCCTCCCCCGCATTGACCAAATCATTGAGGCCACAGCAGGACATGACTCATTGTGCTTCCTCGATGCATACTCCGGATACCATCAAATCAAGATGGCGGAGTCCGACCAGGCCGCAACGGCCTTCATTACACCATACGGCCCTTTCTGTTTTAACACCATGCCTTTCGGGCTCAAAAACGCCGGCGCAACCTATCAATGCATGATTCAGACATGCCTGGAAAAACAAATCGGCAAGACAGTAGAGGCCTATGTAGACGACATGGTCATCAAAACAAGACACGTTGAAACTTTAATAGACGACTTAAGGCTTACGTTCGACAACCTCCGAACATACGACATCAAGCTCAACCCGGAGAAATGTGTCTTCGGGGTACCCTCCGGGAAATTGCTCGGCTTCATCGTTTCCAATAGAGGAATTGAAGCAAATCCGGCAAAAATCCGAGCTCTGTCACAGTTGGCTATCCCAACAGACCTCAAGCAGATCCAGAAACTTACTTGATGTGTGGCTGCCTTAAGCCGCTTTATCTCCCGCTTAGGAGAAAAGGCACTACCTCTGTATCGCCTTCTTCGACGCACCGAACACTTCGAGTGGACGGATGCGGTCACGGCCGGACTGGAAGAAATAAAGTCACTCTTGGCCACAAACCCAGTCCTGACCACGCCAAACATTGGCGAACCCATGCTATTATACATAGCCGCAACAAACCAAGTTGTGAGCGCAGTGCTCGTCGTCGAACGAGAGGCAGACGGACACAAGCTCCCGCTCCAAAAGCCGGTATATTATGTGTCCAGTGTCCTCACTCCATGCAAATCTTGGTACCCACACTATCAAAAGCATACATGGTCTTCATGGCATCCCGGAAACTATGACACTACTTTCAAGAGTGTTCGATCATGGTGGCCTCCGAAGTACCACTCAATCACATAATAAATAACCGCGACGCAACAGGCCGAATTGCTAAACGGGCTATTGAGCTCCTCCCGTTCGACATAACATACAAACCACGGCGGGCCATTAAGTCGCAAGTATTGGCTGACTTCATCGCCGAATGGACTGAAGCCGAACTCCCTAAAGAGTACGGCGCGTACTCAAATTGGATCATGCATTTCGATGGCTCTAAAATGCTGGCCGGATTGGGAGCGGGTGTTGTCCTGACATCCCCAACCGGAGACACGGTCCAATACGTACTCCAAATATTATACACAGACTCCAACAATGCAGCCGAATATGAGGCTCTGTTGCATGGTCTTTGGATGGCAGTCTCCATGGGCATCCAACGCCTCGAAGTGCGCAGTGACTCGAACCTCGCAATATCTCAGGTAAATGGAGACTTTGATGCCAAGGACCCGAAAATGGCGGCTATCACAATGCCATCCTCAAAATGTCAGCTCGGTTCGAGGGGCTCGAATTCCACCATGTGGTCAGAGAAAATAATCAAGCGGCCGATATCCTCACTCGCATCGGTGCTAAACGCGACCCCGTCCCACCCAATATCTTCTTAGAAAGGCTGTTCAAGCCGTCCGTGGCATGGGAGGGGGAGTCCGGCACTACTAGTCCGGCTCCGAACACAACCCCAGTTTCTGAACCATCTGACGTAATCGAAGGCTCTGCCACCGAAATAACACCTTCGGCCCACAAAATAATGGTTGTCATCGCCCCGTGGACCGAGCCCTTCTTGACCTACCTAAATAGGCAAGAGCTCCCCGAGGACCAAAATGAGGCACGTTGTATTGTGCGACGCTCTAAGGCCTACAAAGTTCATGAAGGAGAGCTCTACAAGAAGAGCACCACCGGAGTGCTCCAACGATGCATCTCCGAAGAGGAAGGGCGGCAGCTCTTAGCCGAAATCCATTCTGGACTAGGCAGGCACCACGCGGCAGCCCGGGCACTCGTAAGCAAGGCCTTTCGGACAGGTTTTTACTGGCCGACAGCCCGGGCAGACGCACAGGACCTTGTCCAACATTGCATTGGTTGTCAACTATTTGCCAATCAGAGCCATATGCCCCTACCGCTCTCCAAACAATCCCCATAACTTGGCCCTTCGCGGTCTGGGGACTGGATATGGTGGGACCCCTTAAAGGGGGAAGCCATAAGAAAAAATACTTATTGGTCATGGTGGACAAGTTCACCAAATGGATAGAAGCCAAACCAGTTAAAACGGCCGAATCTGGACCACTAATAGACTTCATATCAGGGGTTGTACACTGTTATGGTGTCCCCCACAGCATCATCACTGAAAATGGCTCGAATTTTACAGCCGATGAGGTGAAAACCTGGTGCGGCAAAATGGGCATTAAGCTCGACTACGCCTCTGTCTATCACCCCCAAACAAACGGTCAAGTCAAACGTGCAAATGGTCTTATCATGAGCGGCATTAAACCCAGACTAGTGCGATCCTTGAAGGAATCATACACACATTGGGTCGAGGAACTCGACTCCGTACTCTGGGGGCTGCGGACCACGCCGAATCGTACCACCGGATACACACCATTTTTTTTGGTGTACGGCGCAGAAGCAGTGCTGCCCTGTGACATAATCCATGACTCACCTCGCGTGCGCATGTATGAAGAGAAGGAAGCCGAGCTAGATCGGTAGGACAACTTAGATGCTTTGGAAGAGAAGCGTGATGTCGCTAAAGCCCGCTCGGCATTCTATCAGCAATAGGCTCGAAGGTATCAAAGCAGAGAAGTACGGGCCAAAACTTATAACATTGGCGAACTCATTCTACGCCTCCCCGAGAAGAAGAAGGACAAGCTCAAACCCAAGTGGGAGGGTCCCTTCATCATTGATAAAGTTCTCACCGGAGGAGCGTACCGTCTGCATAGTGCATCTGATAACAGACTCGAGCCGAACCCATGGAACACGGCCAGACTCCGGAGATTCTACACCTAGTGCCGAACTCAATGTCCGTCTCCTTAACTCCGCCTCTTCAATTATGTTCTCTTTCTTCCTTTCTCGCCCTTTTTCCCTTTTTAACATACAACCTTAGATCTGTACGGATGTCCTGATCACTCCAGCCGCACTATGCATGCACACTATACCTGGGAGCTTCCTATTCGGAAGCTAAATATAACTACTTTAATGGCTCCTTGCCAGCCACATATGCATCTTTCTTTCCATATGTGCCTTTTCTTCACCATTATATGCATCGATATGACTTAAGTTTTGGCCATGCTGGGTTGCCTGGCTCTTGTATTTATGCCCTATGTTCCCGTTAATTCAGCTAGGGCATAAGGGGAGCACCTCTGCGATTGTTACTGCCGGTTGAGCCGGATGTGTACCTCGGACTGGGTGAAGCCGAAAGCTAGCATTCTTAAGGGAATATTCGGTCGGTGAACAAAAGATGTTCTTGTTCATTACAACGTAAATACCCAGATGTTTTTTTCCTGCGCTTCTGTCTGCAATCCGGACATGCACATCGATGCATGCGCACCCAGAGAAAGGAACCCCTAACGGAACTATTCTCTCAGGAAGATGTTTCTTACTATCCATGTAATATAACATAACTAGTTGGGTACTTGTCTGTTCAAGCACTTATGACCCCTACGCCTGCTTTCCACGCATACCCCGGTTTTTCATAACTGTGCGGGTATTCGGATACACCCCGGACTGTCGGGTCCGGGGGCTGAAGCGAAAAGGTCCGCCATGACAAATGATTTTCAATCTGGCTAGGGAGTACATAAGCCCATTCAAATTACATAGTCATTTAGACTGGCTGTACTCTTCCTCTATACCATCCAACAGGTTGTCTAGCTTACAATCCTGTTGGGAATACTTTGCAGCTAACGCTACTTGGTCATATACTAGACTAATGGGTATCTCTTGTCCATCCGACCCCACCAGTCCGACTTCAGCCATATGGTATGGGTCAACCTTGGTGTACCGCATCTTCACCATGGCCCAAGCTTCTCTCGCACCTTACCGGCAGGCTGATATCTTCCATAGCCAGAAGCGCCACCATTCTCCTTTGAGCATCTCTACAAGTTTGCTCATGCCTCCTAGCAAGGAAGTGGATGGCCACAAGGCCTGGGCAATACCCTGCATCACCTGCCGAGCTCGTTCGTGCAGTTGTGAAAGATCTTGCAGCATATCGCCTGCGAATCCGGGCATCTCCTCTCCGGGACGGCCCGTCAACATACCTGTAGACACAACTCTGTTAATTCGCTTCCTCGCTGAACTGTTTTGCAGTTCGTTTCAAGCACTTACTATCAATACCGCGTCAAAGCCTCCTATTCTCCTTCACGGAGTCCGCGAGCTGAGCCCGCGCATCTTTCAACTCGACGCTCAGTCGGACATTAGCATCTTGGAGCTTATTTTTCTCCTGGATAGACTGCATCAGCATGCGTTCGCCCGCCTTCAGCTGACTTAGCAGGTGCGGCTCATTATCTCCCACAGTCTTCGGATTTCCTCTGGGAACGTCTACCGAATCTTTCGTCAGATTTATAAAATATGCCGAACAAACAAACTGGTAGAAGGAAATTATTACCAGAAGAGGCCTTTTTGGATTCCTCTTGTTCGGCAAGATTGGCCTTCATTTGGGCCTTACATTCCTCCAGCTCTTGAGACAACTGGGCATTCTTCTCTACAAGAACCTACGCATTTAATGATCCTTAAATCAGTTGTGCCAACTGTTTCAAGTCTCAGGGGCTACTACTACACATACTTATTAAATTTTCTTACCCGTATATCCTTCACATACTGGTCCGTTGCTCTCCAAAGTCCATCTTGAGCAGTGCGGATATATGCGTGTCCCGAATTGAAGGCATTAAATGCCTCTTCAGAAAAAATATCACCATGAAGTACGGCCCGTCGGTGCCGGTGATTTGTGGCACTCTCCACTTCAGAATTTGTGGCAGAAAGCCAATCTGTATCCTCCGCAGGAGGACAGTTTGGCGCTGTCCCCACATCAACCTCCGCCCGTGAATCCGGTTCAGGAATCCGGCTGCTGGAGGCGTGGCCGGTAGGGTCCCCGGATATAGTCCGGCGTTTCCTGCCAGGACATAATTAAATCCGTCACGTCTCGCCAAAAGACCAAATAACCACGGGGCAAGTTTAATGAATACCTATGCACCTGCGTCTCGCTCCTAACCGCCTTCCTTTTAAGCCTACCTTGTCTAGGAGCCTCTTGCTGAGAGGCCCCCGCGGGTTCTGCGCGGCGTCCTGACTGCCGTTTCTATAAAAATATGGCATGTGAGCATAAGGTACGGCAAAACGAAGGAATCCTTTCAGAAGGTTGGGACCCCGACATTACTTACATGCAACACGGGAAGCAGTCCGGGATAATCCGTGATGATGGCCACTAAAGAGCTGCCACTGCTTGCCTGGTAGAAAGTCCCATTGGCAAATTCCACGGATATGTCCGGATCTTCTTCAAGTCCGGGATCGAGAGCCCGGCCTGGATCCTTTGGCTGCGGAGAGGGGTTGTTGAACTCTTTCACAGCCTTCCTTAGTTCCTATTTTGAAACGGCGAGGTAAATAATTGTGAGAAGGAAGGTAAGAATGGACAGAGTCGACTAAAGGATGACAACTTACCCAGCTTCGGGGGTTATACTTGGAGAACCCATCCCGCGGTTTAATGTGGAGGAACTCCTCTTCTTATCCTTTGTACAAATCGGACAGTATCTTCGCCAAAGATATGGCGGAGTCCGGACCTTTGCGATCACAGCGGGAGGCATCGTCTTCTCCATTGAAATGCCACATGGTTTTTCCCCTATATTGAAGTGGCTGCACTCCCCTTATTACGCATATTGACATAACTTCAATTATTGTCAATCCTGATTTGGCCAGGATTTTTATCCGGCTCATCAGATAGAGTACTTCTCTGCTATCTTCCTCCTGGGTGCTTCGAGGGCGCCAGCTTTGGCGTTTCTTCAGTGGAGCATCGGTAAACTCAGGAAGGCCCGTCCGGACTAGGTCTGGAAGGGGAACGTCATTGATGTCTACTACACAACCTTCTTCTTCTAGACGTTGTTGGGCCTGCAAGTGCATAGGTTTGTAGGACAGTAGCAAATTTCCCTCAAGTGGATGACCTAAGGTTTATCAATCCGTAGGAGGCGTAGGATGAAGATGGTCTCTCTCAAACAACCCTGCAACCAAATAACAAAGAGTCTCTTGTGTCCCCAACACACCCAATACAATAGTAAATTGTATAGGTGCACTAGTTCGGCGAAGAAATGAAGATACAAGTGCAATATGGATAGTAGATAAAGGTTTTTGTAATCTAAAATAATAAAAACAGCAAGGTAACAAGTGGTAAAAGTGAGCGTAAATGGTATTGCAATGGTAGGAAACAAGGCCTAGGGTTCATACTTTCACTAGTGCAAGTTCTCTCAACAATAATAACATAGATAGATCATATAACAAGCCCTTAACATGCAACAAAGAGTCACTCCAAAGCCACTAATAGCGGAGAACAAACGTAGAGATTATGGTAGGGTATGAAACCACCTCAAAGTTATTCTTTCGGATCGATCTATAAAAGAGTTCGTACTAGAATAACACCTTAAGACACAAATCAACCAAAACCCTAATGTCACCTAGATACTCCATTGTCACCTCAAGTATTCGTGGGCATGATTATACGATATGCATCACACAATCTCAGATTTATCCAACCAACAAAAGTACTTCAAAGAGTGCCCCAAAGCTACTACCGGAGAGTCAAGAACGTGTGCCAACCCCTATGCATAGGTTCCCAATGTCACGAAACCCGCAAGTTGATCACCAAAACATACATCAAGTGGATCGCAAGACATACATCAAGTGTTCTCATAAAAGACTCAATCCGATAAGATAACTTCAAAGGGGAAACTCAGTTCATCACAAGAGAGTAGAGGGGGAGAAACATCATAAGATCCAACTACAATAGCGAAGCTCAGGATACATCAAGATCGTGCCATAGAGGGAACACGAGAGAGAGATATCAAACACATAGCTACTGGTACATACCCTCGGCCCCGAGGGTGAACTACTCCCTCCTCGTCATGGATAGCGCCGGGATGATGAAGATGGCCTCCGGTGGTGGGATCCCCCTCCGGCAGGGTGCCGAAACAGGGTCCCGATTGGTTTTTGGTGGCTACAGAGGCTTGCGGCGGCGGAACTCCCGATCTATCTTCTGTTCTCGAAGTTTTAGGGTATAAGAGTATATATGGGTGCAGGGGGTATGTCGGTGGACCTCCGAGGTGCTCACGAGGCAGGGGGGCGCGCCCCCCACCCTTATGGGTAGCCCGGGACTCCCCTGACATGCACTCCAAGTCCATCAGGTGGGTTTCCTTCCAAAATTAACTTCTCTAGTTGATTTCGTTCCGTTTTGACTCCGTCCGATATTCCTTTTCCTCTAAACACTGAAATAGGCATAAAACAGCAAATCTAGGTTGGGCCTCTGGTTAATAAGTTAGTCCCAAAAATAATATAAAAGTGGATAGTAAAGCCCAATATTGCCTAAAACAGTAGATAAAGTAGCATGGAGCAATTAAAAATTATAGATACGTTGGAGACGTATCAAGCATCCCCAAGCTTAATTCCTGCTCATCCTCGAGTAGGTAAATGGTAAAAAAGAATTTTTGATGCAGAGTGATACTTTGGCATAATTTCAATGTAAATCTTCTTAATTGTGACATGAATATTCAGATCCATAAGATTCAAGACAAAAGTTCATATTGACATAAAAGTAATAATACTTCAAGCATACTAATCAAAGCAATCATGTCTTCTCAAAATAGCATGGTTAAAGAAAGTTATCCCTACAAAATCATATAGTCTGGCTATGCTCTATCTTCATCACACAAAGTATTTAATCATGCACAACCCCGATGACGAGCCAAGCAATTGTTTCATACTTTAGTAATCTCAAACTTTTTCAACTTTCACGCAATACATGAGCGTGAGCCATGGACATAGCACTATAGGTGGAATAGAATGGTGGTTGTGGAGAAGACAAAAAGGAGAAGATAGTCTCACATAAACTAGGTGTATCAACGGGCTATGGAGATGCCCATCAATAGATATCGATGTGAGTGAGTAGGGATTGACATGCAACGGATGCACTAGAGCTATAAGTATATGAAAGCTCAACAAAAGAAACTAAGTGGGTGTGCATCCAACTTGCTTGCTCACGAAGACCTAGGGCACTTTTGAGGAAGCCCATCATTGGAATATACAAGCCAAGTTCTATAATGAAAAATTCCCACTAGTATATGAAAGTGACAACATATGAGACTTTCTATCATGAAGATCATGGTGCTACTTTGAAGCACAAGTGTGGTAAAAGGATAGTAGCATTGTCCCTTCTCTCTTTTTCTCTTATTTTTTTATTTTGTATTTTTTTATTTGGACCTTTTCTCTCTTTTTTCATGGCCTCTTTTTTTGGGGGGGGCTTCTTTGGCCTCTTTTATTTTTTTCGTCCGGAGTCTCATCCCGACTTGTGGGGGAATCATAGTCTCCATCATCCTTTCCTCACTGGGACAATGCTCTAATAATGATGATCATCACACTTTATTTTTTTCTTACAACTCAACAATTACAACTCGATACTAGAACAAAATATGACTCTATATGAATGCCTCTGGCGGTGTACCGGGATACGCAATGAATCAAGAGTGACATGTATGAAAGAATTATGAACGGTGGCTTTGCCACAAATACAATGTCAACTACATGTTCATGCAAAAAGCAATATGACAAAAGTAATGTGTGTCATATGAATGGAATGGTGGAAAGTTGCATGGCAATATATCTCAGAATGGCTATGGAAATGCCATGATAGGTAGGTATGGTGGCTGTTTTGAGGAAGGTATATGGTGGGTGTATGATACCGGCGAAAAGTGTGCGGTATTAGAGAGGCTAGCATGGTGGAAGGGTGAGAGTGCGTATAATCCATGGACTCAACATTAATCAAAAGAACTCATGCACTTGTTGCAAAAATTTAGAAGTCATCAAAAATCAAGTACTACGTGCATGCTCCTAGGGGGATAGATTGGTAGGAAAAGACCATCGCTCATCCCCGACTGCCACTCATAAGGAAGACAATCATTAAATAAAATTGTGCTCCGACTTCATCACAAAGCAGTTCACCATACGTGCATGCTACAGGAATCACAAACTTCAACACAAGCATTCTTTAAATTCATAATCACCCCAACTAGCATTGCTTTGATATTATCACCTCCATATCTCAAAACAATTATCTAGCATCAAACTTATCTTAGTGTTCAACGCACTCAAAAGAAAGTTTCACATATCTTGAATACCAAGTATATTAACATTAAGCAAATTACCATGCTATTAACGACTCTCAAAATAATCTAAGTGAAGCATGAGAGTTCATCTATTTCTTCAAAATAAAACTACCACCATGCTCTAAAAGATATAAGTGAAGCACTAGAGCAAATGACAAACTACTCCGAAAGATATAAGTGAAGATCAATGAGTAGTCGAATAATTGTGCAACTATGTGAAGACTCTCTTAACATTAAAGATATTCAGATCTTGATACTTTATTCAAACAGCAAGCAAAGCTAAATAAAAATACAATGCAAGGATAGCACAACTCATATGAAGAAGAAAAAACTTAGGCTCAACCAATACTAACCGATCATTGTTGAAGAAGAAAGGTGGGATGCCTACCGGGGCATCCCCAAGCTTAGATGCTTGAGACTTCTTGAAATATTATCTTGGGGTGCCTTGGGCATCCCCAAGCTTGAGCTTTTGTGTCTCCTTAATTCCTCTCATATCATGGTTTCTCTTTTTATCAAAAGCTTCATTCACAACAAACTCAACAAGAACTCGTGAGATAGGTTAGTATAAACCAATGCAAAACCTTATCATTTTCTACTGTAACAAATCACTTAAATTATTATTCAACATTGAATACTAAGTGTCTCTGTATATTTAATACTCCTATCCTCAAATAGAATCATTAAACAAGCAAACATATGCAAACAATGCAAACATAACAGCAATCTGCCAAAACAGTATAGTCTGTAAAGAATGCAAGAGTAACAATACTTCCCTGACTCCAAAAATTATGAAATAAAATTCCCACTGTAATAAATTTATCAGAGCTTAATATGAAAAAATATTCAACATTAGACCATGCTCTGACTTTTCTAGGGAATTTTTGCAACAGCGGTAAACTTTCTGTTTTCGAACAGCAACATGCAAACTAGCAAAATAAGCATGGCAAAGGCTATCCTTGACCTTTTTTATTGAAACTAAAGATTAAAAACATTATTCTAACTAACAGCAAGCAAAAACTAACAAAATAAAATGACGCTCCAAGCAAAACACATATCATGTGGTGAATAAAAATATAGCTCCAAGTAAAGTTACCGATGAACGAAGACGAAAGAGGGGATGCCTTCCGGGGCATCCCCAAGCTTAGGCTCTTGGTTGTCCATGGATATTACCTTGGGGTGCCTTGAGCATCCCCAAGCTTAGGCTCTTTCCACTCCTTATTCCATAGTCCATCGAATTTGACCCAAAACTTGAAAACTTCAACCACACAAAACTCAAAACAAAACTCGTAAGCTCCGTTAGTATAAGAAAATTAAACCACCACTTAGGTACTGTAATGAACTCATTCTAAATTCATATTGGTGTAATATCTACTGTATTATAACATCTATATGGTTCATACCCTCCGATACTACTCATAGATGCATCAAAATAAGCAAACAACACAATGAAAACAGAATCTGTGAAAAACAGAACAGTCTGTAGTAATCTGTATAAAACGTATACTTCTGGAACCCCAAAAATTATGAAATAAATTGATGGACCTGCGCAATTTGCCAATTAATCATCTGCAAAAATAATCAACCTAAAATCACTCTCCAGTAAAAAATGGCAGCTAATCTCGTGAGCACTAAAGTTTCTGTTTTTCACAGCAAGATCATATAAACTTCACCCAAGTCTTCCCAAAGGTTCTACTTGGCACTTTATTGAAACAAAAGCTATATAACATGATTACTACAGTAGCATAATCATGTGGACACAGAAAAACAGTAAGGATAAATATTGGGTTGTCTCCCAATAAGCGTTTTTCTTTAATGCCTTTTTAGCTAGGCATGATGATGGCAATGATGCTCACATAAAAGATAAGAATTGAAACATAACGGGAGCATCATGAAGCATATGACTAGCACATTTAAGTCTAACCCACTTCCTATCCATAGGTATTTTGTGAGCAAACAACTTACGGGGACAATAATCAACTATCATAGGAAGGCAAAACAAGCATAACTTCAAGATTTAATGCGGAGAACCCATCCCGCGGTTTAATGCGGAGGAACTCCTCTTCTTATCCTTTGTACAAATCGGACAGTATCTTCACCAAAGATGTGGCGGAGTCTGGACCTTTGCGATCACAGCGGGAGGCATCGTCTTCTCCATTGAAATGCCACATGGTTTTTCCCCTATATTGAAGTGGCTGCACTCCCCTTATTACGCATATTGACATAACTTCAATTATTGTCAATCCTGATTTGGCCAGGATTTTTATCCGGCTCATCAGATAGAGTACTTCTCTGCTATCGTCCTCCTGGGGGCTCCGAGGGCGCCAGCTTTGGCGTTTCTTCAGCGGAGCATCGGTAAACTTAGGAAGGCCCGTCCGGACTAGGTCTGGAAGGGGAACGTCATTGATGTCTACTACACAACCTTCTTCTTGTTGACGTTGTTGGGCCTGTAAGTGCACAGGTTTGTAGGACAGTAGCAAATTTCCCTCAAGTGGATGACCTAAGGTTTATCAATCCGTAGGAGGCGTAGGATGAAGATGGTCGCTCTCAAACAACCCTGCAACCAAATAACAAAGAGTCTCTTGTGTCCCCAACACACCCAATACAATAGTAAATTGTATAGGTGCACTAGTTCGGCGAAGAGATGAAGATACAAGTGCAATATGGATAGTAGATAAAGGTTTTTGTAATATGAAATAATAAAAACAGCAAGGTAACAAGTGGTAAAAGTGAGCGTAAACGGTATTGCAATGATAGGAAACAAGGCCTAGGGTTCATACTTTCACTAGTGCAAGTTCTCTCAACAATAATAACATAGATAGATCATATAACAAGCCCTCAACATGCATCAAAGAGTCACTCCAAAGCCACTAATAGCGGAGAACAAATGTACAGATTATGGTAGGGTACGAAACCACCTCAAAGTTATTCTTTCGGATCGATCTATAAAAGAGTTCGTACTAGAATAACACCTTAAGACACAAATCAACCAAAACCCTAATTTCACCTAGATACTGCATTGTCACCTCAAGTATCCGTGGGCATGATTATACAATATGCATCACACAATCTCAGATTTATCCAACCAACATAAAAGTACTTCAAAGAGTGCCCCAAAGCTACTACCGGAGAGTCAAGAACGTGTGCCAACCCCTATCCATAGGTTCCCAATGTCACGAAACCCGCAAGTTGATCACCAAAACATACATCAAGTGGATCGCAAGACATACATCAAGTGTTCTCATAAAAGACTCAATCCGATAAGATAACTTCAAAGGGGAAACTCAATTCATCACAAGAGAGTAGAGGGGGAGAAACATCATAAGATCCAACTACAATAGCAAAGCTCGGGATACATCAAGATCGTGCCATAGAGGAAACACGAGAGAGAGAGAGATCAAACACATAGCTACTAGTACATACCCTCAGACCCGAGGGTGAACTACTCCCTCCTCGTCATGGATAGCGCCAGAATGATGAAGACGGCCTCCGGTGGTGGGATCCCCCTCCAGCAGCGTGCCGGAACAGGGTCCCGATTGGTTTTTGGTGGCTACAGAGGCTTGCGGCGGTGGAACTCCTGATCTATCTTCTGTTCTAGAAGTTTTAGGGTATAAGAGTATATATGGGTGCACGGGGTACGTCGGTGGACCTCCGGGGTGCTCACGAGGCAGGGGGCGCGCCCCCGGGGCGCGCCCCCCACCCTCGTGGGCAGCTCGGGACTCCCCTGACGTGCACTCCAAGTCCATCAGGTGGGTTTCCTTCCAAAATTAACTTCTCTAGTTGATTTTGTTCCGTTTTGATTCCGTCTAATATTCCTTTTCCTCGAAAAACTGAAATAGGCATAAAACAGCAAATCTGTGCTGGGCCTCCGGTTAATAGGTTAGTCCCAAAAATAATATAAAAGTGGATAATAAAGCCCAATATTGCCTAAAACAGTAGATAAAGTAGCATGGAGCAATCAAAAATTATAGATATGTTGGAGACGTATCAGTCATCGACATAAAACCACTTTGAGGGCCAGTCTTCGGACGCCTTCTTTGGAGTACCGGGCAGGTATCCGGTCTGGGCGATGCGCCATATTTCGGCTCCGCCCACTTGATATATAGATCCCTCCTAGTTACGGGGGACGAGGCAGAATAACCTCTTCCATAACTCGAAATGAGCTTCACAGCCCAGGAACAGCTCGCAGAGGGCAACATAACGCGCGATGTGCAGTATGGAGGCGGGGGTAAGATTATGCAACTGGAGGCCGTAGAACTCCAGGAGCCTGCGAAGGAATGGGTGGATTGGAAACCCGATGCCTCTTAGCAGATATGGGACAAGGCATACCCGCTTCCCCCGAGATGGGTTACGGAATCTCTCCACTTGCTCCCCGCCATTATAGGTGGCTAGTCCGGATCGGATGGGGACCATGTATGCGGGCGGAAGGAACCCTTTGGTCTGCAGCTCTATTAGGTGGCTGTGAGGGATGGAAAACTTTTCCCAATCCCCTGGTTTCGAGCAAGGGGAGCAATGGGCAGGGCTGCAGCGACCGGACATGATGGGATGGCCTCTTTTGGACACGCTCTATGGAATGCTTGCTCAGGAGAAGGTGGTGTGATCTGGATCTGAGGATCCCCGTCTCTTCAAATAGACGGCTCGCCTATGGGCTTAGGGTGGCAAATGTAAAAATACCGCGGCCCCTCGTCTATGCTCGACACGTGGAGATGGTCCTTATTGAAGCACAGAAGCCAAGGAGTACAACCTTACTGGGAGGCCGGACACCGTTCGCTACGACGGGTTTGCCGGATTTGGAGAAGAACCCGCCTTGCAATGCCGAAGACAACCTGCGCGCCTGACTCATCGTGATTCAAGCCTAGTTCGGGGGCTACTGAGGGAGTCCTGGATAAGGGGGTATCCGGACAGCCGGACTATATGCTTTGGCTGGACTGTTGGACTATGAAGATACAGGATTGAAGACTTTGTCCCGTGTCTGGATGGGACTCTCCTTGGCGTGGAAGGCAAGCTTGGCGATTCAGATGTAGATCTCCTTCTCTGTAACCGACTCTATGTAACCCTAGCCCCCTCCGGTGTCTATATAAACTGGAGGGGTTAGTCCGTAGGACACAATAACAATCATACCATAGGCTAGCTTATAGGGTTTAGCCTCTCTGATCTCGTGGTAGATCAACTCTTGTAATACTCATATCATCAAGATCAATCAAGCAGGAAGTAGGGTATTACTGTCATGCCCAATATGCGATACTATCCTAAAGAGACTCGAAGGTCCCACCAAGGATAGAACCGCATATTGAAACACTTTTGCAAGGTGGATATCATTACATCAACATTACATAATATATGGGGATCCATACAAAAGGAAATACAATGCCACACGAATACAACATCATCATACACAAGAGCACCCTCCGACTACGGATGAAACATAAACAGAAACTCAAACGACATCCACCCTGCTAGCCCAGGCTGCCGACCTGGAACCTATCCCCTGATCAAAGAAGAAGCAGAAGAAGAACTCCAAAACAAGCAAACATCACTCTCGCGTCATGATCATCGCACGACCTGTACCTGCAACTGTTGTTGTAGTAATCTGTGAGCCACGAGGACTCAGCAATCCCATTACCATGGGTATCAAGACTAGCAAATCTTAATGGGAAAGGAAGGGGTAAAGTGGTGAGGTTGCAGCAGCGACTAAGCATGATATGGTGGCTAACATACGCAAATAAGAGCGAGAAGAGAGCAAGCGGAACGGTCGTGAAGCTAGCAATGATCAAGAAGTGATCCTGAACTCCTACTTACGTCAAACATAACCCAAAACCGTGTTCACTTCCCGGACTCCGCCGAAAAGAGACCATCACGGCTACACACACGGTTGATGCATTTTAATTCGGATCTGGTGTCAAGTTATCTACAACCAGACATTAACAAATTCCCATCTTCCACATAACCGCGGGCACGGCTTTCAAAAGTTCATACCCTGCAGGGGTGTCCCAACTTAGCCCGATAAGATCTCGCGATCAACGAAGGATATACCTTCTCCCAGGAAGACCCGATCAGACTCGGAATCCCGGTTTACAAGACATTTCGACAATGGTAAAACAAGACCAGCAAGACCGCCCGATGCGCCGACAATCCCGATAGGAGCTGCACATATCTCGTTCTCAGGGCAACACCGGATGAACACTACGTACAACTAAAACCATCCCTCAAGTTTCCCCGAGGTGGCGCTGCAAGTGGCTCTGGTTCGGACCAACACTTAGACAAGCATTGGCCCGGGGGGGATATAATAAAGATGACCCTCAGGTTAATTACTCCCAAGGGAAATGTAGGTGGTGGTGAGGCAAATGGTAAAACCAAGGTTGGGCCTTGCTGGAGGAGTTTTATTCAAAGCGAACTGTCAAGGGGGTCCCATAAATCACCCAACCGCCGCGTAAGGAACGCAAAATCTGGGAACATAACACCGGTATGAAGGAAACTAGGGCGGCAAGAGTGGAACAAAACACCAGGCATAAGGCCAAGCCTTCCACCCTTTACCAAGTATATAGATGCATTAATTAAATAAGAGATATTGTGATATCCCAACAAAATCATGTCCACCATGGAGCAATCTTCAACTTCACCTGCAAATAACAATGCTATAAGAGGGGCTGAGCAAAAGTGGTAACATAGCCAAGCAATGGTTTGCTAGTAAGGGTGAAAAAGGTTAGAGGCTGACATGGCAAATTGGGAGGCTTGAAGAACAAATGATAGGTAGCGCAGCAAAGCGATAGAACGAAGCAACTAGCATAGCAATGATAGTAGTGAGATCCAGGGTAGCGGTCATCTTGCCAGAAATCCCGCAAGGAAGAAGAACGAGTCCATGAAGGAGATGAAGCCACAAAGACGAACCAAGCGTAGACGAACGAATCCTCACGATCGCAACAAAACGGGAACTATCGAGAAGAAGCACACAACATAGTAAACACACCACACATGAACATGACATGATGCACAAACAAGCATGATGCAAGACAAGACTACATGAAGCTACTCATGGCAAGAGATGATGCAAACAAGAGCAACACATCAAAGCAAGTTTAAATGAGGCCGGAAACAACATATAACAATTCTGGTAAGTCCTCATATGCAAATTTCGAAATTGGTCCAGATCTGAATAAACCTTATGTTCAAGTTGTTAAACAGCAAGTTAAGATGAACCAAGATGATCTACATGAGATTCTAGTCAAGTTACATATAAAGTTCATTTAATTCGGAGCTACGACCTAGAAGATATGAGCAAAACAAGTCAAACATGGCATTGATGCAAAATGCATACAAACATCAAGCAAACACCTCAAAACAAGGATGCAACATGATAATATGAATCTAAATGCAATTCTAAGCAAGTTTCATATAGAGCACACTCAAAACGGAGCAACGGTTCAACACATACACTCCATACAAATTATAGCAACAATCTGTCCAAAACAGCAACTAGGCATATTGCAAGCATCAAAGCAAAATGCTACAGCACCTCAACATAAAAACAAAAGGCATGGACATGAAGTATAGGTAAAGCATAACAAAACATGAACACTGAGCTATCTCCAGAAACTACTAGAACATGCTCAAAAAGACATGGCAAGATTGCAAATAATAACAGTTTCAGACTTTGCAGAAATAACATCAGGTTGCAATGTTTAGAGCTATCAAACAACATGTTACAGGAACTTATCATGGATTTAAAAAAGGCATGGGTAAAATGATACTACTAAATTCATAGAACAAAAGTCCTTTACTGACCATGAACCAAAATGGCACAGAAAATATGATGGCACCCATGTAAACATGGCAAGTTATATGACAGATACAAACATGGCAGGAACAACGATAAGTAGGCATGTTGGTGATCTTGTACCACTCACCACAGAGCATTACATGGCATGACAAGGCAACCAACAGGCATGCTTATGAAGCTAAGCATGGCAAGAGAAAGTTCATAGGGTGCATGGATCACTACCAACAATCATGGCAACATTGAACTTAATGTTAACAGGCTGATAGAAACATTATTTAGCAATTTGAGAGAAAGATTACAATAGGCTACAGCAGGCTATAAATGCAACCATGAGCATTAATGTATAGAACATGACATTTATAACAAAACATCCTTAGTGAATATCTCCAGATTATGCATAGAATGACTTGTAGCAGCAGGTTTACATAGCGACAAAATATAACAGAAGGAGCCTAGCAAAACAGCAACAGCAAGTACCCTACTTAACAAGCTCGATGCACTCACTACACAACTCACAAAAATACATGGATTGCACCTCTGTAAATATGGCATGATGTAGTACAAAACACAGGTAGGACTCATTCTCATAGGATGCACACATCAAACATGGAAAAAATGACAAATGAGCATGTTCTGTTAACAGAGAGCAGACAACATTATATAGCACTCTTGCAACGATGATTCGGGCATCAATATGAACTCAAACAAGCACGGCACAATGGAACGAAATGTAGAGCATCTCATGACAAACATTTTGATATATTATACGCGCGAAACGGGGCAGGAAGCAACAAGTTACAGCATGATGAATAGGGCATAAAAATGTCACAGATTCGGGGACTTAGAGGAAATAACCACCTCGCGAAAAATGGACGGGAAGATCCCGGGACGGAGGGATCCGGGACGGGGGCACGCGTTTGGTTCAGCGAGGTGGTGGATCTGATTCTGATCCACGGACCTTGCCGGAGTTGACGACGGCGACCGGAGACGCGGGCGGAGGAGGCCGTCGGGGAGGTCGGGGGCCTGGGCAGAGCGAGATCCGGCGAGGGACGATGCACGGGGCGACGCCGGAGGTGCGCGGGCGGCGCCGGATCTTGGCGAGCGAGGAGGCGGCGGGGAGCTTCATGCTCCAGCCGGCCGAGGCGGCGGCGCGGGGCATGGCGACGGGGCGAAGGCGGCGGCCGGGAGGCAAGGCGCGGTGGCGGGGCGCGGCGGCGCCGGGGCGGTGGAGGCGGCGGCCGCGGCGGCGGAGAGGAGCTCGGGCGCGGGCAGGCGCTTAGGCCGGGCGGCGGCACGGCCGGGCTCGCGCGGGCCCCGGATGGGCTCTGCGGGTCGCGGCGCGGTGAGGAGAGATAGGGCGTGGGCCGAGGGGGAGGTGGCGGCTCCGGATTGGTCCAGGAGGCGGCGGGGGTCACGTGGCGGCCTGTGATTCGCCGGAGTGAGGTGGCTGGTGGCGGTGGACACGTCCGGCGGCGGAACGGACATGTCCGGCTACGGGAGGAGGAAGATGGCTAGGGTTTCATCCGGGAATTTCGGGGGAGGTGGCCTATTTATAGATTCTGGGAGCTAGGAGAGTCCAAATGAGGAGCGGTTTTTGGCCACGTGATCGTGATCAAACAGCGGAGAGCATGGAGGGGGTTTGGATGGGTTTTGGGCCAGTTTGAAGGGGTGTTGGTCTACAACACAAAAGTGGCTTTTACGGTTACCCGGTTAACCGTTGGAGTATCGAACAACCTCCAAATGGCACGAAACTTGACAGGCGGTCTACCGATGCTATACCAAGGCCGCTTGGCAAACCTCGGGCCATTCCGAGAAAGTTTAACACTGGCTCACAACAGGAGACAAAAAGGGAACGTCGGAAGACATAGGAGTGCCGGATTGCAAAACGGACAACGGGGAAAATGCTCGGATGCATGAGACGAACACGTATGCAAAATGAGATGCACATGATGACATGATAAAATGCAACACACAAGCAATTGACATGGCAACGAAGGCGAATAACTGGCAGACACCTGGCGCTTCGAATCCGAGGCGTTACAACACACCTCCACTAACAAGAGATCTCGTCCCAGGATCTTAGGGCCGAGACGGAAGGGAAAAGGGATGAGGTGAAGCAAGAACTTAAGAGAAGAAGCAAAGAATCGAGAGCACTCGAGAAAAAGAGAGGAGCGACGAGAACGACAAGAATCGAAAGCTCATGGAATCAGATAGGTTCTGAAACCACTCCGGTTAGAACGAGATAAGAAACAAATAAGACTAATAGGATTTAGGCAGCACTCCCGCTGAAAATGGAAGGAATAGAACAAGAACTTCACAAGATGGGATGGCACTTGACGAGATGAACAACGCAAAGCCTCCAGAAGAATTGAAATAGAAATGAAAAGAACTTAGAAGGAAGGATTGAATGGAGTTGTTGAGAAAATCAACAACGAAAGAATAAGCTTGTTGTGGACTTATAGGTAACATCTCAAGATCATAAGGTGATAACCGGCCACAAATGGAAATGATTTGATAGCTTACAAGAATGAAGAAATGCAAAACTCCACTTCAAAAGAATATGGAGAACTAATTGCACTTCGAGATGCGAGAAGAAAAGATACTTGAGCTCCTTCGATAAGAATCTTGATGAACTCTTGAAGAATGAATTAAATCATGAAGAACCACCATGAAGAACTCCGGTGACAAAAGGATGATGAGATAGAATGAGGGAAGAAAGATAAGATGAGCCTTGCGATGATTTAGATGGAGGTTCCGATGAAATGATCGAGGAAATTTAAACTCCGGAAAAGAAAAAAATGAAAACACTTGGAACTATAATTTATTCATTAAGAACAAACTCCGTAGGAAGGGATTAATCACTTGGATGAAATAAGAATAAGATTTATTGTATGCTTATCCTTCATCAAATTAAATTGATGACAAGCAATGGATTTTTGCATACTACTTATTCTTCTTGAAAAGGATTGAGAAAAGATATAGCGCAAACTTGAGAAAGTCTTCCTGATCCACCGGTAGGGTTGAAAAGAATGAAAGGATTAAAATGATACTCAAGGAAAAAGAATCTGAATGAACCACCGTAAGAATTAGAAAAATGACTGATGAAAGAGAATGAATCACCAGGAAAAATTAGAAGAACAAATATGTTTGAGGGGATTTAGATGCAAGAAAACGGGAAGAACTCGATCTGATTAAAAGCACTTGAATGAAGCACTGGGATAATTGGATAACGGTAACTGGAATGATGGCCTCCAATGAAAGAAATGGAAAAAACAACTTCTGACATACTCCGGAAGAATGAAAGAGAAGAAGGGTTGAACCAAAGATGAAAAGAATTTGAAAGCGATCTTGGAGAAGACATGTGACTGATGAAATCCATTCTTACGTCACACTTTGAAAAGAATTGAGAATAGCTCCGGAGAAATTAGAAGAGTTAGGTAAGATCCTGGGAAAAGACCTGTGGGTTAGGGCCCACTGAAGTGAAAAACACCGTTGGAAAGGGATGTTGAACATATAGATGATGCACCCGAATAATTGAAATATTTGAATGAGGTGACAACCTCGAATTAATTCGAACACAGGCGAATCTCCTGAGATGTCTTCCGAACTCCGGAATGATTAACTGGCGAGAGGCGAACGAGCAGGGAAAACACTTGAGCTGAGGGAAAGAATATAATCACTCCCGAAAATTGAGTTGAATCCACCGGAGAAGAAAAAGAGATGATGAATGTCAAACAAGACGAGAATTCACTGGTTGAAATAATTGAGGAAAGACTAAAGAGGCTCCACACAGATGAAATAGATTCTCGAATAAATGCTCAAACTCCGCGAAGAAGAGGGTGGGAGGGCGGGAAAACAAAGGCAACTTGGAGGGGAAAAACCCGATGAATAACTTCAAGAGGAAAACACCGGTTGAAATCATTGAGGAGAGAGAGCAAAAACTTCGCACGAGTAGGATGGATACTCGATTACGGACTCCGGCTCCAAGAAGAAGAAGGGTGGGCGGGTGGGAAAAGAAGAAAACTGAGGATTGAACTCAAAGATGGAGAGGGTCGAGTCACCTTGACAAGAAATGCACCAGATGCAAAGAGCTGAGGAACAACGATCGAAAACCAACTGCGTGATCCTAAAGAAAATTTTTGAAGGGGAAGAGGAGTAATTCAAAACACCTACTCAAGATTCCTGACCAGAGCAATGAAGGGGCTGAGGAGTAAAAAGAATTCCTACTCTCCGATATAACTAGACTCCAAAAATGTTTTCTTCTAGACTCAACAACGGCCAAACTACACGATCAATCAAGGGGGCTCCTAAGGTCGGTCGAGGCTCTGATACCAACTTGTCACACCCAATATGCGATACTATCCTAAAGAGACTTGAAGGTCCCACCAAGGATAGAACCGCATATTGAAATGCTTTTGCAAGGTGGATATCATTACATTAACATTACATAATATATGGGGATCCATACAAAAGGAATACAATGCCACACGAATATAACATCATCATACACAAGAGCGCCCTCCGACTACGGATGAAACATAAACAGAAACTCAAATGACATCCACCCTGCTAGCCCAGGCTGCTGACCTGGAACCTATCACCTGATCAAAGAAGAAGCAGAAGAAGAACTCCAAAACAAGCAAACATCGCTCTTGCGTCATGATCATCACATGACCTGTACCTGCAACTGTTGTTGTAGTAATCTGTGAGCCACGAGGACTCAGCAATCCCATTACCATGGGTATCAAGGCTAGCAAAGCTTAATGGGAAAGGAAGGGGTAAAGTGGTGAGGTTGCAGCAGTGACTAAGCATGATATGGTGGCTAACATACGCAAATAAGAGCGAGAAGAGAGCAAGCGGAATGGTCGTGAAGCTAGCAATGATCAAGAAGTGATCCTGAACTCCTACTTACGTCAAACATAACCCAAAACCGTGTTCATTTCCCGGACTCCGCCGAAAAGAGACCATCACGGCTACACACACGGTTGATGCATTTTAATTCGGATCTGGTGTCAAGTTATCTACAACCGGACATTAACAAATTCCCATCTGCCACATAACCGTGGGCACGGCTTTCAAAAGTTCATACCCTGCAGGGGTGTCCCAACTTAGCCTGATAAGATCTCGCGATCAACGAAGGATATACCTTCTCCCAGGAAGACCCGATTAGACTCGGAATCCCGGTTTACAAGACATTACGACAATGGTAAAACAAGACCAGCAAGACCGCCCGATGTGCCGACAATCCCGATAGGAGCTGCACATATCTCGTTCTCAGGGCAACACCGGATGATCACTATGTACAACTAAAACTATCCCTCAAGTTTCCCCGAGGTGGCTGCAAGTGGCTCTGGTTCGGACCAACACTTAGACAAGCATTGGCCCGAGGGGGCTATAATAAAGATGACCCTCGGGTTAATTACTCCCAAGGGAAATGTAGGTGGTGGTGAGGCAAATGGTAAAACCAAGGTTGGGCCTTGCTGGAGGAGTTTTATTCAAAGCGAACTGTCAAGGGGGTCCCATAAATCACCCAACCGCGTGAGGAACGCAAAATTCGGGAACATAACACCGGTATGACGGAAACTAGGGCGGCAAGGGTGGAACAAAACACCAGGCATAAGGCCGAGCCTTCCACCCTTTACCAAGTATATAGATGCATTAATTAAATAAGAGATATTGTGATATCCCAAAAAAATCCTGTCCACCATGGAGCAATCTTCAACTTCACCTGCAAATAACAATGCTATAAGAGGGGCTGAGCAAAAGCGGTAATATAGCCAATCAATGGTTTGCTAGGAAGGGTGAAAAAGGTTAGAGGCTGACATGGCAAATTGGGAGGCTTGAAGAACAAATGATAGGTAGCGCAGCAAAGCGATAGAACGAAGCAACTAGCAGAGCAATGATAGTAGTGAGATCCAGGGTAGCGGTCATCTTGCCTGAAATCCCGCAAGGAAGAAGAACAAGTCCATGAAGGAGATGAAGCCGCGAAGACGAACCAAGCATAGATGAACGAATCCTCACGATCGCAACGAAATGGGAACTATCAAGAAGAAGCACACAACATAGTAAACACACCACACATGAACATGACATGATGCACAAACAAGCATGATGCAAGACAAGACTACATGAATCTACTCATGGCAAGAGATGATGCAAACAAGAGCAACACATCAAAGCAAGTTTAAATGAGGCCGGAAACAACATATAACAATTCCGATAAGTCCTCATATGCAAATTTCGAAATTGGTCCAGATCTGACTAAACCCTATGTTCAAGTTGTTAAACAGCAAGTTAAGATGAACCAAGATGATCTACACGAGATTATAGTCAAGTTACAGATAAAGTTCATTTAATTCGGAGCTACAGCCTAGAAGATATGAGCAAAACAAGTCAAACATGGCATTGATGCAAAATGCATACAAACCTCAAGCAAACACCTCAATACAAGGATGCAACATGAT
The DNA here is from genome assembly GCA_963921465.1 of Triticum timopheevii. Classification (NCBI taxonomy): domain Eukaryota; kingdom Viridiplantae; phylum Streptophyta; class Magnoliopsida; order Poales; family Poaceae; genus Triticum; species Triticum timopheevii. Next base: position 433,068,295 of record OY997262.1, read on the forward strand.
AATATGAATCTACATGCAATTCTAAGCAAGTTTCATATAGAGCACACTCAAAACGGAGCAACGGTTCAACACATACACTCCATACAAATTATAGCAACAATCTGTCCAAAACAGCAACTAGGCATATTGCAAGCATCAAAGCAAAATGCTACAGCACCTCAACATAAAAACAAAAGGCATGGACATGAAGTACAGGTAAATCATAATAAAACATGAAAACTGAGCTATCTCCAGAAACTAATAGAACATGCTCAAAAAGACATGGCACGATTGCAAATAATAACAGTTTCAGACTTTGCAGAAATAACATCAGGTTGCAATGTTTATAGCTATCAAACAACATGTTACAGGAACTTATCATGGCAAAAAAAGGCATGGGATGATACTACTAAATTCATAGAACAAAAGTCCTTTACTGACCATGAATCAAAATGGCACAGAAAATATGATGGCACCCATGTAAACATGGCAAGTTATATGACAGATATAAACATGGCAGGAACAACGATAAGTAGGCATGTTGGTGAGCTTGTACCACTCACCATAGAGCATTACATGGCATGACAAGGAAACCAACAGCAAGAAGGCATGTTTATGAAGCTAATCATGGAAAGAGAAAGTTCATAGGGTGCATGGATCACTACCAACAATCATGGCAACATTGAACTTAATGTTAATAGGCTGACGGCAACATTATTTAGCAAGTTGAGAGCAAGATTACAACAGGCTACAGCAAACTATAAATGCAACCATGGGCATTAATGGATAGAGCATGACATGTATAACAAAACATCTTTAGTGAATATCTCCAGATTATGCATAGAATGACTTGTAGCAGCAGGTTTACATAGCAACAAAATATAACAGAAGCAGCCTAGCAAAACAGCAATAGCAAGTACCCTACTTAACAAGCTCGATGCACTCACTACACAACTCACAAAAATACATGGATTGCACCTCTCTAAATATGGCATGATGTATTACAAAACACATGTAGGACTCATGCTCATAGGATGCACACATCAAACATGGCAAAAATGACAAATGAGTATGTTCTATTAACAGACAGCAGACAACATTATATAGCACTCTTGCAACGATGATTCAGGCATCAAGATGAACTCAAACAAGCATGGCACAATAGAAAGAAATGTAGAGCATCTCATGACGAACATTTTGATATATTATACGCATGAAACGGAGCAGTAAGCAACAAGTTACGGCATGATGAATAGGGCATAAAAATGTCATAGTTTCGGGGACAGAGGAAATAACCACCTCGCGAAAAATGGACGGGAAGATCCCGGGACGGAGGGATCCGGGACGGGGGCACGCGTTTGGTTCAGCGAGGTGGTGGATCTGATCTCGATCCACGGACCTCGCCGGAGTTGACGACGGCGGCCGGAGACGCGGGCGGAGGAGGCCGTCGGGGAGGTCGGTGGCCCGGGTGGAGCGAGATCCGGCGAGGGACGGTGCGCGGGGCGACGCTGCAGGTGCACGGGCGGCGCCGGATCTTGGCGAGCGAGGAGGCGGCGGGGAGCTTCGGGCTCCGGCCGGCCGAGGCGGCGGCGCGGGGCATGGCGACGGGGCGAAGGCGGCGGCCGGGAGGCGAGACGTGGCGGCGGGGCGCGGCGGCGCCGGGGTGGTGGAGGCGGCGGCCGCGGCAGCAGGGAGGAGTTCGGGCGCGAGCAGGCGCTCGGGCCGGGCGGCGGCGCAGCCGGACTTGCGCGGGCCCCGGATGGGCTCCGCGGGCCGTGACGCGGTGAGGAGAGAGAGGGCGCGGGCCGAGGGGGGCGTGGCGGCTCCGGATTGGTCCAGGAGGCGGCAGGGGTGATGTGGCGGCATGTGATTCGCCGGAGTGAGGTGGCTGGTGGCGGTGGACACGTCCGGCGGCGGAACGGACATGTCCGGCTGCGGGACGAGGAAGATGGCTAGGGTTTCATCCGGGAATTTCGGGGGAGCTGGCCTATTTATAGATTCTGGGAGCTAGGAGAGTCCAAATGAGGAGCGGTTTTCTGCCACATGATCGTGATCGAACGGCGGAGAGCATGGAGGGGGTTTGGATGGGTTTTGGGCCAGTTTGAAGGGGTGTTGGGCTGCAACACAAAAGAGGCTTTTACGGTTACCCGGTTAACCGTTGGAGTATCGAACAACCTCCAAATGGCACGAAACTTGACAGGCGGTCTAGCGGTGCTATGCCAAGACCGCTTGGCAAACCTAGGGCCATTCCGAGAAAGTTTAACACTCGCTCACAACAGGAGACAAAAAAGGGAATGCCGGAAGACATAGGAGTGCCGGATTGCAAAACGGACAACGGGGAAAATGCTCGGATGCATGAGACGAACACGTATGCAAAATGAGATGCACATGATGACATGATAAAATGCAACACGCAAGCAATTGACATGGCAACAAAGGCGAATAACTGGCAGACACCTGGCGCTTCGAATCCAGGGCATTACAATTACCTCCATCGAGAGGGCCCGAACCTGGGTAAACATCGTGTCCCCAGTCTCCTATTACCATTAACCTTAGATGCACAGTTCGGGACCCCCTACCCGAGATCCGCCGGTTTTGACACCGATAGCAGTGCCTGCTATACTATCGTAAAGAAATGCATGCCTATTTCATTTGAGTCCTTAACTTTTCCTCTCAACTTCATCACAAGACTGTGTTCGTAGTTTATATGAGGCCACACTGTTAAGTGCTTTCTCAGATTATTTCAACTGCTTAGATGCCTTGGCAACTTAAATATAGCGGTGGTACACTCCCTTCAACTAGGGATGTCAACTGGGTCCCGTTTAAACTTCATTAAAGTCCACTAGTGGTATGATAGTTCAAAAGAGTTTTTGTTTTTGGAGGAAAATGAACTAGGGAGGTAGCAAAAACTAACTAGATGGGACTGGCAGATGTCGTTTATTTGCCACTTACATCCCTAGTTTCATCTTACCATTTTAATTTCTTTTCGGCTGATGCTGCTTTGAACCATTTAAATATAGTTTGCCATGCTCGGCAATAATTCGTTAGTCGTTTACCATGTAAGCTTACTGCATGGATCATACGATAACTATCTCTTACTTATGTCCAGCGAAAACCTTTCAGGATGTCGTTCACACTAGGACACAATGTACAACCCCAGAATCTATTTGTGGAAGCAGTGTGCCATCCATGTTACCAGATGGTAGCAGTTCAGAGGCAACACCGCCGGAGAGCAGTCTGAGCATAGATATTATAGTGCTTGAGGCTCTACTAGAGGCAAAAAGAGATGGTGTGGCTGCCATGAATGAGGTAATCTTTATCTTGAGGCTGGAAATTATGGAATTAGCGGCACGCATTATGCAAGCAACCCAAGAATTGGAGGAAGTAAGAATGTTGCATTTGAAGATGGAGGAGGTCCTTTTGTTTCTGCTATCTGAAGCCCAAGATAATCCCGGTTCTTCTTTAGATACCAGTTGAAATTGTCATTAGACTATTGTACTTGCATGTTGTGTCATGTCTCTGAATGGATTATGTTGCAAGACCCCCTATGTTGTCCATGTGTTGTAATGATCCAAATTTTTTAGGCGAGGTAATCCTCAGTATTTGTATGATTGACATAAGGTGAACTGTTTTTCGTGTGAGCATATTGTATTGGATGAAATAACTGTTTGACTCAGAGTGTATCCAACCTACTGAATTCGAAGATCACGGCATTTCTAAATCATAATCATATATAAAGGTGGAATAAATCTTTGTTGTGGTTTTGAAGAAATAAATAACAAAACGTATAATTATCTATGGATATTCGTAATCGAATACAAATTGGATTTGAATTTAGTTTGCCAGGGCCCAGTGCAAACGTGAATGCTAATTCTCCTAAGTTTTGAACGAAGCGGCTAAACACCCACTATAATTTGTGGGCTGCCCGAAGCAAGTGTTTGCGAGATGGAAATTACTGTCTACCCCTGACACTTGACATCCTTATCGACCGGATTTACACTGCTGTCGATAGGGGTAGACTAGTAACTTCAATCAGACGTGACACGACGGCCTCTGAGCCCATTCAGACACAGTGGGCGCCAATTGTGGGCGGCAAAACACATTTGATTCAAGCTCGTCCAAAAGACATGTGTCTCTTCCTCCATTTCCCCATTCATACACGGTGGGCGGCAAAACAAACTCTCCTCGTCCGAAATCGATGTAGGCTAATATTTTAAATAGGGGCAGATGTGTAATTAACATTAGACGTGACACAACCGCCCTACCTGTCAGCCTCGTTCATACACCGTGGGCGCCAACCGTGGGCGGAAAAACACCCTCTCCTCGCCCGAAATAGTTACCAGCAAATATTTGGGACATGCGAGATTACCGTCCTATCCCCAACCAACGCGATGACTGAAATTTTAAACGGGGGATAAGTTCGTAACTTTCCCCCATTTCAGAGAAGCGCGTCCCAAAGTTTGAGATCCCCCCCTCCCCCCATTTCCCCATTCATACACCATCGGCGGCACGACAACCTCCACACTGCGGCCAGCCTCCTCCGTCCGCCACCCCATCCTCCACCTTGCCGGAGCCGCTACCCCTACCCCGTCGTCCACTGCAAGAGATGGACATCTCTCATCCACGACGCTGGACCAGGATCCTTTCATCACCTCCTCTCGCTTCATCGGCGCTGTCATCCACCTTGCCGTTGCCGCTCCTATGACCACCTCGTCCACGGCAACAGGATATATCCCTCGACCCGGTCGTCTGCCGTCTAAAATCTTCTTCCCCGCCGCCGACAGCCATCGCACCCGCAGCACCCTCAACGTATCAGCATAGGCCTACACGGCGTCGCAAGAGAGGTGGTACTCTTCCATATGTGCTTAAGTTATTGATCTCACCCGCAAAATAGATTGTAATTTGTTTACTGTACTTTTCTTGTCCGTACCAAATCGTAGTGGCTAGTTGAAAGCAAACATTGGTTGCGAAGTAGCTTTGTCCGGTTTGCACCTTCAGATCCGCCATGGCACGGGCACTATACTCGTAAAGCTTATGGTTTCCCCCCTTTATATTCACTACCATCATCATAGGTGCTTCGTGTCGTGCTAGCACTGCTCCTCAAGACCTCAACCCAAAGCTTACATGTTGAAATACGAATCTGATATGATGCTCATATCACTAAAATAAAGAACGTTTAATTGGTCACATAATGTTCCTATATTCGTTTCGAAAAGCATGTGCGCCACCCACTGGTCCAGCTAGTTCCACTTTCCTGATTTTTCTCTTGATGCTTAGGGTTTTCCCCTTTTATCTACTATACTATGATCTGTGTAGGTGCTTTCTGTCGTACTAGCATTACTCCACCCTTCAAGCTAAACAACACACACTCAGAATTTGAAAGCCTAGTTGTTCAAATATGATTGTGATATGATGCTGATATTAGTTAACCAACACATTTAATTGGTTAGCTAAAGGTCCCACTTGTGTTTCCAAATGCATGTTGCGACATATAGAGAGACAGCATAATTGCATTTCTTTGTCACTTATTGACCGTACTTTCTTGTCCATACCAAATCTTAGTTGTTATTTCAAAGCAAACATCGGTTGCTAACTACCCTTTGCGCGGTTTGCAGCTTCAGATCTGCCATCCCACTGCCACAGTCAACATTGTACTCATCATGCTTATGTTTTCCCCATTTTATGATGACCACAATCAGCCTAGATGGTTCGTGTCATAATAGCATTGCTCCACCCATCGAGCTAAACAAGCTTAGTTGTACAAATTCATATCTGATATTATTGCTGATATTAGTAAAACTGAGAGATGTTTAATTGGTTAGCTAAATGTTCCTACTTTAGTTTCGAAATGCATGTGAGCCACATATGGAGAGGCCGGAAAGAATAGTATTTCTTTGTGCGCTCTGGTTCATCATGGGTGGCCAACCGACATTGTATTGAAAGACTTGTAATATCTTCAATCTGCTTGCTCTTCTGCTCTTCTTTAAGATGATACTCTTCTCTTGCGGTCGACTGGTCAGGTCGAGTTGTTCTCCCTTAGTATATTTTGAACCTGTCAGGTCAGGTCGACTTGTTCTTCTTTACTATATGTTGAAGCTGTCATCTGCGAAGTGTCATCACTTTTGGAGCTCTCATATTTTGAGTAGTAGGCCACATTATATTAATGCACACAACAAATTACAGCATGCATGGCATCTTTTAAAAGAATTGCGGAGATAGCAGAAAGGGGTTTACAGGGAGGCAGTATTGGATTAGAATCACTTCTGCATTACAAAGAAAATCTCACCTGTTTTTATGTTTTCATGCATGTCAGATATTGAACATTATCAAAATGAATATGAGAATGGGCGCACGAGAGGAATATTGCGGAACGATCCACTGGCTAACAAACTTGGCATGGTGGAGGATGGCCTATCTTATTCACCCATCAAGGTGCTTGCTCTAACTTTCCAAAGTTGTATTGGTCGCACATATTTTGCATCTGACCTCTTACATTACTTCCACTTTGTTACACCATCTGCTTAGTTTAAGCATCATGTATGAGTATATGCCATACCTATCCATTTTCTGTACCTTTTCCATGTGTCCTCACACTATGTTTTTCCAGTCAAATGTTGTTCTTGCATAATAGATGTCCAAAAGGAAGAGGGTGAGTGCAGATCCTCAAGGAGTACAAACTAGGTATTTGGAGAAGGTAGTGATACCTGTTAAATCAGATAGATCAGCGGCCACAGAAAACACAGGCCCAACTGTACCACACTTTACCCCTACTCCAGTGGCCAAATCCCTATTAGAACTGCTGGGAGCCCAGCGTCAGGTACTGTCTATGATATCAATTCAAAATTTGAACTCCTAAATTTCTGCTTCTGCCTTACCTTCTCTCTTGTATGAAAACTAATTTCAGATGAATCTCCTTGCTCAAAGGATCATACAATCTCAAAACAATGATGGGCTCTGCATTGCTCTTGTCAGTACCTCTCTCCCTTTTGCCTTGTAACGCTCTACTTAATTAATTGCTATTTGATTATGTATCATCAGTTTGCACCTGAGCTTCATTATCCTCTATTTCTTCCAATATTATTTGATCTATATTTACTCTTTGCAAAATGTAGAATAATGGCAATGCTTATAAAGAATTTTCTTTGGGGAATTTATTGAATTATCCTTCCATCAACATGGAGAAGGGCTTTGTCCAGCCCGTGTTAACATGTAATGTAAGTTCATACTTCTCAAGCCTTCAAACTTTGTTCTAGTATAGATTTGGATAGGCATCATTTCCTCCACTTCTGTTTGCTTTGCTTTTTACATCTGGTTGGATGTTTGCAACAACTACCAGTTTCAAATTGTAGTTGTAAAAACATGTTCCTTATGCAGAACAGATCCATTTATTTGCTTATATAATTGTGAAACCTGTTACGTGTCTCCTTGTTTCTCTTTCAGAGTCGTATCTCTTACGTCAGGCAGAACTTTAGGGAAGGTAGTGAGCCAAACCATCTTGAGGACAGCGAGATGACCCCAAGGTCCTGCCTTGATGAAGACAGTGAGTTGAAGCTACTCACCAGCAGGTGTGAGACAACCTTTGTGCAGTCACTGCCTCAATCAGTTCGACTTCTTCAGTCTCAACTTAAAGCGGAAAGGCTTGCTTCAGCTCAGCTCCGACTTGAAGTCAAAGATGCAATGAAGATGTCAGAGGACTGTCGTGCGCACCATCATGCCTTAAATCTAGTGTTAATGCATCTATCGTTGACACAACTGAGGTCTACTCAGCTTCTTCAGCTGTTTGGGGGGGCTGACCTGGCCAGGCCTAGTGCCTTCTGAAGTGCTCTCAGTTTTGTATATTCTTTTGTCGGCGTGTTTATTTGCACTGGTGGCGAACTTTGATGCCCAGTGGATGTAATATAAGTGATAGCCGTGATAGCCTAGCGTAAGTTGCTTGCTTATTTATTTCCTTGTTGTCTTGTTTATTTGTTTGCTTGTAGTCATAGCAGTTCTTTTTCCGCTGTTTGCTAGTGGCTGCAATAACCTATTTTTTAAAACTAGGCCACAATAACCATGGGCTAATATTTACTGTAGTGACACTGGGCCTCCTACGGGCCGTAGAAACAGTGGGCCTTCTATGGGCCGTAGAAACAGTGGGCCTCCTACGGGCCATAGAAACAATGGGCCATCTACGGGGCATATCATCAATGGGCCTTATACAGGCAGTATGATCGATTGGCCAAACATGGGCCAATAACAGGCCGCAATACGGCCGTAAACGGGCTAGAGATGGAATCATCCGTCCATGGGCCGACCATAACAGGCCATCGTTAATAGGTCGTATTTGATGACGCTATGAAAACGGCCCAACATATTAACGGACCACAAACGGGCCGACTGTAACCACGGGCTGAATTTGGCCCACAAGCAGAAAATGATAGTAATGGGCCGTAAGTAAACGAATGCTGGAAATGAGCCCAAGAATAAATGGGCTATGAGAAGGCCAAAAGATAACATGGGCTGGAAACGGCCCAACGGAATAACGGGCCGTTAATGGGTATAAAGTGATACACTGTTCATTACGGGCCAGTTTCACCACGGGCCGTTAATGGGTGTAAAGTGATACACTGTTCATTACGGGCCAATTTCACCACGGGCCATTAATAGGCCAAGAGTTACATAGGGCCTCATATGGGCCGAAAGACGTCATGGCCCATACATGGGCTAGAAGTGAAAACGAGCTGGAATCATATTGGATGGCCCAGATGACGCTACTGGGCCTAATTCGGATAGGGCGTAACGGGCCTTGGGTTAGCGGGATGTAAATGGGCTATATGCGAACAGGCGTTAACAGGCTTTACATGGGTCGGCCCGCCATCTTTTGACCAAGTCAAATGGGCCGACCTTTTCACACGAATGGGCCTCTGTTGGGCCGTGCCACATGTCGACGTATCATAGGCGCCTTTTGTCCAATGAGTGGATGACATCTGTCCCAACGATGAGCCGACACGTGTTTCCTCCAGCCAATGATTATTTTACACGTGGAAAATCCCCATTGTTCGGGGTTGTTAACGGGTTATCGGATCCAAAACCCGACCCGATAGCTTAACGGTGTTCCGTTATGGTGGATGCCACGTGTCTGTCACCCTTGACGAAAGCACTTCTGTGACGCGCGATTTATCGTCATGGAAGTGGACACTTTCGTGATGATAACTTTGGTAATGTCATGGAACACTTCTACGATAGCACAGGTATGACTATCTTGATTCTGTCATAAATTTGTCATGGATGTACATGCATGACAAAAAACGCGACCTACTGTGACAAACACGTATCATCACGGAAGTGTATTTTTTTGCAGTGCACGCGGGGCCCGCACCTAGGGGAACCCGACGAACCACAAGCCCACAAGCGGGACCCAGCCCTGTACCCCAGACACCGACAATACGGACCCATCGACTCAGCATATTACCAATGTAACCCTGGGTGGGTTGATCTATAAAACCCCCCGGGAGCCCACGCCTACAGAGGCATGCGATACAAGAGAGATACGAGACATATGTAAGAGAAACACAGGCAAGCATAGGACTAGCCACCCAACAGTGACACCAGGGAGAAGGAGCAGCCCAAGCCTTGGCCAGCTTCCTTCCTCCTCCATACAGCTCCAGGAGCGACATTGTACTATCAATCATCCAACTAAACTCGGCAGGACTAGGGGTGTTATCTCTCCGGAGAGCCCCGAACCTGGGTATGTCTGGCGTCCCACGCCCGCGCATATCAACCTCGCCTCCGGAGCCCACCAGCGCCCTCGAGCCTCCTCCTCTCTTTAGCCATCCCTTGGCATCTACCGTGCGCCCACCACGACAGTTGGCGCCCACCATGGGACAGCTCGAGGAACTGGTCGGGAGCATGCTTCAAACGGGGCCCTTCTCCTACTTGACGAGTCCGTCACTCTGGCGGACGACGTCACCGGCGCGCTCGCCGCCTCCTTCACAGCACTGCGCATCTCCGACGCGTTCGCGGTCGATGAGTACCCCAGTGAGGTGCTCAGCTACTCCGACTCTCTGCTCTCCCTCAGCGGCGGATTCACTGCCGGGGCGATGGACGCCCATGTGGAGGTCTTCGTCATCGGTGATGGCGCTTCTTCCTTGTCGAGCAAGGCGAGGAGGGTCGCAGAAGCCGGGGCCGCCGCGGCACGAACCGAGCCATCCAACCCGCTGCGTGCAGTGATGCAAAGCCTCCGCATCCCCATCAGCACCGACATCGACGCCACCACCGTCGTCAAAGCCCGAACCCAGCTCGAGGACAGGCGCCAGCAGATGATGGACCTGTCTGAGACGCTAGCCGCCACCAGGCGTCGCCTGGAGGCCGCTCAGATGGAGCATGACGCCGCCCACGGATTCACGCCCACCGCGGCCGAGCCAAGCCGGGTCGCCGATACTCGCACCCGGGGAGGAGCGATCGGCCGGGCCTTCAGCACCGTCCGGACCGTCTACGAGACCCCAGTCAAGAACATGCGCGCTGCGGAGGCAGCCGCGGTCGGCCTCGACCAACTCGCGGGCGAGGAGCTCAAGGAACGCATCGGGCGGATGCGCGAGCTCCTCCACGCCGCTAACACCCAGCAGGATCGCCTCAACCAGCTCACCAAGCTGGCGGGGTCCGGCTCCACCCGCCTTGGCGGACCCAGCGAACTTCTGCACACGGCTTCCTCGTCGCCCGGCGAGGCGCACTCCGGCCAAGCCCGGACCCGAGGTAACCCGGCCGCCATCGCCGCCGATGCTCTGGGCAACGAGCCCGCCCCGGAGACCCAGCACGGACCCGACCAGCATGGCCGGCGTCCGGCTCCAACCGACCCGGCCCCTTGGGGCCTGGCTGCCAGTCGACTCGGCCCGCGCGCCATCGACAACGCCGACGTGCGCCACCGCCTCGATCAGCTCGCTCGCTCCCTGGAGGTGGAGGAGAGCGGCGCTATCGAGCCGGCGTGCTTCGGCCCACGCATCCGGGAGGAGCCCTTTCCCAAGGGGTTCGTGCTCCCCTGTGACACCCCCAAGTATAATGGGACTGTGAAGCCAGAAGACTGGCTCACCGACTACACCACGGCCATTGGCATCACCAGTGCCAATCGTCGTCTCGTTGTGCGCTACGCACCGCTCATGCTCCATGGGTCAGCCTGCACATGGTTGAACAGCCTGCCGATGGGCAGCATCAACGCGTGGGTCGACTTCGAGGAAGCCTTTGTCTGCAACTTCACGGGGACATACAAGCGACCCGGTCGCCCCGGCCAACTCGCCATGTGCGTGCAGGGGCCGACGGAGACCGACCGCGAGTACCTCGCATGCTGGACCGAGCTCCGGAACAGCTGCGAGGGCGTCCATGAAGTCTAGGTGATCCAATACTTCATCAGCGGGTGCCGAGATGGCACCCTCCTCAAGCACAAGCTCCTACGCTCCGAGCCGGCCACCATGGCCACGCTCATGATGACGACGGACAAGTACACCAATGCGGACTCCGCCATGAAGATCCAGGTGGCACTAGATGAAGCCGGCAAGGCGAAGCCGGTTCCTCCCCCGAAGCCGGCCGGCGAAAGCAGCCGGCAGCAGCATCACCAGAACAACAAGTGCAAGGCCAACCAGCCGGCACAACGTCACGATAACCGGCTCGTAGCGGCTGCCGAGCCCGCGGCGAACCCGGCAGCGAAGTGCCGGCAGACCGGCAAGATGGCGTGGCAACCCGCCATGAGTTTCAAAGAGATGTTCGACGCCCCATGCAAGCACCACAACAGCATAAGACCCTCCACGCACACGCTTCGGCAGTGCGCCATCACCAAGTGCATCATGAGGGGAGACGCTCCGCCTCCTCCGGCTCCGGCTCCAGCTCCAGGCACAGGACAGCCACCTCCGCCTCCACCGTCGCCTCCTGCCGGCGGCACGATGCGGAACGACGCCTACCTGGACCAGAACGCGGCCTGCATCATCTTCACCAGCCTCAGCAACGACTAGCGCAGCGAGCGCCTCCTTCGGCAGGAGGTGAACACCGTCGTCACGGTCAAGCCGGATTTCATGCACTGGTCGGATCGCCCGATCACCTGGACCCGGGAGGATCACCGGCAGTCATGCCGAGTCCGGGTGGATACGCCCTCGTCCTCAACCCCACCATCGTCGTGCAGTGTACATGCAAGTTCTCCCGAGTCCTCATCGACGGCGGCAGCAGCATCAACATCATATACCGCGACACGATGACCAAGCTCGGCCTCAAGGCCGAGGACCTGGAGCCAACCCGGACAGTCTTCCACGGCATTGTACCCGGCCTCTCCTGCTCGCCCATCGGCCGGGTCCGGCTCGATGTCCTGTTCGGCGACAGCAACCACTTCCGACGCGAACCGGTCTGGTTCGAGGTGGTGGACCTGTCCAGTGCATATCATGCATTGCTGGGCCGACCCGCGCTCGCCAAGTTCATGGCGGTTCCCCACTACGCGTACCTGAAGATGAAGATGCTGGGTCCCAAGGGCCTAATTACCGTCACCGGCGACTACCGCAAGTCTCTAGAGTGCGCCCGAGACGGTGCCAAGTTGGCCGAGTCGCTGGTCATTGCCGAGAAGCGGCGCCAGCTCGACCGGATCGTCGCCCTGGCCGGCGAGGCCTCCGCTACGTTGATCCCGACCCTGTACCTGGCCGACGAGGCCGCCTTCAAGCCCTCCAAGGAGACCAAGAAGGTGAAGCTCAACCCGGAAGACCCCAGCTGCAGCAAGTACGTTGTCATAGGCGCCCGCCTCGACAGCAAATAGGAAGGCGAGCTCATCAACTTCCTCCGTGAGAATCGGGATATCTTTGCATGGACCCCCAAGGACATGTCAGGTATCCCAAGGAAGTACGCCAAGCACAAACTCCACATCCGCAAGGACTCCAAGCCTGTCTGTCAACCCCTCCATCGGTTTTCCGAAGATAAGAGAAGAACCATTGGTGAAGAGGTTGCCAAGCTGTTGGCGGCTGGCTTCATAATGGAAGTGTTTCACCCTGAGTGGCTGGCCAATCCAGTCCTCGTCCTGAAGAAGAACAAGACCTGGCGCATGTGTATCGACTACACCAGCCTCAACAAGGCCTGTTCCAAGGATCCGTTCGCTCTCCTGCGGATCGACCAAGTCATCGACTCGACCGTCGGGTGCGAGCTCCTCTCCTTCCTTGATGCTTACTCCGGCTACCACCAGATCTAGCTGGACCCGGCCGATGCCCTGAAAACGTCCTTCATCACGCCCTTTGGGGCGTATTGCTACATCACCATGTCATTCGGCTTGAAGAACGCCGGCGCCACCTTCCAATGCTGCATGCAGAAATGCCTGCTACCGCAACTCGGCCGCAACATCCACGTGTATGTGGATGATATCATGGTGAAGACCAAGCAGCACCTCACGCTCCTCGATGATTTGAAGGAAACATTCGCCAACCTCCGCGAATACAAGGTCAAGCTCAACCCGGAAAAGTACGTCTTCGGCGTCCCGGCCGGAAAGCTGCTCGGCTTCCTCGTCTCAGAACGCGGCATTGAGGCGAACCCAGAGAAGATCAAGGCCATCGAGCGCCATGCACAAGCCAGCTCGGCTGTGCGATGTCCAGAAGTTCACCGGATGCTTGGCCTCGGTCAGCCGATTTCTAAGCTGGCTGGGCGAGAGGGCACTACCCCTATACTAGTTGATGAAGAAGACAAGCCCGTTCGAGTGGAACGGCAAGGCGGACGAAGCCTTCCAAGACCTCAAGCGCATGCTCTCCACCGCACCAGTCCTGGCCGCGCCGACCAACAAGGAGCCGTTGTTGCTCTACATAGCTGCGACCTCGCGGACGGTCAGCACGGTGCTGGTGGTCGAGCGACCAGAGAAGGGCAAGATCCAGGCCGTCTAGCGCCCGATCTACTACCTGAGCGAGGTGCTCCCCACCTCCAAGCAGAACTACCCACACTACCAGAAGATGTGTTACGGCGTGTACCTCACCGCCAAGAAGCTGAAGCGGTACTTTCAAGAGCACGTCGTCACCGTCGTTAGAACGGCGCCTATCGGAGAAATCATCGGGTGTCGGGACGCCTCTGGCCGGGTCGCCAAATGGGCAATCCAGCTAGCCGGCCATACCATCCTCTACGAGCCCCGCACCACGATCAAGTCTCAGGTCCTGGCCGATTTCCTCGTCGACTGGACCGAGACCCAGTACATCCCGCCGCCTCCCGACTCGACGCATTGGCGCATGCACTTCGACGGGTCCAAGATGCGACTCGGCTTAGGGGCCGGCATCATACTGTCATCTCCAAAGGGCTACCAGCTCCGCTACGCGCTCCAGATCCACTTTGCCGCCTCCAACAACGTCGCCGAATATGAAGCCCTTGTGCACGGCCTCCGGCTTGCCAAGGAACTCGGCATCCGACGCATCCTGTGCTACGGCGACTCGGACCTGGTGGTGCAGCAGTGCTCCGGCGAGTGGGATGCCCGCGACTCCAACATGGCAAGCTGCCGCTTCCCCATCCAGAAGTTGTCAGGATCCTTCGAGGGCTGCGAGTTCCTCCACGTCCCGCGCATAGAGAACGAGGCAGCCGACACGCTCGCCAAGATCGCCTCGTCACGTCAAGCCATCCCGTCCAGCGTCTCCCTCGAGCACCTGCGCAAGCCGTCCGTCAAGCCATCACCGGACTCCGAGTCCATCCACGTTCCAGAAGACTCGGCCGCACCACAAGCCGGCCCAGGGGCTGCCAAACCCGGCCCGGGGGCTGCTGAACCCGGCCCGAGGGCTGCTCAGCTCAACCCGGCCACCATCACCCTGGACCCGGCCGTCGCCGTCCCCAACCCGGGGGCTGCTCAACCCAGCCCAGGGGCTGCCGACTCGGAACCCACCCTGGTGGCCGTCTTCACCGTGGTCGCGGCCCCATCTTGGGCCCTGCCGATATCAGAATTTCTGGAGAACGGGCTTCTCCCCATGGACGAGACCGAAGCTCGGCAAGTTCAGTGTCGGGCGTCCGCCTACAGCATCATCAACAATGAGCTCGCCAAGCGCAGCTCTACCGGCGTGTTCTAGCGCTGCGTTGAGCAGGATCGCGGCATCGACATCCTCCTCGACATTCACCAAGGCGAGTGCGGGCACCACGCCGCATCGCGATCCCTGGTGTCCAAGGCGTTCCGCCACGGCTTCTACTGGCCAACGGCCCTTGAAGACGCCGAGTCACTCGTCCTCAAGTGCGAGGGGTGCCAACGCTTTAGCAAATGCAGCCACCAGCTGGCGTCAACACTCCGCACCATACCGATCGCTTGGCCCTTTGCGGTCTGGGGACTCGACATGGTGGGACCCTTCAAAACCGCTCGAGGCGGCATGATGCACTTGCTGGTGGTAGTGGACAAATTCACCAAGTGGATCGAGGCAAGACAAACTAGACGGGCCAACAGCCGTCCGGTTCATCAAGGACATAGCAGTGCGCTACGGCATGCCGAATAGCATCATCACCGACAACGGCACCAACTTCACCAAGGGCGCGCTCGAGCAATACTGCTCCTTCTTCGGCATCCGCCTCGACCTGGCCTCCATGGCACATCCACAGTCCAACGGGCAGGTCAAGCGGGCCAACGGACTCATCCTGTCTGGCATCAAGCCGCGACTCGTCGAGCCACTCATCCGCTCACCCGGCAGTTGGCTTGACGAGTTGCCAGCAGTTCTCTGGAGTCTTCGCACCACACCGAACCGGTCGACCGGGTTCACCCCGTTCTTCATCATTTATGGAGCCGAAGCCATCATCCGACCGATGTCGAGTTTGACTCGCCGCGCGTCGCGATGTACACTGAAGCTGAAGCCAGAGAGGCACACGAAGACGGCGTCGACCTGCTCGAATAAGCACGCCTTCTGGCACTTAGCCATTCGGCTATCTACCAGCAAGGCCTGAGGCACTACCACAGCAAGAAGATCAAGCCTCTCGCATTCCACGAAGGCGACCTCATCCTCCGACTCATCCAAGAGCAGGCAGGACAGCACAAGATGTCCTCTCCATGGGAGGGCCCATTCATCGTGAGCAGGGCTTTGCGCGACCGCAACGCCTACTACCTCATCAACGCGCGCAAGTTGAAGAAGTGCAAGAAGGACACCGCCGGCAAAGAAATGACCCGGCCGTGGAACGCGGAACTCCTCCGCCCGTTTTACAATTAGCCGCACGAGTGTATGTATCATCGCCTTTTGTAAACGTATGAAACTATGGGGTCCCCGAACAAGACTCGGGGGCTACCTTTTGCTGACCAATTTATTGCGTGCCTATTTTTTATCACTTTACAACCGAACCCGGCCGCCAGCTCGACTCGCTCGACCCAGGGGCGGGCAGGCCAGCTCGGTCACCACCCCGCCACTTTACTTGGTGATTCCTGATAAAGTTAGGATGCCACGGTCCCCCACTTCGCCCTAAAATCGTAGATCCAGCTCTAGCTGTTGGCGGGCAAGCACAACGGGCCAAAGCTCATCTATGATTCATACACTAAGTCAAAGGCTGCCGGGTCGATCGACCCGGCCCGTCGCTCATCAACTAAGTTAGCCGCACGACCGGCTGCTCACCAACCAACCAAGTCGGATTGCCGCCAGCCGGCCCAGTGGGTGTTTCGCTCGCGCTCAACACTTCTAAGGACCCAAGTCCTACGCACCCCTCTCAAAGAATCGAACTCCTTGTCACAGACCGGAGCCTCGGCCATCTGACTCGCGGGGGGGAGGTTTGAGAGAGGAAAAGTGTATGAAATCGGTTCAAAAAAGCGGAAGGCAAAGAGCAAACAAGCACTCACAACATTTACACACAAATATTTAAAGCGAAGGCCCACGGCCCAAGTTCATTACACCCTAAAAAAACCCAGTGGGTGGGTGGACATGCTACTTAACAGTTGTTTACACAAAGTTTCTCAGGCATCCCCAGCGCCGCGTCGCAATGTCAACGGCTCTCCCCTGCCGGCCTCCGGGTCCAGTGAGGCACCAGTGTCCTCTTCGGCATCCGTGTTGCCATAGACACCCGTCTCCTCCGAGCTCCCTCCGGATCACGAAGAAGCAAGTCGTAGTCGTTGCCATCCACGACCCCGCTGTCTTCCGTCCGCTCCGGATGGAACTCGTCGTGGAAGGCGAACTCGGGAATATAGCTGGCCCGGGAGGCCATTCGGCCGGCTTGCTCCTACAGCAACTGCTCTAAATCAGCGCACTGGCCCATCAGCGCGTCCAGCTGAAGATCCGAATGCCAAGACAATGCAATCCGGAGTGCCATCTCAGCACCGGCCCGGGCGGTAGAAACACGCCATTTGCCAAGGCGGTCCGGGCCCATCTCCAACCAGCGCGCCAGGCACGAGAAGCTGCACGGATGGACGGAGTCCGGCCACAGGGCCGTCGTCATCGCGGTGCCGGCCTGGGACAGCCGCTCCATCTGCATCCCCAGGACCCACAGACGGGCCTCAGCAGCGGCGATGATCTCCGGGAAGGTCCAGGCCGTCAGCAGATCCATCCCAGACCCGGCAACGCTGGTCAGGTCGCGCTGATAACGGACGGCTTCCTCCACCAGCCGTTGCATCTCTGGGAAGGCCCTTGTCGCAAAAGAAGAAGCACGTTAGAAGAACAACAAGGAAGAAAGGATCGGGTCTCGACCCGGCAAACTACAAGAAGCAGCACTTACTAGAGAAGGATTCTTCCAGGTGCTGCGCCTCGAGCAACGTACCACGCCGCTCCCGCTCCATGACGCGGTCGCGCTCCCCGAGCACCTTCTCCAGGTTGGCCGCCTTAGCAAGGGCTACCTTCAGATTAGCGTCCTTGTCTTCAGCCGCCTTCTCGGCCGCCTCGCAGCGGCGAGTCTCGTCCTGACGGGCCTCCTCAGTCGTGATGGCATGCTCCCGCAGGCAATCCACCTCGGCCTCGAGCCGGCCCTTGTCATTGGCCAGCTGGCCGCGCTGCTGGTCCGCCTCGACCAGGGCCTGCTGCGTCTCCACCACCTTGGCGGCCTCTGCCTTAAGGAGCTCCACCTCGGTCTCGAGGCGGCTCTCATGACCTGCTAGCTGCTCATGCAGCCGGTTGGCCTCGTCAAGAGACTGTCGGGCCGCGGTCGCCTCCGCCCTCGCCTGCGCCGCCTCGACACCAAGACGGCCGGTATCGGCAACAAGCGGGTCATAATGATGACCAGCCCGGAGCAGCCGGGTCCGCCAAAGACAGCACCTTGACTGCAAAGAAGAAGAATTCAGCAGAAGAAAAAAAGACAAGACTTAAGATTTGGCCCAACTGTTACACAGTTGGCCCGAATCTCGGGGGCTACACCCAGTGGGTGCGCTAGCGCGCCCCCACTAGAAAAGAGCACAAAAGTACCTGCGGCGATGTGAAGCTCCTCCTCCTTAGCAGCAAGTTGCTCCTTGAGCTCCCGATGCTTGCCCAGGAGCCGGTTGAAGGCGGCAACCTGGAAGGCGTCAAGATGCTGAAAAAAAGACATAAGTCAGAACAAGGCCAACGCTCTTAAGATTCGACCCAACTACTACATAGTTGGCCCGAACCTCGGGGGCTACACCTAGTCGGTGCGCTGGCGCGCCCCCACAAAGAAGAAATTACAAGGAAACAAAAGAAAGAAGGCTTACCAAAACGACGTGCTCTAGGTCGCGCATCCGCTCCACCTCGGCCTGGGCAAAGGCCTCAAGCCGCTCCGTCCGGCCTCGCAGGCGGCGGCTGACGGCGTCCAGCGCTGCCTCCTCCTGGATCTGAGGCCCGAAGATGGCCGCGCCCCCGCGGCACGGCAGCTCACCGCCCTCCCTGCCGGGGCACCAGGGCGTGCCCCTTGCTGGCCGCTTGCGACGCGGCCAGTACCTCCCCCGACGCACCTCCCGGCGTTGTCAGCAACCCGGACGCCGGGACATCCTGCGTCACCACCTCAGGCACCGCCGCCCTACGGTGCCTCCTCCATAGCAGGCGGCGCCTCCGGCGCTGCCGCCCACAGCGCCTCCTCCGAGACGACATCGCCTCCGCCACCACCGGCCCCCGCACGCTCGACCATGTCGGCTCGCGGCAGGGTATCGCCCCCACCTCCACGACCTCCCGGTCGAGGACCACCACCTCAGCCCGGCCTCCACGGCCACGCTCCCTCAACGACGACGGCTCAAAGACCGTCGCCGCCACCACCGTGCCCTCCGGCATCTCGCGCCAGGCCGGCTCCGCGCCGGCTCGCGCCCATGCCGCCGCCACGTCGGTCCAAGCCTGGACCAACGCTGCCTCCAGCTCCGCCTCGACCCGGTTCCTGTCCCGCCAGGCCAAGGCTTCAACGTTGTTCGGGTCCAGGCCGAGGTCCGAGTCGCCCCATCCCTCCTCCTCGGCCAGGCCAGCGAGGTCGGACCGGCTCCTGCGGAACGCGGCCCCCTCGACGGCCGCTGCCTCCGCCGCCGCCCTCGCCAGCGCGATTGGTGACCTGAAGAGGAAGGCAGAATAAGCAAACAAGAGACAATGCTGGCTCAAGAAATCCAGGCGCCAGCAGGAAATGAAGCTTACGGCTTCCTGCGCTTCTTCTTGGCCGGCCTCCCAGGCTCGGCCGGATCCGCCGTGCGCTTCGGGGCCCGGGGTCGCGGCGGGACGCTATCTTTCCCATGCGGGCGGCTCGGCGCCGCCCCATGCGAGGACCCGGCTCCGCCCACCTCGCCGCCTCCCTCGCCCAATGCTGCTACACCAACAACCGGCGTCAGCATCGCCTGCGCCACGACATGATCAACAATTCAAGACAAATGAAGAAGGAAAGATTCAAAACTTACCCGTGCGACGCCCAGCGCCGGCGTCGGACTCGGCCACCTCTTCGCCGCCATGAGCCGCGGGCTCCTCTGGTGCCACCGGCGCCACCTGCGACGGAGCCCGGGCGTAAGGATGCCGGCTCATGTTTAGAAGCATCTCCCATGTCGCGTCGGGACGAATAAGAAGATGCACGACGGAAAAGTAAGAAGACCAGACACTCACCTGTGCCGCCGGGTTTGACTGGCTATACGGTGCCTTGCCGAATCACTAGTCCTCCCCAAGATTGGGCTTGGAGATGTTGTTCACGCCGCACGCGACCTGCTCCACAGACAGCCGCGTTGACCCCATCCGGTTGGGGTCCTGAAGCCCGATCATTTCGCTAATGAGGTAGGAGCACCTCTGAAGCAGAAGGACCCGGTGGGTGATGAACGCGGCAAGGAGGTCGGTGCCGGTGAGCCCCTCCTGCATCCTCATCACCGTCACCCGCTCGCAGAGATTGACGACTTCCTATGACGGGCGCCGGAGCAAGTAGCCCCAGTTCATTTTCGCCCGCGGTGGCACGACGGCGAAGGGAGGAAGATTAATATGGTCCGCACCGTGGTTGCGGACGTAGAAGAAGGAGTTCTACCACTTCTTGGCAGAATCCTCAAGCAGGATCTTCGGGAAGTCCGCCCCCGACCGCTTTGAGATGACAGCGGCGCCGCAGTCGGCGAACTCCCTGGCCGATGGGCCCTGCTGCTTCAAGGAGAAGAAGCGTGCCCAGAGGTCGATTGTCGGCTCAACCCCCAGGTACCCCTCGCACAGGGTCACGAAGCCAGAGAGCTGGACGATGGCGCCGGCGCCAAGATGGTGCGGTTGGAGCCCGAAGAACTCCAAGAACGCGCGGAAGAAGGTGCTCGCCGGCAGCCCGAAACCACGCTCGAAATGCGTGAGGAAGACGACGCGCTCCTGCCCCTCGGGCCGGGGCCTCTGCTCACTGCGCGGCAGACGGACACCAACGTCCGTCTCCCGCGGCGGGTGCCGCGAAGACCGAAGATAGGTGATGTCGTCGGTGGTGACGGTCGAGCCCATCCAGGAGCCCGACAGTAGCGACATCGCCGGGAGAGAAAGAGAGAAGATGGACGACAGAGAGATCTCTGCTCGGGGCCGCGGGCGCAGCTGTGCGTTGGTAGCAAAGAGCAGAGAAGGAGCAGGGGGACAGGAGGGCGCGAGCGAGAATAATGTCCGCCGCCCCCTTGCCCCCCTCAATTTATAACCCCCAGTTCAAACATGGGGGAGTGGGATCGTCTGCACATGCCCGTTCCACTGCCCTGCAATAAGTGCGCACGTACACGCGCACTAACTGCTCGGGGAAGTGCAACCGGCCCCCAGACACCGCAATAAATCCGCGCGCGTGGGCCAAGGGCACGCGGCGGCGGGCCCCGGTCCGTCGCCCAGTCCCGTCACGCGCGTGGCCTGTCAGGGCCCTCCGACTTCCAGGCGCCACGTGGGGCCTGCGCGAAGCCCGAGGGATCGCCTCAAGATTCGACGGACTCCTCGGTTCTCGCCACGGCTGGGATGCCATGATCCGATTTCCGAGAAAACCGGCACACAGTGGGTGTTGCCGGACCCAGTGCTCGCAGGTTCTGCCTTGCTCAAGGGGGAAACTGCGAAGGCCCACTCATCTAAAGACAGCGGACCTTCACAGCTTCGGGGACTACTATCGGGGGGATGAACCCTGGGCAGGCAACGGAACCCCGATCCTTTTCAAAAACAGCAGGGCCTGCATCGCCCCGCGAACTGGCATGTGCCTGGCTGGGTCGCTCGACCCGGCAAGGCCCGCAACCCGGCCAAGCCCCTC
Source organism: Triticum timopheevii (assembly GCA_963921465.1). NCBI lineage: Eukaryota > Viridiplantae > Streptophyta > Magnoliopsida > Poales > Poaceae > Triticum > Triticum timopheevii. The sequence continues at coordinate 433,089,820 of OY997262.1, forward strand.
GACTCGGCAAGGTACGTCGACCCGGCCGCAGCAGCTGGCTCAAGGCAACTCAACCCAGCGCAGCCATTGCTTCCCTAGCAAGCCAAACCATCTGTGGCGTCCATGGCAACCCAGCCACGGGTCAGCTCCCATCCCATCCAGGCCGTACGATGGGACGAGACCTCAACCACCGATGACCAAGACAACAGTGCTCCCGCCCTCACCGCTGACGACAGCAAGCGGCAGCCTGACGGAGAGCACTATACATGACTCGACTCAGCCACGCCCTGACGATCGACAAGACGGCACACAGTCCCCCTTGGCACGCGGGGCCCGCACCTAGGAGAACCCGGCGAACCACAATCCCACAAGCGGGACTCAGCCCGGTACCCCGGACACCGACAATACGGACCCACCGACTTGGCATATTAGCATTGGAACCCTGGGTGGTTTGATCTATAAAACCCCCTGGGAGCCCACGCCTACAGAGGCATGCGATACAAGAGAGATACGAGACATATGTAAGAGAAACACAGGCAAGCATAGGACTAGCCACCCAATAGCGACACCGGGGAGAAGGAGCAGCTCAAGCCTTGGCCAGCTTCCTTCCTCCTCCATACAGCTCCAGGAGCGACATTGTACTATCGATCATCCAAATAAACTCGGTAGGACTAGGGTTGTTATCTCTCCGGAGAGCCCCGAACCTAGGTATGTTCGGCGCCCCGCGCCCGCGCATATCAACCTCGCCTCTGGAGCCCACCAGCGCCCTCGAGCCTCCTCCTCTCTTTAGCCATCCCTTGGCATCTACCGTGCGCCCACCACGACATCTCTTGTAATGGATTGAGTTTTCCCTTTGAAGTTATCTTATTGGACTGAGTCTTTAAGGATTTGAGAGCACTTGATGTATGTCTTCTCGTGCTTATCTGTGGTGACAATGGGATATTCACGTGATCTACTTGATGTATGTTTTGGTGATCAACTTGTGGGTTCCATGAACTTATGCATAGGGGTTGGCACACGTTTTCGTCTCGACTCTCTGGTAGAAACTTTGGGGCACTACTCTGTGTTGGTTGAATAGATGAATCTGAGATTATGTGATGCATATCGTATAATCATGCCCATGGATACATGAGGTCGCAAGGGAGTATCTAGGTGACATTAGGGTTTTGGTTGATTTGTGCCTTAAGGTGTTATTCTAGTATGAACTCTATGATAGATCGAATGGAAAGAATAGCTTCATGTTATTTTACTACGGACTCTTGAATAGATTGATCAGAAAGGATAACTTTGAGGTGGTTTCGAACCCTACCATAATCTCTTCGTTTGTTATCCGCTATTAGTGACTTTGGAGTGACTCTTTGTTGCATATTGAGGGATAGTTATATGATCCAGTTATGTTATTATTGTTGAGAGAACTTGCACTAGTGAAAGTACGAACCCTATGCCTTGTTTCCCAGCATTGCAATACTGTTTACGCTTGCTTTTACCACTTGCTACCTTGCTGTTTTTATAATTTCAGATTACAAATACCCATATCTACTATCCATATTACACTTGTATCATCATCTCTTCACCGAACTAGTGCACCTATACAATTTAACATTGTATTGGGTGTGTTGGGGACACAAGAGACTCTTTGTTATTTGGTTGCAAGGTTGCTTGAGATAGACCTCTTCATCCCTACGCCTCCCACGGATTGATAAACCTTAGGTCATCCACTTGAGGAAAAATTGCTACTGTCCTACAAACCTCTGCACTTGGAGGCCCAACAACGTCTACAAGGAGAAGGTTGTGTAGTAGACATCAAGCTCTTTTCTGGCGCCGTTGCCGGGACGTGAGTGCTTGAAGGTATATCTTTAGATCTTGCAATCGAATCTTTTTGTTTCTTGTTTTATCACTAGTTTAGTTTATAAAAGAAAACTACAAAAAATGGAATTGAGTTTGCCTCATACGCTTCATCTTTTTGATATCTTTCGTAAGAATGATGGTAAGGAAAACTGTGCTCAAGTGCTAGAAGAAGAAGTCTATAAAATATTTGGCACTAAATCTTTGAATGATGAGCATGATTGCAATGTTGTTAGTATGAACTCCTTGAATATCCATAGTACTAATGATGATTGCACTAGTCATGACGAAAATGTCTCTTATAAGCATGTCAATTTTTGTGGAGTGCATAGAGTTTGCAAGTACATACCAAATAGAGAAGATAGATTTTGCAAGAGGCATAAGTATTTAGAAAATAAATGGTTGCAAGAAAGGCTAGATGTGAGTGCTAAAAATTTAAAATTTCTTTGTCGTACTTGTGAACTTTGCAATGAACGTGGTCATTTACATCTCCAATGCAAATTGTTTCATGATCGAATCGTGTCCAAAAATTGTGATGACTTGATTTCCCTTGCGCATCATAATGAACTTAGTTTGCTTTTAGGTTATGAAGAAGTGAAACATTTAACTAAGCATATTCTAGAATTTAACCTTGAGAAATTTCTTGATATTGATCTAGAGGAGATTTATATGTATTGTGCGGTGAATTGCATTGAAAATCCTTATTTTGCCAATTACATAAAGAAAAGAAAGCAAATAGAAGATGAAGGGAATACTAATGAAAGGGAAGAGACTTGCCAATATCCTCCTATTATTTCTTATGATGAATCAAGTAACGAGGAGGAGCCTTCTATTCAACCAATCTCATTAATAAGGAGCTCAAAAAAGAGGGTTAAACCCACACATGACATTAAGAAGAAAAAGAAAAGACGGAGAAGCAAAGGTAGAAAGGTATCCCTCTCAAATGATGTTGCTCCTACTACTCATTGTGATGATGATAATTGCTATACTATTGGTGCTATCCATACTATTAATGATGAGAGTGATTATGCTTATGATATGAAAAGGCCCAAGCTTGGGGATGCTATGTTTGATGAGAATGACATGTTTGAGAATATATTTGCTGAATTAATGTTTGTCCCAAGCTTGGGTATGCTACATTTAATGAAGATGATATTTTTAGCTTCCCAAGTTTCGATGAGCAAATTTTATTATGATGATAGCATGCCTCCTATTTATGATGGTTATATTGATGAAAGTGGGTTTGGAAGAGTGTCAACTTTAGGAAGTAATGATCCCACTATTTTGGAGGGTGTTGATCTTATAATATCTATAAAAGTGGATTTGGTGAGGTCATGACTTTATTTAGTGATGAATCCACTATTTTGGAAGAGGTTTCAATTGATTATGATGAGAACAAAGTTGATACTTATGATGATTATTGTGATGAAACTTATGCTATAAAAAGTAGTGATGATTATATTTATAAAACTTGTCATGATTATGATTACCCTTTTTCTGAACATTACTCTTTTAATATGGAAACGATTTATAGTATTCGAGTCTCTTATGATACTCCCACTATTTCGAATAAAACGAATTTTGCTTATGTGGAGAGTAGTAAATTTTTAATGCAAGTAGATCATGAAAAGAATGATTTAGGTGCTGGTTATATTATTGAATTCATTCATGATTCTACTGAAAATTATTATGAGGGAGGAATATATGCTTGTGGGAATTGCAATAATATCAAGTTTCCTCTCTATGTGTTGAAAATCTTGAAGTTATGCTTGTTTTGCCTTCCTATGCTAGTTGATTATTGTCCCCATAAGTTGTTTGCTCACAAAATATCTATGCATAGGAAGTGGGTTAGACTCAAATGTGCTAGTCATATTCTTCATGATGCTCTCTTTATGTTTCAATCCTTATCTTTTATGTGAGCATCATTGAAATCATCATGCCTAGCTAGGGGCGTTAAACGTTAGCGCTTGTTGGGATGCAACCCAATATTATTTTTGTCCTTTGATTTTTATTCCTGTTTAGTAATAAATAATTCATATAGCCTCTGTTTATATGTGGTTTTATGTTTTAATTAGTGTTTGTGCCAAGTAGAACCTTTGGGAAGACTTGGGTAAAGTCTATGTGATCTTGCTGTAAAAAACAGAAAGTATAGCGCTCACGAGAATAGCTGGCATTTTTTACTGGAGAGTGATTTTATGTTGATTCTTTTTGGAGATGATTAAAAGACAAATTCCTCACGTCCAAAAAATTATTTCAGAATTTTTGGAGTTACATAAGCATACGTTTGATACATATTACTACAGACTGTTCTGTTTTTGACAGATTCTGTTTTCATTATGTTGTTTGCTTATTTTGATGAATCTTTGAGTAGTATCACAGGGTATGAACCATATAGAAGTTTTAATACAGTAGATAATAAACCAATATTAATTTATAATGAGTTCACAACAGTTCCTAAGTGGTGGTTTTATTTTCTTATACTAACAGAGCTTACGAGTTTTCTGTTGAGTGTTGTGTTGTGAAGTTTTCAAGTTTTGGGTAAAGATTTGATGGACTATGGAATAAGGAGTGGCAAGAGCCTAAGATTGGGGGTGAAAAAGGAACCCCAAGGTAATATTCAAGGACAACCAAGAGCCTAAGCTTGGGGATGCCCCGGAAGGCATCCCCTCTTTCATCTTCGTTCATCGGTAACTTTACTTGGAGCTATATTTAGATTCACCACATGATATGTGTTTTGCTTGGAGTGTCATTTTCTTTTCTTAGTGTTTGCTTACTGTTATTTAGAATAATGTTTTGCATCTATATTTTCAATAAAAATTTCAAGGATAGCCTTTACCATGCTTATTTTGCAAGTATACATGTTGCTGTTTCAAAACAGAAAGTTTACCGCTGTTGCAAAAATTCCCTAGAAAAGTCAGAGAATGATATATATTGAAACTTTTTGCATATTGAGCTCTGATAAATCTTCTACAGTTTAGTATTTTTCTCATAATTTTTGGAGTTAGGGAAGTATGATGAATCTTGCATTCTTTACATACTACACTGTTTTGGCGGATTGCTGTTGTGTTTGCATATGTTTGCTTGTTTAATGATTCTATTTTAGGATAGGAGTATTAAATATGCAGAGACATTTAGTATGAAATGTTGAATAATAATTTTAGTGATTTGTTACAGTAGAAAATGATAAGGTTTTTGCATTGGTTTATACTAACTTATCTCACGAGTTCTTGTTGAGTTTGGTGTGGATGAAGCTTTCGAGATTTAGGAAACTGAGATATAAAAGGAATTAAGGAGACACAAAAGCTCAAACTTGGGGATTCCCAAGGCACCCCAAGATAATATTTCAAGAAGTCTCAAGCATCTAAGCTTGGGGATGCCCCAGTAGGCATCCCACCTTTCTTCTTCAACAATTATCGGTTAGTATCGGTTGAACCTAAGTTTTTGCTTCTTCATATGAGTCGTGCTATCCTTGCAATGCCATTTTATTTTGTTTTGCTTGTTGTTTGAATAAAATACCAAGATCTGAAATTCTTAAATGAGAGAGAGTCTTCACATAGCTACATAATTATTTAACTACTCATTGATCTTCACTTATATCTTTTTGGAGTAGTTTGTCATTTACTCGTGTGCTTCACTTATATCCTATGAGTAAATTGTTAAATGAGTTCAGTGTCATAAATCTGAAATTATATATGTTTAATATGCCTACCCCATTGGGAGTAATGACTTCACATATAAGAAGTAGAGGTGGTAAATTTATTGAAGGTTAGCAAACATTGTATTGGTCACTTGAACAATTCATGAAAGAATATTGAAGGAAGAGAGATTTCACATATAAATATACTATCTTAGACATCTTCTATGATTGTGAGCCCCATTACTTATTTTCAAACCCGAGCAAAATAGTTGAAATTGGACAAGGAAGACAACATAATGAGTTATGCTTGGGTATATTTGTATAGAAGTTATATTGTTATAGATCATCCAACATGTGGTGCTTGCTATTTAGAATCCTTTGCTAGCCAAAATATTTGTACTAAACGGGAATACTGCTTGTGCATCCAAATCCCTTGACCAAGTTTCTTCCATTTGTGTCCACCATATCTACCCATTTGCCGTATTTACCTGTCGTTCCAAGTAAATTTGCATGTGCCAAATTCTAAACTTTCAAATAATAATCTGTTTTGTATGCCCGAATTGCTCATGTAGCGACTAGGGACTATCAGTATTTTCCATGCTAGGTGGGTTATTCTCACGATGAGTGGACTCCGCTCATCATTCACGAGAAAAATGGCTGGTAACTGGGATGCCCAGTCCCATGATCAAAAAATCAAAATCAAATCAAAATAATTGCAAACAAAAAAAACTCCCTGTCGGTGTACTAGAGTAGGGGTACCCTAGTATCCCGAACTTGTGCACGGGCAGTTGCAGCACCCCGCGGCAAGGCTTGCCAGGCGACCGCCAAGATCCTCCGTGGCTCCTTAGGAGACAAGACCCCAGCAAGAGGAGCTTGCCGGGAAGCCATTCAAGAACAAAGTATTCAAGCCAAGAAGACAAGGCCCCGGCAAGAGGAGCTTGCCGGGAAGGCCCACCAAGGCATCCCAAAGAAGCTTGCCGCGACGCGCCACGCGTCCCGGCAAGGCTCGGTGAGCGACAAGCTCCCGGGCCCGACAAGACAACGACCGCGGAAAGGCACTTGCCGCGGCAGGCGGCCACTCCGCACCCGCGCTCCAGCGCATCCACCCACGTGTCACCCCGGGGCCCTTCCAGGCGCGCGTGGTGGGAGGCTGTGCAGCCAGGGGTGCACGGTGGCAAGCGGCGCTGACAAGATAGCCATCGTGGCGAGCGGTGGCGCCCCTGACGGTCTCTGTTTGCACTATTTGGGTGACACAGACGGGCATTTAATGCCTTTGTCCCCTGCCGTCAGAGTTAGGTGTGATACACTGTATCTACAGTATAGGTAGTTGTACCTGACTCATCTCTTTTTCCATTTTTGCCCTTTGTCTGCGTTGCCACCTGTCGATGACCCCTTGAGCATATAAAAGGAGGCCCATGCGCAACGTAGAAGGGGTTCGGCTCATTCGAAAGCCAGAAACACTCTCACGCTCGGTCTGGTAGCTCTCATCGCTCTCGAGCAAGAACTCAATATACACATACATGCAGCAGTAGGAGTATTATCTCTCCGGAGAGCTCCGAAGCTGGGTAAACTGCTCGTGTGCTTCGCCTCGATCTGCTCTCCGTGTGATCTCCGCTCCCCGCCGAACCGAAAGGGGCTCGGTCCGCCGGTCCCATAGGTGTTCGTGGATCAGTTTCCCCGACATCTTTGGCGCGCCAGGTAGGGGGCGTCGAGATTGTGTGGACCTGATCCGGCGTTCACACGAGCTAGATCTTCATCTTCTTCATCAACATGCCACTGAAGAAGAAGGCTTCGGAGGCAGCTGTTCCGTCCGCGTCGATTCCGCCACCACCGGAGCAAACGGGCGGTGGGGTAGACGCCGGCGGAAGAACGGGTGTCTACGAGGGTGCTCACAGTGCTGCCAAGTCCAAGGACAAGGCTGCACAGACCTCGGCGTCCGTACGCGCACCACGCCCATCTTAGGAGGCGCGGGACCAACAGCGTCATGGTATTCGCAGTACCATGCGCTCGTTGGAACAAGATCGAGCTGGTGGATCTCGGGTTGCTCAAGACCAGCATGCACGCCAACGTGCTGGCCCGAGTGAGGTGCGGTCGCCTGGACGGGATACTGCTCCTTCTAACATAGTTAGAAGTCCGAGCATATCCCGCTCCTCACACCGTTCGCCACTGCTGCCCACCACTCCAGCGGAAGCTTTGGCGCGAGCTCAACTGCTCCTGGATTACCCTCCAACGGTAGATAAGACCGACGAGTGGAGGGCCACCATTCAGAGTCTCATCAGCTTCGCCAACGGCGACACTGCGCGGCAACCGCGCACTTTGCTGCCACGGCAAGACTGCCGGACGCGAACCGATGGCGATAAGACCGATGGGAGTGCAACCACTATGCACTCTCCACCCCGAAGGCCAAGATCGCCGACTCGCCAGATCCACCTCGACAGCGACTCCACCGCATCGTCGGATCCATGAGCTCGTCGCGATCAATGCCAAGTTCTTCACGAACGACAGCAAGAAGACGCTCGTACTCGCATCGAGCACCGAAGAGAAGCGCGACGTCAATCTGACCAGCGCGCTGGGCCCTCTGTCGACATGCATGCGCTAGAGGAACCAGGCGACTTGCCATACGTGGTAGGTTGCCCTGCGTTCACTCATGAGCTGCGGCAAGTCCAGTGGCCCAGCAAGAAAATTTTCAAGCCAAACGTATCGAAGAAGTACGACGGCAAGTCGCATCCGTCGGAGTTCCTCAGCATCTACACCATTGCGGTGCAAGCTGCCGGGGGACGAGACGACAAGATCCTTAACAACTACTTCCCGCTGGTGCTCAAGCCCAACGTCAGATCCTGGCTCATGCACTTGCCGGACAACTCCATATCTTCCTGGGTGGATCTATGCCATCAGTTTGTTAGCGCCTTTACAGGCGGCCACAAGCCCCATGGCCAAGAGAGCGACCTTCATCTGCTCGCCCAGAAGGAAGGAGAGCCCCTGCACAAGTATATTCAGAGATTCAGCCGTGTACAGCACAACATCCCAGATGTCCACCCTGCCGCGGTGATCAGCGCGTTCCATCAGAACGTGCGAAACCGCAGGATGCGGGAGGAGATGGCGATGTGCAAGATCAGAGACGTCAGTGAGCTATATGCCCTGGCCGACAAGTGTGCACGTGCTGAGGAGGGTAGGAGACTCCTCGGGGAGAATACAGGAGCAGCAGGATCTGATAGTGAAGATGCTGCCTCGGCAAAGAAAGGCCAGTGGCGAAGCAACAGGAAGAAGAAAAGCAAAGAGGTGCTAGTCGTTGAGCAGTCCGGCAACGGAGGTGGCACCAAGAAAGCTAAAGTTGGTAGCTCCGACAAGGAGATCCAGGCTGTGGCGGCCGCCGACAAGCAGGACGGCTCCGGCAAGCAGTACTGCAAGATCCACCGCACCAAGGGCCATGACCTCCAGAGCTGCAAGAAGGTCCCCAAGATCAACACCAAGAGTGCTGAGGAGCAGTCTGCTCCGGCAAGCCCTAGGGTTTGTTCCATTGAAGCAGACGCTCCCGACAAGCTTTGCTCCGGCAAGCTTGCCGGGGAACATCAAGCTCTGGCTGGGCCGCAGGCCCTTGCCGTAGAAGCGGATGTTCTCGCAGCAGCAGATGTGCCTTTAGTCCTTGTTGTCGAGCCGCAGGCTCCAGCATGGGCGCAGCAGATTGTCCGTTTCCTTCAGACAGGAGAGCTTCCGGAAGAGCAAGAAGAAGCGGAAAGAGTAGCCCGGCAGTCAAGTATGTACAAGTTTGTCGACAACATACTGTACAGAAGAAGACTCAACGGTGTGAAATTGAAGTGTATTCGCCGGGAAGACGGACAACAGCTGTTGGCAGAGATACATGGAGGCATATGTGGTCACCACATTGGTGCAAGAGCACTTGCCGGCAAAGCGTTCCGGCAAGGTTTCTTTTGGCCGACAGCCCTCCAGGATGCAACTGCACAAGTAACCAAGTGTGAAGCGTGCCAGTTCCATTCCAAGCAGATACACCAGCCAGCTCAAGCTCTCCAGACGATCCCTTTATCCTGGCCATTTTCGGTCCGGGGGCTCGACATCTTCGGCCCCTTCCCCCGAGCTGTCGGGGGCTTTGAGTACTTGTACGTTGCAATCGACAAGTTCACAAAGTGGCCGGAAGTGGAACCAGTGAGGAAGGTGACAGCACAGTCAGCAGTCAAGTTCTTTAGGTCGATTGTTTGCCGTTTCGGGATCCCTAACAGGATCATCACCGACAACGGCACGCAATTCACGAGCCGCACCTTCATGCAGTACATCCAAGATCTTGGCGCCAAGGTCTGCTTCGCTTCTGTTGCTCATCCGAGAAGCAACGGTCAAGCGGAGAGGGCGAATGCTGAAGTGCTGCGCGGGCTCAAGACCAGGACTTTCGACAGGCTGCACAAGTGCGGAAAGAACTGGATCGAGGAGCTGCCGGTGGTTCTTTGGTCGATCAGGACGACGCCAAATCGAGCCACTGGCCAGACACCTTTCGCTCTAGTCTATGGAGCAGAGGCAGTTCTCCCCACGGAACTCGTATGCGGGTCACCTCGAGTGCTCGCTTATGATGAGCTTGAGCAAGAGCAGCTGCGACAAGATGACGCACTGCTCCTTGAGGAAGATCGTCTTCAGGACGCTGTACGAGCTGCTCGATACCAGCAAGCTTTGCACCGCTACCATAGCCCCAAAGTTAGTGCCAGAAGTTTCGAGGAAGGCGACCTTGTTCTTCGGCGCGTTCAGTCCGCCAAGAATTCCAACAAGTTGACACCGAAGTGGGAAGGCCCTTACCGGGTGAAACGAGTCACTAGGCCTGGCGTTGTCCGCCTTGAGACCGAAGATGGAATTCCGGTGAGCAACTCCTAGAACATTGAGCATCTTCGTAAGTTTTACCCGTAGGGCGCGGTTGTCGGAACCTATTCCGGCAACCACCTTTTGTACAAGTCTTGCCGCTGTTGCATGTAATCCTTCGTACAAAGCCGGGCGCAGACCCCGTGCGTAAATAAAGTTCATGTGCTCCGCACATCTTGTCAATTTCATGCTTTCTTTCTTTTCGCATGTATTATCTGACACTTTGTGCAGCACCTGCCCCTGGTAAGCAATAACAAGCCGTAAGGCTCCATATCTTTATTTTCTCTTCTTTCTCTTTCTCAAAGGAAGGAAAATTCCCTCGCCCACAAGTTTGCCGGGGGGAAGGAGAAGATAATGGTGTGGACCAGGCATCGTTCAAGAAAGTTTTGCCTTGCCGGGAAGCAAACGACAGAAAAGCTAAGTTGCCAAAGTTTGAGCAATCAGTTTTTAAATTTTTAAGTTATCTTCCTTGAACGATCGTGCTTTGTATGGAAAACCTGTGCGCGGAGGAACCAACTCATAGCTAGTTGCGCCCTTACTTTGTTTCGAGTCCGCTCAACAACTTAAGTGAGCTGCGACTAGCTGCGACAAGGTTTCTTGTCGGAAGCGGCACCGCCAGCAGGCTGCTGACGTTCCGCACTCAGCGCTCGCGGCAAGGGTGCCTGCACCGGCAAGTTCCCTAAAAGCGTAGAGCAAAAACATACAAAGGAAGGAATCAAGTAAAGGAAGTAACATAGCAGTCGATATCCAAAATAGAGTTATATTACAAGATAACTTGTCGCAGCTCTAACAGAGTGTTCTCATGACTTGGTCAGCAGCGACAAGGAAAGAAAAGAAAATGGGCGGCCTAATGTACGCGATCGCCCTCGACCCTCTTGATCCCGCTCACCTTGTCCACAATGGGTGCGACAAGGGCCTTGAGCGCTTCCAGATCGGCATCCGGCGGCAAGGACCGGAGGACGTTGGTGAGGTTGAGACCTGGGTTGCGGAAGGCCACCTTCATCAGCACCTTCTGAAGAGCTCCCGCGCAGATCTTGCGCGACTCGTCGGCCAGCTGCTTTGGGATCCTCTCCCGGAGTCGCTGGAGCGCCGTCGCCACGCCCTTGAAGAACAGGCTGAGCTTGGCGCTGGGTTGGAGACGCTCGTCGGAGGAGTACCCAAGATCCTCCATTCCCAGCTGCGCCAGCTCTCCGTCGATGGTGGCGGCAACATCCACAAGGCCCTCCGTCCAGTGCTCCACATTTTCCCTGAAGGTGTTCTGGGCGGCGGCAGCACTCGCCAATAACGCCTCGCTGGCCTTGACCTTCTCCGCCAAGACCGCCTCCCGCTCCCTGGCCCCGTCCAGCGTCTGGGTTAAGGTGGCCAGCTTCAGCTCGAGATCGGCGTTGGAATCCTTGGCGGCGCTAAGTTCTTTGCTCCTCTCGGCGAGGAGACCCTGCAGCTCGCCATGAGCGGCGGCATCCTTTTCGCGCTCAAGCTTGAGCGCGGCAAGCTCCTCGCCGCCCGCCTTGAGGTCGGCCTCCAGTTGCGCCACTTTCGCCTCCAGCTCCTTCTTGGCGGCCTCGGCGGCTGCGGCGGTGTCCTTTGCTTCCTGGAGGGCCCCGCCAATTGATTGCTCGCGCATGGCAAGTTCCTCCTCATGGCTGTCAAGGTTAACCTTGCGCTGCGCCAGCTCGCCTTCCTGCGCAAATAGCTTCTCAGCGGCAAGGCGTTGTTGCTCTTCAACCTTGGCCTTCTCGAGGAGGAAGGCTTTCCGTGCCTCGGAGAGCTGCTCTCGCTCCTCTGCCAGGGACCGGAGAGCCTCCTGCCTCATGCCTCGGAGCTCCTCCGCACGCTTCTCAATATCCACCCCCGCCTTCGCCACAAGCGCTTCCCGCGATTCCAGCTTGGCTTGGCGGGCGCGGTAGAGTGCCAGCAACTTCCGCAGCAGCCGCTCCTCCTCAGGCTCGCCGCCGCTGCTGCTTGGCGCGTCGACCAACGACAGCCCCGCGGAGGCAAGCACTTCTCCGTCCAAGACTTCTCCTTCGACTGGCGCCCTGGAGCTTGAGGCCCAGGGGAGCTTGATGAAGATGCCATCGCCGGCCTTCAGATAGGCGCCGGGCTGGGGCTCTTCGGAGCCTGGCGCTGCGGCAGCGGCGGAGGGATCGGCGGTCGGCGCAACGCCTGGCGCTCCTGCGGCCTTAGGGCCGTCAGTACGATTGCCGGATCCCTCGCCAGCTTCTGCGGCGGCAGCTTTGGCGGCCTCCTCTCCGGCGGGCTCATCGGCGCCGGCTTCTTCCTCGGTGGCGGCGGCGTCGTCAGTGTCGCCGCGCGCGTTCTCCTCGTCAGCGACCTCGGTCACCATCGGCTCCGCTGCGGATGGATCTGAAGAACGGAGGAGGGAGAAAAGTCAAGCAAAAATCCAAAAAGAAGATCAGAAGAAGAATGCAAGGGCAGTTTTTAGGCAAGAAGGGTTACCTGCACTTGGATCTGCAGTCGCGGTCTCAACCACCGGAGGATCGCTGGTGCTGCCCCTTGCCGGAGAACTGTCCCTTGCCGGAGAGTTCTCCCTTGCCGGAGAACGCTCCCTTGCTGGGGAATTCTCCCTTGGCGGTGTGGTCGAAGCAGATGGCGCTTCGGGAGCGGTTTCCGGACGCTCTTGGTGAAGCTGCTCTGCTCCTGCACAACCCAACAATCAAAGATATCAGCAAAGAAAGAGCACCCATGCGCGCCTAAAAGCAAGAAGTAAACCATATACTTACGCTGGGGGCTGCGCTGGGGGCTGCTTTGGGGAGTAGCTGCCGGGTCCGGCAAGGTGGTTTCAGGCATGTCCCCCATTGGCGCGATGGGTTCATCCTCGATGACGATCACCGGGGCCTTGGCTCTCTTCGCCGCTCTTTGAGCCAACGTCCTGAAAAGGAATAAGTTCAGAATGAAGCAGATCAGATACAAGACAAAGCAACAAAATTGAAGAACTACAAGTACAGCAGAGGAACTTACTCTTCTTCTTCCTCGTCGGAGCTGAGCGCGAAGAGGTCGAAGTCTGGCCCACCTTCGGCGCGACGAGGCAGAGGAGTAGGTTCCCTTGAGCGCTTGGCGGGAGCTGGAGCCGTGGATCGAGAGGACCCCGCTCCAGTTGCTGCTGCAGCGTGAGGTGCTCCCACGGCGACAGTGCTTGCCGCGGTGGAGCGCGTCGCGCAGCGCTGCGGCTGTTGACCCGTCTGCCGCCCTGCTGTGTCCCCGGCCCTGCGGAGACGCCTTCTTGGTGGAGCTTGTGGCTCCGCTTGCGGCGAGCTGGCTGGAGGTGGAGAAGAGGGCGCGTCCTCGGCGGGCTCGCTCGACTCAGTTTCAGGCCAAGCAAGCTCTTCCTCACCGACAAGCTCCTCCCGCTCGGCAAGGCTTGCTGCCTCTGCTGCCTATGCCTCCTCCACGGTGAATCCAAATTGGCCCGCGGCAACGGCTGCTGCCGCCTCTTCCAGCCTGGTGGCGGTGCGCCGCATCTCGTCGTCGGTGGTGTCGCGGGTGAGGCTTTTCTGCTCATCGGGGCGGATCGCCACTTCTGCCAGGCTGTCGAAGAACTCTTGCACGACGTCGTCGGCAGGCTCTCGCCACGTGGGGACGATCCCATGCGAATCGCAGAGCGGCATCATTGCACGGATGCGGTCAAGCGAAGAGTTGTTGCAGAGCAGAACGACCCCCCTCGGCAACCTAAACGCTCCGGGATGTTCAGGATCATGCTTGAACAGCTCCAGAAGCATCGCATCTAGCTCCAAGACAGTGAAGTTAAAATTGAGGCCCGGGCGCAGCCTCATGATGTCCGTCACGTTCTGGAACTCCCAGGCGGGTCTCCCCCTCTCCTGCAGGGGGGCGATGCGGCGGCGGAGGAAATCTGCGCCAACGGCGCCTACAGTAAGCCCGGCAAGTCTGAGGTGCAGGATCCTGGTGACGGCAATCTTCAGCCTTGCGTCTTCCGGGGCCAAGTTGCTCCAATCGTTGCCGCGCACTACTGGGACTTGGCGCTCGGCGGTGAAAGGCTGCGGGTTCTCCTCGACAATCCAACACCAGTTCGCTCTCCACTCGTCCCACTTGCTGCGGAGCTCGCCCTCCAGATAAGCATCCTTCTTGCCGAGTCTTGAGATCCAGGCGATTCCGCCAGACAAGGGCTCTCCTCTCTTGACTCGGGGTATGAAGAAGTGGTGGAAAAGGGCTACATTTGGGTGGACTCCAACAAAGTTTTTGCAGAGATGTGCGAAAACTGCCATGGTCAGAACGGCATTGGGGGTGAAGTCAAGGAGGTGGAGCCCGTAGGTGTTCATGATGTCACAGAAGAATTCGAAGAAAGGCGGGCAGAGCCCACAGTAGAAGAACAGCGCGAAGAAAGGGTACCCAGTCGGAGCTAACTTCGAAGCGGCAGCTGAAAGTACCTTCGTGCGCGGATGCGCTCGCGTCTGCGTCGACCAGAAGAGGTAGTAGTACTCCCTCAGCTCCTTCGCGTCGAGCTAGGGAGGAAAGATCGCCTGCTCCTTCCGCAGCGCCGCGAGCCGCTGCGCCTTGGCCGACTTCACGCCCTTCCCCTTGTCGGCTTTCGGAGCCATGGCGGAGGTGGCGGGGGAGATCGACGGTGTGGTGGTGCTGCTGGCGATGGGGGGCGGAGCGCTGCTCTCTTTCGACTTTGGGAAGAAGGGGGGAGCGGCGGAGATTTTGGAGTAATAACCGGCGAGATGGGCGACTGCCCCTGTTTCCTCTGCTTATAAAGAGGGATGGGGCGAATGTTACACTTTTCCGAATAAAGAAACCACCCACGATCTCTCCCACGACGCCGCATTCGACGCGTGCCGTTCGGGAGGGCGCGGTGGATACGGAGTAAGAAACGGCACGACCCAGGCCGCGCGTGCCCGTGCCCTGTTTTGGGCCTGGCCCAACAGCGCTCAGCATCGTGTGTGGCCCAGGCCCGGGGGCTCCAGTCGGTGTACTAGAGTAGGGGTACCCTAGTATCCCGAACTTGTGCACGGGCAGTTGCAGCACCCCACGGCAAGGCTTGCCAGGCGACCACCAAGATCCTCCGTGGCTCCTTAGGAGACAAGACCCCGGCAAGAGGAGCTTGCCGGGAAGCCATTCAAGAACAAAGTATTCAAGCCAAGAAGACAAGGCCCCGGCAAGAGGAGCTTGCCGGGAAGGCCCACCAAGGCATCCCAAAGAAGCTTGCCGCGACGCGCCACGCGTCCCGGCAAGGCTCGGTGAGAGACAAGCTCCCGGGCCCGACAAGACAACGACCGCGGCAAGGCACTTGCCGCGGCAGGCGGCCACTCCGCACCCGCGCTCCAGCGCATCCACCCACGTGTCGCCCCGGGGCCCTTCCAGGCGCGCGTGGCGGGAGGCTGTGCAGCCAGGGGTGCATGGTGGCAAGCGGCGCTGACAAGATAGCCATCATGGCGAGCGGTGGCGCCCCTGACGGTCTCTGTTTGCACTGTTTGGGCGACACAGACGGGTATTTAATGCCTTTGTCCCCTGCCGTCAGAGTTAGGTGTGATACACTGTATCTACAGTATAGGTAGTTGTACCTACCTCATCTCTTTTTCCATTTTTGCCCTTTGTCTGCGTTGCCACCTGTCGGTGACCCCTTGAGCATATAAAAGGAGGCCCATGCGCAACGTAGAAGGGGTTCGGCTCATTCGAAAGCCAGAAACACTCTCACGCTCGGTCTGGCAGCTCTCATCGCTCCCGAGCAAGAACTCAATATACACATACATGCAGCAGTAGGAGTATTATCTCTCCGGAGAGCTCCGAAGCTGGGTAAACTGCTCGTGTGCTTCGCCTCGATCTGCTCTCCGTGCGATCTCCGCCCCCCACCGAACCGAAAGGGGCTCGGTCCGCCGGTCCCATAGGTGTTCGTGGATCAGTTTCCCCGACACTCCCCCAGGATTGTTGTTAGTTGGAGTCACCCGTTGTTTCGGGAAAGCCATGGATTGATGATTGTTGGTGGAGGGGGAGTAAAAACTTTACCATTCTGTTTGGGAACCGCCTATAACGTATCTAGTATGGAAGATATTGGGAACTCTTGGTTGTTATGTTGACAATGAAAGCATACCTCTCAAAATTATTTATCTCTATTTAAAAATCAAGCTCTGGCACCTCTGCAAATCCCTGCTTCCCTCTGCGAAGGGCCTATCTTTTACTTTTATACAAGAGTCAGTAGTATTCCTTCTCATTCCAATCTACTCTTTAGTTGGCAAGCATCATGTGATGGAGAAAGATCTAAGCATATATGGCCATTCAAATATATTTGATCATGAATTATTATTGTTGACAATTATCTATATGATAAGTAAGTTGGGAGGCAAAACATTAAGCCCCTATCTTTCTCTGTGTTCGATTGATGCTACTTGTTCTAAAAATATGCTTTGAGTGGTAGCAATCATGGAAGACTATATGATAGTTGAGTGTGTGGGATTTGCTAAATCAAAGCTCTGACATAGACCCTTCCTAAAAATAAGATGAATTGCAATTGTTTGATGACTAAGAATGAAGTTTGCTAGTTTTAAAGAAAGTTTATGGTCTATGCTTTAACATGTGAATGGCTTGTTACTTGTTCATGAAAAGTTTTATGAGATGAACTACTATTATGACATATAGTGATGCTAGAAAATGTGACTGAAATTATCATTGATCAAACTTGTGCACCGACTAGCATTCACACTTCATAAATTCTTTCTTTTATCATTTACCTACTCGAGGACGAGCAGGAATTAAGCTTGGGGATGCTGATACGTCTCCAACGTATCTATAATTTATGAAGCATTCATGCTATTATATTATCCTTTTTTTGGATGTTTATGGGCTTTATTATACACTTTTATATTATTTTTGGAACTAACCTATTAACCGGAGGGCCAGCCCAAATTGCTGCTTTCTTGCCTATTTCAGTGTTTCAAAGAAAAGGAATATCAAACGGAGTCCAAACGGAATGGAACCTTCGGGAGAGTTGTTTTTGGAACGGAAGCAATCCATGAGACTTGGAGTTTACGTCAGGGAAGCTTCGAGGAAGCCACGAGGCGGGGAGGCACGCCCTACCCCCCTGGGCACGCCCCCACCCTCGTGGGCCCCTCGTGGCTCCCCTGACCGACTTCTTTCACCTATATATGTCCATATACCCTAAAAACATCGGGGAGCACAATAGATCGGGAGTTCCGTTGCCGCAAGCCTCTGTAGCCACCAAAAACCAATCGGGACCCTGTTCCGGCACCCTGCCGGAGGGGGGATCCATCACCGGTGTCCATCTTCATCATCCCGGCGTTCTCCATGACGAGCATGGAGTAGTTCACCCTTGGGGCTGAGGGTATGTACCAGTAGCTATGTGTTTGATATCTCTCTCTCGTGTTCTTGATGTGATATGATCTTGATGTATCGCGAGCTTTGCTATTATAGTTGGATCTTATGATGTTTCTCCCCCTCTACTCTCTTGTAATGGATTTAGTTCTCCCTTTGAAGTTATCTTATCGAACTGAGTCTTTAAGGATTTGAGAACACTTGATGTATGTCTTGCCGTGCTTATCTATGGTGACAATGGGATATTCACGTGATCTACTTGATCTATGTTTTGGTGATCAACTTGCGGGTTCCATGAACTTATGCATAGGGGTTGGCACACGTTTTCGTCTCGGCTCTCTGGTAGAAACTTTGGGGCACTCTTTGAAGTACTCTGTGTTGGTTGAATAGATGAATCTAAGATTGTGTGATGCATATCGTATAATCATGCCCACGAATACTTGAGGTGACAATGGAGTATCTAGGTGACATTAGGGTTTTGGTTGATTTGTGTCTTAAGGTGTTATTCTAGCACGAACTCTATGATAGATCGAATGGAAAGAATAGCTTCATGTTATTTTACTACGGACTCTTGAATAGATCGATCAGAAAGGATAACTTTGAGGTGGTTTCGTACCCTACCATAATCTCTTTGTTTGTTCTCCGCTATTAGTGACTTTGGAGTGACTCTTTGTTGCATGTTGAGGGATAGTTATATGATCCAGTTATGTTATTATTGTTGAGAGAACTTGCACTAGTGAAAGTACGAACCCTATGCCTTGTTTCCCAGCATTGCAATACTGTTTACGCTTGCTTTTACCACTTGCTACCTTGCTATTTTTATAATTTCATATTACAAATACCCATATCTACTATCCATATTGCACTTGTATCACCATTTCTTCGCCGAACTAGTGCACCTATACAATTTACCATTGTATTGGGTGTGCTGGGGACGCAAGAGACTCTTTGTTATTTGGTTGCAGGGTTGCTTGAGAGAGACCATCTTCATCCTACGCCTCCCACTGATTGATAAACCTTAGGTCATCCACTTGAGGGAAATTTGCTACTGTCCTACAAACCTCTGAACTTGGAGGACCAACAACGTCTACAAGAAGAAGGTTGTGTAGTAGACGTCAAGCTCTTTTATGGCGCCGTTGCCAGGGAGGTGAGTGCTTGAAGGTATATCTGTAGATCTTGCAATCGAATCTTTTTGTTTCTTGTTTTATCACTAGTTTAGTTTATAAAAGGAAACTACAAAAAATGGAATTGAGTTTGCCTCATATGCTTCATCTTTTTGATATCTTTTGTAAGAATGATGGTAAGGAAAACTGTGCTCAAGTGCTAGAAGAAGAAGTCTATAAAATGTTTGGCACTAAATCTTTGAATGATGAGCATGATTGCAATATTGTTAGTATGAACTCCTTGAATATCCATAGTACTGATGATGATTGCACTAGTCATGATGAAAATGTCTCTTATAATCATGTCAAATTTTGTGGAGTGCACAGAGTCTGCAAGTACATACCAAATAGAGAAGATAGATTTTGCAAGAGGCATAAGTATTTAGAAACTAAATGGTTGCAAGAAAGGCTAGATGTGAGTGCTGAAAATTTAAAATTTATTTGCCGTACTTGTGAACTTTGCAATGAACGTGGTCATTTACATCTCTAATGCAAATTGTTTCATGATCGAATCGTGTCCAAAAATTGTGACGACTTGATTTCCCTTATCATAATGAACTTAGTTTGTTTTTGGGTTATGAAGAAATGAAACGTTTAACTAAGCATATTCCAGAATTTAACCTTGAGAAATTTCTTGATATTGATCTAGATAAAATTTATATGTATTGTGCGGTGAATTGCATTGAAAATCCTTACATTGCCAATTACATAAAGAAAAGAAATAAAATAGAAGATGAAGAGAATACTAATGAAAGGGAAGAGACTTCCCAATATACTCCTATTATTTATGATGAATCAAGTAACGAGGAGGAGCCTTCTATTCAACCAATCTCATTGATAAGGAGCTCAAAAAAGAGGGTTAAACCCACACATGACATGAAAAAAAAGACAAAGAAGCAAAGGTAGAAAGGTATCCCTCTCAAATGATGTTGCTCCTACTACTCATTGTGATGATGATAATTGCTATACTATTGGTGGTATCCATACTATTAATGATGAGAGTGATTATGCTTATGATGAAAAGGGCCAAGCTTGGGGATGCTATGTTTGATGAGAATGACATGTTTGAGAATATATTTGCTGCAATTAATGTTTGTCCCAAGCTTGGGGATGCTACGTTTAATGAAGATGATATTTTTAGCTTCCCAAGTTTCGATGAGCAAATTTATTATGATGATAGCATGCCACCTATTTATTATGGTTATATTGATGAAAGTGGGTTTGGAAGAGTGTCAACTTTAGGAAGTAATGATCCCACTATTTTGAAGGGTGTTGAATCTTATAATATCTATGAAAGTGGATTTGGAGAGGTCATGGCTTTATTTAGTGATGAATCCACTATTTTGGAAGAGGTTTCAATTGATTATGATGAGAACAAAGTTGCTACTTATGATGATTATTGTGATGAAACTTATGCTATAAAAAGTAGTGATGATTATATTTATAAAACTTGTCATGATTATGATTACCCTTTTTCTGAACATTACTCTTTTAATATGGAAACGATTTATAGTATTCGAGTCTCTTATGATACTCCCACTATTCCGAATAAAATGAATTTTGTTTATGTGGAGAGTAGTAAAATTTTTATGCAAGTAGATCATGAAAAGAATGCTTTAGGTGCTGGTTATATTGTTGAATTCATTCATGATGCTACTGAAAATTATTATGAGGGAGGAATATATGCTTGTGGGAATTGCAATAATATCAAGTTTCCTCTCTATGTGTTGAAAATCTTGAAGTTATGCTTGTTTTGCCTTCCTATGCTAGTTGATTATTGTCCCCATAAGTTGTTTGCTCACAAAATACCTATGCATAGGAAGTGGGTTAGACTCAAATGTGCTAGTCATATTCTTCATGATGCTCTCTTTATGTTTCAATCCTTATCTTTTATGTGAGCATCATTGAAATCATCATGCCTAGCTAGGGGCGTTAAACGTTAGCGCTTGTTGGGAGGCAACCCAATATTATTTTTGTTCTTTGCTTTTTATTCCTGTTTAGTAATAACTAATTCATCTAGCCTCTGGTTAGATGTGGTTTTATGTTGTGCTTGTGTTGTTTGTTGTGCTTGTCATATAGGTTGTCCACCTAGTTGCATATCTAGACAACCTACTTTATTGTTGAGCCTAAATTTTGCAATAAAAGTTTAAAATGGTTAGTCACCTTTTCACACTCCTCTAGTCGACCATGCCGATCCTTTTAGTGTGCCTTTTCTCTTTGTATACTGACTCCACCTAAAGTACATGCGTGTGGGTGGGTGAGACATCGACCTAGAGAGATATGCTGTGTGCGATAGAGAGTGGTGAATGTACGTGTGTGTGAGAGGATGTCTCCATGCGTGATAGGTAGACAGAGGGGATATGTGTCAATGTGTGTGAAAGAGAGGTCTCATATATAGAGAGGGATGGCCTACTGAAAGAGACAGGGGAGGGATCATATGCGGGAGATATCGATAGAGGGAGGGAGCGTAGGAGTGCGAGATCGATATAGGAGCGAGTGTGTGTGTGCGCGCGCACGCACCAGAGAGATAGAGACATTCCTACTAGATGGGCAGAGGGATAGATGGTGTCTGTGTGAGAGAGACCTAAGCAGAGAGGTAGATCAATCAATGTGTGTGGGAGAGAGACCTAAATATAGAGGGAGATTGTTCGATGCCTCTGTTTAAGAGAGGATGCCCGGAGAGACAGAGAAAGAGTTAGATTAACCTGAGCTAGGGATAGTGTGTGTTTGTGTGTGTGTGTGTGTGTGTGTGTGTGAGTGAGAGAGAGAGAGAGAGAGAGAGAGAGAGAGAGGAAGGAGATCAAGTCTGAGAGGGTGTCCTGTACCTAGCTAACAAGTACCGTGTGTTTGTGTGTGAGAGAGCGAGAGTGCAGGGCTCGGACTCCCACACTAAAATTTCTCGATCCAATCTACATTGACATGTCAGGGGCTCGGTGAACCGACACTCGAGGGGCGGACGAGGCCACAACCAGACCATAGCGCTCTCGAGGGGAGTACATGGAAGCATCACTGGCTGTATGGGGATCTGACCGAAAGGCGGCGGCACTGGGGTCGCCCTTGGGCCACCTCGGTCAAACATTATTTCCCCCTTTACCAACCTATTCCACAAAAGGTCTGAAACCTAGAAATTATTATGCATTATAATGATATTTATTATAAACCTGTCTACCGTTGACTTATTTTGTATTTCGCAAGTTGACTATCTGTGTCACATAGCTAGTAACTTATTCTCTTTAACGAATGTGTTGCTATTATTCGTATCTGTTCCGAATCGAGTAAATATTCGATATCTGTCCATATTCAAGTAACACCTGCTCTGTATTTGTATCCTATAACATTTGTATTCGCATTTGTATCTATTTTTATGAAAACGGTAATGGGAAGAAAACTATTTTTTCAGGAGTATGCAAATTGCGTACCATAATTTTATAGAAGGCAGAGAATATGTTACAAGAAATGTCGGAAGCAAAACAAGCTAAGCTACCGGCAAGCATCCACACACCCACTAGAATATTATAGGCTACTGTCTCATAAAGATTTGAAAAACACCTAGCTCCTGGCGATCTCCAAGCCTGAACCTCATCAAGAATGTGGTTTACAAATTGAGGGATATTATGTTGCCGCGTCACATTCCCAAACATCCTCGCTCGTTTCTTTGCTTCCACAAGTTCCAAGCGATAAGAATAGTTAGTGAATCAAAATTCTTTCTGATTGGTTTCAGCAAAGCTTGGCGCGCATGAAGCCACCATTCCTCTAGGTTGTCCTCCATTGTGGGGATGCCGACAAGGATAACTAGAGTAGTGAAATATGACTGCCACGCCTGGCATGCATAAACACATTGCATAAGTATGTGGTTGAGAGTATCCTCTTCCTTGCAGCAAGTGAAGCAATTGGAGGTAGCATTTTGTAGCCCATGCCAGAATCGATGGTCGGAGGTCCAGAGTCGGTATTGAATAGCAAGCGATATGAAAGACTTTGCATTTAAGCGGCACCCAGCTTTTCCAGATACAATGAGCAGTGGGCAAACGAATCATGCCTTGGCATAACATTTTGTAGGTAGATTGCGCTGAGTACTGTCGAGTCGAACTCCAACTCCATGAGAAAACATCCGGGATAGCAATATTTAGTTGTATGTTGCTGACAACGGACCAAAGGTTTGAGAATTGTTGTAGACCTTGCAGACTGGCACCCACGTGGAAGAACACTATTCAATTGGCATCCAATCTGTTTTCAGTAATCCTATTCATGAGCAGCCTGGCCCGAAAGCTCGGTATCCGGTCTAGGCATGGGCTCGACTTTTTCGTCCGAAGCCCGAACAAAGGTCGAATGAGTTTTAAATAATTGTTTTCATTTAAAAACCGTTATGGTATTATATTTAAATAAACTGAAAGTAATTACTATATTTTTTGAGGGAATTACTGTAAATAAGAGGTGTAATGTTCAAATGTTTCAGGCCGGGCCGAATACGGGTTTGGGATTCTTGCTTCGGGCTTTGTCAAGCCGAGCCTATTCAGAGGGCATGATCTGGTTCTAGGAAGAATGATGGCTTTGCAGTTGGGGAGTGTGTCCACGTCATCGATCCGAGGCACTCACCCCTCCACCAATCATCGCTCACCTCTCCTCCCCTATGAAATACAACACCCACCCCGCTCCATTCCCAACACCATCTCAGCCCCCATCTTCTCTGCCTCGAGCAAACTCACACAACCCACCACCGAAGCTCCCAATCCCACCCGAAGCAGCATCCATGCCCCCCAAGGCAGACAAGAAGCCGGGCGCCGAGAACAAGGTCAAGAAGGCGGCGGAGAAGACCCCCGCGGGCAAGAAGCCCAAGGCCGAGAAGTGGCTGCCGGCAGGCAAGACGGCGTCCAAGGAGGCCGGCGGCGAGGGAAAGACCCGGGGCCGGAAGAAGGGCAGCAAGGCGAAGAGGGGCGTGGAGACATACAAGATCTACATCTTCAAGGTGCTGAAGCAGGTGCACCCCGACATCGGCATCTCCTCCAAGGCCATGTCCATCATGAACTCCTTCATCAACGACATCTTCGAGAAGCTCACCGGCGAGTCCGCCAAGTTCGCGAGGTACAACAAGAAGCCGCGCCTGGCCTGGCCTCGGCCCACCGCGCACTCGCGCTCGCCACGCCATGCTTGTGGCGCTCGCCGTGCCGCCCTCGCCGTGGGGTTCGAGCTCGCCCGTCGGCCTCCCTACGCGCTGCGAGCTCCCCTGCCCTGCCTGCTACGTGTTTGAGAAAATGTCAGAGCGGACATGTCAAAAATGGGTCTGGTCACTGTTGGGCGCACTCGCAGACCCAAATGAAAAAACGGACACGAACACGTGGACTGGCGACCCAAACGGACAAAATGTGGACAAAATCGGTGTCCGTTTGGATCGCCCCGTTGAAGTTGCTCTGAGCAGACGATATTTTTCCTTTCAAAAACAAGGTATCTCGCTTGGCGTGCATCGACTCCAGGCCAAGATGTACAAGCACACATGGCTGCTGGCCTACGATCGGATAGTGATCAAGTTTGTATCACTGGCAGCTAGGACCCAACCCAAGTGCAGTACCCGGAGAAGCACAGAATTCCCGCCAGCCACTGAGAATTTCCAGCTGCCCACCATTTCGCCCACGTCATCGATCCGTGCCGAAGCACATCCGGCCCGTCCATCCCGAGCAGCATCGAACGGTCGGTATCACTTCACCGTATCGATCCGTGGCACCGGCCTCTCCACCAATGAGCGCGCACCTCCTCCCCACCATATAATCTCGCCGCCCCCAGCCTCATTTCACATCTGCAATTCCCCACCTCCAAGCGAAACACCTCTCCCTCACTCCCACCTCCGAAGCTCCAGCAGCAGCCATGGCCCCCAAGGCAGATAAGAAGCCGGCCGCCGAGAACAAGGTCGAGAAGGCGGCGGAGAAGACCCCCGCGGGCAAGAAGCCCAAGGCCGAGAAGCGGCTGCCGGCCGGCAAGACGGCGTCCAAGGAGGCCGGCGGCGAGGGGAAGACCCGTGGCAGGAAGAAGGGCAGCAAGGCCAAGAAGGGCGTGGAGACGTACAAGATCTACATCTTCAAGGTGCTGAAGCAGGTCCACCCCGACATCGGCATCTCCTCCAAGGCCATGTCCATCATGAACTCCTTCATCAACGACATCTTCGAGAAGCTCGCCGGCGAGTCTGCCAAGCTCGCCCGCTACAACAAGAAGCCCACCATCACATCCCGGGAGATCCAGACCTCCGTCCGCCTCGTCCTCCCCGGCGAGCTCGCCAAGCACGCCGTCTCCGAGGGCACCAAGGCCGTCACCAAGTTCACATCCTCCTAGACTGACGCTGCGTCGGTTGCTGTCTCCTGTTAGTGGTCGCTGACTCTGCTTAGGTATCTGCAAGTAGTGGTAGGGGTGGTCGTCTGTGTGCCAACGCTTCGTTGGATAGTTGGTTGTGGGAACTGAAGTTGCTAATCTATCTGAATGTTACTGTTTCAAGTACTAGTACTTTTGCTGAATTTCATGGGAATCGCTGAATGCTTGCGGTCGCCTCGTTGGTGTGAGAACTGAATTTTGTCATGCCAACTGAGATTCAGAGATAGTTATGCATTTCTGTGTTGCTAATTTCGAGTTTTACTAGGTCCTTAAACTAATCTGTGCCATGTTTGTGCTTTCATTTCGTAACGTGTGCAGATTCTTGAATCTTGATCCTCCATTAGGTTCCATTTCTGCATTAGGGGCAGAGCCTAGTCTTGTTCAGTCGCCCGGGCATAGTGAACCTAGTCTTGTTCAATCCTCCACCATTGACTTACCATATCAGCAACAGTTTGGTGTTATGCATGAGCATGTTACTCTGAAAATATCAAATGCGAGTTGTTTTCTAGAAAAATGAAATGCAAGTTGCCGTCCATTTCTTGTACTGAACAAGATGAGGCTCTAGAGCGATGCTTCTTTGCTTTATTTCCTCGCTGCCCACTGAAGAAACCTTACATGCCTTCTGTGCACATTTGGTGTACCATGGAGCTGAAGCTATCATCTTGTCAGACTTGGCTGCGGTACAAAATGTTCTGCATTGCCAAACTGACCCGTCTGTTTTGTTTATCTTGGATTACTTATTTTTCTTAATCTTCAAAGTCCAATACATGTGCAGTCATTTTTTAGTAGCTCACATAAAAAGGCATTTCATCATGAACTTTGCAGACAAGACATCCATATGTATATGTGTATTTTTTCAGAATTTTTTGAAACTTAATATTTTTTTCAAGTTTTCAAATAGAGGGCTCAATGAAGCTCAAGCTCCAGTAGGCATTTCTGGTTTACTCCCTAAAAGGAAACTACTTTCAGAACCACATGAACTTTTTTGAAATACCTGAAGGTTTCCATATTGTTTAGTGCTAGACTGTTAAGTGATCTAACTTGTCACTTGTTAAGAAAAAGCAAGTACCCTTGCTTAAATATTATTGGGAAAGTAGTGGCTGCACCCAAGAGTTTGACAATGGCGAGTTTATTATTTACTCACCTCTCATAGTCAAGTCAACCGTTCATCTCCCTAAAAAGTCAACTGTTCATCTCCGGAGGTTATGTTGTCATTGTTCATCTTATTTCTATACACCCATTCTTGAAACAGGCTTTCGCAACCTTTATAGATAAAGCAAATCACCACATCACATCAAGACCAAATGTAGAAAAAAATAACAAGTCTGCTGGAGCAACAACACAAACATGCCCAAAAGTAAAAGAAAGGGTGATACAAGGCTCCATGGAGTTGACAAATAATGCATTGATGATCTATTTTCTTTGAACCGTAGAGAGTGGCGGAGCTAGATTCTCAGCTTTGGGGTGCCATGGTTCAGAGTTTACACTAAAAATAATCATAATACTCATAAATAGTCTTAAAATAGCATCAGTTTGATAGTATTAAGTATTAAGCACATATAAAATATATTTTGTAATTTTGTAGGGGGTGCAATTGCACGTACGGCAGCCCCACTAGATCGGCCTCAGAGTAGAGTAGACCAACTTATATGTTGGTTTCTCTCCATCTTCATTAATAATGAGTTGCGGAGCCAGAGAAAAAGAATGAGAAAAAGAATGAGGGGGCTGAGTGTTACTGAGCCTTGTCAGGGAGGGCCAGCCCACCATAATACACCATTTCCATACCAAATAATCACTTGTTCGTACGTATATTAGGCTTGAATCAATTGTGTTAGGAGGGTCAGGGCCCTTGCAGGCCCCCCTTGTCTCCGCCACTGTTAATAATGGTGAGATTAAACTCTTTGCACATGCATTAGAAATTCAAACCTTGTTAGAAAAAAATAGAAATTTAAAAATCAAGTAAATGTTCGAGATTTTCAGGATTTTATTAGACCCATAAAACCTAACAAACTCTGCATAGAGAAAATGTTTGATTTATTTTCAGGACCCATGAAATCCAATGGAGTTACAACTGATGCTGATATTTTAGTGTGAAACCGATGGACGACCCACCTTAATTAGCACCTTCCATGCGGTGGCGAATAGCTTACTTTGTTGGGTTCACATTTTGGAACGAATCAAGAATGCTCTGCTTTGCTTCCCTGCTCTGTTTTAGCCGCCGGGTGTCCCAAACCGGCCTCAAACGCTCGGGCGACTCGTCCGATCACTGACCGATCATGAAAAATTTACCCATCCGGGAGCCTTAAACCGGCCTCAAACGTCCGGATTGTCCGACACCCCTCATATCCAACCCAAATATGGGGCGGCCCGGGCGCGTCCGCCACGTCGGAGCTAACAGGACCGGCACACCACCGACCCCATGGTTGCCCCACAAAAAATCACATTCGGCTCCTCGCTCGGAACCCTAGCTCAGTCACTTCCCTCTCTCGCTCTGTCCTCCCCTCTCCCCTCTTCGATTCCGATCCATTCCGGTGCAATGTCCAGCTCTGGCAGCTAATCCGGCTCCTCCGTGTGGGCGGTGCTAGTCCCTGCTCCACCGGCCCGCACACATACTCCCGAATTGGAGGCGTGTGCCGCCCATCGCGAGAGGGAACACACAAGGGAGAGGGAAGCGGCGGAGCGATACATATCATGGTGTCGCTTGTAAAGTGTTCGTGGTGTCGCTTGCATGAAAGTGTTGGGAAACCAAGACCACCATGATTGTTCTGTACAAAAAGTGTTGGGAAACCAAGACCACCATGAACAGAACACTTGCCATTTTGTACAAGCGGCGGAGCGACATGAAAGTGTTGGGAAACCAAGACCACCATGATTGTTCTGTACAAAAAGGCAAGTGTTCCCTTTACTGAGACTTGGAATTTACACTAGCTGTTGGGGCGCCACCTGGTGGCGCCTCCTGAGGCGTTATTGGGGGCACTAATCAAGCTTCCGTAGTTAATAACGCGCTAACAATGTAGACAAGCGACAATTGTTAAAAATATATCACAACTTTACCAATAGCTGCAAACAATAGCACTATCAAACATTTTTTGGTCTTTTTTAAATCACACTCATACACCTCTTATCAAGAGACCAACCCATTATTCATGGCCAAACCAGAAAGAGTCATTCATGTACATCAGGAAAGAACATTAATAACTAAGATAGCACTCGCATTAAGATAGGTCAACTGATAACCTAAAAACTCAGGGTACGAATTTGGCGGTTGCCAAGCCACTCTCCTGAACACAGGAAAAGCAAACATACATTATCATCACATCAAGCTGATTTGTTAACTCCATAATTAGACATAGCTAATCAAGCTGATTTGTTAACTCCATAATTAGACATAGCTAGCAACAAGCAACAGGGAGCGCAACATCAATTCATTTATGGCAGTTTGTGCATCCTTTTAATAAATAACAAACGAAGATGATAAATGGCAGTTCAAATAAACTCAAACTTAGTTCTGAGTCCAGACTAATGTTTTAAGTTGCCATGGTAACACCTACCTGCTGATTCCTAAAAGAAACAAAACTGAACCCTCTGGATCGTCCAGTCTTCTGATCCCACATAATTCTAGCATCTCTGCATAAGTTATCAAGCTAAAGTGGTAAGGCAAAATATACTGTGCAAATGGGATGAAGTACACAGAGCTATCAAACACGTACGAGCAGACAGAATATGCCAAGAAAAAGCAAAAGAAAGTGGCATCCGTAACCTCCGGGCAAAGATCCCCGAAAAAGATGCTAAAGACCTGCAAGAATAAACAGCCAGACCACATCTTAGTTATAACAGTCTCACATGAAAGAGGATGCACATACATATATGATGGAACATCTAGACCATATTTCAGTACCAGACCTGATGTATACTCTCTCTGGGTACTTTCCTATGTCCAATTGACTCGTATTGGCTGGCCAAACCTGGTTATCCAGTACTATAAGAAACATTAATGTGAAACATGGGACACTGTATTTATATCTGTTCATACATAATTAATATTGAAAGAAAACACTTAGTATTACCATTGAGTATACTCCACCTGACCACCGTCCTAGTCCAGGTGTCTTGCACGACCTGTTACACATCACGCCCCTTCGAGCATCTTCCCATGCCAAATTGCCAAGTCGACCAAACCCTGTTTTAGTGCTTGTGTGTCACTGTAGTCTGAACAAGAATTCTTCAGTGGCTTAATAGGTCTGTTAATTGTGTAACAGTAGGGTGACACTAAATTTTGTTATTACAGGAAACAAGTTTGTAATTCAAGCGAATGTATGAGAAAGTGTCCTTTTCTGTGTACAAACATTACTAAATCTATATCTGGAAGAAGAATACTTCTGTGGCTTAATGTAACAGAACAAGTATGTTAATTGAGTAACGTTAGGACGTCCCTGAATTTCATTATTACAGGAAACACGTCTGTAATTGAAGTTAATGTATGAGAAAGTGTTTTTTTCTTCTGTGCAATTCAATTTCACAGTACCATAAAGGAAACATTATTTGAATCATAATATAGAACTAAAATGAATGGGACATGTCCTGCAGCAGGGCACAAAGTCAAGACCATAACCCAATGCTACCAATTTTTTTAACAAGTCCATGACTTCCTGAACCTGAAGTAAAAAAGAAGTAGACGTACCTTGTTGCTTAAGAAGACCCAGGATTTGCAGGCGAAGGGCACGGTGCCGCAAGGAAGCCCACTTCCCTCGACGAGGAAGAACTCGCGGTGGTTCCGGATGGCCACCACGCCAGCGCCTGGCTCGCCGAAGCCGGCATCCACCATGAACTCGGCCGTGTACACCACATGCTCCCCCTTGGTACCCCGCTTCGGCACCAGTCCTTGATCGACGCATCGCCGCTCTGTA
The DNA here is from genome assembly GCA_963921465.1 of Triticum timopheevii. Taxonomy (NCBI): domain Eukaryota; kingdom Viridiplantae; phylum Streptophyta; class Magnoliopsida; order Poales; family Poaceae; genus Triticum; species Triticum timopheevii. The sequence continues at coordinate 433,119,867 of OY997262.1, forward strand.
CCGCCTTCTTTGTGTCCGTGGCTGGCAATCTTGCACGGGGAAGTGATAGCACAAGCAATTTTAGTATACATGGAATTTTCTTTGGTCACAAGTGATAGGTACAGTGGAAGCTATCTGGAGTACATAGACAGAATAGAAAGTTCCATTGCAACATAAAAGAAGCACAATAGACATCCTCTCATCATTATTTCTACCACATAGTATTTGTAGATGATACATCCTTACACTGCAATTTAAGATTTGATATTCATCTCATATTATATCAAGAAACAACTTAATACATACATGATGACCCTTGGTAAGAATGAAATTTATCAAAGCGAGCGAGTCAAGATGTAAATCTAATTATATGATCAAAATAGAACCATTAAACAATAGGTGACTCAAAATGATTTTAACTGACCAAACTTCAAACCAAAAAAAAAAGGTATACTTGTATAATTTAGTTATGAAAACTTGCAAACATACATCCTACTTGTGCTTCCTGGGAAATAATTAACCTTGTAAATATTCATCCTACCAATATGACTTGTCATACTAATCAAACTGTACTTAATTATCCAACTGAGTGCAGGTAAAATCTTGTCAGCCGCAAGAAAAGGACAAACCTAAACCGAGTATATTTATAATAGAACTAAATTTTGAACGACATGCTAGACATAATGCAGTTCAACTCATCTTTTTTCCCCGGAAAAAAAACTCGCCTTTCAAAATACGCCTAAGTTAATACCTTTGATTTGGTAATGTCTACAAAGCAGAGTCTAAACAACCACACCAGACCAGAACGCCATCGATGTTATTGTTTCCTGTATGCTTCATATATGACTCTGGCAATTCACATTGGAACTGAAAGGGAAATTCATGTAGCGCAGTTTGAATGATCAGTAAAGGTTTGAATACCATACAGAAAAGTCGTAAACCATAAGAGACGTTATTCAAGTACCTCAATATTGTTAAGATACAGAAACTTCCGTCCCTTTATATGTGCTCCGACAGCAATATCCATGTCTTAAACTGCCGTTCTCTCTATCGATCCTCCAGAGACCTTGAGTGCTTTAATTCTCCACACTACCGCGATTCCGTTGAATCCAAAAAAAAATTGAGGAATGCTCTCTTAACCTGCTGTCCCACCTCAAAGTGGAAGCACAGATTTATGTTTTGCAGCCTAAGTATTTGAAGTTTTACGAATAAAAGTAGAAACATTATGACCATATATGATTGAGAGCTTAAACTGAATTACCACTATTCAGTACGGGGGGAATCAAGGAATCAAGATTCTGAAGATTAAATGCCAAACCATCATCCAACACCTAGCATACCCAGACAAGGGAAGGGAGAGTAAAGGCGCACCTTGACGATTTCCATGGCGTCTAGGGAAGAAGCCCCTCCTCGAGCACCTCCGTCGCGAATCCATGGACAAGAGGGGATCATCGACGAGCACTCTCCCGGATAAACGACGAGGACCTGCAACGGCGTCCTGGTGAACGCGGTCACCTCGCCTCCAATCGCTGTTGGCCTGCAACATGTGCCTCGTCGGCCGTGTTGCTCGTGCAGGTCGCGCGTGGCCAAATCGTGCACCGCCGCCCATCGGCTCTCCTGATGGCGCCCGACCTCCGCCCATGACGTAGCCTCGCCCTCTTTTCCCGCGACCCTGTCACGCTAGAACCTCGACGGCAGTGATTGGGGAGGATGAGGATGGAGTGGATTTGGTGGAGAAAGGAGGCGGCGGCGGAGCACCAGGGAGGGGAAACAAGAGAAAAGGGGCGGCAACGACAGAGCTGAATCGACCGAGGCCGCAAGCTGGGGTGTGGTGACGGCGGCGGCGCCGGCGCGGTCGCAGTAACCCTAGCCGCCACTTGGGGGGGAGAAAACGAGAAAGGGTGAATGAGGAGATGAGAGCATGGATGGTTGGACGCGTTTTCACCTTGTTTTTTTCTTATTCTTAGTACTACAAGGCACAGTAAAATCGACGTGCAATAGCTCTTTGCTCGCCCCTTGCGCGACTGTTAATGGGTTGTATGACCCACACACCCAGAATTTGTGGAAATGCTAGATCGACATTACAAGCGACACCATCACCATGGACGCCAACACTTACTCCCTCCGTTCGGAATTACTTATCTAAAAAATGGATGTATCTAGAACTAAAATACGTCTAGATACACCCTTTTCCAAGACAAGTAATTTCGAACAGAGGGAGTAAATCTTAACATAAGTACACTACAAGACGAGGATGAGCACACGGGATGAAATGAAATAGCATGAGCTTAAATGTGCCCTGAGGCCCGGAGATGAGTGAGCGGGCCAAACTTGTTTCTGGCGATTCCGACGATCGACGGTGGCGGCGTGGTATGTGCCGGATTTGCGGGCGGCGGGATCCTCGCGTACCGCCGCGACATGGCGGTACGACACGTGCGCACCATGTCGGTGCTGATCGTGGATGCGAACGGCGGGTGGTGGACTCTCATCAAAACCTGCACCATTAGCCTATTATATACAGAACTATCGCTCCCTCCTCTATCAAAACTCGCAAACCTATCTAGGCGAAGTCCTCTTGGTAGCCATGGCTCGTTTGTGAGATGAGAGGCAAACCTCTTCACAAGAAGAAGAGGACTTGGCGCAGGAGGGCCATTCTCTAGAAAGTATAAGGGAGAGGCTCTGTCGCTGCCGCGATTGGACATCTTCCGGAGAAGATCCAAAGGAACCTCCTTTTGAGGAGGAAGAAGAAGAAGATAAAGAGAAGGGCAAGAATTCGACGGCCATCCCCATCAACGCCATCAAGATCGCCATCAACAAGGACAAGACCAATTTGGTCAAGGAGACTCCGGTTGTTATGGGAAAGTGCGGTTTCAGAAACTGCACTATCCATGATCCATTGGAAGAATCCGACAAGATTGATCCAATGGCACGTGGGATGCACACCATTGGCGCCCGCATGCGAGTTGGACCTCCTAGAAAAAGGCGTAACACCGCCCCGGTGCAACCAAATCCACCCCAGGTACAAGTCAACAATTCAATAGTTAAGCCTAAGTCTATGACTGATAAGATCATGGAGATGGAGGTTGCCTTGGCTGTGAAACCCCGTGAGGCTTTTGACACAAGCTTAAGGATCATCACTAACCTGGATGCAACCCTTCACATGTACCATTCTCGTATGACAGATTTGGAGGTTGCCAATAAGCTCATGATTGATGCCCTAACCGGTGTCACCGCTCCACCTTCAGAAGAGAACACTGGTACCAATTATAAAAATGAGACTAAAGGAATCCAACCGGCTTATCATGCTAAGCTTGGGGGGATTTTGAAGCCCTTTCTCGTTTCGCTTATCATTATTATTTTCAGTTGAACTTTGTTTGAAAGAGTTCATTTAGTTCAAGTAATTAAAGTACTATCATACCTTTTGGTGAAGAGGGAAGAATCTTACTCATTGAGTCATGGATGGTTTGATGAACAGTCCATAATGATCTTGATGAGTTTTCTAGTATGGTTATACACCCTTGTGTGCTACACATCTTTGCGTTTAGATGATGATTATAAGTCTTCCACATCTCTAGTATCAATCGGGAATGAGAAGTGGACAACTTGTTGTGATGCATTGGATCTTATTTCAGTTTATTTGGTGACTACTTGGTGAGATTTCTTAAAACCACTGAACCAAGTGTCAAATGTGGATAAGTTCTCGTGCATAAAAACAAAACATTATTGATTCAAGAAAACTTATGTAATACCCATTAGTTGAACTTGGATGATTAGGCATACCCTTCATATCACATCTCTAAAACACTGGTAAAGCGAGGTGCTATACAAGGTGCTATACAAACGGTTTTTAACCCCTTTCCGCGACGACATTCTGAACCATCGCCGAGTGAGTGTGTGCGATAGGGGGGGGGGGGGGGGGTCCTTCCCACATGACCCAGAAACCGTTGGGGATAGGCCCTTCGGTCACACGCTCGGCAAAATGAGGTCGTGTGCCACGGGTGATCGATCAAATACGATTATACATACCGTTGTACTAAAATAAATACAATTATACATGCCAAATCCTTTCCAGTCGTAAGTACATCCCACATAGTTAGTCCCGGCTAAACGTTTCTGATCGTCTGTCTGTACATTCCACACAGTCAATCCAAAGAGTACGTTTCTGTTAGTATGTACATCCCACACAGCTAATCCAAGAAGTACGTTTCCGTTTGTATATGCATCCTACACAGTCACTCCAAGGAAAACATTTTCGTTCGCAGGTATACCACCCACAATTTTCCCTATTAAATCATTTGTGATAGCGTTGTCATTGCACACCATATTAACAATTTTATTGTTTGCGTTATTGAATGCATCACATACGGTGCATAGAAGAAACTGCATGACATAAGCTGTCCATCACACACACTTTTTATGTAGTAAATATTTGCGCAAGGTGGTCTAACGCAAACAGTTTTCAAGAGGAAGTCGTGTGTGATTGTTCATTGATCTAACATGTTTTATTCCTAGAAACTGTGTGCATTGTGTGAGGTCATCGCCCATGATGTTTTCTCAATAACCGTTTGCAATAGAAAAACCCCAATTAGCATGCTAATTGCATATTAGCAAGCTAATTATCCTATTATTAATAATTCATTTATTAATTGATATTTCATATTAAGCACACAATATACTTCATTTTTGTATTAAGGAAGCATAATTTCATAATTGAAATACATCAGAGTACAACATCATATAGCTTCAGCACTTAGCTACCCCATTACACAAGTGCACCAGCAGCAAGTTTCACATGCAACATCTATAAGCTTTCTAAATTAGCATCACAGACGATACATAGACAGATGAATATCATCTGGAGAACTGCTGAAGCGGAAGACAAATATTGAGACTTTATTGATGTTGAAGGTCTTTACAACTTTAGGCGAGTGCCTGTGGATGATTGACCGTCCATCCTTCATCCTCTTCAGGAACACTTCAATATTGAACCGTGTGTGTTGTATGAATACCTTCCTCGCCTCCAGACCATACAGGTGGTTTGAGAGGTAATCATCAGTGAACTGCTTTGGAAAGGCCTGAAAACAAGGATGTGCATAAATATTTTCTCTAGATTGGAAATGGGGCAAAGAAATAAAAAAGGCAATGTATAATAGTTAGTACCATCCTGTAGTGAGCTGATGTCTTATTCATCATGCAGACAAAGATCTTGTTGTTTTTTGTCGCTAATTCTTTATCCTAACAATCTTTCCGAGTTTCTTAACGTGACCGATATTCATGGACAACTCATTTCCCCATATACGAAAAGGGTTGAAGAGTGGGTCAAAACCTCTGACAGCATGACCTACATGTGCAAGACCAAATTGTTAAAAACCTAAATATTAGAATGGTTCCTGCAATTGCATAATAATGTGCTATTAGACAAAGGACCATGCATGTGCGAACCTCGATTATAAACCTCAGTGCTTCCCATTGTTTCCCTACAACACATATAAGGTAGTTACTGATCAGGTTAAGTGAGAGTTTGCATGCTATGAGTAAAATATGTTGATGAAAAATAAGCACATTGCAGATTCATCTGATTAATTCGAGCCACATGGAAAATCCATTTATCCAAACCAAGCATGATTAAGAACTAGGAAATATAGCAATTGTATATGTTTCTCATGTATTAAGTACAGCCAAATTCGATTTATTCCTCACATGCACAACAATATAAAATTCTACCCACGACAATTGGACACCGCATTGCAGAATTGAACCAAACAGTTAACTAAACACTCTAACAAATGAACCAAACATTAAGTCAGCACCACATTGCACAATAGAACATACTCCTAATAGAAGATCAGACATTTAACCAAACCAAGCATGCTTGACAATTTGGAAATCTAGCAATTGTATTTGTTTCTCACGTATTTTGTATAGATAAATTCAATTTATTTCTCACATGGAAGACAATACAAAATTGCACCATGAAGAATTGAACATCACATTTGCAGAACTGAACCAAACAGTTAACCGAACACGACAACTAATTAACAAACAGTTAATAAATGAGCACCACATTGCACGACATATAGAACATATACACTAGAGCAATAGATTGCATGGTAAAAGTAGATAGGACAATTCACTAAAAAGTTGTTAAAGAAAGGCAGGTGCAACACATGCAACGAGTAAACTGAGCATGTTAACCAGCGTAGCTAGCAAACTGAACATAAGTCCCCTATAGTGAGCTAATAAGACAAGCTACTCCTCATTATTGGAGATATCGATGATGATTGGCTCCTTGGACATGGAAGAGGGCGAGGCCTCCACATCGTGGATGCCCTCATCATAGTGGTGAGTTGCCTGAGCCGCTCCGGGCACCAACCTGTTGGCTCTCGAGTTAAGGTAAGCACGGGCACACTGAGAAAACACCTCGTAGTATTTGTTGCAGGCACCGATGGTGGCCTCGAGAAACACCATGAACTATTGTTTAAAGCAGCCAACCGCGTCGCGAAGTCAGTGTGTGAGGTGTCGATGTTGGCCTCGACGACGAGGTGCTCCTCTAGATCTGGGGGTCGACACGAATGGCGGCCATCGCGACCTCATCCGCGCGTGTGGCAACGATTTGCTTCTCCACTGCCAAATGCTCCTTGAGCTCCTGGCTATACTGCGTGCACCATGGCTTAGGGCGGCGTTTATTTGGGGGAGGGTTCGGTGATTTGGGTGGAAGGTGCCGCGCTGATACGTCTCCAACGTATCTATAATTTTTGATTGCTCCATGCTACTTTATATATTGTTTTGGACTATAATGGGCTTTATTTTCCACTTTTATATTATTTTTGCGACTAACCTATTAACCGGAGGCCCAACCCAGAATTGTTGTTTTTTGCCTATTTCAGTGTTTCGAAGAAACAAAATATCAAACGGAGTCCAAACGGAATGAAACCTTCGGAAACGTGATCTTCTCACCGAATGTGATCCAGGAGACTTGGACCCTACTCCAAGAAGTGCCAGAGGCGGTCACGAGGGTGGGGGGGCACGCCCCCTACCTCGTGGGCCCCCGATGCTCCACCGACGTGCTCCTTCCTCCTATATATACCTACGTACCCCCAACAGATCGAGGACGGAGCCAAAAACCTAATTCCACCGCCGTAACTTCCTGTATCCACGAGATCCCATCTTGGGGCCTGTTCCGGAGCTCCGCCGGAGGGGGCATCCACCACGGAGGGCTTCTACATCATCACCATAGCCCCTCCGATGAAGTGTGAGTAGTTTACTTCAGACCTTTGGGTCCATAGTTAGTAGCTAGATGGCTTCTTCTCTCTTTTTGGATATCAATACAATGTTCTCCCCCTCTCTCGTGGAGATCTATTTGATGTAATCTTCTTTTTGTGGTGTGTTTGTTGAGACCGATGAATTGTGGGTTTATGACCCAGCTTATCTATGGAAAATATTTGATTCTTCTCTGAATTCTTTTATGTATGATTGAGTTATCTTTGCAAGTCTCTTCGAATTATCCGTTTGGTTTGGCCAACTAGATTGGTAGTTCTTGCAATGGGAGAAGTGTTTAGCTTTGGGTTCAATCTTGCGGTGACCTTACCCAGTGACAGAAAGGGTTGCAAGGCACGTATTGTATTGTTGCCATCGAGGATAACAAGATGGGGTATTTATCATATTGCATGAATTTATTCCTCTACATCATGTCATCTTGCTTAAGGCGTTACTCTGCTTTTAACTTAATACTCTAGATGCATGCTGGATAGCGGTCGATGAGTGGAGTAATAGTAGTAGATGCAGAATTGTTTCGGTCTACTTGTCATGGACGTGATGCCTATATACACGATCATTGCCTGGATAACCTCATAACTATGCTCAATTCTGTCAATTGCTCAACAGTAATTTGTTCACCCACCGTAGAATACTTATGCTATTGAGAGAAGCCACTAGTGAAACCTATGGCCCCCGGGTCTATTCTCATCATATCAATCTCCATCACTTTATTTACTTGCTTTTGCTTTTACTTTTTACTTTGCATCTTTATACCAAAAATACCAAAAATACCAAAAATATTATCTCTATCAGATCTCACCCTCGTAAGTGACCGTGAAGGGATTGACAACCCCTAAGCGTTGGTTGCGAGTAGCTATCATTTTGTGCAGGTACGAGGGACTTGCGCGTGGTCTCCTACTGGATTGATACCTTGGTTCTCAAAAACTGAGGGAAATACTTACGCTACTTTACTGCATCATCCTCTCCTCTTCGGGGAAATCCAACGCAGTGCTCAAGAGGTAGCAAGAAGAATTTCTGGCGCCGTTGCCGGGGAGGCTTGCGCAAAAGTCAACATACCAAGTACCCATCACAATCCCTATCTCTCGCATTACATTATTTGCCATCTGCCTCTCGTTTTCCTCTCCCCCACTTCACCTTTGCCGTTTTATTGGCCCTCTCTTTCCCAATCTCCTCCTCTTTTTCCCTTTGCCTTTTGTTTGCTCGTGTGTTAGTTTGCTTGTTTGTCGTAATGGCCTTACCTAAATCTGGTGATCTTCACCATAAAAGGCTAGAGGAGATCGAAAACAATGTCAGGAAGTTTATGGTTTTGCAATTTGAGCATAATAATTTCTTTAGAAATGAGCTTAAGGAACAAAAGAGTTTTATGAGTTATATGAATAAAGAGCTCGATGATATGTCCAAAGAATTTGATGGTATAAGAGCCCAAATCGCTCGTCTTGAAAAGATGACCGCTGAAATTTCGGATATGCAAGCCACCTTAGTCAATAAGATGGCCGCTAAACCGGATTCCTATGAAAATCAAGATGAAGATCTAAAAGTTATTGATACGTCCCCTATTAAATCTTTGTTTTGCAATACGAATCTTGATGAAACTGAATATGATCTTCCTTTACCTAGAAGGCGTTCTAAGAATTCGGAGTTTCTAGATCTTGATGATGAAATTGGTGAAAGTGGGATTGAAATAAATAAAAACCGTGATGTTGCTAAACCCACTATTTTAGATCTCAAGGAATTTAATTATGAAGATTGCTCTTTGATTGGTTGTATTTCCTTGTTGCAATCCATGCTAGATTCTCCTCATGCTTATAGTCAAAATAAGGCCTTTACCGAACATATTGTTGATGCTTTGATGCAATCTTATGAAGAAAAACTTGAGTTGAAAGTTTCTATCCCTAGAAAACTTTATGATGAGTGGGAACCTACTATTAAAATTAAAATTAAAGATTTTGAGTTTTATGCTTTGTGTGATTTGGGTGCTAGTGTCTCTACTATCCCCAAAACTTTATGTGATTTGCTAGATTTCCGTGATTTTGATGATTGCTCACTAAATTTGCATCTTGCGGATTCCACTATTTAAAAAGCCTATGGGACGAATTAATTATGTTCTTATTGTTGCCAATAGGAATTATGTGCCCGTAGATTTTATAGTTCTTGATATAGATTGCAATCCTTCATGTCCTATTATTCTTGGTAGACCTTTCCTTAGAACAATTGGTGCAATTATTGATATGAAGGAAGGAAATATTAGATTCCAATTCCCTTTAAAGAAAGGAACACTTTCCTAGAAAGAAAATAAAATTACCATATGAATCTATTATGAGAGCCACTTATGGATTGCCTACCAAAGATGGCAATACCTAGATCTATCTTCGCTTTTATGCCTAGCTAGGGGCGTTAAACGATAGCGCTTGTTGGGAGGCAACCCAATTTTATTTTATGTTTTATGTTTTTGTTCCTGTTTAGTGCTAAATTTTGTTTCTACTTTCTGTTTAGATGTGGTTTTATGTTTTAATTAGTGTTTGTGCCAAGTAGAACCTATAGGATAAGCTATGATGATAGTTGATTTGATTCTGCTGAAAAACAGAAACTTTGCACTCACGAGAAAAAAATCAATAAATCACAGGAACGTTATTTTGCATTGATTCTTTTTTCTTCTGATCAATAAACAAAGTGTCCAGTACTTCCTATTTTTGTAGAATTTTTAGAGTTCCAGAAGTTTGCGTTAGTTACAAATTGCTACAGACTATTCTGTTTTTGACAGATTCTGTTTTTCGTGTGTTGTTTGCTTATTTTGATGAATCTATGGCTAGTAAATTAGTTTATAAACCATAGAGAAGTTGGAATACAGTAGTTTTAACACCATTATAAATAAATAATGAGTTCATTACAGTACCTTAAAGTATTCTTTTGTTTTCTTTCTCTAACGGAGTTCACGAGATTTCTATTGAGTTTTGTGTTGTGAAGTTTTCAAGTTTTGGGTGAATTCTTTTGATGGATTATGGAACAAGGAGTGGCAAGAGCCTAAGCTTGGGGATGCCCATGGCACCCCCAGGATAATCCAAGGACACCAAAAAGTCAAAGCTTGGGGATGCCCCGGAAGGCATCCCCTCTTTCGTCCACTTCCATCAGTAATTTACTTGGAGCTATATTTTTATTCACCAACATGATATGTGTTTTGCTTGGAGCGTCTTGTATTGCTTGTTAGTTTACCACAATCATCCTTGCTGTACACACCTTTTGAGAGAGCCATACATGATTTGGAATTTGATAGAATACTCTATGTGCTTCACTTATATCTTTTGAGCTTGATAGTTGCTCATAGTGCTTCACTTATATCTTTTGAGCGTGATAATTTTTGCTCTAGTACTTCACTTAGATCTTTTAGAGCACGGTGGTGGATTTGTTTTAAAGAAACTTGATCTCTCATGCTTCACTTAGATTATTTTGAGAGTCGTTAATAGCATGGTAATTTGCTTAATGTTAATATACTTGGTGTTCAAGATATGTGAAACTTTCTTTTGAGTGCGTTGAATACTAAGATCAGTTTGATGCTTGATAATTGTTTTGAGATATGGAGGTAATAATATCAAAGTCATGCTAGTTGAGTAGTTGTGAATTTGAGAAATACTTGTGTTGAAGCTGGTAAATCCCGTAGCATGCACGTATGGTTAAAGTTGTGTAACAAATTTGAAACATGAAGTGTACCTAGCTTGTGTATCCTTATGAGTGGCGGTCGGGGACGAGCGATGGCCTTTTCCTACCAATCTATCCCCCTAGGAGCATGCGCGTAGCACTTGATTTTTGATGACTTCTAAATTTTTGCAATAAGTATACGAGTTCTTTTGACTAATGTTGAGTCCGTGGATTATACACACTTTTACCTTTCCGCCATTGCTAGCCTCTTCGGTACCATGCATTGCCCTTTCTCACATTGGGAGTTGGCGCAAACTTCGCTGGTGCATCCAAACTCCGTGATACGATATGCTCTATCACACATAAACCTCCCTATATCTTCCTCAAAACAGCCACCATACCTACCTATTATGGCATTTCCATAGCCATTCCGAGATATATTGCCATGCAACTTTCCACCGTTCTGTTCATCATTATTATGACATACATTACTTTTGTCGCATGATCATGTAGTTGACATCATATTTGTGGCAAAGCCACCATGCATTATTTTTCATACATGTCACTCTTGATTCATTGCACCATCCCGGTACACCGTCGGAGGCATTCATATAGAGTCATACCTTGTTCTAGTTTCGAGTTGTAATCCTCATGTTGTAATCAATAGAAGTGTGATGATCATCATTATTAGAGCATTGCCCCAAAAAAAAGAAGAGAAAGGCCCAAAAAAAGAAAAGAAAAGGGCAATGCTACTATCTCTTTTTCCACACTTGTGCTTCAAAGTAGCACCATGTTCTTCATGTAGTGAGTCTCATATTTTGTGCTTCAAAGTAGCACCTCGTTCTTCATGTAGTGAGTCTCATATTTTGTGCTTCAAAGTAGCACCTCGTTCTTCATGTAGCGAGTCTCATATATTGTGCTTCAAAGTAGCACCATGTTTTTCATATAGTGAGTCTCATAAGTTGTCTTTTTCATACTAGTGGGAATTTTTCATTATAGAACTTAGCTTGTATATTCCTACGATGGGCTTCCTCAAATGCCATAGGTCTTCATGAGCAAGCAAGTTGGATGCACAGCCACTAGTTTTCTTTTGTTGAGCATTCATAGCTCTAGTGCATCAGTTGCATGGCAGTCCCTACTCCTCATATTGACATCAATTGATGGGCATATCCATAGCCCGTTGATTATCCTCGTCAATGCGAGACTTTCTCCTTTTTTGTCTTCTCCACACAATCCCCATCATCATATTCTATTCCACCCATAATGCTATATCCATGGCTCACGCTCATGTATTGTGTGAAGGTTGAAAAAGTTTGAGATTATTTAAGTATGAAACAATTGCTTGGCTTGTCATCGGGGGTATAGAAGTTGGGAACATCTTTGTGTGATGAAAATGAAGCACAACCTAACTATATGATTTTGTAGGGATGAACTTTCTTTGGCCATGTTATTTTGAGATGACATAATTATTTTGATTAGTGTGCTTGAAGTATTATTATTTTTATGTCAATATGAACTTTTGTCTTGAATCTTTCAGATCTGAATATTCATGTTACAATTAAGAAGATTTACATTGAAATTATGCCAAAGTATCACTCCGCATCAAAAATTCTCTTTTTATCATTTACCTACTCGAGGACGAGCAGGAATTAAGCTTGGGGATGCCTGATACATCTCCAACGTATCTATAATTTTTGATTGCTCCATGCTACTTTATCTATTGTTTTGGACTATAATGGGCTTTATTTTCCACTTCTATATTATTTTTGGGACTAACCTATTAACCGGAGGCCCAGCCCAGAATTACTGTTTTTTGCCTATTTTAGTGTTTCGAAGAAACGGAATATCAAACGGAGTCCAAACGGAATGAATCCTTCGGAAACGTGATCTTCTCACCGAATGTGATCCAGGAGACTTGGACCCTACTCCAAGAAGTGCCAGAGGCGGTCACGAGGGTGGGGGGCGCGCCCTCCCCCCTGGGCGCGCCCCCTACCTCGTGGGCCCCCCGATGCTCCACCGACGTACTCCTTCCTCCTATGTATACCTACGTACCCCCAACAGATCGGGGACGGAGCCAAGAACCTAATTCCACCGCCGTAACTTCCTGTATCCACGAGATCCCATCTTGGGGCCTGTTCTGGAGCTCTGCCGGAGGGGGCATCCACCACGGAGGGCTTCTACATCATCACCATAGCCCCTCCGATGAAGTGTAAGTAGTTTACTTCAGACCTTTGGGTCCATAGTTAGTAGCTAGATGGCTTCTTCTCTCTTTTTGGATCTCAATACAACGTTCTCCCCCTCTCTCGTGGAGATCTATTCGATGTAATCTTCTTTTTGCGGTGTGTTTGTTGAGACCGATGAATTGTGGGTTTATGACCCAGCTTATCTATGGAAAATATTTGATTCTTCTCTGAATTCTTTTATGTATGATTGAGTTATCTTTGCAAGTCTCTTCGAATTATCCGTTTGGTTTGGCCAACTAGATTGGTAGTTCTTGCAATGGGAGAAGTGTTTAGCTTTGGGTTCAATCTTGCGGTGACCTTACCCAGTGACAGAAAGGGTTGCAAGGCACGTATTGTATTGTTTCCATCGAGGATAACAAGATGGGGTATTTATCATATTGCATGAATTTATGCCTCTACATCATGTCATCTTGCTTAAGGCGTTACTCTGTTTTTAACTTAATACTCTAGATGCATGCTAGATAGCGGTCGGTGAGTGGAGTAATAGTAGTAGATGCAGAATCGTTTCGGTCTACTTGTCATGGACGTGATGCCTATATACATGATCATTGCCTGGATAACCTCATAACTATGCTCAATTCTGTCAATTGCTCAACAGTAATTTGTTCACCCACCGTAAAATACTTATGCTATTGAGAGAAGCCACTAGTGAAACCTATGGCCCCCGGGTCTATTCTCATCATATCAATCTCCATCACTTTATTTACTTGCTTTTGCTTTTACTTTTTACTTTGCATCTTTATACCAAAAATACCAAAAATATTATCTCTATCAGATCTCACCCTCGTAAGTGACCGTGAAGGGATTGACAACCCCTAAGCGTTGGTTGCAAGTAGCTATCGTTTTGTGCAGGTACGAGGGACTTGCGCGTGGTCTCCTACTGGATTGATACCTTTGTTCTCAAAAACTGAGGGAAATACTTATGCTACTTTACTGCATCATCCTCTCCTCTTCAGGGAAATCCAACGCAGTGCTCAAGAAGTAGCACGTGCCGACGGTCGGGGCATGTGGGGTGTGGAAGAAGGAGGAGGATGGGGGTTGGGTGTGGATTACCTTCCTGGATCAATGAGGCCGAGCAACATGAAGGAGGGTCGCCGATGAGGAGGCGGCACTGCAAGTAAGTTGTGAATGTTTCAACTTGGAAAGGAAGGCAGAAATAGGGGAAATGTGGCTTTTGGTAAGGGGGAGGGGGCGGGGAGTTAGATATTACCGCGGAAGCCAAATTTTTTGGATCGGTGCAGCGAAAAAACTGGCGCGCGAAGTGTCATCAGACAGGGTCCCTTATTCAGCACTGTGTACGATATGTGAACATTACAAACGATTCATATAGCTTAACCGGTGTGTGATGAGTTTGAACACGCAAATTTTGGTCTGAGTTTCCCTGGTTACAATGGTCATCCACGTCATTGCATAATTTGGGTACACAAAGGAGACTACAACACACCCACACTTTTTAATCAAGCAAGTTCAGCAATTAAACAGAGCTAGGTGACATAAACGTTACTCTAAAACATTAAAGGCTGATGCTCTTACTTAAACAAAACAAAGAGTACTACTCCTGCTGGTGCTCGTCGATTTTCGCCGCCTCCTTCATGTCCAGCTCGCGCCCGACGATGTCCTGGGGAAGGGGCTCAATGGCATCCATCGCACCATACTCGGCAAGCATCTTGCCATCTGTGTCCGCCATCTCTTTGGAAAAGGCCGCCACGAGCTGGGCATGGGCGGCCATGATCTGGGCTTGGACGGGCTCCGTCATGGCAAGATATGTTGCGGAGGAACAGATGGCTACTCGAACGCTCTCAGTGATTGCCAACTCTTTGGTCATGGGATGTCGACCTTTGTCGGAGAAGCTTCGTTCGTTTTGTGCGGTGACCGCCAGGAGCTGGGTGTGGGCGGCCTCGATATGGTCGTGGACGACCTCCATCAGGGCTAAGGCCGCCAACGAGGAATGGACAACTGTTGTGCCGCTCTCGCCAGTTGCTATTCCTGAGGCAGATGTTGCTGCCGCCACCTGGGAAGCAACAACGACCGTTTGGGTTGCCTTGGCCGCCAGGTCGCCGATTGCGGTCGCGCTCACGCAGCTTGTTAGCATGCACATGGAGGCTACGGCCGCTCTCTCGTTGGAGTGGACCGCCGAAGTTGCCCTCACGACGCGGGTCCACGTCCCCATCTTTCACCGACGACGATTGAATAGTGAAATGATATTTGGGGAGAGAACTAGTGTGCTTGACAAGCCAGCTGTGGACTGTAGCGGACGCACCTTCTCGCGTAAGCCATATGCATACTATACTCCGACGATGCTCCAAGATATTTTATACTGCATCTCACACGGTTGGTGATAATAAACTGTGTGCAATCTACTTGATTTTTCGTCTTGATTTGAATTACATAATGGGGTCACAACGGCAAAGGAGTGTGTTTGAATTGCTAGAACTTTTATCTGTAGTGAACATGCAACTATAGGTGTGTCGTCAAAAAATTTGGAATTATTCAGGGTTCGTTTGGACATTTTTATACATTAACTTGGTTTTCTAGGCATTTCAGGTGCAGAATTCAAAATTAAACTACGTGCTCATGCTCCGGTGCACCAAAGTGGGTTGTAAAATCATATATGTGTCCATGGGTTGATGCTTATGTACCATGCAAGAAATGGGGATGAATTTCAAACACCACGGCACCATGGCTCTCCGGCAAATGTTGAGGTACTTGCTTTTGTAATTCTAGTAAATCCAATACTCGTCTAAAATTCATGAACCTTGGCATGCTATCTGAAGGAAATATGCCCTAGAGGCAATAATAAAGTTATTATTTATTTCCTTATTTCATGATAAATGTTTATTATTCATGCTAGAATTGTATTAACCGAAAACTTAGTACATGTGTGAATACATAGACAAACAGAGTGTCACTAGTATGCCTCTACTTGACTAGCTCGTTGAATCAAAGATGGTTAAGTTTCCTAGCCATAAACATGAGTTGGCTTTTTATTAACGAGATCACATCATTAGGAGAATGATGTGATTGACTTAACCCATTCCGTTAGCTTCGCACTTGATCGTTTAGTATGTTGCTATTGCTTTCTTCATGACTTATACATGTTCCTATGACTATGAGATTATGCAACTCCCGTTTACCGGAGTAACACTTTGTGTGCTACCAAACATCACAACGTAACTGAGTGATTATAAAGGCGCTCTACAGGTGTCTCCGAAGGTACTTGTTGAGTGGGCATATTTCGAGATTAGGATTTGTCACTCCGATTGTCGGAGAGGTATCTCTGGGCTCTCTCGGTAATGCACATCACTATAAGCCTTGCAAGCAATGTGACTAATGAGTTAGTTGCGGGATGATGCATTACATAACGAGTAAAGAGACTTGCCAGTAACGAGATTGAACTAGGTATTGAGATACCGACGATTGACTCTCGGGCAAGTAACATACCGATGACAAAAGGAACAACGTATGTTGTTATGCGGTTTGACCGATAAAGATCTTCGTAGAATATGTAGGAGCCAATATAAGCATCCATGTTCCGCTATTGGTAATTGACGGAGACGTGTCTTGGTCATGTCTACATAGTTCTCGAACCCGTAGGGTCCGCACGCTTAACATTCTGTGATGATTTATATTATGAGTTATGTGTTTTGATGTACCGAAGGTAGTTTGGAGTCCCGGAGGAGAATGGGGACATGACGAGGAGTCTCGAAATGGTCGAGACGTAAAGATCGATATATTGGACAACTATATTTGGATATCGGAAAGGTTCCGAGTGATTCAGGTATTTATCGGAGTACCAGAGAGTTAAGGGAATTCGCCGGGGAGAAGTATTGGGCCTTATTGGGCCATACGGGAAAGAGAGAGGGGCTGCCTAGGGCAGGCCGCACGCCCCCCAAGGCCTAGTCCGAATTGGACTAGGGGGAGGGGCTGCGCCCCCTCCTTCCTTCCCTTCTCTCTTCCCATTCCTTCTCTCCTACTCCTACTAGGAAAGGAGGAGTCCTACTCTCGGTGGGAGTAGGACTCCCCCCCTTGGCGCGCCCTCCTCCTGGACCGGCCGCCTCCCCCCTAGCTCCTTTATATACGGGGGCAGCGGGGCACCCCAAGACACAAGTTAATCTGTTGATCTATTCCAGCCGTGTGCGGTGCCCCCCTCCATCATATTCCACCTCGGTCATATCGTAGTGGTGCTTAGGCAAAGCCTTGCGTCGGTAGCAACATCATCACCATCACCACGCCGTCGTGCTGACGGAACTCTCCCATGAAGCTCTGCTGGATCAGAGTTCGCGGGACATCATCGAGCTGAACATGTGCTGAACTCGGAGGTGCCGTACGTTCGGTACTTGGATCGGTCGGATCGTGAAGACGTACGACTACATCAACCGCGTTGTGCTAACGCTTCCGCTTTCGGTCTACGAGGGTACGTGGACTCACTCTCCCTGCTCATTGCTATGCATCACCATGATCTTGCGTGTGTGTAGGATTTTTTTTGAAAATACTACGTTCCCCAACAGTGGCATCCGAGCCAGGTTTATGCGTAGATGTTATATGCACGAGTAGAACACAAGTGAGTTGTGGGCGATACAAGTCATACTGCTTACCAGCATGTCATACTTTGGTTCGGCGGTATTGTTGGATAAAGCGGCCCGGACCGACATTACGCGTACGCTTACGCGAGACTGGTTCTACCGACGTGCTTTGCACATAGGTGGCTGGCGGGTGTCAGTTTCTCCAACTTTAGTTGAACCGAGTGTGGCTACGCCCGGTCCTTGTTGAAGGTTAAAACAACACTAACTTGACGAAATATCGTTGTGGTTTTGATGCGTAGGTAAGAACGGTTCTTGCTCAGCCCGTAGCAGCCACGTAAAACTTGCAACAACAAAGTAGAGGACGTCTAACTTGTTTTTGCAGGCATGTTGTGATGTGATATGGTCAAGACGTGATGAGATATAAATTGTTGTATGAGATGATCATGTTTTGTTCAAGTTATCAGCAACTGGCATGAGATTGTCTCTTTATTGCATAAGATGCAAGCGCCATATGATTGCTTTACTTTATCGCTATGCGATAGCAATAGTTGCAAAAGCAATAGTTGGCGAGACGACACATGGATAAAGATCAAGATGATGGAGATCATGGTGTCATGCCGGTGACAATGGAGATCATAACGGTACTTTGCAGATGGAGATCAAAGGCACAAGATGATGATGGCCATATCATGTCACATATTTTGATTGTATGTGATGTTTATCTTTTATACATCTTATTTTGCTTAGTTTGGCGTTAGCTTTGTAAGATGATCCGTTACTAAAATTTCAAGGTATAAGTGTTCTCCCTGAGTATGCATCGTTGCGAAAGTTCTTCGTGCCGAGACACCACATGATGATTGGGTGTGATAAGCTCTACGTTCAAATACAACGGGTGTAAGACAATTTTGCACACGCAGAATACTCAGGTTAAACTTGACGAGCCTAGCATATGCAGATATGGCCTTAGAACATTGAGACCGAAAGGTCGAGCGTGAATCATATAGTAGATATGATCAACATAGTGATGTTCACCATTAAACACTACTCCATCTCACGTGATGATCGGACATGGTTTAGTTGATTTTGATCACGTGATCACTTAGATGATTAGATGGATGTCTATCTAAGTGGGAGTTCTTAAGTAATATGATTAATTGAACTTTAATTTATCATGAACGTAGTCCTGATAGTATTTTGCAAATTATGTTGTAGATCAATAGCTCGCGTTATAGCTTCCCTATGTTTTTATATGTTCCTAGAGAAAACTAAGTTGAAAGATGTTAGTAGCAAAGATGCAGACTAGGTCCGTGAACTGAGGTTTATCCTCATTGCTGCACCGAAGAATTATGTCCTTGATGCACCGCTAGGTGACAGACCTATTGCAGGAGCAGATGCAGACGTTATGAATGTTGGCTAGCTCAAAATGATGACTACTTGATAGTTTAGTGCACCATGCTTTACGGCTTAGAATCGGGACTTCAAAGACGTTTTGAATGTCATGGACCATATGAGATGTTTCAGGAATTGAAGTTAATATTTCAAGAAAATACCTGAGTTGAGAGATATGAAGTCTCCAACAAGTTCTATAGCTAAAAGATGGAGGAGAATAGCTCAAGCAGTGAGCATGTGCTTAGAATGTCTGGGTACTACAATCACTTGAATCAAGTGGGAGTTAATCTTCGAGATAAGATAGTGATTGACAGAATTCTCTAGTCACCATCACCAAGTTACTGAAACTTCTTGATGAACTATAGTATGCAAGGGATGACGAAAACGATTCCCAAGTTCTTCGTGATGTTGAAATCGATGAAGGTAGAAATCAAGAAAGAGCATCAAAGTGTTGATGATCGACAAGACCACTAGTTTCAAGAAAAGGGCAAAGGGAAAGAAAGGAAACTTCAAGTAGAATGGCAAGCAAGTTGTCACTCCCGTGAAGAAGCCCAAAGCTGGGCCAAAGCCTGAAACTAAGTGCTTCTACTGCAAAGGAAATGGTCACTGGAAGCGGAAATGCCCTGAATATTTGGTGGATAAGAAGGATGGCAAAGTGAACAATGGTATATTTGATATACAAGTTATTGATGTGTACCTTACTAGTATTTATAGTAGCCCCTGAGTATTTGATACTTGTTCGGTTGCTAAGATTAGTAACTCGAAACAGGAGTTACAGAATAAACAGAGACTAGTTGAGAGTGAAGTGACGATGTGTGTTGAAAGTGGTTCCAAGATTGATATGATCATCATCGTACACTCCCTATACTGTCGAGATTAGTGTAGAACCTAAATAAATGTTATTTGGTGTTTGCATTGAGCATAAATATGATTAGATCATGTTTATTGCGATATGATTATTCATCTAAGACAAAGAATAAATTGTTATTCTGTTTACATGAATAAAACCTTCTGTGGTCATACACCCAATGTTGATGGTTTATTGAATCTTGATCATAGTAATACACATATTCATAATATTGATGCCAAAAGATGCAAAGTTGATAATGATAGTGCAACTTATTTGTGGCACTGCCGTTTGGGTCATATCGGTGTAAAGCGCATGAAGAAACTCCATAATGATGGACTTTTGGAATCACTTGATTATGAATCATTTGATGTTTGCAAACCGTGTCTTATGGGCAAGATGACTGAAACCCCATTCTCCAGAACAATGGAATGAGCTAGTGACTTATTGGAAATAATACATACCGATGTATGCAGTCCAATGAGTGTTGATGCTCGTGGCGGGTATCGTTATTTTCTGACCTTCACAGATGATTTGAACAGATATGGGTATATCTACTTAATGAAACACAAGTCTGAAACATTTGAAAAGTTCAAAGAATTTCAGAGTGAAGTGGAGAATCATCGTAACAAGAAAATAAATTTTCTACGATCTGATCGTGGAAGAGAATATTTGAGTTACGAGTTTGGCCTTCATATAAAACAATGTGGAATAGTTTCACAGCTCACGCCACCTGGAACACCATGATGACCCACAAGTATAGGGGATCTATCGTAGTCCTTTCGATAAGTAAGAGTGTCGAACCCAACGAGGAGCAGAAGGAAATGATAAGCGGTTTTTAGCAAGGTATTCTCTGCAAGTACTGAAATAAGTGGTAACAGATAGTTTTGTGATAAGATAAATTGCAACGAGCAACAAGTAACAAAAGTAAATAAAGTGCAGCAAGGTGGCCCAATCCTTTTTGTAGCAAAGGACAAGCCTGGACAAACTCTTATAATAGGAAAAGCGCTCCCGAGGACACATGGGAATATCGTCAAGCTAGTTTTCATCACGTTCATATGATTCACGTTCGGTACTTTGATAATTTGATATGTGGGTGGACCGGTGCTTGGATACTGCCCTTACTTGGACAAGCATCCCACTTATGATTAACCTATATTGCAAGCATCCACAACTACAACAAAAGTATTAAGGTAAACCTAACCATAGCATGAAACATATGGATCCAAATCATCCCCTTACGAAGCAACACATAAACTAGGGTTTAAGCTTCTATCACTCTAGCAACCCATCATCTACTTATTACTTCCCAATGCCTTCCTCTGGGCCCAAATAATGGTGAAGTGTTATGTAGTCGATGTTCACATAACACCACTAGAGGCTAGACAACATACATCTTATCAAAATATCGAACGAATACCAAATTCACATGACTACTAATAGCAAGACTTCTCCCTTGTCTTCAGGAACAAACGTAATTACTCACAAAGCATATTCATGTTCATAATCAGAGGGGTAATAATATGCATAAAGGATCTGAACATATGATCTTCCACCAAATAAACCAACTAGCATCAACTACAAGGAGTAATCAACACTACTAGCAACCTACTAGCACCAATCCCGGACTTGGAGACAAGAATTGGATACAAGAGATGAACTAGGGTTTGGAGATGAGATGGTGCTGGTGAAGATGTTGATGGAGATTGCCCTCTCCCAATGAGAGGAGCGTTGGTGATGACGATGGTGATGATTTCCCCCTCCCGAAGGGAAGTGTCCCCGGCAGAACAGCTCTGCCGGAGCCCTAGATTGGTTCCGCCAAGGTTCTGCCTCGTGGCGGCAGAGTCTCGTCCCGAAAGGTTGCTTCATTATTTTTTTCTCATCGAAAGACTTCATATAGGAGAAGATGGGCGTCGGAGAGCCACCAGGGGGCCCACGAGGTAGGGGGGCGCGCCCAGGGGGGGGGGGGGGGCGCCCCCCACCCTCATGAGCAGGGTGTGGGCCCCCTAGCCTTCATCTTTGGCGATGATTTTTCTTTATTTATTTTAAGGTATTCCGTGGAGTTTCAGGACTTTTGGAGTTGCGTAGAATAGGCCTCCAATATTTGCTCATTTTCCAGCCCAGAATTCCAGCTGCCGGCATTCTCCCTCTTCATATAAACCTTGTAAAATAAGAGAGAATAGCCATAAGTATTGTGACATAACGTGAAATAACAGCCCATAATGCAATAAATATTGTCATAAAAGCATGATGCAAAATGGACGTATCAACTCCCCCAAGCTTAGACCTCGCTTGTCCTCAAGTGAAAAGCCGATAACAATAAATATGTCCTCATGTTTAGAGGTAGAGGCGTCGATAAAAATAAAATACGGACATGAAGGCATCATGATTATTTCATAACAGCAACATATATAGATTTTTTCATATGATTACTCATGTTCAAGTGATGAACTTTTCACAAAGCCAAAGTATGAATCAAAAACCTTATTGGGCACTAACAATTATAATCTCAGTCATTGAAGCAATTGCAATTTATTGTAACATCGGAAAGAGTCTATGTCAGAGCTTAAAAGCAAGTCCACATACTCAACTATCACTTAGTCCTTCATAATTGCTAACACTCACGCGATACTTGTGGTTACGGAGTTTTAATCGGACACAGAGAAAGATAGGGGCTTATAGTTTTGCCCCACAACCTTTTACCTCAAGGGTAATGTCAATGATAATAATTCATGCTCCCCCACATCCAATTAGATATATATATATATATATATATATATATATATATATATATATATATATATATATATATATATATATATATATATATATATATATCATGTTCTTTCCAACATGCTGAGCTTGCCAAAGGATAAAATGAAAAAAGAAAGGTGAAGATCACCGTGACTCTTGCATAAGGTAGATAATAATAATTAAAGATAGACCCTTCGTAGAGGGAAGCAGAGGTTGTCATGCGCGTTTAGGGTTGATGCACAAAATCTTAATGCAAAAGAACATCACTTTATATTGCCCCTTGTATATGAACCTTTATTATGCAGTCCACCGCTTTTATTGCGTCCACAACAAGTTCGTACAAAGCTTATTTCTCTGCACTAATAAGTCATGCATATTTAGAGAGCAATTTTTATTGCTTGCACCGATGACATCTTACTTGAAGGATCTTACTTAATCCATAGGTAGATATGGTGGACTCTCATGGCAAAATTGGTTTAAGGGTATTTGGAAGCACAAGTAGTATTTCTACTTGATGCTGAGAATTTGGCTAGCATGAGGGGAAAGGCAAGCTCAACACGTTAGAGGATCCATGACAACATACTTTATCTCGGATGTAAGAAAACATAACTCATTATGTTGTCTTCCTTGTCCAACCTCAACTCTTTAGCATGTCATATTTTAATGAGTGCTCACAATCATAAAAGATGTCAATGATAATATATCTATATGTGAAACCTCTCTTTCCTTATTACTTCCTATTAATTGCAACGATGACCAAAGCTATATTTGCCAACTCCCAACAACTTTTAATCATCATACTCTCTCTATGTGAAGTCATTACTTTCAATAAGATCAATATGAACTCTTTGATTCTTTTTATTCTTTTTCTTCTAATCACCCAAGATCATGGCAAAATAATCAAGTCCTTGACTCAACACTAATCTTTATTATATAGCTCACGGACTCGATTACAAAGAAGGATCGTAAAGCAAAACTCAAAACTAGATCATGCCATGACTTTATTCTACTAAATCAAGATACTACTAATAGGATCGAACTAAGAAAAACGGTAAAGATAGGAGTTGTGATGGTGATACGATACCAGGGCACCTCCCCCAAGCTTGGCAGTTGTCAAGGGGAGTGCCCATACCCATGTGATTAAGTCTCCTTCTTTGTTGTTGGCGGTGGAAGTGTTGTTGATGATGGAGTCATTGCATTTTTCTTCTCTAGCTTGCGTCTGAGGCTAAAATTTTCCTCCCTCAGATCCTCATTCTCGAGCTCAAGTTTCATTATCTTTTTGCATAGTGCTGCCTTGCTGTCCTGCAAAAAACGAGATGGGATAGATTGGACCTTAGGGAGGCTTGACTTCTTGAACTCCACATGCATATCACCAGGTTGAGGTAGTGGGTCGTCCTCTTCATCGGAACTCATTTCCTCCTTCCTCTTTGGATCATAGTCTTCTTCTTCCTCCGTGGTCCAGCCATAATGCTCCACATCCCCATATACTTTTGGATTTGCAATATAATCAGCCATGTAGCTCTCTCCCTCCGAATCTTGGGAAGACATCTTGCTCTAATCTGCAGCAGCAACAACTCGAAACAAAAACAGAGGATATTTGCGTGATACGAGAGTCAAAACCTTCGGGAGTATATATAATGAATTTTTACCGATCAAAATACGTATCGTGCAAGGAAACGGAGTCCGGAAGGCACACAAGGTGCTCACGAGGTAGGGGGGCGCGCCCAGGGGGGGGGGGGGGGGGCGCCCTCCACCCTCGTGGAGGCCTCGTGTCCTCCCCGGACTGCTACTTATTTTTTCTATTTTTCTAAATATTCCAAAACGGAGAATTATTGCCTTAAAAATTGTTTTGGAGTCGGTTTACTTACTGTACCACATACCTATTCCTTTTCAGAGTCTGGAACATTCTGGAAAGTGTCCCTTATGTATTCCTCCGGGGTTACGGTCTCAATAATATTAGTTTCAACATTTATAGGATTACCTGAGATATAGTGTTTGATCCTTTGACCGTTTACCACCTTCGGATTTGTGCCTGCGAAGTTGTTGATTTTTATTGCACCGAAACGATAGACCTCCTCGATAACGTAGGTACCTTCCCATTTATAGAGAAGTTTTCTCGCAAAAAATCTTAAACGAGAGTTGTATAGCAATACATAATCACCTAAATTAAACTCACGCTTTTGTATCCTTTTGTCATGCCATCTTGTAACCTTTTCTTTAAACAACTTGGCATTTTCATAAGCTTGGGTTCTCCATTCACCAAGTGAGCTAATATCAAATAACCTCTTCTCACCGGCAAGTTTGAAATCATAGTTGAGCTCTTTAATAGCCCAATAGGCCTTATGTTCTAGTTTGAGAGGTAAGTGACAAGCTTTTCCATAGACCATTTTGTACGGAGACATACCCATAGGATTTTTATATGCAGTTCTATAGGCCCATAATGCATCATCAAGTTTCTTGGACCAATTCTTCCTAGACCTATTGACAGTCTTTTGCAAAATTAATTTGAGCTCTCTATTGCTCAATTCTACCTGACCACTAGACTGCGGGTGATATGGAGATGCAATTCTATGATTAACGTCATATTTAGCAAGCATCTTACGGAAAGCACCATGAATAAAGTGTGAACCACCACCAGTCATTAAATATCTAGGGACTCCAAACCTCGGAAAAATAACTTCCTTAAGCATTTTAATAGAAGTGTTATGATCAGCACTACTAGTTGGAATAGCTTCTACCCACTTAGTAACGTAATCAACAGCAACTAAAATATGTCTATATCCATTAGAGGCAGGAAAAGGTCCCATATAATCAAAGCCCCAAACATCAAATGGTTCAATAACAAGGGAATAATTCATAGGCATTTCTTGACGTCTACTAATAGTACCAATTCTTTGACATTCATCGCAAGACAACACAAACTTACAGGCATCCTTGAAGAGAGTAGGCC
The DNA here is from genome assembly GCA_963921465.1 of Triticum timopheevii. Classification (NCBI taxonomy): domain Eukaryota; kingdom Viridiplantae; phylum Streptophyta; class Magnoliopsida; order Poales; family Poaceae; genus Triticum; species Triticum timopheevii. The sequence goes on from OY997262.1 coordinate 433,145,463, forward strand.
AATAAAAACCGGATTGCAATTCTCCAGCATGGTGTCCTCCGTAAGCTTCGGAGTGACACTTGCGTAGGATCTGTTCCTGTTCATGCTCAGGTACACAACGTCTAATAACACCATCTACTCCTTCTTTATAAAGATGTGGGTCATCCCAAAAGTAATGTCGCAAGTCATAGAAAACCTTTTTATTTTGTTGGTATGTGAAGCTAGGTGGTATAAATTTAGCGACAATATAATTAGGATAATCAACATACCATGGACTGCTATGAGAAGTGCTTATGACATTTAATTGTTCATCAGGAAAGCTATCATCAATAGGTAGTGGGTCATCAATAACATTCTCTAACCTAGATAAGTTGTCTGCCACGGGGTTCTCAGCTCCTTTTCTATCAACAATATGTAAATCAAATTCTTGCAGCAGGATAACCCATCTAATAAGTCTAGGTTTTGCATCTTTCTTTTCCATAAGATATTTAATAGCAGCATGATCTGTGTGAATAGTTACTTTAGAATCAACAATACAGGGTCTGAATTTATCACAAGCAAATACAACTTCTAAAAGTTCCTTTTCGGTTGTAGCATAATTTCTTTGAGCATTGTCTAGAGTCTTACTAGCATAATGGATAACATTTAATTTCTTATCAACTCTTTGCCCTAGAACAACACCTACAACATAATCACTAGCATCACACATAATTTCAAAGGGTAAATTCCAATCAGGTGGTTGAACAACAGGTGCAGAGACTAATGCTTTCTTAAGTATTTCAAATGCTTCTACACAATCATCATCAAAGACAAATGGTACATCTTTTTGTAATAAATTAGTCAGAGGCCGAGAGATTTTTGAGAAGTCCTTAATGAACCTCCTATAAAATCCGGTGTGACCAAGGAAACTTCTTATACCTTTGATGTCCTTGGGACATGGCATCTTTTCAATAGCATCAACCTTGGCTTTATCAACTTCAATACCTCTTTCAGAAACTTTGTGCCCCAAGACAATACCTTCATTAACCATAAAGTGACACATTTCCCAATTCAAGACAAGATTAGTTTCTTCACATCTCTGCAAAACTCGAGCAAGATTGCTCAAGCAATCATCAAAAGAGGAACCATAGACGGAAAAGTCGTCCATGAAAACCTCACAAATCTTTTCGCAAAAGTCAGAGAATATAGCCATCATGCATCTTTGAAAGGTAGCAGGTGCATTACATAAACCGAAAGGCATACGTCTATAAGCAAAAGTACCAAAAGGGCATGTAAAAGTAGTCTTTGATTGATCTTTAGCTGACACAGGTATTTGAGAAAAACCAGAATAACCATCTAGAAAGCAATAATGTGTATGTTTGCATAATATTTCTAGCATTTGATCAATAAAAGGTAAGGGGTAATGATCTTTCTTAGTAGCTTTATTTAACTTACGGAAATCAATTACCATTCTATAACCTGTGATAATTCTTTGCGGAATCAATTCATCTTTATCATTAGGGACAACAGTAATACCTCCCTTCTTAGGGACACAATGGACAGGACTTACCCACTGACTATCAGCAACGGGATAAATTATACCTGCCTCCAGAAGCTTAAGTATTTCTTTTCTTACCACTTCCTTCATTTTAGGATTCAGACGTCGTTGAGGATCATAAACTGGTTTGGCATCAGCTTCCAAATTTATTTTATGTTGACATAGAGTGGGACTGATGCCCTTAAGATCATCCATAGTATATCCAATAGCGGCACGGTGCTTCTTCAGAGTTTTCAATAATCTTTCTTCTTCATGCTCTGAAAGGTTAGCACTAATAATAACATGATATATTTTCTTTTCATCAAGATAAGCATATTTAAGATTATCAGGCAATGGTTTAAGCTCAAACACGGGATCACCCTTGGGTGGAGGAGGATCCCCTAGGATTTCAACAGGCAAATTGTGTTGCAGAATAGGTTCCTGTTTAAAGAATACTTCATCTATTTCCCTTCTTTCATTCATGAACATATCATTTTCATGGTCTAGCAAATACTGTTCTAATGGATCACTAGGAGGTATAGCAATAGAAGCAAGACCAATAATTTCATCATTACTAGGCGATTCTTCCTCAGGATGTTGTTTACTAAATTTAGAGAAATTAAACTCATGAACCATATCATCCAAGCCAATAGTAACAACATTCTTTTCGCAGTCTATCATAGCATTAACAGTATTCAAGAAGGGTCTACCAAATATAATGGGACAAAAGCTATCTTGTGGAGAACCAAGAACAAGAAAATCAGCGGGATATTTGGTTTTCCCACACAAGACTTCAACATCTCTAACAATTCCCACTGGAGAAATAGTATCTCTATTGGCAAGTTTAATTCTGACATCAATTTCTTCTAACTCAGCAGGTGCAATATCATGCATAATTTCTCTGTATAAATCAATGGGTATTACACTAGCACTAGCACCCATATCACATAAGCCATGATAAAAATGATCTCCTATTTTAACAGAAATAACAGGCACGCCTACCACAGGTCTATGTTTATCTCTAACACAAGGTTTAGCAATTCTAGCAGTTTCACCCTGGAATTGAATAACACGCCCATCGATATTATCAGACAAGAGATCTTTAACAATAGCAATATTAGGTTCTACTTTGACTTGCTCAGGAGGTGTATAAGTTCTAATATTGCTTTTACAAACAACAGTTGAAGCTTTAGCATGATCCTTCATCCTAACAGGGAAAGGTGGTTTCTCAACATAAGAAGTGGGAACAATAGGATCATTATAAGTGACAATCTTTTCTTCAACTTTAATAGGTGCAGCTACTTTTACTTCTATGGGAGGATGATATTTAAACCACTTCTCCTTGGGGAGATCAACATAAGTAGCAAAAGATTCACAGAAAGAAGCTACTATCTCAGAGTCAAGTCCATATTTAGTGCTAAACTTACGGAAAATATCGGTATCCATAAAAGATTTAACACAATCAAACTTAGGTGTCATACCTGACTCCTTCGTCGAGGTCCCAATCTTTAGAGTTGCGTTTAATTCTATCCAATAAATTCCATCTGAATTCAATAGTCTTCATCATAAAAGAGCCAGCACAAGAAGTATCGAGCATGGTGCGATTGTTATCAGAAAGCCGAGCATAAAAACTTTGCATAATCACTTCTCTTGCGAGCTCATGATTGGGGCATGAATATAACATTGATTTAAGCCTCCCCCAAGCTTGAGCGATGCTTTCTCCTTCGCGAGGCCAAAAATTATATATATAATTGCGATCACGATGAACAAGATGCATAGGGTAATACTTTTGATGAAATTCCAATTTCAATCTTTTATAGTTCCATGATCTCATATCATCACATAGCCTATACCATGTCAATGCGTCTCCCTTTAAAGATAAAGGGAAAGCCTTCTTCTTAACAACATCATCGGGTATACCTGCAAGCTTAAATTGTCGACAAACATCATCCACATAGCATAGATGTTCATCAGGATGTTTTGTTCCATCTCCTGTAAAAGTGTTAGCTAGCAGTTTTTCCATCAAACCCGAAGGAATCTCAAAAGGAGTTTCATTTTCAATAGGTTCAGTAGGTTGAGTAGGTTGAGGAGCAACTCTTTGCACTACTGGACGGGGTGAAGATACCCCGAACAAGCCCCTCAGACAATTACTTTCCATAGTAACAAGTGACAGAAAATTTCAGCACACTAAATAAAATTTTCCTTACCAAATTCCACCTACCAAAGGCTCTTCACTCCCCGGCAACGACGCCAGAAAAGAGTCTTGATGACCCACAAGTATAGGGGATCTATCATAGTTCTTTCGATAAGTAAGAGTGTCAAACCCAACGAGGAGCAGAAGGAAATGATAAGCGGTTTTCATCAAGGTATTCTCTGCAAGTACTGAAATAAGTGGTAACAGATAGTTTTGTGATAAGATAAATTGCAACGAGCAACAAGTAACAAAAGTAAATAAAGTGCAGCAAGGTGGCCCAATCCTTTTTGTAGCAAAGGACAAGCCTGGACAAACTCTTATAATAGGAAAAGCGCTCCCGAGGACACATGGGAATATCGTCAAGCTAGTTTTCATCACGTTCATATGATTCACGTTCGGTACTTTGATAATTTGATATGTGGGTGGACCGGTGCTTGGGTACTGCCCTTACTTGGACAAGCATCCCACTTATGATTAACCTCTATTGCAAGCATCCGCAACTACAACAAAAGTATTAAGGTAAACCTAACCATAGCATGAAACATATGGATCCAAATCAGCCGCTTACGAAGCAACGCATAAACTAGGGTTTAAGCTTCTATCACTCTAGCAACCCATCATCTACTTATTACCTCCCAATGCCTTCCTCTGGGCCCAAATAATGGTGAAGTGTTATGTAGTCAATGTTCACATAACACCACTAGAGGCTAGACAACATACATCTTATCAAAATATCGAACGAATACCAAATTCACATGACTACTAATAGCAAGACTTCTCCCTTGTCTTCAGGAACAAACGTAATTACTCACAAAGCATATTCATGTTCATAATAAGAGGGGTAATAATATGCATAAAGGATCTGAACATATGATCTTCCACCAAATAAACCAACTAGCATCAACTACAAGGAGTAATCAACACTACTAGCAACCTACTAGCACCAGTCCCAGACTTGGAGACATGAATTGGATACAAGAGATGAACTAGGGTTTGGAGATGAGATGGTGCTGGTGAAGATGCTGATGGAGATTGCCCTCTCCCGATGAGAGGAGCGTTGGTGATGATTTCCCCCTCCTGGAGGGAAGTGTCCCCGGCAGAACAGCTCTGCCGGAGCCCTAGATTGGTTCCGCCAAGGTTCCGCCTCGTGGCGGCGGAGTCTCATCCCGAAAGGTTGCTTCATTATTTTTTTCTCATCGAAAGACTTCATATAGGAGAAGATGGGCGTCGGAGAGCCACCAGGGGCCCCACGAGGTAGGGGGGCGCGCCCCGGGGGGGGGGGGGGGGGAGGGAGGGGGCGCCCCCCATCCTCGTGAGCAGGGTGTGGGCCCCCTAGCCTTCATCTTTGGCGACGATTTTTCTTTATTTATTTTAAGGTATTCCATGGAGTTTCAGGACTTTTGGAGTTGCGTAGAATAGGCCTCCAATATTTGCTCCTTTTCTAGCCCAGAATTCCAGCTGCCAGCATTCTCCCTGTTCATATAAACCTTGTAAAATAAGAGAGAATAGCCATAAGTATTGTGACATAACATGAAATAACAGCCCATAATGCAATAAATATTGTCATAAAAGCATGATGCAAAATGGACGTATCACACCACAACGTTATGGTGTGTCCGAACACCGTAACCGCACTTTATTGGATATGGTGCGATCTATGATGTCTCTTATCGGTTTACCACTATCGTTTTGGGGTTATGCATTAGAGACAGTTGCATTCACTTTAAATAGCGCACCATCAAAATTCGTTGAGACGACGCCTTATAAACTATGGTTTGGTAAGAGACCAAAGTTGTCGTTTCTTAAAGTTTGGGGCTGCAATGCTTATGTGAAAAAGCTTCAACTTGATAAGCTCGAACCCAAATCGGAGAAGTGCATCTTCATAGGATACCCAAAGAAAATTGTTGGGTACACCTTCTATCACAGATCCAAAGGCAAAATCTTTGTTGCTAAAATGGATCCTTTCTAGAGGAGTTTTCTCTCGAAAGAAGTGAGTGGGAGGAAAGTAGAACTTGATGAGGTAATTGTACCTTCTCCCGAATTGGAAAGTAGTTCATCACAGAAATCAGTTCTAGTGATTCCTACACCAATTAGTGAGGAAGCTAATGATGATGACCATGAAAATTCAGTTCAAGTTACTACATAACCTCGTAGGTTTTCTAGAGTACGGTCCGCACCAGAGTGGTACGGTAATCCTATTCCGAAAGTCATGTTACTAGACCATGATGAACCTACAAACTATGAGGAAGCGATGATGAGCCCAGATTCCGCGAAATGGCTTGATGCCATGAAATCTGAGATGGGATCCATGTATGAAGACAAAGTGTGGACTTTGGTGGACTTGCCCGATGATTGGCAAGCCATTAAGAATAAATGGATGTCCAAGAGGAAGATGGACGCTGATAGTAATGTTACTATCTACAAAGCTTGACTTGTTGCGGAAGGTTTTCGACAAGTTCAAGGTGTTGAATACGATGAGATTTCTCACTCGTAATGATGCTTAAGTCTGTCTGAATCATGTTAGCAATTGCCACATTTTATGAAATCTGGCAAATGGGTGTAAAAACTGCATTCTTTAAATGGATATTCCTTAAAGAAGAGTTGTATATGATGCAACCAGAAGGTTTTGTCAATCCTAAAGATACTAACAAAGTGTGCATGCTCCAGCAATATATTTATGGACTGGTGCAAGCATCTCAGAGTTGGAATATACGCTTTGATGAGTTGATCAAAGCATATGTTTTCATACAGACTTTTGGAAAGGCCTGTATTTACAAGAAAGTGAGTGGGAGCACTACAGCCTTTCTGATAAGTATATGTGAATGATATATTTTTGATCGGAAATGATGTAGAATTTTTTGGAAAGCATAAAGGAGTGTTTGAAAGGAGTTTTTCAAATAAAGACCTCGGTGAAGCTGCTTGCAGATTGAGCATCAAGATCTATAGAGATAGATCAAGATGCTTGATAAGATTTTTCAATGATTACATACCTTGATAAGATTTTGAAATAGTTCAAAATGGAACAGTCAAAGAAGGAGTTCTTGCCTGTGTTACAAAGGTGTGAAGTTGAGTAAGACTCAAAACCCGACCATGGAAGAAAATAGAAAGAGAATGAAAAGTCATTCCCTATGCCTCAGTCATAGGTTCTATAAAGTATTCTATGCTGTGTACCAGTCCTATTGTGTACCTTATCATAAGTTTGGCAAGCGGGTACAATAGTGATCTAAGAGTAGATCAATGGACAGCGGTCAAATTATCCTTAGTGAGGACTAAGGAAATATTTCTCGATTATGGAAGTGATAAAAGAGCTCGTCGTAAAGAGTTACGTCGATGCAAGCTTTTACACCGATCCAGATGAATCTAAATCTCAATCTGGATACATATTGAAAGTGGGAGCAAATAGCTAGAGTAGCTCCATGCAGAGCATTGTAGACATAGAATATTTGCAAAATACATACGGCTCTGAATTTGACAGACCCGTTGACTAAACTTCTCTGACGAGCAAAACATGATCACACCTTAGTACTATTTGGGTGTTAATCACATAGCGATGTGAACTAGATTATTAACTCTAGTAAACCCTTTGGGTGTTGGTCACATGACGATGTGAGCTATGGATGTTAATCACATATAGATGTGAATATTTGTGTTAAATCACATGGTGATGTGAACTAGATTATTGATTCTAGTGCAAGTGGGAGACTGAAGGAAATATGCCCTAGAGGCAATAATAAAGTTATTATTTATTTCCTTATTTCATGATAAATGTTTATTATTCATGCTAGAATTGTATTAACCGGAAACTTAGTACATGTGTGAATACATAGACAAACAGAGTGTCACTAGTATGCCTCTACTTGACTAGCTCATTGAATCAAAGATGGTTAAGTTTCCTAGCCATAGACATGAGTTGTCATTGTTGGGGAACGTTGCAGAAAATAAAAATTTTCTACGCTTCACCAAGATCAATCTATGGAGTTCATCTAGCAACGAGAGAGAGGAGTGCATCTACATACCCTTGTAGATCGCGAGCGGAAGCATTCAAGAGAACGGGTTTGAGGGAGTCGTACTCGTCGTGATCCAAATCACCGATGATCCTAGTGCTGAACGGACAACACCTCCGCGTTCAACACACGTATGGTTAGGGAAGATGTCTCCTTCTTGATCCAGCAAGGGTAAAGGATAGGTTGATGAAGATCCAGCAGCACGACGGCGTGGTGGTGGATGCAGCAGCGATCTCGGCAGGGCTTCGCCAAGCTCTACGAGAGGGAGAGGTGTAGCAGAGGGAGAGGAAGGCGCCAGGAGCATGGGTTCGCAGCCCTCCCTCCCCCCTCTTTATATAGGGCCCCTAGGGGGGGCGCCGACCCTAGGAGATCCAATCTCCAAGGGGGGGGGGGGGGCAAGGGGGTGGCTTGCCCCCCAAGTCAAGTGGAGGCGCCCCCACCCCTAGGGTTTCCAACCCTAGGCGCAGGGGGCCCAGGGGGGCACACCAGCACACCAGCACACCAGGGGCTGGTTCCCCTCCCACTTCAGCCCATGGGGCCCTCGGGGATAGGTGGCCCCACCCGGTGGACCCCCCGGACCCCCTCCTTCATCCAGATTGCTTCATGCGCTGCCTCCGAGGCTGGCATGTACTCCACTTCACATGTAGATCCCGCCACGACGCTCTGGTTGCAACTGCACCAGCTTACTGCCCCTCCATTCAAAATATACACGTATCCGGTTTGTGACTTAGAGTCATCCAGATCTGTGTTGAAGCTAGCATCGACGTAACCCTTTACGACGAGCTCTTCGTCACCTCCATAAACGAGAAACATATCCTTAGTCCTCTTCAGGTACTTCAGGATATTCTTGACCGCTGTCCAGTGTTCCTTGCCGGGATTACTTTGGTACCTTCCTACCAAACTTACGGCAAGGTTTACATCAGGTCTGGTACACAACATGGCATACATAATAGACCCTATGGCTGAGGCATAGGGGATGACACTCATCTCTTCTTTATCTTCTGCCGTGGTCGGGCATTGAGCCGAGCTCAATCTCACACCTTGCAATACAGGCAAGAAGCCTTTCTTGGACTGATCCATATTGAACTTCTTCAATATCTTATCAAGGTATGTGCTTTGTGAAAGACCTATGAGGCATCTCGATCTATCCCTATAGATCTTGATGCCTAATATATAAGCAGCTTCTCCAAGGTCCTTCATTGAAAAACACTTGTTCAAGTAGGCCTTAATGCTGTCCAAAAGTTCTATATCATTTCCCATCAAAAGTATGTCATCTACATATAATATGAGAAATGCTACAGAGCTCCCACTCACTTTCTTGTAAACGCAGGCTTCTCCATAAGTCTGCATAAACCCAAACGCTTTGATCATCTCATCAAAGCGAATGTTCCAACTCCGAGATGCTTGCACCAGCCCATAAATGGATCGCTGGAGCTTGCATACCTTGTTAGCATTCTCAGGATCGACAAAACCTTCCGGTTGCATCATATACAGTTCTTGCTTAAGATAGCCATTAAGGAATGCCGTTTTGACGTCCATTTGCCATATCTCATAATCATAGTATGCGACAATTGCTAACATGATTCGGACGGACTTCAGCTTCGCTACGGGAGAGAAAGTCTCATTGTAGTCAACCCCTTGAACTTGCCGATAACCCTTAGCGACAAGTCGAGCTTTATAGATGGTAACATTACCATCCGCGTCCGTCTTCTTCTTAAAGATCCATTTATTTTCTATCGCTCACCGATCATCGGGCAAGTCTGTCAAAGTCCATACTTTGTTTTCATACATGGATCCTATCTCGGATTGCATGGCTTCAAGCCATTTGTTGGAATCTGGGCCCGCCATCACTTCTTCATAGTTCGAAGGTTCACCGTTGTCTAACAACATGATTTCCAGGACAGGGTTGCCATACCACTCTAGTGTGGAACGTGTCCTTGTGGACCTACGAAGTTCAGTAGCAACTTGATCTGAAGTACCTTGATCATCATCATTAATTTCCTCTCTAGTCGGTGTAGGTACCACAGGAACATTTTCCTGAGCTGCACTACTTTCCGATTCAAGAGGTAGTACTTCATCGAGTTCTACTTTCCTCCCACTTACTTCTTTCGAGAGAAACTCTTTCTCTAGAAAGGACCCGTTCTTGGCAAGAAAGATCTTGCCTTCGGATCTAAGGTAGAAGGTATACCAAATGGTTTCCTTAGGGTATCCTATGAAGACACATTTTTCCGACTTGGGTTTGAGCTTTTCAGGTTGAAGTTTCTTGACATAAGCATCGCATCCCCAAACTTTTAGAAATGACAGCTTAGGTTTCTTCCCAAACCACAATTCATATGGTGTCGTCTCAACGGATTTAGACGGTGCCCTGTTTAAAGTGAATGTAGCTGTCTCTAGAGCGTATCCCCAAAATGATAGCGGTAAATCGGTAAGAGACATTGTCGGTGTCAAAATCGGCAGATCTCGGGTAGGGGGTCCCGAACTGTGCGTCTGGGCGGATGGTAACAAGAGACAAGGGACACGATGTTTTTACCCAGGTTCGGGCCCTCTCGGTGGAGGTAACTCCCTACTCCTGCTTGATTAATATTGATGGTATTGGTATTACAAGAGTTGATCTACCACGAGATCTGAGAGGCTAAACCCTAGAAGCTAGCCTATGGTATGATTGTTGTTCGTCCTACGGACTAAAACTCTCCGGTTTATATAGACACCGGAGAGGGCTAGGGTTACACAGAGTTGGTTACAATGGGAGGAGATCTTCAGATCCTATCGCCAAACTTGCCTTCCACGCCAAGGAAAGTCCCTATCCGGACACGGGACGAAGTCTTCAATCTTGTATCTTCATAGTCCGGGAATCCGGCCAAAGGTCATAGTCCGGCCATCCGGACACCCCCTAATCCAGGACTCCCTCAGTAGCCCCCGAACCAGGCTTCAATGACGATGAGTTCGGTGCGCAAATTGTCTTCGGCATTGCAAGGCGGGTTCTTCTCCAGCTCCATATACTGGTAGAATAGTGTCCAGCTTTTGATAAATGTTGCGCTCCTTGGCTTCCACGCCCAATAAAGGCCATTTTCCACGTGTCGAACGAATGCGAAAAGCCAGGGTATTTTTACATTTTCCTCCCTAGCTGCGCAAATGAGCCGCCTATAAAAAGAGATGAGGATCTAGATCCAAATCATACCATCCTCCTTCCGCGAGTATTCATCGGAGCGCCTCTAACAAAGATCCATTCAATCATGGACAGTCGACGCGGCTCCTCCTCTCGCGTTCCCAGCCCTCAGCCTGGAGATTGGGAGGGATGCTCAGTCCCGCACAGCGAGCTAGTGGCGCTCCAAACCAAGGGATTTCTTCCCCTAGCCTGTTGGGGAACGTTGCAGAAAACAAAAATTTTCCTACTCGTTTCACCAAGATCCATCTAGGAGTTCATCTAGCAACGAGTCATCGGATGCATCTACGTACCTTGTAGATCGCGAGCGGAAGCGTTCAAAGAACGGGGATGATGTAGTCGAACACGACGTGATCCAAATCACCGATGACCAAGCGCCGAACGGATGGCACCTCCGCGTTCAACACACGTACGGGATGGGAGACGTCTCCTCCTTCTTGATCCAGCAAGGGGAAGGAGAGGTTGATGAAGATCCAGCAGCACGAAGCGTGGTGGTGGATGCAGGGCGTCATAGTAGCAGGGCTTCGCCTATACTACGAGAGAGAGACGTAACGGGGAGAGAGGGAGGCGCCAGGGGCTGGTCTGTGAAGTCCCTCCTCTCCCCCACTATATATAGGGGTGCTAGGGGGGGGGGCGCCGGCCCTAGGAGATGGAATCTCCTAGGGGGGGCGGCGGCCAAGGGTGGGGGGCTTGCCCCCCAAGCAAGGGGGCGCCCCCTTTAGGGTTTCCTCTCAACCCTAGCCGCATGGGCCCTAGGGGAGTGGCGCCCCAGCCCACTTTGGGCTGGGTTCCCTCCCACTTCAGCCCATGGGGTCCCCCGGGATAGGTGGCCCCACCCGGTGGACCCCCGAGACCCTTCCGGTGGTCCCGGTACAATACCGGTGACCCCGAAACTTGTCCCGATGGCCGAAACAGTACTTCCTATATATAATTCTTTACCTCCGGACCATTCCGAAACTCCTCGTGACGTCCGGGATCTCATCTGGGACTCCGAACAACATTGGGGTTACTGCATATACATATCTTCACAACCCTAGCGTCACCGAACCTTAAGTGTGTAGACCCTACGGGTTCGGGAGACATGTAGACATGACCGAGATCGCTCTCCGGTCAATAACCAACAGCGGGATCTGGATACCCATGTTGGCTCCCACATGCTCCACGATGATCCCATCGGATGAACCACGATGTCGAGGATTCAAACAACCCCGTATACAATTCCCTTTGTTAATCGATATGTTACTTGCCCGAGATTCGATCGTCGGTATCCCAATACCTCGTTCAATCTCGTTACCGGCAAGTCACTTTACTCGTACCGTAATGCATGATCCCGTGACCAGACACTTGGTCACTTTGAGCTCATTATGATGATGCATTACCGAGTGGGCCCAGTGATACCTCTCCGTCATACGGAGTGACAAATCCCAGTCTTGATCCATGTCAACCCAACAGACACTTTCGGAGATACCCGTAGTATACCTTTATAGTCACCCAGTTACGTTGTGACGTTTGGCACACCCAAAGCACTCCTACGGTATCCGGGAGTTACATGATCTCATGGTCTAAGGAAAAGATACTTTGACATTGGAAAACTCTAGCAAACGAACTATACGATGTTGTGCTATGTTTAGGATTGGGTCTTGTCCATCACATCATTCTCCTAATGATGTGATCTCGTCATCAACGACATCCAATGTCCATAGTCAGGAAACCATGACTATCTGTTGATCAACGAGCTAGTCAACTAGAGGCTTACTAGGGACATGTTGGTGTCTATTATTCACACATGTATTACGATTTCCGGATAATACAATTATAGCATGAATAAAGACAATTATCATGAACAAGGAAATATAATAATAATGCTTTTATTATTGCCTCTAGGGCATATTTCCAACAGTCTCCCACTTGCATAGAGTCAATAATCTAGTTACACTGTGATGAATCGAACACCCATGGAATTCTGGTGTTGATCATGTTTTGCTCTAGGGAGAGGTTTAGTCAACGGATCCGCTACATTCAGGTCCGTATGTACTTTACAAATCTCTATGTCTCCATCTTGAACATTTTCACGAATGGAGTTGAAGCGACGCTTGATGTGCCTTGTCTTCTTGTGAAACCTGGGCTCCTTTGCAAGAGCAATAGCTCCAGTGTTGTACAGAACAGCTTGATCAGCCCCGACGCATTGGGTATGACTCCTAGGTCGGTGATGAACTCCTTCACCCATATTGCTTCATGTGCTGCCTCCGAGGCTGCCATGTACTCCGCTTCACATGTAGATCCCGCCACGACGCTCTGCTTGCAACTGCACCAGCTTACTGCCCCACCATTCAAAATATACACGTATCCGGTTTGTGACTTAGAGTCATCCAGATCTGTGTCGAAGCTGGCGTCGATGTAACCCTTTACGACGAGCTCTTCGTCACCTCCATAAACGAGAAACATTTCCTTTGTCCTTTTCAGGTACTTTAGGATATTCTTGACCGCTGTCCAGTGTTCCTTGCCGGGATTACTTTGGTACCTTCCTACCAAACTTACGGCAAGGTTTACATCAAGTCTGGTACACAGCATGGCATACATAATAGAACCTATGGTTGAGGCATAGGGGATGACACTCATCTCTTCTATATCTTCTACCGTGGTCGGACATTGAGCTGAGCTCAATTTCACACCTTGTAACACAGGCAAGAACCCCTTCTTAGATTGATCCATATTGAACTTCTTCAATATCTTATCAAGGTATGTGCTTTGTGAAAGACCTATGAGGCGTCTTGATCTATCTCTATAGATCTTGATGCCTAATATATAAGCAACTTCTCCAAGGTCCTTCATTGAAAAACTCTTATTCAAATAGGCCTTGATGCTGTCCAAGAGTTCTATATCATTTCCCATCAAAAGTATGTCATCTACATATAGTATGAGAAATGCTACAGAGCTCCCACTCACTTTCTTGTAAACGCAGGCTTCTCCATAAGTCTGTGTAAACCCAAACGCTTTGATCATCTCATCAAAGCGAATGTTCCAACTCCGAGATGCTTGCACCAGCCCAGAAATCGAGCGTTGGAGCTTGCACACCTTGTCAGCATTCTTAGGATCGACAAAACCTTCCGGCTGCATCATATACAATTCTTCCTTAAGGAAACCATTAAGGAATGCCGTTTTGACATCCATTTCCCATATTTCATAATCGTAGAATGCGGCAATTGCTAACATGATTCGGACGGACTTCAGCTTCGCTACCGGTGAGAAAGTCTCATCGTAGTCAACCCCTTGAACTTGTCGATAACCCTTAGCGACAAGCCGAGCTTTATAGATGGTCACATTACCATCCGCGTCTGTCTTCCTCTTAAAGATCCATTTATTTTTCTATGGCTCGCCGTTCAACGAGCAAGTCAGTCAAAGTCCATACTTCGTTTTCGTACATGGATCCTATCTCGGATTTCATGGCTTCTAGCCATTTGTCGGAATCCGGGCCCGCCATCGCTTCTTCATAGTTCGAAGGTTCATCGTTGTCTAACAACATGATTTCCAAGACAGGGTTGCCGTACCACTCTGGTGCGGAACGTGTCCTTGTGGACCTTCGAATTTCAGTAGGAGCTTGATCAGAAGTATCTTGATCATCATCAATAACTTCCTCTCTAGTAGGTGCAGGCACCTCAGGAACATTTTCTTGAGTTGTGCCATTTTCCGGTTCAAGAGGTAACACTTCATCAAGTTCTACTTTCCTCCCACTTACTTCTTTCGAGAGAAACTCTTTCTCTAGAAAGAATCCATTCTTGGCAACAAAGATCTTGCCTTCGGATCTGAGGTAGAAGGTATACCCAACAGTTTCTTTAGGGTATCCTATGAAGACGCATTTTTCCGACTTGGGTTCGAGCTTTTCAGGTTGAAGTTTCTTGACATAAGCATCGCATCCCCAAACTTTCAGAAACGACAACTTAGGTTTCTTACCAAACCATAATTCAAACGGTGTCGTCTCAACGGATTTCGACGGAGCCCTATTTAAAGTGAATGCGGCAGTCTCTAAAGCATAGCCCCAAAAAGATAGCAGTAAATCGGTAAGAGACATCATAGACCGCACCATATCTAATAGAGTGCGATTACGACGTTCGGACACACCATTACACTAAGGTCTTCCAGGCGGCGTGAGTTGTGAAACTATTCCATATTTTCTTAAGTGTATGCCAAATTCGTGACTCAAGTATTCTCCTCCACGATCTGATCGTAGAAACTTGATTTTCCTGTCATGTTGATTATCAACCTCACTCTGAAATTCCTTGAACTTTTCAAAGGTTTCAGACTTGTGTTTCATTAGGTAGATATACCCATATCTACTCAAATCATCAGTGAGGGTGAGAACATAACAATAGCCACCGCGAGCCTCAACACTCATTGGACCGCACACATCAGTATGTATGATTTCCAATAAGTTGGTTGCTCGCTCCATTGTTCCTGAGAACGGAGTCTTGGTCATCTTACCCATGAGGCATGGTTCGCACGTGTCAAATGATTCGTAATCAAGAGACTCTAAAAGTCCATCTGCATGGAGCTTCTTCATGCGTTTGACACCTATGTGACCAAGGCGGCAGTGCCACAAGTATGTGGGACTATCATTATCAACTTTACATCTTTTGGTACTCACACTATGAATATGTGTAGCATTACGCTCGAGATTCATTAAGAATAAACCATTCACCATAGGAGCATGACCATAAAACATATCTCTCATATAAATAGAACAACCATTATTCTCGGATTTAAATGAGTAGCCATCTCGAATTAAACGAGATCCCGATACAATGTTCATGCTCAAAGCTGGCACTAAATAACAATTATTAAGGTTTAAAACTAATCCCGAAGGTAAACATAGAGGTAGCGTGCCAACGGCGATCACATTGACCTTGGAACCATTCCCGACGCGCATCGTCACCTCGTCCTTTGCCAGTCTCTGCTTATTCCGCAGCCCCTGTTTTGAGTTACAAATGTGAGCAACTGCACCGGTATCAAATACCCAGGAGCTACTACGGGTACTAGTAAGGTACACATCAATTACATGTATATCATATATACCTTTTGTTTTGCCGGCCTTCTTGTCCGCTAAGTATTTGGGGCAGTTCCGCTTCCAGTGACCACTTCCCTTACAATAAAAGCACTCGGTCTCGGGCTTGGGTCCATTCTTTGGCTTCTTCCCGGCAGCTTGCTTGCCGGGCGCGGCAACTCCCTTGCCGTCCTTCTTGAAGTTCTGTTTACCCTTGCCCTTCTTGAACTTAGTGGTTTTATTGACCATCAACACTTGATGTTCCTTCTTGACTTCTACCTCTGCTGATTTCAGCATTGCAAATACCTCAGGAATGGTCTTTTCCATTCCCTGCATATTGAAGTTCATCACAAAGCTCTTGTAGCTCGGTGGAAGCGACTAGAGGATTTTGTCAATGACCGCATCATCCGGGAGATTAACTCCCAGCTGAGTCAAGCGGTTATGTAACCCAGACATAGTGAGTATGTGCTCACTGACAGAACTATTTTCCTCCATCTTACAGCTGAAGAATTTGTCGGAGACTTCATATCTCTCGACCCGGGCATGAGCTTGGAAAACCATTTTCAGCTCTTCGAACATCTCATATGCTCCATGTCTCTCAAAATGCTTTTGGAGCCCCGGCTCTAGGCTGTAAAGCATGCCGCACTGAACGAGGGAGTAGTCATCGGTACGTGCCTGCCAAGCGTTCATAACGTCTTGTTCTGCAGGGAGAACAGGTGCGTCACCCAGCGGTGCTTGTAGGACATAATCTTTCTTGGCAGCTATGAGGATGATCCTCAGGTTCCGGACCCAGTCCGTATAGTTGCTGCCATCGTCTTTCAGCTTGGTTTTCTCTAGGAACACGTCGAAGTTGAGGACTACGTTGGCCATTTGATCTACAAGACATATTGTAAAGATTTTAGACTAAGTTCATGATAATTAAGTTCATCTAATCAACTTATTTAATGAACTCCCACTTAGATAGACATCCCTCTTCTAGTCATCTAAGTATAACATGATCCGAGTCAACTAGGCCGTGTCCGATCATCACGTTAGACGGACTAGTCAACGTCGGTGAACATCTTCATGTTGATCGTATCTTCTATACGACTCATGCTCGACCTTTCGGTCTTCTGTGTTCCGAGGCCATGTCTATACACATGCTAGGCTCGTCAAGTCAACCTAAGTGTTTGCATGTGTAAATCTGTCTTACACCCGTTGTATGTGAACGTTTTGAATCAAACACCCGATCATCACGTGGTGCATTGAAACAACGAACTATCGCAACGGTGCACAGTTAGGGGGAACACTTTCTTGAAATTATTATGAGGGATCATCTTATTTACTACCGTCGTTCTAAGTAAACAAGATGCAAAACATGATAAACATCAAATGCAATCAAATAATAATAGTGACATGATATGGCCAATATCACATAGCTCCTTTGGTCTCCATCTTGGGGCTCCATGATCATCTTGTCACCGGCTTGACACCATGATCTCCATCATCATGATCCCCATCATCGTGTCTCCATGAAGTTGCTCGCCAACTATTACTTCTACTACTATGGCTAATGCGTTTAGCAATAAAGTAAAGTAATTTACATGGCGTTTCTCAATGACACACAGGTCATACGAAAAAATAAAGACAACTCCTATGGCTCCTGCCGGTTGTCATACTCATCGACATGCAAGTCGTCATTCCTATTACAATAGCATGAACATCTCATACATCACATATAGATCATTCATCATTCATCACAACTTTGGCCATATCATATCACAAAGCACTTGCTGCAAAAACAAGTTGGACGTCCTCTAATTGTTGTTGCATGTTTTACGTGGCTGAAGTAGGGTTCTAGCAAGAACGTTTTCTTACCTACGTGAAACCACAACGTGATTTGTCAACTTCTATTTACCCTTCATAAGGACCCTTTTCATCGAATCCGCTCCAACTAAAGTAGGAGAAACAGACACCCGCCAGCCACCTTATGCAACTAGTGCATGTTAGTCGGTGGAACCGGTCTCACGTAAGCGTACGTGTAAGGTTGGTCCGGGCCGCTTCATCCCACAATACCGTTGAAGCAAGATAACACTAGTAGCGGTAAGAAAGTTGACAACATCTACGCCCACAACAAATTGTGTTCTACTCGCGCAAGAAGAACTACGCATAGACCTAGCTCATGATGCCACTGTTGGGGAACGTTGCAGAAAACAAAAATTTTCCTACTCGTTTCACCAAGATCCATCTAGGAGTTCATCTAGCAACGAGTCATCGGATGCATCTACGTACCTTGTAGATCGCGAGCGGAAGCGTTCGAAGAACGGGGATGATGTAGTCGAACACGACGTGATCCAAATCACCGATGACCAAGCGCCGAACGGACGGCACCTCCGCGTTCAACACACGTACGGGACGGGAGACGTCTCCTCCTTCTTGATCCAGCAAGGGGAAGGAGAGGTTGATGAAGATCCAGCAGCACGACGGCGTGGTGGTGGATGTAGGGCGTCACAGTAGCAGGGCTTCGCCTATACTACGAGAGAGAGACGTAACGGGGAGAGAGGGAGGCGCCAGGGGCTGGTCTGTGAAGTCCCTCCTCTCCCCCACTATATATAGGGGTGCTAGGGGGGCGCCGGCCCTAGGAGATGGAATCTCCTAGGGGGGGGGGCGGCGGCCAAGGGTGGGGGGCTTGCCCCCAAGCAAGGGGGCGCCCCCTTTAGGGTTTCCCCTCAACCCTAGCCGCATGGGCCCTAGGGGAGTGGCGCCCCAGCCCACTTTGGGCTGGGTTCCCTCCCACTTCAGCCCATGGGGCCCCCCGGGATAGGTGGCCCCACCCGGTGGACCCCCGGGACCCTTCCGGTGGTCCCGGTACAATACCGGTGACCCCGAAACTTGTCCCGATGGCCGAAACAGCACTTCCTATATATAATTCTTTACCTCCGGACCATTCCAGAACTCCTCGTGACGTCCGGGATCTCATCCGGGACTCCGAACAACATTCGGGTTACTGCATATACATATCTTCACAACCCTAGCGTCACCGAACCTTAAGTGTGTAGACCCTACGGGTTCGGGAGACATGTAGACATGACCGAGATCGCTCTCCGGTCAATAACCAACAGCGGGATCTGGATACCCATGTTGGCTCCCACATGCTCCACGATGATCTCATCGGATGAACCACGATGTCGAGGATTCAAACAACCCCATATACAATTCCCTTTGTCAATCGATATGTTACTTGCCCGAGATTCGATCGTCGGTATCCCAATACCTCGTTCAATCTCGTTACCGGCAAGTCACTTTACTCGTACCGTAATGCATGATCCCGTGACCAGACACTTGGTCACTTTGAGCTCATTATGATGATGCATTACCGAGTGGGCCCAGTGATACCTCTCCGTCATACGGAGTGACAAATCCCAGTCTTGATCCATGTCAACCCAACAGACACTTTCGGAGATACCCGTAGTATACCTTTATAGTCACCCAGTTATGTTGTGACGTTTGGCACACCCAAAGCACTCCTACGGTATCCGGGAGTTACACGATCTCATGGTCTAAGGAAAAGATACTTTGACATTGGAAAATTCTAGCAAATGAACTATACGATCTTGTGCTATGTTTAGGATTGGGTCTTGTCCATCACATCATTCTCCTAATGATGTGATCTCGTCATCAATGACATCCAATGTCCATAGTCAGGAAACCATGACTATCTGTTGATCAACGAGCTAGTCAACTAGAGGCTTACTAGGGACATGTTGGTGTCTATTATTCACACATGTATTATGATTTCCGGATAATACAATTATAGCATGAATAAAGACACTTATCATGAACAAGGAAATATAATAATAATGCTTTTATTATTGCCTCTAGGGCATATTTCCAACACAGCCTTCCTGGTTCCGGTTCAAGCCGGACTCGCCACCTACAAGGGCAGAAAACAGGCGGAGAGCGTCCCCAATCGCTCCAAAGGAGAGCGGGTATGCTTTGTCCCTTATCTAATAAGAGGACTCAGATTTCCAATACATCCGTTTCTCCGGGGGCTCCGGGAGTTCTACGGCCTCCAGCTGCACCACCTTACGCCTGCCTCCATAATGCACATCGCGGGCTTCGTGGCCCTTTGCGAGCTGTTCTTGGGCGTCGAGGCTCATTTTGCACTGTGGAAAAGATTATTTTGCCTCGTACCCCGTTCTCATGAGGGGTAAATATATCAAGTGGGCGGAGCCGAACTATGGCGCATCGCCGGGACCGGATATCCATCCGGAACCCCGAAGAAGGCGTCCGACAACTGGCCTTCGGAATGGTTTTACATGGAAGACGCCCCGCTACCGGATCCAGTTCAGATCGGCCTCCCGGAGTTCAGTAATGCTCCTCTGAAGAAACGCCTAAGTTGGCGTTCGCGGAGCCCTCAACGGGAGGACGATAGGGACGTCCTGTACCTGATGGGCCGAATAAGATTATTGGCTCATTCTGGATTGACCATGATTGGGGTCATGGCCACATGCATTATGCGGGGGGTGCAGCCGCTCCAATATAGGGACCACCCCATGTGGGATTTCAACGGGGAGGATGATGCCACCCGTCATGGCCGTAAGGGGCCGGGATCGGTCGCTGATCTGGTGAAGATCTTGTCCGGCCTGTACAAAGGGGAAAAGGAGGATTTTCTCCATGTTAGCCCATTGAACGGATTTTCTATGAACAATCCTCGAAGCTGGGTAAGCACACAATTTTACTCATCTACCCGATTTCGAAATTCCCATGATTGAGTATTCAGTCTGGTGATATTAACGCAGGAGTTACGCCAGACGGTGAAGGAGATCAACAGCTCTCCCCCACAGCCCGAGGACCCGGAACAATCCCTCGATCCAGATTCCCAAGAGGATCCGGACTTATGTGTGGAGTTAATTGATGGGGTGTTTCATCAATTGAGTAAGGACAACACCTTAGTGGCCATTACGGCCGATTATCCCGGATTACTTCCAGCCTCAAAGGTAGCCGAGACCGAAGTCCTGGTACTTTGAAGGAGATCCATCCATGCCTTATTTTGAATGCTGTAGACCAATAGTGTTTCGTTTTGCAGGGGAAATCCTTGAGGCGGAGTGCGGGGCCCGCGGTGGGCAGCCAACAAGGGCCGCTAAAGCCCGGCGGGCAAAAAAGAAGTGCGGACCAGATCGAGACTCCGGTGCAACAGTACAGCATGCGAATTTCACGCCTAGGGTCTATGCCCTTAAGTCATTCTAACGCTCATGTTCTTCTTAGGAAGAAGAGAGCCCGCCGGACTATATCCACCGGCCAAACTTCAAGGCCGGGTCCGGAAGCGGAGGCGGACACGGGACGCGTGTTGGGCGTTCCTCCGACAGAGGATGCAGACGGGCTATCTGCCACCAATTCAGAGGTGGAGAGCGCCATGAACCACCGGCAGCGCCGGACTGTTCTTCAGGACGCACGATTTCCCCCGAAGGCATTGGACGCCTTTAATACAGGAGATGTGTACCTCCGTGCCGCTCGAAATGGTCTAGCTAGGGCCACGGAGCAGTATGTAAAAGACATACGGGTGAGTAAATCTGATAGTTATATATGTCAGCAGCCCCCGAGACTTGAAATAGTTAAGATAACTGTTTTAAGGATCATGTGTTATGCAGGGTCTTACAGAGAAGAACACGCAACTGTCTTAGGAGTTGGCAGAGTGCAAGGCCCAACTTGAGGCCGCACTGGCCGCTTCAACAATTGGAAAGGAGACCCCCTCAAGTAATGTATGTTCCCAAAAATAATTCCATTGCGAAGTGCGGCATGTGTGCAATGTTGACGATAACAATGCAGATGAAGCCGGAGTAAATCCGAACAAGCAACAACTCCTACGCCAGCTAAAGGCTGGCGAGAGCATGCTGACAAGGGTGAGGCAAGAGAAGAACAAACTTCAAGACGCCAATACCCAGCTGGGCGAGGAACTAAAGGATGTTCGTATCCAGCTGTCTGCTTCCGTAAAGGAGAATCAGCGACTTCGACGCGACATTTTTAGTAAGTGCTTGAACGAATTCTCGAAAAAAAAATTCGGCGAGGAAGTCGATTGACAGAGCTATGTCTGTAGGTCCGCTGACAGGTCGTCCTGTGGAGGAAATGCCCGGTTCAACGGGGGACCTTCTTCCTGAGCTGTTGCAACTGCACGAACGAGTTCGGCAGGCAATGCAGGGCCTCGTCCAGGCTATGTGGCCATCCCTCTCCGTGCCCGAAGGCCTTGGGGAGCTTGCCAAGAAGCTTGAGGGAGTGCGGCAGCGCTTCCAATTGTGGAAGATCTCGGCCTGTCGTCAAGGTGCCAGGGAGGCCTGGGCCATGGTGAAGACTCAGTACACGAAGGCGGACCCGAACCACATGGCCGAGGTCGGCCCTATGGGTCCGGACGGAAAGGAGATCCCTGTCAGTTTAGTATATGGCCAGGTAGAGCTGGCTGCAAAGTATTCTCAACAGGACTACAAATTAGACTGCCTGTTGGATGGTATTGAAGAAGAATATACCAAGTCGGATTGACTCTGTAATTTAAAATGACATGAAAAATGCCTTCTAGCCGGATTGTAGATCATTTGTCATTGCGGACCTTTTCGCTTCGACGTCTGGACCCTATAGTCCCGAGTGTGTCTGAATACCCTCTTGATTATGTAAGAACCGGGGCATGCATGGAGATAAGGCGTAGGGGTCATAATTGCTTTAGCAGACAAGTGCCCAACTAGTTATGTTATATTACATGGTTAGTAAGAAACATCTTCCAGGGAGAATAGTTCCGTTAGGGGTTCCTTTCCCTGGGAGGCATGCCCTAAAGTGCATGTTCGAACTGCTAAAAAGAGCAGAAAAGCGTCTGGGGGCAGATAAATAAACAAGAAAAATCATCTTTTAGTTCACCGACCGAATATTCCCTTAAGAACGCTAGCTTTTGGCTTCACCCAGTCTGAGGTACACATCCAGCTGACCCGGCAGTAACAATCGCAGAGGTGCTCCCTTTACCACCTAGCCGAACGAACGTGAACGTAGGGGTAAGCACAAGAGCCAGGCAACCCAGCTTGGCCAAAACTTAAGTCATATCGATGCATATAATGGTGTATAAAAGGTTCATGCGGAAGTGTAACGCATGTTTTGGGCATGAGGCCCGTTTATATAAACTTCTGATAAAGAAGCCCCCAGGTATGATGAGCGCGGGTGGCGCGTCAAGTATGTGCGGACGATGCGCAGGCAAGCCCCTAAGGGCTTGGGAGAAGAAAAAGGAAAAGGGAGGAAGAAGGAGAGAAATGCCAGACAGCTTAATGTGAAAAAAGGGGACAGAGGAAGGAGACGAACACGGAGTCCGGCGCTAGGCGTAGAATCTTCGTAGACGTGCTGCGTTCCATGGGTTCGGCTTGAGTCGGTTGTCTGATGCGTTTCACAGACGGTACGCTCCGCCAGTTAGTACTTGGTCGATTATGAAGGGACCCTCCCATTTGGGCTTTAGTTTGTCCTTTTTCTTGTCCGGCAGGCGTAGAACTAGTTCGCCAACGTTGTAAGTTTTGGCCCGTACTTCTTGGCTTTGATATCTTCGAGCCTGTTGTTGATAGAATGCGGAACGAGCTTTTGCCACGTCGCGCTCCTCCTCCAATGCGTCCAAGCTGTCCCGCCGATCGAGCTCGGCTTCTCTTTCTTCGTACATGCGCACTCGAGGTGAGTCATGTATTATGTCGCAGGGCAGAACTGCCTCTGCACCGTATACCATAAAAAATGGTGTGAATCCGGTAGTGCGATTCGGCGTGGTCCGCAGCCCCCAGAGTACGGAGTCAAGCTCCTCTACCCAGTGCGTGTTTGATTCCTTGAGGGATCGCACTAGTCTGGGTTTGATGCCGCTCATAATAAGACCGTTGGCCCGTTCGACTTGACCGTTAGTTTGTGGGTGATAGACTGAAGCGTAGTCGAGCTTGATGCCCATGTTTTTGCACCAGAGTTTAACTTCGTCGACTGTAAAGTTTGTGCCGTTGTCAGTTATGATGCTGAGGGGGACGCCGTAACGGTGTACAACCCCGGATATGAAGTCTATCACCGGTCCGGATTCGGCCGTCTTTACAGGCTTGGCCTCTATCCATTTGGTGAATTTGTCCACCATAACTAGTAGGTATTTTTTATTGTGGGTTCCTCCTTTAAGGGGTCCAACCATGTCAAGCCCCCAGACCGCAAAAGGCCAGGTAATGGGTATGGTTTGTAGGGCAGTAGGCGGCATGTGGCTTTGATTGGCGAATAATTGGCAACCGACGCATCGCTGCACTAAGTCCTGAGCGTCTGCCCGGGCCGTCGGCCAATAAAATCCGGTACGGAAGGCCTTGCTTACGAGGGCCCGGGCTGCGGCGTGGTGCCCGCCGAGTCCGGCATGGATTTTAGCCAGAAGGTTTCGCCCTTCCTCTTCAGAGATACATCTTTGAAGGACTCCGGTTGTGCTTTTCTTATAAAGCTCTCCCTCGTGGACTTTGTAGGCTTTAGATCGCCACACTATGCAACGGGCTTCGTTTTGGTCCTCGGGAAGTTCCTGCCTAGTTAGGTAGGCTAGGAATGGTTTTGTCCATGGGGCAATGACTGCCATTATTGTGTGGGCTGACGGCGTTGTTTCGGTGGTGGAGCCACCAACTGTATCAGAGTGTTCGGTGAGAGGCAGCGTGGTTGTGTCCGGGCTGTTGTTTCCGGACTCTCCCTCCCATGATACTGATGGCTTGAACAGCCTCTCAAGGAAGATATTGGGAGGGACGGCATCGCGCTTGGCGCCGATGCGTGCCAACACGTCTGCTGCCTGGTTGTTCTCCCGAGCTATGTGATGAAATTCGAGTCCCTCAAACCGGGCTGACATTTTTAGGACAACATTTCGATAAGCTGCCATTTTTGGATCCTTGGCGTCAAAGTCTCCATTTATTTGGGATACCACGAGGTTTGAATCCCCGCGGACCTCTAGGCGCTGAATGCCCATGGAGACTGCCATCCGGAGACCATGCAGAAGGGCCTCGTATTCGGCGGCGTTGTTGGAATCCGTGTACATTATCTGAAGTACGTATTGTACTGTATCTCTGGTTGGGGACGTCAGAACGACGCCAGCCCCCAGGCCAGCCAACATTTTGGAGCCGTCGAAGTGCATGATCCAATTGGAGTATGCGGCGTACTCTTTAGGGAGCTCGGCTTCAGTCCATTCGGCGATGAAGTCGGCCAAAACCTGCGACTTAATAGCTCGCCTTGGCTTGTAAGTTATGTCGAACGGTAGGAGCTCGATGTCCCATTTGGCAATCCGGCCCGTTGCATCGCGGTTGTTTATAATATGATTAATGGGTACTTCGGATTCCACTGTTATTGAACACTCTTGAAAATAATGTCGCAGCTTCCGGGATGCCATGAACACCGCGTATGCTATCTTCTGATAATGCGGGTACCGTGACTTGCATGGAGTTAAGACAGTGGGCACGTAGTAAACTGGTTTTTGGAGAGGGAACTTGTGTCCGTCCGTTTCTCGTTCAACAACGAGCACCGCGCTTACAACTTGATGGGTTGCCGTGATGTATAATAACATTGGTTCGCCCGTGTTGGGCGCGGCCAGGATCGGATTTGTTGCCAGTATGGCTTTGATTTCTTCGAGTCCGGCCGTGGCGGCATCCGTCCACTCAAGTGTTCGGTGCGCCGCAGGAGGCGATAAAGGGGCAATGCCTTTTCTCCCAAGCGGGAGATAAAGCGGCTTAGAGCCGCCACGCATCCTGTCAATTTTTGTATTTGTTTGAGGTCTTTTGGGGTATCCAATTGTGACAGATCTCGGATCTTGGCTGTGTTTGCTTCAATTCCTCTACCGGATACGATGAAGCCCAAGAGTTTTCCGGCTGGTACGCCGAAAACACATTTTTCCGGGTTGAGCTTGATGTCATATGTTCGGAGATCGTCGAACGTGTCAAGTCGTCTACTAGAGTATCGACGTGTTTGGTTTTAACGACCATGTCATCTACGTACGCTTCAACCGTTTTACCGATCTGGTTGGCCAAACATGTCTGAATCATGCGCTGATATGTTGCACCGGCGTTTTGAGCCCGAAGGGCATCGTATTGAAGCAAAATGGGCCGTATGGGGTGATGAATGCCGTTGCGGCTTGGTCTGACTCTGCCATCTTGATTTGGTGGTAGCCAGAGTATGCATCAAGGAAACACAATGAGTCGTGCCCTGCGGTGGCGTCGATGATTTGATCAATTCGGGGGAGCAGGAAAGGATCCTTTGGGCAGGCCTTATTTAGGTCTTTGAAATCGACACATAGGCGCCAGGATTTGTCCTTCTTTGGTACCATCACCAGGTTTGCTAGCCAGTCCGGATGTTTTATATCTCTGATGAATCCGGCTTCCAGTAGTTTTGCTAGCTCTTCTCCCATGGCTAGTCTCTTGGGTTTGGAGAAATGCCGCAGAGTCTGCTTAACGGGTTTAAACCCCTTTAGGATGTTCAGGCTGTGCTCAGCCAGCCTGTGTGGGATTCCTGGCATGTCTGAAGGGTGCCAGGCAAAAATGTCCCAATTTTCTCGCAGGAATTCTCTAAGTGCGGCATCTACATCGGGTTTTAGTTGTGCCCCGATGGATGCCGTTTTTGTGGGGTCTGTTGGATGGACTTGGAATTTGACTATTTCGTCTGCTGGTTTGAAGGAGGTGGACTTGGATCTCTTATCTAGTATCACATTGTCCCTGTCCACCGTGGAGCGCAACGCAGTTAGTTCCTCGGCCGCTAGGGCTTCAGATAATGCCTCCAGGGCCAGTGTGGCTGTCTTGTTTTTGGCGCGGAGCGTTGTGTCCGGATCACTTGCAAGAGTGATGATTCCGTTGGGTTCGGGCATTTTGAACTTCATGTACCCATAATGGGGTATGGCTTGGAAATTTGTAAATGCTTCTCGCCCTAGCAGAGCGTGGTATCCGCTGCTGAACAGGGCCACTTGAAATGTGACCTCCTCGGATCTGTAATTATCCGGCATGCCGAACACCACATCCAGTGTGATTTTTCCTGAACAGCACGCTTCCCGGCTTGGTATTATTCCTCTGAAGGTTGTGTTGCTTCGCTCAATGCGACTCCAGTCTATTTCCATTTTTCGCAGGGTTTCCTCGTAGATGAGGTTAAGTCCGCTACCGCCGTCCATGAGTACCTTTGTAAGTCGGAAGCCATCCACTATCGGACTGAGGACCAATGCGGCTGGTGCTCGGGCTGTCCGGAATTTAGGTTCGTCACTGGCATTAAAAGTAATAGCCGTGTCACTCCATGGGTTTATTGTTGCTACTTGGTAGACTTCGGCAAGGTTGCGGAGGGTTCGTTTCCTCGCGTTGTTTGATGCGAAGGTCTCGAAGACTGTCGACACTGTACTGGCATTTCTGGGGTGGTGTTCTTCGGATTCTGGAGTTAGAAGCTCCTCGCCACTTCTGGCCACCTGCCGGAGTATCCAACATGCTCTAAGGCTGTAAGTTGGTGTGACTTCCCCTGAACTATGAATTTTACAGGGTCCATTGAGCCATCCTTCCAGTACGGTCCCATACCCTATAGAGGGTTTTTGTTTCTTGATGTTTGGCTCAGGTGCCTGGCGATAATGCACCCTTTTGTTTCAGACTCGTGTTGAATTCAGGGCCGGATTGTCCTAGAATTTATTTTCGGTTTTCCGAACGCTTTCTGTCACACAGTACTTTCGTACTATGGATGTCAAGTCGGCGAAGCGTGTAATTTCGCGGCAACTTATGGCGTTGAGGATTCCGATGTCCGTGTAGTTGTTACAGAAGAATGAAACTGCTTCTTCCTCACAGCAGCCCCTTATCCTGTTCATAACCAGGAGGAATCTGGCCCAATAGTGGTGTACTATTTCCCCGGGCGCTTGCCGTATTTGGGATAAATCCCTTATAGTTGGGTGGGCGGGTGGATTTAAATCCAGAACCCTGCCCGATAAAAGATTCAGGGGCCAAGAGGTTTCCGAATTTGGAGGCTTGCTTTCTTGGACATTATTCAATGAATCAGGCCTGCTGCCTGACTTTAGGTTCAGGACTTGGGCAACATCCTCCCCTTCACGGGTATCCAGCTTGGAAGGGTCGGGAATCCGGACACATCTGGTCCTTAGAGCGGGCGAAGATGCGCTGCATTGTTCTTCCACCACTTCAACGTGGTGGGTGACCTGGGGAGAGTCGATCTCTCTCTGGTCAGGTTTAAGCCCGATCTGGCCGTAATCTGTAGCGACTCCTAGGGCGGCAATGCGATACAGGAGCTCATTCAAGGAAGAGAGCTCCGTCGGATCTAACTGCTCGGCGAGTTCCGAGCTGATGTGAAGATTGCTTTCGATGGCCTGAGAGGTCATCATCGGTGCGGCGGCCGAACAAGCGGTCATCAAGAACCTGCCTAGCCGAAGAGTTTGACCGGCAGCAAAAGTTCCTTTAGCGACAACGCCGTCTTTAAAGACGGGGTGCAGCATCCTTCCTGACGGTGACGGCACAGAGGAACTCTCAATGAAAGCACCAATGTCAGTGTCAAAACCGGCAGATCTCAGGTAGGGGGTCCCGAACTGTGCGTCTAGGCGGATGGTAACAGGAGACAAGGGACACGATGTTTTTACCCAGGTTCGGGCCCTCTCAGTGGAGGTAAAACCCTACTCCTGCTTGATTAATATTGATGGTATGGGTATTACAAGAGTTGATCTACCACGAGATCAGAGAGGCTAAACCCTAGAAGCTAGCCTATGGTATGATTGTTGTTCGTCCTACGGACTAAAACTCTCCGGTTTATATAGACACCGGAGAGGGCTAGGGTTACACAGAGTCGGTTACAATGGGAGGAGATCTTCAGATCGTATCACCAAGCTTGCCTTCCACGCCAAGGAAAGTACCTATCCGGACACGGGACGAAGTCTTCAATCTTGTATCTTCATAGTTCGGGAATCCGGCCAAAGGTCATAGTCCGGCCATCCGGACACCCCCCTAATCCAGGACTCCCTCAGACATCATAGGTCGCACCATATCCAATAGAGTGCGATTACGATGTGCAGACACACCGTTACGCTGAGGTGTTCCAGGCGGCGTGAGTTGTGAAACGATTCCACATTTCTTAAGTGCGTACCAAATTCGTGACTTAAATATTCTCCTCCACGATCTGATTGTAAGAACTTTATTTTTCGGTCACGTTGATTCTCTAGCTCATTCTGGAATTCCTTGAACCTTTCAAAGGTCTCAGACTTGTGTTTCATCAAGTAGACATACCCATATCTACTTAAGTCATCAGTGAGAGTGAGAACATAACGATAGCCTTCGCGAGCCTCAATGCTCATTGGACCGCACACATCAGTATGTATGATTTCCAATAAGCTGGTTGCTCACTCCATTGTTCTGGAGAACAGAGTCTTGGTCATTTTTCCCATGAGGCATGGCTCGCATGTGTCAAATGATTCATAATCGAGAGACTCTAAAAGTCCATCAGCATGGAGCTTCTTCATGCGCTTGACACCAATGTGACCAAGGCGGCAGTGCCACAGGTATGTGGGACTATCGTTATCAACCTTACATCTTTTGGTATTCACACTATGAATATGTGTAACATTACGTTCGAGATTCATTAAGAATAAACCATTGACCAGCGGGGCATGACCATAAAACATATCTCTCATATAAATAGAACAACCATTATTCTCGGATTTAAATGAGTAGCCATCTCACATTAAACGAGATCCATATACAATGTTCATGCTCAAAGCTGGCACTAAATAACAATTATTGAGGTTTAAAACTAATCCCGTAGGTAAATGTAGAGGTAATGTGCCGACGGCGATCACATCAACCTTGGAACCATTGCCGACGCGCATCGTCACCTCGTCCTTCGCCAGTCTCCACTTATTCCGCAGCTCCTGCTTTGAGTTACAAATATGAGCAACCGCACAGGTATCAAATACCCAGGAGCTACTACGAGTACTGGTAAGGTACACATCAATTACATGTATATCACATATACCTTTAGTGTTGCCGGCCTTCTTGTCCGCTAAGTATTTGGGACAGTTCCGCTTCCAGTGACCCTTCCCTTTGCAATAAAAGCACTCAGTCTTAGGCTTGGGTCCATTCTTTGACTTCTTCCTGGCAACTGGCTTACCGGGCGCAGCAACTTCCTTGCCGTCCTTCTTGAAGTTCTTCTTACCCTTGCCTTTCTTGAACTTAGTGGTTTTATTGACCATCAACACTTGATGTTCCTTTTTGATTTCCACCTCCGCTGCCTTCAGCATTGAAAATACTTCAGGAATAGTTTTCACCATCCCCTGCATATTGTAGTTCGTCACAAAGCTCTTGTAGCTAGGTGGGAGCGACTGAAGGATTCTGTCAATGACCGCCTCGTCCGGGAGGTTAATGTCCAGCTGGGACAAGCGGTTGTGTAACCCAGACATTTTCAGTATGTGCTCACTGACAAAACTATTTTCCTCCATCTTACAACTATAGAACTTGTCGGAGACTTCATATCTCTCGACCCGGGCATGAGCTTGGAAAACCATTTTCAGCTCCTCGAACATCTCATATGCTCCGTGTTGCTCAAAACGCTTTTGGAGCCCCGGTTCTAAGCTGTAAAGCATGCCGCACTGAACGAGGGAGTAATCATCAGCACGTGACTGCCAAGCATTCATAACATCTTGGTTCTCTGGGATGGGTGCTTCACCTAGCTGTCCTTCTAGGACATATGCTTTCTTGGCAGCTATGAGGATGATCCTCAGGTTCCGGACCCAGTCCGAATAGTTGCTACCATCATCTTTCAGCTTGGTTTTCTCTAGGAACACGTTGAAGTTGAGGTTGACATGAGCGTTGGCCATTTGATCTACAAGACATTTTTGCAAAGGTTTCTAGACTAAGTTCATGATAATTAAGTTCATCTAATCAAATTATTTGATGAACTCCCACTCATATTAGACATCCCTCTAGTCATCTAAGTGATACATGATCCGAGTCAACTAGGCCGTGTCCGATCATCACGTGATACAGACTAGTCATCATCGGTGAACATCTCCATGTCGATCGTATCTTCCATACGACTCATGTTCGAACTTTCGGTCTCTTGTGTTCCGAGGCCATGTCTGTACATGCTAGGCTCGTCAAGTTAACCTAAGTGTTTTGCATGTGTAAATCTATCTTACACCCGTTGTATGTGGACGTTGGAATCTATCACACCCGATCATCACGTGGTTCTTCGAAACAACGAACTTTCTCAACGACGCACAGTTAGGGGGAACACTTTCTTGAAATTATTATGAGGGATCATCTTATTTACTACCGTTGTTCTAAGCAAATAAGATGCAAAAACATGATAAACATCACATGCAATCAAATAGTGACATGACATGGCCAATATCATATAGCTCCTTTGATCTCCATCTTCGGGGCGCCATGATCATCTTCGTCACCGACATGACACCATGATCTCCATCATCATGATCTCCATCATCGTGTCTCCATGAAGTTGCTCGCCAACTATTACTTCTACTACTATGGCTAACGGTTTAGCAATAAATTAAAGGAATTACATGGCGTTTAATCATTGACACACAGGTCATATAATAATTAAGACAACTCCTATGGCTCCTGCCGGTTGTCATACTCATCGACATGCAAGTCGTGATTCCTATTACAAGAACATGATCTCATACATCACATATATATCATTCATCACAACTTTTGGCCATATCACATCACAAGGCATATGCTGCAAAAACAAGTTAGACGTCCTCTAATTGTTGTTGCATGTTCTTACGTGGCTGCAATATGGTTCTAGCAAGAATGTTTCTTACCTACGTGAAAGCCACAACGTGATATGCCAATTTCTATTTACCCTTCATAAGGACCCTTTTCATCGAATCCGAACTGACTAAAGTGGGAGAGACAGACACCCGCTAGCCACCTTATGCAACTAGTGCATGTCAGTCGGTGGAACCTGTCTCACGTAAGCGTACGTGTAAGGTCGGTCAGGGCCGCTTCATCCCACTATGCTGCCGAAACAAGATAAGACTAGTAGTGGCAAGAAAATTGACAACATCTACGCCCACAACAAATTTGTGTTTCTACTCGTGCAAAGAAACTACACATAGACCTAGCTCATGATGCCACTGTTGGGGAATGTTGCAGAAAATAAAAATTTTCTACGCCTCACCAAGATCAATCTATGGAGTTCATCTAGCAACGAGAGAGAGGAGTGCATCTACATACCCTTGTAGATCGCGAGCGGAAGCGTGCAAGAGAACGGGGTTGAGGGAGTCGTACTCGTCATGATCCAAATCACCGATGATCCTAGTGCTGAACGGACAGCACCTCCGCATTCAACACACGTATGGTTGGGGAAGAAATCTCCTCCTTCTTGATCCAGCAAGGGGAACAGAGAGGTTGATGGAGATCCAGCAGCACGACGGCGTGGTGGTGGATGCATTAGCGATCTCGCCAGGGCTTCGCCAAGCTCTACGAGAGGGAGAGGTGTAGCAGAGGGAGAGGGAGGCGCCAGGAGCATGGGTGCGCAGCCCTCCCTCCCCCCTCGTTATATAGGGCCCCTATGGGGGGGGGGCGCCGGCCCTAGGAAATCCAATCTCCAAGGGGGGGCGGCGGCCAAGGGGGTGGCTTGCCCCCCAAGCCAAGTGGAGGCGCCCCCACCCCTAGGGTTTCCAACCCTAGGCGCAGGGGGGCCCAAGGGGGGGGGGTGCACCAGCCCACAAGGGGCTGGTTCCCCTCCCACTTCAGCCCATGGGGCCCTCTGGGATAGGTGGCCCCACCCGGTGGACCCCCGGGACCCTTCCGGTGGTCCCGGTACAATACCGATGACCCTTGAAACTTTCCCGATGGCCGAAACTGGACTTCCTATATATAATTCTTCACCTCCGGACCATTCCGGAACTCCTCATGATGTCCAGGATCTCATCCGGGACTCCTAACAACTTTGGGTTACTGCATACTAATATCTCTACAACCCTAGCATCACGGAACCTTAAGTATGTAGACCCTACGGGTTCGGGAGACACGCAAACATGACCGAGACGACTCTCCGGTTAATAACCAGCAGCGGGATCTAGATACCCTTGTTCGCTCCCACATGCTCCTCGATGATCTCATCGGATGAACCACGATGTCGAGGATTCAAGTAACCCCGTATACAATTCCCTTTGTCAATTGGTACGTTACTTGCCCGAGATTCGATCGTCAGTATCCCAATACCTCTTTCAATCTCATTACCGGCAAGTCACTTTACTCGTGTGGTAATGCATGATCCCGTGACCAAACACTTGGTCACTTTGAGCTCATTATGATGATGCATTACCGAGTGGGCCCAGAGATACCTCTCCGTCATACAGAGTGACAAATCCTAGTCTCGATCCGTGTCAACCCAACAAATACTTTCGGGGATACCCGTAGTATACCTTTATAGTCACCCAGTTACATTGTGACGTTTGGTACACCCAAAGCACTCCTACGGTATCCGGGAGTTACACGATCTCATGGTCTAAGGAAAAGATACTTGACATTGGAAAAGCTCTAGCAAACGAACTACACGATCTTGTGCTATGCTTAGGATTGGGTCTTGTCCATCGCATCATTCTCCTAATGATGTGATCCCGTTATCAACGACATCTAATGTCCATAGTCAGGAAACCATGACTATCTATTGATCAACGAGCTAGTCAACTAGAGGCTTACTAGGGACATGTTGTGGTCTATGTATTCACACATGTATTACGATTTCCGAATAACACAATTATAGCATGAATAAAAGACAATTATCATGAACAAGGAAATATAATAATAATCATTTTATTATTGCCTCTAGGGCATATTTCCAACAGTCATTTGATTAACGAGATCACATCATTAGGAGAATGATGTGATTGACTTGACCCATTCCGTTAGCTTAGCACTTGATCGTTTAGTATGTTTTCATGACTTATACATGTTCCTATGGCTATGAGATTATGCAACTCCCGTTTACCGGAGGAACACTTTGTGTGCTGCGAAACATCACAATGTAACTGGGTGATTATGAAGGTGCTCTACAGGTGTCTCCGAAGGTACTTGTTGAGTTGGCATATTTCGAGATTAGGATTTGTCACTCCGATTGTCGGAGAGGTATCTCTGGGCCCTGTCGGTAATGCACATCACTATAAGCCTTGCAAGCAATATGACTAATGAGTTAGTTGCGGGATGATGCAGTACATAATGAGTAAAGATACTTGCCGGTAACGATATTGAACTAGGTATTGAGATACCGACGATCGACTCTCGGGCAAGTAACATACTGATGACAAAAGGAACAACGTATGTTGTTATGCGGTTTGACCGATAAAGATCTTCATAGAATATGTAGGAGCCAATATGAGCATCCAGGTTCCGCTATTGGTTATTAACCGGAGACGTGTCTCGGTCATGTCTACATAGTTGTCGAACCCGTAGGGTCCGCACGCTTAACGTTCTGTGATGATTTATATTATGAGTTATGTGTTTTGATGTACCGAAGGTAGTTCGGAGTCCCGGATGAGATCGGGTACATGACGAGGAGTCTCGAAAGAGTCAAGATGTAAAGATCGATATATTGGACGACCATATTCGGACATCAGAAAAGTTTCGAGTGATTCGAGTATTTATCGGAGTACCAGAGAGTTACGGGAATTCGCCGGGGAGAAGTATTAGGCCTTATTGGGCCATACGGGAAAGAATGAGGGGCTGCCTAGGGCAGGCCCCCCCCAAAGGCCTAGTCCGAATTGGAGTAGGGGGAGGGGCTGCACCGCCTCCTTCCTTCCCTTCTCTCTTCCCCTTCCTTCTCTCCTACTCCTACTAGGAAAGGAGGAGTCCTACTCCCGGTGGGAGTAGGACTCCCTCCCTTGGCGCGCCCTCCTCCTTGGCCGGCCACCTCCCCCCTAGCTCCTTTATATAGGGGGGAGGGGGGCACCCCAAGACACAAGTTGATCTGTTGATCTATTCCAGCCGTGTGCACTGCCTCCCTCCACCATATTCCACCTTGGTCATATCGTAGTGGTGCTTAGGTGAAACTCTGCGTCGGTAGCAACATCATCACCGTCACCATGCCGTCATGCTGACGGAACTCTCCCATGAAGCTCTTGTCGGTGTACTAGAGTAGGGGTACCCTAGTATCCCGAACTTGTGCACGGGCAGTTGCAGCACCCCGCGGCAAGGCTCGCCAGGTGACCGCGAAGATCCTCTGTGGCTCCTCAGAAGACAAGACCCCGGCAAGAGGAGCTTGCCGGGAAGCCATTCAAGAACAAAGTACTCAAACTTGGAAGACAAGGCCCCGGCAAGAGGAGCTTGCCGGGAAGGCCAGTCAAGGCGTCTCAAGAAAGCTTGCCGCGACGCGCCATGCGTCCCGGCAAGGCTCGGTGAACGACAAGCTCCCGAGCCCGACAAGACAATGACCGCGGCAAGGCACTTGCCGCGGCAAGCGGCCACACCGCACCCGCGCTCCAGCACATCCACCCACATGTCGCTCAGGGGCCCTCCCGGGCACGCGTGGCGGGAGGCTGTGCAGCCAGGGGTGCATGGTGGCAAGCGGCGCTGACGAGAAGGCCATCGTGGTGATCGCTGGCGCCCCTGACGGTCTCTGTTTGCACTGTTTGGGCGACACAGACGGGCATTTAATGCCCTTGTCCCCTGCCGTCAGAGTTAGGTATGATACACTGTGTCTACAGTATAGGTAGCTGTACCTACCACATTCTTTTTCCATTTTTGCCCTCTTTGTCTGCGTTGCCACCTGTCGGTGACCCCTTGAGCGTATAAAAGGAGGCCCATGTGCAACGTAGAGGAGGTTCGACTCATTCGAGGCTAGGAACGCTCCCACGCTCAGTTTACTAGCGCGGATCGCTCCTGAGCAAGAACACAATATACACTTAGATGCAGCAGTAGGAGTGTTATCTCTCCGGAGAGCTCCGAAGCTGGGTAAATTGCTCGTGTGCACTGCCTCGATCCGCTCTTCGTGTGACCTCCGCCCTCCGCCGAACCGAAAGGGGCTCGGTCCGCCGGTCCCATAGGTGTTCGTGGATCAGTTTCCCCGACATCTTTGGCGCGCCAGGTAGGGGGCGTTGAGATTGTGTGAACCCGATCCGGCGTGCACATGAGCTAGATCCTCATCATCTTCATCGACATGCCACCGAAGAAGAAGGCTTCGGAGGCAGCAGTTTTGTCCGCGTCGATTC
The DNA here is from genome assembly GCA_963921465.1 of Triticum timopheevii. Lineage (NCBI taxonomy): Eukaryota > Viridiplantae > Streptophyta > Magnoliopsida > Poales > Poaceae > Triticum > Triticum timopheevii. Next base: position 433,181,530 of record OY997262.1, read on the forward strand.
CACCGCCACCGGAGCAAGCGGATGGTGGAGTGGACGCCGGCGGAAGAACGGGCGTCGACGAGGGTGCTCACAGTGCTGCCAAGTCCAAGGACAAAGCAGCATAGACCTCGGCGTCTGTACGCGCACTGCGCCCGTCTCAGGAGGCGAGGGACCAACAGCGTCATGGAATTCGCAGCGCCATACGTCCGTTGGGCCAAGATCAAGCTGGTGGATCTCGCGGAGTTCAAGACCAGCATGCACGCCAGCATGCTGGCCCCAGCGAAGTACGGTCGCCTGGACGGGATACTGCTCCTTCTAACATAGTTAGAAGTCCGAGCATATCCCGCTCCTCGCACCGTTTGCCGCTGCCGCCCACCACTCCAGCAGAAGCCTTGGCGCGAGCTCAACTGCTTCTAGATTACCCTCCGATGGCGGACAAGACCGACGAGTGGAGGGCCACCATTCAGAGTCTCATCGGCTTCGCCAACGGCGACACTGCGCGACAACCAAGCACCTCGCTGCCGCGACAAGACTGCCGGACGCGAACCGATGGCGACAAGACCGACGGGGGTGCAACTTCCATGCACTCTCCACCACGAAGGCCAAGATCGCCGACTCGCCGGGTCCACCTCGACAGCGACTCCACCGCGTCATCAGATCCGCGAGCTCGTTGCGATCAGCGCCAAGTTTTGCACGAACGACAGCAAGAGGACGCTCGTACTTGCATCGAGCGCCAAAGAGAAGCGCGGCGTCAATCCGACCAGCGTGCTGGGCCCTCTGTTGACATGCATGCGGCAGGGGAACCAGGCGACTTGCCGTACGCGGTAGGTGGCCCTGCGTTCACCCGTGAGCTGCGGCAAGTCCAATGGCCCAGCAAGAAGAATTTCAAGCCAGATGTACCGGAGAAGTACGACGGCAAGTCGCATCCATCGGAGTTCGTTAGCATCTACACCATCGCGGTGCAGGCTGCCGGGGGACGAGACGACAAGATCCTTGCCAACTACTTCCCGCTGGTGCTCAAGCCTAACGTCAGATCTTGGCTCATGCACTTGCCGGATAACTCCATATCCTCTTGGGCAGATCTTTGCCATCAGTTTGTCGGCGCCTTTACAGGCGGCCACAAGCCTCATGGCCAAGAAAGCGATCTTCATCTGCTTGCCCAGAAGGAAGGAGAGCCCCTGCGCAAGTACATTCAGAGATTCAGCCGCGTGCAGCACAACATCCCGGACGTCCACCCTGCCGCGGTCATCAGTGCGTTCCATCAGAACGTGCGGAACCGCAGGATGCGGGAGGAGATGGCGATGTGCAAGATCAGGGACGTCAGCGAGCTTTATGCCCTGGCCGACAAGTGTGCACGTGCTAAAGAGAGGAGAAGGCCCAGGAAGGTGCTGGAGGAGCCAGCAAGAAACGCCCAGGCCGGGGAGGATGCCGCGGCAAGGAGACAGGCCTCCCCATGGCCGCGATAAGGACGAAGACGACGATGATGACGAAGATATGGAGGATGATGAGGCAGATGAGCAGGAATTTCAGAAAGCCACAGAGGTCCTGTGCGTTGACGGTGGTGCTTCTCTGCATACTTCACACCGCCAGCTCAAACAGTGGATGCGGGAAGTTAATGCAGCAGAACCATCCGTAGAATCACGCAAGCCTCTGAAATGGTCCAGCACGCCTATCATCTTTGATACTGAGGATCACCCTGATCGCATAACCGCGGTCGGATGCTTGCTGATGTTGGTCTCACCTACTATCCGCAACCTCAAAGTCACAAAGATGCTAGTTGACGGCGCGGCCGGCTTGAACCTGATTTCCTCCGTGGTCCTTTAGAAACTCCAGATCCCTGACAGCGAACTCGAAGAGACCGACACATTCCAAGGAATTAACCCGGGAAGGAGCAAGCCGAAGGGAAAGATCACGTTGCCGGTCACATTTGGCAGCAAGCTGAACTTTAGAACTGAGAGGGTCACTTTTGACGTTGCTGATTTTCCATTGCCCTACAATGGGATCCTCGGCCGTCCGGCACTCGCCAAGTTCATGGCAGCCTCTCACTATGCATACAACATGCTCAAGATGCCAGGCCCGATAAGTGTCATCTCTGTCCCTGGCGACAAGAAGGATGCCCTTATATGCGCCGACAAGAGTTACCGGGAAGCAGCAGCCACAGCTGATCGTGAGTCACTTGCCGCTGAAGCCCCCGAGGGGAAGAAGAAGACCAAGTCCGGCAAGAGCTCTGATGCCCACTCCGGCAAGCGCACCTCTTCGGAGTGCTGCGCTACCGTCGAGGCCGCACCATCGAGCTCCACCGGCAAGTGTAAGAAGGCGATGGCAGCTCCACCAGAGACCAAGAAGGTGTCCGCCAAGGAGGACGGCACTGGTGGTACCTTCGCCATCAGTGCCACTCTTGATCCTAAATAGGAAAGCGCGCTCATTGCTTTCCTGCGGGCGAACGTCGACGTGTTTGCATGGCAACCGTCTGATATCCCCGGTGTTCCCAGGAAAGTAATTGAGCACCACCTAGCCGTTTGTCCTCATGCACGGCCCGTCAAGCAGAAAGTCAGGAAGCAAGCAGTGGAGCGCCAAGAGTTCATTGCAGAAGAAATCAAAAAGTTGGAAGCAGCAGGCCTTGTCAGAGGAGTGCTCCATCCCACATGGTTGGCCAATCCTGTAGTCGTGCGCAAGGCCAACGGAAAATGGAGGCTTTGTATAGACTTTACCGATGTCAATAAAGCTTGTCCTAAAGATCCATTTCCCTTGCCGCACATTGACCAGATTGTTGACTCCACAGCCGGATGTGATTTGCTTTCATTTCTTGATGCATACTCAGGATACCATCAGATCTTCATGGCAGAAGAAGATGAGGAGAAAACCGCATTCATCACCCCATGTGGCACATACTGTTTGTACGGATGCCTTTTGGTTTGAAGAATGCTGGTTCAACATTTGCAAGGGTAGTCCACGTCGCTTTTGAGCCACAGATACACAGAAATGTAGAAGCCTACATGGATGATATAGTGGTCAAGAGCAAGGACAAGGCGACCCTGATTCAAGATTTAGACGAAACCTTTGCAAATCTGCGCAAGATCAACCTCAATCTTAACCCCGAGAAGTGCGTATTTGGAGTCCCTTCCGGCAAGCTTCTCGGGTTCTTTGTGTCTCAGCGGGGAGTTGAAGCCAATCCCGACAAGATCAAGGCCATCGAGCAGATTGAAGCACTGAAGCGCGTCAAGGATGTACGAAGGCTTGCCGGTTGCGTGGCTGCTCTCAGCAGGTTTATCTCTAAGTCTGCTGAGCGCGCCCTACCGTTTTTCAAAATATTGAAAAAGGCAGGTCCAATGAAATGGACTCCAGAAGCGGAGGCTGCGCTGCAGGACTTGAAGAGGTACCTGTCCTCCACTCCAATACTTGTCGCACCTAGACCACAAGAGAAGTTGCTGCTGTATCTAGCAGCAACCAATCAAGTGGTTAGTGCTGCGTTAGTGGCGGAGAGGGAGGCGGATGATGAGCCAGCAACCACGGCAAGTGCATCCAGCGACAAGCAGGGGGCTTCGCCGACAAGCTCTGGTCCCGACAAAGATGGATCTGCGCAGGTACACGAGAAGGTGCAGAAGAAAATGGTGCAGCGCCCAGTTTACTTTGTCAGCTCCCTTCTACAGGGGGCTAGATCAAGGTACTCTGGTGTGCAGAAGTTGCTTTTCGGCCTTCTCATGGCCTCGAGAAAGCTGCGCCATTACTTCTAGGCACATGAGATAACAGTTGTCACTCGCTTTCCGCTGAAGAGGATATTGCAGAATCCAGAAGCAACAGGCAGGATCGTCGAGTGGGCATTGGAACTGTCAAGCTTTGGCCTCAAGTTTGAGAGCACTTCAACTATCCAGAGCAGAGCATTGGCAGAGTTCATAGCAGAGTGGACGCCAACACCAGACGAACAAATTCAAGAAACGAGCATCCCCGTCAAAGAAGCAAGCAAAGAGTGGCTGATGTACTTTGATGGTGCCTTCTCACTGCAAGGCGCTGGTGCTGGCGTGCTGCTTGTCGCACCCACCGGAGAGCACCTCAAGTACGTAGTCCAGATGCACTTTCCCAAGGAGCAAGCAACAAACAATACTGTAGAGTATAAAGGCTTGCTTGCCAGTCTCAGGATCGCAGCAGACCTTGGGATCAAGAAGCTCATTGTAAGGGGTGACTCGCAGCTTGTCGTCCGCCAAGTGAACAAGAATTATCAGAGTCCGTTGATGGAAGCTTATGTTGATGAAGTGAGAAAGCTAGAAGAACACTTTGATGGCCTACAGATGGAACATGTTCCAAGAGCTCAGAATGACGTTGCTGATGGCCTGTCAAAGTGCACCACACTAAAGTTACCTGTGGAACCAGGAATCTTTGTGCTCAAGCTGACTCAACCATCTGTGACACCATCAACTGGACAGAGCAAGAAGAGGAAGTTGGTTTCTGGTGACTACTTTCCGGCAGAGCTTCCCGAAGCAGCCGCCAAGAAGGTCCCCAAGATCAACGCCAAGAGTGCTGAGGAGCAGTCTGCTCCGGCAAGCCTTAGGGTTTGTTCCGTTGAAGCAGACGCTCCCGACAAGTTTTGCTCCGGAAAGCTTGCCGGGGAGCATCAAGCTCCGACTGAGCCACAGGTTCTTGCCGTAGAAGCGGATGTTCCCGCAGCAGCATATATGCCATTAGCCCTTGTTGTCAAGCCGCAAGCTCCAGCATGGGCGCAACAGATTGTCCATTTCCTTCAGACAGGAGAGCTTCCCGAAGAGCAAGAAGAAGCGGAAAGAGTAGCCCGGCAGTCGAGCATGTACAAGTTTGTCGACAACACACTGTACAGAATAAGACTCAACGGTGTGAAATTGAAGTGTATTCGCCGGGAAGATGGACAGCAGCTGTTGGCAGAGATACATGGAGGCATATGTGGTCACCACATTGGCGCAAGAGCACTTGCCGGCAAAGCGTTCCGACAAGGTTTCTTTTGGCTGACAGCCCTCCAGGATGCAACTGCACAAGTAACCAAGTGTGAAGCGTGCCAGTTCCATTCCAAGCAGATACACCAGCCAACTCAAGCTCTCCAGACGATCCCTTTATCCTGGCCATTTTCGGTCTGGGGGCTCGACATCCTCGGCCCCTTCCCCCGAGCTATCGGGGGCTTTGAGTTCTTGTACGTTGCCATCGACAAGTTCACAAAGTGGCCGGAGGTGGAACCAGTGAGGAAGGTGATAGCACAGTCAGCAGTCAAGTTCTTCAGGTCGATTGTTTGCCGTTTCGGGATCCCTAACAGGATCATCACCGACAACGGTACGCAATTCACGAGCCGCACCTTCATGCAGTACGTCCAAGATCTTGGCGCTAAGATCTGCTTCGCTTCTGTTGCTCACCTGAGAAGCAATGGTCAAGCGGAGAGGGCAATTGCTGAAGTGCTGCGAGGCCTCAAGACCAGAACTTTCGACAGGCTGCACAGGTGCGGAAGAAACTGGATCGAGGAACTGCCGGTGGTTCTTTGGTCAATCAAAACGACGCCAAATCGAGCCACTGGCCAGACACCTTTCGCTCTAGTCTATGGAGCAGAGGCAGTTTTCCCCATGGAACTCGTATACGGGTCGCCTCGAGTGCTCGCTTATGATGAGCTTGAGCAAGAGCAGCTGCGACAAGATGACGCGCTGCTCCTTGAGGAAGATCGTCTTCAGGCCGCTGTACGAGCTGCTCGATACCAGCAAGCTTTGCACCGCTACCATAGCCGCAAAGTTAGGGCCAGAAGTTTCGAGGAAGGCGACCTTGTTCTTCGGCGCGTTCAGTCCGCCAAGAATTCCAACAAGTTGACGCCGAAGTGGGAAGGCCCTTATCGGGTGAAACGAGTCACTAGGCCTGGCGCTGTCCGCCTTGAGACCGAAGATGGCATTCCGGTGAGCAACTCCTGGAACATTGAACATCTTCATAAGTTTTACCCGTAGGGTGCGGTTGCCGGAACCCGTTCCGGCAACCACCTTTTGTACAAGTCTTGCCGTTGTTGCATGTAATCCTTCGGACAAAGCCGGGCGCAGACCCCGTGTATAAATAAAGTTCATGTGCTTCACACAGCTTGTCAATTTCATGCTTTCTTTCTTTTCGCATGTATCATCTGACACTTTGTGCAGCACCTGCCCCCGGTAAGCAATAACGAGCCGTAAGGCTCCATATCTTTATTTTCTCTTCTGTCTCTTTCTCAAAGGAAGGAAGGTTCCCTCGCCCACAAGGTTTGCCGGGGGGAAAGGAGAAGATAATGGTGTGGACCGGGCCGTTCACGAAAGTTTTGCCTTGCCGGAGAGCAAACAACAGAAAAGCTAAGTTGCCGAAGTTTGAGCAATCAGTTTTGAAATTTTTAAGTTATCTTCCTTGAACGACCGTGCTTTGTATGGAAAACCTGTGCGCAGAGGAACCGACTCGTAGCTAGTTGCGCCCTTATTTTGTTTCGAGTCCGCTCAACAACTTAAGTGAGCTGCGACCAGTTGCGACAAGGTTTCTTGTCGGTAGCGGCACCGCCAGCAGGCTGCTGACGTTCCGCACTCAGCGCTCGCGGCAAGGGTGCCTGCACCGGCAAGTTCCCTAAAAGCGTAGGGCAGAAACATACAAAGCCAAGAGTCAAGCAAAGGAAATAACATAGCAATCACTACCCGAAATAGAGTTATATTACAAAATAACTTGTCGCGGCTCTAATAAAGTGTTCTCATGACATGACTAGCAGCGGCAAGAAAAGAAGAAAACGGGCGGCCTAATCTACGCGGCCACCATCGACCCTCTTGACCTCATTCACCTTGTCCACGATGGGTGCGACAAGGGCTTTGAGCGCGTCCAGATCAGCATCTGCCGGCAGCTTCTTGAGGACGTTGGTGAAGTTGAGGCCTGGGTTGCGGAAGGCCACTTTCACCAGCACCTTCTCCAAGACTCTGGCGCAGATCATGCGCGACTCGTCGGCCAGCTGCTTCGGGATCTTCTCTCGGAGCTGCTGGAGGGCAGTCGCCACACCTTTGAAGAACAGGGTGAGCTTGGCGCTGGGTTGGAGGTTCTCGTTGGAGGAGTACCCAAAGTCCTCCACTCCCAGCTGCGCCAGCTCCCCGTCAATGACTGCGGCGATGTTCACGAGGCCCTCCGTCCAGAGCTCCACCGTATCCTTGAAGGTGTTCTGGGTTTCGGCGGCCCTCGCCAGCAGCGCTTCGTTGACCTTGATCTCCTCCTTCAAGTCCGCCTCCCGCTTCTTGGCACCGTCCAGCGTCTCCGTCAAGGTGGCCAGCTTAAGCTCCAGATCGGCGTTGGAATCCTTGGCGACGCTCAGCTCCTTGCCCTTCTCGGCGAGTTGACCCTGCAGCTCACCGTGGGCGAGGGCGTCCTTCTCGCGTTCAAGCTTGAGCGCGGCAAGCTCTTCGCCGCCCGCCTTCAGATCAGCCTCCAGCTGCGCCACCTTTGCCTCCAATTCCTTCTTGGCGGCCTCGGCAGCCGTGGCCGTGTCCTTTGCTTCCTTGAGCGCCCCACCAAGTGCCTGCTCACGCGCGGCAAGATCCTCCTCGTGGCTGTCGAGGTTAACTTTCCGTTGGGCCAGCTCACCTTCTTGCGCATACAGCTTCTCGCCGGCGAGCCGCTATTGCTCTTCAGCTTCGGCCTTCTCGAGGAGGAAGGCCTTCCGCTCCTCAGCAAGTTGCTCCTGCTCCTCCGCCAAGGCCCGGGGAGCTTCCTGGCGGAGACCCCGGAGCTCCTCCGCGCGCTTCTCAATATCCACGCTCGCCTTCGCGACAAGCGCTTCCCGGGACTCCAGCTTGGCTTGGCGGGCGCGGTAGAGTGACATCAGCCTCCGTAGCAGCCGCTCCTCCTCAGGCTCGTCGCTGCTGCTTCCCGGCGCGTCGACGATAGACAACCCAGCAGAGGCAAGCACCTCTCCATCCAGGGTTTCTCCTTCAACCGGCGCCCTGGAGCTTGACGCCCAGGGGAGCTTGATGAAAATGCCCTCACCGGCCTTCAGATAGGCGCCGGGCTGGGGCTCCTCGGAGCCTGGCGCTGCGGCAGCAGTGGAGGGATCGGCGGTCGGTGCAGTGCCAGGCGCTCCTGCGGCCTCAGGGCCGTCAGTGCGATCGCCGGATCCCTCACCAGCTTCCGCGGCAGCAGCCTTGGCGGCCTCTTCGCCGGCGGGCGCATCAGCACCGGCTCCTTCTTTGGTGGCCGCGGCATCATCAGTATTGCCGCGCGTGTTCTCCTCGCCGCCCGCCTCGGTCTCCATCGGTTCCGTGGAGGGTGGATCTGATGACCGGAGAAGAAGAAGAAGTCAAACAAGCATTCGAAAAGAAAAATCAGTAGAAGAACACAAGGGAAGCTTCGGGCAAGAGATTACCTGCACTGGGGTCCATGGACATGGGCTCCACCATCGGAGGATCACTAGTGCTGCCCCTTGCCGGAGACTCCTCCCTTGCCGGGGATTCCTCCCTTGTTGGAGAGAGCTCCCTTGCCGGGGAATCATCCCTTGGAGGTGTAGTGGAAGCAGATGGCACGTCGGACGCGGTATCCGAGCCCTCCTGGTGAAGCTGTTCTGCTCCTACACAAACAAACCAACAATCAGATGTCAGCAAAGAAAAGAGCACCCGTACGCGCCCAAAAGAAGAAAGTAAATCATGTACTTACGCTGGGGGCTGCGCTGGGGGCTGCTTCGCGGAGCAGTTGCCGCGTCCGGCAAGGTGGTCTCAGGCGTGCCCCCTGCCGTCACAGTGGGCTCGTCCTCGATGATAACCACCGGGACTTTGGCTCTCTTCGCCGCTCTTTGAGCCAACGTCCTGAAAAGGAATAGGTTCAGATTGAAGCAAATTAGATACAAGACAAAACGACAAAATTGAAGAACTACAAGTGCACAGATGAATCTTACTCTTCTTCCTCCTCGTCGGAGCTGAGCGCGGAGAGGTCGAAGTCCGGCCCACCCTTGGCGCGACGAGGCGGAGGAGTAGGACCTCTTGGCCGCTTGGCGGGCGCAGTGGCGGCGGCCTGGGAAGACCCCGCTCCAGTTGTCGCAGCGGTATGAGGCACTCCCGCGGCAACATCGCCTGTCGCGGTGGAGCGTGTCGCTCGGCGCGTCGGCTGCTGACTCCTTTGCCGCCCTGCTGCATCCCCGCCCCTGCAAAGGCGCCTTCTTGGTTGAGCTGGGTGCTGTGCTGTGGGGGCTCCGCCTACGGCAAGTGGTCTGGAGACGGCGGGCCACTCGCACCCTTGGCGGGCTCGCTCGACTCGGCGTCAGGCGCGGCAAGCTCTTCCTCGCCGTCAATCCACTCTCGCTTGGCAAGGCTTGCCGCCGCCTCTGCCTCTGCCTCTTCCACGGTGAACCTGAACTCACGCGCGGCAGCGGCTGCCGCCGCCTCTTCCGCCCTGGTGGCGATGCGTCGCATCTCCTCCTCGGTAGTGTCGCGGGTGAGGCTCTTCTGCTCGTCGGCGCGGACCACCACCTCCACCAGTCCGTCGAAGAACTGCTGCACAACGTCGTCCGCTGGCTCTTGCCACGTCGGGACAATACCATGCGAGTCGCACAGCGGCATCATCGCGCGGATGCGGTCGAGGGAAGAATTGTTGCACAGCGGGACGACCCCCGCCGGCAGCCTGAACCATTCTGGATGTTGGGGGTCGTGCTTGAATAGCTCCTTGAGCATTGCATCCAACTCCAGCACAGTGAAGTTAAAATTGAGGCCCGGGCGCAGCCTCATGGTATTTGCCGGACCGCCAAACTCCCAAGCGGGTCTCCTCCTCTGTTGTAGGGGGGCGATGCGGCGGCGGAGAAAGTCTGCGCCTATGGCGCCCACAGTCAACCCGGCAAGCCTAAGGCGCAGGATTCTGGTGACATCGATCTTCAGCCTAGCGTCCTCCGGGGCCAAGCTGCTCCAATCGTTGCCGCGCACTACTGGGACTTGGCGCAGGGCGGTGAATGGCTGCGGGTCCTCCTCCATGATCCAACACCACTCAGCTCTCCACTCCTCCCACTTGCTGCGGAGCTCCCCCTCTAGATACGCCTCCTTCTTGCCGGCCCTCGAGATCCAGGCGATCCCACCGGAAAGTGGCTCTCCTCTCTCAACCTGAGGCATGAAGTAATGGCGGAAAAGGGCTACGTTTGGGTGGACTCCGACAAAGTTTTCGCAGAGATGTGCGAAAACGGACATGGTCAGAACGGTGTTGGGGGTAAAATCAAGAAGATGAAACCCGTAGGTGTTCATGATGTCGCAGAAAACTCCGAGAAGGGCGGACAGAGGCCGCAGTAGAAGAACTGCGGGAAGAAGGGATACCCGTATGGAGCCCGTTTCGAAGCAGCGGCGGAGAGTACCTTAATGCACAGATGTGCACGCGTCTCCGTCGACCAGAAAAGGTAGAACCACTGCCTCAGCCCCGCCGCGTCGAGCTCGGAAGGGAAAGTGGCCCGCTCCTTTCGTAGCGCCTCGAGCCGCAACACCTCGGCCGACTTCGCGACCTTCCCGGTCTTCGGAGCCATGGCGAAGGTGGTGGAGGAGATCGACGACGTTGGGGGCGGCGACGGTGATGAGGGGCGGAGCGCTGCTCTCTCTCTCAAGGGGGGAGGGAGCGGCGGAGATTTTGGAGCAGTAAACGGCGAGGTAAGCGGCTTCCCCTGTTTCCTCTGCTTATAAAGAGGGAGAGGGCGAATGTTACACTTTTCCGAATAAAGAAACCACCCACGATCTCTCCCACGACGCCGCATTCAACGCGTGCCGTTCGAGGAGGGCGCGGTGGATGCGGAGTAGGAAACGGCACGACCCAGGCCGCGTGTGCCCGTGCCCTGTTTTGGGCCTGGCCCAACAGCGCTCGGCACCGTGTGTGGCCCAGGCCCGGGGGCTCCTGTCGGTGTACTAGAGTAGGGGTACCCTAGTATCCCGAACTTGTGCACGGGAAGTTGCAGCACCCCGCGGCAAGGCTCGCCAGGTGACCGCCAAGATCCTCTGTGGCTCCTCAGAAGACAAGACCTCGGCAAGAGGAGCTTGCCAGGAAGCCATTCAAGAACAAAGTACTCAAACTTGGAAGACAAGGCCCCGGCAAGAGGAGCTTGCCGGGAAGGCCAGTCAAGGCGTCTCAAGAAAGCTTGCCGCGACGCGCCATGCGTCCCGGCAAGGCTCGGTGAACGACAAGCTCCTGAGCCCGACAAGACAACGACCGCGACAAGGCACTTGCCGCGGCAAGCGGCCACACCGCACCCGCGCTCCAGCACATCCACCCACGTGTCGCTCAGGGGCCCTTCCGGGCACGCGTGGCGGGAGGCTGTGCAGCCAGGGGTGCATGGTGGCAAGCGACGCTGACGAGAAGGCCATCATGGTGATCGCTGGCGCCCCTGACGGTCTCTGTTTGCACTGTTTGGGCGACATAGACGGGCATTTAATGCCCTTGTCCCCTGCCGTCAGAGTTAGGTATGATACACTGTGTCTACAGTATAGGTAGCTATACCTACCGCATTCTTTTTCCATTTTTTCCCTCTTTGTCTGCGTTGCCACCTGTCGGTGACCCCTTGAGCGTATAAAAGGAGGCCCATGCGCAACGTAGAGGAGGTTTGACTCATTCGAGGCTAGGAACGCTCCCACGCTCAGTTTAGTAGCGCGGATCGCTCCTGAGCAAGAACATAATATACACTTAGATGCAGCAGTAGGAGTGTTATCTCTTCGGAGAGCTCCGAAGCTGGGTAAACTGCTCGTGTGCACTGCCTCGATCCGCTCTTCGTGCGACCTCCGCCCTCCGCCGAACCGAAAGGGGCTCGGTCCGCTGGTCCCATAGGTGTTCGTGGATCAGTTTCCCCGACAGCTCTGCTGGATCGGAGTTCGCGGGACGTCATCGAGCTGAACGTGTGCTGAAATCGGAGGTGCCGTACGTTCGGTACTTGGATCGGTCGGATCGTGAAGATGTACGATTACATCAACCGCGTTGTGCTAACGCTTCTGCTTTTGGTCCACGAGGGTACATGGACTCACTCTCCCCGCTCGTTGCTATGCATCACCATGATGTTGCGTGTGTGTAGGATTTTTTTTTGAAAATACTATGTTCCCCAACACTATCATGGAATGGCATCAACATGCCGGGGTAAAACAATATTGTTCCATTTGGGGCAGGTTATGGTATAAGATTCTCACAAACTAGAGCTTCTCACAAGAAGCCTCATGATTCCAATAGGGAAACGTGCCACCTTTGTGGACAAAACGATATTCGTCGGCTCTTCTTGCTTTCAATTTTGTTTCTGGTGTCAACACAGAGCAACATGAGTGTCGTATTAAATTTTGGTATTTTATGGGGTTCGTTTGGACATTTCTAAACGTTAACAGAGTTTTCTAGGCATTTATGTGCATAATTAAAATTTGAACTACATGCATATGCTCCAGTGCAAAAAATGGGTTGAAAAATCAAATGTGTGTCCTTGGTTGCATTCTTAGGTCACACGCAAGAAATGATAATGAATGTCGAACACCTTGACACTGTCGCTCGGCTGCTAACATTGAGATACATGGTTTTAAAATTCTAGTAAATCGAAAACATGTTTGAAATTCATGAAACTTGACTTGATATCTTGGAATGGCATCAACATGCCGTGGTAAAAATATTGTCCCATTTGGGGCAGTTTGGGTATAACCTTCTCATAAACCAGAGTTTCTCACAACAAGCCTGATGGTTTCAGTAGGGAACGTGCCACCTTTGTGGATGAAACAATATCCATTGCCTCTTCTTGCTTTCAAATTTTTTATAGTGTCAACATAGAACAACAGGAGTGTTGTGTCAATTTTTGGGATTTTTTGGGGTTTGCTTGAACATTTTTATGCATTAACTGAGTTTTCTATGCATTTATGTGCATAATTCAAAATTGAACTACATGCACATGCTCCAGTGCATATAAATGGGTTCAAAATTTAAATGTGTGTCCTTGGTTGCATGCTTAGGCCCCATGCAAGAAATGGGAATGAATATCAAAGACCTTGCCACTGTCGCTCTGCCGCTAACATTGAGATACATGGTTTTAAATTCTAGTAAATCCAAAACGCGTCTGAAATTTATGAAACTTGATACGCTATCATGGAACATAATCAACACTCGTGGTAAAAATATTGTCCCATTTGGGGGCAGGTTGGGGTATAAACTTCTCACAAACCAGAGCTGATCACAACAAGCCACATGGTTATGGTAGGGAACATTTCATCTTTCTGGACGAAACGATATCCGTTGCCTCTTCTTGATTTCATTTTTTTTCTAGTGTCAACATAGAACAACAGGAGTGTTTTGTTAAATTATGGAATTTTTCAGGATTTGTTTGGACATTTTTATACATTAACTGAGTTTTCTATGCATTTATGTGCATAATTCAAATTTGAACTACATGCACATGCTCCAGTGCATATAAATTGGTTGAAAAATCAAATCTGTGTCCTTGGTTGCATGCTTAGGTCCCATGCAAGAAATGGGAATGAATGTCAAACACCTTGCCACCGTCACTCGGTCGCAAACATTGAGATACATGGTTTTTAAATTTTGGTAAATCCAAAACTCATTTGAAATTCATGAAACTTTGCATGCTATCATGGAACAACATCAACATGTTGTGGTATTTTTTCCCCATTTGGGGCAGGTTTGGGTATAAGCTTCTCACATACCACAGCTTCTGACAACAAGCCTCATGGTCCCGGTAGGGAATGTGCCTCTTTGGTGGATGAAACGATATTCGTTGTCTCTTTCTATTTTCATTTTTTTTCCTACCGGCAACATAGAGCAACAGGAGTGCCATGTTAAAATTTGCAATTTTGGGGTTCGTTTGGACATTTTTATACATTAACAAAGTTTTCTAGGCATTTTATGTGCATAATTCAAATTTGAACTACATGCACATGCTCCAGTGCATAAAAATGGGTTGACATATGAAATGTTTGTCCTTGGGTGCATGCTTAGGTCCAATGCAAGAATGGGGATGAATTTTAAACACCAGGGCACTGTTGATTTCTGGCAAAACGTTGAGATACTTTTTTTTAAATTCTAGTAAATCCAAAACTCGTCTGAAATTCATGAAACTTGGAATGCTATCATGGAATGGCACCCAACATGCTATGGTATTTTTCGTGTCCATTTTGTGAGAAGGCACACTTGAATAATAGCCAACAAAGGCATTTTGAAACAAATAGCTACCACTTTAGCATCTCAAACATTTCTACAATTTAAATTGTGTGCGTTCTGTTAACCATTCACGTGATGCCACACGTCACACTTTTAACGGCTAGGAGGATTTGTGCAGCTCTTCATCGCAAACATTTTAGATAGAACACCCGTATGCAATGTGAGAGTTATGGTCTTCCCTAGTAAGACAAGGGAGAATTCACCGCACAGGATTGTGCATCTCTTCTACGCAAACGGTTCAGATTGAATATGGTATGCAAAGTGAGACTTTGGTGCTAAGCTAAGAGAAAATCTGGCACACAGGATTTGTACACCCCTTCAACGCAAATGGTTTTTTAGGATGACCCGTGTGCAACCACGTACAGACAATTTGGTAAGATTTGCATCTGTCATATTGGGTATATTGCCATTTGTAAAACTAGAAAGATTGACATTTGTTGATCTAGTAACATTGCCCTTTGTCAACCTTGTAACACTGCCATTTGTCAACATATGCAGCTAAAAATCACTAGCACTATCTTATTTTTGCAACTAAAATTCAGTAATTAAGCCTAGATTTCATTCATAGATTAAACATTCCTTCTTTATACAAACAGTTCAACTCGACAACTGAACCGACCAAACCTCCCCCCAATAGTTGCCAACGACATACTGAAATAGCTGTCCTCTGATGACGGCAAATGGGCTGGGCGATGACGACGGACTGGTGCCATTGACGATTGTGGGAGAAGCAGACGAGATAAGCTAGAGGGAGGGAGGGGAATATGCGAGGCAGGACTCGTCGACTGTGAGGGTTTATATAGCAAGCCGGTTAGCATTGGGATTTTGGGGGATTTCACCGAGTCGGGTAGGAAGCTTGTGTGGGAACCTGCACAGTTGCGCGGGAACGGGCTCATCAATGATTCATTGGCGCCACTTTGAGCCACCGCTTGGCCAAAAAAACGCCCCCGCTCGCTGCGTAAGCTTGCGCTCAAAGCCGTCTGCGACAGCGGGGTGACAACACGTACGAGAGGAGGACGAAAGGACACATACACATACAATTAATAAAAAACTTTGTGATTTAATTATGCACTACCCCCGTCCGAGTTTATAAGTCTTTTTTGTATTTTTGTGTCAAAATTTGACTAGAGATTTAAATAATAAAATATGAATGCATGTCACCAAAGATTATACCATTGGATTCGTATTTGAACATAGTTTCCAATTATATAATTTTTGTAACATGCATTAACACTTTGTTAGTTAAACTAAGGTCAAAATATGACACAGAATATAAAGGGGACTAATAGACCAAGACGGAGGTAGTAGCACACGGTCGCTCTCTACGTAGTGTCGCAACTGCTGGTCGGCTTGTAGACGACCATTTCCTCCGTGTTCAACTGCTCTATGCGTGTGATTGCTCGCGGTTGAGGCGGCCGCGGTGCTCTTTGCTCGTGTCCTGCCGCACGCGCTCTGCTCTCACGTCCTTCCGGGCACGCTCAGCTCTCATCCCTCCCCGAGCGCTGCTAGTGTTTGGGGCCGGCGCACGACCACGTACGTTCGTGCTACCATTATGCATGCGGTTGCGCCGGGTGTGGTGCCACGATGCAGTTACCCGCTGCAAAAACTGACATGCAGACGCATCGAGAATCTAGGCCGCCCGCCCCCCATTTATTCCTGCGCCCATTTACTTTCTTCTCTGGCGCCACATGACACAATAAGCACACCCACAACGACACATACATAGAGGACATCCAACGGTTTCAATGGCGCTCCCTGTGACTCCAATGGCGCTCCCAGCGGTCGACAATGACAACAGGGGGTAGTTCACCACGCATCACGTAGTGGACACCCACATGAGGGGGGAGGCCTTCTCATGGTGTACACAAATGAGCCGGTCTCGGTTGAGAGTTCCATCCAAACTATGGAGCAGTTGCTTGCTGAGGACAAGTACCAAGTGGTCGGCTCCGACCTCGAGTTCACCAGCGGTCGTGCCGGGCATGATCAGAAGGTTGTCGTCACCCAGTTGTGCGTGCGACATGACATCCTCGTCTACCACTACCACCTGGCCACACGGCCTTGCGAGCGGGTCTCCAGGTTTATCAACAGCTCCGACTACAGTTTCGCTACGGTGGACACCACCAATGATCTAAAAGCGCTCAAGATTTTGGGGTTGACCTGCCAGAATCTTTTCAACATCCATGACCACTACAAGGTCTTGGACATCAATGACAACAAACAAAACTCCCTGGTTGACCTCGCCTCGACCATCATCGACCCCTACTACATGAAGATGAAGGATGAGAGCAAGAAGGACAAAAACGTCTGGCACAGTGTCTGGCATCAGAGACCGGATGAAGAACACATAAAGTATGTGACCAAGGACGCGTACACAAGCTACAAGATGTACAGGCGGATCGTTTACACGAGGAAGTGTCATCTTCCCGCCCCAGACGAGGGATCGAACCACAAACCAGTAGCGGGAGCGTCACAAGAAGTAGATGACTAGACGATCATTTCTACTATAGAATGCGTGCAATTGTTTATTGAGGTGTGTGCGAATGATCTGTATAGTCACTTATGTAATTGGATGTTTATTTCAGTTATATATATATAGGGTGGGTCTATTATGATAACACCCTTAAGAGTCTTATTATGATAACACCAGAGCTTATTCTGCTAACACCCGACGGCCACCCGCGAAGCTACAAACTAACCACGTGCCCATCCCACCCACCCATGCGCACAAACCAGCACCCCCACCTCCCCTACGAGTACCCACCACCTTCTCCCTTCTCCCCGATCCCCCACAACCCCACATTGCCGCCCGCCCTACCACCTCCCACTGCGCCGGCCACCACCTTCCACAACGTCAGCCACCGCCAGGCCACCACCTCCCACTGCGCGAGCCACCGCCAGGCCACCACCTGCCACCGCGCAGCACGCCAACCACCATGCAGCGTGACGACAGCCGATCTGCCACGGCCGGCCTCCCCAGACCACTTTCGTCGCCCCAATGGCCTCCTTCAGTGCTCCGGTGGTCGGATCCATAGCACCCCGCGCCGGTGACCTCATCTACAAATGTGGTCGCCGGATCTAGAGCCCTCCCCTGCCCCATTTACCTCCTTCTGCGTTGTCACGACCGGATCCAACAGACCTTCTGCTGCCGCCAGATACAGGCGCCCCGGCCGCCACACCTTTGCTCCCACCTGCACCGCGCCGCCGTCAGGATCCTGCTCAATCCCACCGAACCACCGAATCGGCGCCAGGATGCGGCCCCATTTAACCAAATCCGCCTCGATCCGCGGCCATGCAGAAGACAGAGGGGCTCGCCGGAGCTACCTCATCACGACAGATGGTAGCCTCACACCCCGACGCACGTCCTCGGCCCGTGGTCGACGTGCTCCTCCTCCTTGCTCACCAGGTGACCCCATCCTCCTCTGCTCCTATAGGCACCAGGCTAGCCCCGCCCTCCTCATGCGCTGGCACCCCAATTCCTCTTCTGCTTCCCTTGATCTACAACGTTGGCGAACCGAAGTCCGGTGGCGCATGGCGTGCCGTCCATTGTGCTCGACTTTGCAGTATGTTCTCCTCCCCAATGGTGACCGCGTCCCTCTAGCTCCTCTAATCTCCCACCCACCCGGCGGCTACTCTCTCCCCATATCCCATGAGGTCCTAGTCGCTCATTGCTCGCAAGGGATGCGGTCCAATATGTTGAGGTAGTGCGGTGGGCTCGGCATGCAAAGCCCTCCTCCCTCCTCTCTGGGTCGGGCCTCCCCCTCCTACTAGTCGCCACGGCCGAATCCGTTGCGGCACTGCCTTGCCTCACCACCATGCACCAGTCCCGCAGCTTCAACCGTGACCATCTACCTCCCCTCGATGAATTGCATCGCCGCCGGTGTCGCTAGTGAGCAGTTCGCTTGTGTTGTTGCAGCTGAACCTCTCCTGGTGAGCAATGTTGGATTGCAGATCTGTATTAGTTCTTTTTTGTGTTGAACATTGGAGTGCTTAATCTACTTTTCTTGCTGCTCACATCAGTGTTACTCCAAAAGATGAGGCTCAGTTTCCTCGCATTCTGACGACCACGCCGACGTGTGTATGCGCGAGTGTAGCTTGCAAAAAGCCCTCAAAATCGATTCAGTTGTGTGCAGTTCCCAGGTGCTGAGTGTGCGGTTTGATTTTTTCCCTACAAAAGATATGCTCTAGTGAAGTTCATTGCTGATTTGTCTCTAGTGCAGTTTTCAGATGGGTGCTACTACCTTCTGCACTGCTTCTTTGATCCACTATGGAGGCAAAAAACAAGAAAGCAAACATTCTTGTTTAGAAGACTTGTGAATTTGATGTGTTCAAGAGCGAGTTGTACAGATTTGTGTCCTAGAGGGAAACTAGTACTTGTGAATAAAAGTTCACTCGGGCACAGACGTCCAAGCAGCTGGGTGTGTAGTCTTTTTGTGTGTGTGGATGCATTATTTTTTGACACATTTCACTTGCTTGCCATGTGCAGTAAGAGACTACAAAAGAAAATGCAGTGCACTCTGGTCTACAGTACACCATTTACAAAATATGTATTTAAAAAGTGCACTCTCGTCCAGAGTGTTCTGAAGCTCACTTTGTTCTCTCATGTCATTCACTATAGAACTCCTCCGTGTTTCACTATATCAATACAACACCTGCAGTGCGTTTGGTCATCGGAAGTGGTTCACTTTTGAGAGTGATGTTGTTTGCTTGCGCACAATGTGGAAGTGTGATTTTTTTGCAAAATAACAAAAAAGTAATGCGGTTCACTTTGATATTTGTCACGGTTCACTTGCCCATGTCTTTGCGGTCCACTCTTGTTCATAAAACAAAGTTGAAAAAAGACGACAAAAACTCACCTAAGAAAATTTACACCCGACAAAAGAGATCATGAAGTTCACTTGACTGTCTGATGCAGTGCGGATTTATCCTAAAGTAGTGCGTTCATGTGTTAAGACAAAAGAAATCATGAAGTTCACTTGACTGTCTGATGCAGTGCGGTTTTTAGCCTACAATAGTGTGTTCATGTGTCTGATGCAGTACCCACATCGATTTGGGTGTCGCGAAAAACAAAGTGTCCGCATTTTGGTAAATTCGAAATTCCTCTTAAACCGTAAGGAATTGGAGAGGGTGTTCTACATGATAAAGTTGCGCCTTGTCGACATCTTTCCAACGGTGTATCATTTGAATCATTCCGACCAGCGGTTTGTAAAAATTTCATGAAAAACGGCCGCTGCCTCCCGTTGTCAGCTGCATGCTTTTTAAAATTAACTAAAAAGCGTAACGAATCTCAAAAATATTCCAACATATGAAAGTTGCGCCTTGTCCGTAGCTTTCCGACGGCGTATCATACGTCTCGTTTCGACAAACGGTTCAAAAAATGGAGTGAAAACAGTACCGAAAAATTGATTTTTTTTTTGAAAAACAGGATTCCGCCATTTAGTAAATTTGAAACTGCTCTTAAACCGTAACAAATTAGAGAAAATAATAGATATGAAAAAGATGTGCCTCGATGATATCTTTCCAACGGGGTATCATTTGCTTTATTTTGATGAGTGGTTTAGAAACAATCACGAAAATACGCTCGCTGCCACTCATCATCCGCCGCACCATTTTTGAAACTGCTCTTAAACCGCGAGTAATCTCGAAAAGTGTTCAACATGGTGAAGTTGCACCTAGTCCATAGCTTTCCAACGGTATATTATACGCCTCATTCCGATAAACGGTTAAAAAATTAGAGCAAAAACAGTACCGAAAAAATAACGCGTGCAATTTTTTCCGACGAGAAGTTCACTCGTGTAAGTACTGCAGTACACTTGGTTCAAAGAATGACGTGCACTTGCATTCCGCGTGTAGTGTGGAAGTGGTGTACAGAATAGTTATTCTGCTAATATTAGCAGAATATATATATATATATATATATATATATATATATATATATATATATATATATATATATGTTATTCTTCTATAGACAGAGCAAATCACACGGCTTAGTAGCAGCAATCGTCTGTGTTATTATTGGTCTTCACACACATTTCTGATTCAGACCTGTTTGTCGCATATCACACACATCTTGTTTAGTTGAACTATTTCTGTTGTCTTGGCTCATCGCAAACACCTCGATATGGCAGACCATTTCTATTGTGTTGCCCAATCACACACATTTTATCCTAGTGAACTGTATGCCATGTATCGCACACACCCTCATCCGGCTTCCGTTTCTGCTGTTCTATCTCATCGCAAACAGTTCTGCTGGATTACCCATTTGCCACGCATGGCACACCGATACATCCATATTGCATCATGCTTTTATATTGATATTTATTGCATTATGGTTTTTGTTACATATTATGGTACACTACTTATGCCTTTCCTCTCTTATTTTACAAGGTTTACATGAAGAGGGAGAATACCAACAACTGGAATTTTGGACCGCAAAGGAGCAAATCTGAGAGACCTATTTTGCACAACTCCAAAAGTCCTGAAAATTTATGGAGAATTATTTTGGAATATATAAAAAATATGTGCCAAAGACATATTAGAGGGGGACCCACCAGGTGGCCACAAGCCTGGGGGCACGCCCAACCCCCATGGGTGCGCCCTAGGGCTTGTGCCCCCCTGGCAGGTCCCTAGTGTCCATCTTCTGCTATATGAAGGGTTTTTACCTGGAAAAAAATCAGAAGGGAGATTTCGGGACGAAGCGCCGCCATCTCGAGGCGGAAGCTGGGCAGAAGCAATCTAGGGCTCCGGCGGAGCTGTTCTGCCACAGAAACTTCCCTCTGGGAGGGGGAAATTTGAAGCCATCGTCATCACCAACGAGCCTCTCATCGAGAGGGGGTCAATCTCCATCAACATCTTCACCAACACCATCTCCTCTCAAACCCTTGTCCATCTCTTGTACTCGATCTTTGTCTCAAAACCTCAGATTGGTACTAGTGGGTTGCTAGTAGTGTTGATTACTTCTTATAGTTGATGCTAGTTGGTTTATTTGGTGGAAGATCATATGTTCATATCCTTAATGATATTCAATACCCCCCTGATATTGAGCATGAATATGCTTTGTGAGTAGTTATGTTTGTTCCTGAGGACATGGGAGACGTCTTGTTATAAGTAATCATGTGAATTTAGTATTCGTTCAATATTTTGATGAGATGTATGTTGTCTTTCCTCTAGTGGTGTTATGTGAACATCGACTACATGATACTTCACCATGATTTGGGCCTAGGGGAAGGCATTGGGAAGTAATAAGTATATGAAGGGTTGCTAGAGTGATAGAAGCTTAAACCCTAGTTTATGCGTTGCTTTGTAAGGGGCTAATTTGGATCCACATGCTTCATGCTATGGTTAGATTTATCTTAATTATTCTTTTGTAGTTGCAAATGCTTGCGAGAGTTAATCATAAGTGGTAGGCTTGTCCAAGTAAGTACAATACCCAAGCACGGGTACACCCACATATCAAATTATCAAAGTAATGAACGCGAATCGTATGAGCATGGTGAAAACAAACTTGACAACAATTCCCATGTGTCCTCGGGAGCACTTTGCTATACATAAGAGTTAATCTAGGCTTATCCTTTGCTACAAGATGGATTGGGACATCTCGATGCACCTTTGTTACATTTTTATTTGTTACCCGTTGTGAATTATTTTATCACCAAACTATCTGTTACCGATAATTTCAGTGCTTGCAGAGAATACCTTGCCAAAAACCGTTGTCATTTCCTTCTGCTCCTTGTTGGGTTTGATAGTCTTACTTATAAAAAGGACTATGATAGATCCCCTATACTTGTGGGTCATCATGACTCTTTTCTGGTGCCGTTGCCAGTGAGTGAAGCGCCTTCAGTGAGTGGAATTTGGTAAGAAAAAATCTATAATACGTGCTGAAATTTACTGTCACTTGTCACTATGGAAAATCATCCTTTGAAGGGCTTGTTCAGAGTATCTTCACCTTGACCGAAAGAGCAAAGAGTTTCCCCTCAACCTACTGCACTTACTGAAAATATTTATTATGAAATTCCTTTGGGTATGACAGAGAAACTGCAAGCTAATCCTTATGCAGGAGATGGAACATTACATCCTGATATGCATCTAATCTATGTGGATGAAGTTTGTAGATTATTTAAGCTTGCGGGTTTTCCTGAGGATGAAGCCAAGAAGAAGGTCTTCCCTTTATCTTTTAAGGAGAAGGCATTGACATGGTATAGGCTATGCGATGATATTGGGACTTGGAATTACAACCGATTATTGGAATTTCATGAGAAGTTTTATCCTATGCATCTGGTCATCGTGATCGGAATTATATATATAATTTTTGGCCTCGTGAAGGAGAAAGTATCACTCATGCTTGGGGGAGGCTTAACTTAATGTTATATGCATGCCCCAATCATGAGTTCTCAAAGGAAGTTATTATTCAGAATTTTTATGCTCGACTTTCTCGTAATGATCAATCCATGCTCGATACTTCTTGTACTGGTTCTTTTATCAAGGAGACTATCAAATTCAAATGGGATTTATTGGAAAGAATTAAATGCAACTCTGAATATTGGGAGCTCGACGAAGGTAAGGAGTCTGGTATAAACCTTAAGTTTGATTGTGTTAAATCTTTTATGGACATTGATGCCTTCCATTAATTTAGCACTAATTATATATGTACTTGACTCTGAGATAGCAGCTTCTTTCTATGAATCGTTTGCTACTCATGTTGATCTCCCTAAGGAGAAGTAGTTTAAATATCATCCTCCCATTTAAGTCAAAGTAATAGAACCTATTAAAGCTGAAGAAGAAACCATTACTTATAATGTTGATCCAGTTGTTCCTACTACTTATATTGAGAAACCACCTTTTCCTGTTAGAGTAAAGGAACATGCTAAAGCTTCAACTGTGGTTCGTAAGAGTTATACTAGAACATCTACACCCCCTAAACAAATTAGAGTGGAACCTAGTATTGTTATGGTTAAAGATCTCTTAGTTGATAATATTAACGCATGTTATTTATTTCTGTGATGAAGCTGCTAGAATTGCCAAACCCGATGATAAAGATAAACATAAACCTATTGTTGGCATGCCTGTTGTTTCTGTTAAGATAGGAGATCCTTGTTATCATGGTTTATGTTATTTGGGTGCTAGTGTGAGTGCAATCCCCTTTACCTTATATCAAGAAATTATGAATGATATTGCACCTGCTGAAATAGAAGATATTGATGTTACTACTAAGCTTGCCAATTGAGATACTATCTCACCAATTGGGACTGTTAGAGATGTTGAAGTCTTGTGTGGGAAAATAAAATACCCTACTGATTTTCTTGTTCTTGGTTCCCCACAAGATGGTTTTTGTCCCATTATATTTGTAGACCTTTTTTGAACACTTTCAATGCTAAGATAGACTGCGAGAAAGAAATTGTTAGAGTAAATTTGGGAGATGTGTCTCATGATTTTAATTTATCCAAATTCATAGAAAACCTCATGATAAAGAATTGCCTAGTAAAGATGAAATTATTGGTCTTGTAGAACAATATTTGCTAGACCATAAAAATGATATGTTTATGAATGAAAAAAGTTAAATAGATGAAATATTGTTTAAATAAAATGTTTGTCTTGAAACACAATTTGCCTGTTAAGACTCTTGGAGATCCTCTACCACCCAAGAGTGATCCTGTGTTCGATCTTAAACAATTGGCTGATACTCTGTAATATGCTTATCTCAATGAAAAGAAGACATATCCTGTTATTATTAGTGCTAACCTTTCAAAACATGAAGAAAAGAAATTATTGAAAACTCTAAGGAAGCATCGTGTCTCTATTGGATACACTCTGGATGATCTTAATGGCAATAGTCCCACTCTACGTCAGCATAAAATTAATATGGAGCCCGATGCTAAACCAGTTGTTGATGATCAACCACGATTAATCCTATGATGAAAGAAGTGGTAAGAAATGAAATATTAAAGCTTTTGGAAGTAGGTATAATTTATCATATTGCTGACAGTAGATGGGTAAGCCCCGTTGATTATGTCCCTAAGAAAGGAGGTAGTACTGTTGTTCCCAATGATAAGAATGAATTGATCCCACAAAGAGTTGTTATAGGTTATAGAATGGTAATCAATTTTAGAAAATTAAATAAATCCACTAGGAAAGATCTTTACCCTTTACCCTTTATTGATCAAATGTTAGAAAGATTATCTAAACATATGCACATTTGCTTTCTAGATGTTTATTCTGGTTTTTCTCAAATACCTGTATCACAAGAGGATCAAGAAAAAACTACTTTTACATGCCCTTTTGGTACTTTTGCTTATAGATGTATGCCTTTTGGTTTATGCAATGCACCTGCTGCCTTTCAAAGATGTATGACTCCTATATTTTCTGAAAAGATTGTTGAGGTTTTCATGGATGATTTCTCCATTTGTGAAACTTCTTTTGATGATTGCTTAAGCAAGCTTGATCGATTTTTGCAGAGATGTGAAGAAACTAATCTTGTCTTGAATTGGGAGAAGTGCCACTTTATGGTTAATGAAGGTTTTGTCTTGGGGCATAAAATCTCCGAAAGAGGTATTGAAGTGGATAAAGCTAAAGTTGATGCAATTGAAAAGATTCCGTGTCCTAAAGATATCAAAGGCATAAGAAGTTTCCTTGGTCGTGCTGGTTTCTATAGGAGATTTATTAAAGACTTCTCTAAAATTTCTAGGCCTCTTACTAATCTCCTACAAAAATATGTTCCATTTGTTTTTGATGATGATTGCGTATAAGCCTTTCAAATACTTAAGAAAGCCTTAATTTCTGCACCTATTGTTCAACCACCTAATTGGAACCTTCCCTTTGAAATTATGTGTGATACTAGTGATTATGTTGTTGGTGCTGTTCTAGGACAAAGAGTTGATAAGAAATTAAATGTTATCCATTATGCTAGTAAAACTATAGACAATGCTCAATGAAATTATGCTACTACCAAAAAGGAATTTTTAGCGGTTGTGTTTTGATGTCTACTATGCAACCTTCTTCTTGTAGACTCGTGTTGGGCCTCCAAGCGCAGAATTTTGTAGGACAGTAGCAAATTTCCCTCCAGTGGATGACCTAAGGTTTATCAATCTATGGGAGATGTAGGATGAAGATGATCTCTCTCAAACAACCCTGCAACCAAATAACAAAGAGTCTCTTGTGTCCCCAACACACCCAATACAATGGTAAATTGTATAGGTGCACTAGTTCGACAAAGAGATGGTGATACAAGTGTAATATGGAAGTAGATATAGATTTTTGTAATCTGAAAATATAAAAACAGCAAGGTAGCAAGTAACAAAAGTGAGTGAAAACGGTATTGCAATGATTGAAACAAGGCCTAGGGTTCATACTTTCACTAGTGCAAGTTCTCTCAACAATGATAACATAATTAGATCATATGACAATCCCTCAACGTGCGACGAAAGTCACTCCAAAGTTCCTATCGTGGAGAACACAAGATGAAATTGCTTGTAGGGCACGAAACCACCTCAAAGTTATTCTTTCTGATCAATCCGTTGAGCTATTCCTATAAGTGTTACAAAAATCCCTAGAGTTCATAGTAAAATAGCACCATACGACACATATCAATCAACCTTAATGTCACCTAGATACTCCAATGTCACCACAAGTATCTACAGGTCAATTATACGATATGCATCAAACAACTTCAGATTCATAATATTCAATCCAACACAAAGAACTTCAATGAATGCCCCAAGATTTCTACCGGAGAAACAAGGACGAAAACGTGCATCAACACTATGCATAAGTTACCCCAATGTCACATTGGGAATCCGCAAATTGAGTGCCAAAACATACATCAAGTGAATCAATAGAACACCCCATTGTCACCACGGGTATTCCACACAAGACATACATCAAGTGTTCTCAAATCCATAAAAGTATTCAATCCAATAATAGTGAAACCTCAAAGGTAGAACTCAATTCATCACAAGAAGATAGAGGGGGAGAAACACCATGTGATCCGACTATAGTAACAAAGCTCGCGATACATCAAGAGCGTGCCAAATCAAGAACACAAGAGAGAGAGAGAGAGAGAGAGAGAGAGATCAAATACATAGCTACTGGTACATACCCTCAGCCCCGAGGGTGAACTACTCCCTCCTCGTCATGGAGACCGCCGGGATGATGAAGATGGCCTTCGATGATGGTTTCTCCCTCCGGCAGGATGCCAGAATAGGCTCCCTATTGGTTTTGTGGCTACAGATGCTTGCGCCGGCGGAACTCCCGATCAAGGTTTCTTTCTGGAAGTTTATGGTGGGGAACGCAGTAATTTCAAAAAATTCCCATGATCATGCTAGATCTATCTAGGTGATGCATAGTAACGAGAGAGGAGTGTTGTCTATGTACCCTCATAGACCGAAAGCGGAAGTGTTATGACAACGTGGTTGATGTAGTCGTACGTCTTCATGATTCAACCGATCCTAGCATCGAAGGTACATCACCTACGCGATTTGCACACGTTCAGCTCGGTGACGTCCCACGAACTCTAGATCCAGCTGAGGTCGAGGGAGATTTTCGTCAGCACAACGGCGTATTGATGGTGACGATGAAGTAACCGATGCAGGGCTTTGCCTAAGCACTACGACGATATGACCGAGGTGGAAATCTATGGAGGTGGCACCACACACGGCTAAAAGATCAACTTGATCAACTTGTGTGTCTATGGGGTGCCCCTCCCCCGTATATAAAGGAGTGGAGGAGGGGGCCGACCAGTCTCATGGGGTGCGCCCCAAGGGGGGATTCCTACTCCTACTAGGAGTAGTTTCCCCCATTTCCTAGTCCAATTAGGAGGGGGAAGGAAAGGAAGAAGGGAAGGGGCCCCGGCCCCCCTCCCAAATTTGGATTGGGCTTGGGGGGCGCGCCCCACCACTTGGCCGCCTCCTCCTCTCTTCCCACTAAGGCCCATTGACTCCCTAGGGGGTTCCGGTAACCTCCCGGTACTCTGAAAAAATGCTCAAACCACTCAGAACCTTTTCGGTGTCTAAACATAGCCTTCCAATATTTCAATCTTTATGTCTCGACCATTTCTAGACTCCTCGTCATGCCCGTGATCACATCCGGGACTCCGAACAACCTTCAGTACATCAAAACACCTAAACTCATAATACCAATCATCATCGAACATTAAGCGTGCGGACCCTACGGTTTTGAGAACTATGTAGACATGACCGAGACTCACTTCCGGTCAATAACCAATAGTGGAACCTGGATGCTCTCATATTGGTTCCTACATATTCTACGAAGATCTTTATCGGTCAAACTGCATAACAATATACGTTGTTCCCTTTGTCATCGGTATGTTACTTGCCCGAGATTATATTGTCCATATCTAAATACCTAGTTCAATCTCGTTACCGGAAAGTCTATTTACTTGTTCCGTGATACTTCATCCCACAACTAACTCATTAGTTACAATGCTTGCAAGGCTTATAATGATGAGTATTACCGAGAGGGCCCAGAGATACCTCTCCGAAACACGGAGTGACAAATCCTATTCTTGATCTATGCCAACCCAACAAACACCTTCGGAGACACCTGTAGAGCACCTTTATAATCACCCATTTACGTTGTGACGTTTGGTAGCACACAAAGTGTTCCTCCAGTATTCGGGAGTTGCATAATCTCATAGTCTGAGGAACTTGTATAAGTCATGAAGAAAGTAGTAGCAATAAAACTGACACGATCATAATGCTAAGCTAACGGATGGGTCATGTCCATCACATCATTCTCCTAATGATGTGATCCCATTTATCAAATGACAATACATGTCTATGGTTAGGAAATAACCATCTTTGATTGATGAGCTAGTCAAGTAGAGCATACTAGGGACTATATGTTTTTCTATGTATTCACACATGTACTAAGTTTCCGGTTAATACAATTCTAGCATGAATAATAAACATTTATCATGAATTAAGGAAATAAATAATAACTTTATTATTGCCTCTAGGGAATATTTCCTTTAGTCTCCCACTTGCACTAGAGTCAAAAATCTAGATTACATAGTAATGATTCTAACACCCATGGAGCTTTGGTGCTGATCATGTTTTGCTCGTGGAAGAGGCTTAGTCAACGGGCCTGCAACATTCAAATCCATGTGTATCTTGCAAATCTCTATGTCCCCTTCCGACACTTGATGCAGATGGAATTGAAGCGTCTCTTGATGTGCTTGGTTCTCTTGTGAAATATGGATTCTTTTGCCAAGGCAATTGCACCAGTATTGTCACTAGGTATGACACCTAGATCAGATATGAACTCCTTCATCCAAAGTCCTTGATTTGCTGCTTCGAAAGCAACAATGTACTCCACTTCACACGTAGATCCCGCCATGACGCTCTGCTTGGAACTGCATCAACTGACAGCTCCTCCATTCAATAAAAATACATATCCGGTTTGTGACTTAGAGTCATCCGGATCAGTGTCAAAGCTTGCATCGATGTAACCGTTTACGACGAGCTCTTTTTCACCTCCCTAAACGAGAAACATATCCTTAGACATTTTCAGGTATTTCAGGATGTTCTCGACCACTGTTCAGTGCTCCACTCCGGGATTACCTTGGTACCTCCCTGCTATGCTTATAGCAAGGCACTCATCAGGTCTGGTACACAACATTGCATACATGATAGAACCTATGGCTGAAGAATAGGGAAGGACTTTCATTTTCTCTCTATCTTCTACAGTGGTCGGGCATCGAGTCTGACTCAACTTCACACCTTGTAACACAGAAAAGAACCCTTTCTTTGACTGATCCATTTTGAACTTCTTCAAAACTTTATCAATGTATGTGTTTTGTGAAAGTCCAATTAAGCGTCTTGATCTATCTATCTATACCTATACTAATCCTAGACTTCCTAGAAATTCCCATGTTAATTGGATTTTACGAGCCGTTAATCTGGTGGGACCTAATAATTATAATTACGGTGTAGATTAACTCCAGGTTCAATCTTTATTTTTTTGGAACAAACTCCATGTAGAATCTTTTTTTTGACAAACTCCACACTCCACGTTCAGTCTCAGGATAACTCCACGTTCAATTTATGACCCGCACGCCCAATCTTTTTTTTCTAGACAAACTCCACGTTCAATCTATAAAAAAGTTCTCCACATCCAGGGAGAGAACTCCATGTTCAACTTATGGCCCGCAAGATCCAACCTTTTTTTTCTAACAAACTCCATGTCTAATCTATGGAAACCTTCTCCATGTTCAAATCAAGGGAGAACTACATGTTCAATTTATGGCCTGCATGTCCAATCTATTTTTTTCTAACATAACAAACTCCACGTTCAATCTATTGAGAACTTCTAATATTTTAGAGGCCCAACAGCCCAAGCGTGTTTGGATGGAAATCCTGGGACCGTGCCTATCCATGGCGGCGACAAAGACGGCGGCCAGATCTGGACTGCTCCCTGCTGCGAGGAAGGAAGTGCCGCCGCTCCATCTTCGGGTCGTGGCTGCTTTCATTCCGGAGGAAGAAGGAAGGGTCGCTGCTGTTGCCCCCGGCGTCTCAGTCGAAAAGGCCAATGACCTACCCCTCTCCAAATTTTCTTCTTCCAGTAATCACTTTTCCAATTTTTTGGATGCAATTGCTTCATCTACACGGCCTATTTTGTGCTTAATTAGTGGGACTACCTGGTAGCTTCATGTACCATGACCTATTTTGCTTCTCCGTCGCGTGATTGTCGCCACTTCTTTCTCTAGATGCGAGGTCGTTTATTCTTTAGAGGAAATAGGAAAACAGATGCGGTGTTGGGGCGATGCCGATCAATGAGGAGATACATGATGAGACACGCAGCACACACATGTCCTGCAAGTGGCTGGACCTAGGCGTATTCGTCAACAATGGTGAGATTGAACTGGTGTTATGGAACTCTGTCTAGCAAACAACGTCTTTTCTCTTCGGATGGCCTTTCCTTTGCCAGTCTGCATCTGAATTATTTCTTTCTATTTGACAATGCGTTGGAAGTGTTTGATGAATTGTTAAGTTGCCAATAGTTGAATTCATATAGAAGAGTTTTTCCAATGAATTTGTTAAGTTTTTCATGTATTGTGTTTCAAAACTGCCTTTGTATTCACTAAGGACATTCATATTTTCAACCAGGACTGGCGCTTTAGTTGTATGAGGTACGGTTTGCAGCTAAACTGCATACTAATTGCACCTGGACAGTCGAAGTATAACACAATTTCAAGTTTCAAATTGTGTCTTTCTTCTAACTCTACCCTCTCAGCTCCAAATGAGTTATTTCCCATAAGTTTTTGTGTTGTTCGCATTCCACCAAAAAGATCGACTAGAACTCTACTTATCTTAATAATTTAGTGCAGTATGATACATGCAACAGGTTGTCCTAATCATTAAAATTTTCCAAAGAGTATCCTTCGGTTTGTTTGCTTCCTATTTCCAAAAGGTCTCTACTGTTTGTTTCTTAGTTAAGTTTTTTTATTTAGGTACTTCACTAGAGAGGAGTGATCTACAAGAGTTGGCTGCTATGTATATATATGTTACGGGCCAGCGCACATATTTTTTCCATCGAGTAAGTTCAAGACCTTAAGATGATTGTCTAAATTTCATAGTGTTAGTTCAGATTTTGTGATATTTATAACTGAAGTTGATCATAATCATTCTGTGTGCAGAGCATTTGAAAATGTTGTTCAGTAAATCACTGAAATTAGAAGTATGCCTATTTGTAGCATATTGTAGAGGGGTAGTTCCACCTCCAAGTATCAAATGTACCTTATGTTTAGATAAATTTTTCCTTTATATCGAATACATCTCATGCCTTGCAGGATCAACTTCCTACACACAAGTGAATTACTTCTGCTGTTCAATTGTTACTACATTGAAGAGAAATACGATAGCATCTAATAATCCACTAAGGTATTCGATGTGTTCTCTTCTTTGGTTGAAATTTGCTTCCCGTCCATTGCATAATGTGTAGAAATATCATAGTACGTCTGCTTAAGTAAAAAAAAACAACGCTTCCATTACATAATTTGTACAGAAATCATAGAGTGCTTACTACTGGCATAGCATTTATTTTTCTGCTGGGAATGCTTCCTCCAGCGGATAAAGGTGTGTACTATGTCCTGAACATCATGAATGTTGTATGGCTTTCAAGCCACAAACTTTTCTTGATTGTCTTTGCATTTCAACATAGTGATTAGCTACACAATTTCTTACCGATTAGAAAGTACTGAACTGTTTCTTCTTCCACAGTTTCGTTACTTTCTACTATAGTCTTTGCATTTTAACTGCACTTTGTTTTATGAAAGGTACATTCATCACATCATCAAACTATGGGTTTACACTAGAACATTTCCTTTCTCATGTATTAGGTTGCTAGAAAAAACCATGACAGCTACTAGATGAATTTTAAGCTCTATAAAAAGAATATATCAGAAGTGCATGGATCCTATTCTTTACTTTTTTTTATTTGGCATCTGGAGTTACCGACTTCATATTCTATGTGGATATAAGGATGGATTTACTTGGGTCAGGCACACTTTGTTGTGGGGTTACGGCTACAAGGGGATGCTTCATTAGAGATCAGGGTTGTTGGTACAAAATATGAGGTGACTATTGGAAATTTATTCAGATCATTGTAACAGAAACACATCAATTCCCTGCTAATGATTATTTCCCGAATTGGAGTGTGTGCCTAATCACTTTTTTGCCTTTGTACCATTAGAGCTTTACAGCCATTTTATTGGGGATAAAATGAAGTGATAAACCTACAGTACTGGAAAATATTATTTCCTTTGTGGAGAACATACAAAATGGGGAAAGGCCATGGCAGCCACTGAATTTTTACCAACTACTAGCTGTAATATGTGGAATGTACGACTTTTGTGAAAACTTCATCTTAGATATGAAAGAATATTTATCGGTCTGTGCTTATCTTATTTTCTATCATCCTCTAACAGTTATTTCTTTCAATTTGTGCATAGTACAATGTAATTCAAAGGTCACTAAGGTTGATCAACTCATTCTCTATTATATCATAGTGGACCACCAAGTTACACTATATAATGTCGGTAATAAGGAACTTAGTGAAAGACTATAGTCATTTTGTCCCATGGAAAGTACTTGATAACTTAATATGTCTTGATAATTAATGTTTGAATATATTTTCCTATATTCTTACGGAAAAACATATGTAAAATGAAACATAATTGAAATGTAACTATTATCCATCTTTTTCAATGCTAGCCCGTGCAGACGCACGGGTTGACGACTAGTCTCTATAGATCTTTATGCTCAATATGTAAGCAGCTTCTCTGAGGTCTTTCATAGAAAAACTCTTATTCAGGTATCCCTTTCTGCTATCCAGAAATTCTATGTCATTTCTGTGACAGCCTAATTTTTGGCCCTTTCTTTTTCTTTTGTTTTTCCGAGGTTTTTGCCTGAGTTTTTCTTTTTCGTGGCTTTGTGGTCTGGAAACTGAAGAAGATGACCTCTTCTTTGTTTCCAGAGTGGCTTGTCATTCCCAAATCTTTCCGTAGACCCTGTCATTTCCATCCTAGCCCATATCCCAATATTCTTTTTATTGGGAATATTCCTTTTCTATTAAAGGAATAACTCAAATTGCCCTAGGTTGTGAAGCAACCTATATTTCCATCACTCCAAAAATTCCCAAATAATTCTCATAAATTGTTTGGGTCATATCTTGATCAAATATGGCAAAAAAATTTATTTCCATGTTCAAAAATAATTCCCCAATAATTATTCTTCATTTTTGTCCAGTGTGGTTTTCTATGAAGGAAGTACCACCTATATTTTCTTGATTGATCCCCAACTCCTTGGGAATTCTTATATGTCCAAATAATTGCCTCATGCACAAGTTCAAATTTATTTGCCTAGCCAATCTTCCTTAGTGAATTTTCAAAGTTTCTGTCAAACAGAAGACTTTGTGAAGGAAGTACTAGCTAGGAGTAGCCAAATGAGTTGAAATTTTGCACACTCCTTAATGTGCTCATATTAACCCATTACACCCATTTGCAGCCCCATCCAATCATCGATGTGAGCACATGAGCAAATCTTTGATTCTGGCAATATTTTCAGGTTGTGAAGCAAGTATATTTTCTATTGCTTCAAAAATCCTGATAAATTACGAGATCATTCTTATGCCCATAAAACATGTCTCCACCCATTTTGGGCATAGTTCATCAAGCCATTATCCCTCTAGAAGTTTTGCAAGTTTCTGTCCAGAGGAGATGCTTGTGAAGGAAGTACCATTTTGGTTTCTCCAAATGGTATGAAACCTTTCTAATCATCTTCATATGATCAAATAACCCTGCCTTGATCAAACTCAGCTCAATCCAATCAACCATGTGAGTGCATCATCATGATCTTCATTTCTGACCAGATTATGTGGTTATTAAGCAACTACATTAAATTTTGATCCATTTATCCTCAAAACCTCCAGGATCATAGTCACTCCATAGCTGAACACCCCAGACAACTTATTTGGCCCATAGCATATCCCTGTTGACCACATTGAGCTGATGAAGTTTACTGCAGTAAACTTCAGAGGGAGATAAATATTTAACCAGAGCATGTTTAACCAAGTTACCACCACAGTTCAAACCTATCTTGGACGGACTATAAGCTAGACAAAGTTTTGGGTTCTGTAGAGCATTGAATGCCCATGTTCACGTGGTGACCACGCAGCTGGCATGCCTGTTGGCGCGCTCTGTGCGCTATGGCGTGTCCAGAGCACTGTTTGTGCTGGACCCCCTCCTCCTCTCGTCGTCTTAGAGCCCGTGAGCATGTCCGTTGGCTTCCTCTCCTCGTCGTCGTTCCCCTGGACCCCTCTCCCCCTCTGGCAGCTTCCTCACCGACGCAAACCGCCACGCGCCCACGAACATACAGTGGCGGTTTGGATCCGTTCGTCGTCGTCGTCTTCCTCCCTGCGCCCCCTTGGCCTCCTCTGCCCCGTGAGAGCCCCCACTGCTCCTCCCTCGTCGTTTGCCTCCGAGCTCATGCACGCGAGCACGCGTCCGCGGCGCCGGCCACGCGTCCACGGTGACGCCAGCGCGGTTCCCTCACCCCGCGGCTATATAAGCCCTTCCTCGAACCTTTCGAGCTCACCAGCAGCCTCACTCTTCTCCCCTAGTCCTCCCGAGCCTGTGGAGCCCTCCCTGCTCGCCATCGCCGCCATGACTGCCGTGGTGCTCCGGCTAAATTCGCCCGGAGTCGAGCCCTTTCCCTCCTTCTACCACCACCAGAGCACCACCTAGTCCCCTGCGGTCCTCCCCACCTAATTACCCCTCGCCGGAGTGCCCCGCAGCCGCGATGCCCAACTCCACCAAAGCCCTCATCTGCCGGAGTCCGCGCCCTGCCCGACCCCTTCCTCTTTGGCGTGCGCCACGGGCTCAGATCGACGCGGCTCTCCGTGCTGAGCTCGTCGGTAGGCGGAGCGTCGCCGGAGGCCCTTTGTGGCGCCAGAACGGCCGCCGGCATCAAGCTCCTCCACGGGCGGTGTCGGGAAGAAGAAGGAGGCGACCCAGCCGCCCTGCCAGCTGGCCGAGGGCCCCGCTGGTCAGCCTCAGGCATTGATCCGCCCTGCCCACGTAGATAAGTGACGGGCCCCACCCTGGGACCCGCACGCGTTAGCCCCACCACTATTCATATGGATAAGGTGAAAACGCATTTTCCTAGATTACGCTTTCACTTTTTCTGTTCAGGCCCCTGGTTGAAAATATTTTCATTACAGATGGGTCCCTGGCAGTAAAACCCTTGTATCTTTTTAACCGTAGCTCCAAACTAGGTGATTCCAAAGCCTACTTCTTTGTTTCATCGAGCCTGTTCTGTTGGTTTCACTTTCACTATGGTTCGACACTGTGAAAATGACCTTTTTGCCCTTGCACGTAAACAGCCCCTCCGTGAGAGAACTGTTTCCGGCAAATCTTTCCGCGGCTTCACCTCACTTCTCCCCGGTGCCTTCTTCATCCCCAGGCAAGACACAATACCCACTTGCATGATAGTCATGCAGTAGCCATGGTTTTCAACTTGAATCTTTATGAAATGTTTGCTTGTTGAAAAGATGGTTATCGTTGTTCCGGTGATGTTTAAATTTGCATGTTCACTTTTGTGCTATGTTGTATTGTACTCTGTTATCATGTTGTACCTGCTAGTATTTATTTTCCTATGTTTATGCTTGCTAGTAGTACATGTTGATGTTGGAGATGGTCATGCTAGTCAGTATGCCATGCTCAGTGGATATGATTTATTGTTGACATGGTGGATAGTTATGTGATACCCTCATGATGATGTTGATATCATGTTCATGCATTGTAACTGGTATCATGTTATTTTATCATGCCTCAGCATATTTGCATTCAAGTTAACCAGATTAAATTGAACTTGAACAACTGTTGGCTGAGTCATGGTGCTGCTGAATCGATGATGACCAGTGCAACCACGCTTACCGGTATGGGACGGTCCTAACTGGGTCTATTGTCATGCCTCTCGCCGGTGCCTTCAACGAGGGAAGGTTATGGGCGTGCTGTACCCCGGCCCGGTAAGTAGGCATAACCTTGTGTGCCCGTTGTTGAGTTAGTTTTTGGTTCCATGTCCCAAAGTGGGTGTAACACCCACGATGCGGCTATATCTCCCACGTGTCGAAGCACGACTTAGAGGCATAATCGCATGGTGGTTTTGTCGCAAGAAGGGTCATCTTCACACAATCCCATGTAATGAACAAGAATGGGATAAAGAGAGTTGGCTTACAATTGCCACTTCACAAAATACATGAATAAGTCCATACATCATCCAAAATACACTCATAGACCGACTACGGTCAAATCCAAATGAAAAGAAGACAACCCCAAATGCTAGATCCCCGATCGTCCCAACTGGGCTCCGCTACTGATCATCTGGAAACGATACATAGTAACGACCAAGGGCCTCATCAAACTCCCACTTGAGCTCGGTCGCGCCATCTGCGCTGGTATCCTCGGCACCTGCATTTGTTTTGGTAGAATCTATGAGCCGGGGACTCAGCAATCTCACACCCGCGAGATCAAGACTATTTAAGCTCATAGGTAGGAAAGGGGTAATATGGTGGAGCTGCAGCAAACACTAAGCATATATGGTGGCTAACATACACAAGTGAGAGCGAGAAGAGAAGCAGCGCATCGGTCGAGAAGCTAGAAGCGATCAAGAAGTAATCCTGAAGCTACTTACGGTCATACATAACTCAAACCGTGTTCACTTCCCGGACTCCGCCGAGAAGAGACCATCACGGCTACACCCAGTTGATGATTTTTAATGAAGTCAAGTGTCAAGTTATCTACAACCGGACATTAACAAATTCCCATCTGCCTCATAACCGCGGGCACGGCTTTCGAAAGATAATATACCCTACAGGGGTGTCCCAACTTAGCCCATCATAAGCTCTCACGGTCAACGAAGGATAAACCTTCTCTCGGGAAGACCCGATCAGTCTCGGAATCCCGGTTCGCAAGACATTTCGACAATGGTAAAACAAGACCAGCAAAGCCGCCCGATGTGCCAACAAATCCCGATAGGAGCTGCACATATCTCGTTCTCAGGGCAACACCGGATAAGACATCCTACAAGTAAAACCAACCCTCAAGTTTCCCCGAGGTGGCCCCGCAGTCTACTCAGTTCGGACCAACACTCGAAGGAGCATTAGCCCGGGGGGGGGGGGGGGGGGTTAAAATAAAGATGACCCTCGGGCTCACGAAAACCCAAGGGAAAAAGGCTTAGGTGGCAAATGGTAAAACCAAGGTTGGGCCTTGCTGGAGGAGTTTTATTCAAAGCGAACTGTCAAGGGGGTCCCATAAATCACCCAACCGCGTAAGGAACGCAATATCAAGGAACATAACACCGGTATGACGGAAACTAGGGCGGCAAGAGTGGAATAAGACATCAGGCATAAGGCCGAGCCTTCCACCCTTTACCAAGTATATAAGGTACATTAATTAAACAAGAGATAATGTGATATCCCAACATATCCATGTTCCAACAAGGAACGAACTTCATCTTCACCTGCAACTAGCAACGCTATAAGAGGGGCTGAGCAAAAGCGGTGACATAGCCAAACAACGGTTTGCTAGGACAGGATGGTTAGAGGTTTGACATGGCAATAGGGAGGCATGATAAATAGTGGCAGGTAGAGCTAACATAGCGAAAGAGCGAGCAACTAGCAAAGCAAAGATAGAAGTGATATCGAAGGTATGGTCATCTTGCCTGTAAAGTTCTCAGAGTTGTCGAAGGCTTGATCCTCGAAAGCGTTCTCAACAGGTTCCTCGTTCATGTACTCGTCTCCCGGCTCTACCCAAAGCAAGAACACAAGGAATGGAACCACAATCAAACAAGGAGCAATGCACAAGCAGCATGATGCAATACATGACATGATATGCGAGATGTGATATGCAATGCATATGTGTGCTCCGAAAGGAAAATGATGAACAAGGCATCAACTTGGCAAACCAAGTATGCCTCTGGAAAGATGAGATGATTTCGGTTGAACTCGATATAAAGATCACCGGAATCGGATGCACGGTTTGCAAATGGCAAGCAAAACAATGACACAAATCTGCGATTAACAGCAGGATGCTACTTAGCATGCAACAAGAAACTATGCTACAGCACCCAAACATAAAACAAAGCATATGTTAGTGATCTACAGCAGATGCTTAACAAAAGAGGAACACTGAGCTACGGCTAAATCACACCACAACAGGTTCAAACAAGCACGACGAAAGTGCAAAAAATATCAGGTTGGACATGGCATAAACAGCATCAGGTAGCAATGTTCAGAGCAAGCAATCAACATTCTACATGAACTTATAATAGCAGAACAAGGCATGACATGAATCTACTCAAAGCATAGAACAAAAGTCCCTTAGTGACCATGAGCCAAAAAGGATCAGAAGAAATGATGGCACCCATGTAAACATAGCAAGTTTCGTTAACAGATTCAGCAAACAGGGCATGGCATTGACAGAATTATGAAGGCATCTTCGCGAGCTCGATGCACTCACTACAGAGCATTTCATGATAAACTAAGCATACATCCATCAATAAGACATGGCATAGAAGCTATACATGGCAAGAACAACATCATAGCATACACGGATCAACTACAACAACCTTGGCAAAATTGAATAACATGTAAACAATCTGCCAGGAAACATTTTGTAGAAAAAGTAGAGCATGAAAATGACATGCTAAACTACTCCATAATTTCAAACAGGGGCACTAATGGATATAGCATAACCATATTTTCAAAACATCCTTACTTAAGTATCTCAAAATATGCATGGATCTTCCTGTAGCATCAAGTTTACATGGCATAAAAATAACAGCAGAACAGGGACTGAAATCAGCAACATCACGAGGCCTAGTTTACATGCTTGTGCTAGTCACCACATTTATCACAAAAATACATGGTAAGCACCTCTGTAAAGAAGACATGGCATAGTTCAAAACATATGTAGAGCTCAAGTTCATAAGATGCACACATCAAGCATGACAAAAATGACAAAAGTGCATGTTCTGATAAGAATCTGAAACTAACATCACATAGCCCTCTTCCAACAGCATTTAGGGCATCAATATGAGCTCAAATGAAAATGATGCAATGAGATAAAATGATGTACTCGTCGAGGCGAACAATTCGGTATGCTACACGCCCAAAACGGAGCCACGAGTGCACAGTTATAACACGATGAACATGCAACAAAATACTAACAGAAAAACGACTTAGTGGATTTCGGGGGAGAAGGGAGTCAACTCTAGTCCCAGATCTGGATCCGGCTCGGCACGCGGATCGAGACGGCGCCGGAGCAGCCGCTGGAGTTGGCGAGGAGGAGGCCGCAGAGGAGGGTCGGGGCCGGCCGGGGCGACGGGATCCGGCCGGGGACGTGGCGGCGCGAGGAGGCGACGGGGCGCGGCGGCGACGTCCGGCGCAGAGGCGCGCGGCGGCCGGGGCGCGCGTCCGTGGCGGCCGGGCGGGGCGGCGGCCAGCGGCGGTGCACGGGGCGGCGGGGCGACGGCGGCCGGGCGGCGCGGACGGGCTTCGGGGGCCCGACCCGGGCTCGGGCGGGCCGGTGGCAGTGGGCGGCGGCGGCGGCACGTGGCGCGCCCTGAGTGGCTGGGGCACGGGGCGGACGTGTCCGGCTCCGCCCGGACGTGTCCGGCGGCAGAGAGGGAGCGGGCTACTGTTTGGGGATCCGGAATTTTCGGAGGGGTGCACATATTTATAGGTAGAGGGAGCTAGGAGACTCCAAATGGGGTGTAGTTTTTGCCCACACGATCGTGATCCGACAACGGAGAGCATGGAAGTGACTTAGATGGGTTATTGGGCTGTTTTGGAGGGGTGTTGGGCTGCAACTCAAAAGAGGCCTTTGCGGTTATGCGGTTAACCGTTGGAGTATCAAACGAGCTCCAAATGCCCCGAAACTTGACAGGTGGTCTACCGGTGGTATACCAAGGCCACTTGGCAAGGCTCGGTCCATTCCGAGAACGTTTGACACCCGCACACGAAAAGAGACAAGAGGGGTGCGCCGGTGCATGTGGGAGTGTCAGATTGCAAAACGGACAACGGGGAAAATGCTCGGATGCATGAGACGAACACGTATGCAAATGAGATGCACATGATGACACGATATGAGATGCATGACATGAACAAAATGCAAAACGAAAGACAAAAACCCAACCACGGAGGGAATATCATAGCACATAGCCGAAAATGGCAAGAGTTGTAGTTACAAAGAAGGAAAATTACATCCGGGGTGTTACAACACTCCACCACTACAAGAGGATCTCGTCCCGAGATCTAGGACTGAAAGAACTCCGGATATTCGGAACGGAGGTGATCCTCGCGCTCCCAGGTGGCTTCTCGGTCGGAATGGTGTGACCACTTCACTTTCAGGAATTTGATTGACTTGTTGCGAGTCTCGTGCTCGGTTTCTTCAAGAATAGCAACGGGGTGCTCATTATAGGACAGATCTTCTTTGAGGTCAATCTCTTCGAAGTTGATAGTGCACTCAGGAGTCTTGAAGCACTTGCGAAGCTGTGACACGTGAAACACATCGTGCATGTTTGCAAAGTTGGATGGAAGCTTGAGTTGATAGGCGAGATCGCCTCTTTTGCCAATAATCTTGAAAGGACCCACGTATCTAGGGGCAAGCTTCCCTTTGATACCGAAGCGACGAGTGCCTTTCATTGGAGAGATGCGGAGGTAGACATGGTCTCCGATTTCAAAAGCCAAGTCACGGTGCTTGTCATCATAATAGCTCTTCTGGCGCGATTGCGCGGCTTTGAGATTTTCACGAATGACTTTGCACATTTCTTCGGCTTCTGTGATCAAGTCATTGCCAAGAAGTTGGCGTTCACCTGTCTCGGACCAATTGAGAGGAGTATGACACTTTCTGCCATAGAGAATTTCGAATGGGGCCTTGCCCGAACTCGCTTGGAAGCTGTTGTTGTAGGAGAACTCGGCATATGGAAGACAATCTTCCCACTTCATGCCAAAGGAAATGACACAAGCCCTGAGCATGTCTTCAAGGATTTGATTGACTCGCTCGACTTGGCCACTTGTTTGAGGATGGAAAGCTATGCTGAAACGAATGTTGGTGCCATGGCCTTTTGAAAGGAGTCCCAGAACTTAGAAGTGAAGATGCTTCCACGATCTGAAGATATCAATTGTGGAATGCTGTGCAAGGAGACAATTCTAGAGGTGTATAGCTCTGCCAGCTGAGCTGCCGTGATAGATTCTTTGATAGGAAGAAAATGAGCCACTTTAGTAAGCTTGTCAATGACAACGAAGATAGCATCATTTCCCTGCTTGGACTTAGGAAAACCAGTCACGAAGTCCATCTCGATGTGATCAAACTTCCATTCCGGAATAGCAAGAGGTTGGAGGAGACCAGCTGGTCTTTGGTGTTCTGCTTTCACCCTTCTGCAGACATCACATTCATTCACGAATTGAGCAATTTCTCGCTTCATTCGAGTCCACCAATACGACTGCTTGAGGTCATGGTACATCTTCGTACTTCCAGGATGA
Organism: Triticum timopheevii; assembly: GCA_963921465.1. NCBI lineage: Eukaryota > Viridiplantae > Streptophyta > Magnoliopsida > Poales > Poaceae > Triticum > Triticum timopheevii. The sequence goes on from OY997262.1 coordinate 433,222,699, forward strand.
ATGGATAGGAGGGAATTGTGTGCCTCATTCATGATGACTTTTCTCAGATCGCCTTTAGGAACCACAATACGATCCTCAAAGAAAAGAGTATCTTTGTCATCCAAGCGATAGCACTTGTATTTGGGAATGCCCTTGTCAATACCATGTTTCACCTTCTTCACCATGGTATCCAGGAGTTGTGCCTCACGAATCTGATCTTCCAAAGTAGGAGAGACTATGAGGTTGGCAAGAAAGCCTTGAGGAACAACTTGAAGATTCAGTTTGCGGAAAGCTTCACAGAGATCCGGTTGAAATGGCTTGAGAATTAGACTGTTGCAATAAGCCTTTCTGCTCAGAGCATCTGCAATCACATTCGCCTTGCCAGGAGTATATTCAATACTTGGATTGTACTCTTGGATCATTTCGACCCATCGAGTTTGCCTGAGGTTGAGGTTGGGTTGAGTGAAGATATACTTGAGGCTCTTGTGATCGGTGAAAATGTCCACTTGCCTTCCCAATAAGAGATGTCTCCATGTTATCAATGCATGGACAACTGCCGCCAACTCAAGATCGTTAGTGGGGTAGTTCTTTTCGTTGGGATTCAACTGACGAGAGGTATAGGCCACAACTTTCTTCTCTTGCATTAACACAGCACCGAGACCTTGCAAGGAAGCATCACAGAAAACTTCGAATGGCTTGGATTTATCAGGAGGAGTCAAGACAGGAGTTGTGACTAGCTTTTCTTTGATTGTGTTGAAAGCAACGTCACACTCAGGCGTCTAGACATACTTGACATGCTTCTGGAGGAGGTTGGAAAGAGGCTTTGCAATCTTAGAGAAGTTCTCAACGAATCTTCGGCAATAGCTTGCAAGACCAAGAAAACTGCGGAGCTGCTTGACATTCTGAGGAGGTTCCCAATTCACAACTGCAGACACCTTCGCCGGATTAATAGCAATTCCCTTGGCGGAGATGATATGACCAAGGTAAAGAACTTCATCAAGCCAGAACTCACATTTGGAAAACTTCGCATAGAATTTATGCTCTCTGAGCTTGTCGAGCACCAATCGCAAATGTTTGGCATGATCCGACTTATTCTTGGAGAAGACCAAAATATCATCGAGATACACCAAGACGAATTCGTTTGTGTTGGGGTTGAAGATGAAGTTCATCATTCGAGAGAATGTTGGAGGAGCATTGACAAGGCCGAAAGACATGACAGTATATTCATAAGAACCATAGCTTGTTCTGAATGCTGTCTTGGGAATATCTTGTTCACGAATGCGAATCTGATGATAACCCATACGAAGGTCAAGCTTGGAGAATACTTTAGCACCTTTGAGTTGCTCGAAAAGCTCATTGATGTTGGGAAGTGGATACTTGTTCTTGATTGTCTTCTTGTTCAATGGACGGTAATCGACGCACAGTCGGTCCGTGCCATCCTTCTTCTGGACAAAAAGAACTCCACAACCCCATGGAGATGAACTCGGTCTGATCAAACGCAGACGCTCTTGTTCATCGAGCTGTTTCTTCAATTCCTTCAGCTCCTTGGGTCCAAGCTTGTAAGGACGCTTGCATACGGGTTCAGTTCCTGGCTCAAGATCGATAACGAACTCGATTGGCCGATGAGGAGGCATACCCGGAAGCTCTTCTGGAAAGACATCTTGGTACTCACAAACGACTGGAATTTGAGAAATAGCATCCAACTCGCCCTTCTCATTGAAAGAGAACAACCGAATGGTTTCATCACGAGCGGCATAGATGATAACATCCTCAGAAGAGTGTGTCAATTGAATTTCCCTGGCAGCACAATCAAGCTGAGCCTTGTGCTTAGAAAGCCAGTCCATCCCGAGAATTAGATCAATATCAGAGTCACCAAGGACAATTGGTTTAGACAGAAATTTATAGTTGCCCAACTGGATGGAAACATCAGGAGCAACCAAAGTAGAAGTCATAAGTTATCCCGGAGAAACAACTTGCATGACTTTGGGCAAGACCTCTGTGCCCACATTGTGCTCAGATGCAAATGGGTATGACATGAAGGAATGCGATGCACTAGTGTCAAAAAGAACTTTTGCAGGAATATCATTAACTGGAAGATTACCCATTATCACATCAGAAGAATCCTCTGCTTGCGCTGCATTCATCATGTTCACCTTTGCATGCTTTCGATTATGCTTGACCACTGCATTGCTTGAAGACCTCACAGGAGGAGGAGGAGGAAGGCGCCTTTGGTTGAAGCATTTGTTCGTGTAGTGACCTTTCTGCTGGCACTTGTTGCAAGTCACCTCTGAGAGTGGACGATGATACGGAGCATTTGACCTTGGAGCTTGAGGCTGAGACTTGTTCTGATAGCTTGGGTTGGGCGGGTGGGAAGATCCACGACCACCTGAGTTCTTCTGCTGGTAAGGCTGACGAAACGGAGGAGGAGGAAGGTAGAACTTTTGCTGCTTAGCTGCCACTTGAGAGGAAGAAGAAGACTGAACTGCATCCCTGATTCTCTTCTTAGAAGCCTCACACTTGAGCTGAGCACCTTCTTGCTTGAGGGCCATATTGTAGAATTGATCAAACTGAGTAGGATCAACAAGAACGAGAGCTAACTGCAGATCCTCTCTAAGGCCACCTCTGAATTGATAGATCATACTCTTTTCATCAGGAACGTCTTGTTTAGGAAGCGAGCAAGTTTTTGAAACTGCTTGTTGTATTCATAAATTGACATGTTGCCTTGCTTGAGATTGCAGAACTCCTCACGCTTGCTCTCAACAACACCGCTAGGAATGTGGTGAGCTTTAAAGTCCTGACAGATGTCAGTCCAAGTAATCACTCGACCTCCTCTGGAATCCTTGTATTGCTGGAACCAATCAGCTGCTTGATCCTTGAGCTGAAAAGAAGCGAACTTGACATAGTCCTCAGGCCTGACATTGCTGCATTCAAAATGCTTGTTGATATCCACGAGCCAATCGTCGGCGTCTGTGGCCTCGACACAGTAGCTGAAAGACTTCGGCTGATTTGCAAGGAATTGGTTGAGGGTAGGAAACTGAGGTTGATGATTGAACTGCCCTTGACCTTGATTCCCTTGGTTGCCTTGGCCTTGGTTGCGCTCTTGCATGAGCTGAATCATCATCTGGGCATTGGCGTTTGTGGCTGCCATCAAAGCTTGCCATGCCTCCGGAGGCGGAGGTGGAGGTGGAGGGTTCGCCTGACTCCCATCATTGCGTTCCGGATTCTGACGCATTGGCGGAGCCATCCTGAAGAGGGTGACATCCATTAGCATCTTGATAGACAGATATACAAGTTGAATCAACGGATATAAATTACAACATATAGTCTTCACAATAAACATTCGAACAAGGATGAACGAATGAATTCCAAAGTAAACATCATGTCCATTAAGGTGAGAAGCCACTTGATAAGAGATTGAAGAATGAAATAAACAAGGTACAACTGGAACAAATAAGTGGTAAGGATTACCCAATCACAAACCAAATATCTGCGGGAAGAAGTGCTAGAGCTACTTGAATCCCACCTATAAACTCCCGAAACTTTCCGGTTATGCAATCAGGTGTTGGGGATACAGGGGAAGCAATATATCTCACCCAAACTAACAATCCCTACATCCAGCTGTATCCATCCGTCAAGACATAACCAAGAAACCTTCGGAAATCGTGTACCTCAACCTTCAAAAAGCATCCGTTATACGAGTCATGGCAATACTCCCAAACTCCCCAGTACTGGGTGATGTCGAGGTTATCTCACCAACAACTGCATAAAAGAGATTTTCAATGTCGGCAAAACTCAGGTATTCCAGAACTGCAACGATAAAATTGAGACGACAACACCTCGGAGCTCAACTCCCCGGGACACTGCCACAACCCCTAAATGTCAGGAGGCACCAAGAACAATGTTCTCGTCACAAAACCATCGGAATGATTCCAAGATACCCGCGTGATCCTAAATTTTTTTTAGTGAAATCTGAGAAGAGGAAAGTCAAAACATCTACGTCAGGGGGCCTCACCAGAGCGACGAAGGGACTGAGGAGTAAAAAGAATCCTACTCTCCGATATATATAATCCTAAGACTCAAAACATTTTTTTTGTTCTAGACTCAACAACTCCAGCAATCAATCAAGCAGGGGCTCCTAAGTCGGGGATGGCTCTGATTACCAACTTGTAACACCCATGATGCGGCTATATCCCCCACGTGTCAAAGCACGACTTAGAGGCATAACCGCATGGTGGTTTTGTCGCAAGAAGGGTCATCTTCACACAATCCCATGTAATGAACAAGAATGGGATAAAGAGAGTTAGCTTACAATCGCCGCTTCACACAATACATGAATAAGTCCATACATCATCCAAAATACACTCATAGACTGACTATGGTCAAATCCAAATGAAAAGAAGACAACACCAAATGCTAGATCCCCGATCGTCCCGACTAGGCTCCGCTACTGATCATCTGGAAACGATACATAGTAACGACCAAGGGCCTCGTCAAACTCCCACTTGAGCTCGGTCGCGCCATCTGCGCTGGTATCCTCGGCACCTGCATCTGTTTTGGTAGAATCTGTGAGTCACGGGGACTCAGCAATCTCACACCCGCGAGATCAAGACTATTTAAGCTCATAGGTAGGAAAGGGGTAAGATGGTGGAGCTGCAGCAAGCACTAAGCATATATGGTGGCTAACATACGCAAGTGAGAGCGAGAAGAGAAGCAACGCATCGGTCGAGAAGCTCGAAGCGATCAAGAAGTGATCCTGAAGCTACTTACGGTCATACATAACTCAAACCGTGTTTAGTTCCCGGACTCCGCCGAGAAGAGACCATCACGGCTAGACACACGGTTGATGCATTTTAATGAAGTCAAGTGTCAAGTTATCTACAACCGGACATTAACAAATTCCCATCTGCCTCATAACTGCGGGCACGTCTTTCGAAAGATAACATACCCTGCAGGGGTGTCCCACTTAGCCCATCATAAGCTCTCACGGTCAATGAAGGATCAACCTTCTCCCGGGAAGACCCGATCAGTCTCGGAATCCCGGTTCGCAAGACATTTCGACAATGGTAAAACAAGACCAGCAAAGCCGCCCGATGTGCCGACAAATCCCGATAGGAGCTGCACATATCTCGTTCTCAGGGCAACACCGGATGAGACATCCTACAAGTAAAACCAACCCTCAAGTTTCCCCGAGGTGGCCCCACAGTCTACTCAGTTCGGACCAACACTCGAAGGAGCACTGGCCCGGGGGGGGGGGGGGGTAAAATAAAGATGACCCTCGGGCTCGCGAAAACCCAAGGGAAAAAGGCTTAGGTGGCAAATGGTAAAACCAAGGTTGGGCCTTGCTGGAGGATTTTTATTCAAAGCGAACTCTCAAGGGGGTCCCATAAATCACCCAACCGCGTAAGGAACGCAAAATCAAGGAACATAACACCGGTATGACGGAAACTAGGGCGGCAAGAGTGGAACAAGACACCAGGCATAAGGCCGAGCCTTCCACCCTTTACCAAGTATATAAGGCGCATTAATTAAACAAGAGATATTGTGATATCCCAACATATCCATGTTCCAACAAGGAACGAACTTCATCTTCACCTGCAACTAGCAACGATATAAGAGGGGCTGAGCAAAAGCGGTGACATAGCCAAACAACGGTTTGCTAGGATAGGATGGTTAGAGGTTTGACATGGCAATAGGGAGGCATGATAAACAGTGGCAGGTAGAGCTAACATAGCGAAAGAGCGAGCAACTAGCAAAGCAAAGATAGAAGTGATATCGAAGGTATGGTCATCTTGCCTGCAAAGTTCTCAGAGTTGTCGCAGGCTTGATCCTTGAAAGCGTTCTCAATAGGTTCCTCATTCACATACTCGTCTCCCGGCTCTACCCAAAGCAAGAACACAAGCAATGGAACCACAGTCAAACAAGGAGCAATGCACAAGCAACATCATGCAATACATGACATGATATGCGAGATGTGATATGCAATGCATATGCGTGCTCCAAAAGGAAAATAATGAAGAAGGCATCAACTTGGCAAACCAAGTATGCCGCTGGAAGGATGAGATGATTTCGGTTGAAATCGATATAAAGATCACCGGAATCGGATGCACGGTTTGCAAATGGCAAGCAAAACAATGACACAAATCTGCGATTAACAACACGATGCTACTTAGCATGCAACAAGAAACTATGCTACAGCACCCCAACATAAAACAAAGCATATGGCAGTGATCTACAGGATATGCTTAACAAAAGAGGAACACTGAGCTACGGCTAAATCACACCACAAGAGGTTCAAACAAGCACGGCGAAAGTGCAAAAATTATCATGTTGGACATGGCATAAACAACATCAGGTAGCAATGTTCAGAGCAAGCAATCAACATGCTACAGGAAGTTATAATAGAAAAACAAGGCATGAGATGAATCTAATCAAAGCATAGAACAAAAGTCCCTTACTGACCATGAGCCAAAAAGGATCAGAAGAAATGATATCACCCATGTAAACATAGCAAGTTTCGTTAACAGATTCAGCAAACAGGCCATGGCATTGACAGAATTATGAAGGCATCTTCGTGAGCTCGATGCACTCACTACAGAGCATTTCATGATAAACTAAGCATACATCCATCAAGAAGACATGGCTTAGAAGCTATACATGGCAAGAACAACATCATAGCATACACGGATCAACTACAACAACCTTGGCAAAATTGAATAACATGTAAACAATCTGCCAGGAAACATTTTGTAGCAAACGTAGAGCATGAAAATGACATGCTAGACTACTCCATAATTTCAAACAGGGGCATTAATGGATAGAGCATAACCATATGTTCAAAACATCCTTACTTAAGTACCTCAAAATATGCATGGATCTCCCTGTAGCATCAAGTTTACATGGCATAAAAATAACAGCAGAACAGGGACTGAAATCAGCAACATCACGAGGCCTAGTTTACATGCTTGTGCTAGTCACCAAATTTATCACAAAAATACATGATAATCACGTGTGTAAAGAAGACATGGCATAGTTCAAAACATATGTAGGGCTCAAGTTCATAAGAGGCACACATCAATCATGGCAAAAATGACAAAAGTGCATGTTCTGATAAGAATCTGAAACTAACATCACATAGCCCTCTTCCAACAGCATTTAGGGCATCAAGATGAGCTCAAATGAAAATGATGCAATGATATGAAATGATTTACTCGTCGAGGCGAACAATTCGGTATGCTACATGCCCAAAACGGGGCCACGGGTGCACAGTTATAACACGATGAACATGCAACAAAATACTGACAGAAAAATGACTTAGTGGATTTCGGGGGAGAAAGGAGTCAACCAAGGCCCCGATCTGGATCCGGCTCGGCGCGCGGATCGAGGCGGCGCTGGAGCAGCGACCGGAGTTGGCGAGGAGGAGGCCGCAAAGGAGGGTCGGGGCCGACCGGGGCGACGGGATCCGGCCGGGGACGCGGCGGCGCGAGGAGGCGACGGGGCGCGGCAGCGACGTCCGGCGCCGAGGCACGCGGCGGCCGGGGCGGCGCGGCCGGCGGTGGTGCGCGGGGCGGCGGGGCGACGGCGGCCGAGCGGCGCGGACGGGCTTCGGGGGCCCAACCCGGGCTCGGGCGGGCCGGCGGCGGTGGGCGGTGGCGGCGGCACATGGCGCGCCCTGAGTGGCTGGGGCGTGGGGCAGACGTGTCCGGCTCCTCCTGGACGTGTCCGGCGGCGGAGAGGGAGCATGCTAGGGTTTGGGGATCCGGAATTTTCGGAGGGGTGCACATATTTATAGGTAGAGGGAGCTAGGAGAGTCCAAATGGGGTGTAGTTTTCGCCCACACGATCGTGATCCGACGACGGAGAGCATGGAAGTGACTTAGATGGGTTATTGGGATGTTTTGGAGGGGTGTTGGGCTGCAACTCAAAAGCGGCCTTTGCGGTTATGCAGTTAACCGTTGGAGTATCAAACGAGCTCCAAATGCCCCGAAACTTGACAGGTGGTCTACCGGTGGTATACCAAGGCCACTTGGCAAGGCTCGGTCCATTCCGAGAACATTTGATACCTGCACACGAAAAGAGACAAGAGGGGTATGCCGATGCACGTGGGAGTGTCGGATTGCAAAACGAACAACGGGGAAAATGCTCGGATGCATGAGACGAACACGTATGCAAATGAGATGCACATGATGACATGATATGAGATGCATGACATGAACAAAATGCAAAATGAAAGACAAAAACCCAACCACGGAGGGAATATCATAGCACATAGCCGAAAATGGCAAGAGTTGGAGTTACAAAGAAGGAAAATTACATCCGGGGTGTTACAGTGGGACGGGCCATGACGGTGGTCGTTGTGTCTGGAGGTAGGCACGGGGCCACCCATGACTTAGTCCAGTGGGGAGTGAGTCGGAGTGGCCGGGAGAGTGTCATGGCAGTAGGACAGTTGTGTCGGAACGCCGTTGGTCCACCCGAATGGGAGTGCGAGGCCATGGGTTCCGTAGTGTGGGTACAGTGTACTAACCTCTGCAGAGTGTATATTAAATCTATCGATAGCCGCGCCCGCGGATAAGGGCCCAGGTCGAAAGTAGGTCACACCATGTGTCAACAGTAATAAGAATAACTTGATTAATGACAACTCATGGTTGTGATCACCATAAGGATCACGGGCCATTTAGTGGTCGGGTTGTGATCGACGTAAGGATCACGGGCCATGTATTGGTCGGGCTGTGATCGTCGTAAGGATCATGGTTTGGGACCAAGTGTTGGTCGTGGTTGTGATCGCCGTAAGGATCACGGTGGTATCGAGGATATCGAGTTGTTGTATATTCATGATGTTGTGCAAGAGTCGTGGGTAAAGATGAAGCTCCTTGTGGTCATTTATTGATCTCTATGGTATTGTTCATACCAAGCTTGATTTGATCCTGAGATGATCGTGTGATGGTTCGAGGTTGGTAAGTGATGCATGTGTTGGTTACGAGGTAACCCGAACAGGATAAGTGGTGCATGTAGTGTCATCATGTTGCATGCTAGTATTGTCAGATTAATATGTTTATGTTGTGGTAGTTGTATCATGTTCATGTTATATTGTTGTGATAATATCATGATAATCCCTGTTTAACCTGTAATTGCCATGCTGTTGTCTGTCTTGAATGCTTCTGGGTATTGTGAGCTTGCAAGTACATTCAATGTACTGACCTGGCATGTCATGCCAGTTTGCAGGTCATGCCGGATTTGATTGCTTACTTGTCGTGGTTTCCGTTCGTGTGAGCTAGGATAAGTGTTCTAGCCAGAGTCCATGCGGAGTGGAGGTCACCACAATCGTCGCTGTTCCGCTGCTTCTAGTTGTTCTGCTGCTTGCATAGAGCAACTGAGGATGGCGTAGTGCCGCCATACCGATGTTATTCATTGTAATATCAGAAACCTTGTATTCATATTCGTGTAGTAAAGAGCTGGTTTGTTCTATGCTAAGTAGTGCCGTATTCCAAAAGACTTCATCTCGATCTCTGGGCTGGAATATGTGGCGTTCCGGTTTTCTCTGAGCCTGGGTGCCGCAATTTCCAATCAACAATACGTCATCCAGATATAATATCAGAAATGCTACAGAGCTCCCACTCACTTTATTGTAAATACATGCTTCTCCAAAAGTCTATAAAACCATATTCTTTGATCACACTATCAAAGAGTTTATTCCAATTCCGAGAGGCTTGCACCAATCCATACATGGATCGCTGGAGCTCGCACACTTTGTTAGCACCCTTTGGATCGACAAAACCTTCTGGTTGCATCATATACAACTCTTCTTCCAGAAATCTATTCAGGAATGCAGTTTTGACATCCATTTGCCAAATTTCATAATCATAAAATGCAACAATTGCTAACATGATTCGGACAAACTTAAGTATCACTACGGGTGAGAAAGTATCATCATAGTCAACTCCTTGAACTTGTCGAAAACCTTTTGCAACAAGTCAAGCTTTTTAAATAGTAACATTACCGTCTGCGTCGGTCTTCTTCTTAAAGATCCATTTATTTTCTATGGCTTGCCGATCATCGGGCAAGTCCACCAAAGTCCACACTTTGTTCTCATACATGGATCCCATCTCAGATTTCATGGCTTCAAGCCATTTCGCAGAATCTGGGCTCATCATCGCTTGCTCATAGTTCGTAGGTTCATCATGGTCTAGTAACATGACTTCCAGAATAGGATTACCGTACCACTCTGGTGAGGATCTTATTCTGGAAGACCTATGAGGTTCGGTAGTAACTTGATCTGAAGCTTCATGATCATCATCATTAGCTTCCTCACTAATTGGTGTAGGAATCACATGAACTGATTTTTGTGATGAACTACTTTCCAATAAGGGAGAAGGTACAACTACCTCATCAAGTTCTACTTTCCTCCAACTCACTTCTTTCGAGAGAAACTCCTTCTCTAGAAAGGATCCATTCTTAGCAACAAAGATTTTGCCTTCGGATCTGTGATAGAAGGTGTACCCAACAGTTTCCTTTGGGTATCCCATGAAGACGCACTTCTCCGATTTGGGTTCGAGCTTATCAGGTTGAAGCTTTTTCACATAAGCATCATAGCCCCAAACTTTAAGAAACGACAACTTTGGTTTCTTGCCAAACCATAGTTCATAAGGCGTCGTCTCAACGGATTTTGATGGTGCCCTATTTAAAGTGAATGCAGCTGTCTCTAAAGTATAACCCCAAAACGATAGCTGTAAATCAGTAAGAGACATCATAGATTGCACCATATCTAATAAAGTACAGTTATGACGTTCGGACACACCATTTCACTGTGGTGTTCCAGGTGGCGTCAGTTGTGAAACTATCCCATGTTGTTTCAAATGAAGACCAAACTCGTAAATCAAATATTCTCCTCTACGATCAGATCATAGAAATTTTATTTTCTTGTTACGATGATTTCCCACTTCACTCTGAAATTGAACTTTTCAAATGTTTCAGACTTATGCTTCATTAAGTAGATATAACCATATATGCTCAAATCATCTGTCAGGGTAAGAAAATAACGATATCCACCATGAGCCTCAATACTCATTGGACCGCATACATCGATATGTATCATTTCCAACAAGTCAGTAGCTCATTCCATTGTTCCGGAGAACGGAGTTTTAGTCATCTTGCCCATAAGGCACGGATCGCAAGCATCAAGTGATTCATAATCAAATGATTCCAAAAGTCCATCATCATGGAGTTTCTTCATGCGCTTTACACTGATATGACCCAAATGGCAGTGCCACAAATAAGTTGCATTATCATTATTAACTTTGCATCTTTTGGCTTCAATACTATGAATATGTGTATCATCACTATTGAGATTCAACAAAAATAGACCACTCAACAAGGGTGCATGACCATAAAAGATATGACTCATATAAATAGGACAACCATTATTCTCTGATTTAAATGAATAACCGTCTCGCATTAAACAAGATCCGTATATAATGTTCATGCTCAACGCTGGCACCAAATAACAATTATTCAGTTCTAAAACTAATCCCGATGGTAGATGTAGAGGTAGTGTGCCGACGGTGATCACATCGACCTTGGAACCATTTCCCACGCGCATCGTCACCTCGTCCTTAGCCAATCTTCACTTAATCCGCAACCCCTGTTTCGAGTTGCAAATATGAGCAACAGAACCAGTATAAAATACCCAGGCGCTACTGCAAGTATTAGTTAAGTACACATCAATAACATGTATATCAAATATACCTTTTACTTTGCCATCCTTCTTATCCGCCAAATACTTGGGGCAGTTCCACTTCCAGTGACCAGTCCCTTTGCAGTAGAAGCACTCAGTTTCAGGCTTAGGTCCAGACTTAGGTTTCTTCTCTTGAGCAGCAACCTTTTTGTCGTTCTTCTTGAAGTTCCCCTTCTTCCCTTTGCCCTTTTTCTTGAAACTAGTGGTCTTGTTGACGATCAACACTTGATGCTCCTTTTTGATTTCTACCTCCGCAGCCTTCAGCACTACGAAGAGCTCGGGAATAGTCTTGTTTATCCCTGGCATATTATAGTTCATCACGGAGCCTTTATAGCTTGGTGGCAGCGATTGAAGAACTCTGTCAATGACACAATCAATTGGAAGATCAACTCCCAGTTGAGTCAAGTGGTTATGGTACCCAGACATTCTGAGTATGTGTTCACCGACAGAACTATTCTCCTCCATTTTGCAGCTGTAGAATTTGTTGGAGACTTCATATCTCTCAACTCGGGTATTTGCTTGAAATATCAACTTCAACTCTTGGAACATCTCATATGCTCCATGACGTTCAAAACGTCTTTGAAGTCCCGATTCTAAGCCATAAAGCATGGCACACCGAACTATCGAGTAGTCATCAGCTTTGCTCTACCAGATGTTCTTAACGTCATCAGTAGCATCTGCAGCAGGCCTGGCACCAAGCGGTGCATCCAGGACATAATTCTTCTGTGCAGCAATGAGGATAATCCTCAAGTTATGGACCCAGTCTGTGTAGTTGCTGATCATCTTTCAACTTAGCGTTCTCTAGGAACGCATTAAAATTCAAAGGAACGGTAGGACGGGCCATTGATCTACAACAACATAGACATGCAAACTACTATCAGGTACTAAGTTCATGATAAATTAAAGTTCAATTAATCATATTACTTAAGAACTCCCACTAAGATTGACATCCCTCTAATCATCTAAGTGATCACGTGATCCAAATCAACTAAACCATGTACGATCATCACGTGAGATGGAGTAGTTTTCAATGGTGAACATCACTATATTGATCATATCTACTGTATGATTCACGCTCGACCTTTCGGTCTCAGTGTTCCGAGGCCATATCTGCATATGCTAGGCTCGTCAAGTTTAACTTGAGTATTTTGCGTGTGCAAAACTGGCTTGCACCCGTTGTATGTGAACGTAGAGCTTATCACACTCGATCATCACGTGGTGTCTCGGCACGAGTAACTGTAGCAATGGTCCATACTTAGGGAGAACACTTATACCTTGAAATTTAGTAAGGGATCATCTTATAATGCTATCGCTGTACTAAAAAAAATATGATGCATAAAAGATAAACATCACATGCAATAAAAAATGTGACATGATATGGCCATCATAATCTTGTGCTTATGATCTCCATCACCGAAGCATCGTCATGATCTCCATCGTCACCAGCGCGACACCTTGATCTCCATTGTAGCATCGTTGTCGTCTCGCCAACTATTGTACTAAGACTATCGCTACCGCTTAGTGATAAAGTAAAACAATTACATGGCAATTGCATTGCATAGAATAAAGCAACAACCATATGACTCCTGCCAGTTGCCGATAACTATGTTACAAAACATGATCATCTCATAAAACAATTTATATCACATCCTGCTTTGACCATATCACATCACAGCAAGCCCTACAAAAACATGTTAGACATCCTCTACTTTGTTGTTGCAAGTTTTATGTGGCTGCTACGAGATTCTAGCAAGAACCGTTCTTACCTACGCATCAAAACTACAATGATTTTTCGTCAAGTGTGCTGTTTTAACCTTCAACAAGGACCGGGCGTAGTCACACTTGATTCAACTAAAGTTGGAGAAGCAGACACACACTAGCCACCTGTGTGCGAAGCAAATCAGTAGAACCAGTCTCGCATAAGCGTATGCGTAATGTCGGTCTGAGCCGCTTCATCCAACAATACCACCGAATCAAAGTATGACATGCTGGTAAGCAGTATGACTATTATTGCCCACAACTCTTTGTGTTCTACTCATGCATATACGCATAGACCTGGCTCGGATGCTGGTAAACAGTATGCATAGTATCGCCCACAACTCTTTGTGTTCTACTCAAGCAGTATGACATGCTGGTAAGCAGTATGACATCTATGCATAGACCTGGCTCGGATGCCACTTTTGGGGAACGCAGTAATTTCAAAAAAAATCCTACGATCACGCAAGATCTATCTAGGTGATGCATAGAAACAAGAGAGGAGAGTGTTCTCTACATACCCTCGTAGACCGAAAGCGGAAGCGTTATGACAATGCAGTTGATGTAGTCGTACGTCTTTACGATCCGATCGATCCTAGCACCGAAGGTACGACACCTCCGCGATCTGCACACGTTCAACTCAGTGATGTCCCACAAACTCTAGATCTAGCTGAGGTCGAGGGAGAGTTTTGTCAGCATGACGGCGTGTTGATGGTGATGAAGAAGTTACCATCACAGGGCTTCATCTAAGCACTATGACGAGATGACCGAGGTGGAAATCTGTGGAGGGGGGCACCGCACACGGCTAAAAGATCAACTTGATCAACTTATATGTCTATGGGGTGCCCCCTCCCCCGTATATAAAGGAGTGGAGGAGGGGGCCGACCACCTCATGGGGTGTGTGTCGGTGTCAAAACAGGCGGATCTCGGGTAGGGGGTCCCGAACTATGCGTCTAGGTGGATGGTAACATGAGACAAGGGACACGATGTTTTTACCCAGGTTCGGGCCCTCTCGATGGAGGTAAAACCCTACTCCTGCTTGATTAATATTGATGATATGGGTAGTACAAGAGTAGATCTACCACGAGATCAGAGAGGCTAAACCCTAGAAGCTAGCCTATGGTATGATTGTTGTTCGTCCTACGGACTAAAACCCTCCAGTTTATATAGACACCGGAGAGGGCTAGGGTTACATAGAGTTTGGGTTACAATGGGAGGAGATCTACACATCGGTATCGCCAAGCTTGCCTTCCACGCCAAGGAATGTCCCATCCGGACACGGGACGAAGTCTTCAATCTTGTATCTTCATAGTCTAGGAGTCCGTACAAAGGTCATAGTCTGGTCATCCGGACACCCCCTAATCCGGGACTCCCTCAGTAGCCCCTGAACCAGGCTTCAATGACGACGAGTCCGGCGTGCAAATTGTCTTCGGCATTGCAAGGTGGGTTCCTCCTCCGAATACTTCATAGAAGATGTTTGAACACAAGGATAGTGTTCGGCTCTTCAAAATAAGTTCCACATACCACCGTAGAGAGAATAATATTTGTACAAATCTAATCTACTAATGTATTCCGCAGCGTGACATCATGCCACGACCAAGCCTTTATTCGTTTTATGTCCCACCTCAACACGTTTAGCGAGGCGGTTTCCTTGGCACGTCTTGTCAAAGCAGAGATCGTGTCCCCTTATTCCGGGATTCTTATCAATACGGGCATGGGTAACCCAACCGCTCCATTAATCACGGCGCTTGGGAGATAAGCGAGTTTTACTAGGCTGGTGGGGGTACATAGTTTCGTCCGCCATATAAGGGGATAAGGATCCACTCTTTCCATTTATGCCTTCTTCCTCCTTTGCTTATCCATCTCCGCGCACTCGAGCTCCAGCGTCCAAGTCCGCACTTCCCAACTCAACCTTCTCCAACCATGTCCGGAGCGGGAGGCAGGTGGATGGCTTCCTCCGTCACGGAGGGGAAAATCAAAAAGTTGAGGAAAGCCGGATACTTGTCCAATGACATCGCGCACTGGCTCGAGGGGCAGCTCATCCCCACCCCTAGGCCCCATGAGTGGGTTGTGTTTCTCCCCCATTTCCTCCGTGGACTGGGCTTCCCACTCCACCCATTTGTCCGAGGGCTCATGTTCTACTACGGCCTAGATTTCCACGTCTGGCCCCGAACTTCATCCTCAACATCTCGGTGTTCATCGTCGTGTGCGAGGTCTTCCTCCGCATCAAGCCCCACTTCAGCCTATGGCTAAAGACCTTCAATGTCAAGCCGAAGGTTGTGGGCGGCCGGCAAGCGGACTGCGGAGGCTCCATGGTGGGAAAGATGCCCAATGTCACATGGCTCGAGGGCTCCTTTGTGGAAACCATCAAGGGGTGGCAATCGGGGTGGTTCTACATCACCGAGCCACGCGGCCCTGAATGGGCGGCGGCCCCCGAATTCCGATCTGGCATCCCCACACGGCTCACCTCTTAGAAAGAGACGGGCCTGTCGTGGGGTAATTCGAAAGAGGTGACCGGACTCCAAACCTACGTCCAAAATCTGGGGGACAAGAAGGTCAAACTTGTCAACGTAGTCCAGGTCATGCTCTTCCGCCGGATCCTCCCGTGTCAACGACGGGCTTTCAACTTGTGGGAGTTCGACCCGGCCGAGCACCAGACTTTGTCCAGGCTCTTCAACACAATGCACGAAGACACCTGGAAGGTGCTATTCAAGGGCTCCGAGGTTTCTCCTCCCATTACCGAGGATCGCGGATTCTGTGCGAAGCGCCAAGCCAGCGCAGTAAGCTTGTTTTACCCTTTACATGATACTTGTTTTTCATAGTTTGACTCTATGCGGGATCTAAGCTCCCGCTCCTTTGACAGGACTGGAAGAGGATGTCCGGACAGATCGATTGTCCGGCTCCTTTGCCCGAAGGCCCAGCAGACGCCCGCTTGACGAAGCTGCTGGTTCCGGCACCTCACGTGGTGCCGGAGAAGAAGGCCAAGAAGAAGGCCACGGGAACTCAAAAGAGTTCCCGGCGCCTGGTGGTGTCGGACTCATCGCCCGACGACCCCAAAGCAAAATCCTCCTCCGAAGATGAGGAGGAGGAAGAAGAAACCTCTCCCCCTCCAACGGGGGGGAGGAAAGAAAAGGAAGGCCGCCCCAACTGGGGAGGCCGAAGGGTCCAAGAAGGGGAAGACCCTTCTTCCGGACTACGCCTCCGACGCCGAAGAGGGCGGAGAGGAGTGGCCATCCAGGGCCAAGCCTCTGGCAACATCATAAGTATCCGAATACCAGAATAACTCATGGCGTTCTTTAATGCATAGTATGTTCTAACGCCGAACATAATCATGCAGTCCACCCAAGGCCCAGCTCGACGCTTCGTCGAGCGGATCCCTGGATTCGTCAGATGTGAATAGTCTTTCACTCCCGACCGCTACCTCCCCTTGCCCCACAGACGATGCCGAGGTGGAGTCCCAAAAGGGGATGGGCCAGGAGGAGGTAGCCCTTGCGGCGCCCTTCCGGATTCCAGGTGCAAAGGGGGCAAAACCCCAAAGGGCTCTAAGTCCGGTCCTGGGCCGGACGCCGCACTGGAACCTTCAGTGGTTCCAGAGTCTGGCAGGCGGCCCCTTCGTAAGAAGGGCAAGCCTACGATGCCGGTGACCTCCGTCCAACCGGAGGCACCGGATAATTTGCTGGAGGTGCTCAACGGCGCCTCCATCGATGAGGAGCACCACACTATTATGAGTGCGGTGATCCAGAAGGTTCAGTCCGCCAAAAGCGGGCTGACAGAAGCCTGTGCCAGCCTTCTAACAGGCTTTGAGGTATGTATTTAAAACATGTAAAAATGTTACCACATAGACAGTAGCCCCTGATGCTTAGTTTGGTGTTCGGAAAGAAAAGCCGGACTGAGGATCTAAAAAGATATACGCAGGAGTCTACCATAAATATGTCAATATGGGAATGCAGGCTGCGCTGCTGACCTCTGCCGCACTGACTGCGGAGGTTGATGCATTGAAGCAGAGCCTCGAGCGGTCCGAGAACGAGCTCGGCCTTGCCAAGAAGCAGCTCGAGGACAAGGAAGGTAGGTAGTACCTTATGTAAGTATATATAAAATACCTGGTTGCAAATAGTGATAGGACCAACGTGAATGTTACAGGGGCCACAACCGAGGTGGAGACCCTGAAGGAAGCGCTGTCCAAGGCCAAAGACAATGCGGCCATGGAGCACACCGAGCGAGAGAAACAAGAGGCGCGGGTGGCGGAGGTGTGGCAAGAGCTCAATGCTCTTGTGAAAAAACACGAGAGTTTAGAGCTTGACTCAAAGACTCGAGAGTCCGAGCTTGCCTCGGCACTTGAAAGCGCCAAATCTGCCAAGGCCGAAGCCCAAAAGGCCCTCCAGGAAATTGATGCGATGAAGAAGATAGCGGCGGGTAAGGCATTCTTTATGCAAAGCAAGCATGTGAAAGTGAATTACTTGTTACTTACCCGAATCCGGAGCTCTCCAGGAGCATTTGCAGATCTGCCCCGCAGTGTGTCCGACGCCACCGCATTCTACCGAGCCGAAGAAGTGAGCTCGACGGAGAAGGTGTTCTGGTCCCAGTATGCTGAGGCCGGACACCCGGTGCCCTTGAGCGACCAGCTGAAGCAGCTGGTCGAGCTCCATAAGGTAGCCGAACAGGCCATGAAGGGCCTTATAGGCCGGCTGTGGCCTGGGGAGGTCCTGCCTGAGAGCTATTTTGGGCTGGTGAGGCGGCTGGTGGATGCCTGTCCATGGCTTGAAGTCATCAAGCACTCCGTATGCATCGAAGGCGCCCGTAGGGCCCTTGCCCGTGCCAAAGTGCACTGGGGCAAGGTGGATGCTGAGAAGCTGGTGACAGAAGGACCACCGGAGGGGAAGGAGCATCGCAGGCCCGAGATGTACTATGAGGGCGTCCTGAAGGGTGCTCGCCTTGTGGCGAACGAATGTTCCAAGGATTTAATTCTTGAGTAAACTCGCTCGTGTTTATCCTGTGCGCTGAAAACTTGTTCATATGCGCTAAGCAATGCTTTTTGAATTTAAAATATTACCTTCTATGCGACCGTTTATTAAATCCGAGAGATGCAAGTCGTCGGCTTCTACCCCCATGCCACGAGTGCTGGGGTGTTCGGGATAAACCTGAGCACTCTTGTTCCCATTCTTGGGTTCTTCGAGGGAGGCGCTCAGCACAACGAACAAGGCAATCAAACTTATAATGCTTTATCACTCTCACTTAGCCATAAAATTCTATAATTTTAAATTTCGGTGAAGCCCCTAGTATTCAGAAGACCGAGTTCGGGGCGCTATCCACGCCTAGGCCGGACAAAGCCAGCTCCTCGCTCTAAGCGGCATAAGTCTTCAGGGACTCGAAAAACCTCTCGAACAGCGACCGGCTCTCGACCTATCATGACGGTCAGTTTTAGCTTTCTCCACTAAGGTGTTAACCCAGCTCAACTAGGGCACAATCGCAGTAGTTCTCCCAGCGCTACCTTAGCCGATATAGCGGAGCGTAAGGTACCAAAACATGGGAGCCGGGCAAACCCAACTATTGACCCAATACATGATTCGTAGCCGATACATATAATGCTATAAGTTCGGGGTGCCGCACTCATGAGAGTGTTCGGTCTTCTCACACCGTATTCTCGGGTACTTAAGCCCCTGGTGTATTGGCCGTACCAAAGTGTACGGTTGCATAATGTCATAACTGAACATATTTACATAAAAAATGAATGCAATAATAGACAAGAGCTATGTATTGTTTATTAAAGGGCTGCTATGAAAGCAGAACGATACAAATAGTGCGATAAGCAAGAGATGGGATTATTTGACATGTCCCCCTCCAGGGGCAAGCTGCGAGACTTTAAGTAAGGCATGTATTTAGCTCGTTATAGAGACCACCTGTTCATTCGACGTGGCTTGCTGTCTCCCTGGCTATTGCATCGTGTGTTCGGTGATTGTACTGCTGGACAGGCCTTCTGAATAGTGGAGTCCTGAAAGTAAGAAAAGAGAAATGACAAAATCGGGAGCCCCTAGTGCGGTTGAGCCGCATTCTGGGCGTGCCGTGGTTGTGCCCTCCCCGTATGCCCATGGTATTTCCAAAGCGCAATTATGTACGCGTGGTACTGGTTTCGCAATCTCGCGAGGGCTGGGGTTGGGGCCGCACTGCTATGCTTGCTTGGAACGTGCCAGACGGTCTTGTTGTAGGTTACTCCGGGCGCGCTTGATGGTGTTCGGACGTTTAACAACCGGACTGGAGAATTGCCTTGAGAGGCTACTTTGTACTTCCGCCACGAAGGCCGCCGTGTGCTCCTCTGTTTGGAGAGAGCATTTGGTGTTTCCATTAACTATAATGACTCCTCGAGGGCCTGGCATCTTGAGCTTGAGGTATGCGTAGTGCGGCACCGCATTGAACTTTGCAAATGCGGTTCGCCCGAGCAGGGCATGATAGCCACTGCGGGACGGGACTATGTCGAAGATTAACTCCTCGCTTCAGAAATTATCCGGGGATCCGAAGACCACTTCGAGTGTAACTGAGCCTGTACAGCTGGCTTCTACACCTGGTATGACGCCTTTAAAGGTCGTCTTTGTGGGTTTAATCCTTGAGGGATCTATGCCCATTTTTCGCACTGTATCATGATAAAGCAGGTTCAGGATGCTGCCGCCGTCCATGAGGACTCTAGTGAGGTGAAATCCGTCAATGATTGGGTCTAGGACCAATGCGGCGAATCCGCCGTGACGAATGCTAGTGGGGTGGTCCCTTCGATCAAAAGTGATCGGGCAAGAGGACCATGGGTTGAACTTTGGGGCGACTGGCTCCAACGCATATACGTCCCTGAGCGCACGCTTCCGTTCCCTTTTGGGGATGTGGGTTGCGTATATCATGTTCACCGTCCGCACTTGTGGGGGAAAGCCCTTCTGTCCTCTGTTGTTCGCCGGCCGGGGCTCTTCCTCATCGTCGCTATGCAGCCCCTTGTCTCTGCTTTCGGCACTTAATTTGCCTGCCTGCTTGAACACCCAACAATCCCTGTTGGTGTGATTGGCTGGTGTTTCGGGGGTGCTGTGTATCTGGCACGAGCGGTCGAGTATTCGGTCCAAACTGGACGGGCCCGGAGTATTTCTTTTGAATGGCTTTTTCCGCTAACCGGGTTTAGAGCCTCTGAATCCGGCATTAACTGCCGTATCCTCAGTATTGTCGCCATTAATGCGGCGCTTGTGCTTGTTGCGATGCGACCTGCCATTGTTGTCCTTGGTATCCGAATTACCAGGGCTCTTGGTCATGTTATTACTATGAGCTAGCCAGCTGTCTTCTCCCGTGCAAAAGCAGGTCATGAGTGTTGTGAGGGCTGCCATGGATTTTGGCTTTGCCTGTCCTAGGTGCCGGGCAAGCCATTCGTCTCGGATGTTATGCTTGAAGGCTGCGAGGGACTCTGCGTCCGGACAGTCGACTATTTGATTTTTCTTGGTTAGGAACCGTGTCCAGAATTGTCTGGCCGATTCCTCTGGCTGCTGAATTATGTGGCTTAGGTCATCGGCGTATGGTGGTCGCACATAGGTGCCCTGGAAATTGTCAAGGAATGCGGCTTCCAGGTCCTCCCAGCAACCAATTAACTCTGCTGGCAAGCTGTTAAGCCAATGCCGAGCTGGTCCTTTAAGCTTGAGTGGGAGGTATTTTATAGCGTGTAGATCATCACCGCAGGCCATGTGGATATGAAGGAAATAATCCTTGATCCATACCGCAGGATCTGTTGTGCCATCGTATGATTTGATGTTTACGGGTTTGAACCCCTCGGGGATTTGATGATCCATTACTTCATCTATGAAGCATAGTGGGTGTGCGGCTCCTCTGTACTGGGCTATATCACGATGTAGCTCATATGAGCTTTGCCTGCCGTGTTCGGCCTGGCTGTATTTGCCATATCCGGCGTGACGGTTATCGTCACGTGTCGTGGGGCGCCCACGCAATCCGTAGATCGATCTTGTTTGCCTTGCCTTGTCCTCCAATATGTCTCGTAGGTCTGGCGCGTTTCCCCGTGCCTTGGTACTTTTTGAGCGGCGCCGGGGTGCGGCTTGAATTGATGGCCGAGAGGCCTCTCTGTCACGCCCACGGGGTGGCCGGTCGGCCACGTCGTACGCTGGTGATGTAGGTTTAGTTGCTTCCTCCTCTAATCGGGTTAGCAGCCTGCACTTTGGGTAGCTCTTGGAGGGGCGTTCGAGTTTGTACTCTTTGGCCGCCAGGACTTCAGTCCATCTGTCGGCTAGTAAATCTTGGTCAGCTCTAAGTTGCTGCTGTTTTTTCTTGAGGCTACTCGCCATGGCCATAAGCCTGCGTTGGAAACGCTCTTGTTCGACGGGATCCTCAGGCACGACAAATTCGTCGTCGGCGAGGCTTGCCTCGTCTTCGAAGGGAGGCATGTAATTATCGTCCTCTACCTCTCTGTCTGCCACGCTCTTATGGGGGCTGGGTTCTCCATCCTCCTGCGCTGAATCCTGCCGGACGGGGTTGTCTTCGGCACTGTCCGGGGTGTTATTGTCTTCGGTGCCGGAATCGCCGTTTTTGGTTTGGCGGGATTTAGAGCGGCGCCGCTGACGCCGGCGCTTAGGCTGCTTCTTGGAGGGGTTATCCTCCGTTGTTCCATCGCCATTCTCTTCTTTTGGGGTGTCCACCATGTATATGTCATATGAGGAGGTGGCTTTCCAGTGCCCTATAGGTGCTGGTTCTTGGTCGTCTCCTTCATCGGCGTCCATATCGTCGATGTCTTCGGAGTCGAAGTCGAGCATGTCGGTTAAATCATCGACAGTGGCTACAAAGTGGGTGGTGGGTGGGCTTCGAATTTCTTCGTCGTGCGCATCCCAACCCTGCTGACCATAGTCCGGCCAGGGCTCTCCTGATAAAGAGAGAGACTTTAGTGAATTCAGGATGTCACCAAAGGGCGAGTGCTGAAAGATGTCCGCGGCGGTGAACTCCATGATCGGAGCCGATTGGAAGGGGTGCGGAAGATTCGGAGTCCGGAAAGGAGCCCGACACCTTGGAGTCATGAGCTTCGCAAAGGACAGGGCTGGTATTCGGCTCGATCGTCGTAGAGATTGCATCCCCCGAGGCGGTGTCCAACCATCCGTCCTCGATTGGTGCAGTCGGCTCTGAGCTAAACGTCGGAGCGACCACTGGGGCGGCCTCCGGGGCACTGTTCGGCGGCAGAGCCAGATCATGCCTGTCGTGACAGTGCGGCACGCTTGGTTGTGGCTCGAATCCGTTGAAGATCAAGTCTCCGCGGATGTCAGCCGTGTAGTTTAAGCTTCCAAATCTGACCTGATGGCCAGGGGCGTAGCTTTCGATCTACTCCAGATGGCCAAGCGAATTGGCCCGCAGTGCAAAGCCGCCAAATACGAAGATCTTCCCGGGGAGAAAAGTCTCACCCTGGACCGCATCGTTGTTGATGATCAGAGAAGCCATCGGGCCTAAAGGTGACGACACAGAGGAACTCTCAATGAAAGCACCAATGTCGGTGTCAAAACCGGCGGATCTCGGGTAGGGGGTCCCAAACTGTGCGTCTAGGCGGATGGTAATAGGAGACAAGGGACACGATGTTTTTACCCAGGTTCGGACCCTATCGATGGAGGTAAAACCCTACTCCTACTTGATTAATATTGATGATATGGGTAGTACAAGAGTAGATCTACCACGAGATCAGAGAGGCTAAACCCTAGAAGCTAGCCTATGGTATGATTGTTGTTCGTCCTACGGACTAAAACCCTCCGGTTTATATAGAAACCGGAGAGGGCTAGGGTTACACAGAGTCGGTTACAATGGGAGGAGATCTACACATCCGTATCGCCAAGCTTGCCTTCCACGCCAAGGAATGTCTCATCCGGACACGGGACGAAGTCTTCAATCTTGTATCTTCATAGTCCAGGAGTCCGACCAAAGGTCATAGTCCGGTCATCCGGACACCCCCTAATCCGGGACTCCGTCAGTGTGCCCCAAGGGGGATTCCTACTCCTACTTGGAGTAGGTTTGCCCCCTTTCCTAGTCCAACTAGGAGGGGGAAGGAAAGGAAGAAGGGAAGAAGGAAAGGGGGGGGGGATCTCCCCAATTCGGATTGGGCTTGGGGGCATGACCCACCACTTGGTTGCCTCCACCTCTCTTCCACTAAGGTCCATTAAGGCCCATTGACTCCCCCGGGGGTTCTGGTAACCTCTCGGTACTCCGGAAAAATGCCCGAACCACTCGGAACCTTTCCGGTGTCGAAACATAGCCTTCCAATATATCAATCTTTATGTCTCGACCATTTAGAGACTCCTCATCATGCCTGTGATCACATCCGGGACTCCGGACAACCTTCGGTACATCAAAACACATAAACTCATAATACCGATCGTCATCGAACGTTAAGCGTGCGGACCCTACGGGTTCAAGAACTATGTAGACATGACCGAGACTCACTTCCGGTCAATAACCAATAGTGGAACCTAGATGCTCATACTGGTTCCTACTTATTCTATGAAGATCTTTATCGGTCAAACCGCATAACAATATACGTTGTTCCCTTTGTCATCGATATGTTACTTGCTCGAGAATCGATCGTCGGTATCTCAATACCTAGTTCAATCTCGTTACCGGCAAGTCTCTTTACTCGTTCTGTAATACTTAATCCCGCAACTAACTCATTAGTTACAATGCTTGCAAGGCTTATAGTGATGAGTATTACCGAGAGGGCCCAGAGATACCTCTCCGAAACACGGAGTGACAAATCCTATTCTTGATCTATGACAACCCAACAAACACCTTCAGAGACACTTGTAGAGCACCTTTATAATCACCCATTTATGTTGTGACGTTTGGTAGCACACAAAGTGTTCCTTCGGTATTCGTGAATTGCATAATCCCATAGCCTGAGGAACTTGTATAAGTCATGAAGAAAGCAGCAGCAATGAAACTGACACGATCATAATGCTAAGCTACTGGATGGGTCATGTCCATCACATCATTCTCCTAATGATGTGATCCCGTTTATCAAATGACAACACATGTTTATGGTTAGGAAACATAACCATCTTTGATTAACGAGCTAGTCAAGTAGAGGCATACTAGGGACTATATGTTTTGTCTATGTATTCACACATGTACTAAGTTTTCGGTTAATACAATTCTAGCATGAATAGTAAACATTTATCATGAATTAAGGAAATAAATAATAACTTTATTATTTCCTCTAGGGCATATTTCCTTGAGTTTCTCTATTTATAGGAATTTTTGGCGTCGGGTGGGGGGGGGGGGGGGGTGGGCCTCCACCCTGGCGGATGCGTCGGGACTCCTCCGGTCTATCTCCAATGCCCCGTGGGTCTCTTCTGGTCCAAAAGAAAACCATCGTAAAGTTTTAGCTCGTTTGGACTCCGTTTGGTATTCTTTTTCTGTAGAACTCAAAAACAAGGAAAAAACAAAAACTGGCACTGGGCTCTAGGTTAATAGGTTAGTCCCAAAAATAATATAAAATAGCATATAAAACATCCAAGATGGATAATATAATAGCATGGAACAATAAAAATTATAGATACGTTAGAGACGTATCAAGCATCCCCAAGCTTAATTCCTGCTTGTCCTTGAGTAGGTAAATGATAAAAACAGAGTTTTTGATGTGGAATGCTACCTAACATATTTATCCATGTAATTTTCTGTATTGTGGCATGAATATTCAGATCCATAAGATTCAACACAAAAGTTTAATTTTGACATAAAAACAACAATAATTCAAGAATACTAATAAAACAATCATGTCTTCTCAAAATAATATGGCTAAAGAAAGTTATCCTTACAAAATCATATAGTCTAGCTATGCTCCATCTTCATCACACAAGGTATTAAATCATGCACAACCCCGATGACAAGCCAAGCAATTGTTTCATACTTTTGATGTTCTCAAACCTTTTCAACTTTCACGCAATACATGAGTGTGAGCCATGGATATAACACTATAAGTGGAATAGAATATTGTGGTTGCGGGCAAGACAAAAATAAGGAGATATTCTCACATCAAGTAGGCGTATCAACGGGCTATGGAGATGCCCATCAATAGATATCAATGTGAGTGAGTAGGGATTTCCATGCAATGGATGCACTAGAGCTATAAGTGTATGAAAGCTCAAAAAGAAACTAAGTGGGTGTGCACCCAACTTGCTTGCTCATGAAGACCTAGGGCATTTGAGGAAGCCCATCGTTGGAATATACAAGCCAAGTTTTATAAAAATATCCCACTAGTAATATATGAAGTGATAATATAAGAGACTCTCTATCATGAAGAACATGGTGCTACTTTGAAGCACAAGTGTGGAAAAGGATAGTAACATTGTCCCTTCTCTCTTTTGCTCACCCCTTTTTTGGTGGGCTTCTTTGGCCTTTTTTTCTATTTGGGATTCTTTGGCCTCTTTTATTTTGATAACCTCACATGGGACAATGTTCTAATAATGATGATCGTCACACTTCTATTTACTTACAACTCGATACTAGAACAAATGTATGACTCTATATGAAAACCTCCGGCGGTGTACCGGGATGTGCAATGACTCAAGAGTGACATTATAAAAAATAATATGAATGGTGGATTTGTCACAAATACGATGTCAACTATATAATCATGCAAAGCAATATGAAAATGATTAAGCGTGTCATGATAAAAAGAATAGTGGAAGTTGCATGGAAATATTCTCTGAATGGCTATGGAAATGCCATAATAGGTAGGTATGGTGGCTGTTTTGAGGAAAGTATAAGGTGGGTGTAATGCACTGGTGAAAGTTGCATGGTACTAGAGAGGTTAGCAATGGTGGAAGGGTGAGAGTGCATATAATCCATGGACTCAACATTAGTCATAAAGAACTCACATACTTATTGCAAAAGTCTTTTAGCTATTGATACGTCTCCAATGTATCTGTAATTTTTGATTGTTCCATGCTATTTTATTATCTATTTTGAATGATTATGGGCTTTATTATACACTTTTATATTACTTTTGAGACTAGCCTATTAACCGGAGGCCCAACCCATACTGATGTTTTATTGCCTGTTTCAGTATTTCGAAGAAAAGGAATATCAATCGGAGTCCAAACGGAATGAAACCTTCGACAACGTGATTTTTTGGAAGAATACCATCCTGGAGACGTGGAGTTCAAGTCAGAAGATACTCGAGGACTCCACGAAATTGGAGTGTGCCCCCTGTAGGGCGTGCCCCCTGTCTCATGGGCCCCTCGAGCACCTCCCGACCGTCTTCTTTTGCCTATATAGTCCCACGTACCCTAAAAACATCCATGGAAAAGATAGATCGGGAGTTCCGCCACCACAAGCCTCTATAGCCACCAAAAACCTCTCAGGAGCCCGTTCCGGCACCCTGCCGGAGGGGGGATCCTTCACCGGTGGCCATCTTCATCATCCCGACGCTCTCCATGACGAGGAGGGAGTAGTTCACCCTCGGGGCTGAGGGTATGTACCAGTAGCTATGTGTTTGATCTCTCTCTCTCTCGTGTTCTCTCTCGTGTTCCCTCTATGGCACGATCTTTATGTATCCCGAGCTTTGCTATTGTAGTTGGATCTTATGATGTTTCTCCCTCTCTACTCTCCTGTGATGAATTGAGTTTCCCCTTTGAAGTTATCTTATCAGATTGAGTCTTTTATGAGAACACTTGATGTATATCTTGCCGTGCATATCTGTGGTGAGAATGGGATATCATGTGCCTCGTGATGTATGTTTTGGTGACCAACTTGCGGGTTCCACCCATGAACCTATGCATAGGGGTTGGCACACGTTCTTGACTCTCCGGTAGAAACTTTGGGGCACTCTTTGAAGTACTTTGTGTTGGTTGAATAGATGAATCTGAGATTATGTGATGCATATCGTATAATCATGCCCACGGATACTTGAGGTGACAATGGAGTATCTAGGTGACATTAGGGTTTTGGTTGATTTGTGTCTTAAGGTGTTATTCTAGTACGAACTCTTTAATAGATCGATCCGAAAGAATAACTTTGAGGTGGTTTCGTACCCTACCATAATCTCTTCGTTCGTTCTCCGCTATTAGTGTCTTTGGAGTGACTCTTTGTTGCATGTTGAGGGATTGTTATATGATCTATCTATGTTATTATTGTTGAGAGAACTTGCACTAGTGAAAGTATGAACCCTAGGCCTTGTTTCCTATCATTGCAATACCGTTTACGCTCACTTTTACCACTTTTTACCTTGCTGTTTTTATAATTTCAGATTACAAATACCTTTATCTACCATCCATATTGCACTTGTATCACCTTCTCTTCGCCGAACTAGTGCACCTATACAATTTACCATTGGATTGGGTGTGTTGGGGACACAAGAGACTCTTTGTTATTTGGTTGCAGGGTTGTTTGAGAGAGACCATCTTCGTCCTACGCCTCCTACGGATTGATAAACCTTAGGTCATCCACTTGAGGGAAATTTGCTACTGTCCTACAAACATGTGCACTTGCAGGCCCAACAACGTCTACAAGAAGAAGGTTGTGTAGTAGACATCAAGATCTTTTCTGGCGCCGTTGCCGGGGAGGTTAGCGCTTGAAGGTGTATCTTTAAATCTTGCAATCGAATCTTTTTGTTTCTTATTTTATCACTAGTTTAGTTTACAAAAGAAAACTACAAAAAAATGGAGTTAAGTTTGTCTCTTACGCTTCGTCTTTTTAATATCTTTCGTGAGTTTGATGGAAAGGAAAATTGTGCTCAAGTGCTAGAAGAAGAATGCATTAAAATGCTTGGTACTAAATCTTTGAATGATGAGCATGATTGCAATGTTGTTAGTATAAATTCCTTGAATATCCATGATGCTAATGATATGCAAAGCCACAAGCTTGGGGAAGCTATGTATGATGAATATGATATTTTTTGTCCCTCAAGTTTTGATGAGAAAATTTATTATAATGAAAGCATGCCTCCTATTTATGATGATTATATTGATGAAAGTGGGTTTGGAAGAGTGTCTAATTTAGGTAGTATTGATCCCACTATTTTGGAGGATGTTGAATCTTATTGTGATGAATATGAAAGTGGATTTGGAAGAGTGTCAACTTTATTTATTGATGATTCCACTATTTCAGAAGAGGTTCCAATTGATTATGAGAACAAAGTTGCTATCTATGATGATTATTGTGATGACTTGTATGCTATTAAGAATAATGATAACCATGAAACTTGTCATCATGATTTTAGTTTTCAATTGGATTATGCATCACATGATAATTGTTTTGTTGAGTTTGCTCCCACTATTATTCATGAGAAGAAATTTGCTTATGTGGAGAGTAGTAAATTTTCTATGCTTGTAGATCATGAAAAGAATGTTTTAGGTGCAGGTTATATTGTTGAATTCGTTCATGATGCTACTGAAAATTATTATGAGGGAGGAACATATGCTTGTAGGAATTGCAATAATGTCAAGTTTCCTCTCTATGTGCTTAAAATCTTGAAGTTATGCTTGTTTTACCTTCCTATGCTTGTTGATTATTGTTCCCATAAGTTGTTTGCTCACAAAATCCCTATGCATAGGAAGTGGGTTAGGCTTAAATGTTCTAGTCATATGCTTCATGATGCTCCCTTTATGTTTCAATTCTTATCTTTTATGTGAGCATCATTGTCATCATCATGCCTAGCTAGAAAGGCATTAAAGAAAAGCTCTTGTTCGGAGACAACCCAATATTTATCCTTACTGTTTTTGTGTGTCCACATGATTGTGCTACTGTAGTAATCATGTTTTATAGCTTTTGTTTCAATAAAGTGCCAAGTAGAGCCTTTGGGAAGACTTGGGTGAAGTCTTTATGATCATGCTGTAGAAAACAGAAACTTTTGCACTCACGAGAATGGCTGCCATTTTTTTTACAGAAGAGTGATTTTAGGTTGATTATTTTTGAAGATGATTAATAGCCAAATCCCTCAGGTCCAGAAATTTATTTCAGAATTGTTTGAGTTCCATAAGTATACGTTTGATACAGATTACTACAGACTATTCTGTTTTTGACAGATTCTGTTTTCATTGTGTTGTTCGCTTATTTTGATGAATCTATGGCTAGTATTAAGTGGTATGAACCATAGATAAGTTGGAGTACAGTAGATATTACACCAATATGAATTTAGAATGAGTTCATTACAGTACCTAAGTGGTGGTTTTATTTTCTTATACTAACGGAGCTTACGAGTTTTGTGTGGTTGAAGTTTTCAAGTTTTGGGTAAAGATTCGATGGACTATGGAATAAAGAGTGGCAAGAGCCTAAGATTGGGGATGCCCAAGGAATCCCAAGGTAATATTCAAGGACAACCAAGCAACTAAACTTGGGGATGCCCCGGAAGGCATCCCCTCTTTCGTCTTCGTTCATCGGTAACTTTACTTGGAGCTATATTTTTATTCGCCACATGATATGTGTTTTGGAAGGAGCGTCATTTTATCTTGCAAGTTTTTGCTTGCTGCTTGAATACAATACCAAGATCTGAAATTCTTTATTGAGAGAGAGTCTTCACATAGTTGCATAATGATTTAGCTACTCATTGTTCTTCACTTATATCTTTTGGAGTAGTTTGTAGTTTGCTCTAGTACTTCACTTATATCTTTTAGAGCATGGCGGTGGTTATATTTTGAAGAAATTGCTAGTTTCTCATGCTTCACTTATATTATTTTGAGAGTCTTAAACAGCATGGTAATTTGAATAAAAACTATCATAGGAAGTGAATTGGATGCTATGATCAATTTGATGCTTGATAATTGTTTTGAGATATGGAGGTAGTAATATTAAAGTCATGCTAGTTGGGTGATTATGAATTTAAAGAATGCTTGTGTTGAAGTTTGTGATTCCCGTAGCATGCACATATGGTGAACCGCTTTGTGATGAAGTTGGAGCACAATTTTATTTATTGAATGTCTTCCTTATGAGTGGCAGTCGGGGACGAGCGATGGTCTTTTCCTACCAATCTATCCCCCTAGGAGCATGCGTGTAGTGCTTTGGTTTTTGATAACTCCTAAATTTTTACAACAAGTATATGAGTTCTTTCGACTAATGTTGAGTCCATGGATTATACGCACCCTTTCACCCTTCCATTATTGCTAGCCTCTCTTGTACCGTGCAATTTTCGCCGGTCCCATACACCCACCATATACCTTCCTCAGAACAGCCACCATACCTACCTATTATGGCATTTCCATAGCCATTCCGAGATATATTGCCATGCAACTTTCCACCGTTCTGTTTATTATGACACGTTTCATCATTGTCATATTGCTCTTTGCATGATCATGTAGTTGACATCGTATTTGTGGCAAAGCCACCATCATAATCTTCATACATGTTGCTCTTGATTCATTGCATATCCCGGTATACCGCCGGAGGCATTCATATAGAGTCATACCTTGTTCTAGCTTTGAGTTGTAAATCCATAAAAGTGTGATGATCTTCATTATTAGAGCATTGTCCTAGTGAGGAAAGGATGATGAAGACTATGATTCCCCCACAAGTCGGGATGAGACTTCAGACTTTACAAAAAGAAAAAAAAGAAAAAAAGAGAAAGGCCAAAAAGAAAAAGAAAAAAAGAAGGCCAAGAAAAAAAAGGAAAAAAAAGAAAAAAAGAATGAGAGAAAAAGAGAGAAGGGACAATGCTACTATCTCTTTTTCCACACTTGTGCTTCAAAATAGCACCATGATCTTCATGATAGAGAGTCTCACATGTTGTCACTTTCATATACTAGTGGGAATTTTTCATTATAGAACTTGGCTTGTATATTCCAATGATGGGCTTCCTCAAAATGCCCTAGGTCTTCGTGAGCAAGCAAGTTGGATGCACACCCACTAGTTTTATTTCGTTGAGCTTTCATATATTTATAGCTCTAGTGCATCCGTTGCATGGCAATCCCTACTCACTCACATTGATATCTATTAATGGGCATCTCCATAGCCCTTTGATACGCCTAGTTGATGTGAGACTATCTTCTCCTTTTTGTCTTCTCCACAACCACCATTCTACTCCACATATAGTGCTATGTCCATGGCTCACGCTCATGTATTGCGTGAAAGTTGAAAGAGTTTGAGATTATTAAAGTATGAAACAATTGCTTGGCTCGTCATCGGGGTTGTGCATGATTAAATACTTTGTGTGATGAAGATAGAGCAATAGCCAGACTATATGATTTTGTAGGGATAACTTTCTTTGGCCATGTTATTTTGAGAAGACATGATTACTTTGCTTAGTATGCTTGAAGTATTACTATTTCTTATGTCAATATGAACTTTT
Source organism: Triticum timopheevii (assembly GCA_963921465.1). Classification (NCBI taxonomy): domain Eukaryota; kingdom Viridiplantae; phylum Streptophyta; class Magnoliopsida; order Poales; family Poaceae; genus Triticum; species Triticum timopheevii. The sequence continues at coordinate 433,254,434 of OY997262.1, forward strand.
ATTTTGTATTATTTGGATCTGAACATTCATGCCACATTAAAGAAAATTACATTGAGAATCATGCTAGGTAGCATTCCACATCAAAAATTCTGTTTTTATCATTTACCTACTCGAGGACGAGCAGGAATTAAGCTTGCGGATGCTTGATACGTCTCCGACGTATCTATAATTTTTGATTGTTCCATGCTATTTTATTATTTGTTTTGAATGATTACATGATTTATTATACACTTTTATATTACTTTTGGGACTAACCTATTAACCGGAGGCCCAACCCATATTGCTGTTTTATTGCCTGTTTCAGTATTTCGAAGAAAAGGAATATCAAACGGAGTCCAAACGGAATGAAACCTTCGGTAACGTGATTTTTTGGAAGAATATCATCTTGGAGACGTGGAGTTCAAGTCAGAAGATACTCGAGGACTCCACGAGATAGGAGGGCGCCCCCCTGTAGGGCGCGCCCCTGTCTCGTGGGCCCCTCGAGCACCTCCCGACCGACTTCTTTTGCCTATATAGTCCCACGTACCCTAAAAACATCCACGGAAAAGTTAGATTGGGAGTTCCACCGCCGCAAGCCTCTGTAGCCACCAAAAACCTCTCAGGAGCCCGTTCCGGCACCCTGCCGGAGGGGGGATCCTTCACTGGTGGCCATCTTCATCATCCCGACGCTCTCCATGACGAGGATGGAGTAGTTCACCCTCGGGGCTGAGGGTATGTACCAGTAGCTATGTGTTTGATCTCTCTCTCTCGTGTTCTCTCTTGTGTTCCCTCTATGGCACGATCTTGATGTATCCCGAGCTTTGCTTTTGTAGTTGGATCTTATGATGTTTCTCCCCCTCTACTCTCCTGTGATGAATTGAGTTTCCCCTTTGAAGTTATCTTATCGGATTGAGTCTTTTATGAGAACACTTGATGTATGTCTTGCCGTGCTTATCTGTGGTGACAATGGGATATCATGTTCCTCTTGATGTATGTTTTGGTGACCAACTTGCGGGTTCCACCCATGAACCTATGCATAGGGGTTGGAACACGTTCTTGACTCTCCAGTAGAAACTTTGGGGCACTCTTTGAAGTACTTTGTGTTTGGTTGAATAGATGAATCTGAGATTGTGTGATGCATATCGTATAATCGTGCCCACGGATACTTGAGGTGACAATGGAGTATCTAGGTGACATTAGGGTTTTGGTTGATTTGTGTCTTAAGGTGTTATTCTAGTACGAACTCTTTAATAGATCGATCCGAAAGAATAACTTTGAGGTGGTTTCGTACCCTACCATAATATCTTCGTTCATTCTCTGCTATTAGTGTCTTTGGAATGACTCTTTGTTGCATGTTGAGGGATTGTTATATGATCTATCTATGTTATTATTGTTGAGAGAACTTGCACTAGTGAAAGTATGAACCCTAGGCTTTGTTTCCTATCATTGCAAAACCGTTTACGCTCACTTTTACCGCTTGTTACCTTGCTGTTTTTATAATTTCAGATTACAAATACCTTTATCTACCATCCATATTGCACTTGTATCACCTTCTCTTCGCCGAACTAGTGCACCTATACAATTTACCATTGTATTGGGTGTGTTGGGGACACAAGAGACTCTTTGTTATTTGGTTGCAGGGTTGTTTGAGAGAGACCATCTTCATCCTACGCCTCCTACGGATTGATAAACCTTAGGTCATCCACTTGAGGGAAATTTGCTACTGTCCTACAAACCTGTGCACTTGCAGGCCCAACAACGTCTAAAAGAAGAAGGTTGTGTAGTAGACATCAGCTATCAAAACAAAGTACTAAGCGCATGCTCCTAGGGGGATAGATTGGTAGGAAAATACCATCGCTCATCCCCGACCGCCACTCATAAGGAAGACAATCAATAAATACATCATGCTCCAACTTCGTTACATAACAGTTCACCATACGTGCATGCAATGGGAATCACAAACTTTAACACAAGTATTCTTACCAATCAACAATTACTCACTAGCATGACTCTAATATCACCATCTTAATATCTCAAAACAAATGCAAGGAATCAAACTTCTCATAGTATTTGATCCTCTATATGAAAGTTTTTATTATATCCTTCTTTGATTCCCATCATATTAGACTAAATTCATAACCTAAGAAAATTACCTTGCTGTTTATACTCTCAAAATAATATAATTGAAGCATGATAGTTCATCAATTTCTTCAAAATAAAACCACCGTCGGGCTCTACAAGGATATAAATGAAGCACTACAACAACTACATAACTCAAAAGATATAAGTCAAGCACATAGAGCATTCTAATAAATTCAAGATTAATGTGTGTCCCTCTCAAAAGGTGTGTACAACAAGGATGATTGTGGCAAACTAAAGCAAAGACTCATATCATACAAGACGCTCCAAGCAAAACACATATCATGTGGTGAATAAAAATATAGCCTCAAGTAAATCTACCGATGGATTAAAGACGAAAGACGAGATGCCACCGGGGCGTCCCCAAGCTTAGATGCTTGGTTGTCCTTGAATATTACCTTGGGGTGCCTTGGGCATACCCAAGCTTAGGCTCTTGCCACTCTTTATTCCATAGTCCATCAAAACTTTACCCAAAACTTGAAAACTTCACAACACAAAAGTCAACAGAAAACTCGTAAGCTCAGTTAGTATAATAAAGCAAATCATCACTTAGGTACTGCTGTGAACTCATTCTAAATTTATATTTGTGTTATATCTATTGTTTTCCAACTTCTCCATGGTTCATATCCTTCGATACTACCCATAGATTCATCAAAATAAGCAAACAACACAATGAAAACAGAATCTGTCAAAAACAAGACAGTCTGTAATGATCTAGATACTTTGCATACTTATGTAACTCCAAAAATTCTTAAAAATCAGCAAAACGTAGGAATTTTTTATATAAATCACGTGTTAAAAATTCAGATCAAAAGCACATTCCAGTGAATTTTGAAAATTCCTGTACTGAGCGCAAAAGTTTCTGTTTTTGCACAGAATCAAGTCAACTATCACCCACACTATCCCAAAGGCTTCACTTGGCCCTTTATTGAATCAAAAGCTATAAAACATGATTAATAAAGTAGCATAATCATATGAACACAAAAAATAGTAGGTTTAAATGTTGGGTTGTCTTCAAACAAGCGCTTTTCTTTAATGCCTTTTTAGCTAGGCATGATGATTTCAATGATGCTCACATAAAAGTAAAGAATTGAAACACAAAGAGAGCATCATGAAGAATATGACTAGCACATTTAATCCTAACCCACTTGCTATGCATAGGGATTTTGTGAGAAAACAATTTATGGAACAAGAATCAACTAGCATAGGAAGGCAAAACAAGCATAACTTCAAGATTTTCAACACATATAGAGGAAACTTGATATTATTGCAATTCCTACAAGCATATATTCCTCCCTCATAATAATTTTCAGTAGAATCATGAATGAATTCAATAATATAACCATCACATAAAGCACTTTTTTCATGACACTTCAGCATAAATTTTTTACTACTCTCCACATAAGCAAAATTTTTCTCGTTCGAAATAGTGGGAGTATCATTAGAAACTCGAATACTACAAATTGTTTCCACATTAAAAGAGTAATGCTCAGAAAAAGGGTAATCATAATCATGACAAGTTTTATTAATATAATCATCACTACTTTTTATAACATAAGTGTCATCACAATAATCATCATAAGTAGCAACTTCGTTCTCATCATAATCAATTGAAACCTCTTCCAAGATAGTGGAATCATTAATAAATAAAGTCATGACCTCTCCAAATACACTTTTATATAATAAGATTCAACACCCTCCAAAATAGTGGGATAATTATTAGCTAAAGTTGACACTCTTCCAAACCCACTCTCATAAATATTGCAATCATCATAAATAGGAGGCATGCTATCATCATAATAAATGTACATATCAAAACTTGGGGGACTAAAAATATCATCTTCATTAAACATAACATCCCCAAGCTTGGGACAAACATTAATTGCAGCAAATAAATTCTCAAACATGTCATTCTCATCAAACATAGCATCCCCAAGCTTGTGGCTTTGCATATCATAAGCATAATCACTCTCATCATCAATAGTATGCATAGCACCAATAGTATAGCAATTATTATCACCACAACTTTCTAAGTTGGTGCCAAAAATATTTTGAAGATTATAAGAAGTATCGTTATTTTCCTAATCATAATCATCACAATGAGTAATAGGCATAACAATATCATCCTCAATAGTTTCTTCGAACATTGTATCATAAGACAAAGAATCACTATCATCATCAAATATATCATCTTCCACATTTATTTTTTATTCATTCTCATGAAGCATAACAACAATAGGAGCGACATAATTTGGGAGGGATACCTTTTTACCTTTGATTCTCCGTCTTTTCTTTTTCTTCTCCACGTCATATGAGGGTTTAATCAACTTTTTGGAGCTCTTTATGGATGAGATTGGTTGCATAGGAAGCTCATTCTCATAACCTGTTTCATCATGAGAGACTATAGGAGGGAAAGTGGAGAGCTTTACCCCTTTCATTAGTATTTCTTTTATATTCTAATGGTTTTCTCATCTTTCTATAGTTGGCAATATAAGCATTCTCATTGCAATTTACCACGCAAAACATATAGATTTCTTTAACAGTAGTTTCAGCATGGTAGGTGAATATGAACGCTTCAAACCAACTATTTTTGTGTGACAATTTTTCACACCCAAAAAATAAACAAAGTTCATTATAAGGCTCAAGGGTGATCAAGTTATTGCTATATTTGGTCAAGATTCGGTCACAAAAAAGTATGCATTGAAAATTAAGATGACCAACTCTATTGCAAAGTTCACAAGTAATCGGATGAAGAGAGCATAATTTTGTAGCAAATTTATCTATCACCTGAAGCCACCGATTAGTTTCATCATGTTTATGCTTCATACAATATCTATCATCCCTATAAGGCATGTCTTCACAAACTCTATTCACTCCACAATAATTGAAATGTTTATAAGAAACTTCTTTATCATGACTAGTGCAATCATTATTAGTATCATGAATATTCATAGAAAGCACACTACCAACATTTCAATCATGCTCACCATTCAAATATTTCATGCCAAACATTTTATTGACTTCTTCTTCTAACACTTGAGCACAATTTTCCTTTCCATCATTTTCATGAAAGACATTAAAATGGTGAAGCATATGAGGCAACCTCAGTTCCATTTTTTTTGTAGTTTTCTTTTATAAACTAGACTAGTGATAAAACAAGAAACTAAAAGATTCACTTGCAAGATCTAAAGATATACCTTCAAGCACTCACCTCCCCGGCAGCGGCGCCGGAAAAGAGCTTGGTGTCTACTATGCAACATCCTTCACTACAAAAAAAAGACACGTCCGTGACATTTTGAGCCGAACGAATTTTTTCTGTCATGCTTATGACACTTCTATGATGATAATTGTGAAAAAACCCGGTATCATCATAGATGTGGTGGGATCCTACTTCTATGACAAAAAATCATGACAGAAAATGGGCATTTCATCCTGGGCAGGCCGGAGACGCAGTTGCACGACATTCTTTGGGCCGTCCATGACCGAAAAAACTGTGGTTGAAGCGAGGGCGAGGAAAATATTGGGGAGCTCCTAGTTATGGTGGGTGGTCGGGGGCCGGGCGATGGACATTTCTCTAATACACGTACGCACATGGGTGCGAGGCATTGGGCTCTAACTGAACATGAGCGAGGCGTTCACCTATTGAACCCAAGCGATTGCGCTGCAAGGTACACGTTACTGAACCCGAGTGATCGATCGATCCCTGGATGTTAACTGAACCCGATCGAGTGACTCCTTCGCTACTGCTACTAACTGAAGCCGATCAAACCTGCTGCTTCTTGATGAATAGTGAGTGTTGTTGGGGGTTAGATGGACAGTTCCCGGTGGGGGTTGGATGAACAGGACCCCGTGGGGGTGTAGAGGCCGTTGCCGCTAGATGAACAGGACCCCGATCGAGCCGGTTGGGGCTGGATGAACAGGACGAACCCATGGAGGGCTTGTTGAACAGTAGCCGGTGGAGGGCTGGATGAACAGTTGCATGTGGAGGGGTGGTTGAATAGGCCCCCGTGGAGAGGGCTGGTTGAATAGTAGCCGGTGGAGGAGCAGTGGAGGCTGGATGAACAGGAGCCCGTGGATGAACAATCACAGGTGGAGGCTGGAGGAGGTCGACGGTGGATGAATAGTAGCCTGTGGAGGCTGGAGGAGGTCGACTGTGGATATGAACAGTAGCCCGTGGAGTCCCGTTTTGCGGTACGCCACACCCTGATACGTCTCCGTCGTATCTACTTTTCCAAACACTTTTGCCCTTGTTTTGGACTCTAACTTGTATGTTTTGAATGGAACTAACCCAGACTGACGCTGTTTTCAGCAGAATTGCCATGATGTTGTTTTATGTGCAGAAAACAAAAGTTCTCAGAATGACCTGAAACTCCATGGAATATCTTATAATAAATAATAAAAAATCCTCGCCAAAGATGAAGACCAGGGGGCCCACACCCTGTCCACGAGGGTGGGGGGCGCGCCCCTCCCCCCTGGGCGCGCCCCTACCTCGTGGGCCCCCTGGATGCCCTCCGACGCCAACTCCAACTCCATATATTGGCTTTCGGGGAGAAAAAAATCGGAGAGAAAGTTTCATCGTGTTTTACGATACGGAGCCGCCGCCAAGCCCTAATCTCTCTCGGGAGGGCTGATCTGGAGTCCGTTCGGGGCTCCGGAGAGGGGGATTCATTGCTGTCGTCATCATTAACCATCCTCCATCACCAATTTCATGATTCTCACCGCCGTGCGTGAGTAATTGCATCGTAGGCTTGCTGGACGGTGATGGGTTGGATGAGATTTATCATGTAATCGAGTTAGTTTTGTTAGGGTTTGATCCCTAGTATCCATTATGTTCTGAGGTTGATGTTTCTATGACTTTGCTATGCTTAATGCTTGTCACTAGGGCCCGAGTGCCATGATTTCAGATCTGAACCTATTATGTTTTCATGAATATATGTGTGTTCTTGATCCTATCTTGCAAGTCTATAGTCACCTACTATGTGTTATGATCCGGCAACCCCGAAGTGACAATAATCGGGACCACTCCCGGTGATGACCATAGTTTGAGGAGTTCATGTATTCACTATGTGCTAATGCTTTGTTCCGGTTCTCTATTAAAAGGAGCCTTAATATCCCTTAGTTTGCAATAGGACCCCGCTGCCACGGGAGGGTAGGACAAAAGATGTCATGCAAGTTCTTTTCCATAAGCACATATGACTATTTACAGAATACATGCCTACATTACATTGATGAACTGGAGCTAGTTCTGTGTCACCCTAAGTTATGACTGTTACATGATGAACCACATCTGGCATAATTATCAATCACTGATCCGGTGCCTACGAGTTTTCCATATACTGGTTCTCGCTTATTTACCTTCCCGTTGTTACTGTTACAATCACTACAAAATACCAAAAACATTACTTTTGCTGTCTTTACTTCTGTTACCATTACCACCACTATCATATTACTTTGCTACTAAATACTTTGCTGCAGATACTAAGTTTCCAGGTGTGGTTGAATTGACAACTCAGCTGCTAATACTTGAGAATATTCTTTGGCTCCCCTTGTGTTGAATCAACAAATTTGGTTTGAATACTCTACCCTCGAAAACTATTGCGATCCCCTATACTTGTGGGTTATCAAGACCTTTTTCTGGCGCCATTGCTGGGGAGCATAGCTCTATTCTTTGAGTCACTTGGGATTTATATCTGCTGGACACTGTGAAGAACTTGAAAGACGCTAAGACAACTATTTATCCCTCAACTACGAGGGGAGGGAAGGAACTGCCATCTAGCTCTGCACTTGATTCACCTTCTGTTATAAACAAGCTAGCGACACCTAAACCTGCTTCTACTATTCGTTCCAATATGTCGCATGTTATTGATGATGCCACTTCTGTATGCATGATACTTATGATGAAACTACTTCTATGCTTGATACTACTGTGCCTCTTGGTGAATTTCTAGATGAACAAATTTCTAAGTGTAGATAAAGAGAAATTATTGAAACTGAACACGATGATGTTAGTGATGATGAAAATAGGCCTGCTATTCCTGAGGGTTACCTTTTTAATGCTGAATCTACTGAAGCTATTCTTGCTTGCCAGGATAGTCTTGAACGTAATAGGTTGCTAGTTAAATGGAGTAAAGAATCTTTTAGAGGTAGGATGAGACCTGACCCTGCTTTTGCTACTTCACCTATCTGTGTTCCTGATCAGGATTATTATGATTTTTCTGTTGATCCAGATATAATTACTTTGGTTGAATCTGATGCTTTTTATGGCTATGAATCTGAAACTGTTGTGGCACATCTTCGTAAGTTAGATGATATAGCTGCCCTGTTTACTAATAATGAGAGATCGCGCTACCTTTATTTACTCAAAATATTTCTGTTCTCATTAAAGGGTGATGCTAAGATATGGTTTAATTCTCTTGATCCTGGTTGTGTGCAAAGTCCCCAGGATATGGTTTATTACTTCTCTGCTAAATATTTCACTGCTCATAAGAAACAAGCTGCTTTGAGGGATATATATAATTTTGTGCATATTGAAGAAGAGAGTCTCCCACAAGCTTGGGGGAGGCTTCTCAAGTTACTTAATGCTTTGCCTGATCATCCTCTTAAGAAACCTGAAATACTTGATATCTTTTATAATGGACTAACTGATGCTTCCAGAGATTACCTGGATAGTTGTGTTGGTTCTCTTTTCAGGGAAAGAACACCGAATGAAGCTGAAATTCTATTGAATAATATGTTGACAAATGAAAATAATTGGGCACCTCCTGAGCCAACTCCCGAGCTAGCTCCTGAGCCAATTACTGAGCCTATTCCTAAACCAACTCCGAAGAAGAGAGGTGTTCTATTTCTCAGTCCCGAAGATATGCAAGAGGCAAAGAAATCTATGAAAGAAAAAGGTATTAAAGCTGAAGATGTTAAGAATTTACCTCCTATTGAAGAAATACATGGTATTAATTCACCGCCTGTTGAAGAAGTATATGGTCTCAATTACTTATTTACTGGAGAACCTCCCAATATCCAGACACAGGTAGTAAGGTAAATTCTCTCTATAGATATGATAAAACTGAAGTCCCTCCTACTAAAATTGCTAGTCTGTGCTTGGATAAGTTTGATGACTTTATGTTTAAGCAAGATGACCTTAATGCTTATGTTGGTAGACAATTAAAGCAGAATACCTTTATGATTAAACGCTTGAGTGATTATATGGCTAATATTAGAGGTGAACTTAAACTTGTTAGCAAACATGCTTCTATGGTTACCACTAAAGTAGAACAAGTACATAAAGCTCAGAAAGAAGTGCTTAATGAAATGAATAGTAAGAAAAATGATTATGCTGTTAGAGTGGCTACTAGAACTGGTAGAATGACTCAGAACCTTTGTATCCTGAAGGCCACCCTAAGAGAATCGAGCAAGATTCTTAGAGAAATAATATTGATATGCCTAGTTCTTCTAAAAGGAAGAAAAAGAAAAATGATAGAACTGTGCAAACTTCTAGTGAACCTATTGCTGAACCACCTGATAATCCAAATGATATCTCTATTTATGATGCTGAAACACAATCAGGTGATGAACATGAACCTAGTGATAATGTTAATGATAATGTTCATGTTGATGCTCAACCTAGTAATGATAATGATGTAGAAGTTGAACCTGATGTTGATCTTGATAACCCACAATCAAGGAATCAACGCTATGATAAAAGAGACTTTGTTGCTAGGAAACATGGTAAAGAAAGGGAACCATGGGTCCAAAAACCCATGCCTTTTCCCCCGAAACCATCCAAGAAAAAGGATGATGAGGATTTTGAGCGCTTTGCTGAAATGATTAGACCCATCTTTTTGCGTATGCGATTAACGGACGTGCTCAAAACAAATCCTTATTCTAAGTATATGAAGGATATTGTTACAAATAAAAGAAAGATACCGAAAGCTAAAATTTCCACCATGCTTGCTAATTATACTTTTAAGGGTGGAATACCAAAGAAACTTGGAGATCCCGAAGTACCTACTATACCATGCTCCATTAAGAGAAATTATGTCAAAACTGCTTTATGTGATCTTGGAGCCGGTGTTAGTGTCATGCCTCTCTCTTTATATCGTAGACTTGACTTGAATAAGTTGACACCTACTGAAATATCTTTGCAAATGGCTGATAAATCAACTGCTATACCTGTCGGTATTTGTGAGGATGTGCCTGTTGTGGTTGCAAACGTTACTATTTTAACGGACTTTGTTATTCTTGATATTCCTGAGGATGATAGTATGTCTATTATTCTTGGAAGACCTTTCCTTAATACTGCAGGGACTGTTATTGATTGCAATAAAGGCAATGTCACTTTTCATGTTAATGGCAATGAGCACACAATACACTTTCCGAGGAAACAACCTCAAGTTTATAGTATCAACTCTATTGGAAAAATTCCATCGATTATATTTGGAGGTTTTGAATTTCCTCTCCCTACTGTCAAGAAAAAGTATGATATACTCATTGTTGGGGATTTTCATATCCTCGTTGAGGTAACCTAGTGCTAATCGAAATTTCTCCGGTTCCGTGTTAATCGGAATGAGCTCATTAACAAGACTTGATCAACCTTGTTAGTGGATTCATTTTGATGATCACGAGGTGGATGAAACTAGAAGCACAACCTTCTGTACCCTCTTTATATTTTCTGTTATTTAGTAGAAATAAAGTAAAATAGTACTTTTCTGTCTGTCTCTTGACTTATTCGCTCAATATAAAAATATCCCGAAGATAAAAGTCCTCAGAATACCATGCCAATTTAATATGATTTTTTCAGAATTATTTGAGAATTTACTGTGAAAAAATCACCGCGGGGGGAGCTGCCACCTGGCCACGAGGGTGGAGGGCGCGCCCTACCCCCTAGGCGCGCCCCCTGCCTCGTGGGCCCATGGTGGCCCTCCTCCACTTATTCCTGCACCCATCTTCTTCCCCTGTCTCACACAAACACGAAAAACCAACTCAAGCACGAGTTCCAGCCCCGTTGCTGTGATTTTCGATCTCCTTGCTCAAAGCACCTCTCGCAAAACTGCTTGGGGAGATTGTTCCTTGGTATGTGACTCCTCCATTGGTCCAATTAGTTTTTGTTCTAGTGCTTTATTCATTGCAAATTTGTGCTGCATAGGTGACCATGTTCTTGAGCTTGCATGTCAAATTTATATGGTTCCAAGTAGTTCTAATGCTTGATATATGCTCTAGGCACTTGTATGAGTAGTTGCTATCAGTTTTATTGAAGTTGGTTCACTTTTGTTTGAAGTTACTAAAAATTTCAGAATTATTTTTCAGAGGAAACAATATGCTTAGGAGGATGTTCCAAGGTGGTTCTTCAAGGAAGCAAGGTCCCAGGCTTGCAATGCGTGATGGTGACAAGGAACCACCAAGAGACGCTCCCGTGAGGCCCTGTGAATGGTCTTCGGAAAATTTTATGAATTAAGTGGGAATTAAAGAAGAATTCTACGCATATTTGCATAATGCCGGTCTTGAGGACTATGAAGCTGATAAATGCCCCCAGTATCGTTACCTCACAAGTTCATTTGTGGGGAGGTTTGATTTTTCATCTACGCGTAATTCTCCTTCAGTCATGTTTGACCTTTATGACAAATCTTATACCATGGACTTAGAAGATTTCACTCTTGCATGCAAACTTCCATCTTGGGGTAGTACCAGGGATCCCCCTAAATCTGAATATAGAGACTTTCTTGCTAGAATAACTGTGGGGAAATCTAGAGATATAGCGCAGGCCACTATTGGGAGCATTCACTTTCCTGCTATACATTATTTTGCTCTCTTCATTGGTAGATGCATAAATGCTAAGGATGAAGCATGTCACATGTGTGCCCCTGATCTCAGCATTCTCAGAAGCGCTGTGTTAGGGGACCATGCTTATCATATGGGAGCCATTGTAGCTCGTAGGTTGCATCTTAATAGACGTAACGGAGATTTATTTGGAGGAATTTATGCAACCCTCTTAGCTAATTTTCTTGATGTAGACATTCGTGAGGGTGATATGGAGTTACCCCCTTCTTATTTAGATCTTGATTCTATGTTTTCTCACCAGTTCATTGAGAGGACTGGACCACCTTTTCAGTATCAAGTAATCTTTAACAAACGACATGTAGTCCATATTGCTCTTCCTGCTCCTGCCTTCTTTGATTTTCAGACAAAAGGGAGATATATTATTACCAGAGAGGAGCCAGATGAGTACGAGAGGAGAGCGGAGGCTGCTCGATGCCACGCTGCAGCTCAGGAGGCGATAGCCGCTGCATCACAGTATGACCCCAGCTACACATATGGATATCCACCAGGCCATCCCTGGCAATAGACCAACTTAGGCCAAAAGCCTAAGCTTGGGGGAGTACGTATTTCCCACCGACATTACATTTATGTTCATACACACTCATTGCTAGATGTCGGTGTTCATACTCTTTCACTGTAATATCCATGCTAGTTTATTTTCTTTTTCCTGCTTTCTTCTTATGTGTTTAATAAACCTTAAGAGAAAACAAAAAAATTAGTTAGTCTACTTTCCATGCTTGTAGTAATAATTAAAAAGAAAACCTCAAAAATATTTCCCGTTCTTCTTTTGCTTATTGGGAGCTTTCCCGTGTAAATAGTTTTATTTCCTTTTCTTTCCTTTGGTGGTCGAGAAGACCATTTTGAAAATGCTTAGTGCCTCTTATATGCATGATTGTTTATTTAATTTAGAGCCCATATTACTTGTCTTCTCTCTTGAGTTGAATGCTTGCAGATTCCATCTTAGTCCAATGCACGTACACTCTTATTATTATACACACCGTTCGATCGTGCAAGTGAAAGGCAATAATGATGATATATGATGGACTTATTGAGGGGAGAAAAGCTGGTATGAACTCGACCTCTCTTGTTTTCGTAAATATGATGATTCGTCGTTCTTGATTCAGCTATTATGAAGTAAACATATTTGCAATGACATTTAGAGATTATAGTTGCTTGTGCCATGCTTGATTAGCTATGAGTTATAATGGTTTACCTTGCGTGCCAACATGCTATTAGAATGGTTATGATGTGGTATGATGGGATGGTATCCTCCTTCAAATGAATTGAGTGACTAGACTTGGCACACGTTCACGCATGTAGTTGAATCCAATCAACATAGCCTTCATGACATTTATGTTCATGGTGGATTATATCCTACTCATGCTTGTATTCGGTGTAAATTAATTTTAATGCATGTTTACGACTGTTGTCGCTCTCTCAGTTGGTCGCTTCCCAGTCTTTTGCTAGCCTTCACCTGTACTAAGCGAGAATACTGCTTGTGCATCCACACTCCTTAAACCCCAAAGTTATTCCATATGAGTCCACTATACCTTCCTATATGCGGTATCTACCTGCCGTTCCAAGTAAATTTGTATGTGCCAAACTCCAAACCTTCAAATGAAATTCTGTTTTGTATGCTCGAGTAGTTCATGTGCAACTAGGGCTGCCTATATCTTCCATGCTAGGTGGGTTATTCTCAAGAGGAGTGGACTCCGCTCCTCATTCACAAGAAAGGGCCGGTAACCGGGATGCCTAGTCCCATGATCCAAAAAGATCAAAGCAAATCAAAATAATTAAACAAAGCTCCCCCTGGGACCCATTGAATGTTGGAGGCACTCGTTGTTTCGAGCAAGCCATGGATTGATGCTTGTGGAGGAGGGGGAGTAGAAACCTTTACCATTCTGTTTGGGAACTGCCTATAATGCATGTAGTATGGAAGATACAACCATCTCATAGTTGTTGCGTTGACAGTGAAAGTATGCCGCTCAAAATGTAATTTATCTCTATATCAAAATAGAGCTCTGGCACCTCTATAAATCCCTGCTTCCCTCTGCAAAGGGCATATCTATTTACTTTTATGTTGAGTCATCACCCTTCTTATTAAAAAGCGCCCGCTGGAGAGCACGCTGTCGTTTGCATTCATTATAATTGGTTTATTTTGGGTATGACTTGACTGGATCTCTTTTACCATGAATTACAATGTTTAATAAGTCCTTGATCTTTAAAGGTGCTCTGCATTTATGTTTTGCGGTCTCGGAAAGTGCTAGCGAGATACCATTTTGTTATATCATGTTATGATTATTTTGAGAAAGTGTTGTCATCCGAGTTTTGTTATTATGGCTCGCTAGCTGATTATGCTATTGATATGGGTAATTATGAGACCTACGTGTTATTGTGAGTATGGTTAGTTCATAATAATTGCTGAAACTTGAATGCTGGCTTTTCATGTTTACAACAACAAGAGCAAACAGAGTTTGTTAAAGTTTTTCTTTTTCTCTTTCAGTTTGTCAACTGAATTGCTTGAGGACAAGCAAGGGTTTAAGCTTGGGGGAGTTGATACGTCTCCGTCGTATCTACTTTTCCAAACACTTTTGCCCTTGTTTTGGACTCTAACTTGTATGATTTGAACGGAACTAACCCGGACTGACGCTGTTTTCAGCAGAATTGCCATGATGTTGTTTTATGTGCAGAAAACAAAAGTTCTCGGAATGACCTGAAACTCCACGGAATATCTTCTAATAAATAATAAAAAATCCTCGCCAAAGATGAAGACTAGGGGGCCCACACCCTGTCCACGAGGGTAGGGGCGCGCCCCTCCCCCCTGGGCGCGCCCTCCTACCTCGTGGGCCCCCTGGATGCCCTCGGACGCCAACTCCAACTCCATATATTGGCTTTCGGGGAGAAAAAAATCATAGAGAAAGTTTCATCGCGTTTTACGATACGGAGCTGCCGCCAAGCCCTAATCTCTCTCGGGAGGGCTGATCTGGAGTCCGTTCGGGGCTCCGGAGAGGGGGATTCGTCGCCGTCGTCATCATCAACCATCCTCCATCACCAATTTCATGATGCTCACCGCCGTGTGTGAGTAATTGCATCGTAGGCTTGCTGGACGGTGATGGGTTGGATGAGATTTATCATGTAATCGAGTTAGTTTTGTTAGGGTTTGATCCCTAGTATCCATTATGTTCTGAGATTGATGTTGCTATGACTTTGCTATGCTTAATGCTTGTCACTAGGGCCCGAGTGCCATGATTTCAAATCTGAACCTATTATGTTTTCATGAATATATGTGTGTTCTTGATCCTATCTTGCAAGTCTATAGTCACCTACTATGTGTTATGATCTGGCAACCCCGAAGTGACAATAATCGGGACCACTCCCGGTGATGACCATAGTTTGAGGAGTTCATGTATTCACTATGTGCTAATGCTTTGTTCTGGTTCTCTATTAAAAGGAGGCGTTAATATCCCTTAGTTTCCAATAGGACCCCGCTGCCACGGGAGGGTAGGACAAAAGATGTCATGCAAGTTCTTTTCCATAAGCACGTATGACTATTTACGGAATACATGCCTACATTATATTGATGAACTGGAGCTAGTTCTGTGCCACCCTAAGTTATGACTGTTACATGTTGAACCACATCCAGCATAATTATCCATCACTGATCCGGTGCCTACGAGTTTTTCATATACTGGTTCTCGCTTATTTACCTTCCTGTTGTTACTGTTACAATCACTACAAAATACCAAAAACATTACTTTTGCTGTCTTTACTTCCGTTACCGTTACCACCACTATCATATTACTTTGCTACTAAATACTTTGCTGCAGATACTAAGTTTCCAGGTGTGGTTGAATTGACAACTCAGCTGCTAATACTTGAGAATATTATTTGGCTCCCCATGTGTCGAATCAACAAATTTGGGTTGAATACTCTACCCTCGAAAACTGTTGCGATCCCCTATACTTGTGGGTTATCACACCCCTCCCGATGAACAGGACCCCTGTTTCGACCGTAGTGCTCCAACATAAGTACGTTTCCTCTGTTTTGCGGTATGCCACACCCCTCCCAATCAATAGGACCCTGTTTCAACCGTAGGCACTCAAACACAAGTACGTTTCCTTCGTTTTGCGATACGCCAGACCCCTCCCGATGAACAGGATCCCGTTTCGACCCTAGGCAGTCAAACACATGGCCATTTCCTCCGTTCTGTGGTATGCCAGGCCTCGTGTCGATCGGTTGTTCCGTCCAAAATGGTAGCCTCCCGATGAACATGACAACACAGTTTCTCCGTTCCGACCCAGCCAGTTGGCTGCTGATGAACAAGATGTTGTCGCCGCCTCTCCATGTACATGAGCCCTGGCCATATGTATGCACGAGTAGGCGTTCGAGACCCCGACCGTATGTACGTACGTGGCCGTATTTACTTTCTTGCACCTTGGCTGTACGTACGTGTACATGCTACGTGCGTGCCTGTACTACGACACATGCACTTCCTTACTCGGCCATGGTTCATCACTGCAGCCTGCAGACAGACCGATCGACAGTATGTACGTACACGATCACGATCAGAATGACAACGCTACGTACGCTTCGACCAGGTGGGTCCCGACTGTCAGACACTTCCTTGCATGCGAACATGTAGCTGGTGGGTCCCAGCAGTTAGGGGGAATGTTTTTTTTCATGAAATACGGTGGCCCGTCCGGTGGGTTCCTACTGTCAGGTGGAGGAATCATTATTTTGCACGTAATGAGGCACTTCCTTGCTGCGGCCGTGGACCCAGCTGTCAGCCTCTCCACGTACAGTGCTCTTCCGATGGAAGTCATTCCTTGACCACATTGACCATGCCACGCCGAGAGCACCAAGGCGGTGGACAACGACGAGGCCTAGGAAGGGGACGGCATGGAGCCAGGGAAGACGCGGTAGTGGATACCCACGTGGAGAGGAGTACGAGGGTTCACTGGTTCGGCAGCGGTGTGAGGTTGCCGTCGCTACAGAATAACAGGGGGTGTGGGTGAGTAGAGGGATGGCTTGGCCAGCAGTGGGAGTAGTAGGGGGCGGTGAGGCCTCCGCGGTAGCACAGCCGACCACGGGAGGCAGGAGCACGCGGCACAACCGACGCTGGTTTGGGCGGCTGGAGCAGGAAGACCAGAGGTTGAAGAAGCACTATAGCCGTTGGAAGGACATCGTACGGTCACTGGAGCTAGAATCATTGATATTTATTGACTAAGTTGACGAAGCCCTCCGTCTGCGTCAACTTAGTAGGCCCACAGGTCAGCCTCCCACTATGATGGGTCCCAGCTAGTAGGGGGAGTATTCATTTTTTTGTGCGTAAGAAGGAGGTACTTCCTTGCGTGCGAACATATAGCTGGTGGGTCGGAGCTATCAGCAGGGGGTACGTTCTTTTCGTGAAATACAGAGGCCCTTTCGGTGGGTCCCATCTGTCAGGTGGAGTGAGGGAGTCCTGGACTAGGGGGTGTCCGGACAGCCGGACTATCATTATCCGCCGATGTCTATATAAACCGGAGGGCTTTAGTCCGTAGGACAACATACATTACAACAATCATACCATAGGCTAGCTTCTAGGGTTTAGCCTCCTTGATCTCGTGGTAGATCTACTCTTGTACTACCCATATCATCAATATTAATCAAGCAGGATGTAGGGTTTTACCTCCATCGAGAGGGCCCGAACCTGGGTAAAAACATCGTGTCCCTCGTCTCCTGTTACCATCCGCCTAGACGCACAGTTCGGGACCCCCTACCCGAGATCCGCCGGTTTTGACACCGACATTGGTGCTTTCATTGAGAGTTCCTCTGTGTCGTCGCCGATAGGCTTGATGGCATCTTCAACCTGCAACGCTGTCCAGGGTGAGACTTTTCTCCCCGGACAGATCTTCGTATTCGGCGGCTTTGCACTACGGGCCAATTCACTTGGCCATCTGGAGCAGATCGAAAGCTACGCCCCTGGCCGTCAGGTCAGATTTGGAAGCTTAAACTTCACGGCCGACGTCCGCGGAGACTTGATCCTCGACGGACTCGAGCCACAGCCGAGCGCGCCGCACTGTGACGATGGGCATGATCTAGCTCTGCCGTCGAACAGTGCCTTGGTGGCCGCACACGGATCCGCTTCGGCCATTAGCCGGGAGCCGATCGCCCAGATCGAGGGTCGGTGGATAGGCGCCACCCTGGGGGCTCCAACATCCACGGCGATGGAGCCGAACACTAACCTTGTCCCCTGCGAAACTCGTGATTCCGAGGCGCCGAACTCCTCGCCGGACTCCGAACCTCCCACGCCCCTACCAATCGATCCGGATTGGGCGCCGGTTATGGAATTCACCGCCGCGGACATCTTCCAATGCTCGCCTTTCGGCGATATCTTGAATTCACTAAAGCATCTCTCGTTATCAGGAGAGTCCTGGCCGGATTATGGCCAAGATGGTTGGGATACGGACGACGAAGAAATTCAGAGCCCACCCACCACCCACTTTGTAGCCACTGTCGACGATCTAACCGACATGCTAGACTACGACTCCGAAGACATCGACGCTATGGACGACGATGCCGGAGACGAACAGGAACCAACGCCCACAGGGCACTGGAAGGCCACCTCGTCATATGACCTATACATGGTGGATACCCCCAAAGATGGGGACGGCGAAGAAACAGCGGAGGCAGATCCCTTAAAGAAACAGCCCAAGCGTCGGCGTCAGCGGCGCCGCTCTAAATCTCGCCACGGCAAGAATGGAGATTCCGGCACAGGAGATAATAATACTCCAGAGAGTGCCGAAGACAATCCCCTCCAGCAAGTCTCAGCGCAGGAGGATGCAGAAGCAAGCCCTCATGAGGGGGCGGCAGATGAAGAGGTTGAGGATCATAATTATATGCCTCCCTCCAAAGACGAAGAAAGCCTCAACGATGACGAATTTGTCGTACCCGAGGATCCCGTCGAACAAGAGCGCTTCAAGCGCAGGCTTATCGCCACAGCAACCAGCCTAAAGAAAAAGCAGCAGCAGCAGCTTCAAGCTGATCAGGACCTGCTGGCCGATCGATGGACCGAGGTCCTCTCCGCCGAAGAGTATAAACTCGAACGTCCCTCCAAAAGTTACCCAAAACGCAAGCTGCTCCCCCGATTAGAGGAGGAAGCATATGTACCTCCATCACCAGCGCACGATATGGCTGACCGACCACCCCGTGGTCGTGACAGAGAGGCATCTAGGCCCCCAGCCAAGACCATACCCCGGCATCGCTCCAAAAGTACGAAGCCAAGAGGGAACGCGCTGGACTTGTGAGACATATTGGAGGACAAAGCAAGGCAATCCTGATCCATCTATGGATCACGTGGGCGCCCTACGACCCACGACGAATACCGTCGTGCCGGATACAACAACCCCTGCCGGGCCGAACACAGCAGACAGCGCTCTCTCGAGCTGCGTCGTGATATCGCTCAATACAGGGGCGCCGCACACCCGCTATGCTTCACTGACGAAGTAATGGATCATCAGATCCCCGAAGGGTTTAAACCCGTAAACATCGAATCTTACAATGGCACAACAGACCCCGCGGTCTGGATCAAATACTATCTTCTCCACATCCATATGGCCTGCGGCGACGATCTCCACGCCATAAAGTACCTCCCACTCAAGCTTAAAGGACCAGCTCGGCATTAGCTTAACAGCTTGCCCGCAGAGTCAATTGGGTGTTGGGAAGACCTGGAGGCCGCATTCCTTGATAACTTCCAAGGCACATATGTGCGACCACCAGACGCCGATGACCTAAGCCACATCATTCAGCAGCCAGACGAATCGGCCAGACAATTTTGGGCACGGTTCTTGACAAAGAAAAATCAAATCGTCGATTGTGCGGACGCAGAGGCCCTTGCAGCCTTCAAACATAACATCCGGGACGAATGGCTAGCCCGGCACCTGGGGCAGGAAAAGCTGAAATCCATGGCAGCCCTCACATCGTTAATGACCCGCTTTTGTGCGGGAGAGGACAGCTGGCTAGCCCGCAGCAACAATCTCCGTAAAAATTCTGGCAGTCCGGATACTAAGGACAACAACGGCAGGTCACGTCGAAACAAAAACAAGCGCCGAATTAACGGCGACGATAAGGAGGATACGGCAGTCAATGCCGGATTCCGAGGCTCTAAACCCGGTCAACGGAAGAAGCCATTTAAAAGAACCACTCTGGGTCCGTCCAATCTGGATCGAATACTCGACCGCTCATGCCAGATACATGGCACCTCTGAAAAGCCAGCTAACCACACCAATAGAGATTGCTGGGTGTTCTAGCAGGCCGGCAAGTCAATTGCCGAAAACAATGACAAGGGGTTAAATAGCGACGACGAGGAAGAGACCCGGCCGCCGAACAACAGAGGACAGAAGGGTTTTCCCCCACAAGTACGGATGGTGAATATGATATACGCGACCCACATACCCAAGAGGGAGAGGAAACGCGCACTAAGGGACGTCTATGCGATGGAGCCAGTCGCCCCAAAGTTCAACCCATGGTCCTCTTGTCCGATCACTTTCAATCGAAGAGACCATCTGACCAGCATACGCCATGGCGGATTCGCCGCATTGGTCTTAGACCCAATCGTCGATGGGTTCCACCTCACGAGAGTCCTGATGGACGGCGGCAGTAGCCTGAACCTGCTTTATCAGGATACAGTGTGCAAAATGGGCATAGACCCATCAAGGATTAAACCTACAAAGACAACCTTTAAAGGTGTCATACCAGGAGTGAAAGCCAACTGCAGGCTCAGTCACACTGGAAGTGGTCTTCGGATCCCCGGATAATTTCTGGAGCGAAGAGTTAATCTTCGACATAGTCCCGTTTCGCAGCGGCTATCACGCTCTGCTCGGGCGAACCGCGTTTGCTAAATTCAACGCGGTGCCACACTATGCATACCTAAAGCTCAAGATGCCAGGCCCTCGTGGAGTCATCACGGTCAATGGGAATACGGAACGCTCCCTCCGAACGGAGGAACATACAGCAGCTCTCGCGGCAGAAGTACAGAGCAGCCTTCTAAGGCAATTCTCGAGTCCGGCCGTTAAACGGCCGGATACAGCAAAGCGCGCCCGGAGCAATGCCAACCAAGACCACCTAGCACGATCAGAGCACGCGTAGCAATGCGGCCCCAACCCTCGCCCGCGTATGATCGCAAGAATAACACTCCGCGTACATCATTACGCTTTGGAGATACCATGGGCACAGGGGAGGGGGCACGATCACAACGGACCCAGAGTGCGGTTCGTCCACACCGGGGGCTCGCAA
The DNA here is from genome assembly GCA_963921465.1 of Triticum timopheevii. Classification (NCBI taxonomy): domain Eukaryota; kingdom Viridiplantae; phylum Streptophyta; class Magnoliopsida; order Poales; family Poaceae; genus Triticum; species Triticum timopheevii. The sequence continues at coordinate 433,275,635 of OY997262.1, forward strand.
ATGTGCCCCTCTTTTTTTATTATTTTTCTTCTTTTTTGTACACAGGACTCTGTTAACCAGAAGCCCTGTCCGGCGGTGAACCTACCGAACTCATGATTCAACAGTCAGGGACTAAAGAAGGCCGCGCCGAACACTCAGGTGGTCTCAATTACGAGCATTAAATTCGATTATATACACCAAATCCGCAGCTCATCCCTGGAGGGGGGACATGTTTATTTAGTCCAAATCCCTTGCTTACCGCACTATTTGCATCAGTCCGCTCTGCTAGCAGACTTTTCTTTCATTAATAATGCAGCACCTTTATGATCGCAATTGCATCACATTATATATATATATGCTCATTATATGACATCGGGCACTCGTATATTTTGGTACGGCATAATACACCAGGGGCTTATGTTCCCCACTCTATGGTGTGATAAAGTACGGACACTTTCACAAGTGCGGCACCCCGAACTTATAGCATTATATGAATCGGCTCCGAATCATGTCTTGGGTCAATAGTTGGGTTTGCCCGGCTCCCACGTTTTGGTGCCTCACGTTCCGTTCCGTCGGCTAAGGTGGCACTGGGAGAACCACTGCGATTGCGCCCCGGTTGAGCCGGGTTAACGCCTCAGTGGAGAAAGCTAAAACTGACTGGCATGATAAGGCGAGAGACTGGTCGCTATTCGAGAGGTTTTTTCGGGTCCTTAAAGACTCACGCCGCTTCGAGCGAAGTTCCGAATAATGTCCGATGAAGGCGTGGATAGCGCCCCGGATTCGGTCTTCCGAATACCAGGGGCTTCACCGAAATTTAAAATTATAGAATTCTATGCCTATTTTTGCATTCTTTGCATACGCATGATGTGCCATCCACACTCATTATTCCTAGGGGCTTCTTTTACAGAAGCTCAATTATACGGGTTTTATACCCAGCACATGTGTCAAGCTTCCACATGTACCTTTTACTCGCCATTATATACATCGATATGACTTACGTTTTGGCCAAGCTGGGTTGCCTGGCTCCTGTGCTTACCCCTACGTTCCCGATTGTTCGGCTAGGAGGTAAAGGGAGCACCTCTGCGATTGTTACTGCCGGGTCAGCCGGATGTGTACCTCAGACTGGGTGAAGCCGAAAGCTAGCGTTCTTAAGGGAATATTCGGTCGGTGACTTAAAAGATGACTTTTTACCTATTTATCTATTTGCCCCCAGATGTTTTACTGCTTTCTTTGCAGTCCGGACATGCACTTTAGGGCATGCCTCCCAGGGAAAGGAACCCTTAACGGAACTATTCTCCCTGGAAGATGTTTCTTACTAACCATGTAATATAACATAACTAGTTGGACACTTGTCTGATAAAGCACTAATGACCCCTACGCCTAGTCTCCATGCATACCACGGTTGTTTCTTAACCAAAAAGGTATTCGGACACACTCCGGACTCTAGGGTCCCGAGGTCGAAGCGAAAAGGTCGGCAAAGACAAATGATCTACAATCCGGCTAGAAGGCATTTCACATGTCACTTTAAAGGATAACATACATTGTCAAATTTACTGATTGTATTCCTCCTCAATCCCGTCTAACAGGCTGTCTAAGTGAGAGTGTTCAAGCATTATAAGTCTGGTTGCCTTGTTCGTCGTGTTGAGCGCCTCCCTAGATGGACCCAAAAATGGGAACAAGAGTGCTCAAGTTTATCCTGAACACCCCAGCACTTGTGGCTTGGGGGCTGAAGCCAACGACTTGCCATCTCTCAGATTTTACAAACGGCCGCACAGAAGGTAATATTTTAAATTAAACAAGCGTTGCTCATGGCGCATATGAACGAAGTTTTCAGCGCACAGGATAAATAAACAGCGAGTTCACTCAAAGATTACATTTCGGGAGCACTCATCTGCAATATTGCAGGCTCCCTTCAGGACAATTTTATAATACTTCTCCGGCGTGCGATACTCCTTGCCCGGCGGCGGTGGGTCCGTGAGAAGCTTCTCCGCATCCAACTTGCCCCATTGCACCTTTATGCGGGCAAGGGCCCGACGAGCACCTTCGATACAGGCGGAGCACTTGACTACATCCAGCCTGGGGCATGCATCCACCAGCCGCCGCACGAGGCCAAAGTAGCTACCAGGCATGGCCTGTCCAGGCCACAGCCGGACTATGAGGCCCTTCATGGCCTCCTCAGCTACCTTGTGGAGTTCGACCAGCTGCTTCAGCTGGTCGCTTGGGGGCACCGGATGGCCGGCCTCAGTATACTGAGACCAGAAGACCTTCTCCGTCGAGCTCCCCTCCTCGCCACGATAGAATGCGGCAGCATCAGACGCACTACGCGGCAGATCTGCAAACTCCCCTGGAGAGCTCCGAATTCGGGTAAGTGTCAGGTAGTTCACATTAACATGCCTGCTTTGCATGAAAAACGCCTTACCCGCCGCTATCTTCTTTATGTCCTCAACCTCCTGAAGGGCCTTACGGGCCTCGGCCTTGGCGGACTTGGCACTTTCGAGAGCCGAGGCAAGCTCGGACTCTCGAGTCTTGGAGTCACGCTCCAAACTCTCATGTTTTTCCATGAGAGCCTGGAGCTCTTGCCGAACTTGCGCCACTCGTGCCTCTTGCTTTTCTCGCTCAGCCCGTTCCGCGGCCGCACTGCGTTCGGCCGCGGACACAGCATCCTTCAGGGCTGCCACCTCGTTAGTGGCCCCTGCAATACACATATTATCCTTGTTAATTTTATTTGCAACCAAAATCCTTTTCTGTAAGGTACTTATTCAAAGAGGTGTTACTCACCTTCTTTTTCCTCGAGCTGCTTCTTTGCATGGCCGAGCTCTTGCTCGGACCGCTCGAGATCCTTCTTTAGCACGTCAACCTCCGCCGTTAGTGCGGCAGAGGTCAGCAGTGCAGCCTGCAAACCCATATTGACATATTTTAGGCAACCCTGCGTATATCTTGTTAAAGATCCTTAGTCCGGCTTTTCTTTCCGAACACCGAACTAAGCATCAGGGGCTACTGTCTATGCGGTATTACATTACATAATTTTAACTTCTTACCTCAAAGCCTGTTAAAAGGCTATTGCAGGCTTCGATCAGCCCGCTCTTAGCGAGCTGAACCTTCTCAATCACCGCACTCATGATAGTGCGGTGTTCTTCCTCGATGGAAGCGCCTTTAAGCGCCTCCAGCAGGTCGTTCGGCGCCTCCGGTTGGACGGAGGCCGCCGGCGTCACGGTCCTGCCCTTCTTTCGAAGGGGCCGCTTGCCGGACTCTGGAACCACTGCGGGTTCCGATGTAGAGTCCAGCACGAAGTCCGGGAGGCCGCCTGACGGCGCCTCCGAAGCCTCCTCCTGTTGGGTCCCTCTCTGGGATCCCACCTCGACGTCCTCGCCGGCGCGTGGGGTGGAGGCAGTCGGGATGGAATTCACATCTGACGAGGCCAATGACCCGCTCGATGAGTCGGGGAGATCATCATTGGCCGGACTACGGGCAGAATGCGGCGTTAGAAGGATACTACGCGACATAAAAGAAATTACACATCAAGGATCCGGATACTTACGATCTTGCCGGACGCCTGGCCCTTGGAGGCCACTCATCCTCACCAACGCTGATGTTGGCGGAACTGTCCGGGGGATAGTTCTCCCCCTCTTGGACCCTTCGGCCTCCCCGGCAGGGGAAGCCTTCCTTTTCTTCTCTCCCTCCTCCGGGAGAGAGTACTCCTCCTCGTCTTCGGGGGAGGAGTCCTTGTCGTCACCAGACGCCTGATTGCGGGAACTCTTTCGAGTCCCCGCGGCCACCTTCTTGGCCTTCTTCTCCGGCACCACGTGCGGTGCCGGAACCAGCAGCCCTGTTAAGCGGGCGTCCACTGGGTCTTCTGGCATGGGAGCCGGGCTGATGAGCAGCTTGGCCTTCTCCATCCATTCCTGTCAAAGGAAGAGGCAGAATGAAGCCTCACTAGAGTCAATCTAATTATCACAAGTGTCCCGTAATGGGGTTGAATCACTTACCTCGTCAGTTGGATACTGCGAGCTGAATCCGCGGTCTTCGGTCGCGGACGCGGGGGCTTCGGCGCCCTTGAACAGCACCCTCCAGGTGCCTTCGTATGTTGTATCGAAGAGCCCGTTTAGCGCCTGGTGCTATTCCGGATTGAACTCCCACAAATTAAATGCCCGTTCTTGGCATGGGAGGATCCGCCGGATGAGCATGACTTGGACCACGTCGACGAGCCTGAGCCTATTGCTCACCATCTTCTTGATACATGATCGGAGTCCCTTCACCTCCACCGGATTCCCCCACTGCAAGCCCTTCTCTTTCCAGGAGGTGAGCTGCGTGGGGATGCCAGATCTAAACTCGGGGGCCGCCGCCCATGTGGATTTGCGCGGCTCGGTGATGTAGAACCACCCCGATTGCCACCCCTTGACGGAGTCCACGAAGGTCCCTTCCAGCCAAGGGACGTTGGGCAATTTTCCCAACATGGCGCCTCCGCATTCCGCTTGCGTACCCTTCACAACCTTCGGCTTGACGTTGAAGGTCTTGAGCCACAGGCGAAGTGGGGCCAGATGCAGAGGAAGGCCTCGCACACGACGATAAACACCGAGATGTTGAGGATAAAGTTCGGCGCCAGATCGTGGAAATCCGGGCCGTAGTAAAACATGAGCCCCCGGACAAATGGACGGGGCGGAAAGCCCAGTCCGCAGAGGAAGTGGGGGAGGAAGACGACCCTCTCATGAGGGCTGGGGGTAGGGATGAGCTGCCCCTCGTCGGGCAGCCGACGCGCGATATCGCCGGAAAGGTATCCGGCGCTGTGCAGCTTGGTGATGTCCTCCTCCTTGATGGTGGAGGCTAACCATTTACCTCCCGCTCCGGACATATTCGGAGAAGGTTGAGGCGAGATGCGCGAGCTCGGGCGTTGGAGCTTCAGTTCGCGGGGATGGATAAGCAAAGGAGGAAGAAGGCGTAGGTGAGAAGGTGAATCCTTATCCCTTATATATAGGCGGACAAAACTATGCGTCCCCCACCAGCCTGGTAAAACTCGCTTATCTCCCAAGCGCCACCGTCAATGGCGCGGTTGGGTTACCCACGCACGTATTGATGAGAATCCCGGAATAAGGGGAACACGATCTCTGCTTCGACAAGACGTGCCAAGGAAACCGCTTCACTAAACATGCTAAGGTGGTATAGTAATTCAAACAAAGGCCTGGTGGCGGTGTGATGTCACGCCGCATAATACGTCAGCAGATTGAACTAAGTGTACATTTTATTCTCTCTACGGTGGAATGTGGAATTTATTTTGCAGAGCCGGACACTATCCTGGTGTTCATGATCTTCTATGGATTATTCAAGAGGGGAACCCGCCTTGCAATGCCGAACATTATGCACGCTGGACTTATCGTCATTGAAGACTGGTTCAGGGGCTACTGAGGGAGTCCTGGACTAGGGGGTGTCCGGACAGCCAGACTATCATTATCCGCCGGACTCCAAGACTACGAAGATACAAGATTGAAGACTTCGGCTCGTGTCCGGATGGTACTTTCCTTGGCGTGGAAGGCAAGCTTGGCGATATGGATATGTAGATCTCCTACCATTGTAACCGACTCTGTGTAACCCTAGCCCCCTCCAGTGTCTATATAAACCGAGGGCTTTAGTCCGTAGGACAACATACATTACAACAATCATACCATAGGCTAGCTTCTAGGGTTTAGCCTCCTTGATCTCGTGGTAGATCTACTCTTGTACTACCCATATCATCAATATTAATCAAGAAGGACGTAGGGTTTTACCTCCATCGAGAGGGCCCGAACCTGGGTAAAAACATTGTGTCCCTCGTCTCCTGTTACCATCCGCCTAGACGCACAGTTCGGGACCCCCTACCCGAGATCCGCCGGTTTTGACACCGACATGGAGGAATCATTATTTTGCACGTAATAAGGATGCATTTCCTTGTGTGCGGCCGTGGACCCAGCTGTCAGCCTCTCCACATACAGTCCACTTCCAATGGATGTCGTTCGTTGACCACGTTGACCACGCCACCCTGAGAGCACCAGGGTGGTGAACGACGGCGAGGCCTAGGAAGGGAACGACATGGAGCCAGGGAAAATTGGGTAGTTGTTTCCCACATGGAGGGGAATATGAGGGTTTACTGGTTCGCCTGTTGTCGCCAGAGAATAACAACATGTGTGGGTGAGTAGAGGGATGGCTAGGCCAGCGATGGGAGTACGATGGGGCGGTGAATCTTGCATGGCAGCACATCCAGCCGCGGGAGGAGGGAGCAGTCCTGCCGGCGCTTGTTTGAGCGGCTGGAGCAGGAAGAGCAGAGATTGAAGAAGCACAACGGTCGTTGGATGGACATCCAATAGTCACTGCTCTCTTGTGTTGACTAAGTTGACATGATGTTGCGTGTGCGTTAACCTTTTTTAGGAAACATACATGTCAACTTATAGTAGGTGCACAAGTCAGCCTAAAATATGTGGAAAACAACATACATCTCATCTGCCATTATTTCTAATAATATACAGTGCATTCGCTAATTCTTAGGGATTATTTTGGAGCCCATCTTCTTTTTGTTAGCATTACAGCCCATATTGTGGCCACGGTTAAAAATTATATGAATTTTTGCATATTTCAGTGCGGTCAACTATTTTTAATCCCGACATTTTGAGTCACATTCAAACTAATTTGAAAAATAAATTCATATCAATATAAAATCCAAATAATTGTCCACGCATAAAAATCAATGGAATTTAAAATCTCAAAATCAAAAAAGAAAGAAATTTGAAACTAATTACCGGTTTGATTTGTTTTAAAAATGTGCAGCCCATTTCTCATTACTAATAGCCCATTTTCTCGTCTTGAAAGATTAGCAACCCAGCTGGGCTGACAAAGCAGGCCTCGGTTGGGTATTCTGCATAAGAACAAAAAAACTGGGCTAGCAATTTTCAGAAAGAAAAAAAACTACTGGGCTGGTCTTGTGGTAAACATAAAAGAAAAGGTTGGCTAGACAGGCCAGAGTGCCCCGCACAGCCCAGTTGACACCCTGCTTCCGTCTCAAAAACAAATATTACTGGGCAAGCTACTTCCCTAAAAAACTGGGCAAGCTACTGGGTCCCTCATGTCAGCCGCTCGTTGTGCAATTCTCTCATTTATTGACTACGTTGACAATGGCATGGGACCGAGATGTCAGAAATCCATTAGGAGGAACCGTTTTTCTGGCTTGAAATAAGGAGGCACTTGCTTGCGTACTAACATGACCTTGGTGGGTCCCCACTATCAACCTCTCCATGTACAATCATCTCCTGATTGTGTACGTGTCAACCTAGTAGGCCTAGAAGTCAGCCTCTAAATCCGTGGCGGACAAATACAACGCATTTAAAAAACAACAACCCATTTCATACGTTCACACGGAAAGTTCAACATACAAAGCAAAGTAACAGGTCTGACCAGATATAGAGTACTGAACTTCCACGTTGACAACCATCATTGCCAAGTTAACTATCTACTCCCACTAATACTCTAGTGTACAAGTACTGACTTACTCCTAGCTAACTAGACGATGTCGGCCGCCATCTGTGGTACACGCTAAATGCCGGCACCGACGTCCTCCTCCTCGCCTCGGACTTGCCGGAGGTTTGATAGGGCACGTTGCTTGCACACGTTGGCCCTTTCCATGATGGCGTGGTCCACCGAAGCTTTGTCTTCTAAGCGGGAAACCCACTTGACGAGCTGGTAGTAAAATTTGGCGTCGCGCACGCGTGCGTGCCCGACAGCCTCTAGGGCTATTTGATGGGCACCGGCATCCATGTAGTCGGCCCAGTTGCGGGTGCTCTGCTCGTGACTCAAGGCGGCGGTGCGCTACTGCTCCATGCCCCGCTGGCGGCGCAAATTGGTGATATGTTGCTCCTTTGCCACGTGGTCACGCTCCAACAACTCCTTGTACTCTGCATTGCCATCTGAAGACCGATAGAATGCCTCATCCCTCCATCTTCCTTCTGGTGAATAATCAAACACTAGCTCCGGTGGTGAGCGCCTCTGGCGTCGCCTATTGCAGACAGTCGGGGGCTTGACAGACGTGTCGAGAGTGAGGGCAAGTGGCAAGTGACATCGGGCCAATGGTTTTTTTTAAGGGGAGCCGATAGGGCGAGTTGGGTAACGGTGCTATGGGAGAATGCCAGGAACCAGTAATTATAGGCGGATAGTGTACGTGTAGCAGCGTGTCGCGGGAAATGCTACAGTGATAAAAAATCTCACCAACCAAGGTAGTTGAAGTATCGTCTCGCAGGAAACGCGACGGTCATCAGAATTCAATGCATAAGCAGGCATGGCTTAGTGCGCCCCGTACCATCAGTGGTGCGTCCCATTCGTGCTGGGTGACGGTGTTACTCTCGGCATGACGGTCAAACGAGTGCACTCGAATCATCCAGATGAGGTACTCCATCCTTGTCAAAAATGATTCCACCATTCATCATCTACCTTGGTTGGTGTGATTTTTGAATTGAGCCCTGCAAACCGGAATGGAGGTAGTATGTGTGTGATCTGCTATTTATTCGTGTAGGATTGAGTAGGTAGATAGTGTACGTGTAGGACCGAGTAGGTCGGATAGTGTATGTGTAGCATCGCATTAGCTGATGAACGTTCGCTCGGAGATAAGGCATTTGTGAACATTTTTGGTGGCAGTTTGTTCAGATTTGCATGGCATTTTCTTCAGAATAGCTTGTTAGTTTCTTCAGATTCGCATTGCATTTTCTTCAGAACAGCTTGTCAGTTTCTTCAGAGATAGGCATTTTTATTTAGAAAACTGCCACCTTTGGATCTTGCATCGCAACCAAAACTACCAGGAGCGTATTAGTAGGCTAGCTAGTGATCGATAAGTAACTTGTATACACTGAGCGAATAGAAATAAGGAATTGTTAGTAACTTGTAAACACTGAGAACATAGAAATCAGGATCATGTTGTGCACAGTAGTAAGAGTCGATCTGTTCAAAATGTTCACACGAGACTCATAGGCCTGTCATCGTAATATGTTCACATTAGTAGCCCAAATTCACAACCAACTAGTAACTTGTTAATGCATCTCAATGATTCATAGATCATATACAAATATGTAGCTCCAAAATCAAAGATCTAGAAAAAACATTTGTTCTTTCTACTAACATGGATGCTTCTCTGGGCCAACATTCAGTACAGAGTGAAGGACAAATTTGTTTGTGAAGTATACAATTCCACTATCAAATGTAAGTGGTTTGACCAACAACAGGAACCATGAGAATGAACCACACATGACAGAGGAATATCCACTGCAATATGATTTGGTCTTCTCTCGAACACATGCGAGACTATTTTTGGAATACAAACTTTAACTTAGGAAAAATGATGTCCATTGTATAATCAGACCAAAGTAATGAAGCACCTAGTGTTGGCCAATAAATAGTACAGTACTACTTTTATCCAGTCCATGAAGTGACTATCCAGTCTTTCTGTGTCTATTTTCAAATGGCACTGCATGCAGTGATTATACTATTCTTTTGTGCAGTTCCACCAAAATTGCGGTCACTTTGTTTGTTCGGGCAGACATTTGTCTGCACAAATATCAACTAGCTTGTAAACATATACCCCACCTTGTATTTTCGGTTTAAACACGCATCTTCCGCTTAGTATCTGTCATGTTTTGCACTGGACAATTTGATACTGTCATGTTTGGCCCTGGACAATTTCGTACCGAATTGATTTGTTGGTTCAGAGCAGAAATATAGTGCCTATTATTCATCATACCAAGGATATCCATGTTTGCTGTGATAGAAGAGGTGAAATCGATACAACAGAAATTGAGCATCCAATCATTGAATCATGCCCTGCACCTCCAATGTAGGTCCACCCTGCCAATAAATTCACATGCAAACCACTAATATTACTATTTAATGACAGCACAAAAAGAGTATCAAACCATGTACCTTCATAATGAACAGCTCATAGTGCCACCAATTGGATATGAAGGTTTGGAAGAAAACATGCTCCTAATGTTGAACCATTTGGACTTTTTGTGCAATTCTAGTAAAATCGAGCATTCTTGTTTGCATAGATATTGAAAGTGTGATTACTATAAAAGTGGCACTAGTTGAAGCATAGACTCACAAATATAAACATTCCAATTTCTTAATGGGAAAAGGTAGAAAGACTATTTCTAACCACCTATTTGAAGGAATAAATAAGGCAACAACGACTGATGTCAGGAAGGCATATATAGTTCTTTCTGAAAAATGAACGAGTCCTGACCTTTCCTCTTCTTTTAAGCATATTTTGTGCAGTTCAACTACAATAAAATGCCATCACCGCCTTGACAATTCAGTGATACTATACAAAAATAAATGACTTAACATTACATCATGATGTCAGGTATGTAATCTATAAGCATTAATAGTGCAAAAATCTGAAGGTAGTAACAAGTTTCATCATTGGTATACTGGCTATGCAACAGGATTAGAATGCCTTAGCTGAAAAATCTTTAATACATCCACAACCAATGGCTAACCCTGAACTAATCCAGTGACATTAAATGGCAATGCTTAAATTTATCGGTGGCATTAGACTAAGTGCGTCATTAGTTAAATGTGGCATCACTTTAGCAGTAGCATTGCTTGACTTTACCGCTGGCGTTATACTAACAGCAAAAAAGTGGCAATAAGAGCATGGTATGCCCATTCAGACAGTGGGTGCAGCAGTACGATGTACCTCCACGGACGCATAGAGTGGTGCCGAGAGCAACAAATATCCAGGTAGCATATGTGGATTACGTCCCATTTTTGTTCTCTTTAGCCACCTTTTTCATGTGTGAGGACAACAAACCGATCGACCTGGTCATTCTCTATTGTGTTGTCATGCCTTTATACCATTTTCACCCTTTTTCAACCAAGAGACATGAGACTCGTTCCTTAGCTACTGATTTTCCCCTTCTCAACCTAGATGCAGGTTCGATGCCTAGTCTCTTGGACAGTACTTTTTCCATTCCTTTCCTGATTCATCCCAGACATGGATTAGTCTGCATGAAGTAGGGTTTCCTTTAATAGTGCAAATTAAGGTTTTCTTTTGCATGACCAGCAGAGTAGAGGATAGCAAATTGGGAAGATGGTGGGGTGGAAATAGATCCACATGCAGCGACGTGGCCGATGGGGCAATAGAACAAGGGTATGGTTCTAAAAGAAGTAGCATACCCGAGGGTCAGGGGGAAATGGCTTCGCTCGTGGTCGTCGTCCTCCGCACACACTACGGCAATGAGCTTGGAGAAGGAGGCCATCCCGCGAGGGCGCTAGGTCTGTGAGGATGGCCTTGTCATCAGTGTGTGACCTCGCTCGCTGACGACGAGTGCGTCAACGCTGCACGTCCTTTTCTTCCCCGGCGGACCTGAGACCACCATTGAGGAGGGAGAGAGAGGCTGTGTTTTTAGATATGGAGAGAGGGTGATAGTGTGAGAAGCAAGTGGGCAACCATTAGCAAGAAAGCGCTGAAGCTCTAGCATATATATCTTTTTTGATACTAGTACTAGAGGTGGAGTAGTGGTAGAGTAGTTTATATTTTCTTTGCACACAGTACCAGTTAGTCATGCTTCAAAACTGAACGGTACACTATTAAAAAAATAAAGGTCGATAACTAATGTGGCACCTCGGGCCAATGCGGCCAGATCGCATTTTGCATGAGAAATTACATACCATGTTTCGTTGACATGTGGTCCCGTTCCAACATGTAAGAGAGATGACGGTGAGTCCTTTTTGTGGCACCCCGGCTCAGAGAAACCGAAACGCCCCATATTCCAGCCCAGAGATCGAGGAGAAGTCTTCTGGAATATGGCACTGCTTAGCATAGAACAAACCTGCTCTTTATTACATGAACATGAATACAAGGTTTCCAATATTACAATGAATAACATCGGTACGGTGACCCTACGCCATCCACTGTTGCTCTATGCAGTAGAACAACACGATGCAGCAGAAGAACTCTAGCAGTGGAACAACAACGATGGTGGGGAACTCCACTCCGCAGGGACTCTGGCTGGAATGCTTATCCTAGCTCGCACGAACAGAAACCACGACAAGCAAGCAATCAAATCCGGCATGACCTGCACACTGGCATGACACGCCAGGTCAGTACATTGAATGTATTTGCAAGCTCACAATAACCAGAATCATTTAAGACAGACAACAACATGGAAATTACAGGTTAAACATGAATTATCATGAGATCATCAGAACAATATAACATGAACATGATACAGCTAACACAACATGAACATATTAATCTGACAATACTAGCATGCAACATGATGACGCTACATGCACCACTTATTCTGCTCGGGTTACCTCATAACCAACACATGCATCACTTACCAACCTCGGACATCACACGATCATCTCAGGATCAAATCAAGCTTGGTATAAACAATACCGTAGCAATCATTAAATGACCACAAGGACCTTGATCTTTACCCACGACTCTCGCACAACATCATGAATATACAACAACTCGGTATCCTCGATACAACCGTGATCCTTACGGCGATCACAACCACGACCAACACTTGGTCCCAAACCGTGATCCTTACGGCGATCACAACCCGACCAACACTTGGCCCGTGACCCTTACGGTGATGACAACCAACTTATATCATCGTTATTAAGCACATTATTCTGATTTACTGTTGACTCATGGTGTGACCTGCTTTCGACTTGGGCCCTTATCCGCGGGGCGCGGCTATCAATATATTTAATATACACTCTGCAGAGGTTAGTACACTGTACCCACACTACGGAACCCATGGCCTCGCACTCCCATTCGGGTGGACCAACGGCGTTCCGGCACAAGTGTCCTACTGCCATGAAACTCTCCCGGGCACTCTGACTCAGTCCCCATCACGCTAGTCTTGGGTGGCCCAGTGTCTACCTCCAGATACAATGACCACCGTCGTGGCCCGTCCCACTCTGGGACCCGGATCCAAAAACTAACTCAACAACGGGCACACAAGGCTTATGTCCGCCTACCTGATCAGGGTAGCACGCGCCTATAACCTTCCCTCCTTGGAGGCACCGGCGAGAGGCACAATAATAGACCCAGTTAGGACCGTCCCATACCGGTAAGCGTGGTTGCACTAGTCAGCATCGATTCAGCGGCACCATGACTCAGCCAACAGTTGTTCAAGTTCAATTTAATCTGGTTAAACTTGAATGCAAATACGCTGAGCCATGATAAAATAACATGATACCAGTTACAATGCATGAACATGATATCAACATCATCATGGGGGTATCACATAACTATCCACCATATCAATAATAAATCATATCCACCGAGCATGGCATACTGACTAACATGACCATCTCCAACATCAACATGTACTACTAGCAAGCATAAACATAGGAAAATAAATACTACCAGGTACAACATGATAACAGAGTACAAGACAACATAGCATAAAAGTGAACATGCAAATCTAAACATCACCGGAACAATGATAACCATCTTTTCAACGAGCAAATATTTAATAAAGATTCAAGTTGAAAACCATGGCTACTGCATGACTATCATGCAAGTGAGTATTGTGGCTTGCCTGGGGATGAAGAAGGCACCGGGGAGAAGTGCGGTGAAGTCGCGGAAAGATTTGCCGGAAACAGTTCTCTCTTGGAGGGGCTGTTTGCGCGCAAGGACAAAAAGGTCATTTTCACAGTGTCAAACCATAGAGAAAATGAAACCAACAGAACAGGCTCGATGAAACAAAGAAGTAGGCTTTGGAATCACCTCATTTGGAGTTACGGATAAAAAGATATGGATGTTTTTCTGCGAGGGACCCATCTATAATGAAAATATTTTCAACCAGGGGCCTGAATAGAAAAAGTGAAAGCGTAATCTGGCAAAATACTCCTTCACCTTATCCATATGAACAGTGGCATGGCTGGACGCGTGCGGGTCGCTGACGTGCGGGTCCTGCGGGCTGCGGGGCCCGTCACTTATCCAGCTGGACCGGGCGGGTCAACGCCGAGGGGCTGACGAGCGGGGCCACCGGCCAGCTAGCAGGGCGGCTGGCTCGTCTCCTTCTTCTTCCCGATGCTTCCCATGGAGGAGCTCGACGCCGACGGCCGTTCCGGCGCCACAGAGGGCCTCCAGCGACGTTCCGCCTACCAACGAGCTCAGCACGGAGAGCCGCGTCGATCTGAGCCCGTGACGCACGCCGGAGAGGAAGGGGTCGGGTAGGGCGCGGACTCCAGTGGAGGAGGGCTTCACGTGGAGTTGGGCTATGACAAATGGAGCTCCGGTGAGGGGGAGAGGGACTGGGGATGGTCGCCGGAATCTTGGCGGTCTACTGGAGGTGGAAGGAGCGAGGGAGGGGCTCGGGTTCGAGCTAATCTAGCCGGGCCGAGGCGGCGGCCATGGCGGCAAAGGGAGGGCAAGAGAGCTTCTCGGGCTCGGGGAAGAAGCTGGGCGGGGCTACAGGAGGGTGGCGAGGCTGCAGGTGAGCTCGAAAGGCTCGGGGGAGGGCTTAAATAGCCACGGGGAGGAGCTTCCACGCTGTCACCACCGCGGATGCGTGTCCGGCACAGCGGACGCGTGCTCCCGCACATGGACTCGGGGGCAAATGACGGGGAGGGCACAGTGGAGGTTCTCACTGGGCAGAGGAGGCCAAGGGAGCGCAGGGAGGAAGACGACGGCGATGAACGGATCCAAAGCTCCACTGTACGCCCGTGGGCGCTCATCGGCGAGCGTCAGCGAGGGGTTTTAGGGCGAGGGAGAGAGGTCTAGGAGGAAGGCGACGACGTGGTAAATCTATTAGACATGCTCGTGCTCACTGAGACGCCGAGCAGAGGAGGGGCCCGAGCAAGAAGCCATTCTGGGCGCGGCCATGGCACGCCAAAGCGGTGGTCACCGCGCAGACTGCCATCAAGAGGATCCAAATGGCTGGCCAATGTTGTCTAGTGGTAAGTCCATCGAAGGTTGGTTTCAACTGTGGTGGTAGTTTGGTTAAACAGGCTCTGGTTAAATAGTTATCACCCTCTGAAGTTTACTGCAGTAAACTTGGGTGAACACTGGTGATCAACAGGAAGGGTTTTGGGAGCAATGGAGTTGTCTGCAAGGTTGAGGTAAAGAAGGACCTTCATCCTGGTAACTATGAGAAGTTTTGGATAAAGATTTAATGTAGTTGCTTAACAACCACATAATCTGGTCAGAAATGAAGATCATGATGATACACTCACATGGTTGATTGGATTGAGATGAGTTTGAGCAAGGCAGGGTTATTTGATCATATGAAGATGATGAGAAAGGTTTCATACCATTTTGATAAACCAAAATGGTACTTCCTTCACAAGCATCTCCTTTGGACAGAAACTTGCAAAAATTCTAGAGGGATAATGGCTTGATGTAATATACCCAAAATGGGTGGAGAGATGTTTTATGGGTATAAGAATGATCTGGTATTTTCTCAGAATTTTTCAAGCAATATAAAATACACTTGCTTCACAACCTGAAAATATTGCCAGAATCAAAGATTGTCTCATGTGCTCACGTAGATGATTGGATGGGGCTGCAAATGGGTGGAAGGGGTTAATATGAGCACATTAATGAGTATGCAAAAGTACAACTCATTTGGATATTCCTAGCTAGTACTTCCTTCACGATGGCTTCTGTTGGATAGACACTTTGAAAAATCACTGAGGAAGATTGGCTACGCAAATAAAGTTTAACTTGTGCATGAGGCAAATATTTGGACATATAAGCATGCCCAAGGAGTTGGGGAGCAATCAAGAAAAGATAGGCGGCACTTCCTTCACAGAAAACCACACTGGACAGAAATGAAGAATAATTATTGGGGAATTATTTTTGAACATGGTAATGAAAAGTTTTGCCATATTTGATCAAGATATGACCCAAACAATTTATGAGAATTATTTGGGAATTTTTGGAGTGATGGAAATATAGGTTGCTTCACAACCTAGGGCAATTTGAGTTATTCCTTTAATAGAAAAGGAATATTCTCAATAAAAAGAATACTGGGATTTGGGCTAGGATGGAAATGACAGGGTCTAGGGAAAGATTTGGATATGACAAGCCACTCTGGAAGCAAAGAAGAGGGCATCTTCTTTAGTTTCCAGACCACAAAGCCACGAAAAAAGAAAACTCAAGCAAAAACCTCGGAAAAACAAAAGAAAAAGAAAGGGCCAAAAATCAGGCTGTCACAAACCTTACCCCTTAAAGAAATCTCGTCCTCGAGATTTGGTTGCTCAGGGAACAAGTATGAATATTCTGACTTAAGGAAACCATTTCCAACTCGGGTATCCTTTTTTCCTTTATTATTGTTCCCACTAAATTTTTATCTGACTGGCCCTGGGTGGTTTGCTTTACTGTATCCACATTTTGACAGATCTTACCTCGCTTGTTCATACTTATATAGGCTCCAATTTCTTTTTAGATCTGCTGACTAGCTGAGTGTGATTTAATTATAACGACTGAAATATATGTCCGTCTCACAAATCCAAAAGTGATTTCCGCTGGGTGTGCCACCCGGCACTGACAACCTTTCATGTAATCATGATCGGAATTTTCTGATGAAAACTCAAGCTTTGACTCATTGCATTGGGTTTTTCCACTGAAGGCAGGTCCTTTGGGTTCCAAACAGTGAGTTAAAACATAACGTTTCCTGACAGATTCCGACTCATCACAGAAGTTTCTGAATCATCTTAACCGGTTCCACTGCCGTGAGTATCGGATCCGTTCCAGATATTTGATGGTCTCCTATCGCGGCCAGCACAAAGGGTTTGGCCTGTAAGATAATATCTGCAGACTTGGCTGACGGTAGTTCTGACGGAAAATTTTTGTTCACGACATGCTAGCCATGATGATTCATATAAGTGAGGACTCAGACTCCCAGGCTGTTATTCCTCATGCCGATTACTCATGCTATAAGCATATCCATGTGGATCAATACTGACTTAGACTGTCCGGGGAATCTGCACCATGGGGGTCGTGTACAATTTTCATACCTGCCTCACTGGTCTTGCTCCTTCATTATTGTTTTCTTGGTCTGGATCCTTGGCTGAAAGAGCTGGGCCATATTGTTTCTTTGTATGACCATAGGTACTGTTGGTGCAATTTTTCGGCAAATGAAGTTTATCCTCCTTTTTCTGATAAGGTAACCCATTAACTGGCAGGTTCAACACCTCTCAAGTTCTTATTGTTGGGATTCACTGCCATATGCTGTCAATTCACATCGTACTACCTTGTATCAATGTCTTACTGAGGAATATTTGCTGGCTTGTGTTGGAAACTTTCATCGTATAGCTTGCTGAAGAAGACTGGGTATCGTGCTTCAGAAGCTTACCCCCTTAAAGACTTTGCTGGGGAAAGACTCAGTACCTTATGCTGGAAGCTTTTGCGGTTGCTTACTGAAGAAGGCATAGTACCTTGTACGGAAAACCATCCATGTATCATATTAAGGAAGATAGATGAATCTTGCCTTGGAAACTTCTTTGGTATCTTGCGAGGAAAAAGGTGGGTTGCTTTCACCAAAAGCTTCATATTGTGATATGCGGACTGATTTCCACATATATAACCACCTGAATATTTTTGCTATTGATTTCTTGTATGAAACAGGGTTTTACTGGACTATCCTCCTTTCTGAGTATATGCCATATTTTTGCTTGCTTCCAGGTACATCGAGTTCCAAAATCATCCTTAACAAAAAATTAAACTTGTATCTGAGTCATACCTTTGATAATATTCTGTCAACCTTGCACACAACTTATCTTCTTGCTGATTTAATTATTTCGTTGTGATGAGTGCACACTAATGCAAACTTGATACTGACGGTCCATCCAGGATTTCTTTTGCATCCAGACAAGATATTCCAATTTTCACTGCAGTCAGCTGATAACTCTATTCTGTTTAGCTGAGTTTCCCAATATATGCATTTCTTGCTGACTCTTCGGGTCCAGTGTCGGCTGACGAGCAACTTTAATAGGGGAAAAATTTGTAACACTGAAGGCCCGAAGAAAGGAACAAAATAAAACACTAAAACAAGAGCACACAAGCATTCTACTAATATAATAAATCAAGCAATCACCACATATTACTGCTAGTCACACAATAATATGCATGCACACCTAAGCACACAATTCTCACGGAAACTCTGGTATTGTGGTCTAATATGCTGTGGCAATGTGCACGAGGACGAATAAATGTGTGGAAGAATTGGTGTAAACAGCGCTACACCAAGTGCTATCTTAGCCAGGTGGCAACCTGAACTAAGGCTATACGCATGCTATGCAACAAACAAATGCAGCAATCAAGCGCAACAAACCAACTACGGTGTATACTACCGCTTTCTAACGTTCGCACGGTCTAGGGCATCCTACAGCCAGACCTGCTCTGATACCAAGCCTGTGGCACCCCGGCTCAGAGAAATCGGAACGCCCCGTATTCCAGCCCAAAGATCGAGGAGAAGTCTTCTGGAATACAACACTGCTTAGCATAGAACAAACCAGCTCTTTATTACACGAACATGAATACAAGGTTTCCGATATTACAATGAATAACATCGGTACGGCAACCCTATGCCATCCACTGTTGCTCTATGCAAGCAGTAGAACAACACGATGCAGCGGAAGAACTCTAGCAGTGGAACAACGACGACAGTGGTGAACTCCACTCCGCAGGGACTCTGGCTGGAATGCTTATCCTAGCTCGCACGAACGGAAACCACGACAAGCAAGCAATCAAATCTGGCATGACATGCCAGGTCAGTACATTGAATGTACTTGCAAGCTCCCAATAACCAGAAGCATGTAAGATAGACAATAGCATGGCAATTACAGGTTAAACAGGAATTATCATGAGATCATCAGAACAATATAACATGAACATGATATAGCTAACACAACATGAACATATTATCTGACAATACTAGCATGCAACATGATGACGCTACATGCACCACTTATTCTGCTCGGGTTACCTCGTAACCAACACATGCATCACTTACCAACCTTGGACATCACACGATCATCTCAGGATAAAATCAAGCTTGGTATAAACAATACCGTAGCAATCATTAAATGACCACAAGGACCTTGATCTTTACCCACGACTCTCGCACAACATCAGGAATATACAACAACTCGGTATCCTCGACACCACCGTGATCCTTACGGCGATCACAACCACGACCAACACTTGGTCCCAAACCGTGATCCTTACGGCGATCACAACCCGAACAACACTTGGCCCGTGACCCTTACAGCAATCACAACCAACTTATCTCATCGTTTAAGCACATTATTCTTATTTACAGTTGACTCATGGTGTGACCTACTTTCGACCTGGGCCCTTACCCGCGGGCGCGACTATCGATAGATTTAATATACACTCTGCAGAGGTTAGTACACTGTACCCACACTACAGAACCCATGGCCTCGCACTCCCATTCAGGTGGACCAACGGCGTTCCTACACAAGCGTCCTACTACCATGAAACTCTCCCGGGCACTCCGGCTCAGTCCCATCGGGCTAGTCCTGAGTGGCCCCGGGTCTACCTCCAGATACAACGACCACCGTCATGGACCGGCCCACTCTGGGACCCGGATCCAAAACCTAACTCAACAACGGGCACACAAGGCTTATGTCTGCCTACCTGATCAGGGTAGCACGCGCCTATAACCTTCCCTCCTTGGAGGCACCGGCGAGAGGCACAACAATAGATCCAGTTAGGACCGTCCCATACTGGTAAGCGTGGTTGCACTGGTCAGCATCGATTCAGCGGCACCATGACTCAGCCAACAATTGTTCAAGTTCAATTTAATCCGGTTAAACTTGAATGCAAATATGCTGAGCCATGATAAAATAACATGATACCAGTTACAATGCATGAACATGATATCAACATCATCATGAGGGTATCACATAACTATCCACCATATCAACAATAAATCATATCCACTGAGCATGGCATACTAACTAGCGTGACCATCTCCAACATCAACATGTACTACTAGCAAGCATAAACATAGGAAAATAAATACTACCAGGTACAACATGATAACAGAGTACAAGACAACATAGCATAAAAGTGAACATGCAAATCTAAACATCACCGGAACATTGATAACCATCTTTTCAACGAGAAAATATTTAATAAAGATTCAAGTTGAAAACCATGGCTACTGCATGACTATCGTGCAAGTGGGTATTGTGGCTTGCCTGGAGATGAAGAAGGCACCGGGGAGAAGTGCGGTGAAGCCACGGAAAGATTTGCCGAAAACAGTTCTCTCTCGGAGGGGCTATTTGCATGCAAGGGCAAAAAGGTCTTTTTCATAGTGTCAAACCATAGTGAAAATGAAACCAACAGAACAGGCTCGATGAAACAAAGAAGTACGCATTGGAATCACCTCATTTGGAGTTACGGATAAAAAGATATGGATGTTTTTCTGCTAGGGACCCATCTGTAATGAAAATATTTTCAACCAGGCGCCTGAATAGAAAAAGTGAAAGCGTAATCTAGCAAAATATGCCTTCACCTGATCCATCTGAACAGTGGTGGGGCTGGACACGTGCGGGTCACTGACGTGCGGGTCCTGCAGGCTGCAGGGCCCGTCACTTATCCAATTGGACCGGGCGGGTCAACACCGATGGGCTCACGAGCGGGGGCCCCGGCCAGCTGGCAGGGTGGCTGGGTCGTCTCCTTCTTCTTCCCAACGCCGCCCGTGGAGGAGCTCGACGCCGGCGGCCGTTCCGGCGCCACAGAGGGCCTCCAGCGATGTTCCGCCTACTGACGAGCTCAGCACGGAGAGCCGCATCGATCTGAGCCAATGACGCGCGCCGGAGAGGAAGGGGTCGGGCAGGGCGCGGACTCTGGCGGAGGAGGGCTTCGGGTGGAGTTGGGCTATGGCAAACGGAGCTCCAGCAAGGGGGAGAGGGATTGGGGATTGTCGCCAGAGTCTTGGCGGTCTACTGGAGGTGGAAGGAGCGAGGGAGGGGCTCGGGCTTGGGCTAATCTAGCCGGGCCGAGGCGGCGGCCATGGCGGCAAAGGGAGAGCAAGAGAGCTTCTCTGGCTCGGGGAAGAAGCTGGGCGGGGCTAGAGGAGGGGGCGAGGCTGCAGGTGAGCTCGAAAGGCTCGGGGGAGGGCTTAAATAGCCGCGGGGAGGAGCTTCCGCGCTGTCACCGCCACGGACGCATGCCGGCGCTGCGGGCGCGTGCTCGCGCGCTTGGACTCAGGGGCAAACGATGGGGAGGGCACAGTGGAGGTTCTCACGGGGCAGAGGAGGCCAAGGGAGCGCAGGGAGGAAGAAGATGGCGATGAACGGATCCAAAGCTCCACTGTACGCCCGTGGGCGCTTGTTGGCGAGCGTCAGCAAGGGGTTTTACGGCGAGGGAGAGAGGTCCAGGAGGACGGCGACGATGCGGTAAATCTATTAGACATGCTCGTGCTCGCTGAGACGCCGAGCAGAGGAGGGGCCCGAGCAAGAAGCCATTCTGGGCGCGGCCATTGCACACCAAAGTGGTGGTTACCGCGCAGACTGGCATCAAGAGGAGCCAAATGGCTGGCCAATGTTATCTAGTGGTAATTCCGTCGAAGGTTTGTTTCAACTGCGATGGTAGTTTGGTTAAACAGGCTCTGGTTAAATAGTTATCACCCTCTGAAATTTACTGCAGTAAACTTGGGTGAACACTTGTGATCAACAGGAAGGGTTTTGGGAGCAATGGAGTTGTCTGCGAGGTTGAGGTAAAGAAGGACTTTCATCCTGGTAACTATGAGAAGATTTGGATAAAAATTTAATGTAGTTGCTTAACAACCACATAATCTGGTCAGAAATGAAGATCATGATGATACACTCACATGATTGATTGGATTGAGATGAGCTTGAGCAAAGCAGGGTTATTTGATCATAGGAAGATGATGAGAAAGGTTTAATACCATTTGGATAAACCAAAATGGTACTTCCTTCACAAGCATCTCCTTTGGACAGAAGCATGCAAAACTTCTAGAGGGATAATGGCTTAATGGAATATGCACAAAATGGGTGGAGAGATGTTTTATGGGTATAAGAATGATCTGGTAGTTTCTCAGAATTTTTGAAGCAATATAAAATACACTTGCTTCACAACCTGAAAATATTGCCAGAATCAAAGATTGGCTCCTGTGCTCACATAGATGATTGGATGGGGATGCAAATGGGTGGAAGGGGTTAATATGAGCACATTAAGGAGTGTGCAAAAGTACAACTCATTTGGATATTCCTAGCTAGTACTTCCTTCACAATGGCTTCTGTTGGACAGAAACTTTGAAAAATCACTGAGGAAGATTGGCTATGCAAATAAAGTTGAACTTGTGCATGAGGCAATTATTTGGACGTATAAGCATGCCCAAGGAGTTGGGGAGCAATCAAGAAAAGATAGGTGGCACTTCCTTCACAGAAAACCACACTGGACAGAAATGAAGAATAATTATTGCGGAATTATTTTTGAACATGGAAATGAAAAGTTTTGCCATATTTGATCAAGATATGACACAGACAATTTATGAGAATTATTTGGGAATTTTTGGAGTGATGGAAATATAGGTTGCTTCACAACCTAGGGCAATTTGAGTTATTCCTTTAATAGAAAAGGAATATTCTCAATAAAAAGAATATTGGGATTTGGGCTAGGATGGAAATGACAGGGTCTAGGGAAAGATTTGGATATGACAAGCCACTCTGGAAGCAAAGAAGAGGGCATCTTCTTCAATTTCCATACCACAAAGCCAAGGAAAAAGAAAACTCAAGTAAAAACCTCGAAAAAACAAAAAAAGAAAGGGCCAAAAAACAGGCTGTCACACTTTTGTACAATTTCTGAACGGACATCTATGTAGGCTGGGGCGCCTCTTCGTGTACCGTGGGAACCATCCACCGCCTCTTCGCCTTTCCCTCTCAATTTGGAACTGTTGTCGCACACTCTTCCTCCCTCCTCCATTTGCCTTCACCCTTCCTTCTGCCATTGTTTGATTGTCTTCTGGAGGGAACAGGCCGGAAACGACCCCGTTATTCTTGTCCCGATCTGAAAGATGACATGGCGGAGGAACTCATTGATCGGTGCAACGTCATTACCTCGGCTAGCATGGCAAGTTCGTTCAAGACCATTCTCGACTCAACTAATAACATCATTACAAGGAACCCAAGGGTCCAGGAGTAGTTTGATCTACCATATCTTCTTCGCCGTGACTCTGCTGACTGGCACGCAGACGACGGAAGTCTCGCCTTGTGCAAGTTGATGACGCTTGATAATGATAAGTGTGATGTTAAGATGCCATCGATTGAGGGTAAGGCTTGGGCAGGCGCAAATGGAGATTGGGTTGTTTATATTGGGTCCAACTGCGAGTGGGACCTTGTGAATGTGTACACTCGTCAGCGGGTTCCACTTCCAAAAATCTCAGACTGCCAAAGGTTGAGCACATCGGTATTCTACGTGCGTTCAAATACGATCATGGTGACTGTCGTCTACGGAAGATAGCAATTTGTCGTGTTCCCAACCGCTCTTGGGATTATATGAACTGTTAAGTTGTTGCTATCTTCTACAAGCTTGTTCCCATCTTACTTCCATGCCTCGATGGATATTGCTCGAAAATCAATTTCTGTACATGGATGAGTACTGTGATGCAATTCAATACGAGGGTCTTGTGTTTGATGCCACCACTCGTGGCACTGTTTTTGCATGGGATCCCTATGCTTTCGGTACGTTTGTCTTCCATTGTAATTATAATTGTTTCATCCACATGGATGTGGGTTAGATAGTTTCCGTTTACTAATTAACCTTCTTGTGTTTCCAAGGTCCTGTGAACATTCCACCACCTATACTTGAAAAAATTTATAACCAAGGGGGAGATGACGATGGTGATGATCACGAGCATGAGGACGAGTAGGACCCATATACTCAGTTGCGCCTGGCAACATATTTCGATGGACCACCTCTTCTTGTCTATATACATGGAACTGCTGATGTTACTAAGGAAGCAGGTGTTGTCTCGCATGGTCGCACTCTTCGTACCTATTCCAACATTCGTTGCAGGGTATTCGGGATGGATACTAGTGTGCTAGCGCCAATACCTTCTCCCTGGTTCAGTATTGATAGTAGTGAAGGAAACTCGCTCTTCCTTGGACAAAACTATCCAATGATGGTGAAAGGTGATCCAGCTGTTGTTGACACAACATTACTACCATTTATGAGAAGCAATTGTATATATACCTCGGACATTTCTATGTTTCCCTACCGTGGCTATCACAATATGCGTCCTAACATAGGCCACTTCAGCCTGGATGATCAGTCCTGCATTGGTCTCGAGATTGACAGTAGCTGGCTCTTCCCAGAGAATCACTTCTGGTTCAAAGCAAGTGTTTCCAACGCCGACGAGTGGTTGAGCTGAAGTTCATTTCATTGCTTGTTATTTGTTGTGTGATGAAAACTTTAGTATTTATAATGTATCCTTGTTGTCCTTGTGGGTTGATGACCTGTTGTATGTAATGCTAAATGATATGCATGTGATAAACTTACAAAATTTATGAATGGCTTTCGAGTCACTTCTTAGAGTGGGTGCTGCGATGAGGCAAAAAAATATTTCCCGAATACATAATTGTACGTGCATTGCAATAGGTTATTGGATGAGTCCAATCAACAATAGTACTCCCTCCGTCTATGTGTATAAGTCACTTCACGAAAACCAGGTATTCCCAAAAGTCTTAGGCGCAATACATTAAATTTCTTCCTTGTTTCCCTCTGAGGCTGGTTGTAGTGGTAGTATCATAGCTAGTATCATGCATTCCAACTAGGCAATTTTGATGAGGTGTCATAGAATTAAATGAAGAAAGAGAGAGTTGAGTATCATATCATGATACCGTATCGTAATAACTGCTATGCTACTATGTGTCATGCATGGCAATAAATAAAGTACTACTCCTACATGATACTAATATATGATACTTCCTCTCTCTCAGGTTATAAGGCATGCATGTACCCCTAGGTCATCAATTTGACCAACCTAATAGAAGTCATATATTACAAAAACATACCATTATAAACTTCAGATGTTCTATTTTCAAACAGTATAATTTTTGTGTTATCTAATTTATATTACGGTGGTAAAATTGGCAACCTAGGGGTACGCGCATGCCTTGTAAACTGAAACGGAGGGAGTACTAAGCATTAGGGAGGTAGTATCATACACTAGTATCATATGCATGATACTAGTATATGATACTCCCCATTACATCCAACCTTAGCCTCGTACTAATGCCCACGAAAATCAGGAAGAGGAGGCGCCTGCAAGGAAAGGACCACTGCATGCATCTGTGACGCCCCCGATTCAGTCGTACACTAATCATACACGCAATGTGTACGCTCAAGATCAGGGACTCACGGGAAGATATCACAACACAACTCTAAAAATAAAATAAGTCATACAAGCATCATATTACATGCCAGGGGTCTCGAGGGCTCGAATACAAGTGCTCGACATAAATGAGTCAGTGGAAGAAACAATATCTGAGTACAGACATAAGTTAAACAAGGTGCCATAAGATGGCTAGCACAAACTGGGATACAGATCAAAAGAGGCGCAGGCCTCCTGCCTGGAATCCTCCTAAACTACTCTTGGTCATCGTCAGTGGCCTGCACCTAGTAGTGGGCACCTCCAGTGTAGTAGGAGTCGTCGTCGACGGTGGCGTGTGACTCCTGGGCTCCAACGTTTGGTTGCGGCATCCAAGAAGAAGAGGAAAATGGTGAAAAAGAGGGAGCAAAGCAACCGTGAGTACTCATCCAAAGTACTCACAAGCAAGGAGATACACTACATATGCATGGGTATATGTGTAAAGAGGCAATATTGATGGACTAAACTACAGAATGCCAGAATAAGAGGGGATAGCTAGTCCTATTGAAGACTACGCTTCTGACAGCCTCCGTCTTGCAGCATGTAGAAGAGAGTAGATTGAAGTCCTCCAAGTAGCATCGCATAGCATAATCCTACCCGGCGATCCTCCCCTCGTCGCCCTGTGGGAAAGTGATCACCAGTGTGTCTCTAGAACTTGTCTGGGTGTTTTTCATTAAGTATCCAGTTCAAGTTGTCATAAGGTCAAGGTACAACTCCGGGTCGCCTGTTACCGTGGACACGGCTATTTGAATAGATCAACTTCCCTCCATGGGTGCACCACATTACCCGACACGCTCGATCCCTCTAGCCGGGCACACTTTCGTGGGTCATGTCCGGCCTCGGGAGATCAACACATCGTAGCCCCACCTAGGCCTAATAGAGAGGTCAGCACGCTGATCTAAATCCTATGCGCGCAGGGTTCTGGGACCATCGCCCATTGCACACCTGCACTTTGCGAGGGCGGTCGGTGAGCAGACCTAGCCTTCGTTATACAAGGACATGCGTTCCAGTCCAACCCGGCGCGCGCTGCTCAGTCGCTAACGTCTCGAAGGCATCGACTGATACCACGATGCTGGTTGCCCATATCTTGTCCCACGTGGCGGCTAGTGCGTATAAGGTCAATGACCCAACTTAGATCAAATACCAAGATCTCGTTAATCGTGTTAATTTATGTAACCACAGACGCCGACCAGGGCCAGGCCCACCTGTCTCCTAGGTGGTCTCAACATGCCCTGTCGCTCTGCCACAAAATAACTGTCGGTGGCCGTCGGGAACCCAGGCCCACCTCTATCGGGATGAAGCCACCTGTCCTTTCAGCCCCCACATCAAAATCACTTGCGGGTACTCTACGAGCCGACCCGACTTTAGTCATCATCTGTATAGTATGTATGTATAGTATAATATACACCCGTGATCACCTCCCGAGTGATCACGGCCAGATAGTATAGCAAGGCAGACTGACAAGAATGTAGGGCCACTAATGATAAACTAGCATCCTATACTAAGCATTTAGGATTGTGGGTAAGGTATCAACAACTGTAGCAACAATGACAGGCTATGCATCAGAATAGCATTAACGGAAAGCAGTAACATGCTACACTACTCTAATGCAAGCAGTATAGAGAAGACTAGGCGATATCTGGTGATCAAGGGGGGGGGGGGGGGGCTTGCCTGGTTTCTCTGGCAAGAAGGACGAGTCGTCAACACCGTAGTCGAACTAGGGGTCGGCGGCAGTCTCGGGGTCTACCGAAAAGAAGTAACAAAGAGGGAACACAATAAATAACAGAGCAAACGAAGCATCACAAAGCATAACAAGGCAATACACGGTGTTCGGTGCAGCCCTAACGCGGTAGTAGGTGATACCGGTGAAGGGGGGAAACATCCGGGAAAGTATCCCCGGTGTTTCGCGTTTTCAAACAGATAAACCGGAGGTGAAATGTTGTAGGTTCGCTATGATAGGGGCGCGTGGTGGACGAACAGGCTGCGTATCCGGATTCATCTCGTTGTTTTGAGAAACTTTCATGTACAAAGTTTTTCCATCCGAGTCACAGATTATTTTATATTAATTTTAAAGTTTTAAATCATTTTCTAAATTATTAATTCAAAATTAAATAGTAAATGCTAAACATACCCAGCCCTGTGTACAAATCAGTGTACATAGGGGCTGACATGTGGGCCAGGGGGACCCAGTCAATGTTTGACTCGTCAATAGGGGGTGGGGCCCTCCTGTCATTGACAGATTAGGCTAATCAGGGTTTAATTAAGTTAACTAATGATTAGGTTAATCAAAACAGGATTAATTAAGTTAATTAATTCTTTAATTAATTAATATATATTTATAATTCTTTTTTAAACGTTCCAGGGCGTGGGCCCCTCGTGTCATAGGCACAGGGGCCTTAACGAGGCGGGCGAGCGGGTGTGGCACCCGTGCCCGAGGCCATAGCCTGCCCGGGCAATGGGGGAGCCGGGCGCGAGCTCCAGCGGCCAAGGGTCACGCTGACGCTAGCCGGAATAGGGCGGCAGGGCAGAGGGCATGTGGTCGACGACGAGTGGCTAGCACGGGCGGGCAGCGGCTGCAAGTGGGTGCAGGAGGCGGTGGCGCAAAAGGGCGAGCACGGAGGGTCGCGAGGCTATGCAGCAACGGCAGAGCGGGTGTGACCGGTTCGGGGCCGTGATGAGCATGTGCAAGAGCAAGGCGAGGCGAGGGCATCACGGCGTGGCCAGGGCCGGACAGGCACGGCGCCGGGCGCGTAGGCGCGTCGCGCGCGCGGCGAGGCAACCTGGGGAGGGCGAGGACGGCGCGCCGAGGCCAGGGCGGATGCGGCAAGCAGCGGGGACTGCAGAAGCAGAGAGGGAGGGGAGACGGTGGCTCACAGGGGACTGGTCGGGGAGAGAAACGGGGTCAGGGTGGTTCCGGTGAGGCAGATCGACGACGGGGCGAGGTGGCGGCAACGGCGAACGGCGTTCGTGTCCGAGCGTGGTTGGATAAGAGGTCGAGGACGGGGAGTCGCAGCAGCCATGGCGATGGTTGTCGTCGGTAGGAAGCAGAGGCGCCCAGAGGCTGGTCGGGGAGGAGGGTTGAGGAGGCAGGCGCCGGCGATGGCAGGGCAGCTCTGGCGATGTCCACACAGCGGCGACGATCGGCGTGGCGACGTGGCTCCGATGACGGAGAAGCGCGAGGAGGTCCAGCGACAAGGTGGTCGACAACGACGAGGTAGGGACAGGCGGCATCGGTTGCTGTGGCGACGGCACGTTCCTGATCCAGATCGGGACCGAGAGGAGGGGGCGCGAGGGGAGAGTGGGGGATCGGGAGGAGAAGTGGGACGGTTAGGGTTTCGGTCGGGTGGACCGGGGGGTTTAGTAGGCTGGTGCACAGGGTGGGCCGGCCTGGTCGCTAGGCCAACTGGGCCGTGGCCCCAGGTGGGGGTTTCTTTGTTTTCTGTTTTATCTTTTGTTTACATTTCTAATTAATTATTTTTGCTATTTTATTTACTACTCATTTTAGTTTTGTTCATTATAAAAACAGCACCTAATGTAGTATTACTTGTTATACCTCTGCCAATACTAGTTAGGCATTTAATAAAAAACAGTTTGTAATCTTATAACTTGAAAAGGTATTTGATTAATTGTTCTAGTTGTTGTTTTGGTTAATTTAGAGCATTTAAATATTTTATAAAAATGTGGATTTCCACCATTACTACTTATGTTTTATTTGTCACATTTAGAACATTTTTGTTCTAATGTTTGAAAACTTTTATCGTTTAACTAAAGTTCTAAATTTGAATTGGTTTTGAACTAACGCGAGATTAACAATAGTAATCGAGGTGACCTAGCATCATTAGTGGGGAATTACTGTAGCTCAACTATCCGGGTGTCACAATTCTCCTCCACTACAAGAAATCTCGTCCCGAGATTTAAGTAGTGGAAAAAGGGGGGAAATTCTGGTTACGAAATTCTAACAGATCTTCTCGGTCTTGGTTGCTCTCCTCAAAGAGTTTGCTCCATGATGTTTATCCATCCATTCCTCTACTTCTGTACGTCGGGACGAAGTCGTCATCCTTTCTTTGGGAACTCCATCGTACTTACGTAAAATGATAAGGGGTAACTCGAAAGAACAGAACTTTGCATGGTTCCTTATCAGGTAGATAACATTAGGGGAGGTGACGAAATGTAACTCTCGAATTGAAACTTAAGATAGCAAAGTAAGAAGGTGCAAAGTAGAAGTTTCAAGCTCATAGGTAATCATTCGTTGCCTGATGCGAAATGTGAAGGGGGTTCAGAGCAATGGAAATTAGTATTGTGTCTGATACCAGAATAGATCACTAGGCAGGTGTCTCATGAACTACATACGAAGTCAAGCTCTAGGAATAACTTTGGCAACACGGCGTACAGGAGAGTCAGGTTTCGATACTGTCGAACTGTGGGTTATGGGCCCACCATGTGGTTTGAAAATAGGAAGGGTGGTGACATCTTGCACAAACGCGATAGGGAGGCATGTCAGTGGATAGCTTGTCAGCTATGTCGGCAACAATGTCAGGACGGGGAACAAAGAGAACCATTTTCCTGCTCGTTGAATGAGGCGAACCAATTGGCAAAGTACTCACCCATCGGTGGTAACCATAATGTCATCAATAATAGTAACAGGGTCTTACAGACAAATTGTACAACAAGGTGCCTACCTAAACAGGGCATTATCTCTGCTTAGTTAAGTCAGATTCAGGAAAGGTTAAACAAAAGAATGGAAAGGAAAACGCGATTATCAGATTAAACAGAACAATGAAAAGGAAAATTGTGATTTCACACCATTATTAGGAGTATATCCTTCCCATGTACAAGCAGAACATGGCATACAGGGTAGTAGAGCAAGTACCCAACCATTCCGTCGGTGTCCTGGATATGGGGGTTTCCAGACTTGCCTGCATGCGGCCTGCGGCATGGCTCATCAGTGGCCCAGTACGGCCTGTCTTCATCAACCCAAGTTCAAGACCCTCGCGATGGGCCAAGCCTCACGGGGCGGACAACACAAGGCCTCACTAGGTAGGCTCACGAGGAGGCGGAGATATCAAGGCAAGGAGTACCTTGCGACGTGCACATGACGCAAGCCATGAAGATCAAGACCAGGGGGCGCTGGCCAGCGCAGTGTCCTTGTTTCCTCTTTGGTGCAAAGGGGGCAAGCGCAGGCGCGGAGTACCGAGGCATCAAGCAAAGGCTTCCATATCGGTGCAACAAGACCAGGACCAGGAGGACGGCAAGACGGAGGTCACCATGGAGCCCAAGACGGCATCATTGCCAGTGCCTTTGGCAGTCGAAGACCACCTTTAGACATGATAGCTTGTACTGGTTGTCCCCCTTCTAATCCCGCCATTGTGGAATCCCTTCCCGCTCAATATTTGGGAAGAGGACCAAGGCCTCCATAAATAGGACTAGCCACCACCATAGAGAGGAACGGATCCATTCGGACCAGAGCCACCCACACCAGCACAAGAACACATCTCCTCGCGAGCTGTTATTTCCCTTGTACTGTTCCTCATCAGCCAAAGAGGCAATCCACACACCACACACTGGAGTAGGGTATTACACCACGATGGTGGCCTGAACAAGTATAAATCTTGTGTCCCTTGTGTTGTTCATCTGATTAGCTTAGAATCACGACGAAGTAGTGGGCGTGGATCGGTAGGGAGAAGATCTCCGCGCGCACCCTAGAGTTCGAACCTTAAGGGTTTTGTTGGATTTCGGGTTCCGGCAGACCCTTAAGGTTCGAACTCTGGGGTGCGTGCGGAGATCACTCCCCCTACCGGCTCACGTCTCGTCGCCTCGCAAAGGATCTAGGCTACACGAAGAATAACACAAGGGACTCAAGGTCTATACTGGTTCAGGCCACCATGGTGGTGTAATACCCTACTCTAGTGTGTGGTGTGGTGGATTGCCTCTGGGGCAAATGATGAACAATACAAGGGAAGAACAGCCTCGCGAGGGATGTTCTTGCAGAGGTGATGCCTCTAGGGAAGGATTGAATCTGGATCCCTTTCTACTGTGGTGGCTAGCCCTATTTATAGAGCGAGGCCCTGGTCCTCTTTCCCAAATATTGAGCGGGAAGGGCGCCAACAATTGGCCATTTTGAAGGGGAACATCTAGTACACTTATCCTGACTAAAGTTGGTCCTCTCCTGCCAAAGACTCTGACGATGACACCTTCCTGGGCTCCACGATGACCTCCATCCTGCCATTCTGCTGGTCTTGGTCTCATTGCACCAAAATGGTAGCCTTTGCTTGATATTGTAGGACCTTGAAGTATGTCTAGAGGGGGGGTGATTAGACTACTTGACCAATTAAAAACTTAACCTTTTCCCAATTTTAGAGTTTGACAGATTTTAGCAACTTTGGACAAGTCAAGCAATCAACACACAAATCAAGCAAGCAAGCAAAGAGTATATAGGCAGCGGAAATTAAAGCATGCAACTTGCAAGAAAGTAAAGGGTAGGGTTTGGAGGATTCAAACGCAGTTGGAGACACGAATGTTTTTGGCGTGGTTCCGATAGGATGTGCTATCGTACATCCATGTTGATGGAGACTTCAACCCACGAAGGGTAACGGTTGCACGAGTCCACGGAGGGCTCCACCCAAGAAGGGGCCACGAAGAAGCAACCTTGTCTATCCCACCATGGCCGTCGCCCATGAAGGACTTGCCTCACTAGCGGTAGATCTTCATGAAGTAGGCGATCTCCTTGCCCTTACAAACTCCTTGGTTCAACTCCACAATCTTTGTCGGAGGCTCCCAAGTGACACCTAGCCAATCTAGGAGACACCACTCTCCAAGAAGTACCAAATGGTGCGTTGATGATGAACTCCTTTCTCTTGTGCTTCAAATGATAGTCTCCCCAATACTCAACTCTCTCTCATAGGATTTGGATCTGGTGTAAAGAAGATTTGAGTGGAAAGCAACTTGGGAAAGGCTAGAGATCAAGATTCATATGGTAGGAATGGAATATCTTGGCCTCAACACATGAGTAGGTGGTTCTCTCTCAGAACTGGTAAGTTGGAAGTGTAGGTTTGTTCTGATGGCTCTCTCTCCGAATGAAGAGGAGGTGGAGGGGTATATATAGCCTCCACACAAAATCTAACCGTTACACACAATTTACCAATCTCGGTGGGACCGAATCAATAAACTTGGTCATACCGATTTAGTAAACCTAGTGAACGTTAGGATTTTCGGCGGGACCGACGCGCAACTCGGTGAGACCGATATGGTTAGGGTTAGGGCATAACGTAATCTCGGTGAGACCAATTACACAAACTCGGTAGGACCAATTTTGGTAATTAGCTAACCAGAGAGTTGGTCAGGTAAACTTGGTGGGACCGATTTGCTCTTTTCAGTGAGACCGAAATGTTACAAAAGGGAAACAGAGAGTTTACATTGCAATCTCGGTGGGACCGATCACTCACTTCAGTTAGACCGAAATGTTACGAAGGGAAACAGAGAGATTACAATCCCATCTCGGTGAGACCGAGATCCCTATCGGTGAGACCGATTTGCCTAGGGTTTGTGGCAGTGGCTATGACATCTGAACTCGGTGGCGCCGGATAGAAAGAATCGGTGAGACCGATTTTGGCTTTAGGTTAAGGTCATATGTGGATGTGAGAAAATAGTTGAGGGTTTTGGAGCATATCACTAAGCACATGAAGCAAGAGGCTCATTAAGCAACACCTCATCCCTCCTTGATAGTATTGGCTTTTCATATAGACTCAATGTGATCTTGGATCAGTGAAATATAAGATGAAGAGTGTTGAGCTTTTGAGCTTGAGCCAATCCTTTGTCCTTGATATTTTGAGGGATCCACTTTCATCATCCATGCCATGCCATTCATTGAGCTCTCCTGAAATATATGGCTTGGAATAGCATTAGCTCAATGAGCTATATGTTGTTATGAATTACCAAAACCACCTAGGGATAGTTGCACTTTCAATCTCCCCCTTTTTGGTAATTGATGACAACATATAGATCAAAGCTTCGACATATGATAATAAGATTGAAAAACATCGTCGCTTTGAGAAGTATGTGATAAGCAAGAGCTCCCCCTAAATTTGTGCATAGTTTAAGATTTGCTTTGGACTGCAAATGCATAAGGAATTAGGCTCATGGGTTACTCTTCCATGTCACATACATCTTGGTGGAGCGCTCAAAATAATAAAGATTGAATACATGCACTCATCACCAAGCAAAGTGAATGATCATATAAGGATAAGTAAGATGATAACATATAATCAAGCATAAGTGTAGCTTATGATCAAACACATGATCATCAATGTCTCACAGGTAATGCATAGTATCTCAAGCAATCAAAAGCAAACAAGTTTAACCAAGAAGACAAGAGAGAACAAAAAACAGCAAATCTCTCTCTCGAAGCCTATGATCTATAAATTTTTCTCCCCCTTTGGCAACAAGTTACCAAAAAGTTCATAGAAAATGCATAGTGCTAGATCGTCTCTCAGGCTTGGTCTTCAGTTGGTGGTGTAGAGATGGCTCCTTGGACGAAGACTTCAGTTGATGTAGAGGGAGCTGGAGGAGTTGGTGCTGGAGTTGGTTGCCCTGGAGCTATAGGAGTTGTACCTGGTGCAGATGATGTAGCTCTTGTGTCTGTCACAGGTACTGCAGCTGACCTCTGAGCTCTAGGCACTCTGGCAAATGCATCTATGGTTGTCTTGCCCTTCCTCTCCTGCATGTCATCCTACAGCTGTTCCACAACTAACTGAATCTCAGTTACTTTGACGTCAAGATCATAGAATTTTTGTTCCATGATCCTTTCTAGGCTCTCCTGGTTTTCAGTTAGGGTGGCCAACCCCTTCTCAATCCTTAGTGTTGATGCTATCAAGTAACCAAGCTGTCTTGTTTGTTCTTCAAGAAATACTCAGATGCCTCCTCTTGAGTTGGCATCTTGGCAGCCTTCTCTTTCCTTGCTTTCTCCTTCTTCTCTTGAGCTTGCACTGATGATGGATCATTCTCATTCATGACAACTTGATTGTCCTCAAAGTCTGGATAGAGAGGAAAATGTTCCTTATCCAACTGATACTTTCCTGTGCCCATCTTTGAGTTAATCAACTCCTGAATCTGTGGGGCATATCCACAACTTCTCTTCTGATCTGCTGCAGTCCTCTTAATGGTTTCTACCATAAGGCTCATGACCTTGAATTTTTGGGGCACATAAAAAATGTGAAGCATGTTAATTGCATGTCCTCTTATCATGTTGTGGTCACCTGATTTGGGTAAAAGAGTGTGCCTTAAGATCCAGTTGATCGTAGGCAGCCCTGACAGAAGAAAATGAACTGACCCAAATGAGAAAGTCTCAAGGGCTTTGTTTGGGATCTCTTTGTACATATGTGACATATAATTGTGTCCCATCTTCTTCTTGGCATATATATCCAAATCATCTTCACTCTCCTTTGGGGCATTAATCGGATTTGCCCATTCCTCTATGGTTGACTGATATCTTGTTCCTTTAGACATCCAAACTATCCTTCCATCTGGATAGAAGTGCGCTGTGGAGTAGAATTGCATAATGAGTTCATCATTCCAGTTGGTGAGCTTCTGCCCAACAAAGTCTGCAACTCCACAAGCAATGAAACTGTCTTGCACTCCAGGATAGTGTTCTTCATTTCCCTTTATGTAGGTCCAGTCGACCCATCTCATATCACACACTATAGGCTTCTTGTCCAACAAGATTGTCTCATAGAAGTCCTGCTGCTCCTTGGTGTGGAACCCGTAATCTACAGCAGTCCTTCTCCTGGTGGCATATGGATCAGACAATCTCCATAGCCTCAACCCTGAGTCTTTCCTGATCTTCATGTTCTCAGCCACAGGATGAGCATTATTGTGGTCTGGAATCTTGGGTTTGAGCTTTCTTAGGACCTGCCCTTCTTCATCTTCCTCAGCAGCAACCTCAGGCATTGGGGCCTTGTTCTTCTCAGCTGCTGGTATACTCCTGGTATTTCACTTTGGTGCAATCTTGGGCTTGGGGGCAGCTTTGGGTGCTTCTTTGGGCTTGGATGTCGCAGCCCCTGACTTTATTGCATCACCCATAAGCTTCTATGCCTTTGGTGCTGGTGCAACAACTTCTTCTTCCTCTTCCATCATGGAAGGTTGACCAACAACTCTGGCCATGGTCTTCTTGACCCTTTCCTTCCTTTTCTTTCCTTCTGCAGCTGGCTCTTCAGGCATCTCAGGTACTTGAGTTGATCCTCTGGCTTTAGACAATGGCTGTCTCCCTGCTGGCCTTTTGATCTTCATGCCTGGCTTTATGTTCTTTGCTGAGCCATACTCCTTCTTGAGCACTACCTTCTTGGAAGTAGCCTCATCTTCTGCTGCCACATAGTCCTCATCCTCTGAGTCTAAGGTTCTCTTCCTTCTTGCTCTTGTGGCTGCTTTGGGCAAGTTGCTAGGAGTACTTCTGCTTCCTTCATTTGAATAACTTGAGGGACTAGTGCCCTCACTCATGTGAATCTGCTCTTCTTCCCTGTTCTGACTGTCACTAAGGTCTGACATGCTGCAAATCACTGACTGCTGACCCTATGAATAGTTATAGTTGAGACAGAGTGGATGAGCATCACAAAATGCAGAGATTTTTTCAAAAGAATGATTTAAAAACTTAGTTTTAGTTTCCACATAAAGCATTTCAGATCTACCGATTTTCAAACTCGGTGATACCGAAGCAGTTTTGGAACCTAAACTAGTGATCTCGGTCAGACCGAGTCACAGTTCGGTAGCACCGAGACTGCTAGGGTTTCACAAAGTTCTAAAATCGGTCACATCGATTTGTAATTCTCGGTCAGACCGAGACTTACTAGTGCAATGGCGTTAGCCAAATCGGTGGGACCGAGTTTTTCAACTCGGTGGGTCCGAGATGGTTTCGGCGGAAACCTAACCCTAAATTTTCAAATCACATCTATTCTAAGGATCGCATTGGCTGGATAGGAGTGTTTCAATCGTGGCAAGATGCATTACGAACACAATGTGCTGAGAATAGAATGAGGAAAGCACTATGATTGAGTTCATACCCTAGTTCAGCGGTGAACTCACTACGGCGGTGTCAGGACCCCGACTCAATGCCACATCGATCTAGCATGTAACACATCATATCACTTTGCGGCCTCACGCACGGTATCCCCACGGGTGTCGCCTTACCTTTGCCCGGGACCGTTTGCGCCTTTTGGCACACGTATATGATAGTGTCGCTAGCATCCATATGATAAGGAGCCCGGGCTGACATGGCTAGTCGTAAACCCAAAGTGGCACAAACTTATAGGGACAGGCATCCATGACCCAGGATCGAACGTGTCGGTCATCAGCGAGTGAATCCAGGCTGTAGCACTGGGCTAGCAGGACTCCGGTGAACCGGGATGTAGCGGGCTAACAGGACTCCGGTATTCATCGCGTGACATTTCCCCGAAGGGACAGACACAGGAACGAAGAAGGACACATGCCGGCCAGCCTAAGTGTTCCGGAGCAGTAGCAAGCTACCATGGCTCAGTGGAAGCACTAGGAGACATTTCCCAGTAAGGGAGGCTACTAAGGATAAACAACTAGATAGTCAGATCCCACACATACCAAGCATTTCAATAACATACACACATTATGCTCGATATGTGCAAATACAACATGGCATCACAACATGACTCTACAACTCAAGTATTTTATTCAATAGGCTCCGAGGAGCGAGATATTACAAACATGGGTCTCTCGACCCAGCATTCAGAGCATACAAATCAAAGCACAAGCGGAAGCTTAACATGTCTGGGTACAGACATCTACAAATGAAAAAGGCTGAGAAGCCTGACTATCTACCAGATCCTGCCGAGGGCACAAGATCGTAGCTGAGGTAACAAGCTAAACGTCGAAGTCCATGCGGAACTACTAGCGAGACTGAAGTCTCTGCAAAAACATAAATTAAGCAACGTGAGTACAAATGTACCCAGCAAGACTTACATCAGAACTAACTACATATGCATCATTATCAACAAAGGGGATGGTGGGGTTTAACTGCAGCAAGCCAGCTTTGACTCGGTGGCTATCCTGAACTACGACTGCAATGTAACTCTTTGAGGTGGCGCACACGAGTCCACATATTCACCATATCAATACACCACTATGGATCCGCTCCCGTCTCCCTACGAGAACGCCATCCATAGCACTCACACTTATCTTGCGTATTTTAGGGTATCCACTTTCACTTGTCTATGAACTGTACAGGCAACCCAGAAGTCCTTTACCACGGACACGGCTATTCGAATAGATAATGTTAACCCTGCAGGGGTGTACTTGTTCACACACGCTCTCACCACTTACCACCGTTTACACGACATGTACTCAGCAACCTTCAAGCAGAAGCCCAGCGAGGGTGTCGGCCACGACCTGACTAACCACACAAGTCTCTCGTCCAGGTTTATCGCCTATTCGGGTTCCATCCGCAAGGAGATCCGGCCGGGGTGTCGCTCACGGCCCCAAACGATGTGAGCAGGGTTCCCAAGCCCACCTCGACGGGTGGATCTACGCTTGGTACACCGTGCCACTGTGCCTAGTCTGTCCCAAGCCCACCTATACCGGGTGCCACTTGGTAGACTACTAACACTACCTACAAACACCAGAAACTAGTTTCAACTCCTGGACAGAGATCGAGTTGATTAATAAGTCGAGAGAGCTTGGAGCGCCCGGAGCCCAATGTGTGGTAGTAACTGATCATGGATCACAAACACAGAACTCAGTTCCTGAGGATGGTTTCAATGAGACAACCCACCATGTACTCCTACATGGCCTCTCACCGCTACCTTTACCAAATCGTGTTCACACACTTAGCTCTCAATAGTAGGACATGTTCACACACCTCCGATTCATCCCCGATGAATCAGACCTGACACAACTCAAAGCAATAGCAGGCATGACAAACAAGCATGAATGAGTAGGCACATCAGGGCTCGAACAACTCCTGCTCATGCTAGTGGGTTTCATCTATTTACTGTGGCAATGATAGGTCATGTAGAGGAAAGGGGTTCAACTACCGCAGCATGTAACAAGAATGCCATTGTTGTCCTAATGCAGTAAAAGAGAGCAAGAGCGAGAGAGTGGGATTGTATCGGAATGAACAAGGGGGTTTTGCTTGCCTGGCACTTCTGAAGATAATATAGTTCTTCATCGGTGTCATCGAACTCATCGTCGAACGTCGTCTACTAAGAGGGGACAAACACCGGCAACAGAGAAAGAACACAATCAATGCAATGCAACAATATGATGCATGAGTGTGACATGGCAATATGCTGTGGTTTGAGCTAATGCAACTAGCAACCAGATTAAATGAAGCTGGTTTGAATCAAAGATTCAAATTCAAACTCCATATGTGGATATTTAAATGACATTTAATTGAATTTTCCTAAACAGTAGTCATAAGTTGCTCTAACATGCATGAAAATAGTACAAATGGATAGATTGGATTTTTCTGATAATTTTTCATATGTAATTTATTTCATTTGGACTTACGGTTGAATTTCTATGATTTTTAGAAGTTTAGGGCATTTTCTGAAATTTATAAATCATTTCTGATTTATTTTAATTCCAGAAAATAAATACTGCGTCAGCATTGAGTAAGCATGACGTCAGCAGGGTCAAAGGGCTGGTCCGGGTCAAACCTGACGTGTGGGGTCCACACGTCAGTGACACAGTTATATTACAGGATTAATTAAATTTAACTAATCAAATTAGCAGGCACTGGGCCCTGCGTTAGTGTCACCAGGGGGGTAATTAGTCCTAATCTAAACTAGTTAGGGGCGGGGCCCACATGTCAGACGACCTGGGGTGGTTAAACCCCCGGTCAAAAGGGTCAACGCCACCGGCGGCTTGACGCCGGTGACGGCAAATGCGGCGAAGCGCTGCGGGGTTGCTCCTCTGGTGGCTAAAAGCGCGGCGGAGGGCACCAGGGGGGGGGGCCTTGCTCACCCGCATCCAGGGGAGCACGCGGCTGGGCGTGGGGTGGCCTGGTTCACCAGCGGCGAGCTCATCCGCCGCGGCCGGAGCACGGGGATGAGGCAGGCGAGGCTGCGAGCTACGGGGACGCCGGATGAAGTGCTTTACGAGCTCCTGGGAACTCCAGGAGTTCGACTACGCACCCAGATGCGACGGGAACGAGCCCTGGCCGCGTCAGCAACATCGCCGGCAGCAAGGAGCTTGCGGGTGCGACGGGGAGGTAAGCTAGGGGTTGAGCGCGAGGAGGGGAACAGGGGGGAAACGGAGAGAGGCTCACGGCGTGGAGGATGGTGCAGACGGCGGGGCCGGGGACGCGTTGGTTGCCGTGAATCGACGGTGAGGTAGCCGACGGTCGGAGAAGGAAGACGAGCCCGATGACGACGCTACAGGGCATCCGCGGTCGCGTGGATCGACGTGTAGCTCCAAGGCGTCGTGGCGGAGGTCGTGGTCATGCTGGTTGAGCGAGTGGTGGCCTATAGCCATGGCTACGGTGATGGCGCGCTCTCGGGCTGCGCGGAAGAGAGAGCCAGGGAAGGGGAAGGGGGTCTAGCGAGAGAGGGGAGAGGTGCAGGGGTCGAGGGAGTGTGTGGCGTCATCCAGGTGATCGAGGAGGGAGGCAACCAGGCAGGAGGTGGCCAAGCACGACGGCGGTGCTCGCCACCGAGCTGATTCATGCGCTGGCACGGGAAGAAGACAGGCATGCCCCTGGTGGTTGGGCTGCACAGTGTTGGGCTGGCTGGTAAGTCACGTAAGGTTCCTCTCTTTCTAATGTTGTTTCTGTTATTCTATTATTTTCTCTGTTTTGATTTAGTAAATATACCAAACCATTTGATAAAATGCTGAAAATAACTGTGGGCACTTGTGAAATTATT
Organism: Triticum timopheevii; assembly: GCA_963921465.1. Lineage (NCBI taxonomy): Eukaryota > Viridiplantae > Streptophyta > Magnoliopsida > Poales > Poaceae > Triticum > Triticum timopheevii. The sequence goes on from OY997262.1 coordinate 433,315,890, forward strand.
CCCAACAGCCCTCAAGTAGTTTCAGAATTTTTAGAGCATTTAAAATATTATAGGATTTAAATGCCCTAATTAATGTACAATATGAGTTAATTTAAAAATCCAAAAATGATCTAAGAATATATTCACCATTTTTGGCAGAGGTTTCCACCTTAACCAGAAATCATGAACTTTTCTTAGGGACATTTTGGGTTTATTGAAAAGATTTTATGGTTGACCCTATTTGATTTAATTTTGGTGCTAGGGTTTGTCAATCCCCATTTCAACTTAAATAAAATTTAAACATGATGCAACAACCAAGCTAGTCCAAGTGCATAGCAAGGCTAGGGATGTGACAACTCGCCCCCACTAAACAAGAATCTCGTCCCGAGATTCAAGACGTGAGGTAGGTAGAAAGAGGGGACACAAAGCTAACACGATCTCATGATCCACCTTCCCTTCTCGAAGATGTTGATTCATTGCTTCATATTGATCTTGACGTCTTTGCTTTCGAGATCTTCATCCAACATGATGACGACAAAAAGAAACTCTACAGGAAACGATCTCCTCGAAGACCTAGTACTCAAGATCAACTCGTGGGATGACATGTTGAAACATCTCGAGTTGTGGCACAAAACACATCGAGAGGGATGGAAGAACAAACAACGAGGTTTGATTTGGTGGGCAACAATTCCATGCTTTGAGAGATGGTGGATGGTGTCAAGGTGGCGAGGAAATAATTACTATGATCCCATAACGGGGCACCTTGGGAGAGGTGACTCGTAGAATCATCCCTTAAGTGGCAAAAACAATTACCTTTGATTCAAAGATCATTAGAGCTCTTTATACCAGCTTAAGGCAAATCACAATCAATCATTTGAAGGAGTTCGGTAGAATGACATACTCAGACTAGAATGGATGATGTGGATTACCTTGTTGAAGACAACACAAGGAATGATTTTAGTAACTGGGGAGAAGCTCAACAGTAGAGACTGAGTCCACTATTTCAAAAGTTATAGCATAACCGAGGAAACTGAGAGCAATCCCAATTAGTGCCGATGATAACACCTAGCGCTTGCGCGTGCTCTCAAGAACTTGAGCATTTCCATATTCATCAAGGTTTACCAATATCCGTGCCAAGGATCCTGGCAACACAACATACCACCATGATGAATAGTGATGGACAATGCAGATGCAAACGAAGATAACACCTTCTCAGATTTCACCTTCGCGAGGCCAAGGAAACAGAATCTGGATGATCGACCGAGAGACATTTAGCACTCCGCTTCTAATGTTCTCCTTGATGTACTAGCGTATCCCATTCATAGATATGGTTTGGTATCTAGAACATCAAGTAAAGGTCGGACTTCGGGAGCATAAAAATCCATAAGGGACAACTAAGGAAGTAAATCCTACAAAATCCTTATGGGGAGGTGACCAACTTCCTCAATCAAGATACTACAATAACGGGTCTTCCGGCTGGGTGTGTTGGCCACGACATCCACTTTACCGGTTATGGAGAGACCAATATTATAGTTCTTGGGAAATGTTCCAACCATCATAACTGCCTGAGATTCAGATCTGGTTGGTGTCAGGATATTCCGGACTCATCGAGTCTAGGAAGAAAAATGAAAGTTTGCAACACAAATCGACGAGATGACGTTGCGAGATTCTCGGGAAATGAACTACGATAGCAAGCTCCAAAACATGAGCTGGTTCTGCTACATACATGTGAACACACTGTCCCCGACAAGCATGACCACGTAGTAGTCTTATAATAAAACACTACCGGGTTCAGGTTGGGAACCATCATCGGGGATATCGAAGTCTTGTGCATTACCATGGATTAGCACTTAACTCCTTTTCCTGAGCAAATCAGTCAGTGGCTTGGTGTGCTAGGGATACATTTAGAATGAAGGTTGCAAGTCTCCAAACAACATAATACTTCGCACATATGCATGACTGAGTTGGGATGATTCCAGGGAAATAAAACAAGCTTTCTCAAATTCATGACGGCAACTTACATCAATTGCACATGAATTAGGGAAAATCACTTCTTTCGTCCAAACATATGCTCCATGAACGGGACATGAAGATAATGCTTATAAAGTTTCCAATACTAACTAGATGTTCCACGAATCATGGAGAAGATAACAATGTCGCTAACGGGCTCAACAACAATTCATCCAGGTTTCCATATAACTGGAATTCCACAATTATGTGAACAAGGTGATAGCATTGGTCAGACCCGAAGGATATAATGGTGTATGCTCGAGGGACAACCACGAGTAAGACAACATTACGAATATTGTTGGTTCTGATTTAATTTGACGATCGCCCATACTCAAATCAAAGTTTTGATAAGACAATAGGTCCAACAACTGGTCACAGGGGCCAATCGATGAACATATCATCTTTCTTCAACACACATACAAGATATCCCTTAAAATGAACTAAGTCGGACAAGCTTTTATCTTCCACTCTCCAAGTTGTTGTCCAGCTTAACCAACTAGCTCAGGGGTATCCAGCACGGATTCTTGGAGAAGGGGTGGTTACAAGAAACCAACTTTATCACGAACTCAACATAGCGGTCAGGTGACGACCTGGTGATACTTCCGAGAAGGTAATCAGAAAATCACGAACCACCGGTATGTTACTAAGCTCGAGAACAATCTTGCTTCTCAGGCAAGACGATATGATCAAATAAGGAAGGATTGGCACTATCCTAACTCATTGATCGAAAAGTGCACCGGGAATAAGGACTAGGTAGCACTATCAACCTTAGGGTGATGATTCAATAACCAACATGCTAAGAATGAAATTATTGTCCTTTAACTACCAAGCAACGGAGTTGCTAGGAGTATTGAGTTCACACATCACGATTCACTTGTCGGCACTCCGGTTGCAACAACACGGAACCAAGAAATGTAAATGATGGCGAGAAATATCACTGCGTCAATAATTCATAAGAGGTGGTGCAATTCTCATGACAATCCTAACATAAAAAAGGTAATACTTCAAGGTAGAACAGACCAGAAGCTGGATTAGCATTTTGATCTGCGGAGTACAACTACTTTGACCCAATCCTGGATATGGACGAGGTTCTGGAGTTTGTTTCTCCTAGTCATTCCAGAATAGAATGGCTTGACGGACCATAATAGTAAAAGGCATCAGTGAACACGGATGCACACATACTCTTGACTATCCATTGATAGATGGGGGTCAGAATACAACTAAAATGGGCCAACTCAAAAGAACATATAATTTTTTGAGTTGTGGATGCATGGATTAGTATGCCGAACAAATTCAGCATATTTCTTCCGGATAACCCATGCTGAAGAGGAAGGACAGGTAGATTCACAATGTGGAATGGAGAACTCATCAAGAGCACTCTGGTTGTGATCTTTTGGTTCAAAGAACTTCTGCCATAAGTGGTTCATAGTATTTGGAAGAAGGAAATACCACGGACCTCGAGGACTATCACAAAGGTTACTAATATCTTAAAGGAACTAGCAAATACTAACAACATGAAGTAGGGTGAATCTCGGGTTCTGAACCCAGGAGTAGAATACCTACTAACTAAATTGCATCACGGGATGCTTTCGAGAATGGTGGCCAGAAACCATGCAATCAAAACAACAAGTGGATGTCCTCGAATGAGTAAAATATGCAACCAGCATGCTCACACAATAAAATGACAAATGAAATATGTGGCAAAGCATGCACAACCAATTCTAGCATCTATCAAACAATTGGTGATGACTAGATCATCTATATATGAGTATACTGACTTAGGAGTCAAATGAGAACATTTGATCATAGGTCATACTCATCGTTTAAGCTCAAGTGGGGTTACCACTTTTACATAATGCATTGATGTGTTCACATCATTAGAGTTGCTTTGACTCAATTCTTAGAGTTAAGCTCCCCCTAGATGTGAGATCCCCCCTTAGAGGGAAGAACTAACCTTGGGTTTTGTCAATGATCACTTCATGTAGGTGTTGAAGATGTGGATGCTCAAAGTTGATGTAGATCATTTGGAGCAATCTTTTGGAGTGAGTTGTACTTTCAACATACCTACATGGGTTAGTCCCACAAGGAACAAAACAAGAATATCCCTAGACATAGAGTGATGCACACACAAGATGATGTCCATGAAATCATTTGGTTACCTTGTCCCTTGCCTTACCAACATGAGGGTTTGTGACCCCTTGAACTAGTGCAAGATGTGGAGGTTGATTGCACTTGTTCTTGCCATAAAGATATGAGTGAAGAATGTTGGCGGAGTCACCTTCGAGAACTCTCTAGTTCTTCTTCTTCGGGATCCACATCATCTTGATGGGAATCCTTGGAGTTGTGGTTGTACTTGATGAAGTAGAACTTGACGTAGTCTTGGGAACCCACTTAACCAAGGCCTTAGGTGCTTCTTCAAATGCATCAATCTCCTCTTGAAGCTTGTCCTTGCCTTTATAGTCTTGTGGTGGAAGATCATCTTGAGCCTGTGTTCCCTTGAAATAAGTAGGATCATACTTCTCTTGTTGAGGAACAAACTTCGTCTTGGGGTATTGATCTTTTCCCACTCAACTCCATTGGCATTGAACTTTCGTTCAAAACCAACACCTTGATTCTTCCGGTGCCTTCCTTGCTTGCGTACAATTTCCTCGAATTGCTTACTCCCGGCAAGGCTCTTGTATACACCTTTCTCTATAATTCCCTTCAATAAGCTATTTTCTTGCTCAAGTGTAACTTGGCTAAGAGAATCATTAGTGGAATCAAGAGAACTACTAGAAGCAACAATATTTGATTTAGCATTGTTATTGTTACTACTAGAGAAAGAATCTTTCTTATTCTTGTTACTAGACTTGACTTGAGGCATGTAAGTAGATAAGAGTAAACGCTTGGCAATATAAGAAGAACTTTTCTTGCGAAGATCATCATTGATTGCCTTTAAAAACTCATGCTCTTGCTCAAGATTGCTCTTTCAAAGCGTAACTTCTCATGAGCCCTTAAAAGTTCTCGATGATTTTCGAAGATAGTTTCATGAGCTAACTTAAGAGTGTTTAGTTCTTTAGTTAGAAGCTCAATATTCTCCTTATAATTGTCATTCGTTTTATCTTGTTTAGCATGATTAATTGACGTTTCATCATAGTATTCATCACTAGAGTTGTCAATAAGTAAATTATCATCACCTAGCAAGTCATCTTCATCACTATTGAAATCAACATACTCGGGATGTGTTACCTTTGGACCTTTGTCCATGAAGCATCTTCCAATTCCTTCATTTGGTGAGTCAAATATGTCGTAGGAGTTGGTTAACACAAGTGCTAGACCGGCAACACCTTCATCTTGAGTATGTTCAGAGTCGGAGTGATAGCTTCTCTCGGAGTGATGTTCAGATTCGGAACCGGGTACCCATTCACCAACATGAGCTTGATGTCTTTGTTTTGTGTAGCTCTTTGATGACTTGTCCTTCCTTTCCGAATCTTTGCTTCTCCATGAGGGTCTTTGTTCATAACGATCATCTCTACTCCTTCTCTCTCTTGGCGGTGATTCTTCTCTTCTACTTCTTCTTTTTGGAGAAGCTTCTCTTCTTTTGTAGGGTGTCGTACACTCATTGGAATAGTGTCCAGGTCTCCCACAATTGTAGCAGTTGCGCTCTCGACTGGAAGATCTTTTGTCATTGTAAGACCTTGACTTAGAGCTTCTTTCTTTGCTTCTACTCTTGTAGAATTTGTTGAAATTCTTCACCATTAAGCTCAATTCTTCATTGAAGGTTTGTTTCTCACTTGATGATGTGGGGGCTTCACATGAGGCTTTGTAAGCACCACTTGACTTGTTGTGAAGTTCCTCCTTATCCTTGAGTGACATCTCATGAGCAACAATTCTACCAATGACCTCCGTTGGCTTGAGATTCTTGTAATTGGGCATCATTTGAATCAATGTGCACATGGTATCATATTTTCCATAAAATGCTCTTAGGATCTTCTTGATGATGAATCTGCCAGTCATTTCTTCACTCCCTAAGCCGACAATCTCATTTGTGATAAGAGCAAGCCTAGAGTACATTTCAGCGACACCTTCACCATCCTTCATTTTGAACTTGTCAAGCTGACTTTGGAGCACATCCAACTTGGATTCCTTGATGGAGTCGGTACCTTCATGCATATCAATCAAAGTGTCCTAAATTTCCTTAGCATTCTCAAGACGGCTGATTTTGTTGAATTCTTCAGGGCACAATCCGTTGAAGATGATATCACAAGCTTGAGCGTTGTATTGCAGCATCTTCAATTCTTCTGCATTAGCTTCACGGTTCGGCTCTCTCCCATCAAAGAATTCACCTTGCAAGCATATACAAATAATAGCCCAAACGGCGGGGTTATGTCCGAGAATATGCATTTTCATCTTATGCTTCCAACTAGCAAAATTAGTTCCATCAAAGTAAGGACCTCTACGGTGATAATTTCCCTCGCTAGATGCCATACTCTCCTAGGTTGTGAAACCAAGGCTATGACCACCAAAAGCTATGGAAATCAAAGCAAATGGAGAACAAGGCTCTGATACAACTTGTAGGACCTTGAAGTATGTCTAGAGGGGGGGTGATTAGACTACTTGACCAATTAAAAACTTAACCTTTTCCCAATTTTAGAGTTTGACAGATTTTAGCAACTTTGGACAAGTCAAGCAATCAACACACAAATCAAGCAAGCATGCAAAGAGTATATAGGCAGCGGAAATTAAAGCATGCAACTTGCAAGAAAGTAAAGGGTAGGGTTTGGAGGATTCAAACACAGTTGGAGACACGGATGTTTTTGGCGTGGTTCCGATAGGTGGTGCTATCGTACATCCACGTTGATGGAGACTCCAACCCACGAAGGGTAACGGTTGCGCGAGTCCATGGAGGGCTCCACCCAAGAAGGGTCCACGAAGAAGCAACCTTGTCTATCCCACCATGGCTGTCGCCCACGAAGGACTTGCCTCACTAGCGGTAGATCTTCATGAAGTAGGCGATCTCCTTGCCCTTACAAACTCCTTGGTTCAACTCCACAATCTTTGTCGGAGGCTCCCAAGTGACACCTAGCCAATCTAGGAGACACCACTCTCCAAGAAGTAACAAATGGTGCGTTGATGATCAACTCCTTGCTCTTGTGCTTCAAATGATAGTCTCCCCAACACTCAACTCTCTCTCATAGGATTTGGATCTGGTGGAAAGAAGATTTGAGTGGAAAGCAACTTGGGGAAGGCTAGAGATCAAGATTCATATGGTAGGAATGGAATATCTTGGCCTCAACACATGAGTAGGTGGTTCTCTCTCAGAACTGGTAAGTTGGAAGTGTAGGTTTGTTCTGATGGCTCTCTCTCCGAATGAAGAGGAGATGGAGGGGTATATATAGCCTCCACACAAAATATAACCGTTACACACAATTTACCAATCTCGGTGGGACCGAATCAATAAACTCGGTCAGACCGATTTAGTAAACCTAGTGACCGTTAGGATTTTCGGTGGGACCGACACGCAACTCGGTGAGACCGATATGGTTAGGATTAGGGCATAATGTAATCTCGGTGAGACCGATTACACAAACTCGGTAGGACCGATTTTGGTAATTAGCTAACCAGAGAGTTGGTCAGGTAAACTCGATGGGACCGATTTGCTCTTTTTGGTGAGACCGAAATGTTACAAAAGGGAAACAGAGAGTTTACATTGCAATCTCGGTGGGAACGATTGCTCACTTCGGTTAGAACGAAACGTTACGAAGGGAAACAGAGAGATTACAATCCCATCTCGGTGAGACCGAGATCCCTATCAGTGAGACCGATTTGCCTAGGGTTTGTGGCAGTGGCTATGGCATCTGAACTCGGTGGCGCCGGATAGAAAGAATCGGTGAGACCGATTTTGGCTTTAGGTTAAGGTCATATGTGGATGTGAGAAAGTAGTTGAGGATTTTGGAGCATATCACTAAGCACATGAAGCAAGAGGCTCATTAAGCAACACCTCATCCCTCCTTGATAGTATTGGCTTTTCCTATAGACTCAATGTGATCTTGGATCACTGAAATATAAAATGAAGAGTCTTGAGCTTTTGAGCTTGAGCCAATCCTTTGTCAATGATATTTTGAGGGATCCACTTTCATCATCCATGCCATGCCATTCATTGAGCTTTCCTGAAATATATGGCTTGGAATAGCATTAGCTCAATGAGCTATATGTTGTTATGAATTACCAAAACCACCTAGGGATAGTTGCACTTTCAGATACCTTGGCCTGCGCTTGCCCCCTTTGCACCAAAGGGGAAACAAGGACACTGCACAGGCCGACGCCCGCCTGGCGCCCGCCTGGCTTCGGTCGTCATGGCTTGTGTCATGGGCACCTCGTGAGGTACCGCGCCTTGATCTCTCCGCCTCCTCGCGAGCCAGCCTGACGAGGCTGCGCCTGAGGAAGCTTCATGTCGTCCGCCCCGCGAGGCTTGGCCCCTCACGAGGGTCTTGAGCTTGTGTTGCCGAAGATGGGCCATACTGGGCCACTCCTTGAGCCACGCTGCAGGCCATAGGCAGGCAACTCTGGGTACCCCTGTTCCCAGAATGCCGACAGTAGCCCCCGGGCCCAAGGAGCGCCCGGACTTGGCTTAGCAGAGAAGCGAAGGGGCAAGTGCGAAGCGCCGCGGGCCCCAATACCCTGCGGCCTTGGGTGCCGCGTGGTGGTTGATTGGACGTGGGCATCCCCGCTTCCCCACAACGGCTCGGCAACTGCATGACTTAACAAGTCCCTGCATGCAAAAATGGGTCATGATTAGCTGTGATCGTGGAGGCCGACGGTTGGCCTCCTCCAGCTATATGTACAGAACTGCGCGAGCCCTTCCAGTGCATCCCCTCATGCTACCATCTTTGTTCTTCTTCCTCGCCCTTGCTCCACCTTGCGTCAGTGGCACCAATCCGCCGGTTTTCCGCAGAAGAGAAGGGGAAGGCCCCCCGAGAGGGTCCTGTTCCGCTTCCGCCAAAGAAACGGCCAGCCCTTTGCCGTGGAGAAGGGGGTTCTTGGCAGGAGGTGTCGAGGCCCTGGTTCAAGCGGCCGCCGCCTGGATTTCCGCTACCCTTGTATGTCCGGATCGAGGGCCCTGAAGATGCAGGCGCCGAACGGCATCGCCAGAGCCGCCGTTGTCAGTAGCGGATTACGGCGGTGCGCGTCGTTCCTCCTGGAGTCCTTGCCGAGAGCTCCTCACATGAGCTCGTGCTTCACACCGCCATGCCCCCTCGATCTTGGATTCGCCTTCCTCCCTCCTTCGCCTTCAAGATCCCGTCGAGGGGGGCCCTCGAGCTCTGGCTGTAGCACGCTGACTGCAGTACCCCTGTGACCGAAGTGGAGGTCGAGGTCGTCGCTCCGGGCAAGGTCTACATGACCCGGGGCTGGGGCGAGATCGCCCGGGTCTGCCGATCAGAGGGTGCCCTCGTGATCCACCTGGATTACGATGGCGCCTCCCTGATGCTCTTCAAGATCTTCGACGAGGAAGGATGTCGGCTGGGGTGCTGCCCCAGAGGCAGCGGCCGGAGCTCCGGAGCGGCGAGGACCAGGCCTGCCGCCCGCTCTTCCAGAAGCTCCTCTGGTGGCAACGGGCGTGTCGGAGGGTCTAGCGACTCTTCCGGACTCTTCCTGACTCCGGCAACGAGCGACGACAGCTACGAGCCCCCGAGCTCGCGCCGTGCCCGAAGCAGGGCCGGCATGCCCGGCGGTCGGTGCGGCTAATCTGGATGGGGTTGGCGTTGGCCTCGTGTGGCCCACTATTGATGATGGCGTCTGCTGTCGTGGTGCCTATAGTTAGGACTCCTTAGGATTCGCTTCTTTTGTCCCTGCGAGGAACCGAACTACCACCCCACGGGGGTATGTAAGGCGCTGGCCATGTATTTTCTAAATATATATATATATCCTTACTATGAATTGATGCGAGATGCTAGTCTTGTCCTGGCTCGGCTCCCCCTTTATTTCCTCACAAGGGCTTGGTGCTCTACGCTGACAGGTCCCGGTCCCTAGGCAAGCTTCAGCCGTTGCTGGTATGCCAGGTCGCGATGCCGTGGTCAAGGCCAGGAGGTGAGCGGTCCGAGGTCCAGTAAGAGCCCCTGAGCCGCGATGCTCAGGAGGTCCCCTTTAGCGCTCAAGAAGCCTCCGCAGGGCAAGAAAGGTAGGCAGCGTTGCCGTGGGCAGAGCTGCTGTAGGCGAGGGTTTAGCGCTGAGTCGAATCAGTCTTGGTGTGACTTATCTTGTTGGTTTGGAATAGCTTTCGGTGAAGCGCCGCGCCTGCGTGGCGGTAGCTGAGGCGCTATTGGGTCAGGTCTTCGAGAGCGCCTTCCCTCTCCCCCACACTTTCCTTCATGCTCTACGTCCTCAGGTCCCGGCCCTCGAGCGAGCTCAGCCGCCGCTGGTATGACAGTTCGCGATGCCGTGGGTCAAGGCCAGGGGGTGAGGGCTGGAGAGCCAGTAAGAGCCCATGAGTCGCGATGCTCAGGCGCCCCCCTTTTAACGTGCAAGAAAATTGTGCCGGAGAGAAGGAGAGGAGGCTCACGTCGTGCCCAGCGTTGCTCCTGGAGCGGGTCCTGCATACCAATTACGATAGAAAGCAAGGTTTGTTGTTGCGGTTGCCAGCCAACCATTGGTCGCTCCAAGGGAGTGATTGAGGCACTAAGGGCCCGGTGAGGTGGTACCTTGCGGGGCTGCGGCGGCTAGAGCTCGACCACTCAGATTTATCAGCATTGCAGGGACGGACCCGTGCGCAAGTGCCGTGCCAGAGCGAGCGGCTCCGAAGGTAGGTGTCAATCGAGCAGGCGATTAGATCGAGCACATTAAATATGAAGGAGTGAACCATTTAGGTAGGTGCATAAAAAAGGAAAATGTCGCTGGTTCAGGCCCGAGTGGCTTGGGGATAATGCAGCCCGAGGGGCGCCCCCAACAAATTAACTTAAAGGCATAAACAAAAGGGATACATGCCACAGGGACGGACCCACGCGACCTGGGAATGATGCAGCCCTGGGGGCGCTCCCAGCTAAAAAGGAAACTCAAAGGATGTCACCTGATGATGTTGGAGATGAAGGGATGCTGAAGTAGCTGACGACGTGCGCTGCGGAGACCGTCCCTCATGAGCCCCCAGGCCCAGGAGCCTCGGAGGGCTCCGGAGGCACAGGCGGCTCCTAGAGGACCATCTCCATCTCCGCCAGGACTGCGGAATGCCTGACCTCTTGAGCCTCCGGAATACTCCTCATAGGACGCTAACATGCGGCCTCCGCGTTCGGCAGGCCAAGGGCATGCGAACATGGCTGTGGGGTGGACCCTCGCAACGTCCCACGTGCGAGGGCCAGAAGCGCTCCTGAGAGGCGGCCCGGTTGAGCCCTAGTACGTCGATGCAGATGCACAACCCACCATCCTCGCCTGGATGGGGAGCTACGGCGGGTAAGCGGCGGCTGCCACTCATGACTCTTGACTCCTGCAGCTCCTGAATGATCTTGCTGATGAACTCCTGAGGGTTTGGCCCTCCTTGCCTTGTTCCTTCCAGAGGGAAACGTGCTTTGATACACGCCTCCAAGTGGTACCCGAGCGCCTCCCTCGTGATCTTGGCAAAGTCGATGGCCCTCCAGGAGAGAGTCCCCGAGCCTTGCCCGAGGAGGGCGCCAGGCATGCCTTCCTATGCGATAGAAGGAGGCGCCCCTTGAACGGGCGCGGATCCTGAAGGGCCTGCCTCCCGAGGGTTCGGACCAGGCGATGCCTTCTTCTTCTTAGGGACTGCCTCGGGAAGTCTTCCGCTCCTATGCTCTGGGTCTTTGATTGCCGCGGCTTGGAAAGCACACTCAAGGGAACACACCGCATCCCTCTCCTCACAAGGCACTGTGATGACTCTGCCGCTTCCTGGCATCTTGAGGACATTGTAGGCGTGATGAGTCACTGCCATGAACTTGGCCAGGGCTGGGTACCCGAGGATGGCATTGTATGACAGGCGAATGTGGGCGACGTCGAAGTCAAAGGGCTGGGTGTGGTAGTTGTCGCGCTGCCCAAAGGTGACAGGAAGGCGAACTTGCCCTATCAGAATGGTGGAACCATCAGTGACTCCTGAGAAAGGCTTGGTTGGCTGAAGCTGATTGTATGGCACTTGGAGATTGTTGAATGTCTCGACGGACAGGATGTTGAGTCCTGCTCCGCCATCAATGAGGGTCCTGGTGACTTGCACATTGCTGATGATTGGGGAGCAAAGCATCGGGAGGACTCCGGCCGTGGCTGCACACTTGAGCTGATCCGCTGAGCTGAACGTGATAGCGCACGCTGACCACCTGAGAGGGCGCGTGGCCTCAAGCTTGGGGAGGACTGCATTCACCTCGCGAGCAAACTGTTTGAAGATGCGCTGAGAGGCTGGGGCCTGAGCGCCGCCCAAGACGCAAGCGATTGCGCGCGGCTCCTGGAAGCCCCCAGCCCCTTCGTCCTGATGATGGTCTTCATTCCTCCTCGGGTGAGGTGGCAGAGGAGGGAGGCCTGCGTTGCCTTGAGGGCGATCCTCACGAGGTTGATCTCTCCAGCCTCCCTCGCAAGGCTTGTCACGCCCAATATGCGACCCTATCCAAAAGGAACTCGAAGGTCCCACCAAGGATAGGCCCGCATATTGGAACGCTTTTGCAAGGTGGATATCATTACATCAACATTACATAATAGATGGGGATACATACAAGAGGCATACAATGCCACACGAATACAACAACATCATACATAAGAGCACCATCCGACTACGGATGAAACATAAACAGAAACTCAAACGACATCCACCCTGCTAGCCCAGGCTGCCGACCTGGAACCTATCCCCTGATCGAAGAAGCAGAAGAAGAACTCAATGCAAGAAAGCATCTCTCTCGCGTCATGATCATCGCACAACATGTACCTGCAACTGTTGTTGTAGTAATCTGTGAGCCACGAGGACTCAGCAATCCCATTACCATGGGTATCAAGACTAGCAAAGCTTAATGGGGAAGGAAGGGGTAAAGTGGTGAGGTTGCAGCAGCGACTAAGCATATATGGTGGCTAACATACGCAAATAAGAGCGAGAAGAGAGCAAGCGGAACGGTCGTCAACTAGTAATGATCAAGAGGTGATCCTGAACACCTACTTACGTAAAACATAACCCAGAAACCATGTTCACTTCCCGGACACCGCCGAAAAGAGACCATCACGGCTACACACGCGGTTGATGTGTTTTAATTCGGATCTGGTGTCGAGTTATCTAGAACTGGACATTAACAAATTCCCATCTACCTATAACCGCAGGCACGGCTTTCGAAAGATTATACCCTGCAGGGGTGTCCCAACTTAGCCCATGATAAGCTCTCGCGATCAACGAAGGATAAACCTTCTCCCAGGAAGACCCGATCAGACTCGGAATCCCGGTTTACAAGACATTTCGACAATGGTAAAGCAAGACCAGCAAAGCCGCCCGATGCGCCGACAATCCCGATAGGAGCTGCACATATCTCATTCTCAGGGCAACACCGGATAAGTCAAACTACGAGTAAAACCAACCCTCAAGTTTCCCCGAGGTGGCCCCGCAGGTTGCTTGGTTCGGACCAAAACTTAGACAAGCACTGGCCCGAGGGGCTAAAATAAAGATGACCCTCGGGTTGGCCGACCCAAGGGAAAGGTATAGGTGGTAGTGAGGCAAATGGTAAAACCAAGGTTGGGCCTTGCTGGAGGAGTTTTATTCAAAGCGAACTGTCTAGGGGTCCCATAAATCACCCGACCGCGTAAGGAACGCAAAATCCAAGAACATAACACCGGTATGACGGAAACTAGGGCGGCAAGAGTGGAACAAAACACCAGGCAAAAGGCCGAGTCTTCCACCCTTTATCAAGTATATAGATGCATTAATAATATAAGAGATATTGTGATATCCCAACCAAAATCCTGTCCACCATGGAGAAATCTTCAACTTCACCTGCAACTAGCAATGCTATAAGAGGGCTGAGCAAAGCGGTAACATAGCCAAACAACGGTTTTCTAGGAAGGGTGTCAAAGGTTAGAGGTTCATGGCAATTTGGGAGGCTTGATGAGCAAAAGATAGGTAACGCAGCAAAGCGATAGAACGAAGCAACTAGCATAGCAATGATAGTAGTGAGATCCAGGGTAGCGGTCATCTTGCCTGATATCCCGCAAGGAAGAAGAACGAGTCCATGAAGAAGATGAAGCCACGAAGTCGAACCACACATAGACGAACGCATCCTCACGATCGCAACGAAACGGGAACTATCGAGAAGAAGCACACAACATAGTAAACACACCACACATGAACACGGCATGATGCACAACAAGTATGATGCATGACGAAGCCACATGAAGCTACTCATGGCAAGAGATGATGCAAACAAGAGCAACACATCAAGGCAAGTTTAAATGAGGCCGGGAACAACATATAACAATTCCGGTAAGTCCTCATATGCAAATTTCGAAATTGGTCCAGATCTGAATAAACCTTATGTTCAAGTTATTAAACAACAAGTTAAGATGCACCAAGAGGATCTACACGAGATTCTAGTCAAGTTACATATAAAGTTCATTAGATTTGGAGCTACGGCCTAGAAGATATGAGCAAAACAAGTTAAACATGACATTGATGCAAAATGCACCCAAACATCAAGAAAAAACACCAAAACAAGGATGCAACATAATAATATGAAACTACATGCAATTCTAAGCAAGTTTCATATAGATCACACTCAAAACGGAGCAACGGTGCAACACATACACACTATACAAGTCATAGCATAAATCTGTCCAAAACAGCAACTAGGCATATTGCAAGCATCAAAACAACAAGCTACAGTACCACAATATAAGAACAAAAGGCATGGGCATGATGTACAGGTAAAGCATAACAAAACATGAACACTGAGCTATCTCCAGAAATCACTAGAACATGCTCAAACACACATGGTAAGATTGCAAATGATAACAGTTTCAGACATATCAGGAAATAACATCAGGTTGCAATGTTTAGAGCTATCAAACAACATGTTACAGGAACTTATCATGGCAAACAAAGGCATGGCATGAATCTACTCATTGCATATAACAAAAGACCCTTACTGACAAAGAGCCAAAAAGGATCAGAGGATATGATCGCACCCATGTAAACATGGCAAGTTATATGACAAATTCGAACATGGCAGGAACAACAATAAGTAGGCATGTTGGTGAGCTTGAACCAGTCACCACAGAGCAATACATGGCATGGCAAGGCAACCAACAGTAAGAAGGCATGTTTATGAAGCTAAGCAAGGCAAGAGCAAGTTCATAGGGTGCATGGATAACTAACTACAATCATGGAAACATTGAACTTAATGTTTACAGGCTGACAGCAACTTCATTTAGCAACTTTGGAGCAAGATATGAACAATCTACACAAGCTATAAATGAAAGCAAGGGCATGAATGGATAGAACATAACCATATGTACAAAACATCCTTACTGAAGTATCTCAAAATATGCATGGATCTCTCTGTAACATCAAGTTTACATGGCATAAAAATAACAGCAGAACAGGGACTGAAATCAGCAACAGCAAGTACCCTACTTAGCAAGCTCGATGCACTCAGCACACAAATCACAAAAATACATGGCTAGCACCTCTGGGAAGATGGCATGGCATACATCAAAACACATTAGACATCAACCTCATAGGATGCACACATCAATCATGGCAAAAATGACAAATGAGCAAGTTATAACAGTTTCAGCAGATTAACATCACATAGCACTCTTCCAACAATGATTAAGGCATCAAGATGACCTCAAATGAATATGTTGCAATGGAATGAAATGATTTACAAGTTGAGACGAACAATCTGACATATTACACGCACAAAACGGACCTACGGATGCTGAGATACGGTGCGATGAACATGGCATGATAATGCAAAAATATTCGGGACTTAGTGGAATTTATACCCCGCGAAAAACATGGACGAGGACGTGCAGCGGGACGGAGTGGTACGGGTCGGGGATGGCGTTTGGATGGCGGGCCTGGTGGATCTCATCCCGATCCCGGGCCTCGCCGGAGTTGGCCGGGGAGGTGGCCGGAGACGTCGCCGGCGGTGAGGGGGAGGCCGGAGCGCGAGGGGGACGTTCGGCGGGGAAGGATCCCGTCGGTCCTCGGCCGGATCTGGCCAAGGACGCGGCGGCGCACGCAGATCGGCTGGCGGCGGACGGAGCACCAAGCTCGGGCGGCGCCGGTGAGATGGCGTGGACGTGGAGGCGGCGCGCTGCGGCGGCGCCATGGCCGGCGGCGGGGAGGACGAGGGGCACGCCTCTCGGGCATGGGCGGAGGCACGGTCGGATCGGGCGGAGGCGGACGAGAGGGGCGGCGCGGCTGCCGGCGGCGCATGGCGCGCGAGGCGTGGAGGCCGGCGGCGACGGGCGGCGGAGGCCGGCGACTCGGCGGCGGAGCGGCGCGAGGGCGCGGGGACGGCGGGGCACGGGGTGCTCGGGCGGCGCCGGCGGGCCTGCGCGGGCCCGCGATGGGCTCCGCGGGCCGGCGGCACGGTGGCTGGCGGCGGAGGCCACGTGGCGCATGGTGGTTGGCTGCGGGCGCGGCGGCTGGACGTGTCCGGCGAGATTTGGACATGTCCGGCGGGCGAGAGAGAGGTTGATCTAGGGTTTGGGGGGAAATGATCCGGGATTTTTGGGGAGAGGGGCATATTTATAGGTAGAGGGAGCTAGGAGTGTCCAAATGAGGAGCGGTTTCCGGCCACGCGATCGTGATCGAACGACCGAGAGCATGGAGGGGAGTTAGATGGGTTTTGGGCCACTTTGGAAGGGGTGTTGGGCTGCAAAGAGAGAGGGGCTTTACGGTTACCCGGTTAACCGTTGGAGTACCAAACGAACTCCAAATGGCACGAAACTTGACATGCGGTCTACCGGTGCTATACCAAGGCCGCTTGGCAAACCTCGGTCCATTCCGAGAACGTTTAACACCCGCTCACGAAGAGAGGCAAGAAGGGGACGCCGGAGGACATAGGAGCGCCGGATTGCAAAATGAACAACGGGGAAAAGGCTCGGATGCATGAGACGAACACGAATGCAAAATGAAATGCACATGATGACAAGATATGAAATGCAGATGATGGCATGGCAAAATGCAACATGCAAGCAAATGACATGGCAAAGACGGCGAATAACTGGCGGACACCTGGCGCATCGAAACCTGGGCGTTACAACACTCCTCCACTAACAAGAGATCTCGTCCCGAGATCTTAGGACCGAGACGGAAGGGAAAAAGGGATGAGGTGAAACAAGAATTCAAGAGAAGAAGCAAAGAATCGAGAGCACTCGAGAAGAAGAGAGGAACGACGAGAATGACGAGAATCAAAAGCTCACAGAATCAGATAGACTATGAAACGACTCGTTCTAACCGGAGTGGTTAGAATGAGAAAAGAAACGAATAAGGCTGGAAGGATTTAGACAGCGCTCCGCCTGAAGATGGAAGGAAAAGAACATGAACGTGAGAGGATGGAATGATACTTGATGAACTCTTGAAGAATGAATTAAATCATGAAGAACCACCATGAAGAACTCCGTCGACAAGAAGATGATGAAAAAAATGAAGGATGAAAGAATAAGATGAGCCTTGCAATGATTTAGATGGAGGTTCCGACGAAATGGCCGAGGAAAATTGAACTCCGGAAAAGAAAAGATGAAAAGACTTGGAACTAGAATTTATTCATGAAGAACAAACTCCGAAGGAAAGGATTAATCACTCTGATGAAATAAGAATAAGATTTATTGTATGCTCATCCTTCATCAAATTAAATTGATGACAAGCAATGGATTTTGCATACTACTTATTCTTCTTGAAAAGGATAGAGAAGGGATAGCACAAAACTTGAGAAGGTCTTCAAGAACCACCGGTAGGATTGAAAGAACAAGTGGATTGCAATGATAATCAAAGAAAAAAGAATCTTGAACGAACCACCGTTAGAATTCAAAAATGACTGATGAAAAAGACTGAATCACCGGAAGAATTAGAAGAACCAATATGCTCGAGGGGATTCAGATACAAGAGAACAGGAAGAAGTCGAGCTGGTTAAAGAACACTTGAACGAAGCACCGGGATAATTAGAGGACGATAGCTGGAATGGTGGCCTCCGGTGAAAAGAAAAAGAAAACAACTCCTGACATACTCCGGATGGGTAAGTAAAGAACATCTAGCAAATGACATAAATCGAGAGGATAAAATGAAGCTAGAACCAGAAAACTTCGAGAGAACGGGCAAGATTTAGAGGAAAAACTCTTCTTCCGTCTTGAACTGACGACGAGAAACACCACCAAAATCACTGAGATACTCTGGGAGAATGAAAACCGAAAAGGTTGAGCCAACAATGAAAAGAGTTTGAAATTGATCTTGGAGAAGGCATGTGACTGAAGGAATTCATTCTTACGTCACACTTGAAAAGAATTGAGAATAACACCGGGGAATTAGAAGAGTTAGGTAAGATCCTGGGAAAAGCCCTGTGGGTCAAGGCCCACTGAAGAGATAACACCTTTGAAAAGGATTGTTGAACAGATAGATGAAGCACAAGAACAATTGAAATATTTGAATGAGGTGAAAACCTCAAATTACTTCAAACACAGACAAATCTCCTGAGATGTCTTGAGCACTCCGAAAGGATAAACTGGCGATAGGTGAACGAGCAGGGAAAAACACTTGCGCCGAGGGGAAGAATATGATCAACACCGTAAAACTTGAATTGAATCCACCGGAAAAAGAAAGGGATGAAGAATGACGAACGAGACAAGAATTCACCGATTGACATAATTGAGGAAAGACTGAAGAGGCTCCGTACGAATGAAATAGCTTCTCGAATAGATGCTCAGACTCCGGGAAGAAAAAGGGGTGGGAGGGCGGGAAAACACAGGCAACTGGAAGGGGAACCGACGAATATCTTGTAGAGAAAATACCGGTTGAAATCATTGAGGAAAGAAGGCAAAGACTTCGCATGAGTAGAAAGCATACTCGATTACGGACTCCGGCTCCGAGGTGAAAAGGGGTGGGCGGGTGGGAAAAGAACACAACTGAGGATTGAACTCAAAGATGAAGAGGCTCGAGTCAACTTGACGAGAAATGCACCGGATGCAAAGAGCTGAGGAACAACTACCGGAAAACCAACTGCGTGATCCTAAAGAAAATTTGAAGGGGAAGAGGAGTAATTCAAAACACCTACGTCAAGATTCCTCACCAGAGCCACGAAGGGACTGAGGAGTAAAAAGAATTCCTACTCTCCGATATAACTAGACTCCGAAAACAGTTTTCTTCTAGACTCAACAACGGCCAAACTACACGATCAATCAAGGGGGCTCCTAAGGTCGGTCGAGGCTGTGATACCAACTTGTCACGCCCAATATGCGACCCTATCCAAAAGGAACTCGAAGGTCCCACCAAGGATAGGCCCGCATATTGGAACGCTTTTGCAAGGTGGATATCATTACATCAACATTACATAATAGATGGGGATACATACAAGAGGCATACAATGCCACACGAATACAACAACATCATACATAAGAGCACCATCCGACTACGGATGAAACATAAACAGAAACTCAAACGACATCCACCCTGCTAGCCCAGGCTGCCGACCTGGAACCTATCCCCTGATCGAAGAAGCATAAGAAGAACTCAATGCAAGCAAGCATCGCTCTCGCGTCATGATCATCACACAACCTGTACCTGCAACTGTTGTTGTAGTAATCTGTGAGCCACGAGGACTCAGCAATCCCATTACCATGGGTATCAAGACTAGCAAAGCTTAATGGGGAAGGAAGGGGTAAAGTGGTGAGGTTGCAGCAGCGACTAAGCATATATGGTGGCTAACATACGCAAATAAGAGTGAGAAGAGAGCAAGCGGAACGGTCGTCAAGTAGCAATGATCAAGAGGTGATCCTGAACACCTACTTACGTCAAACATAACCCAGAAACCGTGTTCACTTCCCGGACACCGCCGAAAAGAGACCATCACGGCTATACACGCGGTTGATGCGTTTTAATTCGGATCTGGTGTCAAGTTATCTACAACCGGACATTAACCAATTCCCATCTGCCTATAACCGCAGGCACGGCTTTCGAAAGATTATACCCTGCAGGGGTGTCCCAACTTAGCCCATGATAAGCTCTCGCGATCAACGAAGGATAAACCTTCTCCCAGGAAGACCCAATCAGACTCGGAATCCCGGTTTACAAGACATTTCGACAATGGTGAAACAAGACCAGCAAAGCTGCCCGATGCGCCGACAATCCCGATAGGACCTGCACATATCTCGTTCTCAGGGCAACACCGGATAAGTCAAGCGACGAGTAAAACCAACCCTCAAGTTGCCCCGAGGTGGCCCCGCAGGTTGCTCGGTTCGGACCAACACTTAGACAAGCACTGGGCCGGGGGGGCTAAAATAAAGATGACCCTCAGGTTGGCTGACCCAAGGGAAAGGTATAGGTGGTGGTGAGGCAAATGGTAAAACCAAGGTTGGGCCTTGCTGGAGGAGTTTTATTCAAAGCGAACTGTCAAGGGGGTCCCATAAATCACCCGACCGCGTAAGGAACGCAAAATCTGGGAACATAACACCGGTATGACGGAAACTAGGGCGGCAAGAGTGGAACAAAACACCAGGCAAAAGGCTGAGTCTTCCACCCTTTACCAAGTATATAGATGCATTAATAATATAAGAGATATTGTGATATCCCAACCAAAATCCTGTCCACCATGGAGAAATCTTCAACTTCACCTGCAACTAGCAACGCGATAAGAGGGCTGAGCAAAGCGGTAACCTAGCCAAACAACAGTTTGCTAGGAAGGGTGTCAAAGGTTAGAGGTTCATGGCAATTTGGGAGGCTTGATGAGCAAAAGATAGGTAACGCAGCAAAGCGATAGAACGAAGCAACTAGCATAGCAATGATAGTAGTGAGATCCAGGGTAGCGGTCATCTTGCCTGATATCCCGCAAGGAAGAAGAACAAGTCCATGAAGAATATGAAGCCACGAAGTCGAACCACACGTAGACGAACGCATCTTCACGATTGCAACGAAACGGGAACTATCCAGAAGAAGCACACAACATAGTAAACACATCACACATGAACAAGGCATGATGCACAACAAGTATGATGCATGATGAAGCCACATGAAGCTACTCATGGCAAGAGATGATGCAAACAAGAGCAACACATCAAGGCAAGTTTAAATGAGGTCGGGAACAACATATAACAATTCCGGTAAGTCCTCATATGCAAATTTCGAAATTGGTCCAGATCTGAATAAACCTTATGTTCAAGTTATTAAACAACAAGTTAAGATGCACCAATAGTATCTACACGAGATTCTAGTCAAGTTACATATAAAGTTCATTAGATTTGGAGCTACGGCCTAGAAGATATGAGCAAAACAAGTTAAACATGGCATTGATGCAAAATGCACCCAAACATCAAGCAAACACACCAAAACAAGGATGCAACATGATAATATGAAACTACATGCAATTCTAAGCAAGTTTCATATAGATCACACTCAAAACAGAGCAACGGTGCAACACATACACACTATACAAGTCATAGCAACAATCTTTCCAAAACAGCAACTAGGCATATTGCAAGCATCAAAAAAACAAGCTACAGTACCACAATATAAGAACAAAAGGCATGGGAATTATGTACAGGTAAATCATAACAAAACATGAACACTAAGCTATCTCCAGAAATCACTAGAACATGCTCAAACACACATGGTAAGATTGCAAATAATAACAGTTTCAGACATATCAGGAAATAACATCAGGTTGCAATGTTTAGAGCTATCAAACAACATGTTACAGGAACTTATCATGGCAAACAAAGGCATGACATGAATCTACTCATTGCATAGAACAAAAGACCCTTACTGACAAAGAGGCAAAAAGGATCAGAGGATATGATGGCACCCATGTAAACATGGCAAGTTATATGACAGATTCGAACATGGGAGGAACAACAATAAGTATGCATGTTGGTGAGCTTGAACCACTCACCACAGAGCAATACATGGCATGGCAAGGCAACCAACAGTAAGAAGGCATGTTTATGAAGCTAAGCAAGGCAAGAGCGAGTTCATAGGGTGCATGGATAACTAACTACAATCATGGAAACATTGAACTTAATGTTAACAGCCTGACAGCAACTTCATTTAGCAACTTTGGAGCAAGATATCAACAATCTACAGCAAGCTATAAATGCAACCAAGGGCATGAATGGATAGAGCATAACCATATGTACAAAACATCCTTACTGAAGTATCTCAAAATATGCATGGATCTCTCTGCAGCATCAAGTTTACATGGCATAAAAATAACACCAGAACAGGGACTGAAATCAGCAACAGCAAGTACCCTACTTAGCAAGCTCGATGCACTTAGCACACAAATCACAAAAATACATGGCTAGCACCTCTGTAAAGATGGCATGGCATAGATCAAAACACATGTAGACATCAACCTCATAGGATGCACACATCAATCATGGAAAAAATGACAAATGAGCAAGTTATAACAGTTTCAGCAGATTAACATCACATAGCACTCTTCCAACGATGATTCAGGCATCAAGATGACTTCAAATGAATATGATGCAATGGAATTAAATGATTTACTCGTTGAGGCGAACAATTTGACATATTACACGCACAAAACGGAGCTACGGATGCAGAGATACGATGCGAACGTGGACGAGGACGTGCAGCGGGACAGAGTGGTACGGGTTGGGGACGGCGTTTGGATGGCGGGCCTGGTGGATCTCATCCCGATCCCGGGCCTCGCCGGAGTTGGCCGGGAAGGTGGCCGGAGACGTCGCCAGCGGTGAGGGGGAGGCCGGAGCGCGAGGGGGACGTTCGGCGGGGAAGGATCCCATCGGTCCTCGGCCGGATCTGGCCAAGGACGCGGCGGCGCACGCAGATCGGCTGGCGGCGGACGGAGCTCCAAGCTCGGGCGGCGCCGGTGAGATGGCGGGGACGTGGAGGCGGCGCGCTGCGGCGGTGCCATGGCCGGCGGCGGGGAGGAAGAGGGGCACGCCTCTCGGGAATGGGCGGAGGCACGGTCGGATCTGGCTGAGGCGGAGGAGAGGGGCGGCGCGGCTGCCGGCGGCACACAGCGCGCGAGGCGTGGAGGCCGGCGGCGACGGGTGGCGGGGCCGGCGACTCGGCGGTGGAGCGGCGCGAGGGCGCGGGGACGGCGGGGCGCGGGGCGCTCGGGCGGCGCCGGCGGGCCTACGCGGGCCCGCGATGGGATCCACGGGCCGGCGGCGCGGGGGCTGGCGGCGGAGGCCACGTGGCGCGCGGTGGTTGGCTGCGGGCGCGGCGGCTGGATGTGTCCGGCGAGATTTGGACATGTCCGGCGGGCAAGAGAGAGGTTGATATAGGGTTTGGGGGGAAATGATCCGATATTTTTGGGGAGAGGGGCATATTTATAGGTAGAGGGAGCTAGGAGTGTCCAAATGAGGAGCGGTTTCCGGCCACGCGATCGTGATCGAATGACCGAGAGCATGGAGGGGAGTTAGATGGGTTTTGGGCCAGTTTGGAAGGGGTGTTGGGCTGCAAAGAGAGAGGGGCTTTACGGTTACCCGGTTAATCGTTGGAGTACCAAACGACCTCCAAATGGCACGAAACTTCAAAGGCGGTCTACCGGTGCTATACCAAGGCCGCTTGGCAAACCTCGATCCATTCCGAGAACGTTTAACACCCGCTCACGAAGAGAGGCAAGAAGGGGACGCCGGAGGACATAGGAGCGCCGGATTGCAAAACGGACAACGGGGAAAAGGCTCGGATGCATGAGACGAACACGAATGCAAAATTAAATGCACATGATAACATGATATGAAATGAAGATGATGACATGGCAAAATGCAACACGCAAGCAAATGACATGGCAAAGACGGTGAATAACTGGCGGACACCTGGCGCATCGAAACCGGGCGTTACAAGGCTGGTCCTGCCAGCGGTCCTCGCGAGGTCAGTCACGCCACCCTTGGCGAGGGCCACGGTCTTCCCATCGTCCTCCACCTCTTCCTCCTCCTCGGCCATAGCCCCGGTCGTTGCGCTCGGGGCGTCGGCAGGCACGCACATATCGCACAGCCCTAGGCTCTTGGCATTCGTTGGTGTTGTGGGTGTGGAAGTCGTGGTACACGCAGTACCGGCTGCCCTTGGATGACAGGCTGATCCCTGCCTCGCTTGGTGTCTGGCTCTGCTGCAAGCACAGCAGCCCCCTTGTGCTTCACGTCCTTGACCTTGGGCTTCTTCTCTTCTGGATCGGCAGCCGAGAGCTCGAGGAGGGAGAGGCGCCCTTCCTCAGCCCTGGCACACTTGGTCGCCAAGTTGAACAGCTCCAGGGATGTGCACAGGTCTTCATGGATTGCTAGCTCCTCTTTCATCTTAATGTCACACACGCCGTCAGAGATGTCTGAGATGATGGCCTCCTCAGTCACCCTGGGGATCTTGAGGCGAGCGTTGTTGAAGCGCTGGATGTACTTTTGCAGGGTCTCTCCTGGCTGTTGCTTGATGCGGCGTAGGTCACTCATGGCCGGGGGCAGGTCGCGAGTGCCTTGGAAGTTGGCGATGAAGCGAGTGCGCATCTCGTTCCAGGAGGAAATCGTGCCAGGAGCCAGGCTTAGGAGCCAGGTGCGGGCACCGTCCTTGAGCGCCATGGGAAACCAGTTCGCCATGACCTTCTCGTCCCCGTTGGTGGCTTCGATGCCCAGCTCGTAGAGCTGTAGGAACTCCGCAGGGTCAGCCGTGCCGTCGTAGCACGGGGGCAGGTCCGGCTTGAACTTGCCCGGCCAGGCCACGCTGCGCAGCTCGGCGGTGAAGGCATGGCAGCCTGTAGTGGCCACGGGAGGCCTTTGGTGACGAAGAGTTTGATCTTGGACGTCTCCGCACGCTGCCGCCCGGAGCAGCGCAGGGTCTTGGCGTGCTGGAGCAGGAGCGCGGTCATGACGTGCTGGTGCGGGGAGCACACGGGCAGCTTCTTGGGGACGAGGGATCTCTTGGCAGCTCCTCTGTTGCTCCGCAGGCGCTGGACGGAGCGGGTCCCGTCCAGGGACCGCGCGCCTTGGGGCCAGGGCGCCTCCTTGAGGGGGAGGCGGCTGAGGCACTTCCGGAGCTGTGTTGCCCGCGCAACGAGAGGAATGGTGCAGGGGAGCCCCCTGCGGCGCTGACGAGCTCGGTGATGCGGGCAAGCCACTCCTTGTAGAGGTCGTCGATGGGACGTAGTGCAGGAGCTCTCGTGCCAGGAGCAGCGCGGCGTGCGTGTCCGCATGAGCGTGACGAGCATGCGACGACGAGCCTGCTGGAGTCAGCGACGGGGTGGCAGTGCGGCCTTCTCCTCGCACCGAAGATGCAGGGATGAGGCCTGCTGCTCGTTCCCCACCGGACCGGTGGCGGCGTGGGCGGCAGGCGACGGGGAACAGCAGGGAGGCCCTCCGACGGGGGCCGTCTGGGAGACATGGGCAGCGAGAGCAGCCCGGCGCTCGGCACGGGCTCGACGAGCATCAGACATGGATGCGACGGACGGCGAAGCACAAGATGGCGGAAGGTGTGATTCTGGCGCGCCCCTATCTGGCGCGCCAAATGTCGGATTTCGGGTTCCGGCAGACCCTTAAGGTTCGAACTATGGGGTGCGTGCGGAGATCACTCCCCCTACCGTCTCACGTCTCATCGCCTCGCAAAGGATCTAGGCTACATGAAGAACAACACAAGGGACGCAAGGTTTATACTGGTTCAGGCCACCATGGTGGTGTAATACCCTACTCTAGTGTGTGGTGTGGTGGATTGCCTCAGGGGAAGATGATGAACAATACAAGGGAACAACAGCCTCGCGAGGGATGTTCTTGCAGAGGTGATTCCTCTAGGGAAGGATTGAATCCGGATCCCTTTCTACTGTTGTGGCTAGCCCTATTTATAGAGCGAGGCCCTGGTCCTCTTCCCCAAATATTGAGTGGGAAGGGCGCCAACAATTGGCCATTTTGAAGGGGAACATCTAGTACACTTATCCTGACTAAAGTTGGTCCTCGCCTGCCAAAGACTCTGACGATGACGCCTTCCTGGGCTCCATGATGACCTCCATCCTGTCGTTCTGCTGGTCTTGGTCTCGTTGCACCGAAATGGTAGCCCTTGCTTGATACCTTGGCCTGCGCTTGCCCCCTTTGCACAAAAGGGGAAACAAGGACACTGCACAGGCCGGCGCCCGCCTGGCGCCCATCTGGCTTCGGTCGTCATGGCTTGCGTCACGGGCACCTCGTGAGGTACCCCGCCTTGATCTCTCCGCCTCCTCGCGAGCCAGCCTGACGAGGCTGCGCCTGAGGAAGCTTCCTTTCGTCCGCCCCGCGAGGCTTGGCCCCTCGCAACGGTCTTGAGCTTGTGTTGCCGAAGATGGGCCGTACTGGGCCACTCCTTGAGCCACGCTGTAGGCCGCAGGCAGGCAAGTCTCGGTACCCCTGTTCCCAGAACACCGACAGGTTTTGCCGGAACCTGATATCCAACATTTGGCGCGCCGGGTAGGGGTGCACCGGAATCTTTTCTCGGCTAGTCTACGTCCCACCGCTTCGTCTCACCCATGGCAGATGCTCGCCGAGCTCGCACCGAGCACCAGGCTGTTCTCGTAGCCCACATCGCCCAGACGGCTCCTATCGGTGGGCCCCCTCGTCGTTCTCAGTCGCCTGCCGCCCATGCCGCCACCGGCCCGACGGGGAACGAGCAGCAAGCATCCTCGCTGCATCCCTCGGTGCGGCGGGAAGGCCGCACCGCCACTCCGTTGTTGACCCCAGCTTGTTCGTCGTCTCACGCTCGTCGCGCCCCCACAGACACGCACACCACGCTGCTTCTAGCACGAGAACTCCTACACTACTGCCCCGTCGACGACCTCTACGAGGAGTCACTCGCTCGCATCACCGAGCTCGTCAGCGCCGCAGGGGGCTCTCCTTCGCAGTCCCTCTTGATGCCTCACCCTCCGTCCTACATGGATGATGCGGCTCAGGGGGTGCCTCCACCACCTCCTCCCCAAGAAGGCGCCCTGGCTCCAAGGCGCGCGGCTCCTGGATGCGACCCATCGTGTCCGACGCCCGTGCGGCAAGAAAGAAGCTATCAAGAGATCCCCGGTCCTCAAGAAGGCGCCCGCGTGCTCCCTGCACCGGCGCGGCAAGGCCGTGTCCCCGCACCGGCACTCCAAGACCCCACGTTGCCACAGGCGGCAGCGCATGAGAATCATCAAGAGCAGGCCCCAGGTCTGCAGAAAGCTCCGGTAGCCACGGCAGGCTGCCGTGCTTTCACCACCGAGCTGCGCAGCGTCGCCTGGCCCGGCAAGTTCAAGCCGGACCTGCCTCCTCGCTACGACGGCACCGCCGACCCCGTGGAGTTCCTGCAGCTCTATGAGCTGGGCATCGAGGTGGCAAGTGGGGACAAAAAGGTCATGGCGAACTGGTTTCCCATGGCACTCAAGGATGGTGCCCACACCTGGCTCCTGAACCTGCCTCCTAGTTCGATCTCCTCTAGGTATGAAATGCGTAGCCGTTTCATCACCAACTTCCAGGGCACTCGCGACCGCCCTCCGGCCGTGGGTGACCTGCGCCGCACCAAGCAGCAGGCTGGAGAGACCCTGCAGAAGTACATCCAATGCTTCAACAACGCTCGCCTCAAGATCCCTAGGGTAACAGATGAGGCCATCATCTCAGCGTTCTCTGATGGCGTCCGCGACGTCAAGATGAAGGAGTAGCTCGCCATCCACGAGGATCTGTGCACATCTCTGGAGCTGTTCAACCTGGCGACCAAGTGCACAAGAGCTGAGGTGGGACGCCTCTCCCTCCTCGAGCTTCCAGCTCCTGACCCAGAGGAGAAGAAGGCCAAGGCCAAGGACGTGAAGCACAAAGGAGCAGCCGTTCTCGCAGCAGAGCCAGACACAAAGCATGGCAGGGACCAGCCGGAGTCATCCAAGGGTAGCCGATTCTGCGCCTACCACAACCTCTACACCCACAACACCAACGAATGCCAGGGGCTCAGAGCCGTTCACGAAGGACGCATCGTTTGACGCCCCGAGCATAACGATCGGGGCTACAACCGCGGAGGAGGAAGAGGCGGAGGACGCTGGGACGACCGAGGCCCTCACCAGGAGTGATGTGACCGACCTCGCAAGGATCGCTAGCAGGACCAGCCTCGTGAGGGAGCCTGGAGGGATCAGCCTCGCGAGGACCGCCCGCAAGGCAATGTAGGTCTTCCTCCGCTTCCACCGCCAAGAAGGAATGATGACCACCACCAGGATGAGGGGCTAGGGGCTTCCTGGGCGGTGCCCAGGCCCCAGCCTCTCAGCGCATCTTCAAGCTGCTTGCTCGCGAGGTGAACGTAGTCCTCCCCAAGCTCGAGACCACGCGCCCGCTCAGATGGTCCATGTGCGCCATCACCTTCAGCTCAGCAGACCAACTCAAGTGTGCGGCCACAGCTAGCATCCTCCCAATGCTTTGTTCCCCAGCCGTCAGCAACATGCAGGTCACCAGGACCCTGATCGACGGCAGCGCAGGCCTCAACGTGCTGTCCGTCGAGATGTTCGACAACCTTCAAGTGACATATGATCAGCTCCAGCCTACCAAGCCTTTTTCCGGAGTCACTGACGGCTCCACCACGCCGATAGGGCAGGTCCGCCTCCCTGTCACTTTTGGACAGCGCAACAACTACCATACCGAGCTCATCGACTTTGACGTCGCCCATATCCGCCTGCCATACAATGCCATTCTCGGGTATCCAACCTTGGCCAAGTTCATGGCGGTGACCCACCATGGCTACAATGTCCTCAAGATGCCAGGAAGCGGCGGGGTTATCACAGTCCCCTGTGAAGAGAAGGATACGGTGTGCTCACTCGAGCGTGCCTTTCAAGTTGCATCAATTCAGGACCCAGATTGCAAGAGCGAGAACCCTCCTGAGGTAGCTCCCAAGAAGAAGAAAACATCGCCCGGCTCAAGGACTCTGGAGGTTGGCATCTCCGGAGGTGTCGCATCAAGATCTGCGCCCGTGCAAGGGACGCCTTTCTCCATCGCATAGGAAGGCACGCCCGGCGCCCACCTCGGGCAGGGCTCGGGGGCTCTCTTCTGGAGGGCCTCAGACTTTGCCAAGCTCACGAGGGAGGTGCTCGGGCACCACCTGGAGGTGTGCTTCACAGCATGTTTCCCTCAAGATGGCATGAGGCGAGGGAGACCCAACCCAGGAGTTCATTACCAAGACCACTCAGGAGCTTCAGGAATCAAGAGTCATACGCGGTGATCGCCGCCTGCCTGGCGGAGCTCCCCATCCAAGTGAGGATGGCGGGCTGCGCGTCTGCATCGACTTACCAGGGCTCAACTGGGCCGCGTCTCAGGAGCGCCTCTGGCCTTCGCGCGTGGGATGTTGCGGGGGCCCGCCGCACAGCTATGTTCGCATGCATTTTGGCCTGCTGAACGCATCTGTCGTTCATAAACGTCATCTGCAGAGCATTCTGGCAGCTCAGGAGGCCAGGCACCATGAGATCCTGGTGGAGATGGAGATGGTGCTTAGGGAACCGCCTGGGCCCCCAAAGCCTCCAGAGGCTCAGGGCTTTGGTGGCTCGTGAGGGCCGGCCTCTTCACTGTGCACCTTCAGCTACTCCAACACCCCTCCCTCTGCAACGGAATCAGGTGACATCTCCCAAGTTCACTTCAGCTGGGAGCGCCCTTAGGGTTGCATCATTCCCAGGTTGCGTGGGTCTGTCCCTGCGGCATGTATCCCTTTTGCTTATGTCTTTAGTTTACTTTGCTAGGGGGCGCCCCTCGGGCTGCATCATCCCCTAAGCCGCTCGGGCCTGACCCAGTGGCGTGTACCCCTCCTGCTTTTTATCTAAGCCGATTTGCCTTTCATGCTTAATCTGCCTACGATTATCATTTACCTCCTATCACTGGCCTACTCTCTCTCATGCAAATCGCTTGCGCGTTAAAAGGGGGAGTCCTGAGCATCGCGACTCAGGAGCTATTACTGGCTCTCCAACCCTCACCCCCTGGCCTTGACCACGGCATCGCGACCTAGCATACCAGCGGCGGCTAAGCTTGCTCGAGGGCCGGGACCTGAGGACGTAGAGCATTTGTATCTAACCATCATGTTGGTACGCATAGCCGCCCAAGGCTCAAGATCAGGCGCAACCCGCCTTGAGGTAGGGCCTCGTGAGTCCCGCCCTGGCTCACGGGTGCCCAAATA
Source organism: Triticum timopheevii (assembly GCA_963921465.1). Classification (NCBI taxonomy): domain Eukaryota; kingdom Viridiplantae; phylum Streptophyta; class Magnoliopsida; order Poales; family Poaceae; genus Triticum; species Triticum timopheevii. The sequence continues at coordinate 433,346,128 of OY997262.1, forward strand.
CACCTCGTCCAACCCTACCGTGCCAGCCACGTGTCAGGGCTGGGATGTACATGCCCCGGGGGCTCCTCCCGGAGGGGAGCCCCCTCCCACGTACCAGTGGAAGCACCATGCTCCGCGCTGGCTGACGACGCTGCCGAGGAGTGGCTATGCCCGTACACATATGGAAGCGCTATGCTCTACGCTGGTGATAAACAACTGAGGGCGGCCCATAGCCATATCAACCTCAGGGAGCCCAGAGCTCGGTGTCTGGCCTCATTGCAACACCTCTGAAAGATCGTGGATGTCGCCTAGAGGGGGGTGAATAGGCGTTTTAAAATAATTACGGTAGAGGCTTGAACAAATGCGGAATAAACCTAGCGGTTAATTTGTCAAGCACAAAACCTACAACAACTAGGCTCACCTATGTGCACCAAAAACTTATGCTAAGCAAGATAAGCAACTATGTGATAGCAAGATATATGACAAAGAACAATATGGATATCACAAAGTAAAGTGCATAAGTAAAGGGGCTCGGGTAAGAGATAACCGAGGCACGCGGAGACGATGATGTATCCCGAAGTTCACACCCTTGCGGATGCTAATCTCCGTTTGGAGCGGTGTGGAGGCACAATGCTCCCCAAGAAGCCACTAGGGCCACCGTAATCTCCTCACGCCCTCGCACAATGCAAGATGCCATGATTCCACTAAGGGACCCTTGAGGGCGGTCACCGAACCCGTACAAATGGCGACCCTTGGGGGCGGTCACCGAACCCGTACACTTTGGCAACCCTTGGGGGCGGTCACCGCTACCCGTCATATTGCTTGGGGCGATCTCCACAACCTAATTGGAGACCCCAACACTTGCCCGGAGCTTTACACCACAATGATTGAGCTCCGAACACCACCAACTAACTAGGGAGCCCAAGCACCCAAGATGAACAAGCTCAAGGGCACCAAGCACCCAAGAGTAATAAGCTTCTCAACTTGTAACTTCCACGTATCACCATGGAGAACTCAAACCGATGCACCAAATGCAATGGCAAGGGCACACGGAGTGCCCAAGTCCTTCTCTCCCAAATACCACCAAAGCAACTAATGCTAGGGAGGAAAATGAGAGGAAGAACGAAAGAAGAACACGAAGAACTCCAAGATCTAGATCCAAGGGGTTCCCCTCACTTAGAGGAGAAAGTGATTGGTGGAAACGTGGATCTAGATCTCCTCTCTCTTTTCCCTCAAGAACTAGCAAGAATCCATGGAGGGATTGAGAGTTAGCAAGCTCGAAGAAGGTCAACAATGGGGGAAGAACACGAGCTCAAAAGATATGTCTCAATGGGGAAGAAGACCCCCTTTTATAGGTGGGGAGAAAAACCAACCCTTATCCCCTCACTCAGCCCGCACGACGCGGTACTACCGCACGGAGCTGCGGTACTACCGCGGTCGGCTGCGGTACTACCACTGCAAGTTGCGGTACTACCGCATGTGCAGCACTGACCAGATGAAGGCCTGTTGCACAGGGCAATGAGCGGTAGAATCGCCGGAGCAGTACTACCGCGCGCCCCTATGGTACTACTGTAAGGCAGGCAACACTAGGCGCAGAGAAAGCACAGAAGTAAAAAATTACTTCCGTACCTACTTCCGCTGAGGAGGACCTGCGCAAAACTCCGGCACGGTACTACCGCACACGAAGAGCGGTACTACCGCGTAGGGCGCGGATGTAAAAAATTACATCCGCCCCTACTTCCACTCATGCTGCTACGTCTGGCCAGAGCCCACGGTACTACCGCACTCACGGCGCGGTACTACCGCGTAGGGCACGGATGTAAAAAATTACATCCGCCCCTACTACCGCTCGAGCAGCTGCGCCTGGCCGGAGGCCACGGTACTACCCCAACAGAGCGGTACTACCGCAAGGGCCTTTGGTACTACCGCTCCAGCGAGCAGTACTACCGCATGCTCCAGATCAGCAACACTAGGAGTCCTTCATTTTGCAGAGAAGACAACAGAGGGTAACAATAAAACCAGAACTGCCATAACTTCTGCAAATGAGCTCCGAATTGAGCAAACTCAAGCTTGTTGGATACAAGACAACGAGTAGCATCAAAACAGAGACAGGGGAGGTATGCCTAACAAGATAGGAGAGAAACCTCCAACAGAGAAGAACCGGCATACCCTCCAACATCGAAAACATCATAGAAGACGCATGTGAACTCCGTTTTCGATGAACTTGAGCTTGTCATAAAAATGACCAAACGCTCCAAAACTCACAAGGAGAAGAACCAAACAAGAACCAATAAGGATGATGCAAGGATGCAATGGTTTGAGCTCTATACGAACGATACGATCAAGCAACTCATCGAGAGCCCCCCTTGATAGTACGGCAATCGATCCTATAACCCGGTCTCCCACAACTACCATGAGACCGGTAAAATAGAAAACCTGTCAAGGGCAAACCTTTGCCTTGCACAAAGTCCACTTGAGCTAGATGATGATGATCTACTCCTCCTCAAGATGGACCACCTTTCTTGATTGTGTTGGCTCGATGAAGACTAGTTGATTGCTCCCCCATACTCCACTATGGGTGAGCCACTCTTCTGATCATCTTCACAAGTCCATTGTCACCACAATGGATGGAAAGCTTCAAGCACTTGATCTCTTCGTGATACATCACTTGAACTTGCACACCGCAACCTCACCCCACAAAGAACTCTCACGAAGACCATGGGTTAGCACACAAAGCGTAATGGACAATGCTTACCATACCATGGGACTTGATCCCTCGGTACATCTTATGCGCTTTGTGTGTTGAATCTTTTCAACTCTCTTCATTTGAATGATGTCTTGAAGGTGGACATGAAGGATCACACAATCTTATTCTTCAAGACATGCTTGCAATAAGCTCAACACTCACATGACCGATCTTTGGATAATTCCTTAATAGCACCGTGGTCATCACAAACTCTCCTTGAAACCAACACATGGACTCCAAGAAAAGCCTATGGACAAACCCTTCAAATATAACTCAAGGTAAACATTAGTCCATATAGATTGTCATCAATTACCAAAACCAAACATGGGGGCACCGCATGTTCTTTCAACCTCCCCTCGGGAGCATCACGCGAGGGGGCTGGGCACGGGGGCTGCACCCGGGCCATGCCCGAGCGCACGCCACCCAGCCAGGTCCCTCGGGCCTGGTTGTCGCGCGTCCCTCCCCGAGCGGAGCCAAGGTATGAAGGTCGTTTGAACGTTAAGGGGGACTCCTGAGCATCACAACTCAGGATCCTAACTGGTCACATAGCCCCTCACTCCTTGGTTCCATCCTAGTTTCCGGTCGGGGCTAACGGCGGTTGAGGTATGCGCGGGGCCGGGCTCTGCAGATGTAGAACACTTGACCTACCCCTACTTTCCATCCTTATTTGTTGTTTGCACGTCAAGGGGGACTCCTGAGCATCGCGACTCAGGAGCCTAACTTGTCACATGGCCCCTCACCCCTTGGTTCCGTCATGTTTTTAGGTCGGGGCTAACGGCGACTGAGGTATGCGCGGGGCCCGGCTCTGCCGATGTAAAACACAAAGCAAATAGAAATGAAATCGTATAATCTTGAAGCAAATCCAAAAGCAAATATTACAAACCATAATCGTCTCCACGATACCAAATGCAAGTTTAAACGCCTCCACGAGGCACAGTGCATGTTGCAGGGATTCAAACAGGAAAGAAGCCGCGAGGAGATCACCCTTGGGAAGCGCCGTCGTTTGCCAGGAGCCCTGCCTTCGTGGTGGTGTCGCCCCCATCAGCTCCACCTCCCGAAGCCGCGGAGTCAGCAGCACCTGCCCTGGGCGAGGTGGCAAAGGCGCGGAACTTCACCAGCAGGGCTTCCGCTCGGCCCTTCACGGCCTCAGCAGGAGCGGTGGCGAGCTCGCCGTCCACAGGCTCCAGCAGCCCGTCGAGGCTGGCGCTAGGATCACGAAGGTAAACGTGGCTGAGAACGCGTGTTAGTGCTGTAGAAGAACAGACACGAGCTTCAGCCTCGGACATAGGGCCGATGCCGTTCACGACATCCTCAAGCGCGTTAACCAAGAAGGGAAGCATCTTGGCGCGGCCGTCCTCGGCGCCAGCTAGTGGCTTCTCCAAGCCGCCCTCATAGAGCGTCTTCAGCGCCTTGCGAGACCTCTCCTCCAGACCCGCGAAGGCCACACTGTCCTCAGCCAGGACCTTCGCCTTGGCGTCCAGCTCGGCCCTCTCCGTCCTCAGCTTCTGCTCCAGCCCCTTCAGTCGGTCGCATTCAGCGGCCAGCTCAGCATCACGGTCCCTGATGGCGTCCTCCCGAGCCTTCATCTCCTCCTCCTTCACCTGGCAGCCGCGAGCCTCTTTGGCGAGCTCATTGCGCAGGCCCTGCATCTCGGCCTCCAGCGCCTTGCAGCGGTCCTGGGCGACCCCGACATCCTTTAGCGCCACATCGCAAGCGGTTGTGGCCTGGGTAGCGGCTCGTTTCTCCTCCGCAGAAGCCGCCGCAGCCCGGCTCAGCGCCGCTCGGACAGAAGCATCAGAATGAACCCAGCCAGAGATCAGCTCCAGGCGCCCAGCCACCACAGGGGAGTTGGCGCCCTGGAGGTCCTCGCACAGCTGGCCCAGCTCGATAAAGGCACGGTCCAAGATGCTAGAGGAGGCAGGGGAGTGTGGAACCAGTGGAGCAGGAGGAGGAGGCGGCAGCATGATCACGGCTTGGGAGACCGGAGGCTCCTGAGCCCGGTCAGCCTCAGTGGCAGCATCACGCGCCAGCACCTCCAGAGGCAGCGGGGCCACGGGGGTTGGCACCACGCCAGAGCCCACCACCGGGCTTCGTGAGGACGATCGGGCAGGGGAGGTGTGAGCTACACTGCCTCCCCTTCCCACCGGTGGAGGCGCAGCTGTGGCAGATGAGCCTGCCTCAGTCGGAGCCACCGTGTCCCCCTTCTTCCTCTTCGCCACAAGCGACAGCCTAACCCAATGATGGAGAACGTCAAGCTTCAGTAGCAAAAACAAGAGCAAGATAGAGTTCGAGCACTTACTGATCAGTCGCGGCGGGGTCCGCCAGTCTCTTGCCAAGCTTGAAGCCCGAAAGCCTCTTGGTCCGGGGGGCAGCTTTGGGAGGTCCAAAAGCGGGAGAAGGCGCACCAGAATGGCTGGAGCCAGCCCTAAGCGGCACCTGAACCAGAGTAACCCCCTGAGAGATCAGCACCGACCTATCCCTCTTTGGGTCGCAGGCACGTCCTCCTCCTCTCGCACGGTGATACGTCTCCAACGTATCTATAATTTATAAAGCATTCATACTATATTATTATCTGTTTTGAATGATTATGGGCTTTATTATACACTTTTATATTACTTTTGGGACTAACCTATTAACCGGAGGCCTAGCCCATATTGTTGTTTTATTGCCTATTTCAGTATTTCAAAGAAAAGGAATATCAAACGGAGTCCAAACGGAATGAAACATTCGGCAATGTGTTTTTCTGGAAGATTATCATCCTGGAGGCTTGGAGATCAAGTCAGAAGATCCTCGAGGAGCCTAGGACATAGGGGGGGCCCCCCTACTGGGCGCGCCCCCTGTCTCGTGGACCCCTCGAGCACCTCCCGTCCTACTTCTTTCGCCTATATAAGCCTACGTACCCTAAAAACATCGAAAATCAAGATAGATCGGGAGTTCCGCCGCCGCAAGCCTCTGTAGCCACCAAAAACCTCTCGGGAGCCCTTCCCGGCACCTGCCGGAGGGGGGATCCTTCACCGGTGGCCATCTTCATCATCCCGGCGCTGTCCATGATGAGGAGGGAGTAATTCACCCTCGAGGCTGAGGGTATGTACCAGTAGCTATGTGTTTGATCTCTCTCTCTCTCTCTCGTGTTCTCTCTCGTGTTCCCTCTATGGAACTATCTTGACGTATCCCGAGCTTTGCTATTGTAGTTGGATCTTATGATGTTTCTCCCCCTCTACTCTCTTGTGATGAATTGAGTTTTCCCCTTTGACGTTATCTTATCGGATTGAGTCTTTTATGAGAACACTTGTTGTATGTCTTGCCGTGCTTATCTGTGGTGACAATGGGATATCATGTGCCTCTTGATGTATGTTTTGGTGACCAACTTGCGGGTTCCGCCCATGAACCTATGCATAGGAGTTGGCACACGTTCTTGACTCTCCGGTAGAAACTTTGGGGCACTCTTTGAAGTACTTTGTGTTGGTTGAATAGATGAATCTGAGATTGTGTGATGCATATCGTATAATCATGCCCACGGATACTTGAGGTGACAATGGAGTATCTAGGTGACATTAGGGTTTTGGTTGATTTGTGTCTCAAGGTGTTATTCTAGTACGAACTCTTGAATAGATTGATCCGAAATAATAACTTTGAGGTGGTTTCCTACCCTACCATAATCTCTTTGTTCATTCTCCGCTATTAGTGTCTTTGCAGTGACTCTTTGTTGCATGTTGAGGGATTGTTATATGATCTATCTATGTTATTATTGTTGAGAGAACTTGCACTAGTGAAAGTATGAACCCTAGGCCTTGTTTCCTATCATTGCTTTACGCTCACATTTACCATTAGTTACCTTGCTGTTTTTATTATTTCAGATTACAAATACCTTTATCTACCATCTATTTTGCACCTGTATCACCATCTCTTCGCTGAACTAGTGCACCTATACAAATTACCATTGTATTGGGTGTGTTGGAGACACAAGAGACTCTTTGTTATTTGGTTGCAGGGTTGTTTGAGAGAGACCATATTCATCCTACGCCTCCTATGGATTGATAAACTTTAGGTCATCCACTTGAGGGAAATTTGCTACTGTCCTACAAACCTATGCACTTGCAGGCCCAACAACGTCTACAAGAAGAAGGTTGCGTAGTAGACATCACACGGCGCTAGCCTCGTCGTTGTCCGACAGGGTGCGGAGGTAGCTGGCCCTGCGCTAGGGGGAGGTCTCCCCTGTCCCCTCTGTGGTCGCCTCTGAGTTGTGCTACCCTTCCTCCTCGTCTTCCTCTCCTCCCTCGCGGGAACCATCAGAAGACACCTCCACTGGCACCGTCGCCCCTTGGCCCTCAGGAGGCACCGCCGGCACCAGACCGCAGCCGTCGAAGGTAGGCATGGCCTTCACCACCAGTGCCCGATCCTCGCGAAGGAACATGGGAGTGGGGACGCCCTCTAGATCCCCCTGATCTTCTCCAACCAAGAGGCGAAGGGCAGAGGCCAGTTCATCGTCAACCAAAGTAACCAGGTTCAAACGGAGCTTGTCATCGGTACCCCCAAGCTTCCATAGCGGGTGCGAGTGCGCCTGAAGGGGAGCCACTCGCTGCGTCAGGAACTCTCTCAGGAGCGTCGCCCCCGTCAGCTTCGCCACCTTCACGTTTCCTGGCTTCAAGTCGGCGTTCATCTTCTCCAGCACCGATTTCGCTCGGTTGTCATCAAGCTTCACGCGAGACCGCCCCTTGTCAGGCTGGGGCATCCTCGTGGGCAGCATCAACCAGGGGTGGATGCACCTAGCGTCCACCATGACCCACTTGCTCCGGAAGTTCTCAGCCCTCTTCCCGGTCTTCGAGATCGCGTTGGTCTTGGCATACGTGATGAACTTGGCACATGCTGAGGTGTGCTCGCTGTTGATTCGGAGGGAGAAGAAGTGGCACAGCAGCGCCACGGATGGCATCACCCCAACATGCGCCTCGCAGTAATAGGCGAAGATCGATAGAAGGAGAATGGAATTGGGATGGAGGTGAAGGGCCTACAACCTGTAATGGTAGAGGATGGCGTAGAAAAACTCAGAGAAGGGAGGCACCAGGCCGGCGATGATGGCATTCATAAAAAAGGGGTAGAAGGTGCTCCCCTTGGCCTCCGCCTCAGCGGAACAAGCCCGGAGCTCCGTCACCCCCATCTCGCTTCCCTCCACCACCGTTATCAGGCGTATGGCAGCAAGATTCTTCTCCAGCACATTGGGGGCATCAAGGGCCGGCGAGTACCAAGCCGGCGGCACGTCAGTCTTGGTCTTGCGGGGCGCCATCGCCTGCTTGAGAGGAAGGATGGAGCAGATCTGGAAATTTTGGGAGCAAGAGAGCAAGGAAGGGGATCTGAAGCAAGGCGGAGGAGAGCAATGAAAGTAAGCCTTACACAAAACCGGCCTTTTGTCAGTCGGGCAGTTGTCGAGGCAGCGTGGGGAAGCGGAGACACCCACGTCCAATCAAGTCGCCACACGTCAACCAAGGCCTCAGGCTGTTGGGGCCTGCGGCGCTCCGCACTTGCCCTTTGGCTTCGCCGCTAAGCCAAGTCCGAGCGCGCCTTGGGCCCGGGGGCTACTGTCCGTGTCCTGGATATGGGGGTATCCAGACTTGGCTGCCTGCGGTGTGGCTCATCAGTGGCCCAATACGGCCCGTCTTCATAAACCCAAGTTCAAGACCCTCGCGAGGGGCTAAGCCTCGCGGGGCGGACAACACAAGGCCTCCCCAGGGGCGGCCTCACCAGGAAGGCTCGCGAGGAGGCGGAGAGATCAAGGCAAGGAGTACCTCACGAGGTGCGCATGACGCAAGCCATGACGATCAAGACCAGGCGGGCGCCAGGCGGGCGCCGGCCAGCGCAGTGTCCTTGTTTCCTCTTTGGTGCAAAGGGGGCAAGCGCAGGTGCAGAGTACCAAGGCATCAAGCAAAGGTTTCCATATCGCTGCAACAAGACCAGGACCAGGAGGACGGCAAGATGGAGGTCACCGTGGAGCCCAAGACGGCGTCATCGCTAGTGCCTTTGGCAGTCGAAGACCACCTTTAGTCAGGATAGCTTGTATTGGATGTCCCCCTTCAAATCCCGCCATTTTGGAATCCCTTCCCGCTCAATATTTGGGAAGAGGACCAAGGCCTCTATAAATAGGACTAGCCACCACCATAGAGAGGAACGGATCCATTCGAACTAGAACCACCCACACCAGCACAACAACACCTCTCCTCGCGAGGTTGTTCTTCCCCTTGTACTGTTCCTCATTAGCCAAAGAGGCAATCCACACACCACACACTAGAGTAGGGTATTACACCACAATGGTGGCATGAACCAGTATAAATATTGTGTCCCTTGTGTTGTTCATCTGATTAGCTTAGAATCACGGCAAAGTAGTGGGCGTGGATCGGTAGGGTGAAGATCTTCGCGTGCACCCCAGAGTTTGAACCTTAAGGGTTTTGCCGAAACCTGAACCGACACATTCAGAGAAGAGGCAAGGATTAATCAAGATGTTACCCATACAACGGTGTTTGGATAGCTGACCAAAATGATCCATCAGGAGCAACTTATAAAATAAGTCTCACAATTTCCTCCAGGAAGAATGGTTATCCTTGTAAAAGAAATTATAATGATAGGTCCCCCAGCCAGTGATGCTAGGCATGACATCATATTACCGGGTCATCAAAGGACCAATATCATAACTCCTGGAAAGTTGTCCCAACCATCATATCTGACCGAGATTCAAATCCGATTGGTTTCATGATACCTCAGACTCAGGATGTCCGAGAAGAAAAGGTGCAACACAGATTGATGAAATGCCATTGCAAGATTATCGGGAAATGAACTATGGGAGCGGGTTCCTGAAACAATAGTTAATCGTTAAACCAAGGAGGGGATTAGGAGGTGGCTAATGGGCTCAACGACAATTCATCGAGAATTCCAAACGAATAGATTTCCACAATAATGTGAACACAAAGATGACACTTGTCAATTTCAAATGATATAATGTTGTATGGTCGAGGAAAACATACACCATCAATCATTAGTTGAAAGGTGTGCCCGAAATATGACCTTAGGAAGAAAGATCAATGTTAGAGTGACGATTCAATAACCAACAGTCTAAGAACAAATTGTCGATCGTTAACTTCAAAGCAATAGGGTTACTAGAAGTACAGAACTCAAGCAGCATCGTTAGCATATTGGTATCCCGGTTAAAAACAACACGGGGACCAAGGAAGAATGGTGATGGTGAGAAGTATCATCATACCGAGAATTTCTAAGAGGTGGAGCAATCCTGGCAACATCCTTGACAAAAGGGACAGTAATACTTCAAGGTAGAACATAACACAAACTAAATGGCAAGTTGCATCCTTAACAAGAACAAGTTTGTGATGAAAGAGAGGTAAAGATGTTGTCGTTGATAGTAGAAATCATCGAGGGCAAGGAGGGTATTTCTCATCATGAACACAGTTGACATCTCGAAAGAAGTCAACGTGTTGAAGGTGATCCGACACATTTGCCAGGAGGTTTCAAGAGGATGCAATCAAACAACAATGGCAACAAGCAAGGAAATGACGAAGTGGCAAGTTATAGGATCAATATATAAGATGCAAGCTCGGAACCAAAGTTGCCTTTCAATACAAGTGACATGATGTTGAAAGCTCGACGTAAGTCATGCTCACACACTGAAGAATTCGTGAACCAGAGAAGGACGAGGTAGCACAGTTAAAGATAGCAAGATCAAGATGCTGTCGATAGTCTAGGAATGACCAGATTGGGTTCAGAATTTCCCAGTAAAAATACTAGGGGTATCTAATTTGTAGTGCGGAATAATTTCACTAGTCGGTGTCCTGAGTTGACAACAACCCAGAACCCGTAGTGTAATTACGACAAGGAAAGACATTACTTCAACAAAGTTAGTAAGATGTGGTGCCATGGTACGACATCTCCGAGATACGAGGGGGTAATACTCGAAGGTAGAACATGATAGAAGTAGAACCGGGTCATTGACCTATGACAGTACATACTTCAACCTTGCCAAAAATAGACAAGGCACTGGAATGAATTCCCATCAGATATATCAGATCAGGTCAGCATGGTCGGATCCATAACTATAAGGAATCAATTTCAAGAATACCGAAAGAATCATATAGCTGGATAATCATTTTGCAAGAAGCTTCCGAGACGGTCTACATCATTTTCATGGACATGAACACAAAGTTCAAGGTCGACTCCCACTTCTTTAATGCATATCATTTCATCCACCTCTCCCTTTGATAAAACTGTAGTGTTGGAATTATATCTGGTAGAACACCGGAAGAGTATGACTTGTGAAAACTTTTGGGTTCTCACGGATTAGGGGAAGGCATAGGTTCAACCCATTGGGCATCTTAGTAACATATACCACAAGTTTCAAAAGTAATACACAAGCTCGAAAGTAGAGCATGGTTGTCCAAGCAGATGATACAATTTACCAAAGGCACTATGTATCAGGGGAAGAACTCACAAGGTGATTGAATATGAAGTACACTGTCGGATAACAATCCAACAATGGATCGGGTGATCCACAACAGAGCTGATGTGAGTATCGGTACTCACTCAGAGGAAGAAAGAATGCAGAGGCATCACATTCAAGAATCACCTGATTAGTCTGATGCTTAAATAGAAAGAAATTATGGTTTCCAAAAAGAAGGATCAGAAGCAGACGCTCTGATCAAGGATGGATAAGTTCAAAACACTTAGTTGGACAATCGATAAAGGTTTGAATTGCCAAGAACCAACTCATGTCCGGAATGACGCCTGAGCTAGAAAGATAATTTTAAAAAGGATAACCTGATGACTGCGTGCGTATGCACACATTGAATCAATAGGCCCAAAATGACTAAGACAAGGGATGTTATCAAGGACTACTAGCCATATGGAATTAACCATAATGGAAGCAGGCAAGAATTTCAAGAGCAATAGGCTGTTGAGGATTTTCGGAAGATCGAATGGTATTTCGAAGACTTTTGTGAAACACATGATCAACCGGGGATGAACAGATCCTCGATAAGTTGTGAGGAATTATTCGTAGGTGTAATCATGCAGAAAAGAGCTGCAAGGCAGTAAGCACAAAGGATTCCCGGAATAGCGGGTAGTTCAGGGTATCTTGTACTAACAAGAGTAATCGAGAATGAAGGTATGGATGGCAAGTATAAGTAGCTATCCATACGGATATATCGGTGATGCGGGTTTGCAAAAACGACGGGCACAAAGTCTCGAGAAAACATCAGAGGGTATCTTCGCAAGCTTCTGGTGCAGTAGGCGATCATCTGTTATAAGGGGCTCTCCGGGAGGAAGTAGTTACGAGAACCTAGAGTTAGAGTTAGTAAAACCATTTAACCCGAGTAGAAGAGATATAAGAGTCCTAGAGTATAAACGAGGAATAAAAGATCCTAATACTACCCAATGGTGATGTGGGCCCGTAAGCCACACAACCATGTTAGTAAAAGTTTAGCAATGACTAGACTCAACTTCGGCCAAGGAGTTGGAAAGGAGGATTCCTACAGGCGATCGGCTCTAATACCAACTTTACCCGACATGCTCGATCACTCTGGCCGAGCACACTTTCCTGGGTCATGTCCTGCCTCGGGAGATCAACACGTCGCAGCCCTATCTAGGCCTAAAAGAGAGGTCAACACGCCGGTCTAAATCCTATGCGTGCAGGGGTCTGGGCCCATCGCCCATTGCATACCTACACGTTGCGAGGGCGGCCGGTGAGCAGACCTAGCCTTCCTTATACAAGGACAGGCGTTCCAGTCCAACCTGCGCGCGCCGCTCAGTCGCTGACGTCTAGAAGGCTTCGGCTGATACCACGACGTCGGTTGCCCATATCTTGTCCCATGTGGAGGTTAGTGCGTATAAGGTCAACGACCCAACTCAGATCAAATACCAAGATCTCGTTAATCGTGTTAATTTATGTAACCGCAGACGCCGACCAGGGTCAGGCCCACCTGTCTCCTAGGTGGTCCCAACCTGCCCTGTCGCTCCGCCACAAAGTAACAGTCGGGGGCCATCGGGAACCCAGGCCCACCTCTATCGGGATGGAGCCACCTGTCCTTTCAGCCCCCACATCAGAATCACTTGCGGGTACTCTACGAGCCGACCCGACTTTAGTCACCATCTATATAGTATGTATGTATAGTATAGTATATACCCGTGATCACCTCCCGAGTGATCACGGCCCGATAGTATAGCAAGGCAGACTGACAAGAATGTAGGGCCTCTAATGATAAACTAGCATCCTATACTAAGCATTTAGGATTGCGGGTAAGGTATCAACAACTGTAGCAACAATGACAGGCTATGCATCAGAATAGGATTAACGAAAAGCAGTAACATGCTACACTAATCTAATACAAGCAGTATAGAGAAGAATAGGCGATACCTAGTGATCAAGGGGGGGGGCTTGCCTAGTTGCTCTAGCAAGAAGGACGAGTCATCAACACCGTAGTCGAACTGGAGGTCACCGGCATTCTCGGGGTCTACCAGAAAGAAATAACGGAGAGGGAACACAATAAATAACAGAGCAAACAAAGCATCACAAAGCATAACAAGGCAATACACGGTGTTCGGTGTAGCCCTAACGCGGTAGTAGGTGATACCGGTGAAGGGGGAAAACATCCGCGAAAGTATCCCTGGTGTTTCGCATTTTTGGACAGATGAACCGGAGGTGAAATGTTGTAGGTTCGCTATGCTAGGGACGCGTGGCGGATGAACGGGCTGTGTATCCGGATTTGGCTCGTCGTTCTAAGAAACTTTCATGTACAAAGTTTTTCCATCCGAGTTACGGATTATTTTACATTAATTTTAAAGTTTTAAATCATTTTCTAAATTATTAATTCGAAATTAAATAGTAAATGCTAAATGTACCCAGCCTTATGTACAAAGCAGTGTACACAGGGGCTGGCATGTGGGCCAGGGGGACCGAGTTGACCAGTCAGTGTTTGACTCGTCAACAGGGGGTGGGGCCCTCCTGTCATTGAGAAATTAGGCTAATCAGGGTTTAATTAAGTTAACTAATGATTAGGTTAATCAAATTAGGATTAATTAAGTTAGTTAAGTCTTTAATTAATTAATTAATATATTTTTATAATTCTTTTTTTAACGTTCTAGGGGCGCGGGCCCCTCGTGTCATAGGCACAGGGGCCTTAACGGGGCGGGCGAGAGGGTCTGGCGCCCGTGCCCGAGCCCATAGCCTGCCCGGGCAACAGGGGAGCCGGGCGTGAGCTCCAACGGCCAGGGTTCACACCGGCGCTGGTCGGAACACGGTGGCGGGGTAGAGGGGATGTGGCCGGCGGCGACTGGCTAGCACGGGCGGGCAGCGGCGGCAAGTGGGTGCAGGAGGCGGCTGCGCAGAAGGGCAAGCACGGAGGGTCGCGAGGCTGCACAGCAACGGCGGAGCGGGTGTGACCGGTGCGGGGCCATGGCGAGCACGTGCAAGAGCAAGGCGAGGCGAGGGCATCACGGCATGGCCAGGGCCGGACGGGCACGGCGTCAGGCGCGCGGGCGCGTCGCGCGCGCGGCGAGGCAACTCAGGAAGGGCGAGAACGGCGCACCGAGGCCAGGGGCGGATGCGGCATGCTGCGGGGACTCCAGAAGCAGAGAGGGAGGGGAGACGGTGGCTCACAGGGGACTGGTCGGGGAGGGCAACAGGCTCAGGGTGGTTCCGGCGAGGCAGATCGACGACGGGGCGAGGTGGCGGCGACGGCGAACGGCGTTGGTGTCCGGGCTTGGTTGGAGAAGAGGTCGAGGATGGGGACTCGCAGGAGCCATGGCGATGATTGTCTTCGGGAGGAAGCAGAGGCGCCAGGAGGCCGGTCGGGGAGGAGGGTTGAGGAGGCAGGTGCCGGCGACGGCAGGGCAGCGGCGACGATCGGCGTGGCGACGTGGCTCCGACGATGGAGAAGCACGAGGAGGTCCAGCGACGAGGTGGTCGACAACGACAAGGTAGGGACAGGCGGCGTCGGTTGCTGTGGCGACGGTGACGGCACACTCCTGATCCAGATCAGGACCGAGAGGAGGGGGCGCGAGGGGAGAGTGGGGGATTGGGAGGAGAAGTGGGACGGTTAGGGTTTCGGTCGGGTGGACCGGGGGGTTTAGTAGGCTGGGGCGCGGGGTGGGCCGGCCTGGTCGCTAGGCCAACTGGGCCGTGGCCCGGGGTGGGGGGGTTCTTTGTTTTTCGTTTTATCTTTTGTTTACATTTCCTGTTAATTAGTTTTGCTATTTTATTTACTACTCATTTTAGTTTTGTTCATTATAAAAACAGCACCTAATGTAGTATTACTAGTTATACCTCTGCCAATTCTAGTTAGGCATTTAATAAAAACAGTTTGTAATCTTATAACTTGAAAAGGTATTTAATTAATTGTTCTAGTTATTGTTTTGGTTAATTTAGAGTATTTAAACATTTTATAAAAATGTGGTTTCTCCACCATTACTACTTATGTTTTATTTGTCACATTTAGAACATTTTTAGTTTTAATGTTTGAAAACTTTTATCGTTTAACTAAAGTTCTAAATTTGAATTGGTTTTAAACTAACGCGAGATTAACAACAGTAATCGAGGTGACCTGGCATCATTAGCGGGGAATTACTATAGCTCAACTATCTGGGCGTCACAATTTGCGTGTATGATTTGAAGTGCTCGTTTATGTCGAGCACTTGTATTCGAGCCATCGAGGCCCCTGGCTTGTAATATGATGCTTGTATGACTTATTTTATTTTTAGAGTTGTGTTGTGATATCTTCCCGTGAGTCCCTGATCTTGATTGTACACATTTGCCTGTATGATTAGTGTACGATTGAATTAGGGGCGTCACAGCATCATGGTTGGGTGTTGATTAGGCAAGAGATTGAAACGGTTTTGCATGCAATTATAAATGCGGGCCTGCATGGACAGCTCAAACGACATCTAATAACTAGCGAATCAATGTTGATTTTCCTTCCATTTAAAACAGTGTTGTGATTGGAGGTTTCCTAGTCGAGGGGCTCCTACTCATCCAATCTCTAGCCAACTAGGTCGCGCTGCTCTTCCTAATATGACTTACACACCAGACGGAGGGAGTACTACTATTTGTACTAGCTTCACATGCTTCGCGCGTCGGGCGGGTGTTTTTACTGTAGCTGTGAATCCCACCATCCAGGTCCTCGGATGAGTCCAGCAGAAATTGCATTCTGATGTTTGGGTTCAAACTTCCAAAACTGTTGCACTATCTCTACGTCTACATATACGTAATACAACAAGTTTTAAACTTGAGACCAGGCATCCACCCTCACAAAGAACACTTTTTAACCTAGCATAGACTCCATGAAATTTGGCCATGGTGTGAGGTGGGCCATATGTTAATGTGTTTGTTGTACTTAACTAGCACCTCGAATCCTCGATATATAGTAGGGTGGCATGGGCCAGAACAAGCATTCACGTACAGGAGTACGACACATGCCACCAGCAGGACTTCCATCTGACACCATATTTCTTGGAGTCCGTGCTAAAGCTATCTCTTCAACCTCCAGCCTCATTTCTCTAACTCAGCCATTGTGCGGCGGGCGAGGTGGGGTTTTGCCAATAGTCGGTTTCCTCAACTGCAGTCCCATGTGGGACATCCAGCATCCAGGTCATGTCATGCAAGAAAATGGAGTGCTAGTTGAAGCCACGTGATGTGCATCTTGGGTTAAACTGTAAATAGAATATTACTCTTGAGTAACTCCAAAAGCGGCCACCGAAGATCTTTATTGGATTTGTTTTTCATCACCAGCATGTCGAGGTGAAAGATGTGCATGTTCAGTGGGTCATCTTGCGTTTTCACTGACATGTGGGACCGCATGTGAGCAAACAAACGATGGGCTCCGCTTGTCTGCTAGCTGGCTAAGAAGAGAGAGAGAGGAGGGCTGAGGGCAGACTCCAGGAAATTTGTTCTATGTAACTAGCAACTCGATATTGGCTCGATATAGTGGGGTTGCATGGGCCATAACTAGCATTCACATCTAGCAGTACGGCACACGCCACCCACACGAGTCCCATCTAACACCAATTTTCTTGGAGTCTGTGTTATAGCCATCTCTTCTCCCTCCTGTTTTCTCCGCCATCATGCGGTGGGCGTGGTGGGGGTTTGCCGATAGTTAGTTTGCTCAACTGCGGTCCCACTCGTAAGTGAAAATGCAACACAACACACATTCCCCTTGAGTGGCGTGCCAGACCAACCGTGTGGGGGTGCGACACGAACACGGCAGGCTTTTCCTTTTGAACTTGTAACTTGTAAAATTTGGTTCTGCTCCATGGCGAGACCGATAGATAGAAATAACGATTTTCCCTAGAGTAATGAGAAGTTTGGTTCTGGCGCGGTTCATGCATTGAGTACATACAAAAATTATGAAGTTGATGTGAAAGGTAGGATAATTACTAGTAGTACAATATATTACTACATGGATTTGACAGAAAGATATAAATACATACAGATCCATCAACGACATCCTGACGCCCTAGTGTGCCGGGTCACCAACCGGCGTGTCAGGAGCAGCGGTGTTGGCAGCAAGCTCAACGTGCTTCTGAACAATGCCGTCCAAGGTTGCCCTGCGGTCCAAGAAGGCCATCGACCTATCGTCCTCCTCTTGCATGTAGTAGTCCTTGTGGACAATTTGCATGTAGACGTGGGTGATTATGTCGACGGTGTCTTGCTGGACCAGGCACTGCGCGGCGAGCGCGACCTCGTGGTGGACATTCTACGGCACGACGGCGGGCAGTCATAGGGCCACCAGTGCGTCGAAGAGGTTGTCACCATAGAGGTCGTTGAGGGTGGCGAGCATCGCACAGCCTGGGCACGTGGGCTGGAGGCATACGTCAAGGTCGTCTGTGAGCTTCTTGACGATGGTGAACTTCTCGAGGAAGCCAATGAGGACCTCATCGAACAAGGAGACGAAGCTATTGTCCAAGCAGACTCTCGCCTTGGTGGCCTCAAGCACGACCTGGAGACGTTCCTCGGTGCCGGGTCGTAGGCCGGTGTCGTGGACCATTTGGCACAACCGGCTGATGCTCGCACTCATCGCCTCCATGGGTCTAGCTTTTAGTCAATTGATCTTGCGATTGGAGTGATCACTCTTGCCCTTGGTTGGGGTGCGTAAGTGCGTAGGATTTCATAGATTTGACTAGCAGGGAGCCTTTATATAAGAAGTGCAGACTATGTTGCATTCGGACGCAACTTCATTGACTTACTGCACCTGCCTTTGGTGTATGACAGGTGGCTGGCCCACCTGTCATACAACCAAAGGCAGGTGCAGTAGAGGGCCAAGGAGTAGAGGGCCAAGGAGTAGATGGCCAACACACACATGAATGCAACAGACTGAGCTCCGGTGCCTTGACTGCACCTGCCTTTGGCTGTATGACAGGTGGGCCAGCCACCCGTCGGGCCCACCTGTCATACACCCAAATGCAGGTGCAGTAAGTCAGTGAAGTTGCGTCCCCCTCCGTGTCGGTGCAGTATAGTCATCTCACCGGACCTCTAGTTGGGGCCAAATGAGAGAACTTTGATGTTTACTGGTTTATTGGTCCCCTTTGCATTTTGCGCAAAGTTTTGACCTTTGACTTAACTAATAAAATGTTAATGCATGTAACCAAAAATGTTGTGCTAAGTAGTCTCAAGTCATTGGATGCACACGCACCCCATGTCTCATATTGGGTGATTTCTTTTTTCTTGGCAAAAAAACAGGGAACGAGGTGGGTATTTAATGCACCACGCCTAAAAGTTTTGGGATTACTAGTATTTGGTTTTCGTAACGTGACTAATGCACCAGTACGGAGGGAGTACAATAGTAGTCTTTGATTGCAGTTTTTTGTTGGTAGCTTACCAAGCTGAGCGCTCGGTGAGTATAATAGTACTCTAATTGATGAGACTTCAGATTTGAGCCATCTACCAGAAGGAATAAAACAATACACCATGTATTTATTTACAGAGGGAGTAGTATATTTTTTGTGACATGCATTACTAGGCTAGCCATTACTAGATATTGCTAGTCAAATACTAAATCCAGACGGCCGTGGGATGGCAATGGGGACAATCCCCTATGGGGACCCCAAGAACATCCACATCCCCATCTATTCCCCATAATCCGATCCCCATCCTCGTTTACCTGACTGCGGATGAAATTCCCCCATACCCATGCCCCACTGGCTAATGGCACTACAAAAAAAAGACACATCCGTGACATTTTGGGCCGAACGAAAAAAAATTCTGTCATACATATGACACTTCTATGACGATAATTGTGACAAAACCCGGTATGATCATAGATGTGGTGGGCTCCTACTTCTATGACAAAAAATCATGACAGAAAATGGGCTTTTCGTACTGGGCGGGCCGGAGACGCAGCTGCATGACATTCTTTGGGCCGTCCATGACGGAAAAAACCATGGTAGAAGCGAGGGGGAGGAAAATTTCAGGGAGTTGTCGGTTACGGTGGGAGGTCGGGGGCGGAGCGATGCGCGTTTCTCTCGTACATACGCGTGTGTGCGTGAGGCGTTGGCTCTAACTGAAGCCGAGCAAGGCGTTGGGCTCTAACTGAACCCGAGCGATTGCACTACAGGCTACGCGTTACTGAACCTGAGCGATCGATCGATGGCTATTAACTGAACCCGATGGAGCGATTCCTTCACTAGTGCTGGTAACTGAAGCCGATCGATGCTGCCTCTGGGATGAACAGTGAGCGTTGCGGGGGGGGTGGATGAACAGTGAGCGGTGGCGTTGCCTCTGGATGAACAGGAACCCGTGGTGTGGAGGGCTGGATGAACAGTAGACGGTGGAGGGGTGGCCGTGGAGGGGTGGTTGAATAGGACCCCATGGTGTGGAGGGCTGGATGAACAGTAGACGGTGGAGGGGTGGCCGTGGAGGGGTGGTTAATCAGTAGCCGGTGGAGTAGCGCGCGGTGGCGGCTGGATGAACAGGAGCCCGTGGAGGCTGGAGGAGGTCGACGGTAGCCCGTGGAGGCTGGAGGAGGTCGACGATGGAGATGAACAGTATCCCGTGGAGTCCCGTTTTGCGGTACGCCACACCCCTCCCCCCCCCCCCCCCTGTTTCGACCGTAGCGCTCCAACACAAGTCCGTTTTATCCGTTTTGTTGTACGCCACACCCCTCCCAATCAACAGGACCCCTATTTCGACCATAGGAGGTCCGTTTCGTCCGTTTTGCGGTACGCCACACCCCTCCCGATCAACAGGACCCCCGTTTCGACCATAGGAGGACCGTTTCCTCCGTTCTGCGGTACGCCAGGCCTCGTTTCCATCGCCTGTTCCATCAAAGCCGGTTGCCTCCAACGCGTTCCGTTGCCTCCTGATGAACACGACGCATTCTGTTGCCTCCCCATGAACACAACGCATTCCGTTGCCTCCCCATGAACACAACGCATTCCGTTGCCTCCCCATGAACATGGTGCATTTTGTTGCCTCCCCATGAACATGAGCCCTCGCCGTACGTATGCGCGACTAGGCGTTCGAGACCCCGCCCATATGTACACATACGTGGTCGTATTTTCTTTCTTGCACCCTGGCCGCTGTACATACGTGTACATGCTACGTGCGCGCCTCTACTATGACACGTACGCGCCTCTACTACGACACATGCGCGCCTCTACATCGACCAGTATATATGTACGTACAAGTTCGCGACCAGAATGACAATGCTACGTACGCTTCGACCAGGTGGGTCCCGACTGTCAGGCAGTTCCTTGCGTGCGAAAATGTAGCTCGTGGGTCCCAACAGTCGGAGGGGTGAATCGTTTTTTTTTTGCCCAGACGCACTTCCTTTGCATGCGAAGATGTAGCTGGTGGGTCCCAGCAGTCAGGGGGGCGAATCGTTTTTTTGCTCGGACGCACTTCCTTGCATGCGAAGATGTAGCTGTTGGGTCCCAGCAGTCGGGGGGCGAATCGTTATTTGTTTTTTGCCCGGACGCACTTCCTTGCATGCGAAGGTGTAGCTGGTGGGTCCCAGCAGTCGGGGGGAAACGTTTTTTCGCTAAATATGGTGGCCCGTCTGGTGGGTCCCCGCTGTCAAGTGGAGGAATAATTATTTTGCGTGTAATAAGGAGGCACTTCCTTGCTGCGGCCATGGACCCAGCTGTCAGCCTCTCCACGTACAGTCCACGTCCGATGGAAGCCATTCCTTGACCACGTTGACCACGCCGCGCCAAGAGCACCAAGGCGATGGACGACGGCGAGGCCTAGGAAGGGGACGACACGGAGTCGGGGAAGACGCGGCAGTGGATGCCCACGCGTAGAGGAGTACGAGGGTTCACTGGTTCGCTGCGGTGTGAGGCTGCCATCGCCACAGAATAACAGGGGGTGTGGGTGAGTAGAGGGATGGCCTGGCCAGCGGTGGGAGTAGTAGGAGGCGGTGATGCCTCCGTCGCATCGCAGCCGGCCACGGGAGGCAGGAGCACGAGGCACGGCCAGCGCTGGTTTGGGCGGCTGGAGCACGAAGACCAGAGGTTGAAGAAGCACTACGGCCATTGGATGGACATCGTACAGTCACTGGAGCTAGAATCGTGCATATTGAGTAAGTTGACAAAGCCCTCCGTCCCTGTCAACTTAGTAGGCCCACAAGTCAGCCTGCCACTATACTGGGTCCCAGCTAACAGGGGGAGTATTCATTTTTTTGTGCGTAATAAGGAGGCACTTCCTTGTGTACGAAGATATAACTGGTGGGTCCGAGCTGTCAGAGTCGGCCACGGGGAGGAGGGAGCAGGCAGTCCCACCCGCGCTTGTTTGAGCGGATGGAGCAGGAAGAGCAGAGATTGAAGAAGCACGACGGCCGTTCGATGGCCATCCAACAGTCACTGCTTGTGCGTCAACCTTTTTTTTAGGAAAGCCTCAAATCTGTGGAAAACAGCATACAGCCCATCTGCCATTATTTTTAATAATTTATAGCCCATTTGCTAATTCTTAAGGTTTTTTTTGGAGCCCATATTCTTTTTGTTAGCTTTACAGCCCATATTGTGGCCACGGTTAAAAACTTATACAAAATTTTGCATATTGCGGTGCGGTCCGAACTGTTTTTAATCCCGAAATTTCGACTCACATTCAAACTGATTTTAAAAATAAATGTATATCAATATAAAGTCCAATAAATTCTCCACGCATAAAAATTAATGTAATTTAAAATCTTGAAATGAAAAAAAAAGATATTTGAAACTAACTGCCGGTTTGATGTGTTTTAAAAATGTACAGCCCATTTCTCATTACTAATGGGCCATTTTCTCGGCCAGCCGAATGAAAGCTCTCCTCGTCTTGAAAGATTTGCAGCCCAACAGGCCTGACAAAGCGACTTACTTGGCAAATCACAAAAAAACTAGGTTGTGGCCATGGACCCAGCGGTCAGCCTCTACACGTACAGTACTCTCCCGATGGAATGTCGTTGACCACATTGACCACACCGCGCCGAGAGCACCAAGGCGGTGGACGACGACGAGGCCTAGGAAGGGGACGACATGGAGCCGGGGAAGACGCGGTAGTGGATGCCCACGTGGAGAGGAGTACCAGGGTTCACTGGTTCGGCTGCGGTGTGAGGCTGCCGTCGCCGCAGGACCTGGCTAGCGATGGGAGTAGTAGGGGGCGATGAGGCCTCAACGGCAGCACAGCCAGCCACTGGAGGCAGGAGCAGGCGGTCTCCCCGGCACTGGTTTGGGCTGCTAGAATCGTTTGTTGTCTAAGTTGACAAGCCCTGCATACGCGTCAACATAGTAGGCCCACAGGTCAGCCTCCCAACCGGTGCGCCCCAGATGTCAGTGGGAGGAATCATTTTTTTCGCGTAATAAGGAGGTAGTTGATTGCGTGCGGCCAGGCCAGCGGATGGAGTAGGGTGGGACGGGGAAGCCTGCGCGGCATCACAGCGGGCCACAAGAGGAGGGAGCAGGCAGTCCCGCCGGCGCTAGTTTAGGCGGCTGGAGCACGAAGATTAGAGATTGAAGAAGCACGGTGGCTAGAATCGTGTGTTCACTGACAAAGCCTTGCGTAAACAAGTCAGCCTTGAAATCTGTGGCGTGTACAACCCATTTGCTATTATTTTCATAATTTTTACTCATTTTATAATTCATATGGAATTTATTGCAACCCGTTTTCCATTTTTAGAATTGCCGGCCATTTTCTGGTCAGTACCAGGGTCAAAAAATTAACTAAATATGTGGGAAATTTTTGCTGGGGAACAAAATATTCTTAATCCAAAAATTAATAGCCATACTAAAACAAATTTAAAAATAAGTTAGTACTATGTCATGTTAAATCCAATGAAATACGTATAAGATATCAGTGAAGAACAAAATTTAAAAAAAAATATCCCATTTGCTCGTCTTGAAAGATTTGCAGCCCAGTAATTCGGAGAAAACAAATAGGCCTAGCTTGGGTATTCTTCAAAAAGAAATACTGGGCTACCTATTTTCCCAAAGAACTGGTGCATGAGCATTTAGCTTTATTTATTTATTTACTTATTTATGTTTAGGGGACCATGAGCATGTACCTGGGCCGGATTCATGTGAGAGCGTCCCTTCCAGTTAATTATGGGCTTCTCTATTGGGCCTTCATCAGTGGGCTGCATGTTATCAACAAGTGGAAAATGTGTTCCGTACAAAAAATAGTATGAGCTACGTACGGTACGGGGCACTAAAGGATCGAACCGTGCAACAACTTCCAAAACATTGTGTTTTTCGTTCTAACAACACATTTATATTCAACCAACAGATGAAATATACTACTGATTGTACATTGAAAACAGCAGCAGCAGCAACCAGGACTGGGGGTGCAATAGAAGCAGTAAGCAGGCCAGAAGAGTGAAGACGCAGCTCTCTCTTCCAAACCAAACATCAGCCATCATTACAAAAGAGCTACCAAAAAAGAACAAGTGTATGCATCAAACTAAATAAAGATCCTACTACACCAAGTGTACGCATCTAACTAACTGGCTCAGTTAGACGTTACTATTTATTAAGTTGTGGAGATTGGCTGACGGCTTGAACCAGATGGGTGCCTGACGGGGGAAACCCCAGCCAGCAGGTCGAAGTCTGATACTTGCAACCCTCTCTCCTACTTTGGGCTGCAGAGCGTGGCGGCACATATCAGGGTATGGTGCATGCATGGACGCATGGTACGCTGTGTACACACAGTTTTGCCTGATGAACGAAACCACTGCCATCATGATCCTTGCCGTCGGTTATCTCCTGGTTAATCGGATAATTCAGTCCAACAAACAGAGAGCGTGTGCCAAGGCTACTTACCAGCCTCCAATCAAAAATTCCTGAAGGCCCAGAATTGCTGGGATCCTACTCAAAGACCTTGCAGTGACTGTGATTGTATTTCGTGAAACAACACGTCCGGTACGTGCGAACGATCATCAATCTTTCGCCATCGTCTGATCGAGCCAGGAACCACCTGCAACTGCCATGTCGCTTTTCTTTGAAAGGTTCTGGGATTAGGAAGGGTAGGGACACCAGGCGGCCTACAACATCATATCAAGTTGGAGTCAAATAAAAAAGGGCTCTTGATTTAGTCAATATTAAGAACAGCATGTTATGAGCATGAATATTTTTTCAGTAAATGTTGACAGTAATATAAGCAAGCCATCATGATATCATAGGAAAGTAACATACTATTGTAACAGCCGTTTGTAGCGATGACTGGAGTAGGCCAGCAATACATCCAGCCATAGAAGGAGTCGACAGCGTAAATGAAGCCCTTGTGTTCAATGGCATCAGAGAACCATGGAGGATGTATGATCCTGCGATGGACGTGCAGATTTATTCCCAGTTTAAAATACAATGCTTTCAATGTTGTTAGGGACTACGTGCATATATTCCCATCATGGGAAGATTATTGTGAAGACAAACACCATTTTCACATCTTCCTATCCAACTTACGTGTAAGTGCTATTATTCATGGTTATTATTTTCCTGTTTTCTGCTGATTGAACACATCAATGATTTACATTACATTGTTGTAACTAGGCGAGGGTCAATCTGGATAGACATGACGAGGAAAGCTTGCTTGTGCTTTTCAAGGAAGCATTGCAACAGTATCGGTGTTACCTGAGGAAATCACACTTTGGTGGCAAATCTATAAACGAATTTCCGGTGAAGTCTCCTGTGCTAAATTTAGAAGACATTGAATGGAAAAACATTGTTATGCACTGGTCTCGTTCCCAGGATGAGGTACTGTCTATGAAATCACATGACAATTTGAACTTCTACTTTTCCGCATGTGCCTTACGGATCTTGTTTGCAAGAAATCTGCTCGAAGAAGAATTCCGGTTTGAAAAGAACGACAGGATATCGCAAATATGCTACCCGCTGCTTTACTCTTGTTAGTACCTGTTGTCCTGTATCACTGTACTTGCATACATACCTGGTTCATTATGTGACAGCAGTATGCATGATAGCTTGCTTATCAATTGTTCGCTCCAAATTCTTCAGTATCCAATGCCAATATTTTTTTAGCTCTGCATTGTTCTTGTAAGTACATGCTATCCTTTATCAGTGTACTTATAATGATAGGTAGTTGTTCATGTACCATCACTCTGCAGCTTATTTTCCTTTGCCCTCCATTTTCTACACATCAGATCTATATTTACTCTTACCATAAGGTTGGTACTGAAGAAGTTTAGCTGTGCATTGCTCTTGGCTATACCTTTTGCCTATATCGCTACACTTACATTTATAGCTACTTGGTTATGTAGCATCACTCTTCATCTTATCTTAAATATTCTCCTTTTTTGTATATTATCACATCTATATTTACTCTTAACAACATGTAGAATAAAGGCAATGCTTATGAAGAAGATTATGTGGTAAACTTCTTGGATTGCCCCCCCCCCCCATCAGCATGGACAAGGCCTTTATAGAGCATGTCTTCACCAATAATGTAAGTTTGTCCATCTCAAGCCTTCAAATTTTGTTGTATATATTTGGTTAGGCATGACTGCAACAGCTGTTTATTTTTGGTGTTTGCATCAAATTGCATGTTTAAAGTTTATTATGTACTCCCTCCGTTCCAAAATAGATGACCCAATTTTGTACTGAAGTTAGTATAAAGTTAGGTCATCTATTTTAGAACGGAGGGAGTAGTTCATAAACAAAAGTTTGTCCTTTCTCAATTTAAGTTTTCAGTTGTACAACCAAGTTCCTTATTCATACCATGTAAATTAAAGTATACAGAGCAAGTGATCTTCTTTTGCACTGCATGTATGCTTCTATTCTTCATCCGTAATCCAGTGGTGTGGTGAACCTACCCACTACAGCACAATGTAATATTCTGCAATGTCTTAACTATGAACAATGTCATATCATTCTACTACTCCCTCTGTCCGAAAATACTTGTCATTGAAATGGATGTATCTAGATGTATTTTAGTTCTAGACACATCCATTTTGATGACAAGTAATTCCGGACGGAGGGAGTATTATTTAAACCGTCTCTTCATTTGCCAATCTAAAATGGGATAAATTGATAGCACACTAATCATTCATACTTATGAGTTCTTGATCTGTAATCCAGTGGTGTCGTGAAGCTGCCAACTCCTTCACAATGTCATTTCCTGCCATGTCTTGACCTGAACAATACCATATTGTGTTAATGCAATTTTAAACTGTGTCACTTTATTCGTCAGTAAGAAATGTGATGAATTGTCAGCACTGATACTTTTATGTGCAAAACATGTCATCTGTCTGCTTGTTTATCTTTCAGAGTGAGGAAGATTTAAGTGTTAAACAAGCGCAGTCTCATCACCTTGCTCAGTTGCTTGCGCTGCAGCTCCCCAGCAGCGCTAACCTTTCTTGAACTCTATTGAAGTGCTCTCGGTTTTGTATATTATTTTGTCGGCGTGTTTATTTGCACTGGTGGCGATCTTTGATGCCCAGTGTATGTAATCTGCTGTCTGCTTGTGCTTTATTATCATAGTGGCGAACTCTGATGACCAGTGGATGTAATATGCTGTAATTTCTTTATTGTATAGTCTAGGTTTTTTCTTATTCACGATTGTCGGTGTCAAAACCGGCGGATCTCGGGTAGGGGGTCCCGAACTATGCGTCTAGGCGGATGGTAGCAGGAGACAAGGGACACGATGTTTTTACCCAGGTTCGGGCCCTCTCGATGGAGGTAAAACCTACTCCTGCTTGATTAATATTGATGATATGGGTAGTACAAGAGTAGATCTACCACGAGATCAGAGAGGCTAAACCCTAGAAGCTAGCCTATGGCATGATTGTTGTTCGTCCTATAGACTAAAACCCTCCGGTTTATATAGACACCGGAGAGGGCTAGGGTTACACAGAGTCGGTTACAATGGGAGGAGATCTACATATCCGTATCAACAAGCTTGTTGTCGGTGTCAAAATCGGCGGATCTCGGGTAGGGGGTCCCGAACTGTGCGTCTAGGTGGATGGTAATAGGAGGCAAGGGACACGGTGTTTTACCCAGGTTCGGGCCCTCTTGATGGAGGTAAAACCCTACGTCCTGCTTGATTGATATTGATATTGTGGATGTTTACAAGAGTGGATCTACCACGAGATCAAGGAGGCTAAACCCTAAAAGCTAGCCTATGGTATTATTGTTGTAATGTATGTCCTACGGACTAGGGCCATCCGGTTTATATAGACACCGGAGAGGGCTAGGGTTACATAGAGTCGGTTACAATGGTAGGAGATCTACATATCCGTATCGCCAAGCTTGCCTTCCACGCCAAGAAAAGTCCCATCCGGACACGGGACGAAGTCTTCAATCTTGTATCTTCATAGTCTTGGAGTCCAGTCGATGATGATAGTCCGGCCGATGATAGTTCGGCTGATGATGGTAATCCGGCTATCCGGACACCCCCCAATCCAGGACTCCCTCAGTAGCCCCTGAACCAGGCTTCAATGACGATGAGTCCGGCGCGCATATTGTCCGGCATTGCAAGGCGGGTTCCTCCTCCGAATAATTCATAGAAGATTGTGAACACCAGGATAGCATCTGGCTCTGCAAAATAAATTCCACATTCCACCGTAGAGAGAATAATATACAAATATACACAAGTTCAATCTGCTGACGTTTTTCACGGCGTGACGTCACACCACTACCAAGCCATTATGTTTTTTATTTTACCACCTCAGCGCATTTAGCGAAGCGGTTTCCTTGGCACGTCTTGTCGAAGCAGAGATCGTGTTTCCCCTTAATCCGGGATTCTCATCAATACGGATGTGGGTAACCCAACAGCGCCATTGATGGTGACGCTTGGGAGATAAGCGAGTTTTACCAAGCAGGTGGGGACGCATAGTCTTCGTCCGCCTACATATAAGGGATAAGGATTCACCTTTTCACCTACGCCTTCTTCCTCCTTTGCTTATCCATCTCCGCGCACTCGAGCTCCAGCGCCCAAGTTCGCGCATCTCGTCTCGACCTTCTCCGACCATGTCCGGAGCGAGAGGCAAGTGGATGACCTCCTCCGTTACGGAGGAGCACATCGAAAGACTGCGCGGCGCCGGCTATCTGTTCGGCGACATCGCGCACCGGCTGCCCGACGAGGGGCAGCTCATCCCCACCCCCAGGCCCCATGAGAGGGTCGTTTTTCTTCCCCATTTCCTCTGCGGACTGGGCTTTCCACTTCACCCCTTTGTCCAGGGGCTCATGTTCTACTACGGCCTGGATTTCCATGATCTGGCGCCGAACTTCATCCTCAACATCTCGGCGTTTATCATCGTGTGCGAGGCCTAACTCTGCATCCAGCCCCACTTTGGCTTATGGCTCAAGACCTTCAATGTCAAGCCAAAGGTAGTGAAGGGCACTCAAGAGGAGTGCGGAGGCGCCATGTTGGGCAAGATGCCCAACGTCCTTTGGTTCGAAGGGGCCTTCGTGGAATCCGTCAAGGGATGGCAATCGGGGTGGTTCTATATCACCGAGCCGCGCGACCCTATGTGGGCGGCAGCCCTCAAATTCAGATCTGGCATCCCCACACAGCTCACCTCCTGGAAAAAGAAGGGCTTGCAGTGGGGTAGTTCGAAAGAGGTGACGGGACTCCAAGCCTGTATCCAGAAGCTGGTGAAGAAGCTTAGGCTGGTCAACGTGGTCCAAGTCATGCTCGTCCGCCGGATCCTCCCATGCCAAGAGCAGGCATTCAATCTGTGGGAGTTTGATCCGGAACAGCACCAGGCGCTGAGCGGGCTCTTCAACACGACGTACGAAGGTGCCTGGAGGGTGCTGTTTAAGGGCGCCGAAGCCCCCACATCCGCAACTAAAGATCGCGGATTTCGCTCGCAGCGCCAAGCTGACGAGGTAAGTGATTCTACCCCTTTATGGGACACTTGCTTTTCATAGTTTGACTCTATGCGGGTTTTGATTTCCCCCTTTCCTTTGACGGGACTGGATGAGGAAAGCGGAGCAGATCGACTGCCCGGCTCCCATGCCAGAAGACCCAGTAGACGCCCGTCTAGCGAGGCTGCTGGTTCCGGAACCGCACGTGGTGCCGGAGAAGAAGGCCAAGAAGGAGGCCACGGGTACTCGAAAGAGTTCCCGTTTTCAGGTGTCCGACGACTCCGAGGCGGGCTCCTCCCCCGAAAACGAGGAGGGAGAGAGGAATAGGAAGGCTTCCCCAACAGGGGAGGCCGAAGGGTCCAAGAGGGGAAGGACTATTCCCCCGGACAGCTCCGCCAACATCAACGTTGGCGAGGAAGTGTGGCCTTCAAGGGCCAGGCCTCCGGCGAGATCGTAAGTATCCGGATCCTTGAATGATTTATGCTTTCTTTTTATGTCACATAGCGTCCTTCTAACGCCGCATACTGCCTGCAGTCCGGCCGATGATGATCTTCCCGCTTCCTCCAACGGGTCGTTGGCTCTGTCGGATGTGGATTCCATCCCGACGGCCTCTACCCCTCGCGCCACTGAGGACGCCGAGGTGGGGTCCCAAGGAGGGACCCATAAGGGGGAGGCTCCGGAGGCGCCACAAGGCGACCTCCCGGACTTTGCGCCGGACTCCACATCGGAACCCGCAAGGGCTCCGGAGTCCGGCCGGCGGCCCCTTCGCAAGAAGGGCAAGACCGTGAAGCCGGCGGCCTCCGTCCAACCGGAGGCGCTGGACAACTTGTTGGAGGCGCTTCAAGGCGCTTCCATCAAGGAAGAACACCGCACTATCATGAGTGCGGTGATTCAGAAGGTGCAGCTCGCCAAGAGCGGGCTGTCCAAAGCCTGCACTAGCCTTCTAACAGGCTTTGAGGTAAGAAGTTAAAATTATGTAATGTAATACCGCATAGACAGTAGCCCCTGATGCTCGGTTCGGTGTTCGGAAAGAAAAGCCGGACTGAGAATCTGAAAAAAAAAGATATACGCAGGGTTGCTAAAAAATTATGTCAATATGGGTGTGCAGGCTGCACTGCTGACCTCTGCCGCACTGACTGCAGAGGTCGGTGCTTTGAAGCAGGAGCTTGAGCGGTCCGAGCAAGAGCTCGGCCGTGCCAAGAGGCAGCTCCAGGACAAAGAAGGTGAGTAACACCACTTTGAATAGTTACCTTACAGAAAAGGATTTAGGTTGCAATAAAAGAATAACAAGGATAACATGGGTACTGCAGGGGCCACGAACAAGGTGGCAGCCCTAAAGGAGGCCGTGTCCGCGGCCGAACACAATGCGGCCGTGGAACGGATGGAGCGAGAAAAGCAGGAGGCGCAGGTGGCGGTGGTTCGGCAAGAGCTCTAGGCTCTCATGGAAAAGCATGAGAGTTTGGAGCGTGAATCCAAGACTCGAGAGTCCAAGCTTGCCTCGGCTCTCGAAAGTGCCAAAGCCGCCAAGGCCGAGGCCCATAAGGCCCTTCAGGAGGTGGAAGATGTGAAGAAAATAGCGGCGGGTAAGGCATTTTTCATGCAAAGCAAGCATGTTAATGTAAACTACCTGACACTTACCCGAATTCGGAGCTCTCCAGGGGCGTTTGCAGATTTGCCTCATAGTGTATCCGATGCCGCCGTATTCTACCGTGGCGAGGAGGGAAGCTCAACGGAGAAGGTCTTCTGGTCTCATTATGCTGAGGCCGGCCATCCGGTGCCTCCTAGCGACCAGCTGAAGCAGCTGGTCGAACTCCACAAGGTAGCCGAGGAGGCCATGAAGGGCCTCATAGTCCGGCTGTGGCCTGGAGAGGCCATGCCCGGGAGCTATTTCGGCCTCGTACGGCGGCTGGTGGATGCGTGCCCCTGGGTGGAGGTCATCAAGCGCTCCGCCTGTATTGAAGGTGCTCGTCAGGCCCTTGCCCGCGCAAAAGTGCATTGGGGCAAGCTGGATGCAGAGAAGCTGATCACTGATGCGCCGCCAACGGGCAAGGAATATCGTACGCCCGAAATGTACTATAAGACTGTCCTGAAGGGTGCCCGCAAGATTGCGGATGAGTGCCCCCGAGATGTAATTGTTGAGTAAACTCGCTATGTAGTATCCTGTGCGCTTGAAAATGTTGTTCATATGCGCTAAGCAACGCTTGTTTTAATTTAAAATATTACCTTCTGTGTGGCCGTTTATAAAATCTGAGAGATGGCAAGTCGTTGGCTTCAGCCCCCATGGCACTAGTGCTGGGGTGTTCGGGATAAACTTGAGCACTCTTGTTCCCATATTTGGGTCCATCTAGGGAGGCGCTCAACACAACGAACAAGGCAACCGGACTTATAATGCTTGAACACTCTCACTTAGCCATAGAATTCTATAATTTTAAATTTCGGCGAAGCCCCTAGTATTCGGAAGACCGAATTTGGGGCGCTATCCACGCCTTCATCGGACATTATCCGGAACTTCGCTCGAAGCAGCGTAGGCCTTTAAGGACCCAAAAAAACCTCTCGAACAGCGACCAGTCTCTCGCCTTATCATGACGGTCAGTTTTAGCTTTCTCCACTGAGGCGTTAACCCGGCTCAACCGGGGCGCAATCGCAGTGGTTCTCCCAGTGCTACCTTAGCGGATAGAACGGAAACGTAAGGTGCCAAACATGGGAGCCGGGCAAACCCAACTATTGACCCAAGACATGATTCAGAGCCGATTCATATAATGCTATAAGTTCGGGGTGCCGCACTTGTGAAAGTGTTCGGACTTATCACACCATAATGCGAGGAACATAAGCCCCTAGTGTATTCGGCCGTACCAAAATATATGGATGCAACATGTTGTAAATGAACATATATATAAAGCAATGCATTTATGGGCAGAAGGTGCTGCATTTTATTCAAGAAGTTCTGCTATGAGTGCGGAATGATACAAATAGTGCGAAAAGCAAGGGATTGGACGAATTAAAGGCGTCTCCCTCCAGGGATAGGCCGCGGAATGGTGTGTAAATTTAATGCTCGTAATGGAGACCACCTGAGTGTTCGTCGCAGCCTTTGTCTCTCCCTGGCTGGTGCATCATGAGTTCGGCAGGTTCGCCGCCGGACAGAGTCCTGTAAAAAAAGGAAAAATAAAAGAAAAGAGCGACACGCTTGGGAGCCCCTGGTGTGGTCGAGCCGCACGCTGGGTTTGTTGTGGTCGTGCCCCTTCCCCTGGGCCCATGGTATCTCTAGGGCGTAATTATGTACGCGGAGAGTCTGTCTTACAATTGTTCGAGGGCTGGGGTTGGGGCCGCATTGCTACGCGTGCTCGGAACGTGCCAGGTGGTCTTGGTTGATGTTGCTCTGGGCGCGTTTGGTCGTGTCCGGCCGTTTAACGGCCGGACTCGAAAATTGCCTTAAAAGGCTGCTCTGTACTTCTGCCGCGAGAGCCGCTGTATGTTCCTCCGTCCGGAGAGAGCGTCCCGTGTTTCCATTGACCGTGATGACTTCGCAAGGGCCTGGCATCTTGAGCTTAAGGTATGCATAATGTGGCACCGCGTTGAATTTTGCGAACGCGGTTCGTCCGAGCAGGGCGTGATAGCCACTGCAAAACGGGACTATGTCGAAGATTAACTCCTCGCTTCGGAAATTATCCGGGGATCCGAAGACCACTTCTAGTGTGACTGAGCCTGTGCAGCTGGCTTCAACACCTGGTATAACGCCTTTGAAGGTCGTTTTTGTAGGTTTAATCCTTGAAGGGTCTATGCCCATCTTGCGCACTGTATCCTGATAAAGCAGGTTCAGGCTACTGCCGCCGTCCATCAGGACTCTCGTGAGGTGAAAACCATCAACGATTGGGTATAAAACCAATGCGGCGAATCCGCCATGGCGGATACTAGTCGGATGGTCCCTTCGATCGAAAGTGATCGGGCAAGAGGACCATGGGTTGAATTTTGGGGTGACTGGCTCCATCGCGTATACGTCCCTTAGTGCACGCTTCCGCTCCCTCTTGGGTATATGCATTGCGTATATCATATTTACTGTCCGAACTTGAGGGGGGAATCCCTTCTGTCCTCTGTTGTTCGGCGGTCGGGTTTCTTCCTCGTCGTCGCTGTGTCGCCCCTTGTCATTGTTTTCAGCAATTAATTTGCCTGCCTGCTTAAATATCCAACAATCTCTGTTGGTGTGGTTAGCTGGTTTTTCGGGGGTTCCATGTATTTGACAAGAGCGGTCGAGTATTCGGTCTAAATTGGACGGACCCGGAGTAGTTCTTTTAAATGGCTTCTTCCGGAGTTTACTGCCGTATCCTCATTGCTATCGCCGTTAATGCGGCGTTTGTTTTTGTATCGACGCGACCTGCCATTGCGGTCCTTGGTATCCGGACTACCAGCATTTTTTCTCAAGTTGTTGCTGCGAGCTAGCCAGCTATCCTCTCCCACGCGAAAGCGGGTCATGAGTGACGTGAGGGCTGCCATGGATTTCGGCTTTTCCTGTCCTAGGTGCCAGGCCAGCCACTTGTCGCGGATGTTATGTTTGAAGGCAGCAAGGGCCTCTGCATCCGGACAATCGACGATTTGATTTTTCTTTGTCAAGAACCGTGTCCAGAATTGCCTGGCCGATTCGTCTGGCTGCTGGATTATGTGGCTTAGGTCATCTGCGTCCGGTGGTCGCACGTACGTGCCTTGGAAGTTGTCGAGGAATGCGGCTTCCAGGTCTTCCCAGCATCCAATCGACTCTGCTGGCAGGCTGTTAAGCCAATGCCGGGCTGGTCCTTTAAGCTTGAGCGGGAGATATTTGATGGCGTGAAGATCGTCGCCGCGGGCCATGTGTATATGAAGGAGATAATCCTCGATCCAAACCGCGGGGTCTGTTGTGCCATCATAGGATTCGATGTTAACGGGTTTAAACCCTTCAGGGATTTGATGATCCATTACTTCATCAATGAAGCATAGTGAGTGTGCGGCGCCTCCGTATTGAGCAATATCGCGATGTAGCTCGAGAGAGCGTTGTCTGCTGTGTTCGGCCCGGCCGGAGAGGTTATGTCCAGCGTGACGGTATTCGTCGTGGGTCTTGGGGCGCCTACGTGATCCATAGATAGATCTGGATTGTCTTGCCTTATCCTCCAATATGCCTCGCAAGTCCGGCGCGTTCCCCCGCGGCTTCATGCTTTTTGAGCGGTGCCGAGGGACGGTTTTGGTGGAGGGTTTGCATGCCTCTCTGTCGCGGCCACGAGGTGGTCGGTCTGCCGTATTGTGCGCTGGTGATGCCGGATTGTATGCTTCCTCCTCTAGTCGGGGGAGCAACTTGCGTTTTGGGTAGCTTTTGGAGGGGCGTTCGAGTTCGTACTCTTCGGCCGCGAGGACCTCGGTCCATCTGTCGGCCAGCAGGTCTTGATCAGCTTGAAGCTGTTGTTGCTTTTTCTTTAGACTATTTGCTGTGGCCATTAGCCTGTGTCTAAAACGCTCTTGTTCGACGGGATCCTCAAGTACGATGAATTCGTCGTCGTCGAGGCTTGACTCGTCTCCGGAGGGAGGTATGTAATTATAATCCTCGACCTCTTCGTCTGCCGCCCTCTCGTGAGGGCTTGCTTCTGCCTCCTCTTGCGCTGAATCTTGCTGGAGGGGGTTGTCCTCGGCACTTTCTGGGGTGTTGTTATCTCCTGTGCCGGAATCTCCATTCTTGCTATGGCGGGATTTAGAGCGCCGCCGCTGACGTCGGCG
This sequence comes from Triticum timopheevii, assembly GCA_963921465.1. Taxonomy (NCBI): domain Eukaryota; kingdom Viridiplantae; phylum Streptophyta; class Magnoliopsida; order Poales; family Poaceae; genus Triticum; species Triticum timopheevii. The sequence continues at coordinate 433,380,857 of OY997262.1, forward strand.
CTTGGGCTGTTTCTTTAGGGAATCTGCCTCTGCTGCTTCCTCGCCGTCCCCGTCTTTTGGGGTGTCCACCATATATATGTCGTATGATGAGGTGGTTTTCCAGTGTCCTGTAGGCGCTGGTTCTTGATAGTCTCCGGGATCGTTGTACATACCGTCGATGTCTTCGGAGTCGTAGTCGAGCACGTCGGTTAGATCGTCGACGGTGTCTATGAAGTGGGTGGTGGGAGGGTTCAGAATTTCTTCGTCGTCCACGTCCCAACCATCCCGGCCGTAGTCCAGCCAGGGCTCTCCGGATAACGAGAGATGCTTCAGCGAATTTAGGATGTCGCCGAAGGGTGAGTGCTGAAAGATGTCCACAGCGGTGAATTCCACGACCGGTGTCCAATCAGATTCGACTGGCGCGGGCGTAGGAGGGTCAGAGTCCGGTAGAGAGTCCGGCACCTCGGAGTCATGAGCTTTATGCGGGACAAGGTCAGTGTTTGGCTCCATCGCCGTAGAAGTTGCAGCCCCCGAGGCGGTGTCCAGCCACCCGTCCTCGATCTGCATGATCGGCTCCGGACTATAGACCGGAGCGGATTCGAGTGCCGCTTCCAAGGCGCTGTCCGGCGGCAGAGTTAGGTCCTGCCCATCGTGACAGTGTGGCACGCTCGGCTGTGGCTCGGATCCGTCAAGGATCAAGTCCCCGCGGATATCGGCCGTGAAGTTTAGGCTTCTAAACCTGACCTGACGGCCAGGGGTGTAGCTTTCGATCTGCTCTAGATGGCCAAGGGAGTTGGCCCGCAAAGCGAAGCCGCCGAATACGAAGATCTGTCCGGGGAAAAAAAGTCTCACCAAGGACCGCGTCGTTGTTGATTGAAGAGGCCATCGAGCCTATCGGTGACGACACAGAGGAACTCTCAATGAAAGCACCAATGTCGGTGTCAAAACCGGCGGATCTCGGGTAGGGGGTGCCGAACTGTGCGTCTAGGCGGATGGTAACAGGAGGCAAGGGACACGATGTTTTACCCAGGTTCGGGCCCTCTTGATGGAGGTAAAACCCTATGTCCTGCTTGATTGATATTGATATTGTGGATGTTTACAAGAGTGGATCTACCACGAGATCAAGGAGGCTAAACCCTAAAAGCTAGCCTATGGTATGATTGTTGTAATGTATGTCCTACGGACTAGGGCCATCCGGTTTATATAGACACCGGAGAGGGCTAGGGTTACATAGAGTCGGTTACAATGGTAGGAGATCTACATATCCGTATCGCCAAGCTTGCCTTCCACGCCAAGGAAAGTCCCATCCGGACACGGGACGAAGTCTTCAATCTTGTATCTTCATAGTCTTGGAGTCCGGTCGATGATGATAGTCCGGCCGATGATAGTTCGGCTGAGGTTGGTAATCCGGCTATCCGGACACCCCCCAATCCAGGACTCCCTCACTTGCCTTCCACGCCAAGGAATGTCCCATCCGTACACGGGACGAAGTCTTCAATCTTGTATCTTCATAGTCCAGGAGTCCGGCCAAAGGTTATAGTCCGGTCATCCGGACACCCCCTAATCCAGGACTCCCTCAGTAGCCCCTGAACCAGGCTTCAATGACGATGAGTCTGGCGCGCAGTTTGTCTTCGGCATTGCAAGGTGGGTTCCTCCTCCGAATACTTCATAGAAGATTTTGAACACAAGGATAGTGTCCGGCCCTGCAAAATAAGTTCCACATACCACCGTAGAGAGAATAATATTTGCACAAATCTAATCTGCTGACGTATTCCGCGGCGTGACATCACGCCACGGCCAAGCCTTTATTCGAATCGTTTTACTGTCCCACCTTAGCGTGTTTAGCAAGGTGGTTTCCTTGGCACGTCTTGTCGAAGTAGAGATTGTGTCCCCTTATTCCGGGATTCTCATCAATACGGGCGTGGGTAACCCAATCGTGCCATTAATCACGGTGCTTGGGAGATAAGCGAGTTTTACCAGGATGGTGGGGGCACATTGTTTCGTCCGCCCATATAAGGGGGTAAGGATCCACCTTTTTCATCTACGCCTTCTTCCTCCTTCGCTTATCCATTCCCGCACACTCGAGCTCCAGCGCCCAAGTCCTCACTTCCCACCTCAACCTTCTCTAGCCATGTCCGGAGAAGGAGGCAGGTGGATGGCCTCCTCCGTCACAGAGGGGCACATCAAAAAGTTGAGGAAGGCCGGATACTTGTCCAACAACATTGCGCACCGGCTTCCAAACGAGGGGCGGCTTATCCCCACCCCTAGGCCCCATGAGAGGGTGGTGTTCCTCCCCCATTTACTCCGCGGACTGGGCTTCCCACTCCACCCATTTGTCCGGGGGCTCATGTGCTACTACGGCCTGGATTTCCACGATCTAGCCCCGAACTTCATCCTCAACATCTCGGTGTTTATCATCGTGTGCGACGCCTTCCTCCGCATAAAGCCCCACTTTGGTTTATGGCTGAAGATCTTTAATGTCAAGCCGAAGGTAGTGGGCGGCCAGAAAGCGGAGTGCGGAGACACCATGGTGGGCAAGATGCCCAACGTCACATGGCTCGAGGGCTCCTTTGTGGAAACCATCAAACGGTGGCAATCGGGGTGGTTCTACATCACCGAACCGCGTGACCCTGAATGGGCAGCGGCCCCCGAATTCCGATCTGGCATCCCCACCCGGCTCACCTCTTGGAAAGAGACGGGCCTGTCGTGGCGTAATTTGGGAGAGCTAACCGGACTCCAAACCTGCGTCCAAAACCTGATGGACAAGAAGGTTAAACTTGTCAACATAGTCCAGGTCATGCTCTTCCGCCGGATTCTCTCGTGTCAACGAGGGGCTTTTAACTTGTGGGAGTTCGACCCGGCTCAGCACAAAACTTTGTCTAGGCTCTTTGACACAACGCACGAGGATGCTTGGAAGGTGCTGTTCAAGGGCGCCGAGGTTCCCCCTCCCTTTACCGAGGATCGCGGATTCTGCGCGAAGCGCCAAGCCAGCGCGGTAAGCTTGTTTTACCCTTTACGGGATACTTGTTTTTCATAGTTTGACTCTATGCGGGATCTAAGCTCCCGTTCCTTTGACAGGACTGGCAGAAGAAGTCCGGACAGATTGACTGTCTGGCTCCTTTGCCCGAAGGCCCAGCAGACGCCCGCTTGGCGAAGCTGCTGGTCCCGGCACCTCACGTGGTACCAGAGAGGAAGGCCAAGAAGAAGGCCACGGGAACTCGAAAGAGTTCCCGGTGCCAGGTGGTGTCGGATTCATCGTCCGATGACCCCGAAGCGCACTCCTCCCACGAAGGCAAGGAGGAAGAAGAAGTGGCCTCTCCCCCTCCAACGGGGGGGGGGGGGGAGAAAAGGAAGGCCACCCCAACTAGGGGGGCCGGAGGGGCCAAGAAGGGAAAGACCCTTCCTCCGGACTACTCCACCAACGCCGACGACGGTGAAGAGGAGTGGCCATCCAGGGCCAATCCCCTGGCAAAATCGTAAGTATCCAGATACCAGAATAACTCATGGCATTCCTTTATTGCACAGTATCTTCTAACGCCGAATATAATCATGCAGTCCGCCTAAGGCCCAGCTCGATGCTTCGTCGAGCAGCTCCCTGGATTTGTCGGATGTGAATAGTCTTTCACTCTGGACTGCTACTTCCCCTCGCCCTACGGACGATGCCGAGGTGGAGTCCCAAAAGGGGCAAAGCCAGGGGGAGGTGGTCCTGGAGGCACCGCCAAGCAACCTCCCGGACCCCAGGCGCAAAGGGGATAAAACCCCAAAGTTCTCTAAGTCCGGCCATGGGCCGGACACCGCACCGGAACCTTCAGTGGTTCCGGACTCCGACAGGCGGCCCCCTAGTAAGAAGGGCAAGCCTATGACACCGGTGACCTCCGTCCAACCGTAGGCAACCGATAATTTGCTGGAGGTGCTTGACGGCGCCTCCATCAACGAGGAGCACCGCACTATTATGAGTGCGGTGATCCTTCAGTCCGCCAAGAGCGGGCTGACAGAAGCCTGTGCCAGCCTTCTAACAGGCTTCGAGGTATGTATTTAAGACATGTAAAAATATTACCGCATAGACAGTAGCCCCTGATGCTCAGTTTGGTGTTCGGAAAGAAAAGTCGGACTGAGGATCTAAAAAGATATACGCAGGAGTCTAACATAAGTATGTCAATATGGGAATGCAGGCTGCACTGCTGACCTCTGCCGCACTGACTGCGGAGGTCGGTGCATTAAAGCAGAGCCTCGAGCGGTCCGAGAACGAGCTCGGCCTTGCCAAGAAGCAGCTCGAGGATAAGGAAGGTAAGTAATACCTTATGTAAGTATATATATAAAAAAAGATCTGGTTGCAAATAATGACAGGACCAACGTGAGTATTATAGGGGCCACAACTGAGGTGGCGACCCTGAAGGAAGCACTGTCCAAGGCCGAAGACAATGCGGCCGTCGAGCGCGCCGAGCGAGAAAAACAGGAGGCGCGGGTGGCGGAGGTGCAGCAAGAGCTCCACGCTCTTGTGAAAAAACATGAGAGTTTGGAGCTTGACTCAAAGACTTGAGAGTCCGAGCTTGCCTCAACCCTTGAGAGCGCCAAATCGGCCAAGGCCGAAGCCCAAAAAGCCCTCCAGGAAATTGAGGCGATGAAGAAGATAGCAGCGGGTAAGGCATTCTTTATGCAAAGCAAGCATGTGAAAGTGAATTACTTGTTACTTACCCGAGTCCGGAGCTCTCCAGGAGCATTCGCAGATCTGCCCCACAGTGTGTCTGACGCTGCTGCATTCTACCGAGCCAAGGAAGGGAGCTCGACGGAGAAGGTGTTCTGGTCCCAGTATGTTGAGGCCGGACACCCGGTGCCCTTGAGCGACCAGTTGAAGCAGGTGGTCGAGCTCCATAAGGTAGCCGAACAGGCCATGAAGGGCCTTACAGGCCGGCTGTGACCTGGGGAGGTCCTGCCTGGGAGCTACTTTGGGCTGGTGAGGCGGCTGGTGGATGCCTGTCCATGGCTTGAAATCATAAAGCGCTCCGTATGCATCGAAGGCGCCCGTAGGGCCCTTGACCAAGTTAAAGTACACTGGGGCAAGATGGATGCTGAGAAGCTGGTGACAGATGGGCCACCGGAGGGGAAGGAGCATCGCAAGCCTGAGTTGTATTATGAGGGAGTCTTGAAGGGTGCCTGCCTTGTGGCGAATGAGTGTTCCAAGGATGTATTTTTTGAGTAAACTCGCTCGTGTTATCCTGTGCGCTAAAAACTTGTTCATATGCGCTAAGCAATGCTTTTTGAATTTAAAATATTACCTTCTGTGTGGCTGTTTATTAAATCTTAGATATGGCGAATCGTCGCCTTCTACCCCCATGCCACGAGTGTTGGGGTGTTCGGGATAAACCTGAGCGCTCTTGTTCCCATTCTTGGGTCCTTCGAGGGAGGCGCACAGCACAACGAACAAGGCAATCGGACTATAATGCTTTATCACTCTCACTTAGCCATAGAATTCTATAATTTTAAATTTTAGCGAAGCCCCTAGTATTCGGAAGACCGAGTTCGGGGCGCTATCCACGCCTAGGCCGGACAAAGCCAGCTCCTCGCTCTAAGTGGCATAAGTCTTTAGGGACTCGAAAACCTCTCGAACAGTGACCAGCTCTCGCCCTATCATGATGGTCAGTTTTAGCTTTCTCTACTGAGGTGCTTAACCTAGCTCAACTGGGGCACAATTGCAGTAGTTCTCCTAGCGCTACCTTAGCCGATATAGCGGAACGTAAGGTACCAAAACATGGGAGCCGGGCAAACCCAACTATTGACCCAAGACATGATTCGGAGCCGATGCATATAATGCTATAAGTTCGGGGTGTGGCACTCGTGAGAGTGTTTGGACTTCTCACACCATATTATGGCGAAATTAAGCCCCTGGTGTCTTGGCCGTACCAAAGTGTACGGTTGCATAAAGTCATAACTGAACATATTTACATAAAAAAAATGAATGCAATAATAGACAAGAGCTATGTATTGTTTATTAAAAGGCTGTTGTGAAAGCAGAACGATACAAATAGTGCGATAAGCAAGAGATGGGATTATTTGACATGTCCCCCTCCAGGGGTGAGCTGCGAGACTTTATGTAAGACAGGTATTTAGCTCGTTATAGAGACCACCTGGACATTCGACGTAGCTTGCTGCCTCCCTGGCTGTTGCATCGTGTGTTCGGCGATTGTACTACCGGACACGCCTGCCGAAGAGTGGAGTCCTGAAATTAAGAAAAAAGAAATGACAAAATCAGGAGGACCTAATGCGGTTGAGCCGCATTTTGGGCGTGCCGTGGTTGTGCCCCTCCCCTGTGCCCATGGTATTTCCAGAGCGTAATTATGTACGCGTGGTACTGGTTTCGCAATTTCGCGAGGGATGGGGTTGGAGCCGCACTGCTACGCTTGCTCGGTGCGTGCCAGGCGGTCTTGTTGTAGGTTACTCCGGGCACGCTGGACGGTGTCCAGATGTTTAATAGCCAGACTGGAGAATTGCCTTGAGAGGCTACTTTGTACTTCCGTCGCGAGGGCTGTCGTATGCTCCTCCATTTGGAGAGAGCGTTCGGTGTTTCCATTGACCGTAATGACTCCCCGAGGGCCTAGCATCTTGAGCTTGAGGTATGCATAGTGCGGCACCACATTGAACTTTGCAAATGCGGTTCGTCCGAGCAGGGCGTGATAGCCACTGCGGAACGGGACTATGTCGAAGATTAACTCCTCGCTTCGGAAATTATCCGGGGATCCGAAGACCACTTCCAGTGTAACTGAGCCTGTAGAGTTGGCCTCTACACCTGGTATGACGCCTTTAAAGGTCGTCTTTGTGGGTTTAATCCTTGAGAGATTTATGCCCATTTTTCGCATTGTATCCTGATAAAGCAGGTTCAGGCTGCTACCGCCATTCATAAGGACTATAGTGAGGTGAAATCCGTCAATGATTGGGTCTAGAACCAATGCGGCGAATCCGCCATGGCGGATGCTAGTGGGGTGGTCCCTTCGATCAAAAGTGATCGGGCAGGAGGACCACGGGTTGAACTTTGGGGCAACTGGCTCCAACGCATATACGTCCCTGAGTGCATGCTTCCGCTCCCTTTTGGGGATGTGGGTTGCGTATATCATGTTCACCGTCCGCACTTGTGGGGGAAAGCCCTTCTGTCCCCTATTGTTCGGCTGCCGGGGTTCCTCCTCGTCATTGCTATGCAGCCCCTTGTCTCTGTTTTCGGCACTTAACTTGCCTGCCTGCTTGAACACCCAACAGTCCCTGTTGGTGTGATTGGCTGGTGTTTCGGGGGTGCCGTGTATCTGGCACGAGCGATCGAGTATTCGGTCCAAACTGGACAGGCCCGGAGTATTTCTTTTGAATGGCTTTTTCCGCTGACCGGGTTTAGAGCCTCTGAATCCGGCATTAACTGTCGTATCCTCAGCATTCTCGTCGTTAATGCGGCGCTTGTGCTTGTTGCGACGTGACCTGCCATTGTTGTCCTTGGTATCCGAATTACCAAGGCTCTTGGTAATGTTATTACTACGAGCTAGCCAGCTGTCTTCTCCCGCGCAAAAGCGGGTCATGAGTGTTGTGAGGGCTGCCATGGATTTCGGCTTTTCCTGTCCTAGGTGTCGGGCAAGCCATCCGTCATGGATGTTATGTTTGAAGGCTGCGAGGGCCTCTGCGTCCGGACAGTCGACTATTTGATTTTTCTTAGTTAGGAACCGTGTCCAGAATTGTCTGGCTGATTCCTCTGGCTGCTGAATTATGTGGCTTAGGTCATCGGCGTCTGGTGGTCGCACATAGGTGACCTGGAATTGTCGAGGAATGCGGCTTCTAGGTCCTCCCAGCAACCAATTGACTCTGCTGGCAAGCTGTTAAGCCAATGCCGAGCTGGTCCTTTAAGCTTGAGTGGGAGGTATTTGATAGCATGTAGATCATCACCGCGGGCCATGTGGATATGAAGGAGATAATCCTCGATCAATACCGCAGGATCTGTTGTGCCATCGTATGATTCGATGTTTACGGGCTTAAAACCCTCGGGGATTTGATGATCCATTACTTCATCTGTGAAGCATAGTGGGTGTGTGGCGCCTCTGTACTGGGCTATATCACGGTGTAGCCCAAATGAGCTTTGTCTGCTGTGTTCGGCCTGGTCGTATTTGCCATATTCGGCATGACGGTTATCGTCACATGTCGTGGGGCGCCCACGCGATCCGTAGATCGATCTTGTTTTCCTTGCTTTGTCCTCCAATATGTCTCGCGGGTCTGGCACATTTCCCCGTGCCTTGGTATTTTTTGAGCGACGCCGGGGTGCGGCTTGACTGGATGGCCAAGAGGCCTCTCTGTCGTGGCCACGAGGTGGCCGGTCGGCTGCATCATGTGCTGGTGATGTAGGTTTAGGTGCTTCCTCCTCTAATCAGGGTAGCAGCCTGCACTTTGGGTAGCTCTTGGAGGGGCGTTCGACTTCGTACTCTTCGGCCGCAAGGACTTCAGTCCATCTGTCGGCTAGCAAGTCTTGGTCAGCTCTAAGCTGCTGTTGTTTTTCTTGAGGCTGCTCACCGTGGCCATAAGCCTGCGTTTGAAACGCTCTTGTTCGACGGGATCCTCAGGCACGACAAATTCGTCATCGTCGAGGCTTGCCTCGTCTTCGGAGGGAGGCATGTAATTATCATCCTCTACCTCTCTGTCTGCTGCTCTCTCATGAGGGTTGGCTTCTCCATCCTCCTGTGCTAAATCCTGCTGGAGGGGGTTGTCTTCGGCACTGTCCGGGGTGTTATTATTTCCCGTGCCGGAATCGCCATTTTTGCTTTGGCGGGATTTAGAGCGGCGCCGCTGACGCCGGCGCTTAGGCTGCTTCTTGGAGGGGTCATCCTCCGTTGTTCCATCGCCATTCCCTTCTTTTGGGGTGTCCACCATGTATATGTAATATGACGAGGTGGCCTTCCAGTGCCCTATAGGCGCTGGTTCTTGGTCATCTCCTGCATCGGCGTCCATACCGTTGATGTCTTTGGAGTCGAAGTTGAGCATGTCGGTTAAATCATCGACAGTGGCTACGAAGTGGGTGGCGGGTGGGCTTCGAATTTCTTTGTCGTCTGCATCCCAACCTTGTTGACCATAGTCCGGCAAGGGCTCTCCTGATAAAGAGAGAGACTTTAGTGAATTCAGAATGTCGTCGAAGGGCGAGTGCTGAAAGATGTCCGCGGCGGCGAACTCCATGATCGGCGCCCAATCGGGTTCGATCGGTAGGGGCGCGGAAGGTTCGGAGTCCGGAAAGGAGTCCGGTACCTTGGAGTCACGAGCTTCGCAAAGGACAAGGCTGGTGTTCGGCTCGATCGCCGTAGAGATTGCAGCCCCCAAGGCGGTGTCCAGCCACCCGTCCTCGATTGGCGCAGCCGGCTCCGAGCTAAGGGTCTGAGCGGACACTGGGGCGGCCTCCTGGGCACTGTTCGGCGGCAGAGCTAGATCATGCCCATCGTGACAATGCGGCGCGCTCGGCTGTGGCTCGAACCCGTCGAAGATCAAGTCTCCGCGGATGTCAGCCGTGTAGTTCAAACTTCCAAACCTGACCTGACGGCTAGGGGCGTAGCTTTCGATCTGCTCCAGATGGCCAAGCGAATTGGCCCGCAGTGCAAAGCCGCTGAATACGAAGATCTGTCCAGGGAGAAAAGTCTCACCCTGGACCGCATCGTTGATGATGATCGGGGGAGCCATCGGGCCTAAAGATGACGACACAAAGGAACTCTCGATGAAAGCACCAATGTCGGTGTCAAAACCGGCGGATCTCGGGTAGGGGGTCCCGAACTGTGCGTCTAGGCGGATGGTAACAGGAGACAAGGGACACGATGTTTTTACCCAGGTTCGGGCCCTCTCTATGGAGGTAAAACCCTACTCCTGCTTGATTAATATTGATGATATGGGTAGTCCAAGAGTAGATCTACCACGAGATCAGAGAGACTAAACCCTAGAAGCTAGCCTATGGTATGATTGTTGTTCGTCCTACAGACTAAAACCCTCCGGTTTATATAGACACCGGAGAGGGCTAGGGTTACACAGAGTCGGTTACAATGGGAGGAGATCTACATATCCGTATCGCCAAGCTTGCCTTCCACGCCAAGGAAAGTCCCATCCAGACACGGGACGAAGTCTTCAATCTTGTATCTTCGTAGTCCAGGAGTCCGGCCAAACGTTACAGTCCAGTCATCCGGACACCCCCTAATCCAGGACTCCCTCAACGATGTTGTAGTTATTTTACTGTCTTCGCGGTAAACCGGCCAAACCGTAAAATTACGGTACATAATCTGGCCATCATGCAATCATGATGTATGTTGGGCCTGAAACATGCCGAACAGCTAACGGGCCGGCAGCAGCCCGAAATGAACCCCGGCCCATGATTGTGCGAATCAAATCACGGGCTTTTAACAGGCCAAAATTGTCTCGGTCCTTGTTTGGCCCAATCAGATATCGGCTGCGAGCAGGCTGGATGCAAACCGGGCCGTAGTTAGGCCCAACTATATGACGGGCATTTAACAGGCCGAAATTAATATAGGGCCAAAATGTTAAACGGGTCCTTAAGAGGCCAAAACTAATGTCAGGCCGAATTACTAAGTGGGCCTCTAGCAAGTGGGCCCAAAAGCATAGTGTCCAGTTGACGGGCCAAATCTGATATGGGCCATAATTGAGCCCATAGCCTCTTAAAGGGTCGTAACTGATCTGGGTTGTAATTTGGCCCAGAACGTGGTAGGCCTTTAACGGGCCGTATCTCATATGGGCCACTATTAGGCCCGGAACGTGGTAGGCCATTAATGGACCGGATCAAATATGGGCCGGCATTTGGCCCAAAACATGGCAGCCAGTTAATGGGCCAGCCAACTAGGGCCCTCAAATTCTTGTGGGCCTATAGCTGGGCCGGCCCGTTAATGTCGGTGAAATCTCTTGGGCCTTTAGCCGGGCCGGCCCATTATGATCCGCAAGAATCTTGTGGGCCTTTACCTGGGTCGGCCCATTATGGCAAACAAAAATCTTGTGGGCCTTTACCTGGGCCGGCCCATTATGGCCCGCAAAATCTTGTGGGCCGTTAGTTGGGCCAGCCCATTATGGCCCGCAAAATCTCGTGGGCCTTTAGCTGGGCCGGCCCATTATGGTCCGCAAAATCTTGTGGGCCTTTAGTTGGGCCGGCCCATTTAAACTTGATGGGCCGGTCCACGTGTCAACATATCATAGGCGCGTCTCGCCCATTGGATGAGTGACACCTGTGCCAGCGCGGACCTGACACGTGTCTCCTCCAGCCAATGATGATTTTACACGTGGAAAATCCCCATTGGTTAGGGCTGTTAACGGGTTATCGGATCCAAAACCCGACCCGATAGCTTAATGGCGTTCCGTTACGGTGGATGCCACGTGTCGGTCACCCTTGACGAAAGCACTTCTGTGACGCGCGATTTATCGTCATGGAAGTGGACACTTCCGTGATGATAATTTTGGTAATGTCATCGAACACTTCTACGACAGCACAGGTATGACTATCTTGATTCTGTCATAAATTTGTCATCGATGTACATGCATGACAAAAAACGCGACCTAGTATGACAAACACGTATCATCACGGAAGTGTATTTTTTTGTAGTGTGGGGCCACATTAGGGTCCCATCCCCACAAATAGATATTAATATACACAATAAGACAAACTATAATCAACATATCTACATGGTGTTGTCCTTGTCTTACTAATGCTGATCTAGGTTGTCTTGACTTCTTGGTCATGGTGGCTACTGAGATGAGGATGTGAGGTAGGTTTAAGGTTTTCTTCAGTTTTTTTTTGTTTTGGCAATGTTTTTTGTGAATGTTTTAAGGTTGACCGCAGTATCATAGTTAAAAATTGGGCCCCGATGGGTATTGGGTCTGGGGAATAGGATATCGTCCCCATCCTGATTATACCCTATGGGGAATAAATTAGTTCGGTAAATATCCCCATGGGGAAAAATTTCACCCATCCCCACCCCCTAATAGATGAATTCCCCATGGGTTTGGCGGGTATGGGGCCCCATTGACATCCCTACGTGTTAGTACTACTAAATCCAGATGGTGGTGCTAGTACTACTAGTAATACTACCAATGTAGTTGTATTGTACTACCCGTTTGTCAAATTATTACGTGTTGCTCCTCACAGTGAAGTCATAAGACCCTGCACCAGAGATGACACCTGAGTGTAGGCCCGTGTTCGGCATACCAAAGTCAGCCTTACCGTCTGCAGTCACTGTCATCATGGTTGTACAGCTAGCCTGCTTACAACTAGCCGTGTTCGACATAATTTCCCGTGCGTACATGTATGTGCATTGCACGGAACACCAAGATTGGGGGTGGATGGCGCCGGCAGCGGCCATCGTGCCAGATTTTTCCATGGCCTTCTAGATGTGGTGGGGAGGAGATAAGGCTGATTGTGAGAGACAAGGAGTTGTTTGTAAATAGGGAACAAGTGCGGGCATCTTTTTGCAAAACTACAGAAGTTTGGTTTGTATGCGTCAAATCTAGATCCGACGGCTATTGGTAAAAGATGGTAGGCACAACATCATCACCAACTCAGGACCTCTTTGATTCACAGGATTTTGAAAACACGGGAATAGGACATGGCAATACTTACAAGTTTCAAACTGATATTACAAATGTTAGGAGTAATGCTGCACCTACGAAGAGGGAATTACTAGGAAGTTTACGTAAGAACTTTCGTTACTTTAGGTGGATGCAACATTATCATACAAACTAAAATGCACCGCCCTGACAAGTCACTAATGGGCAAATAAATTTTCGAGTCTCTGGCCACATGATATTTCAAAAACAAATTCAACTTCTACGTAGACTTTGTCACTTAGGCTTAGACGCTTGCGGTGATCAGCACGCCATTCATTGTTGTGCCAGAGAACGCCAAACCTCATTACCTTGAGCACACTAGCCTCCAGAACAAAGAACCTGGAAATTTTAATCTCAAATGTGCTGCCTTGGTAGTCGATCAAATCAACTTCTGTAAGATGGAGATCAAGGAATTCGATGAGATTGTTATAGTGCAGCACATTTTTCACGTTTGGGTCTTTTTTATCCGCAAAAGAAGAGAACATATTAGAGCAGCTGGCTTTATAAGATTGTCGTGTCATCAAGAGGTACCAATATCATTCGCTCATATGATAGGCTTTTTTTAAACAAGGCATACGATAGGGTTGGCTGGCTAGTGATATTTTTTGACTCTCTCTCTCTCTCTGTCCTTTCATTTACCTAGCAGCACGTGAAGAGCTTGGCCATTTTTTGCCTTCCACTATGTGGCCGATGCCATATTTCTCAAAAGTATGCCACATAATATGCATCGATGTCCAATCAAAAGATTTTGGCACCGCTCTATCGATGTGTGAGAGTTGGCACCGCTGTGCACACAGACCCACATGTATAAAAAAATCAATCAAACCAACTACACCAGCCTCTCACTCTCCCAAACAAGTGTTTTTGTATTGCCTCAGCCCTCTCCCTCACCCACGCAAGTTTTTTTTCATTGCGTGAGTTAATTTGGCACCGGAGCAAAGTAGGTAATCTAGATTGGGGCACCAGGTGAGCAATGGAGGGGCATCGATGCCAAATGCATCACAAGTGAATTTGGCACGTGTTTTGGCCTACATAGTGGAGGGTCATTATAGCCCACTTTTGTACTACCTTGTATTTAGTGTAAAATTTTGACCATATAATTACCTAAGAAAATGCTAATGCATGTCACCAAAAATTATACCATTTGAAATTATGTTCAAATACGAATCAAATGATATAATTTTTAGTGACATGCATTAACATTTTGTCAGTTAAATCTATGGTCAAATTTTGATACTGCAAAATAGGAAGAGTAAACCAGGACAGAGGTAGTACTTGCTCTTAGGGTAACCATAGAGTTACTAGTCTAAGTTACTTGCCACTATGACCAGCCTAGGCTACTATAGTAGTAGTACAACAACAAAACGATGCAGGTGATCACGTGAGAAAAAATACTAAAAACATTTATTTTGGTGCAGTGCGTAGATGCAGTTTTGAACACTACACTTCTCATCGTAATTTGAGAAAATTACAAAAAAAATTGAGCTACGTTGTGGTTACCATTTAATAATAGGAAAGAAGTTTCACCTCGATGAGTAGCTTCTCCATGCACAGAAAGCATGTAAGGAATCCAACAACTTGATCCAGATTGGGGCCGATAGATTTTATTGCCAAGATCTTCACTCTGCGCATAGACTAGGTCAAGCTTGTGGGAATCATTTTTTGGATGACGGTCGTAAATACATCAAGAAGAAATTTGAAAATGTGAATTTTAGAAGACGGAGAAGAAGATGAGTGATGTACCTGAACAATTACGGATCCAATAAAGAGTTCGGAGAATTTGGCACACGAGTACACCAACACTGTCAATTTTGGCGTGTCAATGACCCTGATTTTTGTTGGACCTTCTAGATCAGATACAAGCAATCTCTCAAGGAAAGGCGCATTCTCAATGACCATTACGTGGAACAGCTAGAGTGATCTCTTCCCAATTGATGTCTTGTTGTGGGGCCAGCAAGACACGTAAATCCATCGGAGATTCGTCGAGGCAATGTGGAGGCTAATGAACCCATGGATCTGCTGAAGACGAAGGTACTTGAGTGTAGTACAGCTGTGGAACAGGTGCTCCATAGGCTTCTTCGAGATGCCAACGTCGAAAAGGTCAAGCTACTTGAGTTGAGGGAGAAGAAGGGTGGGCACGACATTAATCTGAGGAAGATAGCAGTAGCTGAAGCTAGCGCGGGGCAGCATTGGCGTGAGGCGAAGCGCGGATGGCGACAGAGAGCGACATCGTCCAGCTTTAAAGCTGAGCTCCTCGAGCTAATCTAGGGCGGGGGATAAGAACCACTCGTCGAACTTGGCTTGGACCTTGAAGTTGGTACTAACATGCAGATGTCAAGGCGTCTGGCTGGCCCAGGGTGCGATGAAAGGATCTTGGAGACTGCATCCATGCGTTTGCAATCCCCGTCGCAGAGGCAGCTGTCGACGGTGTGGTTAAGGGGGACATGGCGCCAGAGGGGGCGCCACCACCGGAAGAGCAGGGTGGTCCGCACGGCAGATTTGGTGGGGAGGAGGCCGATGATGACGAGCAACATGTTGTCGGGGAGGCTGCTGATGAAGTCCAGGCCCGCCGGATGCGGTTTTGGCTTGAGCCACCTCTTCTTGTTGGCTACCTTGTCGTCCATCTCAATCGACAGCGACGCCGGTGTACACGTGTGCTGGTGTGTGTTGTGTGCTGGGTGTGCATGAGTGCGTCCTTCTATGCATGCCACAGCACAGTGATGAAGTGTGGGCGAGTGTGTCCATCATGCGGAAGAAGTGTGCCCTCAATTTACTAGCGTGCGGGGTGTACCCCGAGTGGTTTCAACTTTGTTTACTTCACCGCATGTCAGATGGGCCTCTAGTTCACTTAGTTTCACCCACTACCACATGGGCCAGCACACGAAGATAGAGAACACGAGCTAACAAGGCAGCATGTGGACTGGATGACCGGTCAACTAAACAATATACAGAGCTATACGCTGACACAGTGACCATATAATCCCTCGGTATAGAGAGTTCGAGTGAGAGAGGAGGCCCGTGAGAGATAGCAGAGAGAGAAAGAGCTACTCCATCCATTCGAGAATGTAGTGCCTACATTTTTTTAAGTTAAACTTTTGAAACTTTGACCAAGTTTATAAAGAAATTACTTGTATCTACAATACCAAAGATACATGATAGTATGAAATAAGTACATGTTGTGATGAATCTAATGATCGTTCAAGATGTAAATGTTTTTCTCCACATATACCTGGTCAAACTTTTCTAAGGTTTGACTTTTCAAAACAACCATATGCTTATGGGTGTGAGGGAGTACCTAACTAGAGAGAGAGAGAGAGAGAGAGAGAGAAATAGAAAGAGTGACTGAAAAAAGTGTGTGTGCATGTGTGAAAGAGACATGGACAACACACGATAAAAGTAGAGAAAAAGCATGTGTGTCTTATGCAAACATATCACACATGCATCTTCGAGAGCGAAAAAAGGTGAGGAGATAGTGTGTGGTTGTTTGCAACCGAGAGAGAAATACCCCTAGCACGTGGCCAATAGGGGTCTGACAAACAAGGAAGAGAGGTCGAGAGAGATGTATGGAGAAAATGCAGACATGGGGAGGAGCGAGTGTATGTTTGTCATAGAGAGATCCCTTGGAGATCGTGATGGGACTACATGGGTGGGAGATCGAGTGACAAGGTGTGTGAGATAGTCATACTTAGGGGAGGAGTGCGTGCGCCTATGATGGAGTGAGGGATTATGGTACTTAGGGGGGTGCGTGTCACATAGAGAGAGAACAAGGGCGGAGAGTGTTAGATGGGTCTATGTAGCATGAGCAAAACATGTGTATGTGTGAACCAGGGAGATATAAAGTTTCAGAGAGATAGAGGAGCCCCGATAAGGCTGAGTAGTGTGTCAGATAGCTGAGAGGGGGAAGAGATATTCCATCCGCTCGAGAATGCAGTGCATATAAATTTTTTAGAAGTCGAACTTTGGAAACTTTGACCAGGTTTACGCAAATATTATTTATATGTACAATACCAAAGATACATCATACGAAACTACATCTCATGATGAATCTAATGGTATATGTTTGCCATTCTAGATGTAAATGTCTTTCTCCACGTACATGGTCAAACTTTGTGATGTTTGACTCTTCAATAAATCTATATGCTATGGACCAAAGAGAGTGCCTAAGTCGAGAGAGATCAAGTGTGTGCGAAGGAGAATGAGTGAGTGTGCAAAAAGAGTTTGTGTGTGAAAGATAAAGGGACAACAAATGATAAATTAGAGTGTGTGTGTGTGTGTGTGTGTGTGTGTGTGTGTTCGTTTCTTATGCAAACATATCATGCATGCATCTCCAAGATAGAAAAGCAAGGTGAGGAGATACACGAAGATAGCTAGTGCGTGATTGTTTGCAACAGAGAGAGAGACACCCCTATAGAACATGTCCAATAGAGGTCTGGCCAACAAGGAACAAAGGTCGAGAGGGACGCATGGAGAAGATGGACGCATGGGGAGGGAGAGAGTGTGTGCTTGTGATAGATAGATCCCTTGGGGATCGTGAGGAGACTATATGGGTGGGAGATAGAGGGACGAGGTGCGTGTGCAATAGAAAGATGCCCCAAGAGAAATCGAGATAGACCATGCACATGTTTGTGATGGAGACTAAGAATTAGCTAGTCATATACACACAGGGGGACTGTGTGCCTACAATTGAGTGAGAGACCATCATACTTGGCTAGGCATGAGATTGTGTGTGTGTGCGTGTGAGATGAAGAGACAATGAGGGAGAGAGATAGAGTTTTAGATGGGTCTATCGAGTGCGGTGAGATATGCATGTGTATGTGCGACCCAGGTAGATGGAGAGTTTGAGAGAGAGAAAGGGGGGAAGAGCTCCGCAACGACAAAGTGGTGCGTGAGAGAGTTAGGGGCAACGAGCCAGGGAATTTGTGTGCGTACGATGAGTGCACCCAAGATATTTAGCTTGGACTAGATAATCATACCTGGTGTGCGAGAGAGACCTATACATGGAGTATACATGCATGCGAACTAGAAATACCCCCCCCCCCCACACACACACAAAGAGAGAGAGAGAGAGAGATAGATAGAGAGAGAGAGAGAGAAGGAGTCCGGGAGAAGGGAAGGTCACGTTTTATGCATCAAAGACTGATATAAACCATGTCACGATATAAACTTGCATTCAAATATTTAAATTGGAGAACATGTTGTGTGCAATCCACACATGAACGGAGATATGCGTATCAAACAAGTTCATTAATTTGACTTTCAACATGTTCATGGAGTACTATAATAGTGTACAACATGCTACTCGATTGAGGTGTTCAATTTTGGATTGAGTTCACTATTTTGACCTGGTGAACGAGCTATTTCATTGAATCGAGTTATTTCATTTTGGGTTTGATTCCCTTTTTTGGTGGGTCAACTATTTGTCATATAGTAAATCGTTAGCAACAAGCATGTAAAAACACATTAGTCCCAAGCATCATCTCTCCATCTAAAAAAGAACTCGCAAGCTAATATTTCAATGTTTGATTGGAATCGACTCGGTAAGGTAGACGTGGATGCTCGTTCTCCCAAAATTTGAACGAGACGCTAAACACCCTCTGCTCGGTGGAATTTGGCCAAGCAAATAAATGGGAGACGCAAAATTACCGGCCTATATGGGACACACATCAATTGGCCCATTGTACATCGAGGGTAGGTTCGTAACTTCATCCAAGCGCACCTTCTCCTCGGCCGAAAAGACACGTGCCGAATAATTCATATAAACCATGCGCGGCAAAACACCCTCTCCTTGCCCAAAATCGCTCGTGCCGACTATTTCAAAACACGCCCTCCTCGCCCGAAATAGCTCGCGCTCACAATTTCAAAACACGCCCTCCTCGCCCGAAATCACTCACGCCCACTATTTCAAAACACGCCCTCCTCGCTTGAAATCGCTCGCGCCCACTATTTTGGAGAGCAAATTTACTCTACTATCCCGACCCATAGTACACAGACCCAAGCCCAAAAGCCTAAAGGCGGGGGTAGAACTATAACTCCCCCCACATTTCAGACAAATGTGTCTGTAAGACATGGTTCCCCCTCCCAATTCCCCATTCATACCTCGTGGGTCCCAAATCACCTTCTCCCCAGAAGCTTCCTTCTCCCCAGCCGTGAAACCTCAGCCCCTCCTCCATGGCGCCCCACACCGCACCAAATTCACCGCCGCCCTGTGAGGGAGTCCTGGATAAGGGGGTATCCGGACAGCCGGACTATATACTTGGGCCGGACTGTTGGACTATGAAGATACAAGATTGAAGACTTCGTACCGTGTCCGGATGGGACTCTCCTTGGCATGGAAGGCAAGCTTGGCGATTCGAATGAAGATCTCCTTCTATGTAAACCAACTCTGTGTAACCCTAGCCCCCTCCGGTGTCTATATAAACCGAAGGGTTTAGTCCATAGGACACAACAATAATAACAACAATCATACCATAGGCTAGCTTCTAGGGTTTATCCTCTCTGATCTCGTGGTAGATCAACTCTTGTAATACTCATATCATCAAGATCAATCAAGCAGGAAGTAGGGTATTACCTCCATCGAGAGGGCCCGAACCTGGGTAAACATCGTGTCCCAAGTCTCCTGTTACCATTAGCCATAGACGCACAGTTCGGGACCCCCTACCCGAGATCCGCCGGTTTTGACACTGACATTGGTGCTTTCATTGAGAGTTCCTCTGTGTCTTCTCTATAAGGCTCGATGGCTTCTCCAACCTTCAACAACACCGTCCTGGGTGAGACTTTTCTCCCCGAACAGATCTTCGTGTTCGGCGGCTTCGCACTGCGGGCCAACTCTCTTGGCCATCTGGAGCAGATCGATAGCTACGCCCCTGGCCATCAGGTCGGGTTTGGAAACCTAAACTACACTGCCGACATCCGCAGAGACTTGATCTTCGACGGATTCGAGCCCGTGTCAGGAGCGCCGAACAATCACGACGTGCATGACCTAGATCTGCAGTCGGACAGTATTCGAAACATCGCACCTGCTACAGCTCTGGACTTTGTTCCACAACAGGTTGTGCCTTCCGAGGATGGGTGGATGGACCCCGCCCCGGACGCCGCACACTCATCGGTGTTGGAGCCGAACACAGACTCCTCTCCTAAGGAAAACTGTATCTCCGGACCCCCGGACTCGTCTCCGGTCGTATGTTCTGGACCGAGCGCATCCGTGCCCATCGAATCTAACCAGGCTCCGTTTATGGAATTCACCGCCGCGGATATCTTTTAGCACTCACCCTTCGGAGACGTGCTAGATTCATTAAGGTCTCTCTCTCTGTCAGGAGACTCTTGGCCGAAGTATGTCCGGCTCGAGTGGGAAGCTGGCGATGAAGAAATTCGTTACCCACCCACCACCCACTTAATAGCCACGGTCGATGATTTGACCGACGTGCTTAACTTCGGCTCCGAAGACGTCGACGGCATAGACGACGATGCAGGAGGAGAACAGGAACCACCGCCCATAGGGCGCTGGACTGACACCTCTTCATATGATATATATATGGTGGATACTCCCAAAGAAACCAATGGAGATGAGGCAACAGGAGATAACCCCTCAGGGAAGAAATCAAGACATGGGCGTCATCAGCGCCACTCCAAGCCCCGCTACAGCAATACCGGCACTAGAGAAAACAACCCAGATGGCACCGAAGAAGGATACAATCCTGATCAGCCTACCTTCAAGCAGGCCGAACAAGAACACGGGCAGGTCCACCCAGATGAACAGGCGACGGACGGATACTTGGAGGACGATGATACGTCTCCAATGTATCTATAATTTTTTATTGTTCCATGCTATTATATTACCTGTTTTGGATGTTTATGGGCTTTATTTTATACATTATTATCATCTTTGGGACTAACCTACTAACCAGAGGCCCAGCCCGTATTGCTATTTTTTTGTCTATTTCAGTATTTCAAAGGAAAGGAATATCAAACGGAGTCCAAATGGAATAAAACCTTCGGAAGCGTGATTTTTGGAACGAACGTGATCCAGAGGACTTGGAGTGCAAGTCAAGAAGCAGCCGAGGTGGCCACGAGAGGGTAGACCCCCCCCCCTATTGGGCGCGCCCCCTGTCTCCTGGGCCCCTCGGGCGGCCACCGATGTACTTCTTCCTCCTATATAAGCCTACATACCCCAAAAACATCCAGGGAGCAACCGAAACACAATTTCCACCATCGTAACCTTCTGTATCCGCGAGATCCCATCTTGGAGCCATCACCGGCGTTCTGCCAGAGGGGGAATCCACCATGGAGGGCTTCTACATCAACACCATAGCCCCTCCGATGAGTTGTGAGTTGTTTACCACAGACCTTCGGGTCCATAGTTATTAGCTAGTTGGCTTCTTCTCTTTTTTGGATCTCAATACAAAGTTCTCCCCCTCTCTTGTGGAGATCTATTCGATGTAATCTCTTTTTGCGGTGTGTCTGTTGAGATCTGATGAATTGTGGGTTTATGATCAAGTTTATCTATGGATAATAATTGAATCTTATCTGGATTCTTTTATATGATTGAGTTATCTTTGCAAGTCTCTTCGAATTATAGGTTTGGTTTGGCCTACTAGATTGATCTTTCTTGCCATGGGAGAAGTGCTTAGCTTTGGGTTCAATCTTGCGGTGTTCTTACCCAGTGATAGAAAGGGTTGCAAGACACGTATTGTATTGTTGCCATCGAGGATAAAAGGATGGGGTTTATATCATATAGCTTGAGTTTATCCCTCTACATCATGGCATCTTGCTTAATGCGTTACTCTGTTCTTATGAACTTAATACTCTAGATGCATGCTGGATAGCAGTCGATGTGTGGAGTAATAGTAGTAGAAGCAGGCAGGAGCCGGTCTACTTGTTGCGGATGTGATGCCTACATACATAATAATGCCTAGATAACGTCATAATTATTCGCTTTTCTATCAATTTCTCGACAGTAATTTGTTCACCCACCGTAATACTTATGCTCTTGAGAGAAGCCACTAGTGAAACCTATGGCCCCCGGGTCTATCTCTTATCATATTTGCTTTCAATCTACTTTTATTTGCATCTTTATTTTCTGCATCTATATTATAAAATACCAAAAATATATTTATCTTATCATATTATCTCTATCAGATCTCACTTACGCAAGTGGCCGTGAAGGGATTGATAACCCCTTTGTCGCGTTGGTTGCGAGTTCTTTGTTTGTTTGTGCAGATTCGTGGGACTTGTTGAGAAACCTCCTACTGGATTGATACCTTGGTTCTCAAAAACTGAGGGAAATACGTACGCTACTGTGTTGCATCACCCTTTCCTCTTCAAGGAAAACCAACGCAAGCTCAAGATGTAGCAGACAATAACTTTATGCCTCCTCCCGAAGATGAGGTGAACCTCGGTGATGACAAATTGGGCGTACCGGAGGATCCCATAGCGCAGGAGCACTTCAAGCGCCGGCTTATAGCCACTGCAAGAGGCCTGAAAAAGAAACAGCAGCAGCTTCAAGCCGATCAGAATTTGCTCGCATACACACAGACTAAGGCCCGGGCAGCCAAGGAATACGAACTCGAGCGCCGAACAAAATACTACCCAAAGCGCAGGCTACTACCTCTATTCGAGGAGGCGGTACTAAAAATCAAACGAAGGCCTACACCCTGCCGATAGAACACTGCGGCAAGGGGCTGCGTGCAAGACCAGCATTACATACCAAACAGCAACATAGCAAGCACCCCGGGCACATCAGTAGACAAAAACAGAGTCCACAAACCTTGGTGCAACAAATATAAGCGCCCCAAGGCAAAGAATGATGCCCAGGAAACGACTATCAACACAGGAGCTCGTAGTCCTCAACCCATGCAGCAGAAGAAGAGATTTCAACATCTTAACTCGGGCCCCTCCAGCCTGAACCGAATACTTGACCGTCCATGTCAAATTCATGGTACCTCGGGAGCGACAGCCAATCATACCAATAGAGAATGCTGGGTCTTTAAACAAATCGGTAGGCCGATGCCGGAAGGAGCATGAAGAGGTCCCAGGGCAAGAAGCCCAGATTATCAAGTCTAGGGATCGACCACTCGAGGATCAGACCCACCAAAAAACTCATTTTAGAGTGTCACAACTAGGCGTGAAGGCCACCTAGGCCCCGCCACTCTGGAGATGGTCTTCGGGTCACCAAAAATTGCCATACCAACTTTCGGTCTTACACCTCTAGGCAGTAGCTATTCAGCACCGCCAGGATACACTGCGACTTGATGCATTATCACCCAATGCCCACGTGATGTAGTCACAATCGCGGGCAAGACCGAGCTTTGCCTCGGCGCCAAAGAGTATTCGGCTACTTAATTTACAGAAGCAGCGAGTCACGGTTTTTTCAATCAAACCTGGATTCAATAGCCGAAGTCCCGGACACCGATAAAGGAGTCCGAGCTACTTCATGATACCCCAGCCTGATCATGGCTCATACAGATCCTCCGGCATAGGCTGGACGGGTCACATCCCATGGCTCAGCCGCTGCTTACACACGCCTCTTAGCATTGTTTGCAGGTTCGCCTTTGCGCATAACTGGACCGGCGACTTGGAATCAGCTCGAACGCACACAGGGGGGATCTCCACCCCACCTAAATACAATTCGGATATTACACCGGACCCGCGCACAGCTCCCTACCGCCCGGTCCCAACAGGTTCTGCCATCATGCCTCTCTTTTATAACATGCACCGTACTCATACGCATAGACGTATTACTTAAATATAGCATGTAGAGTCATTTGACACTTATCTGCTATTATTTCTTAATGACATTTTGTCATAACGGCATTCAAACATCGTGTTATGCCTTTAAACGCCAGGGGCTTCATTGCACCCGTACTACGGCGACTAAAGTCCGAACACCTTCTCGGTCGTTCGACACCCCGAAGTTATAGCATTATATGCATCAGCTCTGAATCATGTTTTGGGTCATTGGTTGGGTTTGCCCGGCTCCCATGTTTTGGTACCTTACGTTCCGCAATATCGGCTAAGGTAGCGCTGGGAGAACTACTACGATTGTGTCCCAGTTCTTCCAGACGAACACCTCAGTAGAGAAAGCCAAAAACCGACTATCATGATAAGGCGAGAGCTGGTCAGCTGTTTGAGAGGTCGTAAAATCTTTAAGGATTTATTCCGCATAATGACATAATAAAATGCAGCGTGCGAAGGATCGGTCCACCGATCAGGCGCTATTAGAGCCCCTCGTGCGGTCTTCCGAACACCAGGGGCTGCGCCTCCCATACTCGAATTCCTATGGCTAAGTGAGAGTAATAAAGCCCTATAGTCCGATTGCCTGGTTCGCTATGCTGAACACCTCCTTCATGGACCCAAGAATGGGATGAAGAGTGTTCAGGTGTATCCCGAACACCCCCGTAGTTCCTACGTGGGGGCAGAAGCCGACGACTGGCCAACTCTCAAGACTAACATATTAAACGGCCGCGCAGGAATAAAATTTACACATAACAGGCACATACATATAAGTGACTCTGTTTCGCCTTACAAAGGATAGCACAACTGCTTTTAGGGGAAAATAATGTCTTTCGCACATTGCTCAGCCACGAGGCGGGCCCCTTTCAGGACACCATCATAATATAATTCAGGCTTGCGGTGCTCCTTCCCCTCCGGCGGCCCCTTGGTCATCAGCTTCTCAGCATCAAGCTTCCCCCAATGCACTTTCGCACAGCCGAATGCCATTCGTGCCCCTTCTATGCAAACCGACCGCTTAATGACGTCCAGCCGAGGGCAGGCATTCACAATTCACTTCATGAGCCCAAAGAAACTGCTCGGTATGGGCTCGGCGGGCCATAGCCGGATAACCAAATCCTTCATGGCTAGTTCGGCCGCCTGATGCAGTTCGATCTGCTGTTTCAGCTGGTCGACAAACGGCACCGGATAATTCGGCGCCAAATACTACGACCATAAGAGCTTCTCCGCAGTTTCCTTCTTCTCAGCTCGGCAGAATTGGGAAGCATCAGATATGTTGCGTGGCAGATCCGCAAATGCCCCTGGAAAAATTAGGATTCAATGGGTCACCATGAATCTTCCCTGCGAAGGCGTAAGGCGCTTTGAATAAGAAAAAAACCCTTACCAGCCGCAATCTTCCACGCCTCCTGAATATCCTTCAGAGCAGCCTGGGCTTCCTCCCGAGCATCCTTCGCGGTCTGGAGAGCTTGGGCGAGTTTGGATCCTTTCAATGATAGACTCTGCTCCAAACTCTCGCTTTTCTTTACGGCTTCCTGAAGCTCTCGCTCAGCTTCCACGACCCTCACCTCGTGCTTCTCGCGGAGAGCCTGCTCCGCGACCGCTTTCTTTTTGGCCAAGGCAACAACCTTCTTGAGCGCCTCAATTTCAGCATCTGCCCCTGGAGTGCGTGATATATATGCTTTAAGATAGACACAACTACTTACTTGTGCTAAAACTTACTAAAAGTTTCAAAACATACCTTGTTTATCCTCCAGCTGCATCTTCACTCGGCCGAGTTCTTCTTCGGCCCGCTCTAGACTCTGCTTGAGTCCGGACACCTCCGCAGTATGAGAGAAGGCAGTCGTTGCAGACGCCTGATTCATAATTCAATAAATATATGTCATCAGCTGAGTCTCCTACAGACAGAGCTTCGATCCCCTGTCTGGTTCCTGTCCTCTCCGAACAGTGCATCAGGGGCTGCCATCTATACTATGACAATCTTGTAACAACTCCTAAAAACATACCTCCAAGCCTTTTATAAGGCTAATGTAGGATTCATTCAGTACGCTCTCGACGGCCTGAATCCTTTCTATCACCGTGCCCATAAGGGCGCGGTGTTCATCAATGATGGACGCACTCTCTAGTGATGTCAATAGGCCGCTCGACACGTTTGGTTGGACGGAGGTCGCAGGTGGAGCAGGATCGCCCCCTCTAGTCCAGAGGGGCTGCCTGCCTGACCCGGGAGCCTTAAGGGTCTCCGGGACTATGTCTGGCTATGGGCCGAATCCACGATCGCCCCCGTCGTCGACGTTCATGGGAACCGCCGCTCCCGCGCGTCCGACCCCCGAGGTACGCCCCCCTGGCTCAGGTCCTTTGTGGACGACACATCGGTGTCACAACCAGGCTTTGGGGAAGGGGCCCTGGGAGGTGTCTCGCTCTCCAAGGCATCGAAGCTCAACGAGTCCTCTGATGAGGCCTGTTGGGCAGGAGACCTCGTCGGACTGTAAAAGGTACGGTGCAAATCAAAATACTACATTCTAGTAAAGAAGTGGGACGCATGAATATGTTCGGATTTCATGCACTTACGAGTTTACCATGGGCTGGGCCCTGGGATCCCACTCCGGGCAGCTATCGTAGCCGTGGTGGACACCTCGGGGATGGATGTTCTTCCCCTGTTAGGCGAATCTGCCTCCAAGGATGAGGAGGCTATCCTTTTCTTCCTCCCCCTCGTAGGGGACTCGAGCTCTTCTTCCTCCTCATCCTCTCCCTCCTCCTCGTCCTCGCCGGAGGAGGGATGGTTGCTAGAATCTTCATACTTCGTGTCCGAAGCACCGCGATGACGGAGACCGCTCCTGGTCTCCTTGGCCTTTTTGTTGGCCTCTTTCTTCGGCGCCTTGTAAGGCACTAGGACCAGCATCTTCGTTAGAAGAGGTCCCATCGGTTCTTCCGGCAGCGGGGTCGGTCAATAAATCCGCTCCGCCTTCTTCGTCCATCCCTGAGGTGATCGTGGAAAAGCACGTTAAAAAACATCTCCCTCGGGACATATCAATGAAATATACAGATAGCCAAGACATAATGACGACTTACCAGACTGGGCGGGGTGGGATAGTTGATACCCGCGGTCTGCGGCAAAGTCCGGCCATGGTTTGCTGGACTTGAAGAGCACCTTCCAGATGTCCTTGTGTGAGGAGCCAAAAAGCTCCCGCAGGGTCTGGTGCTCGGCCGGGTCATACTCCCACAAATCACAGCCTCTGTGCTGACAAGAAAGGATCAGGCGGACCAGCATCACCTGGACCATGTCAACAAGCCTGATGGCCTTGTCCTCCATACCTTTGACGCGCGCCTGGATCACTAACAGTTCGTCGGAGGACGACCAGTTCACGCCCTTCTTGGGCCAGGACGTGAGCCGTAAAGAGGCTCCTGATCAAAACTCAAGAGCAGCGGCCCACTTTTTGCCGCGTGGCTTAGTGATATAGAACCACTGTTGCTGCCACTCCTTGACGGAGTCGTTGAAAGTACCCGTCGGCCATGTGACCTTGGTCATCCTGCTCACCATGGCACCTCCGCACTCGGCATGTTCGCCATTCACCACTTTGGGCTTCACATTAAAAATCTTGAGCCATAGCCCGAAGTGCAGCGAGATGCGGAGAAAGGCCTCCCACACGATGATAAACGTCGAGATGTTGAGGAAAGAATTAGGGGATAGATCGTGAAAATCAATCCTGTAGTAATACATGATGCCGCGAACAAAAGGGTGAAGGGGAAACCCAAGCCCGCGGACGAAATGGGGGAGGAAAACGACTCTCTCATGGGGCTCTAGAGTAGGGACGATCTGTCCCGCCGTTAGAAGACGATGGCCGATTTTCTTGGCCAGATATCCGGTCGCCCGCAGCTTTTTAATATCCTTCTCCTGGACGGAGGAGGCCATCCACTTGCCTCCTACTCCAGATCCAGACATTTTCGGAGGACCTTAGTTGGTGGGGAAGACGAATGCTTGGGCGCTAGGGCTCGGGCGAAAGGAAAGGGGCGAGCAAGAAGGAGAAGAAGGCGTGGGTAGAAAGGAGGAGGCCTTTCCCCTTTATAGAGGCGATGAAACTTTATGCCTCCCCGCTTGCCTAATGGAACCTGCTCATTCCCCACTCACCATAATTGGTGGTACGGCTGGGTTACCCACGCCCGTATTGAAGAGGATCCCACATTTAGGGGACATGATCTCTGCTTTGACAAGACGTGCCAAAGAAACCGCCTCGCAATATGTGCGGAAGCAGGTTGTAGAAAACGATTCGAATAATTGTCGAGCTGTGGCGTGATGTCACACTACGAAGAGTTGTCAGCAGATTAGATTCGTGGATTATTATTCTCTCTACGGTGGTATATGGAATTTATCTTGCAGAGCCGGACACGGTCCTTGTGTTCGGAATTTATCTTGAAGTATTCGGAGATGGAACCCGCCTCGCAATGCCGAAGATAATCTACGCGCCGGACTCATCGTCATTGAAGCCTGGTTCAGGGGCTACTGAGGGAGTCCTGGATAAGGGGGTATCCGGATAGCCGGACTATATACTTGGGCCGGACTGTTGGACTACGAAGATACAAGATTGAAGACTTCGTCTCGTGTCCAGATGGGACTCTCCTTGGCGTGGAAGGCAAGCTTGGCGATTCGCATGAAGATGTCCTTCTCTGTAAACCGACTCTGGGTAACCCTAGACCCCTCCAGTGTCTATATAAACCGGAGGGTTTAGTCCGTAGGACACAACACATAATAACAACAATCATACCATAGGCTAGCTTCTAGGGGTTAGCCTCTCTGATCTCGTGGTAGATCAACTCTTGTAATACTCATATCATCAAGATCAATCAAGCAGGAAGTAGGGTATTACCTCCATCGAGAGGGCCCGAACCTGGGTAAACATCGTGTCCCCGGTCTCCTGTTACCATTAGCCTTAGACACACAGTTCGGGGGCCCCTACCCTAGATCCGCCGGTTTTAACACTGACACCCTCCTCCCCAATGCCGGAGACGTTGTCTGTTTGCCGTCGTGCACTAGGCCGTGTGCCTCTTACTCCGTGCTGCCGGGGTTGCGTCCATGATGGCCGCATGAACTGTAGCGGAGCCGATTCATTCCTGCAGTTGTGCACGGCGCCGCAGCGGCTCCAACATCAGAAGCATCCAGCAGGGTCCCGACGCTGCTTCCCCGTAGCCGTCGACCGTCGCGACATCTCTGCTTTCCTGCCGGCAGTAGCCACCATAACCATGTCGACCTCACTGACTCAACAGCTGGAGCTGCCTACTTCACCAGGCCGCAAGATAGGTCATACACTCATCTCAAATCACTTTATTTAGGCGTCAGTTGTCTGAATTTTTTCTGGGCCAATTGATTCCCAATGGGAAGCAGCAGCACCCGAGGCGACGGAGCTCCTAGGCTGCCGGTTGGCTCGTGTCTAACATAAGGGTGCGTGGGAGCAAGTTCGACGCAGAAGCAGCACTTACATGGCTATCTTAGAGTTGTGTGCGTTGAACATACTGCCGCCGCCGGATTTGGATGACGGCGAGTCTTTGTTGATTGGCCGGGGCGGCGCAACTACTACAGTGCGGTGGGGCGCGGAGTAGGGTTTTGGTCAGAGCTCTCGCGGCCATGGATGACGGACGTAGGCTGCTCTGCCCATGGTCGCTGGCTCTTCAGGGAAGATTCTGAACAGTGTCAGCCGAGAGGCACAAGACGACCATCAAGCCATCCGGCATAGATCGGACAGTATCATAATAAAATAAAATCGTGTGACCCCAATTTAATCTTCAGTCAACAGACGTGTGACCACTCTCGTACCTTATTGTTGATCTCTTAGGGTATTTCTTTAGATCAGAGATATGTGTCGTTCTTAACATTATGCGTTTTCTGCATCTTCAGCCACACCGTCCTCCTTCTCACCGGAGCTGCTCCAACAAGGGAAGCATACACCAGAAGGAAGCTATAGTCCCCACTCAACAGTTCCCTGCATCAAATGCGTGTGCTCGACATGGACAGCCACAACAAATGCAGGGCCATCGACAAGTCAGCACATGATGCTCACTCCTATGGAAGGCAGCCAGATAGGTTGTACCCTCATCTTACTTGTGTGCAACTTTTATGGCTTTGTTATTCATCTAAGCATGGAAACTAGATTCTCACATTTCATTGTATATTCATGTTGATCTCTTACGGGTCTTGTTCAGGAGTTAACGTTGTTCCATCGTTCAGCTAAGAGACTTGTTCTTTAGGTAACGTTGTTCCATAATTATCATCCATCAGCCAATGCTATCTCACAGGCTGGTGATTATAGTATTATACCACTTCTAGTATTATCTATGTTGTTCTTTAATACTTTTGTGTGCCATCTAGTTAATCTCGAGTACAAATGATACATATTCTGTAGCTTTCATATGTGTTCTCCCTTTAATTTTTGAGACATGTTGCTGCTAGTTAACCCCAGTCCTACTATTTATGTCGTCTCCTACAGGCACTCATTACATAAATCTAACTACTAGTTGTCTTCCATGCATGTCAGACATAATTGCACACACTGATATATCCACAAGAACCTCACGGAGCAATGTAACGGCCAACAAACTTGATGTCAATGATACCCAATATGATGGAACATGTAAAGGCAGTTCTTCAAAAGACTTGCAGAAAGATGATGAATCCTCTTCACCCCACAAGGTCCTTGCTCTAACTTGGCCCATTATATGGGTACAGCATGCATATAATGTTGTCGGAGTAATGGGCCACGGGTAGGCTGACCCGGGCCCCAAGATCTTTCAAGACATCGGGGCAGGCCGTGCCCCTCAGCCGAGTCCCGGACGGCGACCTTCGAAGAAGGCCAAGTCCCGGCTGGCGACCTCCAAAGAAGGCCGAGTCCCAGCTGGCGACTCTGAAGCAAGCCGACTCCGGGCTTGCGACCTCCAAAGAAGGCAGGGTACGGTCCCGACGTGGCCGTCCCCTCAAACCTACGGGAGGTAGGCATGGCTACAGTGAGCCATACCACCAGGAGATCTCCGGTAAGACGCGGCACTGTTGCCATGCCTCCCCTGACATCAGCCACAGTGCGCAAGGCACTGTGCCCACGACGGCAGCCTGTACGGCCCGAAGACCGCCGGGCCCCCCGTCAGTGAGGGAGAAGAAGACGGCCGGAGAGTCCGAAGATGGCCCTGCGGGAGTCGGCCTTCCCAGAGTCGACCGCCTCTCAGTCAGGGCCCCACGAGCCATAAACCAGATTGGACGGGGAGTGGCGACAGTGATCGCCCGACAGACGGCGGCACTGTTCCCATGACCCCATGACCAAGCCTGCGTCATCAGGAGTGTTGCACAGTGCCCAGCCTGTCCGCGGGGCCCGCCAGTCGGCGGGCCCCAGAAGCCGGCAGGGGGGCGGCAGCATGAGAGACAGACAGCTGAGGGCCACACCCAGTCATTTTACCATTGTACCCTCGGGGGGTAGGCCTATATAAACCCCCCGGGGCACCCTTGCAAAGGGTTCGGCCCTGGATAGGTTTTTAGACACATAGCAAGCAAAGGGAGGGGCCAGCCTTGCTCCCTCCTGCCACTCGAACAGCTCAAGGAGCACCTTTGTACTATCATCCCATAGGGATCATGCGGAGACCCCGCAGAGCAGCAGTAGGGGTGTTATCTCCCCGGAGAGCCCCGAAGTTGGGTAAGATTCGTCGGCGTGCATGTCTGCGCCTCATCCCATTTCCAGGCACCGGCGACGTCCTACTCGCCCCCACCATGATAAGCCACCCGTTGGCATATGTCGCATCCAACCCCCGACATTTGGCGCCCACCGTGGGGCAAGGTGCACCGTCGTCCGGAGATCTGTTCTGGACGGGAACCCTCTTCCTCCCTGGCGAGCGCAGCCAGCCCAGCTCGCCAGATGGAGTCTACATCGACACGCTGCGCGGCGCTGA
Source organism: Triticum timopheevii (assembly GCA_963921465.1). NCBI lineage: Eukaryota > Viridiplantae > Streptophyta > Magnoliopsida > Poales > Poaceae > Triticum > Triticum timopheevii. The sequence continues at coordinate 433,412,078 of OY997262.1, forward strand.
AGCCGCCTGCGCTGCGAGCGGCCTCGCCGAACTCATTGGCGAGGTGCGCCTCTCCGATGAGCCCACACCAAGTGCGGGGGCGTGTGGCCCCGAGAGCCTCCTCGCGGGCCTCCTCGACCAGCTCCACGTCGCCAACGAGCCCGCCGTAGATTTGGAGTCCGTAGGCTCCTCCGACCCGATGCTGGTCGACTCCGACGCTGTATCGCTCGATATCTTCCCCACCGACGTGGTGGTCTACGACGAGCCGCTTCCGTACAAGGAGAGTGGCGGAAGCGCCGTCACGGAGGTGCTCGTCATCGTCCACGGAAAGCACTCCGGCGAAAACGCCCAGGACCCGCTGCCAGCGGCCCTGCAAGACCTCGCCGCGCCCATCCCAGAGGACGCGGACGCGGAGATGCTGGAAGAACGCCGCCTTCAGATCATCGAAGGCGCCAAGAAGTTGGCAAGCATGAGACGCTTGTCAGAAGCATACCAGCGCGAGATGGATCGTGCTGTAGGCGGCTCGCCGGCTCCGACTGGGCCGAGCCGTCTAGGTGCGGTCCGAGAGCGCGGCGCGGCCATCGCCGACTTGCTCAGGGCGAAACGCCCCGTGTACGCCACCCCTGCGGAGAACATCCGCGCCGCCCAAGCGGCGACCGAAGAACTGAAGAACTTCGAAGGCGAAGAGCGCCGTGTAATAACGGAGCGAGTCCAGCAGCTCCTCGATGCGGTTGCAGCACAAAACGCGGCAGGCGGCCGCGCAGACGCGCTGCAGCAGCCGAACGACGACTTACCCCCTCGCCGAGATCAAGGCGCGACCTCCCGGACGCCGACTGGCGGAGTCCGCGGGAGGAAAGAGAAGGAGCCGGCTGCCAGTCACAGCCGGACTCGCATCACCATCGAGCGCGACCAAGACGGCCGCCCCAGAGCAGTGGAACGGCGAGATGATTATCTGCCTCCCCCACCCCGAAGAGAGCGGCGAGTTTCTCCACCGCCTGTTGAGCATCCGACTCTCGGAGGTCGCCTCGGCCGCCGAGAGGGAGTCGGAGACAATGACGCCCGCCACCGGATCGACCGACTCCACAGATCCCTGGCGTTAGAAGAAGAAGATGAGTTGGGTCCGCCTTGCTTCGGGCCCCGCATCAGAGATGAGCCCTTCCCCAAAGGGTTCACGCTCCCCCAAGACACGCCCAAGTACACCGGCTCCGTGAAGCCGGAGGATTGGCTGACAGACTACTCCACAGCCGTCAACATAGCCAACGGCAACAAGCGAGTCGCCGTGAAGTATGTTCCCCTCATGCTCCAGGGCACGGCCCGGACATGGCTGAACAGCCTGAAGCCCCGCAGCATCAATAGCTGGGTCAACTTTACTGAAGCCTTCATTCGCAACTTCACCAGCACGTACAAGCGACCTCCCAAGCCGCGCCACCTCTCCTTGTGCGTGCAAGGCCCTGAAGAATCAACACGCGACTACCTCATGCGCTAGGGCGAACTTCAAAACTCCTGCGAGGGCGTGCACGAGGTGCAGGCCATCGAGTACTTCACGGCCGGGTGCCGAGAGGGCACCCTCCTCAAGCACAAGCTCCTCTGTGACGAGCCCGAAACCCTCGACGAACTTCTAGTCATAGCAGACAAGTACGCCACGGCCGACTCTTCTATGAAGACAGAGATTCAAGTCAACGCGGCTGGCAAAGTGATTCCCCAGGCCCCCAGAACCCCGGCTGGAGACGCCAGCCGACGACAGCAGCAGAGCGACAACAAGCGCAAGGCCCCTCAGCCGACTTCCAATAGTCGGCAGGTCGCAGCAGTAGAAGATCAGCAGCCGGAGGGGCACCCTCAGGCCAAGCGGCAGAAAGGCGGCAAATCCAATTGGTTGCCGGCTTTCTCCTATGAGCAGACTTTGGATGGACCTTGCAAGTTCCACAGCGGCGCGAAGCCGTCGAACCACACCACCAGGAAGTGCCATTGGCTCGCCAGGATCGCCAAGGGAGACAGCCTCGCCCCTCCGCCGCCTGCGGGACCGCCACCTCCGCCGCCACCCCCGCAGCCGGCGGCTCGGCCAGTCGGCGCGGTCCAAGACGAGTTCCCGGAAGAGCACGGAGCCTACGTAGTGTTCACTAGCATGGCAGATGACCGGCGCAGCAGGCGCCGACAACAGCAAGAAGTCAACACGATAGCAACTGACGCCCCAGAGTTCATGCACTGGTCCGAGAAGCCTATCAGCTGGAGTCGGGCGGATCATCCAGAAGTGATGTCGAGTCCGGGCTCCTACGCTCTGGTCCTAGGCGCGACCTTGGCCACTGATAAGCGGGCCACCCGATTCTCACGGGTCCTGATTGATGGAGGCAGCAGCATAAACATCCTGTACAAGGACACAATGCAGAAGCTTGGAATCAGGCGAAGGCAGTTACAGAGCAGCCGCACCGTATTCCATGGAATTGTACCCGGCCTCTCCTGCTCACCGATCGGCAAGATTCTGATAGACGTCCTCTTCGGAGACAAAGATCACTTCCGCCGAGAGCCTGTCTGGTTCGAGGTAGTAGACTTGGAGAGCCCGTACCACGCCCTGCTTGGCCGGCCTGCCTTGGCCAAATTCATGGCGGTTCCCCATTACGCCTACCTCAAGATGAAGATGCCAAGTTCCAAGGGGATCCTGACTGTTGCTGGTGATTACAAGAAGTCGTCCGCTTGCGCGGCCGAGAGCAGTCGGCTGGCCAAGTCTTTGGTGATCGCAGCCGAAAAGCGGCTCCTTGACCGCGTCGTGGCGATGGCTGGGAAGCAGCCAGAGATGTCGCCCAACCCCAAGGAGTCGGAGGCAGAAGGATCATTCAAGCCGGCTAAAGAAACCAAGAAGATCCCTTGGACCCGGAGCACCCAGAGAAATACGCTGTCATAGGCACAGGCCTCGACAGCAAATAGGAAGGCGAGCTTGTCGATTTCCTCCGTGAGAATCGGGACATCTTCGCATGGTCCCCCAAAGACATGCCGGGTGTACCGACGGATTTCGCCGAGCACAAGCTACACGTCAGGCAGGATGTAAAGCCTGTCAGACAGCCCTTGCGCCGCCTGTCAGAAGAGAAGAGAAGAGTTGTGGGAGAAGAGATAGCCCGGCTCCTGGCAGCCGGATTCATCATGGAGGTGTTTTTTCTGGAGTGGTTAGCCAACCCTGTGCTGGTATTGAAGAATAATAAGCAGTGGCGGATGTGCATAGACTACACCAGCCTCAATAAAGCCTGCCCGAAGGATCCATTTGCTCTGCCAAGGATCGATCAGGTGATAGACTCCACAGCCGGATGCGAGCTGTTGAGTTTCCTAGATGCATACTCAGGATATCACCAGATCAAGCTGAATCCAGCAGACAGACTAAAGACCGCATTCATCACGCCGTTTGGAGACTTCTGCTACCTGACAATGACGTTCGGCTTGAGGAATGCTGGCGTCACCTTTCAGCGTTGCATGCAGAAGTGCCTCCTCAAGCAACTCGGCAGAAACACCCACGTTTACGTGGATGATGTGGTGGTGAAGACGGAAAAGCGTGGGACGCTACTGGAAGACCTCAAAGAGACCTTTGACAATCTGCGCCGATTCTAGATCAAGCTCAACCCTGAGAAGTGCGTGTTCGGAGTCCCGGCCGGCCAACTCCTCGGCTTTTTGGTCTCCGAACGCGGCATAGAGTGCAACCCCGTGAAGATCAAGGCCATTGAGAGAATGGAGGTACCCAACCGACTGTTGGATGTGCAGAAGTTCACCGGCTGCTTGGCATCAATCAGCCGATTCATCAGTCGGTTGGGCGAGAAAGCTCTGCCTTTGTATCAACTGATGAAGAAGACCACCTTTTTCGAGTGGAACCACAAGGCAGACGAGGCATTTCTCCAACTAAAGAAGATGCTGGCGACTCCCCCTGTGCTGGCGGCTCCGACTCCCAAAGAGCCCATGCTCTTGTACATCGCCGCCACCAGTCGGGTAGTCAGCACGGTTATTGTAGTCGAACGCAAGGAGGAAGGCAAAGCGCTTCCGGTCTAGAGACCGGTGTATTACCTGAGCGAGGTACTGTCGACCTCCAAGCAGAACTACCCTCACTATCAGAAGATGTGCTACGGCGTGCATTTTGCCGCCAAGAAGCTGAAGCCCTACTTTCAAGAGCATCCAATCACGGTGGTTTGCACCGCCCCACTTGCCGAGATCATTGGAAGCCGAGATGCCTCCGGCCGAGTGGCCAAGTGGGCCATCGATCTAGCTCCTTACACCATCTACTATCAAGCTCGCACCGCCATCAAGTCGCAGGCGCTAGCCGACTTCCTCGTCGACTGGGCCGAGACTCAGTACCTGCCACCAGCGCCCGACTCTACTCATTGGCGGCTGCACTTCGACGGCTCCAAGATGCGCACCGGCCTTGGAGCCGGCGTCGTCCTCACCTCCCCCAAGGGCGACAAGCTCAAATACGTGTTGCAAATCCACTTCGCCGCCTCCAACAATGTCGCTGAATATGAAGCGCTCATCCACGAACTCCGGCTTGCCAAAGAACTCGGCATTCGCTGGATCCTGTGCTACGGCGACTCCGACTTGGTGGTTCAGCAGTCATCCGGCCACTGGGACGCCAAAGACGCAAACATGGCAAGCTACCGCTTCCTGGTGCAGCAACTCAGCGGATACTTCGAGGGGTGCGAATTCCTTCACGTACCGAGAAACGACAACGATCAAGCAGACGCCTTGGCACGAGTCGGCTCTACTCGCCAAGCGATACCTTCCGGCGTCGCCCTTCAGCGCCTCCTCAAGCCGTCTATCAAGCCTTCACCAGAATCCGACTCCATCTTCGTGCCGGCTCCGCCAGAGGTAGTCGGATCCGACTCCAAGGCCCCGGCAAGCGACCTCAAGAAAGCCACAGTAGGCCCGGGGACTGCGCCAGTCGGCTCGGGGACTTCCAAGCCCGGCACGGGGACTTCCAAGCCCGGCCCGGGGACTGCGCTAGTCGGCCCGGAAGCTGCGCCAGCCGGTCCAGAGATTCCCTCAATCCAGCAAGCGGCGGCGGACTCCAACCCACCGCCTCCCAGCCCAGCCACCCTTGTCCAAGTCGCTGTGGTAGCAGTTGAAGAGATAGCAGCACCTTCATGGGCGCAGCCCATCCTCAAGTTCCTAGTAAACAAGGAGTTACCAGCAGACGAGACCCTGGCTCGGCAAGTACAACGCCGAGCAGCAGCCTACACCATAGTCAACAGAGAGTTAGTCAGGCGCAGTGTCACTGGTGTCCACCAGCGCTGCGTAGAGTCAGAGCAAGGCCAAGCGATCCTCAGAGACATCCATCAGGGCGAGTGCGGCCACCATGCGGCTTCAAGGGCGCTCGTGGCCAAAGCCTTTCGGCATGGTTTCTTTTGGCCGGCCGCCCTGGAAGAAGCTAAAGAACTAGTCAAGAAATGCAAGGGGTGCCAGGTGTTCCGCTCCAAGCCCCTCCAGCCGGCTTCCGCGCTGAAGACAATCCCCATTGCCTGGCCCTTCGCAGTCTGGGGCTTGGACATGGTGGGACCATTCAAGACGGCCCGAGGCAGCCTAACTCATTTGCTTGTCGCGGTGGACAAGTTCACCAAGTGGGTAGAAGCAAAGCCCATCAAGAAATTAAACGGGCCCACAGCTGTGACCTTCATCGCCGACATCACAGTGCGGTACGGCATACCGCACAGCATTATCACAGACAACGGCACCAACTTCGCCAAGGGCGCCCTGGCACGTTTCTGCGCGACGCAGGGCATCCGACTAGACTTAGCGTCCGTTGCCCACCCGCAGTCAAATGGCCAGGTAGAACGAACCAACGGCCTCATCTTGTCCGGCATCAAGCCTCGATTGGTCGAACCACTCGAGCGCTCGGCCGGCTGTTGGGTCGAAGAGCTGCCTACCGTCCTCTGGAGCCTGCGCACAACCCCAAACAAGTCAACCGGCTTCACGTCGTTCTTCCTCGTCTACGGTGCCGAAGCCGTCATCCCGACGGACATACAGTTCGACTCTCCGCGAGTCTCCATGTACACCAAAGAGGAGGCTGAGGAAGCACGCCAAGACGGCGTCGATCTGCTGGAAGAGGGCCGACTGTTGGCACTCAGTCGGTCCGGCATCTACCAGCAAAGTCTGCGCCGATACTACAACCGCAAGGTCAGGCCAAGATCATTCCAAGAGGGCGACCTTGTGCTCCGGCTGATTCAGAGAACAGCCGGACAGCACAAGTTGTCGGCGCCTTGGGAAGGTCCCTTCATCATCAGCAAGGTGCTAGGGAACGACGCCTACTATCTGATCGACGCTCAGAAGCCTCGAGCGCGCAAGAGGGACGACTCCGGCAAAGAAACAGAGCGCCCGTGGAACGCGAATCTTCTGCGAAGATTTTACAGTTGATGCAGTATATATCACGCTACCCTCTTTTGTATTAAAGTACTAAGACCTTAGGCCCCCTGGGACGAGCTCGGGGACTGCCTTTTTGATTATCTGTATGATATGGATTACGCTTCTGAGTATGCTTTCCCCTTTTATCATACTATCTGGCACCGGGTCCGACTAGTCGGCCCGGGGACTCGCCGTCTTGCGCTATGAAATGCTCCCTGAAGTCAGACAAGTAATGTGCCGCGCTCAAAGCCGTCTCCTGCCGAAAGCCGCAGCTCGCAGAGCGACTGTCGGTAAGCAGAGGACGGGAAAGAACAAGTGCACACATGAAAAACGGCTAAGGACTTAAGAGCTACGCATAGCCCAAGCCGGCTGCCAGCCTCCCCTTACCGAGCCGACTCGCGAGCAGTCGGCTCGTAGTCTCAATTTTCATCAAGAATAGCCGACTCTCGAAAGTCGGCCCGTTGATTTTCAGCCAACCTACTAAGGTATTCTAAATGACTAAGTACTTGCCTCCCTAAAGTAGCTGAGCACTTGACCCAGCGGCAGTCCGCAGAGCGGCTGCCCAGTCGGCAAGGCGGCAACTGAAGGAAGGCGGCAAAGGAAAAAGTCTAAAAGACCAAAGCAAGGAAAGGCGGAAATTTGATAAATATTTACATAAGGCCCTTGGCCGAATACACCCCGCGGGTGGAATTGTTCGAAACTGACAAGTTTTTCAAGAGAACAAAAGAGACAGGTAAAACTGAAGCACTCTAGTGGCCTGCCTCCGGAGCCGGAGGGACGGAGGTGGTGGCGGTGTCGGACGTCGGGGCAGTCGGCTGGGCGGTCTCGGCTTGGCCGCCTCCAGCGACAGTCGCCTTGTTCTTCTGAGGCTCGTTGCTGGAGGCGCGATCAGGCTGGGGCTGGCCGCCCGCTACGTCCTCTGGCGCCTCCTCCTCGCTTCCGTCCTCCGACTCGTACTCCTCCTCGACGCTGGAGCCGATCACCTCCGCCGAGTCCTTCTCGCACTCCGGGTGCATCCCGAACCATTCCGGCGGGACCTCCTCGCCGCCTTCGGTCCGCTCGGGCACGAAGACACTAGTGTCCGTGTACTCGGCGATGGCCGCCGCGCGCTCGACAAGGGCGCCTTCCACTGCCTCCAGCTCTGCCTGGGCCTCTGACCGGAACGCGGCCAGACGGTCCAGGTCCAGCCCTAGATACCACCCTTTGACGAACTCCAAGGCCCGGCGTGCTCCGGCACGGGCCGAGGAGCCCCTCCAAGCCTCGAAGCGACCGGCGGCGACCTCCAGCCAGTCGGCCATCCGGCTGGCGGTGCGAAGAGCTGGCACCTCTGGCCACAGAGCGGCAACGACTTGAGCGCCGGCGCGTTGAAGACGGCGCAGCAGACGATGAGCAGGACGAAGGCGGACCTCGATGCTCAGGAGCTGCTCGTCGATGGTTCGGGGGGCGTTGGCGGCAATCACTTCGCCCTTCGCCCTTCGCTCCTCCCAAGCCGCCTCGATGACCAGAGGAACGCCCTGCGAGTGGCCGGGGAAGAAGTCTGCCAAGACAGAAAAGAAGACAGTCAGAAAAATCAGAAATCAACCCGACACATGAGTCGGAAGACCAAAGAAGAGAAAAAAGAATTACCGTCGACGATGTCCTCAAGCTCGTGGTAGCCGGAGGTCAGCATCGCCTCCCGGTCGGTCCAGCGGAGCGCTCGACCTCGAACTCGGCTATGAGGGCATCCTCCCGCGACTTGGCGTCTTCCTGCGCCTTCCGGAGCAGCTCTTTCTGCTCGGCCAGCTGCGTCGCCAGCAGGTCGCGCTCTTGGACGAGCTTGTCGCACTCCTCCTCCTTGGCGCGGCGAGTGGTGTTGGCCTCGTTCAGCTGCTCCTGGAGGGCGGCATTGGCGTCTGAAGATCGAGAGACATTATCAGTAAGAAAGGTCGCCGGGGAGATCCGGCCCGACTGCTCAGCAGTCGGCCCGAATCTCGTGGACTACAGCCCGCGGGCGCGCCAGCGCGCCCCCGCGGAGAAGAAGGAAGATAGATCGCTAGGAGATCCGGCTCAACTACTCAGCAGTCGGCCCCGAATCTCGGGGACTACAGCCCACGGGTGCGCCAGCGCGCCCCCGCAAAGAAGAAAGAATTAGCCCACCTCGGCTTTCCGTCAGATCGGTGGTCCGCTTCCGCAGCTCTTCAACATTGCGGTTAAAGGCAGTGGCGCGAAGATTGTGGTATTCCTGCAAAGCCGGCAAAGCAAAGTTAGCCTTCGGAGCTCGCCAGAAGGAGTTCCGAGTCGCCTGCTCAGCAGCCGACCCCGAACTCGGGGACTACACCCAGTGGGTGCGCTGGCGCGCCCCCACGGGAAAAGACAGAAACTAAAAAAGGAAAAACGAAACATACCCGGACAGAGGTCCGCAGGGCCAGATGCGCTTTGGTGTAGAGTTGGAGGGCATCGCCTTCTTTGCGCAGCTTCGATTGGACGTCCAGAAGGGCCTAGTTCAGCGGGCCGGTGCCGCCTTCACGCAGCCAGCCGGTGGGCGCAGCACTTGAGGCCTCGACGTCCAAGTTCGCTGAGATTGCGGCGCCGGTTTCCCGAGCTCGCGGCGCTGAGTTCGACCTCTCAATCCGGTGGCACGCTGGCACGGCGGCCTGAAGAAGTAGCTGCGCATCGGCGTCGTCCGCAGTCGGAGGATCCTGCGGGTCCACCGGCTGTTTGCCGTGCGGCCTTGAAGACGGAGGCGGCGGGGGCGGCGGGGGCGGCGCATGAGTATCCGAGCCTGAGACGTCGCCGCCCTCCTCCGCGAGAGGGTTTGCGGTGCCGACCTCCCCGGTCTGCCCCGTGAACTCAGTTGCCGGCGGCGCCGACGACAGTGGGGGGACGAGCATCGCCGATCGACGACGCGTGACCTCCTCGGCATGCCGCTTCGCCGCGGCCGCAGCCACGGCCTCCTCCAGGTGCCGCTGGGTGTTGGCGGCCGCCTTCTCGGCCTCCGCCTTCTCTACGCGGTTGGCCTCCTCCTCCTCGCGCTTCTCTCGCGCGTTCCGTTCCGTCGCCTCCCGAAGGTCGGCGGCGGGATCAATCCGCCGTGTGTTGGCAGACGTCTCCACCGACCCCATGACGGAGGGGACGGCGGCTCTCTCAAGAGAGAGGGGAGCTCTGGAGAAGGTCGGAGGGAAAATCAGAAAAAACTCCAAGCAAGATCCAGGAAAGAAACGACAGAGTAAGAAGACTCACGAAGAAACTAGCGGTGGCCTTCTCACTTCCTTTCGGAAGCGGTTGGCCTTCGCGGCCGCCTCCTCCCGCTTGGTCGCGGCGGCGGCTCCCTTGAACTTCTTCGACTTGCCACCGGGCCCACTCAGCCCGGCGTGACGCCTCTTCACGCCGGCTTGGCTGGAGGAGCCGGCTTTTGGCTGGCGGCGCGGGGCGACTTCCGCGTCGGCGTCGCCCTCGGGCCAGTCGGCGAAGGTCACCGACGGTCTGAGGCTGCCGTCTGCCCCCTCTCCGCCGCCTTCGGCGTCGGCCTCCAGTGCCGCCGCTCCCAGGTCGGGGTCGTCAACGTCGCTGACCTCGCGATCTGGGACGTAGTCGCGAGGCTCTCTTGTGGCGCCGGCCGAGGGTGCCGTAAGGGGATTCTGCCCAGAAGACGCCAACAAAGATCAGAGCTCGAGGTCTGACGGAAATAAGATCGAGCTGCAGATAGATGCGACTTACCATTGGAGGGGGGTTGTCGCGCGAGTACGGCTCCTTGCCGAACTGCCACTCCTCCGTGAACCCGCAGTGGGCGATGTGGTTCACCAAGTTCGCCACCTCCCCACGCGGCATGTCCCTGGTGCACAGCCGGCTCGGATCGTGTCGGCCGCTCATCTGGCAGATGAGGTGAGGCCGGCCTTGGAGCGGAAGAACCCGGCGCGCCACGAAGGCGGCCAGAAGATCGGAGGCGACGAGCCCCTCCGACTGCAGCATGACTCGGAGCCGCGCCACGGCGCCGCTTCTGGAGGTCGAGAGGGACTTGGATAGATGGGACCAACTGGCCAGCCGGCCAGTCAGCGGCTCGGGGTCGAAAGGCGGCAGGTTGACCCAGTCGCCATCGGTGGAGATGTTCTTCACGTAGAAGTAGGACTTCTGCCACATCTTCACCGACTTCACCAGCGGGATGGGCGGAAAAGGATTGTTGGCCGTCGTGCGCCGCACCGCGATGTAGGTGCCGCACTGAGCCGGTGTACCGGCGGCCTGAGTGCCGAGTTTGGCAAAGAAGAACTCCCCCCACAGCTCGAGGGTGGGGAGAACGCTGATGTAGCCTTCGCCAGGGTGGCGAAGGCGGAGAGAAGCACCACCGCGTTGGGGGTGAGGTGGTGCGGTTGCAGTCTGTGGAACTCGAGAAACGAGCGGAAGAATCCGCTCGCCGAAAGCCCCAGCCCGCGCATGAGATGCGAGCGGAAGATGACCCGCTCGCCCTCCTCCGGCGCGGGCCGGATCTCTCCCGCCGGCGCGGGACGGGCGTGCACCAGGTCCGCGCTAGGGAGACGGCGAGTCCGGCGAAGGAACTCAATGTCCTCCGCCTCCATGTCCGAGCCATCCCACTCGTCGGAGCGCGAGGCGGGTGGCGCGGCGGAAGAAGAACTCATCGCGGCGGAGGAAGAATGTCGTGGCTCGCGGCGGAGGAAGAATGTCGTGGCTCGCGGCGGAGGAAGAATGTCGTGGCTCGCGGCGAAGGAAGGAGAAGGGCGGGAGAGCGGGCGAGAGAGTGCGCGTGTGGTGCCGCCCCGCTCCTCCCCGCCTACTTATAGCCCTACGGGCTGAGAAGCCGAGGGGGCGACAGGGGGATTAACTGCGCCCGCGGCCCCACGCCGCCCATGATCAACCCCCACGAAGTTACTGTGCGCAGTAACGACGTGGGGATGCCAACCGCCCTCAGCCACAGCGGATCCGCTCAGGGCCCGAGGCGCGGTAATGGCGGGCCCCACCTGACGGCCCGTCCCATCACGCACGTGGGTGGACAGACTATCGCCTCCACGTGGTGCCGCGCGGCGGGACCGTCTCGATAATGGCAGGGAAGCGTGACCGATACGCCTCCCGTTTTTCCCGCCACGACTTGCGGATGGCGGCCCCTCGCCGAACGAGTCTGACTTTGGCGAGGCGGCCCGAAGCAACAGCAGCCGAGTCTCAGAGTCAGCACTAGATGAAATGAAACTGCTGAAGCCCCTCGAGGTGGCACCCGCCGGGCTTCACCAGCTTCGGGGACTACTGTCGGAGTAATGGGCCACGGGTAGGCTGACCCGGGCCCCAAGATCTTTCAAGACATCGGGGCAGGCCGTGCCCCTCAGCTGAGTCCCGGACGGCGACCTTCGAAGAAGGCCGAGTCCCGGCTGGCGACCTCCAAAGAAGGTCGAGTCCCAGCTGGCGACTCTGAAGCAAGCCGACTCCGGGCTTGCGACCTTTCAAGGGGCCGACTATGAGAGTCGGCCCGCGACCTTTTCACGAAGACCGACGCAGGGTACGGTCCCGACGTGGCCGTCCCCTCAAACCTATGGGAGATAGGCATGGCTACAGTGAGCCGTACCACCAGGAGATCTCCGGTAAGACGCGGCACTGTTGCCATGCCTCCCCTGACATCAGCCACAGTGCGCAAGGCACTGTGCCCACGACGGCAGCCTGTACGGCCCGAAGACCGCCGGGGCCCCCGTCAGTGAGGGAGAAGAAGACGGCCGGAGAGTCCGAAGACGGCCCTGCGGGAGTCGGCCTTCCCAGAGTCGGCCGCCTCTCAGTCAGGGCCCCACGAGCCATAAACCAGATTGTACGGGGAGTGGCGACAGTGATCGCCCGACAGACGGCGGCACTGTTCCCACGACCCCATGACCAAGCCTGCGTCATCAGGAGTGTTGCACAGTGCCCGGCCTGTCCGCGGGGCCCGCCAGTCGGCGGGCCCCAGAAGCCGGCAGGGGGGGCGGCGGCATGAGAGACAGACAGCTGGGGGCCACACCCAGTCATTTTACCATTGTACCCTCGGGGGGTAGGCCTATATAAACCCCCCGGGGCACCCTTGCAAAGGGTTCGGCCCTGGATAGGTTTTTAGACACATAGCAAGCAAAGGGAGGGGCCAGCCTTGCTCCCTCCTGCCACTCGAACAGCTCAAGGAGCACCTTTGTACTATCATCCCATAGTGATCATGCGGAGACCCCGCAGAGCAGCAGTAGGGGTGTTATCTCCCCGGAGAGCCCCGAAGCTGGGTAAGATTCGTCGGCGTGCATGTCTGCGCCTCATCCCGTTTCCAGGCACCGGCGACGTCCTACTCGCCCCCACCATGATAAGCCACCCGTTGGCATATGTCGCATCCAACCCCCGACAAATGTCCTGGAGTGTATCTACTCTATTGCAATGCCATGTGCTTAGCCTGTTGATCATGCATGTAAATATGGTATGCCTTCCTGTTTTTCAGTACCTATTCCATTCATGATAACATGTTTTCAAATTCAAGTACTGTCATTCTACTCTATCGCAATGCCATCTGCTTAGTTTGGACATCATGCTTCTGAATATCTTATGCATTGTTATTCATTAGTATGTACTTCATCTATCTACCATACCATGTTTTTTACATTGAAGTGTTGTTCTAGTGGTCTATTGCAATGCCATCTTAGTTCCCCTATCATACACGTGATTCTTGCCTTAGTGTTTTTTGTATGTATTCCGCTAGCATATAGTTTTACATTCAACTAGTGTTTTTTACTCTATTCTCCTGTCGTATCCCTAGCTCTTACATCATACTCCCTCTGTCCGGATTACATGTTGCCAAAATGGATAAAAATGGATGTATCTAGAACGGAAATACGCCTAGACCCATCCATTTTTTCCGTATGGAGGGAATACATGTCAATATGTCATGCCTTTCTATTCTCTAGTACCAATTCCATCTCTCTGTTGTAGCATGATTTATAATTGAAGCACCATTCTTTTATACAAGGCATGCAAGGGGAAGACGGCTATGTTAGAATCTGAAGGGTTACAAACAAGGTCTTTGCAAAAGATCCAAACGCCATGAGATAGTAAAGCAACTCCAGTTTTCATAGATACTACTCCAGCACAGAGAAACCCAACTCCTACTGATAATAAGCATATTCCAGTGGCCAAAGAACTAGTCCGCTCCAGTCCAGCAAAAATATGTCAACTCCATTCTAAGAAGCGTGTGCGTATCCTCGCATCATGAAATTTTATAGCATGCTGATCATATTTTCTACATGTTTCTTACCCATCTCTCTTTTAGAAAATAAGCTTAACAGATAGAAGAATTTCTGCACTGGTATCGTCTGTGAGGAAAGTATCTTGCCAGAATTCTCTGTGCTCCAATGATGATGTAAGTACCTGTTTTATATATCACTATATTTTTACATCAGCATGTATTATGTTAATCGGCGTGAATCCAACCGTTATCTGATCTAAATTTAGCTGTAGCAAAATGTGTAATTAAAGGCCACAATTTGATTTTTGTAAGGAAAACTATTTGGTAGTTTTGCATACTGAGCTGCATGAGTATACTATCTCATATCATGCACATTACTGAACTGTAGTGCTGCTCTGGTTGCCCATTCATTCATTGCATCAATGTTGCTTTCGTATTACCTTACCTGGCTGATGATAGTTGTGCCATATTGTGTTAATTTGGTGTAGGCTGTTGTGGTCTGGTTGCCCAAATGTTCGTTGTGTCAATGTTGCTTTCCTATTATCTGACCTAGCCGATGATAGCAATGCTAGTGTGTTAATTTCGTGCAGGTTGCTGAAGATAAGAAGACAAACTCTGAAAGCAGCAAGGCAACCCCATTGTTTCTTTCCAATAAATCTAGGACAAGTAATATGGCAATAACTCTTGATTAATCTGTTTGTTTCCCCTCCTAATTTATGTTATGATGGAGTGGCCGAGACACTCTCCACTATCAATAATACAAGCCTGCCAACATTGCCATCTGAATCTACTCATTTTCCTCTGTCTCGAATGCAATGGAAAAGATGTATGTTTGTGAACCAATTACTGGCTGAAGCAATGATGGAATTCATGGAGGAAGCAGAGGTGCACTTTCTTGCGCAACAACAACTGATCAATGTTTTCAGAGACAGTGTAGCAAAGAAGGAAGAACTTGCTCACATGCTTATGGGTGTCATCCGCGCTGAGGTTGCAGATTGTGATGTTGTAGATTGTTAGATTCTGTTCATTTATTTGCATTGGCATCAATATTTGATTGCCCAGTGGATGTAATTTCCTGTAATATATGTTGGATGTGCAACGTTTTTCCTTGTATGTCGTACCTTTGCTTAGCATGCCTCGCATTCCAGCTAACTGGTCGCTAGGAAGCTAAAAAAGCAGTGAAATTGTTAGTTAGCACGAACAATCATGGGCCCTATATGAGGTAAGCAGCCCACTGCCCTTAATGGGATTCCCTAATGGGCTCTCAGGGGCCAAAATTCTCATAGGCCTTTGATTGATCGATTTTGGTCCTGTGCATAATTACTCGTCGTAATGGGCTCAAATTGTCTAATTGGGCCTACAGACATGTTTGAACTTTAGTGGGCCCATTAAGTTAATGGGCCGTAACCAAGCCGAAAGCTCTATCGGGCCGATAGTTAATGCTCGGCCCTGTTACCTCCCAGGTCATTAACAGGCCAACATCAAAGCGGGCAACAGGTGGGCCCATTTGATTCCACGGGCCGTTAACAGGACAATACTAAGGTCGGCCTACATATGGCCCAACTATGTTGTGGGCCTTTAGCAAGCCGAAA
Source organism: Triticum timopheevii (assembly GCA_963921465.1). NCBI lineage: Eukaryota > Viridiplantae > Streptophyta > Magnoliopsida > Poales > Poaceae > Triticum > Triticum timopheevii. Next base: position 433,427,174 of record OY997262.1, read on the forward strand.
GAGAAAGCGGGCTCATACTAGACCATGAAGATCATGGGCCGCTAAGAGGTCAAAAGTCAGGTCGTACTGTATATGGCCCAACTGTGTTGTGGGCCTTTAGCAGGCCGAATGAGAAACTGACCTAGTATTGGACCATGAAGAGGATGGGCCATTAAAAGGCCAAAACTCAGGTCCGACTGCAAGTGGCCCAGCTCATTTATGGGTCATGGACAGGCTGAAAGACACACCGGGCCAGAAATTGGCCCAACACTTAAATGGGTCACTAAAAGGCCAAAAGTCGTATATCCTGAAAATTGGCCCTTCCCTTGGATGGGCCGAAACCACATCGGGCCGATATTGAGCCCAAATGTATAGCAGGCTGTTAATGGGCTCGAACAAACGATGGGCTATAATGGTGTCAAATTGTTAATGGGCCGTTGACGGGCCGAATTGGCACATCTCGTATGGGCCGTGGGCTTAAATGGACCTGACACAAGTAGGCCTTATATGGGTCAGCCAGCTAATTTTTGTTGGATCGGCCTTTTTCATCGGAATGGGCCACTGGTGGGCCTTGCCACGTGCCGACGTATCATAGGCGCTTCATGTACTATGAGTGGAAGACATCTGTCCCAATGTTGAGCTGACATGTCGATCGTGAGGCCAATGATAATTTTACACGTGGAAAATCCCCATTGGTCGGGGCTGTTAGCGGGTTATCGGATCCAAAATCGGACCCGATAGCTTAACGGCGACCCGTTATAGTGGATGCCACGTGTTGGTCACCCTTGACGAAAGCACTTCTATGACGTGCGATTTATCGTCATGGAAGTGGACACTTCCGTGATGATAATTTTGGTAATGTCATGGAACATTTCTATGACAGCATAGGTATGACTATCTTGATTCTGTCATAAAATCGTCAGGGATGTACATGCATGACAAAAAAGTGACCTACTGTGACAAACCCATATCATCACGAAAGTGTATTTTTTTGTAGTGCTTCTTGTAGACTCGTGTTGGGCGTCCAAGCATAGAGTTTTATAGGACAGTAGAAAAATTGCCTCAAGTGGATGACCTAAGGTTTATCAATCCGTGGGAGGCGTAGGATGAAGATGGTATCTCTCAAACAACCTTGCAACCAAATAACAAAGAGTCTCTTGTGTCCCCAACACACCCAATACAATGGTAAATTGTATAGGTGCACTAGTTCGACGAAGAGATGGTGATACAACTGTAATATGGATAGTAGATATAGGTTTTTGTAATTTGAAAATATAAAAACAGCAAGGTAGCAAGTAACAAAAGAGTGAAAATGGTATTGCAATGCTTGAAAATAAGGCCTAGGGTTCATACTTTCACTAGTGCTAGTTCTCTCAACAATGATAACATAATTAGATCATATGACAATCCCTCAACGTGCGACAAAAGTCACTCCAAAGTTCCTATCACGGAGAACATAAGATGAAATTGCTTGTAGGGTACGAAACCACATAAAAGTTATTCTTTCTGATCAATCCATTGAGCTATTCCTATAAGTGTCACAAACAACCCTAAAGTTCATAGTAAAATAACACAATATGACACACATCAATCAACCCTAATGTCACTTAGATACTCCAATGTCACCACAAGTATCCGGGGTCAATTATATGATATGAATCAAACAACTTCAGATTCATAATATTCAATCCAACACAAAGAACTTCAAAGAGCGCCCCAAGATTTCTACCAGAGAAACAAGGACAAAAATGTGCATCAACCCCTATGCATAGATTACCCCAATGTCCCCTCGGCAATCTGCGAGTTGAGTGCCAAAAAATACATCAAGTGAATCAATAGAACATCCCATTGTCACCGCAGGTATCCCATGCAAGACATACATCAAGTGTTCTCAAATCCATAAAAGTATTCAATCCAATAATAGTGAAACCTCAAAGGTAAAACTCAATTCATCACAAGAAGATAGAGGGGGAGAAACACCATATGATCCGACTATAGTAACAAAGCTCGCGATACATCAAGATCATGCCAAATCAAGAACATGAGAGAGAGAGAGAGAGATCAAACACATAGCTACTAGTACATACCCTCAGCCCCCAGGGTGAACTACTCCAACCTCGTCATGGAGACCGCTGGGATGATGAAGATGGCCTCCGGTGATGGTTTCCCCCTCCGGCAGGGTGCCGGAACAGGCTCCTAATTGGTTTTTCATGGCCACAGAGGCTTGCGGCGGCGAAACTCCCGATCTTGGTTTCTTTCTGGAATTTTCTCTATTTGTAGGAATTTTTGGCATCGGTTTCATGTTAGGGGGTCCACGGGCCAACGGAAAGGCAGGGGAGTGCGCCCTAGGGGGGCCTCCACCCTTGTGGCTGCCTCGGGACTCCTCCGGTCTATCTTCGATGCCCTGTGGGTCTCTTCTGGTCCATAAAAAATCATCATAAAGTTTCAGCTCGCTTGGACTCCGTTTCGTATTCCTTTTCTGTAAAACTCAAAAACAAGGGAAAAAACATAAACTGGCATTGGGCTCTAGGTTAATAGGTTAGTCCCAAAAATAATATAAAACAACATATAAATGCATATAAAACATCCAAGATGGATAATATAATAGCATGTAACAATCAAAAGTTATAGATACGTTAGAGACGTATCATGTTTGCTTATGGTAAGTTCGGATCTTACATTGTTGATTCCAAAGTAACTGTTCACACTGATCATGCTTTTATTAAATATCTTATGGAAAAGAAAGATGTTAAACCTAGACTTATTAGATGGGTTCTCTTGCTACAAAAATTTGATTTGCATATTATTGATAGAAAGGGAGCTGAGAAACCCGTAGCAGACAACTTATCTAGGTTAGAAAATGTTCTTGATGACCCACTACCTATTGATGATAGCTTTCCTGGTGAACAATTAGCTGTCATAAATGCTTCTCGTAGTGCTCCATGGTATGGTGATTATGCAAATTATATTGTTGCTAAATTAATACCACCTAGTTTCACATACCAACAAAAGAAAAAGTTTTTTCTATGATTTAAGACATTACTTCTTGGATGACCCACACCTTTATAAAGAAGGAGTAGATGGTGTTATTAGATGTTGTGTACCTGAGCATGAACAGGAATAGATCCTATGCAAGTGTCACTCCGACTCCTACGGAGGACACCATGCTGGAAATAGAACTGCATACAAGGTATTATAATCTGGTTTTATTGGCCTACTCTTTTCAAGGATGCTCGTAAGTTTGTCTCATCTTGTGATGAATGTCAAAGAATTGGTAATATTAGTAGACGTCGGGAAATGCCTATGAATTATTCACTTGTCATTGAACCATTTGATGTTTGGGGTTTTGATTATATGGGGCCTTTTCCATCCTCTAATGGGTATACTCATATTTTAGTTGCTGTTAATTACGTTACTGAGTGGGTAGAACCTATTCAAACTAGTAGTGTTGATCACAACACTTCTATTAAAATGCTTAAAGAAGTTATTTTCCTGAGGTTTGGAGTCCCTAGATATTTAATGATTGGCGGTGGTTCACACTTTTTTCATGGCGCTTTTCGTAAATTGCCTGCTAAGTATGATGTTAACCATAGAGTTACATCACCTTATCACCCTTAGTCTAGTGGTCAAGTAGAACTAAGTAATAGGGAAATAAAATTGATCTTGCAAAAGATTGTTAATAGATCTAGGAAGAATTGGTCTAAGAAACTTGATGATGCATTATGGGCTTATAGAACTGCATGTAAAAATCCTATGGGTATGTCTCCATATAAAATGGTATATGGAAAAGCATGTCACTTACCTCTAGAACTAGAGCATAAACCTTATTGGGCAATTAAAGAGCTTAATTATGATTTCAAACTTACCGGTGAGAAGAGGTTATTTGACATTAGCTCACTTGATGAATGGAGAACCCAAGCCTATGAGAATGCCAAGTTGTTTAAATAAAAGTTTAAAAGATGGCATAGCAAAAGGATACAAAAGCGTGAATTCAATGTAGGTGACCATGTCTTGCTATAAAACTCTCGTTTAAGATCTTTTTTGCAAGAAAACTTCTCTCTAAATGGGAAGGGCCTTACATTATCAAGGAAGTTTATCGTTCCAGTGCCATCAAGATCAACAACGCCAAAGGCACTAACCCGAAGGTGGTAATGGGTCAAAGAATCAAACATTATATCTCAGGTACTCCCATAAATGTTGAAACCAATATTATTAATACCACAACACCGGGGAGTTCATAAGGGAGACCTACCAGAACGCTCCAGGTGTCAGGACCCCGACTCAGTGCCACATCGATCTAGCATGTAACACATCATATCACTTTGCGGCCTCACGCACGGTATCCCCACGGGTATCGCCTTACCTTTGCCCGGGACCGTTTGCGCCTTTTGGCACACGTATATGATAGTGTCGCTAGCATCCATATGATAAGGAGCCCGGGCTGACATGGCTAGTCATAAACCCAAAGTGGCACAAACTTAAAGGGACAGGCATCCATGACCCAGCATCGAACGTGTCGGTCATCAGCGAGTGAATCCAGGCTGTAGCACTGGGCTAGCAGGACTCCGGTGAACCGGGATGTAGCGGGCTAATAGGACTCCGGTATTCATCGCGTGACATTTCCCCGAAGGGACAGACACAGGAACAAAGAAGGACACATGCCGGCCAGCCTAAGTGTTCTAGAGCAGTAGCAAGCTACCATGGCTCAGTGGAAGCACTAGGAGACATTTCCCGGTAAGAGAGGCTACTAAGGATAAACAACTAGATAGTCAGATCCCACACATACCAAGCATTTCAATAACATACACACAATATGCTCGATATGTGCAAATACAACATGGCATCACAACATGACTCTACAACTCAAGTATTTTATTCAGTAGGCTCCGAGGAGCGAGATATTACAAACATGGGTCTCATGACCCAACAATCAGAGCATACAAGTCAAAGCACAAGCGGAAGCTCAACATGTCTGAGTACAGACATCTACAAATGAAAAAGGCTGAGAAGCCTGACTATCTACCAGATCCTGCCGAGGGCACAAGATCGTAGCTGAGGTAACAAGCTAAACGTCGAAGTCCACGCGAAACTACTAGCGAGACTGAAGTCTCTCTGCAAAAACGTAAAATAGGCAAACGTGAGTACAAATGTACCCAGCAAGACTTACATCAGAACTAACTACATATGCATCATTATCAACAAAGGGGATGGTGGGGTTTAACTGCAGTAAGCCAGCTTTGACTCGGTGGCTAACCTGAACTACGACTGCAAGTAACTCTTTTGAGGTGGCGCACACGAGTCCACATATTCACCATATCAATACACCACTATGGATCCGCTCCCGTCTCCCTACGAGAACGCCATCCATAGCACTCACGCTTATCTTGCGCATTTTAGGGTATCCAATTTCACTTGTCTATGAACTGTATAGGCAACCCAGAAGTCCTTTACCGCGGACACGGCTATTCGAATAGATAATGTTAACCCTGCAGGGGTGTACTTCTTCACACACGCTCTCACCACTTACCGCCGTTTACACGACATGTACTCGGCAACCTTCAAGCGGAAGCCCAGCGAGGGTGTCGGCCACGACCTGACTAACCACACAAGTCTCTCGTCCAGGTTTATCGCCTATTCGGGTTCCATCCGCAAGGAGATCCGGCCGGGGTGTCGCTCACGGCCCCAAACGATGTGTGCAGGGTTCCCAAGTCCACCATCCGGGTGCCACTTGGTACACTGGGCCACTGTGCCTAGTCTGTCCCAATCCCACCTGTACCGGGTGCCACTTGGTAGACTACTAACACTACCTACAAACACCAGAAACTAGTTGCAACTCCTGGACAGAGATCAAGTTGATTAATAAGTCGAGAGAGCTTGGAGCACCCGAAGCCCAATGTGTGGTAGTAACTGATCATGGATCACAAACACAGAACTCAGTTCCTGAGGACGGCTGCAATGAGACAACCCACCATGTACTCCTACATGGCCTCTCACCGCTACCTTTACCAAATCGTTTTCACACACTTAGCTCTCAACAGTAGGACATGTTCACACACCTCCGATTCATCCCTGATGAATCAGACCTGACACAACTCTAAGCAATAGCAGGCATGACAAACAAGCATGAATGAGTAGGCACATCAGGGCTCAAACAACTCCTACTCATGCTAGTGGGTTTCATCTATTTACTGTGGCAATGACAGGTCATGCAGAGGATAAAGGGGTTCAACTACCGCAGCAAATAACAGTTGTATCGTTGTTGTCCTAATGCAGTAAAATAGAGCAAGAGCAAGAGAGTGGGATTGTATCAGAATGAACAAGGGGGTTTTGCTTGCCTGGCACTTCTGAAGATAACATTGAGTCTTCATCAGTGTCAACGATCACATCATCGGTATAGCGTCTACCGAGGGGAAACAACACCGGCATACACAGAAGAAACATGATCAATGCAATGCACAATATGATGCATGCTATGACATGGCAATATGAATGTGTTTTGGGCTAATGCATCTAGCAACAGGTTAAATGGGGTTGGTTTGAACACTAGGTTCAAATTCAAACTCCATATGTGAGAGTTTAAATTCCATTTAATTGATTTGTGCTAAAAAGCAGCTATAAGTTGTTCTAACATGCATGAAACCAGTACAAATGGATAGATTGGATTTTTCTGATAATTTTTCATATGTAATTTATTTCATTTGGAGTTACGGTTTAATTTCTATGAATTCTAGAAGTTTTGGCTATTTTCTGGAATTTCCTGAATTATTTTAAATCCGGAAAATGACTTACTGCGTCAGCCTCACGTCAGTGCGACATCAGCGGTCAACGGGGCATGGTCCGGTCAAACCTGACAGTGGGTCCCGCATGCCAGTGTAATTAGTTTAACTAAATTCATTTGGTATTAATCCTAGTTAATTAGCGGGGCTGGGCCCCACCTGTCATTGACCCAGGGGGTCAAACTGGGCCCACCCGTGGTCAAACGGGGTCAGCGGGGTCAAACCCGCCGGCGACTCAACGCCGGCGAGGCCCGAGACGGTGGCGGCCGTCGGATTTCGCCCTCCGGCGACCAAAAGAGAGGCGGAGGGGCTCTACGAGACGCCCAGGCTCGCGCGCATCTAGCAGGGCAAGTGGGAAGAGCTGGGGTGGCCGGAGGCGACGGCAACCACGACGACGGCGGCGGCCGGAGTTCGGGCGTCGAGCGTTTCGGCGTTGTAGTGCACTAGGGGAGGTGCTTGTGTGTTCTACGTGCTCCCGGGGGTGCACTGAGTGCGGTGGCGTGCTTGGTTTGGACGGAGGCAGGCCAAAACGACGACGGCGACATGACCGGCGCCGGCGAGGTCTCGGTCTCGACGGAAACGAGGGTTGGAGCTCTAATTAGTCCACGGGAGTAGGGGAAACGGTTCAGAGGCTCACAACACATCGCATGGAGGGGTCTTCAGCTCGGGGGAGGCTCTGGAGACGACGGAGCGGTGACGGCGATCGCCGGAGTCCGAGGTAGAAGACGGAGCCGATGGCGGCGTTGCAGCGGCTCCCGCGGGGCGTGGCTCGGTGAGGAGGAAGAGGGGATCGAGGCGGAGCCTCTGAGCGCTTCGGCGAGGCGAGGCGGAGGCGGTGGCCGCGGTGGTGGCGAACGGCGGCGACGAACCCGCTCGGGTGGTGCGAGGGAGAGAGCCATAGGAGGGGAGGAGCACGGGAGAGAGTGAGAGGGGCCAGGGGGCTGCGGGGTGGCGCCGAGGAGAAGACGCGAGGCGTCGCGGTGGCCAGGTGACGCAGGCAGATAGCCTGGTGGCGTGGCGCCCGCGCGCGCGCCGGCGCGCTCCTCTCTGCCTGCCTGGCGAGAGGAACCAGGTGGCTGGCACGGGCCAGCACAGTGCTGGGCCGGCCAGTGGGCTGCCAGGTGGGCTGGCTGGGCTGTCCAGGTGGGCTTCGGTGAGCGCCAGGTAAGTTTCTAGGTGAGTTCCTGTTCTTTTATTGTTTTTCTGTTTCTGGTTTTTTTTAATCTTTTGCCACTGTTTTGAATTTAAAACAATTCAAACAATGCCAAAAACTCCTCTGAATATTTTTATTTTGCTAGATGGACTTTTCCAAAAGCTCATAAAATATTTCAGGGGTATTTGAAATTATATTCTAATTATATGAATATAATTCAAATTCAAATAGCTAATGATTTAAATTCAAAGTCCCAAGATTAAGTCCTTAAAAATGTTCAATATTTTGGTTGGCACCAGAACCCTTGCCAAAATTATCAAACATTTAAGAAGAGCATTTTGGGAACAATGAATGAGATTTTAGGGTTTTTGCCCCTCTTTTATTTAGGTTTTTGAGGCTTCCAAATTTCCTCAGTTCAAGTTTCGAAAATGTTAACATGATGCAAACACTAGGCAGCACCAGAAGCTAGGGATGTGACACCAGGCCCCTAAAAAGGAATAGGTATACGGTGAGCAAACTGACTCCAAAACTTTTCCAATGGCAATTTTACTCTGTTTTTGGATTGTTTAAAAAATTAGGAAAATAAAAAGTAGTCCAAAAAGTGCACAAGGAGGCGAGAAGCCTTGGGGGTGCGCCTCCCTGGCTTGTGGCCACCTCGTGTACCCTCCGGACTCTGTTTTCTTGCAGTACACTTCTTTTGGTCGGTAAAAATTCATTATATAATCTCCCGAAGGTTTTGACCACTGTACCACGGTAATATCCTTTGTTCTTGTTTCATGATGTTTTCCTGGTAGATCTGAAAACATGTCGTCTCAAGATTCGGAGGGAGAGAGCTATGTAGCTGATTATATCACGAACCAAAGGTCTATTGGGAGGTGGATCATGTAAATCAACCAAACTTGTAGGTAAAATGGAATTGGAGATTACATAGCAGAAAGAGTTCCATGGTAAAAATTGTGGAATAACATTAGGACATGGATGAAAATTAGACACCGTTACACAACTACTACTATAGTTGACCAAAATAGAGAACAACCTAAGATCCATTGGTCCAACTCTATTAGAAACACAAAAATGAGAACTTGCAAAGTGAAGTTGTCACCTGCTCCATCTTCAGATGGACCATCCACTTGTGCATCATCATCATCTGCTGGTGGTGGTGAGGATTGAGCTCCAGGATTCCTGCCATAGTTAAGTTATTTAGAATCTCCTGCAGCAAAAATGGGAAAGATACTTAACATCAAAAAATATACAACAGCGCAAGGAGCTTCCAAGAGAAGGATGACATGTGAGATTCAGCAATCCATGTAACCAGAGTAGTTGGCCTCATTTGTAGGATTGTTGTAATCACATATCACTTTCTAACTCAGTTACATGAGAAGTTAGAAAGTGTTATGTGATTACAAAAGAATACATGGAAATAAAAGCATTTTAGTAATTGGTTAATAAAAGCATTTCTCTTTTTGTCTACAATCTACCTGGGTCTAAGAATACAAAATAAGTTTCAAAGTCCCAACTAAAGTTTCCCTGAACAAGTTGTCCGTAAGAAAACGTTGCAGAAGTAATTGGTTAATAGAAGCATTTTAGTATTGTATATATGAACGTATATGTGGCATATATGTACCAGAAACATAATAATTAGCTCTCCTCTGTAGGGGAGAAGATGGACATTGTAGGTTTATATTGTTCTGTATGGCACAACCTTGAAATCCAGAGAAGGAAAATATGGCATATACACAACACATCCTCTCTGTCTATCCACACTGCAACAGACAATTATCATGTTATACTACTCTGTTAAACTTCCTTTCCACGATTTTATCATACAACTGTAATTAGTTATTTGCTTAGTGGGGTATATGCAAGAGAAAGTCAGAATGCATATATGTAATTTGTAGAAAGAAGCAAAACCTCCTTGCATTGAGTCTATCTAATTACCTAAGGTGATCCAAAAACAAACTGAACGACTATGAACCAACTTAAATAAGATAGACATAAGCCTTTTAACAGCAATTAGTTCTACTAATATAATGCGAAGGCGGAATGGAGAGATAATACGGAAGCATTGTTTAAACAAAGCAACAGGATGCAAAGTTCTCATCCTTGGAGGGGAGTTCATACCTGCAGAGGTGGATCTCGGGTCGGCGTGGGTGGCACGAATCAGCCTGGTGAGCTGGACATTGCTCAGGGGTGGCGCGTGATCCGGTGAGCCATGTGGTGCTCAGGGGCGGCAAATGGTGAGGGAGAAGAGGGGCGGCTAGAAAAGCAGTGTGCCGCCAGCGGGCAGGCTAGAGGGGGGCGGCTCAAAACGTAAATCAAAGACTAGTATCAACGATGCCAGTGCTCCAAGTAGGAGTCCACTTACATGCTACTAACTATAGTTCCCCATATAACAAATAGTCAAATTTCTTTTGAATATGTTGACCTCAAAATACACACATTGAGTACTCATGTGCTGGGTAGTGACAGCGACTCGTTTCATGTGCAATGAAAATTTAGAGGTGCTCTCCAAATAAATGAAAATAGTAGCTTCTAAGAAAGAAAGAAAATGTGCATACACAAAGGCACAAACTATATGCACTGAATACTCGAGTTACACGTCAGGCACCAACTATATGCAGTGAATACTCGAGTTACATGTTAGCTATAGTGCTTGTTTCATGCAATGAACTGACTGAAGGGAAACCAACTGAACACAAGACAGATAAACACACGTAAAAATAGCATAAGAATTTATGAACATACTCTGTTCTACCAGATATGCATGTTAGCCATATAAAGCCCGATAAACGAAATGTTGATCTGACTAATAAGACCACCACACGTAGAATAAAAACAGTAAAGAACCCCAAGGCCAAAGCACACCCTGAACATTAACTTGCATATTGTTGGCAGCAAAAATGTACAACTACCAAAATCAACCCAATAAGTAATTAGGAAAAACACTATAGGAGGCAACCATGTTTATAGCTGACAAAAGTTTGCATTCACAGGGACAACCACTCTATAAATTAGTACCCTATATGGTACAACCATGCATCTCATCTCAAAGACCATTCATGTTTATTCATGTCATGCTTGAAATATATATCTGTTACTACATGGACAAAACATTGGTATGAGAGAGAATAAATCTTTACATAAGAGAGACAAGAAATCCTAACCAGACTAAATTAAGGACCAACCATTATAAGAGAGAAGAAATCTTTACATAAGACAGCTATAAACACTGGAGCATAAATAAGCAACACGTTTAAATATAAATAAAAGGGTCCAGTGTTCATTGCATAGTGGGCTCAGATTCGCCTTTCCTTGATCATATAACCTACCCCCGTCATCTCTTATCACCAGATCAATTTGTTTATACAATGGAGCTTCCCTGGTTATCACTCAACAAGAATGACCATCCAAGGACTGATTAATAGGTATAACAGGATCAAAAAGGATTCTAGAGACAAGAGGGAGGATCCAAAGTCATACCCACAGGTACCTCGATTGCTCAAAGGCACACTTATTTCAGCCACGGTTAATCATAGCACGAATGCCACTGGTCAATTTAGCAAATCCAGGAACATAGCTATACGACTAGGGCACCCACATGTAAACCAGTGCATCATAGGAGCTCCTATGATAGCAACTGAACATGAACATGGATCCACAACTACATAGCTCAAGTAGGAACTGATGCATGAGTGGGGCATGGAGCATCAACCAGACGAGCACCACACCAACATAGCCACAACCATGTCCCATACAGTAGCCGAAGCAGAGGAGTAGGAGGGAGATGGAGCTCACCAAGGGAGGTTGTAGCCCAGGAGAGAGGTAGCTAGGGTTTCACCAGAGGCGCTCCGTTCTTTTATACGCAATATGCGAAATGGCAAAATGCCCTCAGTGGGTCACTACAATTACACACAGTGGGACGATGGAGTGAAACTATTCATTGCTACAGGGTCACCTATTCGATCCGACGACCGAGGTCATCCAAGGGCTCGATCCGACGGCCCAGGTCGCATCAAGAAAACAATCCAACAGCCAGAATGCCCAAATCGCTGAGGAGGCTGGGTTCCTCCCACGATTCCTGTTTCTCGATAAATAAGCAACACCTTTAAATACAAATAAAAAGGGTTCAGGGGTTCATTGCGTAGTGGGCTTAGATTCACCTTTCCTCGATCATATAACCTACCCCCATCATCTCTTTTCACCAGATCAATCTGTTTATACAATGGAGCTGCCTTGGTTATCACTCAACAAGAATGACCACCCAAGGACAGAACAACAAGTATCACAGGATCAAAAAGGATTCTAGAGACAAGAGGAGGATCCAACTTGGTACCCATAGGTGCTTCGATTGCTCAAAGGCACACTTATTTCAGTCAAGGTTAATCATCATCGCCCTAGCATGAACACTACTGATCAATATAGAAAATCCAGGAGCATAGTTATATGACCAGGGTATCCACATGTAAACCAGATCATCACAGGAACTCCTATGATAGAAACCAAACATGAACAACAACCTGCAAACCTAGCATGCATCCACAACTACATAAGTAGGAACCGATGCATGAGTAGGTCATAGAGCATCAACCAGACGAGCACCACATCAATATGTCCAATAAAGTAGCCAAAGCAAATGAGCAGGAGGAAGATGGAGCTCACCAAGGGAGGTTGTAGCCGAGGCAGTACTCACTGGGCACCGGGGTTGCGCCTGAACGCCATCCAACCGACGAGGAACTGCGTCGGAGTTGCGCCTTGCACCGCCCCACCGACGAGCACGAACGCATCAAACAACCAAGTGACTTTGTGCACAGAATACATGTCAAACAATATAAACAATCAGATATGCTATCACAACAAGCGAATAAACATCTAGTATAATAGAAAAATGTAATCGAAGCGGGGCTAGGCAATACAGAAAGCAATGCATATTTGATAGACCAGTTCATCTATCATTGGAACTGTATAGTATTTAGATGACTGCTAACAATAGTATGCCACTGCAGATATATTTGTAAGTCAAATGGAACGTGTTTTGTTAAAAATCCAATTAATGGCCTGACTTTGATAAAGCCACAAGACACTACAGGGTTAAAGGAGACGACGTGAGGGCTACATACTTATACACAAGTTAACCGACGTGGTGTATTGAACCTCAGTTATAATTTAGAAGATTCATATTGTGGACTATCGAAGCATCCTACCGATTATTTTGCTAGAAGAATATACTATACAGTCTAGATTTTAATACATGATCAACAAATACACAAGGTAAGCATGTACCTAGCAGGCATTGACATGAATATTACATTTTTTTAGAAAAGGAGGAATACCCCCGGCCTCTGCATCTGGACGATGCATACGGCCATAACATGGACATGAATATTACATAGTAGCACAAGTAAGCAGAGCATAAAGTTACATGTCAGTCCTAATGCTTGGTTCATGTTAAGATGTAGACCTTGGAGGTACACGGACTGAATACTCAAATCCCATGGTAGTCACAGTAGCTCTTTAGATATAAAAAAATATAGGAGTTCTCTTAAGAAAAAAAAGAGGTGCATACCACAAACTTTACACTGAATACTCCAGTTACACGTCAGTCCTAGTGCTTGGTTCATGTAATCAAAATTGCCATACTAAAAGAAGGCTATTCTGAAACTACATCACCAGAATCCATTTAGTGTCACCGTATACACGAAGGTGCCGTTTACACAAGTGTCACCGTATACATAACGATCTGCACCCACAAGCTATTTTAAGATCGCAGTGCCACTATCAAAATTCACAAAGTGCCAATGGTGGTTAAGTTATGTATAAATTAATAGAAAGTTCTAATCATATTTATCCTAAGATCAGAGTGCAGCTCACACAAAAGTGTCTTCCAGTCAGAAAGGAATTGGCAAATAAAAAAATGCCAATGTAGTTCATACAACAAGGTGCTACAATGAACAAAATACATATCTGCTGACCCACAATTTTGTTAACTGCTACAAAGTTCATTTAAGTGATAAGGGGGGAACATGATTCACAGATGGCTTGATGAACTATAGGAAGTGTGTGTAAATCTCTCATACAAGGAATAAAAGAGAGATCGGAAGAAGAGATAGAAGCTCATACCTGCAGAGGCGGATCTCAAGTCCGCGGGGGTGGCACGAATCGGTCCGGCGAGCCGTGTGGTGCTTAGGGGCGGAAAGCAAGGTAGAAGAGGGGTGGTCGTGCTGCCTCTGCCGAGCACCGTGGAGGGGGAAGGGGAGAAGTAAGACCAGTGAGGAGAGAACCGCACGCCCTCCCCAACTCGCAGAGGAAAACGCCGGGGACTCGATCTGCCGGTGCTCCTTGTATCCCTCGGTGGATCAGGAGCAGCTCCGAGAGAAGACCTTGACAGGGGCGGAGATGACCAGGGCAACAAGAAGGCGGCCGCCGGAGATGAGGTCCACCTCCACCACCGAAACCCTAGTGGGGGAAATCGAAGCGGGCAACCACATGAGGCGAGGAAAAGTAGATCGACGCGGTGAAGGTGGTAGAGCTTGTCGAGGTGTAGCCATGCGTGTGTTGGGCGGCGCCGGAGCTCACCGGAGCGGCCAGAATTGGCCGGCGACCGAAGCGGCGACGGCAGATCGAGCGAGTGGGCGGGAGGTGGGGACGGGAGGAAGAGGCGAGGAGCTGCGCGAGTGCGGGAGTGAGGCTAGGGTTATCACCACGGGAGCCATCAATTTATAGCCCCGTATGCAAAATGACAAAAATGCCCCCCAACGGGGCAGGCTATTTACACGTGGTGGCACGACCGGGGTGAAAATATTCATTGCTACAGGAGCACCACCTTCATCCGACAGGTGAGGTCATCCCAGGGCTCGATCCGACGGTCCAGATTGCATCAAGCAACACGATCTGACAGCCAGGAAGCCCAAATCGCTGAGGAGTCTGGTTCCTGCTTGGGTTCTTGTTTCTGGATAGGTTAGGTGTTTAGTCATCTTGATCTGCTTTCGCCGGTTGTGGCAACTTTTATCTTCATTTATTTTTGCTCCTTGTGAGCTTGTACTGAACCGCAAACCTTTTGGACATGTTGCTTAATAATATGGTTGCATGCATCATTTGATGCAGAGGCCGAGGTGACCCTCCTTTTCAAAAAAAAGTGAGTGCATCCTTTCTAGATCAGTTCATCCTACTGATATTCATGCTCAAGCTAGTATATCAAGGACCTAACCGCCTTGCGGTAGCTTGTTTTCATAGATGTTAGCAGAACTCTCACGAATGTTTGTACTTGAGCGTAAAATAAAATATATGTACTTAACAAATTAAGATAATAAATATCATCTTAAATCCTTCTTCACAAGTTTTTAAACCTTTCTTTTATATCTTTTTCTTGCGACACTGAATCAGATCTATTATAATGATTCACCAGAAGCATAAATCATCCGAAATATAATAAAAATTATGTCAAGGCCCCTGAACCACCAAACAACCATTGATGTCGGTAGAACGAGTTGTCGACGCATTGTTGTCGTCGCCCCCATACTGGAGCCGAACTGATCTTGTCAATACAGTCGGGAAGTCTTCGTGACCAGGTGATCCCTTAAGCCGGCGGGAGTGCACTTTTGAACTAAACAAAGGGAAGCATTGCACCCAATGCATCGCCCACCTAAATGTCAGTGTCAGTAATGAGTTCGTAGAGGGACTGTAATTCCATCCAGAGAGGCTCGGTGCCCATCCACGAGTCCAGCTAGAAACGTGTGGATTTCCCGTTATGAACGTGCAATTGTGCCCCTAACGCAAAAGCTGGTTTGACCGCTTGGATCCTATACCAAAAGGTCGATCCACGCTTTGAGGACTCAAAGAAAGTGTCGTTCGGGAAATATTTGGCTTTAAATAAGTCTACCCAAAAGCCTGAAGCATTCTAGTTTCAAATACACTTGGTAAGAAGGGCTTGTCTCAAAAAAAAACTTGGTAAAAAGGGCTACACAAAAAACCTGATGACAATTTTTTAAACATGTCAAATTTGACATTTTTCATGACAATTTATATTGACGCGATGGTAAAAAAATTAGTTCGCAACCATGACAATTTTCTGATAAAAGAATAAATTGAGTCAGATTTGTCATTTTTGCCAACACTTGCCATCCTCGTGGAACATTATTTGTCACAAAAAAGGTTCGATTTTTTAGGGGTATAACCAAGTTATATTGCTCAAAATCCACATGATGTGGGATACAAAATGAATCATAGGGTTCGACCAACCAGACATGTCGCCCCTGATCAACAGAATGCAAAAACTTGGCTAACCTATCGGCGTCGCTATTAGCAGTTAGGCCTTCAAAGGAAAAATGCAATTAAACAATTGAGACCTATTATTAATCTCCTAATGTTCTCATGTGCTTCCTGACTTCCTTTCTCTATGTCTTGACAATCTGTTTCGAATCTTAGGCTACAACAAATTTTTGGAGCATGAGACCTTCCGCTAGAGATAAAGCCTCCAGACATGCAATAGCTTCTAGTGTGGTTGCATCATTTATGACATAAATTACCAAGGAGGAGCTTCCCATATAATTTCCTTCTCCATCGCGACAAACAGTTGCCGCACCCCTCACCTGATTTCTTGCAGTGGCCGCATCCACATGTATTTTCATATATCCTGGTGGGGGTGTCTTCGGTCCCACCCTTGTTCTGCCCAGCAACCCAATGGTTCTGGAACTTTTCGCCTCCTTCATATTCAGCTCATCAATGAATCTGCATATAAACCCATGTGTGGCAGATGGACTCCGAAAAATCCCATCACGAATTGCCTTTCGACATGTCCATCAGATGGCCTAGAGTGTGACAACCAATCTTACAAACGAAACATTTGATAATACATCTATCATTTAGAATTCCACTGTCTCGCGCTGGGTTCATTTGTCTCGCACGGGTGTTCTGCTAAATCTCCATCAACCAAAGCCCGCACGCATCTAGCCAGCGAACACTTTAGCAAAGAGTGTCGCCAAGAATCCTCCGCACCACACATACCAAATATACTCGTAGTTGACATGTTCCCGAGAGCTCTGACATCTTCTGTGGGGAGAGAATATTTCACCAAACGCTAGAGGAACATTCTTCTTTTACCTGGGAGTTTTCCACAATAATTTCCATGAAGCCGAGTCATGATCCGTACTGGAAGATCCCGACAAACCATCCAGTCAAGCCCCTCTCCTCATCTTAGTATCTATCATCATTCTATACGCGGATCTCACAGTAAGCATCCCACTTTTCTCAAAGTTCCAAGCCCAATTGTCAGCGATGTCTGTTGTGCAAAGAGGTATGCCGGCGATAGCAGGGATATCAATTGGCAAGCACAATGCCTCCAATCTTACACGATTGACGATCCCATGTAGCAGATGCATGGTCAATAAGATGTGACGCAAGTTCGGGAGGGTTACCAACCCTGCACCCGTAAGGTCTCATCATAACATCCCTATAGATATATAATTGTCCAACCAAATGTTAGTCGTCTCTCCGTTACCTATTCTTTTTATAAGACCTTGTTTCAGTATGTCTCGACCTTCAATTATTGACCTCCAGATTTGGCTTGGATGACTTCACAGTTCGGCATTGATAATTGATTAGGGAAATAGACACCGCGCAGAATTCTCGCACTGAGTGATTCAGGAATTGCCAACAAAAGAAGGTTTGATTGTCATGTCAAAAATATTAGGTCAGATTTGAGGTCGAGTGGAAAAAAACGATGATATGGCCCACGAGGCCACGATCAGGGTTCAGGGGTCGTAACAAAAAGGAACCGCCACGCTCAGGGGATCTGGCGGCCGCCGAACGCACCGCAGCGGCACGCCATCCTACCGTTTTCGCTCCTCGCTGCCAATGGAACCCAGTCTGGTAGCAGAGGCGCTCGCCGCCCACCCGGACGGCGGGCGCGTCACGGCGGCGGCGGTGGTCGGCTGCATCTGCCTCGACCACCTCGCGTGCGCCGAGTGCGATCGCATCCTCGGCATCCCATTCCTCGCGATCGACGCACGGCCCTCGTCCCCACGGCGCGCGTCGACGCCGGGCTCAGCCTCAGGCTCAGGCTCGCCGCCCGTCCCCATGGCGCGCATCGGCGTCGGGCTCAGGCTCGGGATCGGGCCGCGCACAGGCGGAGACGGGGCCCAGGCCGAGCAGTTCGACGCGTCCATCTCCGGCATGACGGAGCGGCTCGGTCTCGCGGCCGCCGTCGGGGATCGGGCCGAGGAGGTGTTCCGGAAGATGGAGGAGGCGAGGGCGTGGCCGCGCGGCCCGGGCTGCCGCTGGGGCAAGGGCCGGTCCCGCCGGGACATAGGCAGGCTCTACGCGGCCTGCCTCTCCATCGCGTGCCGCAACGAGGGCTCGCCGCGGTCGCTGAGGGAGCTGGCCATGGCGGCGGCGGACGGCAGCACGGCGGCGAGGAAGGAGATCGCCAAGCTGATCGCGCACATCAGGAAGCGCCTGGGCGAGGAGGAGGCCGGGCAGGCGGCGGGCGTCGGCGTGGTCCCCGTCTCCGGCTGCCTGCGCCGCTTCGGGCCGCTGCTGGGGCTGGGGGACCGGGAGGCGGCGGCGGCGTTGGAGGCCGCGCGGAGGCTGGAGGAGGGCGCCCTCGACCTGCGGCACAACGCGGATGCCATCGCGGCGGCCGTCGTCTGCATGGCCATGGAGCGCGCCGGCGCCAGGAGGCACATCAGGGACGTGGCGACGGCCACCGGCATCTCCTATTTCTGCGTCGACATCGTGTGCAGGAAGCTGCGCCCCCACGCCGCGCTGCTCTTCGACTGACGCACGCGCCGCCATGGTTTCGTCGGTGCTCTTCTCCTGGCAATCTGGAGTTCGTACTAGTACCATGTATGATCCCGTAGCGTCCGAAAACTATTCCTCGGTCCAGTGCACCTACTTGCTTGATTATTATTACTACGCCGCTTAGTTATTTAATTCGGAACTCCTGTAGGGAGATGATTTGTAAATTATCAGTTAAACTCGTCGGCGTTAATCCTTTCTAGATAAGTTAATCATACTGATCCTCGCAAAAAAAAAGTTAATCCTACTGCAGAGTCGAGCCAATCAAGGACCTAAACGCCTTGCGGTAGCTTGTTTTCAAAGATACTTCTTCACAAGTTTTTAAACCTTTACTATATATATATATATATATATATATATATATATATATATATATATATAATCTTGCGAGAAGGACTCGTATAATTATAAAGATTCACGAGAAGTACAAAAGCACCCCAACTATATAATAAAAAGTATGTCATGGCGAGAGCGCCGTCTAATCCGTCCCGATGGACGAACTCAAAGAGAATTCTCCTCCTCGCCGCCAGGCATTGGAGCAGCAGGCAGAGGGAGGCGAATCCACAGACTCGCCGGCTGAGATAAAGCGGGGAGAGACTTTTCTAGTAGTCTTGCGAGAGGGGAAAGAAAGATATTTTTTTTTCTTTTATACCCTTGACAAGAAGCTTGTGCGTCAACGTGATTCAGCAAAGGACCCCCACAAAGTCTTTTTTCACGTTGCTATGATATGATGAAAGGCTAAACAGTTTGTTCTTGCAAGCATGCATGCTACTCCTTACTATAGGCAAGCAGCAGCACATGGCGCCGGAGCGTTTGTTCATGCAAACATGCGTGCTATCGCTATCGCGAGTAGCAACACACCACAACTATTCTCCCCCCACACAACACACTTGGTTGCGGAAAGACTCTTTTCATTCTTTCCTCTAAAATGCAACCTCCACGAAGCTTCGCCCTCTCCGAATAGGGTTGAGATCCTCTACAGTACGGCACCTTGTAGAGAATCCTAACCCCTCCGAATATGTATACACGGGTGCCCAGCATGACACACGGTCCCTGTTAAATCCTAGTACGACCCACGCAAAAATAGAAAACTCTCTTGATTACGGTACACCTACAGGCTACACTCCTCTGTAAAGTTAAGCTTTCAAAAAAAAAAAGGTTAAGCCTTGTGGCTTGTCTCACCCTTTCAAAATCTCTTGACTATGATAGGTCTCATTTGTAATATTAAGGGTCTTGGCCGACCTAAAAAGAAAATCAATGCCTTTGCGATACTGCGTATTTCTAAAGCTAATCCTGACTTTATTGGGTTTCATTCATCAAAGAAACAAAAGGAGAGTTGATTTCTGAGGCTTTCCTCAAGTCACTCTATTCTTTATAGATTTCTATATTTCCAACATCAAAACTATTGGAAATTTAACGATCGGAACCAACTGGAATAGACAGGATCAAACTAAACATAGGCAGCCATTAAGGGGCTCCTCAACTAAGACCGATTTGAATGAACATTCCAGGTTGCAAGGTCTTGGCTGATGCTGCATGTAAAAACCGCTGCTGAACCAACCCTGCAGGTCCCAATAGAACAAGGGCTCGGAGTTTTCTCTCCAGCATGAATGATGGTGGCTCCAGAACTGGTCTTCTGATCTCTCGGGCCACAATGAAAATGCAGGTTTCCTCTACACTCTACAGGCTGTGGCAATGGCCCTCCTCTTGGCAGCAAAAATTGCCAGCAGCCAACATGGACATTAGATCCAACCCTGGTCAATTGAAGATCGGGTGTCTTCTATAGCTGTTTTCTTTTCAAATCCCCGATGACTCCAGATAGCATGAAGCCGAATTTGAACATCAATCCTACCTTTCACTGCTGTCATTCAGCTCCTAGTGCTTCTCAATCTCGTATGATTTCAAAGCTAGGGAACTTCCATGTAAATAAAGGATTTCTAAATCCTATCTGTAAACTGTGTTCGAATGTAGCAACATAGGACGCCTCCCGCTACAAGTGGTTCTGGCCCGTCTCTCACACTCAGCAAAGCGCTCCAATAAGTTTCCAACCACAGCAATTTCATCACATAAAAAGTACAGCGCAATGAGCAGAACACGAAGAGCAGAATGATAAAAGGGAGACGCAAACATATTTATAGGCCAATACTCTACTTCCTGTGAGATGATCATAGGCATGGAGCCATAATTCTGCAGACTACTCCAGGTATACTACAAGTTAATTTCGAAACACTGATCAAATTAGAAATATAATACAGCAGCTATCTAGACAAGCAACAATGCATCACCAGCACACAGTAAGCATAACATCCCAGGAATTATGAAAACCCAAAACATGCAAACAGTCAATATCTCACTCAGGTTCACAATTAAAATATGGCAGTCTAAAAGATCAGCAATAAATGTAAACCTGGGAATAGTTTGTAATCCAAACTAAACCCAGGCCAACCCATGCATGTACAAGTCCAGCGCTCAAGCCGAACCAAACCAGATTGCAAATGGTACAATCCAAACCAATCCAAACTGTATTTATTTTCAAGCCAAATCCATCCAGACCATTTTCTACATATAGTTTGAACCCAAAGTTTCAAACTATGGTTTAGTAAGCAGCAACTGGAACGTTGGACTTGGACCCCAAACTTGACCTGTACGTACAAAACTACGAAACGCATGAAGCACGTACGAACAGCGGCTAGCTTGGTGTGTGCTTGGTTTGAAGAGCTTCAGTGTACTTACTCCGTGCGTGCACCTGAAGAGCAGATGATGACGCCGTCCGCGGAGACGGTGGCCTGTCGCCGGCTGCAAGACCCTTTGGCAGATCGCTGTGCCGATGATCTTGACCGGGGTCTTCCGGTTCCTCATCGGCTTCGTCACCGTCGCCTTCGTCGGCCACATCGGCAAGGTCAAGCTCACGGCCATCTCCATTGTCAACAACATCGTCCAAGGCCTCGGCTTTGGGCTCCTCGTGTTCTGCATGAAGGAGTTGGCTTTTGTCACCGTGGATATCGGTGCTGGCTGGGTGATACGCACACTCATGTCGCTCATCTGTCGCGGCGGTGGCGGCTCCCAAACCTAATGCCAGTCTTGTGTGACATGAGGTCAAACTGATCGCTAGACTGGTTTTTATCCATGGACTAAAATGGTTTGAGACCAATTTGTCTCTGTCCAGACCAAACCAACCCAATCTATTAATTACAGAAGCCCACACCAAACCAAATTACAATAGAGGCTCAACCCATTTCAACCAAACCAAAGCAGTCCAACAGGAAAACCAAATTGAAACTATGGTTTCAGACCAAACTATTCCCAGGTTTGAATAAATGTCACAAACGACGCCATGAACAGCTGAAATATGCTCAAAACCGTCATGTCAGGGATAGGAGAAAACATATGCTAGGGATTATATTTTCAATCACGACAAATTCCTCACATAAAAAGCTGCTAACGGCACATCGACAAGAGAATACAAAGAACAGAACAATAGCTAGTGAAGTGATAACAGGAATTAGATAGGAGAAAAACATGACATGGATTTGTCCCCAGCAATAAACAGATGGTTTCTCACATTCAGCAAGCATTCCACTATTTCCAATCACAGCAATTTCATCACATAATAAGGTGATGACGGCACAAAAATCACAGAACACAAGGAGCAGAATGGATCATTCTGCCCCTCCTCCCCAGAAGGCGGAGTTGCCACTGATTATCATCATCCCAATACTGGTAAATTCAATGACTGTCCTTTACTGTTACTAGTCTATGTTTACGCCTACTTGTGCTAGAGGCATTCAACATAGTAGTTGTTGATAACACGAGTGATCAACCAATACCAATAGGTCAATACTCAGCATGTCTTCTACTGCATTTCCAATCACAGCAATTTCACACAAACGCTGCACAGCAAACAATCCCAATGCAGAACAATAACCGATGAAGGCACAATAGGTGGCTCACGTAGTCTTCACATATTATTACCATGGTAAGGCAAAGTGCATAAACAATAAGGGCTCGCGATAAGTCCCAAACTCTGCAGATTCATCAAGCTACTAACCAGCAGAACGTAAATCCATAACACTACCAGTCCAGTAATAACAGCGCCACCGACACCGATAGAAAAGGATTATCCAGTCTCGTATGAGCCATACATAGCAGCAGAGCAAAAACTTCCAGCGCCTCGTTTTGGAGCACCAGATTACCTCTTGAGGTTGAGGAGAAGCACCGCGATGGCTGCAGTGGCGGCGGCTCCGGCAGCTGCGGCCGCGGCCACCTTCCCGTGAGGCGCCGGCAGACCTTCCTTGGCCGAGGGAGCGGCAGCAGCCTCCTCCTCCGCCCCCTCCTTGTCCGCGGCGGCGGAAGCCTTGAGGGCCTTGATCTCCTCCTCGAGGGCGAGCTTCTCCTGGTGCGCGGTGGCCAGGTCCCCGCCGGCGCCCCACGGGCCGTCGGCGTCGCGGTCGGTGCTGTCGAGGAGGCCCTGGAGGCGCTTGACCTCGGCGCGGAGCCCGGCGGCCTCGGCCTCGGCCTTGGCGGCGGCGCGGTCGGCGGCCGCGATGTCCTCCCGGGCCCCGGCCACGAGCGCGTCGAGGCGGGCGGCCTCCGCGGAGAGGAAGCCGTTCTCGTGGCGCACGGCGGCCAGCTTCTCCTCCAGGTCGCGCTTGGCCGCGCGGAGCGCGTCCATCTCCTCCGGGTCGTAGGCCTTGGGGTGGCCCTCGCCGTTGGTGAGCGCCGGGCCGAAGCCTAAGCCGAAGTCCGCCGCGGCCGCCGTCGGGGACGCGAAGGTCTCCTCGCCGTTCTCCATCTCGCCCGCCGAAACCCTCGCCGCCTCCTTCCTTCCTCTGTCTGTCTCTAGGTCGCGCCGCGTGTGCCGTGCGCTGGATGCGAGGGTGGACAGGAGCTCCAGAGGGAGGGCCGCCCCGGCGCATATATCCTGGGCCGGAAATGCGATCCCCGACGCTCCGATCGCACGGTCGCGAAACACCCTCCCCGATCGGACGGCTGACGGTGTGCGGCGCATTGAAAAGCCAGGGTTGCGGGGTTTTTTTTTTTTTTGATAGAAGGGTTGCGTTGCGTCCACGGGGGAAAAAGCAGAGGAGGACGGCTCGGCTGGATTCCATCTCCCCCACTCGGCCACTCCCACCCCACCCCACCGCCGCGGGATCCACTGCGCTGCGGCGAGGACGACGGCGAGGCGACCCCGGCCCTGCGCACCAGGGGCGCGATGGTAAGATCCGCGGCCCGCTTCCTGTGATTCGTTGACCGTGTGACGATCTCGGCCTGTAGCGCGCGCTTAAATCTTAGGGTTCTTAGGTGTTTCCGGCGATCTGTGGGTTGTTGACTGGTTCATTGGCTGGCGTCGTATGCTGCGTCTCCCCGTGTTGACGTGGTGCGACTGCTTTGATGTCTTGGCCGGTGGCTGATGTCTCGGGCAGATTCAGCTGATGCTGGTTTCGGTAGGCCGAGGAAGCCTGTGCAGTACGTATGCTAAGTGCTCGCACTATAGGCACAACGGTGGATATGTCTGAGCCCATGTGATTCTGCTTGCTACTCCGATTAGGAAGCGAGTGAGGAGCAGACACGGGTTTGTCGGCGTGCTGATTTTGGCGTCGAGTTATCGTTAGGGGCCATACTTGTTTGCTCTGTGGCATGTATTTTTGTCAGGCGAATGAAGGGGCGGCAAATTGAGATGGTTACAGCACCACCTGGAATTGTTTTATGTTCCTGGAGTCCAATTGGCTGGCCTCCTGTGATTTTGCTTTGCTACTTCGAATAGGAAGTGAGTAAGGAGCAGACAAGGGTTTGCCGGCGTGCTAATTTTGGCGTTGAGTTATCCTTAGGGGCCATACTTGTTTGCTTGTCGGCATGTATTTTTATCAAGCGAGTGAAGGGGCGGCAAATTGATGGTTACAGCACGAATCCAATTGGCTGGCGTCCTGTGATTTTGCTTGCTACTTTGAATAGGAAGTGAGTAAGGAGCAGACATGGGTTTGTCGGCGTGCTAATTTTGGCGCTGAGTTATCCTTAGGGGCCATACTTGTTTGCTTGTCGGCATGTATTTTTGCCAAGCGAGTGAAGGGGCGGAAAATTGATGGTTACAGCTCCACCTGGAGTTGCTTTGTGTTCCTGGAACCCAATTGGCTGGCCTAGAAGTGGGTTGTGCAGCATCTTGAGTCTGGCAGTGTTATTTGTGCCACCAGTGGCACTTCGTCTGATGATACACGCAGATTTCTTCATAAGAATCAGCTCTTCAATATACTGATTTCAAACGAAGTATATATGGTTGAAATTTGCATGCAAGCTTAATCCTGTGGAATCTAAACTAGCTGGGTGCATTGATATGTTTTAACTGTAGGTTGATAGTCTATTGTATATTAAGCACATCAAATGTTCCATCTTCAAGACTTCAAAATTACTGTTAGTACCGGAGGAAAGAAAATGGTTTAGGCATTGTGTGGAACACGGGAATTTTTCCTTAAGACTCCAGGAAACGTAGGGTTTCCCGTGAAATTTGCGCTCTTAAAATATGCCTTTGACTCTATCCATACTACTGGTATTGTTATAATGGTCTACTACATACCATCTGTTGAAAGCGAGATTCTTCTTGGTAGGCTGACCATGACCCAGAGTTGGAGGCCATCAGGCAGAGGCGAGTGCAAGAGCTAATGGGACAGCGTGGTGGTGCGGTAAGTTACTTAAGTGCATGGTGAAAGTTGAATCTGTACTCAAAAATTGTGCATTTTTCTTGATTTGCTGACTGGAATGTAATGATTAACTTCATAATTATAGGCAAGCCCACAAAATGCAGGGCAACAAAAGGCTCAGGAAGATGCAAAGCAGTATGGTCTTATTACCACCATATTCCCATGATTATCTCATCATCCATCTTACGCTATGTCATGTGAAGCTTTAGGAGACACTGAGCTGACTTTGTATCCCAAACTCAACCAGGGAAGCTGAGGAACGCCGACAGATGATGCTTTCTCAGATACTATCTTCTGAAGCTAGAGAAAGACGTAAGTTCCCTGTTAATGTCATTTCTGTTGTGTACAATGGTTGTTTTTTATTTACAGCCAAATAATTCGAGCCAGAGCACTTGCTTTTCTTAACAACTGACAAGTTCAATCACTTAACAGTCTACCACTAAGCAATATGGAAAACGTTTAGGTGTTTCAGAAAATTTCCTGCGGTTCTTCAAGTAGTTTTCTTTTAGGGAGTAAATATTCTAATTAGAGATGACGCCAGGCTGGGAAATAACCATGAGTCTGCCCTTTGAAGTTGCATAATTTAAGCAGAAAATGTAATTTAATACATCTGTACTCTGTAAAATTGGCAGTCTCCCGCATAGCTTTGGTCAAGCCTGATAAAGCAAGAGGAGTGGAGGATGTTCTGCTGAGAGCTGCACAAACTGGTGGAATATCTGAAAAGGTAATACCGTAATAGTTATGTGTTTCTCTTGTATGTCAACATATTCGGTAGAACTTGCTTGAAACAAAATTGCGTTTGCTTGTCTGCAGGTGTCTGAAGAAAGGCTTATCTCACTTCTGGAGCAAATCAACAGCCACACAAGCAAACAAACCAAAGTGACGGTACGTACATCAGTAGGTGTTGAGGCTTGTATCGATTCTTAACAAAGACATACAGTTGCATAAAGAGAGTTCATTACATTAAAGAAAATATACTTTGCTTCCAGTAGTGGGTTTAGGCTTAAGCTCCATTAGAATTCCATATCGTGTGAGGTGCAAAGTTCTCTGCATCTGAAAACTATCCAACTAAAACGCAGTCAGCTTTTATATCACCCTTTGCCTTCCATGCTAACTCTAGTATGTTCAACAGATTCAGAGGCGTCGCAACGTCCTTGACGACGATGACTAGTTGGTAAGCTTGTGTACAAGCGAATGGGTGCAGCGGCGTTTGGTGCTTGATTCAACAACCGTCAGAACCTGACAAACTATTTGATTGGTCTTGGGTTGTATATGATCTGGATATTATTTGGTGGGGTTTTTCATTGATAACAGTTGGATGCGTCGCTTCTACCCCTGAAACTCTCTGCGACACCTTTGAGTTGTTGTGGTCAATTTATCAAGTCCTATCAGATAATGTTAATCTGTTCCTGTGCAATGCGATGTCTGTCTCAGGTTGCCCTAAGTTCTTCATGTGCAATGTGATGTCTGTCTCAGCTTGCTCCTAACTTCTTCATGTGCAATGTGATGTTTGCAACTCGGTGATTTTAGATGGTCCTCCTTACTACGCCTGTGCAATGTGATGCCTACTTCGGCTGGCTACTACACTACGTGGATTCCATGATTCTCCATCAGTGACAACATGGATATCGTTGCTAGAGGAGTCGAGTTCCGACTGCATCACTCGTGTTTGTGCGTACATATATCCACATGCCCTGTATTGGCCATGAAGTGTTTAGCTGAAGGTTTAATGCAAGGAAAATAAGTGCAATCCAAGAATGTAGTAAAGACGGGTAGGTTTGGTAATGCAAAATATTGTGGATCGGTGTCACGTGCATTTCATCCGACGTTCTTCGATTTGAATCCAAGAACACTCTGGTTACAAACTGCACAAGGTTGTTTCACAGAACAGCTCACATTTGCCATTTTCAGAATTCAGAGGATAATACCAAACTGCTGCTGCCAACTGATATACAAACTGCAAAGTAAACTACTGTACCTTCAGAACAGGACAGGGTAAGGCAAACCGTTGGGTTGTTCTTATCTTGCCACGTTAAATGACCATAACCCTCAATAGGACGCAGCAGGAAGTTAAGCCCGGCCGATTGAACAAGACTGGGTTGTGCGCCTAATGCAGAAACAGAACCTACTGGGGCATCAGGAATCTGGAAACACAAATTACATTGCTACGATAATTATGAAAGCACAGACATGGCAGGGACTAGCTCAAGAACCTAGCAAAAAATCAAATCCCTACTGCATAAATGTATCATTATTTCTCAACCTCGGTTTGCACCAGTGAATTCAGTTCTTACTACCAAATTCCAAATTCCATAAATGAATCTCGGCTTTTACTACCACTGTTTGCAGATAACCAGAGTTCAGCAACCGGAATACAAATGGCCAGACATTTCAGAAGGGTCAACAGCTAACATCAGCCAGACAAGATCACTAATACAGATATAGGACCACAACTTCAGTTCTAGATAGATTTCAGTTTGCCAAAGCAGCAACTTGAGTTCTTACTACAACCAACGAGCCAACAAAGCGTTGGCAATCACCCAGCACAGGTACTACTACCGCTACCGCTACTTGCAGATAGATAGATAAGCAGAGTACAGATACAGAAACCAGCTACACGCCGTCAGTCTAGGAGGATGTGAACTTGGTGACGGCCTTGGTGCCCTCGGAGACGGCGTGCTTGGCGAGCTCGCCGGGGAGGACGAGGCGGACGGAGGTCTGGATCTCCCGGGAGGTGATGGTGGGCTTCTTGTTGTACCTCGCGAGCTTGGCGGACTCGCCGGCGAGCTTCTCGAAGATGTCGTTGATGAAGGAGTTCATGATGGACATGGCCTTGGAGGAGATGCCGATGTCGGGGTGGACCTGCTTCAGCACCTTGAAGATGTAGATCTTGTACGTCTCCACGCCCTTCTTCGCCTTGCTGCCCTTCTTCCGGCCCCTGGTCTTCCCCTCGCCGCCGGCCTCCTTGGACGCCGTCTTGCCCGCCGGCAGCCGCTTCTCGGCCTTGGGCTTCTTGCCCGCGGGGGTCTTCTCGGCCGCCTTCTCGACCTTGTTCTCGGCGGCCGGCTTCTTGTCTGCCTTGGGGGCCATGGCTGTCGCTTCGGGTGGGATTGCGAGCTCCGGTGGTGAGATGTGTGAGTTTGCTGGAGGCAGGGAAGATGGGGATTGAGATTGTGGGGAATGGAGGAGATGGATGCTGGATTTTATACAGGGGGGAGCTGCGCGCTGATTGGTGGACGGGTCAGTGCCTCGGATCGCTGACGTGGGGCGATGGTATGGCCCACTATCGAACTGCTGCAACGCAAAGCATCGTTTGAAGGGAACCAGGGGTGAAAACTAAGACTGCGTTCGGACCAGAGGACAGCGAAACGAAGGAATGAAAAAAAGTACAGAAAGTGAATATGGGTGAACAGTGCAGACCATAGGTCTCCAACAGCGCGTTTCCTTTGGTCTGAGCAGATGTTATTTTTCCCGTAAAAAGTACAGGTCAACGGCGCTTTCCCATGAAATGGGCAGAGCTGAGTCCTGCGAAGCGAACAGGCTTACGTTAAGATATTCCTGTGAAAACTCGGCCTGCAGAATTCCTGTGAGATTCCCGTGCGCCGAACGCAGCCTAAACATGGACACCGCGGATCGCTGACGTGGACACACTCCCAAACTGCTGTCATGCCCTCGAACGGGCCTTTGCTTGACAAAGCCCGAAGCAAAGAATACCGAACCCGGATCCGGCCCGGCCAGAAACATTTGAACAGTACAGTTCTTAATAGTTCTCTTCTTCTTCTAAAAAAGAAGTTCTTAATAGTTCTAAAAAAATACATTTTTTAATTAAAGTAATTACTTTTAGGTTATTTAAATATAGCACTATACCTGTTTTTAGATTAAAACAATTATTTAAAACTCATCGGTTTTTATTCGGACTTCGGACGAAAATGTCGAGCCCATGCATGGACTGGATGCCGGGCTTTCGGGTCAGGCTCGTCGGGACGGGCTGCCCATGAATAGGGCTATTGAAAACGGAGCGGATGCAAATTGAATAGTGTTCTTCTACGTGGGTGCCGGTCCGCAAGGTGTACAACAATTCTCGAACCTTTGGTCCGCCGTCAGTAACATAAACTAGTACAAGGCGTCAAAGGTTAAAAATCATATGCTCACCCCGGAACAGTCTTGAGGAAGGGCATTTGTGTGGCTGATGACTCGCCAGAGGATGAATGTGAGGTTCCCTGATAATTTGAATCAGACGGATTAAGAGGATTTTGGAAGTAACCCGCCTTGGGATAAACTGTATTAGAAGTATAAGAGACCTCTGGACGACGCTTGCGAACCGGAGAGTTTGGTAAACCGGAAGAGGTAACTTGTTGGCCACTATGTCGAGTGGTGCGACGAGCTTCAGGCTGCTGTGTCTTCAAAGAAAAACGTGGATCCAAATAAGCAAGAGTGTGTGAACGTTTTACTTTCCAGACTGCGCGACGGAGTTTTTATACCGGCACATGATTTGAGTCAGAAGATAGAACAATTACCTCTGCATCACCAGCGCGGCTAGCTTCCGCTTCATCCTGATAATAATCATTGTCAATGAGATGTACGAAAAAAGAACCAAGAGAGTCAAGTTCTACCTCTGACTCCGGGTCATCCATCTCTTCATCATTGGGAATATCAGAAGCATCGGTGGTTTTCTTCTTTGTTGGTCTCTTTGTGACCTTGGTCTTAACACGAGGCGCTCTCATCGGTTTGTCTTGCGGTTTGGCCGGTTTGTCTTGCGGTTTCCTCTTCCAGAACGGATCATTGCCCTACAAAGATGAGCAGAAGGTCATCAGAAAGTGTTTAAAAGGGGGCGGATTAAAGCAGAAGGATGCAATTCTTACAGCTGGCGGTTTGTTGGAGACATAAAAGGGACTCAACCATGTCTTGCTGCAATCAGATATCGATTCATCCAGCATCTTTTTAATAGCTTCAGTAATTTCGAGGTAAGTTAGGTGCATATCAGTGTGACGTTGAGGGTCGTTGACATCCCCAGTATATTCACACATTAACCCGGCGCGACGGCTTAAGGGCAAGATGCTCCAAGAAACCCAGCAACGGACAAGGTCAATGCCGGTTAAACCGTTCACCATAAAAGCTCGGAGCTTAGAAAGCTGTGGTGCATATTTGGATCGTTCTTTGGCAGTAAGCCATTGGGGCAATGGATGATCACTGCTGAGCCGGTGAGCACGATAACCCGGCAGAGGATTTTCATCATCAGTGGCAGTGTTTCGGCAGTAAAACCAAGTCTGATTCCAATCCTTGGGGTGGATGTGATGTTTGGCATGAGGAAAATTGACTTCTTTCCTTTTTTTAATCGACACCCCGCCAAGTTCAGTATTGGGGCCGTCTGTAAATTCAGTACGGCGGTTCAAGTGAAAGAAGTCTCTAAAAAATTCGACGGCTGGTTCTTCTTGCAGATAAACCTCACAAAACACTTGGAAATTGCAAATGTTGGACACAGAGTTCGGTCCAATATCTTAAGGGCGGATTTGGAAGATGGCAAGTACATCACGGAAGAATTTTGATCCGGGAGGGCTAAACCCTCGGTCCAGATGATGTACAAACACAACTACTTCTCCATCTTGAGGTTCAGGAGGATTCTCAGTACCCGGGACTCACTAGTGGATGTTTTCTTTGCTCGCTAAAGCACCAGTCAAAACATACCTAGTCAGTTGCTCTTCCATAACCCGGGAGGACACCCAATTGCAAGAGGAGAACTGTTTGGCCATTTTGATGACAAAGCTGGAAAAGAAGATTTAAAACCGGTTCACGGTTCAGGACTGATATGCATAAACCAGCGTCAGGCCGGGGGAAGGAGACATCAAAGTATATATGGTAAACTGGATACTGATGTTAAAGTTGAGTTGGCGGTTTAAGAGAGGGCTAATGGTACCTGGTGGATTATCTTTTTCTAAAAGTTAAACCGCCTACAGTGGTATGGAAGGAACAGATCTGAAAATTACTAAGTGCCGCAGAAACATGTTTCACAGACTAATGTTATAATTATGGATCTAGCGCAGTTCAGAAAAAGAAAAGAATTTCAAAACCCTAAGGTGGCGACAGCAGAACAACAAAGGTCCAGATGGGATCTGCTCACGGACGAAGGGATGCTATGGTGAGGAAAAATAAACTATAGCTACGTCCGCGCAGGGAGGATATCAAGTTCATCAAGATATGATGTGACAGTAAGGTCAAGCAATGAACGTCGACGAACACTGATGAACACCGACGAATACATGAAACCCTAATGCAGATCTAGGGTTGAAGAAAATAAGGCTTACCGGCTTCACAAGAGCAGCGGAGAGGCGCCACGGTTCTCTAGTGCGCTCAGGTCGATGCAGCGGCCAGGGGTGGTGCAGCGTTTGAAGGCCGAGGGCGGCGGCAGAGCTTCAGGGCTCGGGCATCACGGGGAGGAAGAAGAGGCGAAGAGGCACAGAAGGGGAAAAGAAAAAGACCTCTGGTCCTATTTATAAGGCAAATGGATAAGCAGGCAGGCGTGGGAATTGAGGAGCCCAAAAACAGATATGGGACACAACTGTCGCCCCGGTCTTCGGAGGTCAATTAATAAAAAGAAGTATTGTCAGGTTTTTACAAACAGGTGACGTCATGGCGGTTTACGGTGATTTCAGAAGATGACGTCATGGCGGTTTACAAGGATAACATGAAGATGTTCAAGAGGGAATTTCTCTAAGTTGAAGATTGACATGAACAGGTTCAAAACAATCTGGGGCCTAATGTTGGGGATATAACTACTGAGTATAAACCGCCCAGAAGGGGCCGGGTTATGCTCATAAGTGATCATCTACATTGAAGCCCATGAAGACGAAGACTATGGTGCTTTACTACGGAGGCTTAGAGGCCCAAAGCCCAATGGCGGATTAGGGCCCATATATGTAAACCGCCATGAGATGTGTAACTTGTGTTGTAAGTTAGGGAAAAGAAGAAACCGAGACGGACACTTGTACGAGCCGGCCTCGGGATTCTGTAGACCGTCCGGGCGTCAACCTATGTATATAAAGGGACGACCCCGCGGCGGTTCAGGGACAGGAAACAACAACTCGAGAACTAGGCAAAGCGTATTTGCTCCCTGGTTATCGAGACCCCATCAATTCCACCACAACTAGATCGTAGGCTTTTACCTTCACCGCAAGGGGCCGAACCAGTATAAACTCCCCGTGTCCTTTGTCCGGTTTAACCCCTCTAAGCTAACCTAGTGGCGATGGCTCCACGACTAAGTCCTCACACTAGGACATCTGACGTGATAATTCCACGACAGTAAGGGAATTTGATGAGTTTCTTTGCCGGTGAAGTACGTTTTCTTCAGGTAATTCCGATACTGCCACCAAGCATTCTTGAAGATAGCAGAGGTATTAGCACAGGTTACCTCATCCTGAGTTTCCAAATCGGTCCTTCTCTATAGAGAAAAATGGGAAAATTTGTTGTATTATAACCATCATGGAGGTAGGATGTATGGGACAAAGCAAAGTAATTGCCATGAATAACATTACTTACACATAACTCCTGGACAAGCACCTGCAACTAGCATTTTCCTTCATCTTTAGTATAATATTTCCAAGATGGGAAGATACGCACATACGATTTAACAACATCAAATGCGATAGATGCTAAACTACGACTAGCTGGTTGTGCTTCCTCCACAGGAATAGGCGTACTAACTGGTGGAGTTGGGGTTCGCCGTGGTAGTACTGGCCCTTTGGGCACTGGAGCTGCCTTACTAACTGCTCTTGTTTGGAAGCTCTATGGTGGAGATGGTGTTGTGTCAACAGGAACTGGGTTACTATCTGCTGGGGTTGGGGTTAGATTGGGTGAAGCTGGTTCTTTGTCCATCGCAGTAGGGTTACAATCTGTGAGAGTTTGGGTTATGTGTGGTAGGGCTGGTTCTTGTGCATGTACAACCGGGGTGCTATCTCCACCAAGAGGTAGCACTATTTTATTTGAAGACTGTGTTTTTAGTCCGCTAGATACTGGCATCACCCGCTCCAATTCAAATGGCTGATAAACAGGAAATATAGTTGAATGTACAGACATTGTATGAGAGACAGATGCAATAGATAGTGTGGAAAAAAGAGGGCATGAAATAGTTGACATGTATATTGTTTAACTAAAACGGATAGCATGACATAATTTCACATATATGATGTCTATGTAAACTGGATAACATAGCATAACATAGATATGATGAAGAACTAAACAAGATCGCATGACATAATTCACCTACATGTTATCTAAGTAATCATGATCGCATCATTTAATCACATATGTGATTTATATGCTAAACAGAGGGCATTCGATATAATGTCTGAACTAACAACATGGTGTTGAATATTGTGTATATGATGTCTAAACTATGCAATGCAAGACACCATATGCATGATATGAGCAGTATAATCGAGCCAAGTTAGAGCATACACCTCGGTGGGGGAATAGGACTGGTCATCTATCTCTGAATCCATCTCTGAGGAGCTATCAGGACCTAACAAGAGATCTGCTTCGACAGGTAGCACTGCCTGCTCTCAAGGCCTTGTTTTCACTCCAGATTTTTCCATCTCCCACCCAAATGGCTGATTCACAGGAAGAGTAGTTTAATGTACAAACATTGTCGACAAATGGAAATGTAATGAAGAAAAGGATGGGAAAGATATCATTCAAATATATGATGCCTGGTTAAACAGGATGGCATTGCACATTTCACATATATTATGGCTGGCTAAAAGACATGAGACTGCATAATTCCCATATATGATATAGAAACTAAATAGGTGGCATTACAGAACATGTCTAAACTAAGCAGATGACATATATGATGTCAAAAGTAGGCATTGCAAGGCAACATATGCATGATATGACTAGCATCATCATGCCAAGGTAGAGCAAACACCTTGGGGGGTAAATAGGAGTGGTCAGCGGCGTCTGAATTCGCCTGAGAACAGATATCTTCCTCTGGATTACAATCTGGAGAGGGGTGGGGAGGGTTTGCCATTGAACCCACCATGGAGCAATGTCTACATGACATTGTATTGCCGCACAAAACTCTTTTTTTTCTACATGTTCAGCATGACTGTGTACGATATCTGACATGCATACGAAAAATATATGATGAGATTATGTAAGGAGAGCATACAGAAATTTAGAGTGATGGTAACAACCAGTGGATGGATCCAAAAATAATGATAGCAGGCTGATGATTACTTTAATTTAATAAAAAGATAGATGATGATTGCTTTACTATTTGTTTCCCACCCAAGATGAACAACATAGGCATACCCTAGGTGAACCAGATATTAGAATGTTATTCTGCCACTAATGCACTTGGTCTTGTATTCATGCATAGGATTTTGAAAAGTAGGTCCAGGTGGATGTTTTGCTTCATTCCTTTCAACAAAATGCATGAATAATTGAATAGTAGAGTGCCATTGGAAAATTCCCTATTGCTATGTTTTTCCGTTGAACCAAAATAGCCCTAATGGATCGACATGAATGTATAGTAATAAGTGATGCAACAAGTGTACAACCTCTTTGCCCTAGCCGTGTCGACCTCAGCATCATTGGGTTGGTCGCTGAAGCAGTTGAGGCAGAGGTGGCTGTCGGAGGTGTGGAGGAAGATCTGAGGAATCTGTAGATGACGTCCAGGGCACTGCTCTGTTGTGATGGACCGTTCTGTCATTGGAGCAGCTCCGGTGAGACATAAGACATCAAGGCTGAAGCAGCACAAGACAGACATCGTCAGTCTCAAGTGGGATTCTAATAACATCTCCAATAGATGATATAAAATAGATGTAAAATTTACATCACCAAAAACCACCTGACTACAACAGATGAGGTAAAAACTGTTGACTCTGAACTTAACTGTCGAAACTGAAATTTACTGTGGAATCTGAATGTTAATGTCGAAACTGAACGCAATGGTAGAAGAGAGGCACTTGACATGTAGTTTAGGGAGGGCCTGCAGTTCATCTTCAACCTGCACCCCCCTGAGCTGCCAGCCACCACCGGCTGAACCGCCGGCCCCAGCGCTGCCTCGCCGCTCCGAAACAACTCCCCATCGCCGGTCTACCGCCGCCCCGGCCAACCCTCTAGGCCCCCCGCCCCCACCCTGAACCCTAATATAGATAGTGGGGGCTCTCCGGCGAGCCCCCATCCCCGCTGCGGGTGGTTCTTCCTTAACTCCGGCGAGCCCCCCCCCCCACCCCCTGAAAATCGACTGACCCAAAATTCGATTCAGTCGATCGAAGTGTAGCTAAATAGGAGCAGAGCAGCAGCACGAGCGTGGGGGAGAGCAGCAGTAGCAGCGCAAGTGAGAGCCGGAGCAGTAGCAGCTAGGCGAGCGAGCGATCGATCGATCGAGAGAGAGAGCGAGAGAGAGAGATCAAACACATAGCTACTAGTACATACCCTTAGCCCCAAGGGTGAACTAATCGCTCCTCATCATGGTGGCCGCCGGTATGATGAAGATGGCCTCCGGTGATGATTTCTCCCTCTGGCCGGGTGTCAGAACAGGGTCCCGATTGGGTTTTCATGGCTAAAAAGGCTTGCGGCGGTGGAACTTCTCATCTAGGGTTCTATTCGAAGGTTACTATAGGGGTACTTTGTGTTGGAATCAAGTCAGGGGGTGCCCAAGGGCCCCACAAGCTCGGGAGGTGCGCCCCCAGGCTTGTGGCCCCCTCAGTCATCTCCTGGTCCAGCTCCGGTGCTCCGTGGGTCTCTTCTGGTCCATCAACGATCACCGTAAATTTTTCAGCCCATTTCAAGAACTTTTATTTCTGCACAGAAAACAACACCACGATAGTTCTGCTGAAAACAGCGTCAACCTGGGTTAGGTCTATTTAAATCATACCAAAACCATATAAAATTGTTGTAAACATGGCATGAATACTTCATAAATTATAGATACGTTGGAGACGTATCATCGGGGCACTAGTTCCGGGTACCCCAAAGATCCAGGGACCCAGAGCACCCAGGCATGGCTAAGACAGAGCCAAACCTCTCTGGTGCCTCATGGCACCCGAACCACAAGGGACTCGGGCACCCAATCCTCTGGGTGGGGCTCCAATAACACTTGAGAAAAAAACCTTCTGAAGGCCGAAATAATTAGAGAAATTTGTATATGAAATTTGATTGAGTTCTCCAACTACCTAGTCTCTGGAACCCCTCTTGATAGTGTGGATCTCCTATGGCTCGAAAAGTAACCAAAAAACTTTCTAAGACTCCGAAGAACACCGTATTTTGCCCTTTTTGAATAGATGGGCTTACCCAAGTCTGTAGACCAAATAGAGAAGCCAAAGTTATGAGATAAACTTGTAACCGACATTAGTTCTTGCAAATCGTATTGTGGTCAACACCAAAATCATAATTGAGTGACAATTGCACTTTTAATCTCCCCCATTTGGTGAATTGATGACAATACGAGTCACACCATGTCAAACATGTAATGGGGTGAAAACCATATTGCCATGCAACACTATTAATGTAGGAAGCTCCCACTTGATATGTGCATATTATAAAGCAGTAGATGATCCATTGTGCCAATTGATGCAGAGACCAAATGCAGCCTGGAAGTTATGCGAACTATGTGGAACATAAAATGGAAGTCAAATGAACTGTTTGAAGAGACCAACTGACCACTGCAACTCGAAAGTTAAGTGAACTATTTAAAATATAAAATGGAAGTTAAGTAAACTATCTAAAGAGTCCAACTCCAGCCATTGGCGCAAAAACAAAAGCCAAGAAGAAAAGCGACCAACTGCAACCTGGAAGTTAAGAGAATTACTTGAAAACTTTTTTCCTTTAGCTGTTTGCAGATGATTATGTTCATAGTGTGTTGGTATTTCCTTTGACAATGACCATATATTTATCTTTATTTATTGATACATACACCATTCGCTTGAGTAGGTGAATATACTATGAGAATTTTCTTTTTATGTTTCGGCCTTTCCTCATCTCATAATTGCAACAAAAAGGAAACAACGGAGAAATCAAGTAAACCATTTGAAGGATGTGAGAGTCTGCATGATAGTGATGTCAGCAATGCATTCATATGGAACAATCTGCACGTAGCAGCTGATGCCCTCCCTTGCGATGTCACACCATGGTGAACTAGAGCGACCCCTGTCGCTCGCCGAGCATGTGGTCAAACATCCGCGGGCGGTGACAAGAGGTGATCAATCAATCGAGTGAATTTTTTTAGTTTATTTATATACTTCGTTGTAGTTCTACCTTTTTTTGAAGAAAAGAGAGCTTGCCTCTCTGATTTCCATTACTAGAAATCACCAAGTATTACAAAGAGCGACAGAACAAACATTATTTTCTTAACCATGCATCTTAGTTTACTAAAGTGAGGCAAGAGTAGGAGCCATCCTTCCCTCCCTCCCTTACACCTTCCCCCAACAAACTCAGACATAAGGCCTAGGCTCATATACAGGTCCTGAACCAGCAAACAGAGTAAGTAACTAACTAGAGAGATAGGTTCTAGACATATTACATCATAGCATAAGCGAACTAACAAAGAGAGATCTCTAGGTGAAGAAGAGAAAAATGTCACACGTTTGTCCTTTAGGACAAAGCCACCGTCCTAGAGAGAATGATATCAACAATTTTTACCATGGTGTGATTCTTCTCGCACCTAGATGCCAGCCACGAGCCACCATGAACACCTCCTCTGTGACTGTTCCAACCTATCTCACTCATGCTACCAGTAGCTCACTTCTTCCAGGTTTTTTCTGCAAAATTGACCAATCATGAAGCTATTTCAGAAAAAGGTTAACTAGAATACAAGGATCATCCACCTTGTTATTATAAAAATCACACCATTACGTAGTTTCCAAAGAGTCCAACATATGGCAGAAATACCCACCATCACCAAACCTCTCTCCTGTAATGAATTTTTTAACCCAAGATCCAACCACTATATCCAAGTTGTCAGGAATACCTGATAAATTGAAAGCACATTTCAAAATAGCCCACAACACACAAGCTACTGAACAGGTAAAGAAAAGGTGATTAACAAATTTATTTTGTCCACAAAATGGGAACTTTTTGTCCCCTTCCCAACCTCTGTGTAGCAAATTATCTTTAGTGAGAATGCTATTTCTGAGAGCTAACCACATGAAAAATTTAACTCTAGGAGGCATTTTGGCCTTCCACATAAAGAGTTGTGGGCATTTAATCCCATTTTCAGTCAAATGTCTATATAAAGATTTAACATAATAGACACGGTTTTTGGTTAAATTCCATTTGTCAAAATTCATCTCTCCTATCAGTCAATGCATAAGAGGCACAACCCTCTTTGATGTGTCCCCACATTTCAAGAGAGTCACCCGTTAAGGTCCTTCTAAATTGAATTGTATATATTCCTTTTTCCAACACCTCCTTGACAATTTTTTTATCAAAATAAATATTGTAAAGTATAGGAAAGCTTTTTTTCAAAGATGTGGGTTCTATTCACCAATCTTCCCAAATCTAACATTATTTTCATTCCCTAAAGTAAATCTGCATAGGGAAAGGAAAAGGTCTTTATGTTTAAGATCTCACACCAGAACTATGAATCACCTTGTCTGGTTGTGACTATATTCAGGCTTTCTCTTTTATGGTATTTAATATATATATATCTTGCCAGAGACCTTTTGAAGTAAACAATTTCCACCACCATTTACATATTAATGCTTTATTCATTAGATCCAGATTCTGAATCCCCAAACCTCCCATGTCTTTGGGTCTACAAACCTCTAACCACTTTACCAAATGGTATTTTTTCTTGTCATTTCTTTCCTGCCATAATAGTCTAGCTCTAAAGAAATCCATCCGTTTGCACACCCCTATTGGTAGTTGATGTCTACTATACAACTTGTTCTTGTAGACTCGTGTTTGGCCTCCAAGCGTAGAGTTTTGTAGGATAGTAGCAAATTTCCCTCAAGTGGATGACCTAAGGTTTATCAATCCGTGGGAGGCGTAGGATGAAGATGGTCTCTCTCAAACAACCCTGCAACCAAATAGTAAAAAGTCTCTTGTGTCCCCAACACACCAAATACAATGGTAATTTTTATAGGTGCACTAGTTTGGCGAAGAGATGGTGATACAAGTGTAGTAATGATAGTAGATATTGATTTTAGTAGGAAAAATAAAAAATAGCAAGGTATCAATTGATAAAATGGAGCACAAATGGTATTGCAATGCTTGAAAAATGAGGCCTAGGGTCTGTACTTTCGCTAGTGCAATCTCTCAACAATGCTAATATAATTGGATCATATAACCATCCCTCACCTATGATGAAAAATCACTCCAAAGTTCTTATCTAGCGGAGAACATAAGAAGAAATTGTTTGTAGGGTACGAAACCACCTCAAAGCTATTATTTCTAATTGATCTAACCAAGAGTTCATACTAAAATAACACCATAAGATACACATCAACCAACTCTAATGTCACCTAGATACTCCAATGGAACCGCGAGTATCCGTGAGTTGATTATATGATATGCATCAAACAATTTCAGATTCATAATACTCAATTCAACACAAAGAACCTCAAAGAGTGCCCCAAGATTTCCACCGGAGAAACAAAGACGAGAATGTGCATCAACCCCTATGCATAGATTACCCCAATGTCACCTCGGGAATCCGCGAGTTGAGTGCCAAAACACATATCAAGTGAATCAATATGATACCCCATTGTCACCACGGGTATTCATAGCAAGACATACATCAAGTGTTCTCAAATCCATAAAAGTATTCAATCCAATAGAACGAAATCTCAAAGGGAAAACTCAATTCACAAAAAGATAGAGAGGGAGAAACACCATATGATCCAACTATATTAACAAAGCCCGTGATATATCAAGATCGTGACATCTCAAGAACACGAGAGAGAGAGAGAGGTTAAACACATAGCTACTGGTGCAAACCCTCAACCCCGATGGTGGACTACTCCCTCCTCATCATGGAGACCATAGGGATGATGAAGATGGCCTCCAGTGATGATTGCCCCCTCCGACAGAGTGCTGGAGCAGGTTCCAGATTGGTTTGTCGTGGCTAGAGCGGCTTGCGGCAGTGGAACTTATGATCTAGGGTTATTCTTGGGGGTTTCTGTATTTATAGGATTTTTTTGCATTGGTTTCACGCGAAGATGGGCCTCGAGGTGGGCACAACCCACCTGGGCGCGCCTGGGCCTCCTGGCGCGCCCATGTGTCTTGTGTTCACCTCCTTCACCTTCTGGTCCTCTCACAAAGCTTCTAGTGCCTATTTTGTTCCAAAGAATTGTCGAAAAGTTTTGTTACATTTGGAGAACTTTTATTTCTGCACAAAGAACAACACCACGATAGTTCTGCTGAAAATAACATCAGTCCGGGTTAGTTCCATGCAAATCATACCGAAACCATATAAAATTGTTGTAAACATGGCATGAATACTTCATAAATTATAGATACATTGGAGAGGTATCAACATCCCCAAGCTTAATTCCTACTCGTCCTCGAGTAGGTAAATGGTAAAAGAAATAATATATGAAGTGTGAATGCTAGCATAGTGCATAAGTTTGATCAATGATAATTTCAGTCACTTTTCCTAGCATCATAACAACAATTCTTTCTCATAAAGCTTATCATGTTAAAGTAGCAACCAATTCACATGTTAAGGTTCAAACAATGAATTCTCTTGAAACTTAACAACCTATATTCTTAGTAACCAAACAATTACAATTCAACTTATTCAACAAAGTCTAAGTAAGAGCTCCACATACTCAATAATCATATAGTCTTCTATGATTTCTAGTAGTCAATGCATATTCTTAGAACAAATGGCATCCATCGAACACAGAGAAAGATAGGGGCTTAATGTTTCACCTCCCAACTCATTTATCATAGAGATAATTGTCAACAATAATACTTCATGATCAAATATATTTGACTGGTCATATGTACCTAGATCTTTCCCCACCACATGATGCTTGCCAACTAGAGAATAATTGAGGTTGAAATGATAATGCATACTATTGACCTTGCATAAAAGTAAATACTGAAAAGTAAAAGATAGGCCCTTCGCAGAGGGAAGTAGAGGTTGTCATGTGCTTTTTATTTGGATGCCCAAGATCTTAATGTAAAGGAACGTCACATTATATTGCCCCTTATGATAGGAACTGTCGGTGTCAAAACCGGCGGATCTCGGGTAGGGGGTCCCGAACTGTGCGTCTAGGCGGATGGTAACAGGAGACGAGGGACACGATGTTTTACCCAGGTTCGGGCCCTCTTGATGGAGGTAAAACCCTACGTCCTTCTTGATTAATATCGATGATGTGTGTTACAAGAGTGGATCTACCACGAGATCAAGGAGGCTAAACCCTAGAAGCTAGCCTATGGTATGGTTGTTGTAATGATTGTTCGTCCTACGGACTAAAGCCCTCCGGTTTATATAGGCACCGGAGAGGGCTAGGGTTACACAAAGTTGGTTACAATGGTAGGAGATCTACATATCCGTATCGCCAAGCTTGCCTTCCACGCCAAGGAAAGTCCCATCCGGACACGGGACGAAGTCTTCAATCTTGTATCTTCATAGTCTTGGAGTCCGGCCGACGATGATAGTCTGGCTGTCCGGACACCCCCTAGTCCAGGACTCCCTCAGTAGCCCCTGAACCAGGCTTCAATGACGATGAGTCCGGCGCGCATATTGTTCGGCATTGCAAGGCGGGTTCCTCCTCCAAATAATCCATAGAAGATTGTGAACACCAGGATAGTGTCCGGCTCTGCAAAATAAATTCCACATTCCACCGTAGAGAAAATAATATGTACACAAGTTCAATCTGCTGACGTATTTTGTGGCATGACATCACACCAAGCCTTTACTCGAATCGTTTTTTATTATACCACCTCAGCGCGTTTAGCGAAGCGGTTTCCTTGGCACGTCTTGTCGAAGCAGAGATCGTGTTCCCCTTATTCCGGGATCCTCATCAATACGGACGTGGGTAACCCAACCGCGCCATTGATGGTGGCGCTTGGGGGATAAGCGAGTTTTACCAGGCCGGTGGGGACGCATAGTCTTCGTCCGCCCATATATAAGGGGATAAG
Source organism: Triticum timopheevii (assembly GCA_963921465.1). Classification (NCBI taxonomy): domain Eukaryota; kingdom Viridiplantae; phylum Streptophyta; class Magnoliopsida; order Poales; family Poaceae; genus Triticum; species Triticum timopheevii. The sequence continues at coordinate 433,469,656 of OY997262.1, forward strand.
GATCCACCTTTTTACCTACGCCTTCTTCCTCCCTTGCTTATCCATCTTCACGCACTCGAGCTCCAGCGCCCAAGTTCGCACATCTCGTCTCAACCTTCTCCAGTCATGTCCGGAGCGGGAGGCAAGTGGATGGCCTCCTCCGTCATGGAGGCGCACATCGAAAGGCTGCGCAACGCCGGATACCTATCCAGCGATATCGCGCACCGTCTCCCCAACAAGGGGCAGCTCATCCCCACCCCCAGGCCCCATGAGAGGGTGGTCTTCCTTCCCCATTTCCTCCGCGGACTGGGCTTTCCACTTCACCCCTTTGTCCGGGGGCTCATGTTCTACTACGGCCTAGATTTCCATGATCTGGCGCCAAACTTCATCCTCAACATCTCGGCATTTATCATCGTGTGCGAGGCCTTCCTCTGCATCCAGCCCCACTTCGGCTTGTGGCTCAAGACCTTCAATGTCAAGCCGAAGGTAATAAAGGGGAATCAGGCAGAGTGCGGAGGCGCCATGGTGGGTAAGATACCCAACGTCGTCTGGCTCGAGGGCGCCTTTGTGGAAACCATCAAGGGATGGCAATCGGGGTGGTTCTACATCACCGAGCCGCGTGACCCTAAATGGGTAGCGGCCTCCGAATTTAGATCCGGAATCCCCACGCGGCTCACCTCTTGGAAGTAGAGTGTCCTGACCTGGGGTGATTCGAAGGAGCTGACCGGACTCCAAGCCTGTATCCAGGAGCTGGTGAACAAGAAGCTCAAGCTTGTCAACGTGGTCCAAGTCATGCTCGTCCGCCGGATTCTCCCGTGCCAAGAACGGGCATTTAAATTGTGGGAGTTCAAACCGGCACAGCACCAAACCTTGAGCGGGCTCTTCGACACTAGGTACGAAGATGCCTGGAAGGTGCTCTTCAAGGGTGCCGAAGCTCCCGCATCCGCCATTGAAGATCGCGGATTTCGCTCGCAGCGTCCAGCTGACGAGGTAAGCAATTCTACCCCTTTACGGGACACTTGTTTTTAATAGTTCAACCTTACACGGGATTTAATCTCCCCTTTCCTTTGACAGGACTGGAGGAAGAAGGCTGAGCAGATTATCTGTCCGGCTCCCCTGCCAGAAAACCCAGTAGACGCCCGTCTAGCGGGGCTGCTGGTTCCGGCACCGCATGTGGTGCCGGAGAAGAAGGCCAAGAAGGAGGCCACGGGTACTCGAAAGAGTTCCCGTTTTCAGGTGTCCGATGACTCCAAGGCGGACTCCTCCCCCGAAGGCGAGGAGGAGAAAGAAGGCTCTCCCCTGGAGGGGGGAGAGAGGAAGAGGAAGGCTTCCCCAACGGGGGAAGCCGAAGGGTCCAAGAGGGGAAGGACCCTTCCTCCGGACAGCTCCGCCAATGCCAACGACGACGACGAGGAGTGGCCCTCAAGGGCCAAGCCCCTGGCAAGATCGTAAGTATCCGGATTCCTGAGTGATCTGTAATTTCTTTTTTGTGCCACGTAGTGTCCTTCTAATGCCGCATACTATCTGTAGTCCGGCCGAGGAGGACCTTCCCGCTTCATCCAGCGGGTCCTTGGCCCCGTCGGATGTAGATTCCATTCCGACCGCCTCCACCCCTTGCGATGCTGAGGACGCCGAGGTGGGATCCCGGGAGGGGACCCGCTAGGAGGGGGAGGCTCCGGAGGCGCCACAAGGCGACCTCCCGGACATCGCGCCGGACTCCGTGCCAGAACCCGCAGTGGTTCCGGAGTCCGGCAGGCGGCCCCTTCGCAAGAAGGGCAAGACCGTGACACCGGCGGCCTCCATCCAACCGGAGGCACCGGACAACTTGTTGGAGGCGCTCAATGATGCTTCCATCGAGGAAGAACACCGCACTATTATGAGTGCGGTGATTCAGAAGGTTCAGCTTGCCAAGAGCGGGCTGACCGAAGCTTGCAACAGCCTTCTAACAGGCTTTGAGGTAAGAAGTTTAAAATATGTAATGTGATACCGCATAGACAGTAGCCCCTGATGCTCGGTTCGGTGTTCGGAAAGAAAAACCGGACTGAGGATCTAAAAAAGATATACGCAGGAGTGCTAAAAATTATGTCAATATGGGTTTGTAGGCTGCGCTGCTGACCTCTGCCGCACTGACTGCGGAGGTCGGTGCTTTGAAGCAGGACCTCGAGCGGTCCGAGCGAGAGCTCGGCCTTGCCAAGAAGCATCTCGAGGATAAAGAAGGTGAGTAACACCACTTTGAAATTTGTACCTTACAGAAAAGGATTTTTGTTGCAATAGAAATAACAAGGATAACCTGGGTACTGCAGGGGCCACGAATGAGGTGGCAACCCTGAAGGAGGCCGTGTCCGCGGCCGAATGCAATGCGGCCGCAGAACGGGCAGAGCAAGAGAAGCAGGAGGCGCGGGTGGCGGAGGTGCGGCAAGAGCTCCAGGCTCTCATGGAAAAGCATGAGAGTTTGGAGCGCGACTCAAAGACTCGAGAGTCCGAGCTTGCCTCGGCTCTTGAAAGTGCCAAAGCCGCCAAGGCCGAGGCCCATAAGTCCCTCCAGGAGATTGAGGCGATGAAGAAGATAGCGGCGGGTAAGGCATTTTTCATGCAAAGCAAGCATGTGAATGTAAATTACGTGTTACTTACCCAAATTCGGAGCTCTCCAGGGGCGTTTACAGATCTGCCTTGCAGTGTGTCCGATGCCGCCGCATTCCACCGGGCCGAGGAGGGGAGCTCAACGGAGAAGGTCTTCTGGTCTCAGTATGCTGAGGCCGGACATCCGGTGCCCCCTAGCGACCAGCTGAAGCAGCTGGTCAAGCTCCATAAGGTAGCCGAGCAGGCCATGAAGGGCCTTATAGTCCGGCTGTGGCTTGGAGGGGCCATGCCTGGGAGCTACTTTGGCCTCGTGCGGCGGCTGGTGGATGCGTGCCCTTGGGTGGAGGTCATCAAGTGCTCCGCCTGTATTGAAGGTGCCCGTCGGGCCCTTGCCCGCGCAAAGGTGCACTGGGGCAGGCTGGATGCTGAGAGGCTTCTGACGGACGCGTTGCTGGCGGGCAAGGAGTATCGTACGCCCGAAATGTACTATAAGACTATCCTGAAGGGTGCCCGCAAGATTGCGGATGAGTGCCCCAGAGATGTAATTTTTTAGTAGACTCGCAATGTGTTATCCTATGCGCTGAAAACTTTGTTCATATGCGCTAAGAATGCTTGTTTGATTTAGAATATTACCTTCTGTGCGGCCGTTTATCAAATCTGAGAGATGGCAAGTCGTCGGCTTCAGCCCCCATGCCACGAGTGCTAGGGTGTTCGGGATAAACTTGAGCGCTCTTGTTCCCATTTTTGGGTCCATCTAGGGAGGCGCTCAACACAACGAACAAGGCAATCGGACTTATAATGCTTGAACACTCTCACTTAGCCATAGAATTCTATAATTTTAAATTTTGGCGAAGCCCCTAGTGTTCGGAAGACCGAATTCGGGGCGCTATCCACGCCTTGGCCGGACATAGCCGGTTCCTCGCTCTAAGCGGCGTAAGTCTTTACGGACTCGAAAAGACCTCTCGAACAGCGACCGGCTCTCGCCTTATCATGACGGTCAGTTTTAGCTTTCTCCACTAAGGCGTTAACCCAGCTCAACTGGGGCGCAATCGCAGTGGTTCTCCCAGTGCTACCTTAGCCGACGGAACGGAACGTAAGGTACCAAAACATGGGAGCCGGGCAAACCCAACTATTGACCCAAGACATGATTCGGAGCCGATGCATATAGTGCTATAAGTTCGAGGTGCCGCACTTGTGAAAGTGTTCGGACTTCACACCATAATGCGGGGAACATAAGCCCCTGGTGTGTTCTGCCGTACTGAATTGTACGGATGCAAGATGTCATAAGTGAACATACATATATAAATAAAGGTAATGCAAAAAATGATGCATTGTTTATTCGAGGAGTTCTGCTGTGAGTGCAGAACGATACAAATAGTGCGGTAAGCAAGGGTTTGGACTATTAGACATGTCCCCCTCCAGGGGTAGGCTGCGGAATGGTTTAATAAACAGATTTAATGCTCGTAATGGAGACCACCTGAGTGTTCGTCGTAGCCATGGTTCCTCTCTGGCTGTTGCATCGTGGGTTCGGCAGGTCTACTGCCGGACAGGGCCTCTTGTAAACGGAGTCCTGTGGATAAAATAAGAATGATAAAAAAGGAAAGAAAAAGATCGACACACTTAGGAGCCCCTGGTATGGTTGAGCCGCACTCTGGGCCTGTCGTGGTCGTGTCCCTCCCCCTATGCCCAAGGTATCTCCAGAGCGTAATGATGTACGTGGGGAGCTTGTCTTACAGTTATGTAAGGGCTGGGGTTGGGGCCACATTGCTACGCGTTCTCGGAACGCGCCAGGTGGTCTTGGTGTATGTTACTCCGGGTGCGTTTAGTCCCGTCCGGTCTTTTAACGGCCGGACTCGAAAGTTGCCTTAAGAGGCTGTTCTGAACTTCTGCCGCGAGAGCCGCTGTGTGTTCCTCCGTTCGGAGGGAGCGTTCAGTGTTTCCGTTGACCGTGATGACTCCACGAGGGCCTGGCATCTTGAGCTTGAGGTATGCATAATGCGGCACCATGTTGAACTTTGCAAACGCGGTTCGTCCGAGCAGGGCATGATAGCCGCTGCGGAACGGGACTATGTCGAAGATTAACTCCTCACTTCGGAAATTATCCGGGGATCCGAAGACCACTTCCAGTGTGACCGAGCCCGTACAATTGGCCTCGACACCTGGTATGACGCCTTTGAAGGTCGTCTTTGTAGGTTTAATCCTTGAGGGGTCTATGCCCATCTTGCGCACTGTATCCTGATAAAGCAGGTTCAGGCTGCTGCCGCCGTCCATGAGGACTCTAGTGAGGTGAAATCCATCAATGATTGGGGCTAAAACCAATGCGGCGAATCCGCCATGGCGGATACTGGTGGGGTGGTCCCTTCGATCAAAAGTGATCGGGCAAGAGGACCATGGATTGAACTTCGGGGCGACTGGCTCCATCGCATATATGTCGCGAAGTGCACGCTTCCGCTCCCTCTTGGGTATGTGGGTTGCGTATATCATATTTACCGTCCGCACTTGTGGGGGGAAACCCTTCTGTCCTCTATTGTTCGGCGGCCGGGTCTCCTCCTCGTCGTCGCTATGCAGCCCCTTGTCATTGTTTTTGGCAATTAACTTGCCTGCCTGCTTGAATACCCAACAATCTCTGTTGGTGTGGTTAGCTGGCTTTTCGGGGGTGCCATGTATCTGGCAAGAGCGGTCGAGTATTCGGTCCAAATTGGACGGACCCGGAGTGGTTCTTTTGAATGGCTTCTTCCGCTGACCGGGTTTAGAGCCTCTGAATCCGGCGTTGGCTGCCGTATCTTCATGGTTATCGCCGTTAACGCGGCGTTTATTTTTGTTTCGACGCGACCTGCCATTGTGGTCCTTAGTATCCGGACTGCCAGCATTTTTGTTGAGGTTGTTGCTGCGAGCTAGCCAGCTGTCCTCTCCCGCACAGAAGCGGGTCATGAGTGATGTGAGGGCTGCCATGGATTTCGGCTTTCCCTGTCCTAGGTGCTGGGCCAGCCACTCGTCACGGATGTTATGTTTGAAGGCTGCGAGGGCCTCTGCATCCGGGCAGTCGATGATTTGATTTTGCTTTGTTAACAACCGTGTCCAGAATTGTCTGGCCGATTCATCTGGCTGCTGAATTATGTGGCTTAGGTCATCGGCGTATGGTGGTCGCACATATGTGCCTTGGAAGTTGTCGAGGAATGCGGCTTCCAGGTCCTCCCAACACCCAATTGACTCTGCTGGCAAGCTGTTAAGCCAATGCCGAGCTGGTCCTTTAAGCTTGAGTGGGATGTACTTGATGGCATGGAGATCGTCACCGCGGGCCATATGGATGTGAAGGAGGTAATCTTCGATCCAAACCGCGGGGTCTGTTGTGCCATCATAAGATTCAATGTTCACGGGTTTAAACCCTTCAGGGATTTGATGTTCTATTACTTCGTCTGTGAAGCATAATGGGTGTGCGGCGCCTCTATATTGAGCAATATCGCGACGTAGCTCAAGAGAGCGTTGTCTGTTGTGTTCGGCCCGGCCGGAGTTGCTGTATCCGGCGTGACGGTAGTCGTCGTGGGTCGTGGGGCACCCACGTGATCCGTAGATAGATCTGGATTGTCTTGCCTTGTCCTTCAATATATCCCGCAAGTCCGGCGCATTCCCCCGTGGCTTCGTACTTTTCGAGCGGTGCCGGGGTACGGTTCTGATGGAGGGCCTAGATGCCTCTCTGTCGCGACCACGGGGTGGTCGGTCTGCCGCATTGTGCGCTGGTGATGAAGGTTTGTACGCTTCCTCCTCTATTTGGGGGAGAAACTTGCGTTTTGGGTAGCTTTTGGAGGGGCGTTCGAGTTCATACTCTTCGGCCGCGAGGACCTCGGTCCATCTGTCGGCCAGCAGGTCTTGATCAGCTTGAAGCTGTTGCTGCTTTTTCTTTAGGCTGTTCGCCGTGGCCATTAGCCTGCGTTTAAAATGCTCTTGTTCGACGGGATCCTCGGGCACGATGAATTCGTCGTCATTGAGGCTTGCCTCGTCTTCGAAGGGAGGCATGTAATTTTCGTCCTCCTCGTCTGCCGCTCTCTCCTGAGGGCTGGCTACTCCGTCCTCCTGTGCTGGATCTTGCTGGAGGGGGTTGTCTTCGGCACTCTCTGGGGTGTTATTGTCTCCGGTGCCGGACTCTCCATTCTTACTGTGGCGGGATTTAGAGCGGTGCCGCTGACGTCGGCGCTTGGGCTGTTTCTTAGAAGAATCCGCCTCCGCTGTTTCTTCGCCGTCCCCATCCTTTGGGGTGTCCACCATGTATATGTCGTATGACGAGGTGGTCTTCCAGTGCCCTGTAGGCGCTGGTTCTTGATCGTCTCCGGCATCGTCGTCCATACCGTCGATGTCTTCGGAGTCATAGTCTAGCATGTCGGTTAGATCATCGACAGTGGCTACAAAGTGGGTGGTGGGTGGGCTTTGAATTTCTTCGTTGTCCGCATCCCAGTCATCCTGACCGCAGTCCGGCCAGGGTTCTCCTGATAACGAGAGATGTTTTAGCAAATTTAGGATGTCGCCAAAGGGTGAGTGCTGAAAGATGTCCGCGGCGGTGAACTCCATGATCGGCGCCCAATCGGATTCGATTGGCAGGGGTGCAGGAGGTTCGGAGTCCGGCAAGGAGTCCGGCGCCTCGGAGTCACGAGCTTCATAAGGGACAAGGTCAGTATTCGGCTCCATTGCCATGGAAGTTGCAGCTCCCGAGGCGGTGTCCAGCCACCTGTCCTTGATCTGTGCGGTCAGCTCCGAACTATGGGTCAGGCAAGCTTTTAAATAACGGATAGCGGACTTGTTGCAGATTAGGGTTCACGTAGCGGAATGCAGATAGCGGACGATATTGCGGGCGCTATGTCCACATAGCCAATTTCAAAAAAACACTCATAAATTTGAGATTGTTGTGTATATTTCTAGGCCATTAACAAAAAATATGACACTTAATTTGAGAAATCATCATTTATATAAGAATATAAACTATAATTGAACAATATTTGGTCATGCAACCATGCAAGCAAGATACATTTACCAAAATATATTACCCAACAGAACAACAAGGGCTTATATAGCGGGCGATATTGTGGATAGCGGACGATATAGTGGTCTAACAGGTGATATTGCGCCCGCATCATGACAACACGCTATTTTCTAACGCAACCTTAAACTAATAGCGGCTGGGTGATGCTACCGCTATTGCGGCCGCAATAGCGGAGGTAGCAGACGCTATTTAAAAGCTTGGGGTCAGGGCGGACTTGTGTGCGGCCTCCAGGGTACTGTCCAACAGCAGAGCTAGATCATGCCTATCGTGACAGTGCGGCACGCTCGGCTGTGGCTCGACTTCGTCGAAGATCAAGTCCCCGTGGATGTCAGCCGTGAAGTTTAGGCTTCCAAACCTGACCTGATGGCCAGGGGCGTAGCTTTCGATCTGCTCCAGATGGCCAAGTGAATTGGCCCGCAGTGCGAAGCTGCCGAACACGAAGATCTGTCCGGGGAGAAAAGTATCACCCTGGACGGCGTGGTTGTTGATTGAAGAAGCCATCAAGCCTATCAGTGACAACACAGAGGTACTCTCAATGAAAGCACCAATGTCGGTGTCAAAACCGGCGGATCTCGGGTAGGGGGTCCCGAACTGTGCATCTAGGCGGATGGTAACAGGAGACGAGGGACACGATGTTTTACCCAGGTCCGGGCCCTCTTGATGGAGGTAAAACCCTACGTCCTGCTTGATTAATATTGATGATGTGTGTTACAAGAGTGGATCTACCACGAGATCAAGGAGGCTAAACCCTAGAAGCTAGCCTATGGTATGATTGTTGTAATGATTGTTTGTCCTACGGATTAAAGCCCTCCGGTTTATATAGGCACCGGAGAGGGCTAGGGTTACACAAAGTCGGTTACAATGGTAGGAGATCCACATATCCGTATCGCCAAGCTTGCCTTCCACGCCAAGGAAAGTCCCATCCGGACACGGGACAAAGTCTTCAATCTTGTATCTTCATAGTCTTGGAGTCCGGCCGACGATGATAGTCCGGCTGTCCGGACACCCCCTAGTCCAGGACTCCCTCAGGAACCTTTATTATGCAGTCTGTTGCTTTTATTACTTCTCCATCACAAGTTCGTACACCGCTCAATTTTCCCTTATAATAAAAGATCAAACATATTTAGGAGTAATTTTTATTACTTTATGCACTGATGACAACTTACTTGAAGGATCTTATTCAATCCATAGGTAAGTACGGTGGACACTCATGGCAAGAAACTGGGTTTAAGGGTTTATGGATGCACAAGTAGTATCTCTACTTAGTATGAATTTTTGGCTAGCAAAAGATCCTAGGCAAACACCACATGTTGGAGGATCCATGACAATATATGTTCTATGCAAATATACCCAAACATAACTCATTACGTTGTCTTCCTTGTCCAACTTCAACTAATTTGCTCAAGTTTGAAAATAACTAATGGGTATTCACAATCATAGAAGATGTCCAAGATAATATATTTGTATGTGAAAGTTCTCTTCCTTATACCAATCATTTACGAATTGCTTGCATGACCAATATTGTGATTGTCAAGCTTAAAAAGATTTCACTTTTGAAACCCAATGTGAAGCTACCACTAGGCATGATATGAACATATAATTTCAACTTCATGATATTCAATTCATTCAATAATTTACTCACAGGATATAAGTGAAGCACAAGAGTAAATGACAAACTACTCCAAAAAGATATAAGTGAAGATCAAGCGAGTAGTTAAGTAAATGGGTAGCCATTTGAGGACTCTCTTATTTAAAAACCTTTAGATCTAACTATTTATTAAAACAACAACCAAAACAAAATGAATTGACATTCCAAGAATAGCACAACTCATGTGAAGAAGCAAAAACTTAGGCTCAACCGATACTAACAGACAATTGTTGATGAAGAAAGGTGGGATGCCTACAGAGGCATCCCCAAGCTTAGATGCTTGAGACTTCTTGGAAAATTATCTTGGGATGCCTTGGGCATTGATGACCCACAAGTATAGGGGATCTATCATAGTCATTTCGGTAAGTAAGAGTGTCAAACCCAACGAAGAGCACAAGGAAATGACAAGCGGTTTTCAGCAAGGTATTCACTGCAAGCACTGAAATTATTGGTAACAGATAGTTGTATGATAAGATAATTTGTAACGGGTAACAAGTAACAAAAGTAACTAAGGTGCAACAAGGTGGCCCAATCCTTTTTGTAGCAAAGGACAAGCCTGGACGAACTCTTATATAAGAAAATCGCTCCCGAGGACACATGGGAATTACTGTCAAGTTAGTTTTCATCACGCTCGTTACTTTGATAATTTGACATGTCGGTGGACCGGTGCTTGGGTGCTGTCCTTTCTTGGACAAGCCTCCCACTTATGATTAACCCCTCTTGCAAGCTACTACGAAAGAAGAATTAAGATAAATCTAACCATAGCATGAAACATATGGATCCAAATCAGCCCCTTACGAAGCAACTCATAAACTAGGGTTTAAGCTTCTGTCACTCTAGCACCCATTATCTACTTATTACTTCCCAATGCCTTCCCCTAGGCCCAAACAATGGTGAAGTGTCATGTAGTCGACGTTCACATAACACCACTAGAGGAAAGACAACATACATCTCATCAAAATATCGAACGAATACCAAATTCACATGACTACTTATAACAAGACTTCATGTCCTCAGGAACAAACATAACTACTCACAAAGCATATTCATGTTCATAATCAGAGGAGTATTAATTATCATTAAGGATCTGAACATATGATCTTCCACTGAATAAACCAACTAGCATCAACTACAAGGAGTAATCAACACTACTAGCAACCCACAGGTACCAATCTGAGGTTTTGAGACAAAGATCAGATACAATGGATGAACTAGGGTTTGAGAGGGGATGGTGCTAGTGAAGATGTTGATGGAGATTGACCCCCTCTAGATGAGAGGACCGTTGGTGATGACGATGGCTTCGATTTCCCCCTCATGGAAGGAAGTTTCCCCGATAGAACAGCTCTGCCAGAGCCCTAGATTGGTTCTACCCTGGTTCCACCTCAAGATGGCAACGCTTTGTCCTGAAAGCTTCCTTCTAATTTTTTTTCAGGTCAAAACACACCATATAGCAGAAGATGGGTATGGGAGGCCTTCCGGGGGGGCCCACAAGGTAGGGGCGCGCCCAGGGGTACGACGCACCCCCCACCCTTGTGGATGGCTGATGACCCCCCCCCCCCCTCTGGTGCTTTCTTCGCCCAATATTTTTTATCAATTACAAAATGACTCTCCCTAAAGTTTCAGGACTTTTGAAGTTGTGCAGAATAGGTCTAATATTTTTTCCTTTTCTAGCCTAGAATTCCAGCTGGTGGCATTCTCCCTCTTCATGTAAACCTTGTAAAATAAGAGAGAAAAGGCATAAGTATTATACTATAATGTGTAACAACAACCCATAATGCAATAAATATCGATATAAAAGCATGATGCAAAATGGACGTATCAACTCCCCCAAGCTTAGAGCTCGCTTGTCCTCAAGCGAAAGCCGAAATCGAAAAATATGTCCACATGTTTAGGGATAGAGGTGGCGATAAAATAAAATACGGATATGAGGGCATCATGATCATCTTTAGAACAACAACATATATTGTCATATAATTTCTTATGCTGAAGTAACAATTCATTCACAAGGTAAAGTATGAATCAAAAACTTCATTGAAAACTAACAAACTATGATCTCGGTCATTGAAGCAATTGCAATTTATCATAACATCGGAAAGAGTCAATTTAAGAGCTTTTCAGCAAGTCCACATACTCAACTATCATTTAGTCTTTCACAATTGCTAACACGTGATACTTATGGGTTCAAAGCCTCGGTCGGACACAGAGAAAGATAGGGGCTTATAGTTTCACCTCCTAACCTTTTACCTTAAGGGTAATGTCAACAATAATACTTTATGATAACCTACATCCGAGTGGATATATGGATCTTTCTCCAACACATAGTGCTTGCCAAAAGGAAAAAAGTGTAAATAGGAAAGGTGAAGATCACCATGACTCTTGTATAAGAGTGGAAGATAAAAGAAAAGGACAGGCCTTTCACAGAGGGAAGAAGAGGTTGTCATGCGCTTTAATGGTTGGATGCACAAAATCTTAATGCAAAAGAACATCACTTTATATTACCGCTTGTGATAAATAACTTTATTAAGCGGTCCTTCACTTTTATTTCTTACATATCACAAGTTCATATAAAGTTTATTTTATTCACACTAATAGATCATACATATTTAGAGAGCAATTTTTATTGCTTGCGCCGATGACAACTTAATTGAAGGATCTTACTCAATCCATAGATAGGTATGATGGACTCTCATGTCAAAACTGGTTTAAGGGTTGTTTGGAAGCACAAGTAGTATCTCTACTTCATGCAAAGAATTTGGCTAGCATAAGAGGGAAAAGCAAGCTCAATATGTTGGAGGATCCATGACAATATAACTTCTATTCGGATATAAGAAAACATAATCCATTATGTTGTCTTCCTTGTCCAACATTAACTTATTAGCATATAATATTTTAATGAGTGCTCACAATCACAAAATACGTCCAGGATAGTATATTTATATGTGGAACCTCTCGTTGTTTATTACTTCCTATTAGTTGCAATAATGACCAAAACTATGTTTGTCAACTCGCAACAAATTTTATTCGTCATACTCTTTATATGTGAAGTCATCACTTTCCATAAGATCATTATACAATCCTTTTTGCTACTTTCATTCTTTTATTCTTTTCTCAAGATCAAAGTAAGAAAGCAAAGCCCTCAACTCAAAACTACTCTTTATTATATAACTCACGGACTCGATTACATAGAGGGAAAACAAAGTAAAACTCGAAAGTCAAAACTAGATCATACTAAAAACTTTTATTCTACGAGATAAAGCTATAACCATAAATGATCGAACTAAGAAAAACAATAAAGGTAAAGATGTGATGGTAATACGATACCGGGGTACCTCCCCCAAGCTTGGCCCAAGCCAAGGGGATTGCCCATACCCATGTACTCAGTTCTCCTTTGGAGGTGATGGTGGTGACGTGGTTGATGATGTGGGAAGCTTCTTCCTCTTCTTACGCTTGAGGATGGAATTTTCCTCCTTTAAGTCATCGATCTCTTGCTCGAGCCTTAATATCTTTTTGCATAATTTCTGCTTGTTTTCATGCAGGAGACAAAAAGGAATAAATTCGATCTTAGGTTTCCTTGATTCGTTAGGGAGACTTGACTTCTTGAAATCCATGTGCATGTCCCCAGGTTGAGGTAGTGGATCTTTTTTGAGTGGGGTGAATTCGTATATATTTTTTAGCCGTACAGTAGGGTAAGGCCCCACTGCTATTTTGATGAAAAGCAAGCCAAAACTATTTTTTTGTGAAGTGTACAAGAGGAATGTAGGTGAAATCATATTTGATGCATATTCCCTTTGTTCTGACTTCTGTTTGATACATCCTCTAGAAAATATATAGGATATATCCAATAGGGCAAGTTTATGGTTACATTTCTCTTTACGATGCTTATATGAAGAATGTAGATAAAACATATTTCACATGCCATTTCAGTTTCTAAATTTTCCCACAACCTTTAACAATTTCATATATTTGCTTTTTCTTCTGTTTATATTCCACAATGATAAGGTTTTCTTATTTCAGAATTACTATTAACAAAACCATGTTCTTCCTAGAGCGCCAGCAGCAACCACATTATGAAAGGTTCAAGCGAAGATTATTTGTATGTGTCACTGAAAGCAAAGGTAAAATTTCAATACAACACGTTCATATTACCTACAGATTCACAAGTGCATGTTTTGTATCAAAATTAATTGTTCCCTCTTCATTACATTGGTATATGTTCTGAATGGGTTGGCGAATATCTTGGTATATGTAGTTTCAAAGCTTCATTACATTGTAGCAGGGGGTTTAGGGTTCTGTGCGGCACCATGCCTTAGCGAGCTCCTTAATTTGGCTAGAACAGAGGGCTAATGTTTTTACTCATTTGCCGCCTAATTTATATGGTTCTTCTATGATTCATTCCTACTTTGGCCATAGATTGCATCACTTTATGCCATAGAAGAATGATATAAATCAGTATCCAGCGATGGCGACACGGGGGCAGACACGAGGAGGGGTGGTGAGCCGGCGGCGGCTGGGTTCCCCCGATCGCCTGGGTTGGGTGACGCCTAATTTATATGGTGACTGATTTATATGGTACATACTGAACAAAGGGCCCAAATATGTACAAGTGGGTCTAATCATTACATTATTCGATTTGGACATTGTAGTAGCTACCAATAGTACAGTTCACTTCTTTATCCTCCTGTTACAACTAACTAAATCTTTGTGCTTTTTTTCTTTTGCTCATGGCCCTATGAAAGGTTGAATGTCAAGACGATTAGGTGGATCTATCCAAAAAATATGCTTTCGTGGAACTATATATGTTCTTTGTCTCGCATTGCTGCTGTGACTTTATTTTGCTGTATGAGAAGTACATTGTATCAAACTTGATGTGGATTGATCGTCCGGTCTCTCTTTTGGAAAAGTATATATTTACATTCCTCATGAACTTCGAGATGAATGGTTCTACCACAAAATCCCTCATGGTTGCTTTGCATTTGGTACATGTGATAGCCTTGCCTTCTTCCATGACTTTGACAAATGATCATATACCAAGTAGCAACAATATTGCGGTTTGTTTCAAAGCTGGAACAAAGTGTTCATCCAGGCACCACGAGCCAAGGCGCGTTTCCGATCTAGTTAGCTATTATTGAACCGTCATCCAAATCGTTTGGAAAGGATGCACTCACACGTGTTGGATTTTTCTTTCCTTTTTTGAGAAACACCGAGTACAACGTGATACGGACTAAACCGGTCACATTTTCCAAGTTAAGAGACATAGCGGTATCAATGTCAAGAGCAAGTTCATGAATCTAAAAAAAACTTCATGTACTGCAGGGGTAATTTTACTCTTTTTTTAGCAGCCCAATTTAATCTTGCTTCTGAAACCGGCTACCTGGTAATTTTCTTTTCCAGTATGGTCAAAGTGCTTGCATTTCCTTCTGGACAGTCGGCACACTAATCTTTTTATTTAGTGAATCAAAGGACTCTTATTTCATATTTAAAGAGTTACAATTACATTCAAGAGGCAAAAGATCCTTAGTACATGGTTGTCTTTGGTGCATCCACACAACCGTGGTACACTCAGTACGACTATACTTTGCCAGGCAGTTGGCAACTCTACTTTGATCCCTAGTTAACTTTTTTGGAATAAGAGCATGTACAACCGGACATAGCAAATATGAGCGCTTAAATGCCCGCGGATGCACCCGGTCAATGACCGGGCGTGTCCGTTTTGAGCCCTCATTCATCTGTCCGCGCAACCACGCTCCTTATTTTTTCCTCATATGCCCGGTCACTTGCATGTGATTGGTGGAGATGAAGAGAGAGAAATAAAAGAATAAATAAAGAAAGAGAAAAGTTGTGGTCCGGGGTGAGGCCACGTCCTACGTGGTGGATTGCCCGGGCACGCTCAGGCATGTCCGTGAGCCCTCATATCCTCCCCATATTTGACATGGATATGAGGGTTCGCGGATAGCCCAGGCGTATAGGGATGATATGAGGGGTCCGGTTGGGTCATATGTGTTTCCTTCTCTCTCCTGTCCGGTCACTGACCGGGCGCATCCGTGGGCGTATGAGGGATGGTTTGAGAGGTCCGGATGTAGATGCTCTAAACTCCTTGATTTTCATCAACTCCTTAATTTCAGCCACAAGATGACCATAGGCAGAATGATCTAGCCCATCCGCTGTTAAACTGGACAATCGCCTCACTTGAGTTAGTTTGGACAATGACCGAAAGGCTAATTTCGTTGAATAGCAAGCGTCATTCCTTGAGTGATTGCATGTATCTCCGTCTCCAGTGCATCATTGCAATTGAAAATACGACCCTTAACGGTGCTGGGCGCCTACCCTTGAACTTTCCGCGGGAAGTCGAGGGTACCGAGGACTTGGCGAGGTGGCGTGCGCAAGGCGGGTTGCGAGCCAGAGCTCGGTCCTTCGGATTTATCAGTGCTGCCGGGACGGACCCAAGCACAAGCGCTATGCCGGAATATGTAGCCCTTGTTGTGGAATGAGCAAAGGACGAGTCAGCACGTAGAGGGACTGCGGAGCGGATAGGACCTAAAGCATGCAGGTGATCATAAATCAACTCATGGGAGATGGTTAGGCAGTTCTGACGAATGCAAGAAGGATACATGCCACAGGAATGTGTGTGGAAAGTCAATGCTCCATTCTCAATCAGAGAGATGGAATGTGCGTGGTTTGAATTCCGAGGCTCGTCAGAGAGATGTGAAAGCTAAGATCGAGGAAAGTCAATGCTCCATTCTGTGCCCGCAAGAGACGAAGTGTGAAGATTTTGATATACGATAAATTAGAGCTTTCTTCCCTAGACGTTTCGACACCTTTGTGTTTTCCCCATCAGTTGGTGCCTCTGGTGGTATTTTGGTTGTCTGGAATTCAGCAATTTTCAAAGGAACTTTGGTTCAGATAGAAAGTTTTGGCATCGTGGTTTCATTTCAATCTGTTCATAATGCGGAGTGTTGGACTCTTGTGTCAGTATATGGACCTTGTGATTGTCCACTCCGAGATGATTTTGTTAGTTGGCTGTATAATCTGCAAATACCCACTGACGAAAATTGGTTGTTCCTAGGTGATTTCAATTTCATTCATTCCTTGGACAAGAGAAACAGACCGGGGGGCGATGTTAACGACATATTTTTGTTTAAGGAGATTATTGGACACTTGGGTTTGCTTGAACTTCCTTTGAAGGGCAGGAGCTTTACTTGGTCCAATATGCAGGAGCAACCATTGTTAGAGCAGCTAGACTGGGTTTTCACAACCTTTGACTGGATTTCTTTCTATCCTAATACAGTTGTGTTTCCCCTGGCAAAAACCTCCTCCGACCATGCCCCTTGTGTGGTCCCATTGACACAACTATACCCAAGGCAAAGGTGTTTAGGTTTGAATTTTTTTGGGTGGATATGCCAGGGTTTATGGATTGTGTTAGGAACTCTTGGCAGCAACCTGTGTTTGCTAACCTGTCTACGTCTGCTGTTTTGTCCACCAAGTTTAAGCATCTGCGCTATGCACTTAAAGCCTGGAGTAAGAACCTGTCCTATCTTAAGCTGCTCACAATGGATTGTAGTAAGGTGATTCTGTTCTTTGATGGCTTGGAAGAAATTCGGCCTCTCACCACGCCTGAATTTAATTTTCGGAAGATTGTTAAGCTTCATCATGAGAATCTTCTGAGAATTCACTATATTTATTGGAAGCAAAGGTGCACGATCCGTTATATCAAGATTCGGGAGGAGAATTCAAAGTTTTTCCATGCCATGGCCTCTGAACATTTTCGCAGAAATGCCATTGCCAGTCTTTCAGTGCCTGGTGGTGACTCAGTCTCTGATCATTCACAAATGGCGGGAATTCTCTGGTCATCTTTTAAAAACAAATTGGGCCAGGCCCAAGGCATTGAAATGGGCTTTGATCTGCCCAACCTAATTCGCCAAGTGGCTGGTTTGCAAAGTCTGTCTGACCCTTTTTCTGATGAGGAAATCATCTCTGTTCTGAAGGACTTGCCTACTGATAGAGCTCCTGGGACGGATGGCTTTAATGGCCTTTTTGTCAGGAAGTGTTGGTCCATCATTGAGAAGGATTTTTTGAAACTCATTCAGGATTTCTTTGATGGGAGAATTTCCCTGGAGAATATCAATGGCTCTATCATCACACTCATACCAAAGATGCTATCTCCTAAGGGACCTGAGGATTTTAGGCCAATTTCTCTGACCAGCACATGTCTCAAGTTTCTTACTAAGTTACTGGCAAACCGGTTACAAAAGGTGATTCTTAGATGTATTCACAAAAATCAATATGGATTTCTGAAGAGCATAGCCATCCAGGACTGTCTGGCCTGGGCTTTTGAGTACATCCACTAGTGTAAGCAGTCAGGGAGATCTATCATCATTCTGAAGTTGGACTTTGCAAAAGCATTTGACACCGTGGAGCATGAGCTTATTCTGCAGATTCTCCAGCACAAAGGTTTTGATGCAAAGTGGATTTCCTGGATTAAAGAGATCCTCTCTTCTGGCTCTTCATCTATTCTTCTCAATGGGGTGCCTAGTAAACAGTTCAAGTGCAAATGTGGGGTCAGGCAGGGGGACCCACTCTCCCCACTGTTGTTTATTATTGTTGATGATCTTCTCCAATCTGTGGTCAATGACATGCTGGCTAGGGGTGTTTTAACACTGCCAATACCTTCTCATGATCCCGATTTTCCTATTATCCAGTATGCTGATGATACCATTATTGTACTCTCTGTAGTCGAGGATCAGTTGGTTGCTCTCAAGAACATGCTTCATATTTTCCAACAGTCAACTGGGCTCAAAGTGAATTTTGCCAAGTCATCAATGATTCCAATCAATTTAGAGCACGATGAGGCATAGAGATTATCCAATATTTTGGGGTGTAGGTTGGAACAGTTACCCTTCACATATCTGGGTTTGCCCCTAGGTACTACCAGACCTAAGATTGTTGATTTAATGCCTCTGGTGGACAGTGTTGAAAGAAGACTTTCGGTTAGCTCTGCTATGCTCAACCAAGGATCCAGGTTGCAACTGCTCACATATGTCCTCACCTCAATGCCCATATACTTCCTCTACGACCTCCATATTCCTCGTGGCATTATTAAGCAATTAGACAGGATCTTCAGACAGTGCCTTTGGAGAGGAAATTCTGATGCCCCTAAGCAATCCTTGGCTGCTTGGGAGTTAGTTTGTAGGCCTAAGTAGAAGGGAGGGCTCGGTATTCTTAACCTGGCCATTCAGAATCAAGGTCTACTTATCAAGCATCTGCATAAATTCTATAATAAGCTACAAGTGCCATGGGTTCAGTTGATTTGGGACAGTTATTTATGATGGAGTGGTGCCCCATGCAACTATACTCACTGGCTCCTTTTGGTGGAAGGTTATCCTAAAACTTGCTGATCATTATAGATCAATTTCCATAGTGCAAATTAACATGGGTGACTCTGCTCTCTTTTGGCTGGATGCCTGTCAAGTGGGAGGTTCTTCCAGACCATTGAACTTGAGGCTTCCAAGATTATTCTCTTTTGCTATGGATGATAAACTCTCTATCAGAGATTTCATACAAAACGAGGATTTGTTCTCCATGTTCCACCTGCCAATCTCACAGGAGGCAGCAGCAGAACTGGAGATTTTGGAAGGATGGTTATTTAATCTTCAAAGGGATCCTACTCTGCCTGATGTATGGCTCTAGCCTGAAAAGTCTGGGCAGTTTTCTGCTAAGAGCTTCTATGTGATCATGCGTTCACACCTTCCAACTATCCAACCTTGTAAGTGGCTGTGGTAGAGCAGGTGTACTATGAAAATTAAGGTCTTTGGCTGGCTCCTTTTCTTTGACAGGCTCAATACTAAGGACATGTTAGTCAGAAGTCATTGGAGGTCCCCTCTTGATGATAATCTATGTGTCATCTGCAATGCGTTTGTCTATGAGGACAGAGCACATCTATTCTTTGAATGCAATTTCAGTTGCAGGGTCTGGAATTACTTGGAAGTGGATTGGAGCCATGGCTCAAATATTCAACAGTGCATCTCCCAAGCAAGGCAAAGTTTTGGACACCTATTCTTCTTTGAAGTGATGCTCACAGCTGCTTGGAATATTTGGATTCTGAGGAATGGACAAACCTTCAGGGGGATGGGGCTACTTTTGCTGCATGGAGATGTAATTTTATTCATGATATCCTTATGTTGTCTCATAGACTTAAGGATACCCTTAGGACTAGATTTGTTGTTTGGGTTAATTCCCTCATGTAAAGTAAGTTTTCTATCCTTTAGCTTACGCCTGTAAATTTTGTAGTCCTTGTATAGTTCGTTTTGTTTGGTTGAGGCAATAAAGGGCTGTGGGGTTTTTACCCTATAATAAATATTCAAAAAAAATACATGCCGCGGGGACGGACCCACGTGGCTTGGGGACAATGCAGCCCGAGGGGCGCCCCCCAAACTGAACAAACTAAAAGATGTCACCTAGCACCGTTGTTGAAGAAATGTCGGGGTAGTAGGAGGTGTGCGTTGCTGAAGTCGCTCCTCATGAGCCACCCTGGCCCTGAAACTCGGGAGGCTCTGGGGGCGGTGGGCTCGTGAGGACCCATCGCCATCTCCGCCTGGATCGCCTAGTGCCTAGCCTCCCGAGCCGCTAGGACATCCTGCATGTGGCGCTGAGATGCAACAGCCGCGCTCAGCAAGCAGAAGGGCATGTGAAAGTAGCTGTGAGGGGGACCCTCGCATCGGCCGACACAGGACGGCCAAAAGAGCTCCTGAGACGCGGCCTTGTTGAGCCCTGGGATGTCGATGCAGACGCGGGACTCCTCACCCTCGCCAGGGCAAGGAGTTGCGCCTGGTGGTGGGCGTCGATCGCCCTGCAGAGCCCTCACCTCCTGAATTTCGTTGACTGCCTTGCTGATAAATTCCTGAGTGCTTGGTGCCTCGTGCCCTGTGCTCTCCCCTCGGAAGCGTTCAGTGAAGCATGCCTCCACATGGTGCCCGAACGCCTCCCTCGTGATGTTGGCCAGGTCAGAGGTCCTCCAGAGGAGAGCCCCCGAGCCAAACTTGAGAGGGGCGCCGGGCACACCTTCCTATGCGATAGGTGAAGGCGCCCCGTCCACGGACGCGAGCCTCAACGCGCCACTGCCAGGTGCTGCCTCCTCCTGAGATCCCTGGCCCAGCAACTGCTTCTTGGTCTTGGGGGCGACTACAGGAGGGAGGGTTGCGCCCTCGTCTTCAGGGTTCTCGACCGCTGCAGCCTGTTAGGCGCGCTCAAGAGAGCACACTGCGTCCTTTTCCTCGCAGGCGACCACGATGATGCCGCGGCTCCCTGGCATTTTGAGGACATTTTAGCTGTGGTGCGTTGCCGCTATGAACTTGTCTAGGGCTGGGTACCGAGGATGACATTGGACGGCAAGCGAATGTCGGCGACGTCGAACTTGATGAGCTCGGTGTGGTAGTTGCTGTGCTTGCCAAAGGTGACAGGGAGGCGGACTTGCCCGATTGGATGCGTGGAGCCGTCGGTCACTCCTGAGAAGGGCTTGGTAGGCTGGATCTGGTGGTAGTACTTGGAGCCTGTTGAACGTCTAGATAGAGAGAACATTGATCCCTGCTCCACCATCGAGGAGGGTCTTGGTAACAAGTACGTTGCTAATGATAGGGGAGCGGCACATTGGGAGCACGCTGGCTGTGGCCGCGCACTTGAGCTGGTCGGAGGAGTTGAAGGTGATGGCGTACTTGGACCACCTGAGCGGGCGTGTCACCTCGAGCTTGGGGAGGGCCGTGTTCACCTCACGTGCAAACTTCTTGAAGGCGCGATGAGAGGCTGGGGCCTGGGAGCCGCCCAAGATGCAGGCGATGGCACGAGGCTCTTGGAAGGCCCCAGCCCCTCGTCCTGGTGGTGATCTTCGTTCCTTCTCTTCGGTGGAGGTAGCGGAGGAAGACCAACGTTGCCCTGAAGCCGATCCTTGCCAGGTTGATCCCTCCAGGCGCCCTCGCGAGGTTGACCCTGCCAGCAGTCCTCCCGAGGCTGGTCGCGCCACTCCTGATGATGGTCACAGCCGTCCCAGCATCCTCCACCTCGGCCACCTTCGCGGTCGTAGAGCTTGTTGAGGAGCAGTCGTGCATGTATTGGGCGGCGCCGGAGCTCACCGGAGCAGCTGGAATTGGCCGGTGACCGAGGCGGCGACGACGGATCGAGCTAGTGGGCGGGAGGTGGGGACAGGAGGAAGAGGCGAGGAGCTATGTGAGTGAGGGAGTAAGGTGGCTAGGGTTATCTCCACGGGAGCCACCAATTTATAGCCCAGTATGCAAAATGACAAAAATGCCCCCGGCGGGGCAGGCTATTTATGCATGGTGGCACGACCGGGGTGAAACTATTCATTGCTACAGGAGCACCACCTCCATCCGACAGGCGAGGTTGTCCTAGGGCTTGATCCGACGGCCCAGATTACATCAAGCAAAATGATCCGACGGCCAGGAAGCCCAAATCGCCAAGGAGTCGGGGTTCCTTCTTGGATTCTTGGTTCTGGATAGGCTAGGTGTTTAGTCATCTTGATCTGATTTTGCCGGTTATGGCAACTTTTATCTTCATTTTATTTTTGCTCCTTGTGAGCTTGTATCGAACCGCAAACCTTTTGGACATGTTGCTTAATAATATGGCTGCATGCATCATTTTGATGCAGAGGCCAAGGTGACCCTGCTTTTCAAAAAAAAAGTGAGTGCATCCTTTCTAGATCAGTTCATCCTACTGATATTATGGCCAAGCTAGTAAATCAAGGACCTAAATGCCTTGCGGTAGCTTGTTTTCTTAGATGTTAGCAGAACTCTCACGAATGTTTGTACTTGAGCGTAAAATAAAATATACATACTTAACAAATTAAGATAATAAATATCATCCTAAATCCTTCTTCACAAGTTTTTAAACCTTTCTTTTATATCTTTTCTTGTGACAATGCATCAGATCTATTATAATGATTCACCAGAAGCATAAATCATGCAAAATATAATAAAAATTATGTCAAGGCCCCTGAACCACCAAACGACCATTAATGTCGCTAGAACAAGTTGTCAACGCGTTGTTGTCGTCGCCCCCATACTGAAGTCGAACTGACCTTGTCAATACAGTCGGGAATTCTTCATGACCAGGTGATCCCTTAAGCCGGTGAGATTGCACTTTTGAAGTAAACAAATGGAAGCATTGCACCCAATGCATCACCCACCCAAGGCCCAGTTCTTTTGCCAGAATCTGGGGATTCTCCCAGAATCCGACCCCTACCCAGCTTCTCCCAGAATCTTTGAGCCCCATTTGTTTTACAATCCTATTTAGTTAGGGTCTAATTAGACAGGATTGTAAAATAAATGGGGTTCAAAGATTCTGGGAGAAGCTGGTAAGGGTCGGATTCTGGGAGAATCTCCAGATTGTGGCAAAAGAACTGGGCCTAAATGTCAGTGTCAGTAGTGACTTCATAGAGGAACTGTAATTCCATCCAGAGAGGCTCGGTGCCCATCCACGAGTCCAACTAGAAACATGTGAATTTCCCGTTATGAACATGCAATTGGGCCCCTAACGCAAAAGCTGGTTTGACCGCTTGGATCCTATTCCAAAAGGTCGATCCGCGCTTTGAGGACTCAAAGAAAGTGTCGTTCGGGAAATATTTGGCATTAAATAAATCTACCCAAAAGCCTGAAGCATTCTGAGTTTCAAATACACTTGGTAAGAAGGGCTTGTCTAAAAAAACTTGATAAAAAGGGCTACACTGCACAAAAAAGCTGATGACAATTTTTTAAACATGTTAAATTTGACATTTTTCATGACAATTTATATTGATGCGATGGTAAAGAAATTAGTTTGCAACCATGACAATTTTCTGATAAAAGAATAGATTGAGTCTGATTTATCATTTTCGCCAACACTTGCCATCCTCGAGGAACATTATTTGTCACAAAAAGGTTCGATTTTTAGGGGTATAACCAAGTTATATTGCTCAAAATCCACATGATGTGGGATACAAAATGAATCATAGGGTTTGACCAACCAGACATGTCGCCCCTAATCAAGAGAATGCAAAAACTTGGCTAACCTATCAGTGTCTCTATTAGCAGTTCGGCCTTCAAAGGAAAAAAATACAATTGAACAATTGAGACCTATTATTAATCTCCTAATGTTCTCATGTGCTCCCTGACTTCCTTTCTCTATGTCTTGACAATCTGTTTCGAATCTGAGGCTACAACCAAATTTTTGGAGCATGAGATCTTCCGCTAGAGATAAAGCCTCCAGACATGCAATAGCTTCTAGTGTCGCTACATCATTTATGCCATATATTACCAAGGAGGAGCTTCCCATATAATTTCCTTCTCCATCGCGACAAACAGCTGCAGCACCCCTCACCCGATTTCTTGCAGTGGCCTCATCCACATGTATTTTCATATATCCTGGTGGGGGTGTCTTCGGTCTCACCCTTGTTCTGCCCGGCAATCCAGTGGTTCCGAAACTTTTCGTCTGCTTCATATTCAGCTCATCAATGAATCAACATATAAACCCATGTGTGGCTGATGGACTCTGAAAAATCTCATCATAAATTGCCTTTCGACATGCCTGGGTTAATCCTTTTTGTAGGGGGGGGGCACAAGGTAGGGGGCGCGCCTAGGGGTAGGGCGTGCCCCCCACCCTTGTGGATGGCTGGTGACCCTCCTCTGGTGCTTTCTTCGCCCAATATTTTTTATTAATTCCAAAATGACTCTCCCTAAAGTTTCAGGACTTTTGAAGTTGTGCAGAATAGGTCTAATATTTTCTCCTTTTCCAGCCTAGAATTCCAGCTGCTGGCATTCTCCCTCTTCATATAAACCTTGTAAAATAAGAGAGAAAAGGCATAAGTATTATAATACAATGTGTAACAAGAGCCCATAATGCAATAAATATCGATATAAAAGCATGATGCAAAATGGACGTATCAACTCCCCCAAGCTTAGACCTCACTTGTCCTCAAGCGAAAGCCGAAATCGAAAAATATGTCCACATGTTTAAAGATAGATGTGTCGATAAAATAAAATACCAATATGAGGGCATCATGATCATCTTTAGAACAACAACATATATTATCATATAATTTCTTATGTCGAAGTAACAATTTGTTCACAAGGTAAAGTATGAATCAAAAACTTCATTGAAAACTAACAAACTATGATCTCGGTCATTGAAGCAATTGCAATTTATCATAACATCGGAAAGAGTCAATTTAAGAGCTTTTCAGCAAGTCCACATACTCAACTATCATTTAGTCTTTCACAATTGCTAACACATAATACTTATGGGTTCAAAGTCTCGGTCGGACACAAAGAAAGATAGGGGCTTATAGTTTCACCTCCTAACCTTTTACCTTAAGGGTAATGTCAACAATAGTACTTTATGATAACCTACATCCGAGTGGATATATATATATATCTTGATCTTTCTCCAACACATAGTGCTTGCCAAAAGGAAAAAAGTGTAAATAGGAATGGTGAAGATCACCATGACTCTTGTATAAGGGTGGAAGATAAAAGAAAAAGACATGCCTTTCGCAGAGGGAAGCAGAGGTTGTCATGCGCTTTTATGGTTGGATGCACAAAATGTTAATGCAAAAGAACATCACTTTATATTACCGCTTGTTATAAAGAACTTTATTATGTGGTCCTTCGCTTTTATTTCTTCCATATCACAAGTTCATATAAAGTTTATTTTATTCACACTAACAGATTATACATATTTAGAGAGCAATTCTTATTGCTTGCGCCGATGACAACTTAATTGAAGGATCTTACTCAATCCATAGATAGGTATGATGGACTCTCATGGCAAAACTCGTTTAAGGGATGTTTGGAAGCACAAGTAGTATCTCTACTTCGTGTAAAGAATTTGGCTAGAATAAGAGGGAAACACAAGCTCAATATGTTGGAGGATCCATGACAATATAACTTCTAGATATAAGAAAACATAACCCATTATGTTGTCTTCCTTGTCCAACATTAACTTATTAGCATATACTCCCTCTGTTCCGTTATGTAAGGCGTATTATTTTTGGTATGGTGACCAAGGCACGGAATTATAGACATGCTAAGACTAAATTACCCTTGGCAAATTTGTTGATTAGTGGAATTTAAATCAATTAGTCCAGGAAAGTAAGAGATGCATGCAATCAACAGAGAGATACTTTCCTTCTTTTGCTACAAGGAGAGATGCAGACTATCAGAAGAAAGATACTTTCCATTTTCTAGAGGGCTAACAAGGGAATTATGAGGAACTAGAAGAAATACACCTTACATTCTGGAATTTTATCAAAAAACAAATACACCTTATATAAAGGACCGGAGGGTGTAATAATTTAATGAGTGCTCACAATCACAAAAGACGTCCAGGATAGTATATTTATATGTGGAACCACTCTTTGTTTATAACTTCCTATTAGTTGCAATAATGACCAAAACTATGTTTGTCAACTCTCAACAAATTTTATTCATCATACTCTTTATATGTGAAGTCATCACTTTCCATAAGATCATTATACAATCCTTTTTGCTTCTTTTATTCTTTTTTTTTCCTTTTCTCAAGATCAAAGTAAGAAAGCAAAGCCCTCAATTCAAAACTACTCTTTATTATATAACTCACGGACTCAATTACATAGAGGGAAAACAAAGTAAAACTCAAAAGTCAAAACTAGATCCTACTAAAATATTTTATTCTACTAAATAAAGATAACTATAAATGATCGAACTAAGAAAAACAATAAAGGTAAAGATGTGATGGTGGTACGATAACGGCGTACCTCCCCCAAGCTTGGCACAAGGCAAGGGGAGTGCCCATACCCATGTACTCAGTTCTCCTTTGGAGGTGATGGTGGTGATGTGGTTGATGATGTGGGAAGCTTCTTCCTCTTCTTATGCTTGAGGATGGAATTTTCCTCCTTTAAGTCATCGATCTCTTGCTCGAGCCTTAATACATAATTTCTGCTTGTTTTCCTGCAGGAGACAAAAAGGGATAAATTTGATCTTAGGTTTCCTTGATTCGTTAGGGAGACTTGACTTCTTGAATTCTACGTGCATGTCCCTAGGTTGAGGTAGTCGATCTTCTTTGAGTGGGGTGAATTCATATATATTTTTTAGCCGTACAGTAGGGTAAGGCCCCATTGCTATTTTGATGAAAAGCAAGCCAAAACTATTTTTTTGTGAAGTGTACAGGAGGAACGTAGGTGAAATCATATTTGATGCATACTCCCTTTGTTTCGACTTCTGTTTGATACATCCTCTATAATATATATAGGATATATCCAATAGGGCAAGTTTATGGTTACATTTCTCTTTACGATGCTTATACGAAGAATGTAGATAAAAATATATTTCACATGCCATTTCAGTTCCTAATTTTTCCCACAACCTTTAACAATTTCATATATTTGCTTTTTCTTTTGTTTATATTCCACAATGATAAGGTTTTCTTATTTCAGAATTACTATTAACAAAACCGTGTTCTTCCTAGAGCACCAGCAACAACCACATCATGAAAGGGTCAAGGGAAGATTATTTGTATGTGTCACTGAAAGCGAAGGTAAATTTTCAATACAACACGTTCATATTACCTGTAAATTCACAAGTGCATGTTTTGTATCAAAATTAACTATTCCCTCTTGGTATATGTTCTGAATGGGTTGGCTAATATCTTGGTATATGTAGTTTCAAAGCTTCATTACATTGTAGCAGGGGGTTTAGGGTTCTGTGCGGTGCCATGCCTTAGCGAGCTCCTTAATTTGGCTAGAACAGAGGGCTAATGTTCTTACTCATTTGCCGCCTAATTTATATGGTTCTACTATGAACCATTCCTACTTTGGCAATAGATTGCATCACTTTATGCCATAGAAGAACCATATAAATCAGTATCCAGCAATGGTGACGCGGGGGCAGACACGAGGAGGGGTGGTGAGCCGGCGGCGGTTGGGTTCCCCCGATCGTCTGGGTTGGGCGACGCCTAATTTATGTGGTGACGACTGATTTATATGGTACATATTGAACAAAGGGCCCAAATATGTACAAGTGGATATGATTGTTACATTATTCGATTTGGACATTGTAGTAGCTACCAATAGTACAGTTCACTTCTTTATCCTCCTGTTGCAACTAACTAAATCTTTGTGCTTTTATCTTTTGCTCATGGCCCTATGAAAGGTCGAAGTCAAGACGATTAGGTGGATCTATCCAAAAAATATGCTTCCGTGGAACTATATAGGTTCTTTGTCTCGCATTGCTGCTGTGACTTTATTTTGTTGTATGAGAAGTACATTATATCAAACTTGATGTGGATTGATCGTCCGGTCTCTCTTTTGGAAAATTATATATTTACACTCCTCATGAACTTCAAGATGAATGGTTCTACCACAAAATCCCTCATGGTTGCTTTGCGTTTGGTACATGTGATTGCCTTGCATTCTTCCATGACTTTGACAAATGATCTTATACTAAGTAGCAACAATATTGCGGTTTGTTTCAAAGCTGGAACAAAGTGTTCAGCCAGGCACCACGAGCCAAGGCGCGTTTCCGATCTAGTTAGCTATTATTGAACCGTCATCCAAATCATCTGGAAAGGATGCACTCACACGTGTTGGACTTTTCTTTCCTTTTTTGAGAAACACCGAGTACAACGTGATATGGACTAAACCGGTCACATTTTCAAAGTTAAGAGACATAGCGGTATCAATGTCAAGAGCAAGTTCATGAATCTAAAAAAAACTTCATGTACTGCAGGGGTAATTTTACTCTTTTTTTAGCAGCCAAATTTAATCTTGCTTCTGAAACTGGCTACCTGGTAATTTTCTTTTCCAGTATGGTCGAAGTGCTTGCATTTCCTTCTGGACAGTCGACACACTAATCTTTTTATTTAGTGAATCAAAGGACTCTTATTTCATATTTAAAGAGTTACAATTACAGTCAAGAGGCAAAAGATCCTCAGTACATGGTGGTCTTTGGTGCATCCACACAGCCGTGGTACACTCAGTACGACTATACTTTGCCAGGCAGTTGGCAACTCTATTTTGATCCCTAGTTAACTTTTTTGGAATAAGAGCATGTACAACCGGACATAGCAAATATGACCGCTTAAATGCCCGAGGACGCACCCGGTCAATGACCAGGCGTGTCCGTTTTGAGCCCTCATTCATCTGTCCGCGCAACCACGCTCCTTATTTTTTCCTCATATGCCCGGTCACTTTCACGTGATTGGTGGAGATGAAGAGAGAGAAATAAAAGAATAAATAAAGAAAGAGAAAAGTGTGGTCCGGGGTGAGGCCACATCCTACGTGGTGGATTGCCCGGGCACGCTCAGGCATGTCCGTGAGCCCTCATATATTCCCCATATTTGACATGGATATGAGGGTTCGCGGACAGCCCGGGCGTATAGGGATGATATGAGGGGTCCGGTTGGGTCATATGTGTTTCCTTCTCTCTCCTGTCCGGTCACTGACCGGGCGCGTCCGTGGGCGTATGAGGGATGGTTTGAGAGGTCCGGATGTAGATGCTCTAAACTCCTTGATTTTCATCAACTCCTTAATTTCAGCCACAAGATGACCATAGGCAGAATGATCTAGCCCATCCGCTGTTAAACTAGACAATTGCCTCACTTGAGTTAGTTTGGACAATGACCGAAAGGCTAGTTTCGTTGAATAGCAAACGTCATTCCTTGCATGATTGCACGTATCTCCGTCTCCAGTGCATCATTGCAATTGAAAATACGACCCTTAACGGTGCTGGCCACCTACCCTGGAACTTTCCTTGGGAAGTCGAGTGTACCGAGGACCTGGCGATGTGGCGTGCGCAAGGCGGGTTGCGAGCCAGAGCTCGGTCCTTCGGATTTATCAGCGCTGCCGGGACGGACCCGAGCACAAGCGCTGTGCCGGCATATGTAGCCCTTGTTTTGGAATGAGCAAAGGACGAGTCAACACATAGAGGGACTGCGGAGCGGATAGGACCTAAAGCATGCAGGTGATGATCATAAATCAACTCATGGGAGATGGTTAGGCAGTTCTGACGAATGCAAGAAGGATACATGACGCAGGAATGTGCGTGGAAAGTCAATGCTCCATTCTCAATCAGAGAGATGGAATGTGCATGGTTTGAATTCTGAGGCTCGTCAGAGAGATGTGAAAGCTAAGATCGAGGAAAGTCAATGCTCCATTCTGTGCCTGTAAGAGGCGAAGTGTGAAGATTTTGATATACGACAAATTAGAGCTTTTTGCCCTAGACGTTTCAACACCTTTGTGTTTTCCCCATCAGTTGGTGCCTCTGGTGGTATTTTGGTTGTCTGGAATTCAGCAATTTTCAAAGGAACTTTGGTTCAGATAGAAAGTTTTGGCACCATGGTTTCATTTCAATCTGTTCATAATGCGGAGTGTTGGACTCTTGTGTCAGTATATGGACCTTGTGATTGTCCACTCCGAGATGATTTTGTTAGTTGGCTGTATAATCTGCAAATACCCACTGACGAAAATTGGTTGTTCCTAGGTGATCTCAATTTCATTCATTCCTTGGACAATAGAAACAGACCGGGGGGGGGGGGGGGTGATGTTAACGACATCTTTTTGTTTAATGAGATTGTTGGACACTTGGGTTTGCTTGAACTTCCTTTGAAGGGCAGGAGCTTTACTTGGTCCAATATGCAGGAGCAACCATTGTTAGAGCAGCTGGACTGGTTTTTCACAACCTTTGACTGGATTTCTTCCTATCCTAATACAGTTGTGTTTCCCCTGGCAAAAACCTCCTCCGACCATGTCCCTTGTGTGGTCTCCATTGACACAACTATACCCAAGGCAAAGGTGTTTAGGTTTGAATTTTTTTGGGTGGATATGTCAGGGTTTATGGATTGTGTCAGGAACTCTTGGCAGCAACCTGTGTTTGCTAACCTGTCTACGTCTGCTGTTTTGTCCACCAAGTTTAAGCATCTGCGCTATGCACTTAAAGCCTGGAGTAAGAACCTGTCCTATCTTAAACGGCTCACAATGGATTGTAGTAAGGTGATTCTGTTCTTTGATGGCTTGGAAGAAATTCGGCCTCTCACCATGCCTGAATTTAATTTTCAGAAAATTGTTAAGCTTCATCATGAGAATCTGCTTAGAATTCACTATATTTATTGGAAGCAAAGGTGCACGATCCGTTATATCAAGATTGGGGAGGAGAATTCAAAGTTTTTCCATGCCATGGCCCCTGAACGTTTTCGCAGAAATGCCATTGCCAGTTTTTCAGTGCCTGGTGGTGACCCAGTCTCTGGTCATTCACAAATGGCGGGAATTCTCTAGTCATCTTTTAAAAACAGATTGGGCCAGGCCCAAGGCATTGAAATGGGCTTTGATCTGCCCAACCTAATTCGCCAAGTGGCTGGTTTGCATAGTCTGTTTGACCCTTTTTCTGATGAGGAAATCATCTCCGTTCTGAAGGACTTACCTACTGATAGAGCTCCTGGGCCGGACGGCTTTAATGGCCTTTTTGTCAGGAAGTGTTGGTCCATCATTGAGAAGGATTTTTTGAAAGTCATTCAGGATTTCTTTGATGGGAGAATTTTCCTGGAGAATATCAATGGCTCTCTCATCACACTCATACCAAAGATGCTATCTCCTAAGGGACCTGAGGATTTTAGGCCAATTTATCTGACCAGCACATGTCTCAAGTTTCCTACTAAGTTACTGGCAACCGGTTAGAAAAGGTGATTCTTAGATGTATTCACAAAAATCAATATGGATTTCTGAAGAGCAGAGCCATCCAGGACTATCTGGCCTGGGCTTTTGAGTACATCCACTAGTGTAAGCAGTCAGGGAGATCTATCATCATTCTGAAGTTGGACTTTGCAAAAGCATTTGACACCGTGGAGCATGAGCTTATTCTACAGATTCTCCAGCACAAAGGTTTTGATGCAAAGTGGATTGCCTGGATTAAAGAGATCCTCTCTTCTGGCTCTTCATCTGTTCTTCTCAATGGGGTGCCTGGTAAACAGTTCAAGTGCAAATGTGGGGTCAGGCAGGGGGACCCACTCTCCCCACTGTTGTTTGTTATTGCTGATGATCTTCTCCAATCTGTGGTCAATGACATGCTGGCTAGGGGTGTCTTAACACTGCCAATACCTTCTCATGATCCTGATTTTCCTATTATCTAGTATGCTGATGATACCATTATTGTACTCTCTGTAGTCGAGGATCAGTTGGTTGCTCTCAAGAACATGCTTCATATTTTCCAACAGTCAACTGGGCTCAAAGTGAATTTTGCCAAGTCATCAATTATTCCAATCAATTTAGAGCACGATGAGGAACAGAGATTATCCAATATTTTGGGGTGTAGGTT
Organism: Triticum timopheevii; assembly: GCA_963921465.1. Taxonomy (NCBI): domain Eukaryota; kingdom Viridiplantae; phylum Streptophyta; class Magnoliopsida; order Poales; family Poaceae; genus Triticum; species Triticum timopheevii. Next base: position 433,501,214 of record OY997262.1, read on the forward strand.
GGAACAGTTACCCTTCACATATCTGGGTTTGCCCCTAGGTACTACCAGACCTAAGATTGTTGATTTAATGCCTCTGGTGGACAGTGTTGAAAGAAGACTTTCGGTTAGCTCTGCTATGCTCAACCAAGGATCCAGGCTGCAACTGCTCACATATGTCCTCACCTCAATGCCCATATACTTCCTCTGCAACCTCCATATTCCTTGTGGCATTATTAAGCAGTTAGACAGGATCTTCAGACAGTGCCTTTGGAGAGGAAATTCTGATGCCCCTAAGCAATCCTTGGCTGCTTGGGAGTTAGTTTGTAGGCCTAAGCAGAAGGGAGGGCTCGGTATTCTTAACCTGGCCATTCAGAATCAAGGTCTACTTATCAAGCATCTGCATAAATTCTATAATAAGCTACAAGTGCCATGGGTTCAGTTGATTTGGGACAGTTATTTATGATGGAGTGGTGCCCCATGCAACTATACTCACTGGCTCCTTTTGGTGGAAGGTTATCCTAAAACTTGCTGATCATTATAGATCAATTTCCACAGTGCAAATGAACATGGGTGACTCTGCTCTCTTTTGGATGGATGCCTGTCAAGTGGGAGGTTCTTCCAGACCATTGAACTTGAGGCTTCCAAGATTATTCTCTTTTGCTATGGATGATAAACTCTCTATCAGAGATTTCATACAAAACGAGGATTTGTTCTCCATGTTCCACCTGCCAATCTCACAGGAGGCAGCAGCAGAACTGGAGATTTTGGAAGGATGGTTATTTAATCTTCAGAGAGATCCTACTCTGCCTGATGTATGGCTCTAGCCTAAAAAGTCTGGGCAGTTTTCTGCTAAGAGCTTCTATGTGATCATGCATTCACACCTTCCAACTATCCAACCCTGTAAGTGGCTGTGATAGAGCAGGTGTACTATGAAAATTAAGGTCTTTGGCTGGCTCCTTTTCTTTGACAGGCTCAATACTAAGGACATGTTAGTCAGAAGGCATTAGAGGTCCCCTCTTGATGATAATCTATGTGTCATCTGCAATGCATTTGTCTATGAGGACAGAGCACATCTATTCTTTGAATGCAATTTCAGTTGCAGGGTCTGGAATTACTTGGAAGTGGATTGGAGCCATGGCTCAAATATTCAACAGTGCATCTCCCAAGCAAGGCAAAGTTTTGGACACCTATTCTTCTTTGAAGTGATGCTCACAGCTGCTTGGAATATTTGGATTCTGAGGAATGGACAAACCTTCAGGGGGATGGGGCTACTTTTGCTGCATGGAGATGTAATTTTATTCATGATATCCTTATGTTGTCTCATAGACTTAAGGATACCCTTAGGACTAGATTTGTTGTTTGGGTTAATTCCCTCATGTAAAGTAAGTTTTCTATCCTTTAGCTTACGCCTGTAAATTTTGTAGTCCTTGTACAGTTCATTTTGTTTGGTTGAGGCAATAAAGGGCTGTGGGGTTTTTACCCTACAATAAATATTCAAAAAAAAAATACATGCCGCGGGGATGGACCCACGCAACTTGGGGATAATGCAGCCCGAGGGGCACCCCCCAAACTGAACAAACTAAAAGATGTCACCTGGCACCGTTGTTGAAGAAATGTCGGGGTAGTAGGAGGTGTGCGTTGCTGAAGTCGCTCCTCATGAGCCACCCTGGCCCTGAAACTCAGGAGGCTCTGGGGGCGGTGGGCTCGTCAGGACCCATCGCCATCTCTGCCTGGATCGCCTAGTGCCTAGCCTCCCGAGCCGCTAGGACATCCTGCATGTGGTGCTGAGATGCAACAGCCGCGCTCAGCAAGCAGAAGGGCATGTGAACGTAGCTGTGAGGGGGACCCTCGCATCGGCCGACACGGAACGGCGAAAAGAGCTCCTGAGATGCGACCCTGTTGAGCCCTGGGATGTCGATGCAGACGCGGAACTCCTCACCCTCGCCAGGGCAAGGAGTTGCGCCTGGTGGTGGGCGTCGATCGCCCTGCAGAGCCCTCGCCTCCTAAATTTCGTTGGCTGCCTTGCTGATAAATTCCTGAGTGCTTGGTGCCTCGTGCCCTGTGCTCTCCCCTCGGAAGCGTTCAGTGAAGCATGCCTCCACATGGTGCCCGAGCGCCTTCCTCGTGACGTTGGCCAGGTCAGAGGCCCTCCAGAGGAGAGCCCCCGAGCCCAACTTGAGAGGGGCGCCGGACGCGCCTTCCTATGCGATAGGTGAAGGCGCCCCGTCCACGGACGTGAGCCTCAACGCGCCACTGCTAGGCGCTGCCTCCTCCTGAGATCCCTGGCCCAACAACTGCTTCTTGGTCTTGGGGGCGACTTCAGGAGGGAGGGTTGCGCCCTCGTCTTTAGGGTTCTCGACCGCAGCAGCCTGTTAGGCGTGCTCAAGAGAGCACACTGCATCCTTTTCCTCGCAGGCGACCGCGATGATGCCGCTGCTCCCTGGCATTTTGAGGATGTTGTAGCCGTGGTGCGTTGCCACTATGAACTTGGCTAGGGCTGGGTACCCAAGGATGACATTGGACGGCAAGCGAATGTCGGCGACGTCGAACTTGATGAGCTCGGTGTGGTAGTTGCTGCGCTTGCCGAAGGTGACAGGGAGGCGGACTTGCCCGATTGGATGCGTGGAGCCGTCGGTCACTCCTGAGAAGGGCTTGGTAGGCTGGAGCTGGTGGTAGTACTTGGAGCCTGTTGAACGTCTGGATAGAGAGAACATTGAGCCCTGCTCCGCCATCGATGAGGGTCTTGGTGACAAGTACGTTGCTGATGATAGGGGAGCAGCACATTGGGAGCGCGCTGGCTGTGGCCGCGCACTTGAGCTGGTCGGAGGAGTTGAAGGTGATGGCATACTTGGACCACCTGAGCCTGTGTGTCGCCTTGAGCTTGGGGAGGGCTGTGTTCACCTCACATGCAAACTGCTTGAAGGCGCGATGAGAGGCTGGGGCCTGGGAGCCGCCCAAGATGTAGGCGATGGCACGAGGCTCTTGGAAGGCCCCAACCCCCTCGTCCTGGTGGTGATCTTTGTTCCTTCTCTTCGGTGGAGGTAGCGGAGGAAGACCAACGTTGCCCTGAAGCCGATCCTTGCCAGGTTGATCCCTCCAAGCGCCCTCGTGAGGTTGACCCTGCCAGCGGTCCTCCCGAGGCTGGTCGCGCCACTCCTGATGATGGTCGCAGCCGTCCCAGCATCCTCCACCTCGGCCACCTTCGCGGTCGTAGCCTCGATCGTTGCGCTTGGGGCAATGACCGAGGCGCCCGTCGCGGAGGGCCCTGAGCTTCTGATAGTCGCTGGTGTTGTGGATGTGCATGTTGTGGAAGATGCGGAATAGACGACTGCCCTTGGATGACTCAGGGTGATCGCAGCCGCGCTTCATCTCTGGTTCAGCTGTGAGCATAGCCGGCCCCTTGCGCTTCACGTCCTTGGCCTTGGCCTTCTTGTCTTCTGGGTCTGCATCGGGGAGCTCGAGGAGGGAGAGGCATCCCTGCTCAGCCCTCGCACATTTGTTCGCCAAATTGAACATCTCCAGAGCTGTGCAAAGGTCCTCATGTATGGTGAGCTCCTCCTTCATCTTGATGTCGCGGATGCCATCAGTGAACGTCGAGATGATTTCCTCGTCCAACACCCTAGGGATCTTGGGGCGAACATTGTTGAAGTGTTGTATGTACTTCTGCAGGATCTCTCGTGGCTACTGCTTGATGCGTCGAAGGTCACCTACAGCTGGCGAGCGGTCTCGCGTGCCCTGGAAGTTGGCGATGAAGCGCTCGCACATCTCATCCTAGGAGGAGACCGATCCCAGAGGGAGGTTCAGGAGCCAGGAGCGTGCACCGTCCTTGAGGGCCATGGGGAACCTGTTTGCCATGATCTTCTCATCGCCGCTGGCCGCCTCGATGCTCAGTCGTAGAGCTGCAGGAACTTAGCGGGGTCGGCGGTGCCGTCGTAGCGTGGGGTTAGGTTAGGCTTGAACTTCACCGGTCAGATGGCGTTGCGAAGCTCCAGGGTGAACGCACGGCACCCTGCTGTGTTCATGGGAGCCCGTCGGGGTGGTGGAGCCTGGTCTTGGTGCTCGTGCGCCACCATCATAGGCGGCGCACGGTCTTGACATGGAGGTGCGAGGAGCGCACATGCATCTTCTTGGGGCCGCTGCACCACTTGACAGCTTGCTTCTTCACGCGCGGGCGCCTGATGCTGCAGGTCATGCTGTGGCGCTGCCCGCCTTGTCTCAATGATGGCACCCTGCACTAGAGGCATAGGATGCGCCCCATGAGCTACATCGCCCGCAGTAGGCAGCGGCTGAGGCAGCGAGTGGGCCGGCACAACAGAGTCTCCGGCGGCGCTGACGAGCTCGGCGATGCGCTCGAGCCACTCCTCGTAGAAGTCGTCGACTGGGCGGTAGCTTAGGAGCTCCCGTGCCATGACCAGTGCGTCCTGTGCGTTTGCCGGACCACGACGTGCGTGGGAGGATGAAGCGGCCGGAGTGAGGGACGGGGTGGCGGTGCACCTGTCGCGGCGCACAGAGGGGTGTAGCGATGAAGCTTGCTGCTCGTGGCCAGCAGGGCCCGTGGTAGCATTTGCCGCTTGTGATGGGGGACGACGAGGACAGCCGTCGCCCGCCGGTGCCGTCTGAGCGTCGCGGGCTGCGACCGCGGCCCGGTGCTCAGCGCAAGCCCGACGTGCGTCAGCCATGGAATCGGAGTAGCGGTGGATCGATCGATGGAAGAGAAGACCCGACGCCCCTACCTGGCGCGCCAAATGTCGGATTTCGGGTTCCGCAAACCCTTGAGAGGTTAGAACTCTAGGGTGCATGAGGAGATCTCAACCTGCCCAGCCTGCCTACTCGCTAATCTCACAGCCTATCGCGTCGAGCTCAAAGGGAAAGGAAGACACATCAGTTTACCCAGGTTTGGGCCACCTTGCGGTGTAGAACCCTACTCCTGCTTTGTGGTGGATTTGCCTCGAGGGGCCGAGGAAGAACTAGTATAGTGGAGAATAGCCTCAGGAGGCGTGTTCTTGAGCTCAGGTGAGCAGGTGAGATGGTGAGGGTGGAATGGATTCGATCCCCTCTCTCTTGTCTGTGCATTCGACCCCCCTGGTGGTGGCTAGGTCCTATTTATAGTGGCCTTGGTCCTCTTTCCAAATGTAGGCGGGAAGGGATCCCACAACGGCCAAATTTGAAGGGAGACAACAAGTACGCCCTATCCTGACTAAAGTGGTCTTCGCCTGCAAAAGCCGCTGCTCGTGACACTGCGGTGGGCTCGATGGTGACCTCCGTCCTACTGTCCTGACGGTCTTGGTCTCGTTGCACCAGAATGGAAACCTTTGGCTGATGCCTCAGGACTCTGCGCCTGCTGCTTGCCTCCTTTGCACCAAAGAGGAAACTGGTACTCTGCACCTGCTGGCGCTCGCCTGGCCTTTGTCATCACGACTCACATCAGCCGAACCTTGCGAGGTGAGCCTTGCATAGAAATCTCCGCTCCTCAGGAGCCAGCCTGAGGGGGCCGATCCCCTTGGAGGTCTTGGTGTTGTCCGCCTCGCGAGGCTTGGCCCCTCGCGAGGGTCTTGAGTTGTTGATGCTGAAGCTGGGTCATACCAGGCCATTGATGGAGCCACGCCGTGGGCCGCAGGCAGGCGAGTCTGGGTACCCCCGTATCCAGAACGCCGACATAAACCAAACATGAACAACAGCCTACAAACCCTAGAATAGCATGCATCCACAACTACAGAGCTCAAGTAGGAACCAATGCATGAGTAGGGCATAGAGCATCAACCAGACGAGCACCACATCAATATAGCCACGACCATGTCCAATACAGTAGCCGAAGCATATGAGCAGGGGGAAGATGGATCTCACCAAAGGAGGTTGTAGCTGAGGCATTACTCACTGGGCACATGGGTTGTGCCTGAACACCGTCCAACCAGCGCGGAACTACGTCGGAGTTGTGCCTTGCACTGCCCCGCCGACGAGCACAAAACGCATCAAACAACCAAGTGACTATGTGAACAGAATACATGTCAAACAATATAAACAATCAGATATGTTATCACAACAGGCGAATAAACATCTAGTATAACAGAAAAATGTAATCGAAGCTGGGCTAGGCAATACAGAAAGCAATGCATATTTGATAGACCAGTTCATCTATCATTGGAACTATAGAGTATTTAGAAGACTGCTAATAATAGTATGTCACTGCAGATATATTTGTAAGTCAAATGGAACTTGTTCTGTAAAAACCCAATTAATGGCCTAACTTTGATAAAGCCACAAGACACTACAGGGTTAAAGGAGATGACACGAGGGCTACAGACTTATACACAGGTTAACCGACGTGGTGTACTAAACCTCAGTTATAATTTAGAAGATTCATATTGTGGACTATCGAAGCATCCTACCGCTTATTTTGCTAGAAGAATATACAATACACTCTAGATTTTAAGACATGACCAACAAATGCACAAGATAAGCATGTACCTAGCAGGCATTGACATGAATATTACATAGTAGCACAACTAAGCAGATCATAAAATTACATGCCAGTCCTAGTGCTTGGTTCATGTGAAGATGTAGACCTTGGAGGTACACGGACTGAATACTCATGTCCCGTGGTAGTCACAGTAGCTCTTTAGATAAAAAAATATATATAGGAGTTCTCTTAAGAAAAAAAAGAAGTGCAGACCACAAACTTTACACCGAATACTCCGGTTGCACGTCAGTCCTAGTGGTTGGTTCATGTAATCAAAATCGCCAGAGTAAAAGAAGGCTATTCTAAAACTACATCACTAGAATCCATTTAGTGTCACCGTATACACGAAGGTGCCATTTACACAAGTGTCACCGTATACATAACGATCTGCACCCAGAAGCTATTTTAAGATCACAGTGCCACTGTCAAAATTCACAAAGTGCCAATGGTGGTTAAGTTATGTATAAATTAATAGAAAGTTCTAAACATATTTAACCTAAGATAAGAGTGCAGCTCACACAAAAGTGTCTTCGAGTCAGAAAGGAATTGGCAAATAATAAAATGACAATGTCAGTTAATGTGCCAATGTAGTTCATACAACAGGGTGCTACAATGAAAGAAAATACATACCTGCTGACCCAAAATTTTCTTAATTGCTACAAAGCTCATTTAAGTGCTAAGGGGGGAAACATGATTCACAGATGGCTTGATGAGCTGTAGGAAGTGTGTGTAAATCTCTCATACAAGAAAGAAAAGAGAGATCGGGAGAAGAGATAGAAGCTCATACATGCAGAGGCGGATCTCAGGTTGGCGGTGGTGGCACGAATCGGTCCAGCGAGCCGCGTGGTGCTCAGGGGCGGCGAACAACGAGGAAGACGAGGGGCGGCTATGCTGCCTCTGCCGAGCATCATGGAGGAGGAATGGGAGAAGTGAGACCGGCAAGGAGAGAAACACATGCCCTCCCTAGCTTGCAGAGGAAAATGCCGGGGACTCGATCTGCCGGTGCTCCTCGCCTTCCTCGGTGGATCAGGAGCAGCTCCGAGGGGCGACCTTGACAGGGTCGGAGATGACCGGGGCAATGAGCAGGCGGCCGCCGGAGGCGAGGTCCACCTCCACCACCGAAACCCTAGTGGGGGGAATCGAAGCGGGCGATCACAGGAGGCGAGGAAAAGTATATCGACGCGGTGAAGGTGGTAGAGCTTGTTGAGGAGCAGTCGTGCATGTATTGGGCGGCGCCGGAGCTCACCGGAGCAGCTGGAATTGGCCAGTGACCGAGGCGGCGATGACGGATCGAGCTAGTGGGCGGGAGGTGGGCACAGGAGGAAGAGGCGAGGAGCTACGTGAGTGCGGGAGTAAGGTGGCTAGGGTTATCTCCACGGGAGTCATCAATTTATAGCCCAGTATGCAAAATGACAAAAGTGCCCCCGACGGGGCAGGCTATTTACGCATGGTGGCACGACCGGGGTGAAACTATTCATTGCTACAGGAGCACCACCTCCATCCGACAGGCGAGGTCGTCCTAGGGCTTGATCCGACGACCCAGATTACATCAAGCAAAATGATCCGACGGCCAGGAAGCCCAAATCGCTAAGGAGTCGGGGTTCCTTCTTGGATTCTTGGTTCTGGATAGGCTAGGTGTTTAGTCATCTTGATCTGCTTTCGCCGGTTATGGCAACTTTTATCTTCATTTTATTTTTGCTCCTTGTGAGCTTGTATCGAACCGCAAACCTTTTGGACATGTTGCTTAATAATATGGCTGCATGCATCATTTTGATGCAGAGGCCAAGGTGACCCTGCTTTTCAAAAAAAGTGAGTGCATCCTTTCTAGATCAGTTCATCCTACTGATATTATGGTCAAGCTAGTAAATCAATGACCTAAATGCCTTGCGGTAGCTTGTTTTGATAGATGTTAGCAGAACTCTCACGAATGTTTGTACTTGAGCGTAAAATAAAATATACATACTTAACAAATTAAGATAATAAATATCATGTTAAATCCTTCTTCACAAGTTTTTAAACCTTTCTTTTATATCTTTTCTTGTGACAATGAATCAGATCTATTATAATGATTCACCAGAAGCATAAATCATACGAAATATAATAGAAGTTATGTCAAGGCCCCTGAACCACCAAACGACCATTAATGTCACTAGAACAAGTTGTCAACGCATTGTTGTTGTCGCCCCCATACTGAAGCCGAACTGACCTTGTCAATATAGTCGGGAATTCTTCGTGACCAGGTGATCCCTTAAGCCGGCGATATTGCACTTTTGAAGTAAACAAACAGAAGCATTGCACCCAATGCATCACCCACCCAAGGCCCAGTTCTTTTGCCAGAATCTGGGGATTCTCCCAGAATCCGACCCCTACCCAGCTTCTCCCAGAATCTTTGAGCCCCATTTGTTTTACAATCCTATCTAGTTAGGGTCTAATTAGACATGATTGTAAAATAAATGGGGTTCAAAGATTCTGGGAGAAGCTGGGTAAGGGTCGGATTCTGGGAGAATCTCCAGATTGTGGCAAAAGAAATGGGCCTAAATGTCAGTGTTAGTAGTGACTTCATAGAGGAACTGTAATTCCATCCAGAGAGGCTCGGTGCCCATCCACGAGTCCAACTAGAAACATGTGAATTTCCCGTTATGAACATGCAATTGGGCCCCTAACGCAAAAGCTGGTTTGACCACTTGGATCCTATTCCAAAAGGTCGATCCGCGCTTTGAGGAAAGAAAGTGTCGTTCGGGAAATATTTGGCTTTAAATAAGTCTACACAAAAGCCTGAAGCATTCTGAGTTTCAAATACACTTGGTAAGAAGGGCTTGTCTAAAAAAACTTGATAAAAAGGGCTACACTGCACAAAAAAGCTGATGACAATTTTTTAAACATGTTAAATTTGACATTTTTCATGGCAATTTATATTGATGCGATGGTAAAGAAATTAGTTTGCAACCATGACAATATTCTGATAAAAGAATAGATTGAGTCTGATTTATCATTTTCGCCAACACTTGCCATCCTCGAGGAACATTATTTGTCACAAAAAAGGTTCGATTTTTAGGGGTATAACCAAGTTATATTGCTCAAAATCCACATGATGTGGGATATAAAATGAATCATAGGGTTTGACCAACCAGACATGTCGCCCCTAATCAAGAGAATGCAAAAACTTGGCTAACCTATCAGTGTCGCTATTAGCAGTTCGGCCTTCAAAGGAAAAAATACAATTAAACAATTGAGACCTATTATTAATCTCCTAATGTTCTCATGTGCTCCCTGACTTCCTTTCTCTATGTCTTGACAATCTTTTTCGAATCTGAGGCTACAACCAAATTTTGGAGCATGAGATCTTCCGCTAGAGATAAAGCCTCCAGACATGCAATAGCTTCTAGTGTCGATGCATTATTTATGCCATATATTACCAAGGAGGAGCTTCCCATATAATTTCCTTCTCCATCGCAACAAACAGCTGCCGCACCCCTTCTTATTGCTTGCGCCGATGACAACTTAATTGAAGGATCTTACTCAATCCATAGATAGGTATGATGGACTCTCATGGCAAAACTCGTTTAAGGGATGTTTGGAAGCACAAGTAGTATCTCTACTTCATGTAAAGAATTTGGCTAGAATAAGAGGGAAACGCAAGCTCAATATGTTGGAGGATCCATGACAATATAACTTCTAGATATAAGAAAACATAACCCATTATGTTGTCTTCCTTGTCCAACATTAACTTATTAGCATATACTCCCTCTGTTCCGTTATGTAAGGCATATTATTTTTGGTACGGTGACCAAGGCACGGAATTATAGACATGTTAAGACTAAATTACCCTTGGCAAATTTGTTGATTAGTGGAATTTAAATCAATTAGTCCAGGAAAGTAAGAGATGCATGCTATCAACAGAGAGATACTTTCCTTCTTTTGCGACAAGGAGAGATGCAGACTATCAGAAGAAAGATACTTTCCATTTTCTAGAGGGCTAACAAGGGAATTATGAGGAACTAGAAGAAATACACCTTACATTCTGGAATTTTATCATAAAACAAATACACCTTATATAAAGGACCGGAGGGAGTAATATTTTAATGAGTGCTCACAATCACAAAAGACGTCCAGGATAGTATATTTATATGTGGAACCTCTCTTTGTTTATTACTTCCTATTAGTTGTAATAATGACCAAAACTATGTTTGTCAACTCTCAACAAATTTTATTCATCATACTCTTTATATGTGAAGTCATCACTTTCCATAAGATCATTATACAATCCTTTTTGCTTCTTTTATTCTTTTTTTTCCTTTTCTCAAGATCAAAGTAAGAAATCAAAGCCCTCAACTCAAAACTACTCTTTATTGTATAACTCACGGACTCGATTACATAGAGGGAAAACAAAGTAAAACTCAAAAGTCAAAACTAGATCATACTAAAATCTTTTATTCTACTAGATAAAGATATAACCATAAATGATCGAACTAAGAAAAACAATAAAGGTAAAGATGTGATGGTGGTACGATAACGGGGTACCTCCCCCAAGCTTGGCACAAGGCAAGGGGAGTGCCCATACCCATGTACTCAGTTCTCCTTCTGAGGTGATGGTGGTGATGTGGTTGATGATGTGGGAAGCTTCTTCCTCTTCTTACGCTTGAGGATGGAATTTTCCTCCTTTAAGTCATCGATCTCTTGCTCGAGCCTTAATACATAATTTCTGCTTGTTTTCCTGCAGGAGACAAAAAGGGATAAATTTGATCTTAGGTTTCCTTGATTCGTTAGGGAGACTTGACTTCTCGAATTCTACGTGCATGTCCCCAGGTTGAGGTAGTCGATCTTCTTTGAGTGGGGTGAATTCGTATATATTGTTTAGCCGTACAGTAGGGTAAGGCCCCATTGCTATTTTGATGAAAAGCAAGGCAAAACTATTTTTTTGTGAAGTGTACAGGAGGAACGTAGGTGAAATCATATTTGATGCATATTCCCTTTGTTCCGACTTCTGTTTGATACATCCTCTATAAAATATATACGATATATCCAATAGGGCAAGTTTATGGTTACATTTCTCTTTACGGTGCTTATACGAAGAATGTAGATAAAAATATATTTCACATGCCATTTCAGTTTCTAATTTTTCCCACAACCTTTAACAATTTCATATATTTGCTTCTTCTTTTGTTTATATTCCACAATGATAAGGTTTTCTTATTTCAGAATTACTATTAACAAAACCGTGTTCTTCCTAGAGCACCAGCAGCAACCACATCATGAAAGGGTCAAGGGAAGATTATTTGTATGTGTCACTGAAAGCGAAGGTAAAATTTCAATACAACACGTTCATATTACCTGCAAATTCACAAGTGCATGTTTTGTATCAAAATTAACTGTTCCCTCTTGGTATATGTTCTGAATGGGTTGGCGAATATCTTGGTATATGTAGTTTCAAAGCTTCATTACATTGTAGCAGGGGGTTTAGGGTTCTGTGCGGCGCCATGCCTTAGCGAGCTCCTTAATTTGGCTAGAACAGAGGGCTAATGTTCTTACTCATTTGCCGCATAATTTATATGGTTCTACTATGAACCATTCCTACTTTGGCAATAGATTGCATCACTTTATGCCATAGAAGAACCATATAAATCAGTATCCAGCAATGGTGACGCGGGGGCAGACACGAGGAGGGGTGGTGAGCCGGCGGCTGTTGGGTTCCCCCGATCGTCAGGGTTGGGCGACGCCTAATTTATGTGGTGACGACTGATTTATATGGTACATATTGAACAAAGGGCCCAAATATGTACAAGTGGATATGATCGTTACATTATTCGATTTGGACATTGTAGTTGCTACCAATAGTACAGTTCACTTCTTTATCCTCCTGTTGCCACTAACTAAATCTTTGTGCTTTTTTTATTTTGCTCATGGCCCTATGAAAGGTTGAAGTGAAGACGATCAGGTGGATCTATCCAAAAAATATGCTTCCGTGGAACTATATAGGTTCTTTGTCTCGCATTGCTGCTGTGACTTTATTTTGCTGTATGAGAAGTACATTATATCAAACTTGATGTGGATTGATCGTCCGGTCTCTCTTTTGGAAAAGTATATATTTACATTCCTCATGAACTTCGAGATGAATGGTTCTACCACAAAATCCCTCATGGTTGCTTTGCGTTTGGTACATGTGATTGCCTTGCCTTCTTCCATGACTTTGACAAATGATCCTATACTAAGTAGCAACAATATTGCGGTTTGTTTCAAAGCTGGAACAAAGTGTTTAGCTAGGCACCACGAGCCAAGGCGCGTTTCCGATCTAGTTAGCTATTATTGAACCGTCATCCAAATCGTTTGGAAAGGATGCACTCACACGTGTTGGATTTTTCTTTCCTTTTTTGAGAAACACCGAGTACAACGTGATATGGACTAAACCGGTCACATTTTCGAAGTTAAGAGACATAGGGGTATCAATGTCAAGAGCAAGTTCATGAATCTAAAAAAAACTTCATGTACTGCAGGGGTAATTTTACTCTTTTTTTAGCAACCGAATTTAATCTTGCTTCTGAAACTGGCTACCTAGTAATTTTCTTTTCCAGTATGGTCGAAGTGCTTGCATTTCCTTCTGGACAGTCGACACACTGATCTTTTTATTTAGTGAATCAAAGGACTCTTATTTCATATTTAAAGAGTTACAATTACAGTCAAGAGGCAAAAGATCCTCAGTACATGGTGGTCTTTGGTGCATCCACACAGCCGTGGTACACTCAGTACGACTATACTTTGCCAGGCAGTTGGCAACTCTATTTTGATCCCTAGTTAACTTTTTTGTAATAAGAGCATGCACAACCGGACATAGCAAATATGACCGCTTAAATGCCCGCGGACGCACCCGGTCAGTGACCTGGCGTGTCCGTTTTGAGCCCTCATTCATCTGTCCGCGCAGCCACGCTCCTTATTTTTCTCCTCATATGTCCGGTCACTTGCAGGTGATTGGTGGAGATGAAGAGAGAGAAATAAAAGAATGAATAAAGAAAGAGAAAAGTTGTGGTCGGGGGTGAGGCCGCGTCCTACGTGGTGGACTGCTCGGGCACGCTCAGGCATGTCCGCGAGCCCTCATATCCTCCCCATATTTGAGATGGATATAAGGGTTCGCGGACAGCCCGGGCGTATAGGGATGATATGAGGGGTCCGGTTGGGTCATATGTGTTTCCTTCTCTCTCCTGTCCGGTCACTGACCGGGCGCGTCCGTGGGCGTATGAGGGATGGTTTGAGAGGTGTGGATGTAGATGCTCTAAACTCCCTGATTTTCATCAATTTCTTAATTTCAGCCACAAGATGACCATAGGCAGAACGATCTAGCCCATCCGCTGTTAAACTGGACAATCGCCTCACTTGAGTTAGATTGGACAATGACCGAAAGGCTAGTTTCGTTGAATAGCAAGCGTCATTCCTTGCATGAATGTATGTATCTCCGTCCCCAGTGCATCATTGCAATTGAAAATAAACCGATGAACAAAAAAAAGAGACCAACCCGGGTTAGACTAGCCTGTTGGCATTTTTTTATAGAAAAAAAATTCCGTGAGCACCAAACGCTCAAGCCGAGACTTGAACACCCTGGTGGGCTGGCTGCGAACTCCCGCGCCTTGCCAACTGAGCTACGCCCAGTTCTCACAAAACTAACATATCCGTTGTGTCGCCTGAGAACCATTCCCACTGCCGCCTCGCCAGACTCCACTGAAAAGGATCCATCTACTTGACAAAGCAACAAAATCAGGCGTTGGAGGTGTCCAAGGCCTAGACCCTGAAGTAGCTCGCATTTGAGGCAAAGCCCAACCAGCAATTGACATTTTCAACTTAATGATTTCCTCTGTACTCAACTTCCTAGTATCTCCAACAGACTTCATATAGCAATCCAAAAAGTCCACCGTAGCGTTCACCGGGGGAACATCTTTATCATGAGTGAGATCATTCTGTAATTGCCAAATACGCCAAATGAGCATAATAACACGGTCACGCTGAAGTACGTCACAGTTAACCACCAAGTTCAGCAACCACTCCTTACCGCTGTTAAGGAGTAACTGGTCTTGTGGTAGCGACCAAACTCTCCTCATGGCCTCCCAAATGCTACGTGCATGGCCGCGTGCAACCAAAGCATAGTAGCATCTTGGTCTACAGTGTCACATATGGGACACGTCCCGCGCAAGTCACCGTAGCCAGTGCACCAGTCGCCGCTCCGCAAAGGAACAGAGGGACACCAAATAACATTCCAAACAGAACGATTTTCTTCAAGATTAGCACTCGACGCCCCGCCAGCAAATAACTCATTGTGCACAGAAAACAACAGGAAACAAATCAAAAGATTCACGTCGGCGAGTTTAATTGATACTTTACAAATCTTCTCCGCACAGGAGCTCTGAACTACTCCCTCCGTTCCTAAATGTAAGTCTTTGTAGAGATTCCACTGGATGGACTACATACGGAGCAAAATGAATGAATCCACATCCGTATATAGTTCATAGTAGAATCTTTACAAAGACTTACATTTAGGAACGGAAGGAGTAAATACCTACTCAACATAGTAATAATTAAACAAGTACAACCTCCGTTTCAAATTACTTGTATTAGATTTGTTTAGATACGAACACTAAGTGGGTAGTTGCAATGGACTGACAATATATTTTCGGACACTAACAGGGATCATATATACGATTGCCAGGATATATAATAAGAACAATAAAGGAACCATCGCGGCGCGTCCGTCAGTCGAAGAGCAGCGCGGCGTGGGAGCGCAGCTTCCTGCACACGAGGTAGACGGTGGTATAGGGGATGCCGGTGGCCGTCGCCACTTCCCTGATGTGCCTCCTGGCGCCTGCGCGCTCCATGGCCATGCAGACGACGGCGGCCGCAACGGCCTCCGCGTTGTGCCGCACGTCGAGGACGCCCTCCTCCAGCCTCTGCGCGGCCTCCCACGCCGCCGCCGCCTCCCGGTCCCCCAGCCCGAGCAGAGGGCCGAAGCGGCGCAGGTAGCCGTAGACGGGGACCGCGCCGACGCCCGTCGCCAGCCCGGCCTCCTCCTCGCCCAGGCGCTTCCTGATGTGCGCGATCAGCTTGGCGATCTCCTTCCTCGCCGCCGCGCTGCCGTCCGCCGTCGCCAGGGCCAGCTCCCTCAGCGACCGCGGCGAGCCCTCGTTGCGGCACGCGATGGAGAGGCAGGCCGCGTAGAGCCTGCCCTTGTCCCGGCGGGACCGGCCCTTAGCCCAGCCCGGGCCGCGCGGCCACGCCCTGGCCGCCTCCATCTTCCTGAACACCTCCTCGGCCCGATCCCTGACGGCGGGCGCGAGGCCGAGCCGCTCCGTCATGCCAGAGATGGACGCGTCGAACCGCTCTGCCAGGGCCCCGTCTCCGCCTGCGCCTGGCCCGATCCCGAGCTGGAGCTCGACGCCGATGCGCGCCGTGGGAACGGGCGGCGAGCCTGAGCCTGAGGCTGAGCCCGGCGTCGACGCGCGCCGTGGGGACGGGGGCCGTTCGTCGATCGCGAGGAATGGAATACCCAGGATGCGATCGCACTCGGTGCACGCGACGTGGTCGAGGCAGATGCAGCCGACCACCGCCGCCGCCGTGACGCGCCCGCCGTCCGGGTGGGCGGCGCGCGCCTCTACTACCATAGTGGGTTCCATTGGGCGGCAGTGAGGAGCGAAAACGGTGGGATGGCGCTGCGTTGCCGGCCGCCAAATCCCCTGGTCCTGGGCAGTTCCTTTTTGTTACCGTACAACCACCCCTGATCGTGGCCACGAGGCAACGACAGTGGGTTGCATCATCGTTGAACGCTGGCAAAATGAGAATATGAAACCTTGATTTAAAAAGGAAAACACGAAAACGGTCTTCTAAAACTTATAAACTTACCCATTTTTTACATGCATACTTACGTTGACTTGTATTATACAAAGTTATATTAAAGCAGCGGCCATTAATTTGGATCGAAGAAAATAACATATTTTCAGTTGCACTATACAAACGAAAAGATAAGATCTTTCTTTTTTCTTATGCAAAGACAAGATATCTCTCTACTTTAAAGAAAGACTTGTTTGGCGCTCATTCATCTTTCATCCAACCCTATGTAGGTCCTCCCTTTCTCTTTTCTTTTGAATTTTCCTCCTTTCTTTGTTTTTTTGGAAACTGCCTCAACTACCTCGCCTCTTCTTGACTGACCAGATAAAATTTCTTGCTAAGTCAACAAGTGCTTACTACATAAGCATTCATCTCTCATACACAACAGTCCGCTCGTACTTGCTCCAACTTATGCCGTTTTTTCGAAAAGGAGGATATACCCCGGCCTCTGCATCTGGGCGATGCATGTAGCCATTTTTTGAAAGCGCACCGGGAGGGGTGGGGGGGGGGGGGGGGGTCCCCACCACCTGAATTTTATTACTTAACATCACCACAGGGCTAAACCGCCCAGCCACAAAGAGTTGTTCGTCTCTAGCTTAGAGACCATAGAGAGACAGAAGGGGGGGGGGGGGGGGGGGTGTTATACCACACACGCACACCCCGCGTGGTTAGGAGCTTGCCAGCACCCCCAGCCAGACGTCTACGTGCGGCCGTTGATCATGCTGGAAGCGGACGCGCCAAAGATTGGCATCATCCCGGCAACACTTGAGGGTGGTCGCAAGCGACTGAGCATTGTTACGGAACACAATCTCGTTCCTCCTCTTCCATAGATGCCAACAACAAAGCATCACAAAGGCGGACGGCGAGGCCGCCCCAATGGCAAGAGAGGCATCGAACTGGTGGAGGAAGGCCACCGAGGCGCCGGCCGGCGACAGCCCCAGACGTATCCAGAAGCACACCGCGAACGGACATCCGAAGATGAGGTGATCAACAATTTCCAGAGCCGCAGGGCAGCAGGGGCACCCAGCTTCCGCCGCAGTGAGTATGGTCTTCCGCAGGAGGACATCTCGCGTGTGCACCCGTGCCATGGTGAGTAGCCAACAGAAGAACTTCACACGCGAGGGGGCCGGGGAGGACCAGAGGAATACGGAGTTAGTGGCCTCCGTGCCTCCAAACCGGGCGAGCCTATAGGCCGCAAGAGCGGAGAACGCCCCTTTGGGGCACGACAGAGGGGAGCAAGGCGGGCGTCCGCCCCCGGAGCCCACACCATACTCACCATGAGCTCTTGGACCGCTACACAGTCGCGGGCGACAAGGGGGGTGAGCCGCGGGACGAGCAGCGCGCGCACCTCGACCTGGCGGGCACACGCCACCGTGTCCTCCGAGTGGACGACATGTGTGAACAGGGCCGGGAAGGCCGCGCTCAGCACCCCGCAGGGGAGCAACCAATCGTGCCAGAAGGATGTCGTTGCGCCCCTGCCGACATGCACTCGAGTGAGCCCGCGATAGACTGGAAGCAGCTTCCTGAGGGCATGCCAGTGCTCCCCGTCGAGCGGCGAGCGCCCGGACACAAGGACCGATCGCCCGTCGAGCTAGGCCCAACGCGACGCGACGCCCCCCCCCCCCCGAGTGTAGTCGGTGGAGGATCTTCAGGAGGAGGCAGTCGTTTTGCACCTCGAGTGCCTGGAGGCCAAGCCCGCCCTCCGCCTTGGACCGGCAGACCTGATCCCACGCGACCAGGCATTGGGTGCCAGAGGCCCGATCGGCAACTTTCCAATGGAACACCCTTCGGAGTTTGTCGAGGGCGACGACCACGGCAGGGGGGAGCCTCATCGCCGCCATGGCGTAGGTGGGGATCGAGTCCAGCATCACGTTTATCAACACAAAGCGTTCCACCGGGGAGAGAAGGCGTGCCCGCCACCCTGCAAGGTATCGATCCACCTTGGCAATCATGGGCGCGTAGTCTTCGAGCCTAAGTTTGCCGTTGGAGAGGGGCAGCCCAAGGTAGGACTAAGGGAAGGCGCCAACATCGCACTAGAGGGCGGCGACAATCTCCTCTAGCACCGTGGTCTCCACGTGCAAGGGCACAAGCGTACTCTTGGCGAAGTTGATCCTAAGGCCGGTCGCCGCGACAAAGAGGTCAAGGATTCCCCGCAGGCGAGCCGCGCCGGAGGGCGTCGCCCGCATGATGATGAGAGTATCATCCGCGTACTGAAGCACTACGGCAGGCGCGTCGTCCACCAAATGGTGATGCAACTCATCGTCCACTCAGATCATGCGTTGGAGGACGTCGGCCATCAGGAGGAACAGGTATGGGGAGAGGGGGTCGCCCTGTTGCAGTCCACACCGGACAGGGAACCACCTGCCCGGGACGCCGTTGAGGAGGACCGCCGCCGTTGAGGAGTGTAAGATGAGGTCCATCCAATCGCACCAAGCAGGGGGGAACCCTCTTGCCTCCATCACCAGGTGCAGGCTGGGCCAGGACAGGCGATGGAGTCGAAGGCTTTGGCGAAGTCGAGCTTGAGAACAACGGCGGCCATGCCGCGCTTGTGGCAGCATTGGACGAGTTCAGCCGTGTAGACAAAATTCTCGGAGATGCTCCGCCCAGATAGGAAGCCGGACTGGTCTTCGTCGATGAGCCCTCCGATCTGCCACTGCAGCCGAGACATGAGCCCGCGGCACAAGATCTTCACGTCACCGTTTTGGAGAGAAACGAGACGGAAATATCCTGGGCTGAGGTCCCCGTCTTTCTTGGGCAGCAAGGCAATGAGGGATCGGTTAATCCCGTTCAGCTGCGCCCGGCGAGAGTGGAGATCGTCGAAGAGGCGCTGAAGACAGTCGACCACCGCGGGCCAGGCAGCATGGTAAAAGGCCGGCCCCAGCCCATCGGGGTCAGGGGCACTCGAGCAGTCCAAAGCACGGACAACCGCCCGGATCTCGTCTCTGGTGAACGGCGCCACCAGAGGGGCAGCGTCCACCCGGGGGGCATTGTAGTAGAGAGCCGCCAGGTCGAACCCCCAGGAGGTGGGGACCCGGCGCTCCAAGAGGTTGATGTAGAACCGCCACAAGGCGTCAGCTTTCGCCGCGTGAGCAACGAGGTCGGCACCATTGACGTTGAGGACACGGACAGAGTTCCCGCGGTAGCGATGAGAAGCACGGGCGCGGAAGTAGCCAGTGTTCTCGCCCCCCTCGATGACAGTGCGACACTTGCCCCACTACTTCCAGTACGCGGCCTGCCTTGCGACGGACGCGGCGAGGGAGGCGAGGGCATCCCCCCTGAGCCGCCCCTCCTCCTGAGATATCGGCTTGTGTTCTTCTAAGAAATCCAAAAGGTCAATCACAAACTTACAGTCATTATCGAAAGTAGGAACAAATTTGTGTTGTCATTTCCAAACCTTGGCGGCAAATCTGAGGGCTTTTTTCTGGCAAGCGAGACGGCCCGTGGCACAGGGGGGGGTGCTGGTCCAGGCAGGCAAGAAGGAGGTGATAAACCAAGGATCGAGCAACCAAGAGTCTCGAAGAAGAACCAGCCGGCGGTAGGGAGGCGAGTGGAGATCGCAATGACCAGGGAGAAGTGGTCGAAGGTGACCCTGGGTCAAGATGAGAGCGAGGCTTCCGCGAAAAGGGCATCCCAGGCCGTGTCAAAGAAAGCGTGGTCGAGGCGAGCAAGCTTGGGAGGGTCGCATTTGCTAGACCAGGTGAAGAGCCTGTTAGAGACAGGGAGCTCCAGCCACGCAAGGGAATTGATCATGGAGTTGAAGGCCGCGGCCCGGCCAACATCGAACCGATCGTTGTTTTTCTCATGCGGCGAACGAATGAGGTTAAAGTCGCCCACAACTAACCATGGCCCGAAAATGGAAGTAGCCAGAGCGGACATGTCGTCAACAAAGGCTGCCATAAGGGAGTGGTCGGACGGCGCATAGACGTTCGTGATGGTGAAGGACATATCAGAAATAGTGCAGCCATTTTATTAATTATTCACAATAACCTTACAAAGTAATACATCAATAAGTGTAAAGCCACCATCTTGACGACACCTGTCCCTACTCCTATCCCCTTGATGAAGGGGTGTCGAATGTCCGAGCCTAATACCAAATAGACATCGCACAACCTAACATCTAAAGGCGGATGCCCCAGAACAACCATATACCGCGACTAGGTCACACACCGGTCCGTTGCACTCTTAGTCGTCGTCGCCGCCGCCTTCCACCGATCCATCTCCAGAACAAGTACTGACGCACCGACCTTGCTAGGCCTGTCGTCGACGCCTCCACGGTGCCAGACAACGCCACCATCCTACACGTATCCATCCACACGCGCTTGTCACCGAAACTCCACAGAGCCATGCCGCCGAGATCCGTCGCCTGCCTTGCGTTAGATGTAACACCGCTCCTCCTCTTGTCCCCTCCAGCCAACTCCTGCTCCAAAACGATGCCCACAGGAGGAGAACGACACCAAAGGCGCCATCCTCGTTCGATCCGGTAGACCCAGATCTAGGGTTTCCCCCGAAACATCCCGATCGTGTTGATCCAAGTTATGTCGTAGTTGCTCCAACTTATGTATGTTCTCCTTCCCCCGCCTTTTGTTTTGATATTACCCCCCTCTTCACTATTTTTGCCACCAATTTTCAATTTCCTAGTCTTGGCGCAGCGGTAAAGCTGTTGCCTTGTGACCATGAGGTCCTGCGCAAATGGGAGGCTATGTGCACCGGGCTGCCCTTTTATCAATTGCCCAGTCTCTTATTGACTTACCAAATAAAATTATGTTTTCTTTCGTAATCCAGTAAGTGATTACCAAACAAGTGTTTACTAAGTAAATCCTATTTTTAGAGTGAATTTCAGTTTTTTACCCCTAAGTTTGTCATCTTTGACACTAATCACCTCGTTTAAGAGAATTTCATCCGTCATACCCCATAAACTTATAGATTTTTACATGCATACGTACATGTCGACTTGTACTATACAAAGTTGTACTAAAGCAACGATCATTAAATTTTGTTTTTTGAAATGGAAACCACGTGTTTCAATATTTGTCAAAGTTACAACATACGCAGTCCCAGACTAGACAGAGCCAGGACAGATGTCCTGGTACATTTGCACAAAACACCCCGCGATGAGATAAATTACAATCACATCCTTGGAGGTGCTTGTGTAGATTGGCAACTACCGCCTATCTCCACCACCGCGGCAGTGCCGCTGGAGATAAGAGAGACAACAAACCTTCATACCCTAGTACGAAGAAGCACCATCGCGGACAAAGCCTCTTTGTGAGCCGATGAACTCGTCTCCCGAGAACGACAGAACCTTCTCCGATGTAGCTCGTCAGCCGGGGAGTGTCCCCGTGCCCGTCGGACTCCAGATCCATTGTTTTCATCCAACCAAGTCGCAGAAGAGCATTGGAATTGCCCGTCGCCATCCACTTGACATGCACCGAACCAGCCCTACTAAGGCCATCACCGTCGTACCCCAAAGAGAGGATAAACGCTAGCCCACTGCATCCTAAATAAATCTCCTAGACTCCAAGACGGCTGTAAGTGCATCTACTGCCCCTTAGTGATTTTGGTGTATTGAAGACTTATAGGTTAAGGGACTGATGCGTTTGTGAGTGTACACAGGTCTATAAGTCTATGAGGAGTTTGATATTTACAGAGAAAGTCGACCCTTAAAAATGAAGTTCTTCGTTTGAAGACTTTGGATATCTGAAGACTTTCTGAAGACTTTGAAAGTGAAGAAATTGGTGTGACCTTGAAGACTTGGTATTCATTCGAGGAATATGAAGCGTGAAGACTTTTGTTTTCGTAGTTTCATTTTCTATTTCTTGAGTCATAGGAAACACCGTACTATTAAAGGGGGTCGAGGAAATTCTAAGGAAAAATTTCCATGTGATGCTCAACTCAAAATCCTACACCTACCAATCCCTTGGAGTGAAGCCATTGGAAATCTCATACAGTTCAGTCATATTCTTTAGTGACAGAGACAAAGTTCTTCTGGTCTCTGAGGAATTTGTTCTGACTGAGGAGTTAGGAATTCACGAGTGTGAATTGCCTACACAGTGAGGAACATGATAGCCCTGAGGATTTTGATAGTCAAAATTCCGACCGTTGCTGTGCTATGCGCCAGCGGTTCCAAAATATCTACCCACCTAACGGTCATATCAGACAAGGGTATTTATGTCTTATCATGTCGGGCTGCTCCCGAGGCTATAAATAGCCGCCCCCCTACAACCACTAGCTGGTTGGCTGCTTCGAGAGAAACTAACACTTGTCAATTGAGAGCATCCCATCCCCCAATGACTTTGAGCAAAAATCATCAAGTGAGGAAAACCCAAACCCAACACCTACAAACCCAAAGTGATTGAGCATCACTGAAGAGATTGATCCTGCGTGGATCCGACGCTTGTTTCCTTTGAAGACTGTGCTTCTTCCAGACGGTTAGGCGTCAAGGTCTAGAGCATCCAAGAGGAATTGTGGATCGCCGAGTGACCGAGTTTGTGAAGGTTTGGAAGTCACCTGAAGACTTACCACGAGTGATTGGGCGAGGTCTATGTGACCTTAGCTCAAGGAGAATACTGTGAGGACTGTGTGTCCGGGACTGGGTGTCCTCGAGTTTAAATACTCAGCCGCTCCAACCAGATGTACAACTGAGACAACAGTTGGAACTGGTCTACCAAATCATTGTCTTCACCGAGCTAACTGGTTCTATCTCCTCAACTCTTTCAGTTCTTCATGTCTGTTGTTGCGTGCCTGTTCATATCTGTTTGAAGACTTTGACTGAAGACTTTCTCAATTTCCTCAGTTCAATTTCTTCAGTCTGTCCGTCTTCTTTCTTGTGTTATCCTGTGTTTACGCTTTTTGTACTCTGTGTTTGTCTTCATCTCGCCATGATGACTATGCTTGTATTCTTCTATGTTTACTTCTGAGTACTTATTCCACTGCTAGTAGTTCTTCATTTAGGAATTTCCTCACTAGCAAATTCCTCAGTGAAGAATTCATAAAAATCGCCTATTCACCCCCCTCTAGTCGATATAACACACTTTCAATTGGTATCAGAGCAAGGTACTCCCTTGTTCTGTGTGATTTTGGTTTAACCGCCTGGAGTTTTAGTTATGTTGACTGCAGGATTGAGGAACATATCTTGCCCCATCTTTGACGGTCATGAGTATCCTCGGTGGAAGGCCATGATGAAGAAGCGACTCATGGCTATGGACAACGAACTGTGGACCATCACTGAGATTGGTCTTACCGATCTATGCAAGATGGCGGAGGCTGATGACATTCGCAAGTACACTCTACTGAACCTCACGGCGAAGGATGTCATCTGCTCCTGTCTGTCCCGAAATCAGTTCAGGAACATCATGCACCTCAATCACGCGAAGCTAATCTGGGACCGGCTTTCTAAGGTTTATGAAGGTCATCGTACTCGTCATGATCCTTGGTTTGAGGATTACAAGGATTCTCTCAAAGAGATGACCTTCACACCTGAATCATCATCATCTTCACCATGCCTCATGGAAGAGGGTGCCAAGGTAACTGAATGCTACCTTTCTGAATCTAGTGATGATGAATCAGGTGATGAATTTGGCCCCAGCTATGTCAAACTTGCTTCCCTTGCCACTAAACAACAAAGAGCCTTGGAAAAGGTTCAATACATGCTTAATAAGAGCGATGCTATGTTAGGTGAAGAAATGGATCAGTCAAAAGCATTGGCTGAGAGTCTTTAGAGACTTTATTCCAAGTTTGACGCCCTTCAAGATCAACATAATACTCTCTTGTCTGATCACGAGAAGCTTTCTTCTGAATTTCTTCAAAGAAAGCAAGATCTTGAAAAGCTAAGAGTGGATTATGAAGATCTTCAGAAGGAGCGCGATTCATTACTTGCTCAACAAATCAGCGCTACACTGGAAGAATTTGTTCGTCCATGTCTGAAGTGCATTGAACGTGAAACTGCAAATTCTTCACCTGAATGTTCAAATGCTTCTAATGCTACAAATTCTTCATATGTCTCTGCTATCATTAATTCCTCATCTGAGGACAATGCAAGTATCACTGATGATGCAGGGCTAAAGGAATTGTACATGATAGGCATGTACAAAAGCCTCAAAGGGCACCAGACTCTTTGTGATGTGCTCAAAAAGCAGATCCTCAACAGAAACCCTAGGAAAGAGGGTATTGCCTTTGAGAGGAAACTCAATGCTGATGGAACATATTGGAAGCCTGAGCAGTACCCCAAAACCTCATGGGTTGCTGCAAAGGTACCTCCAGTTGATCCATCCAACTTATCTGGCTTTACATGTGAATCTCCTCATTCTTCTGATGAGTCATTTAACTCCAACTATAAACTGTTCAAAAATCAGAATGGTGAAGTATTTGCTAGATATGTTGGCACTAACTATAGGAACGGTTCCCCTATGAAGAAAATCTGGGTTCCCAAAAGTTGCCTTGAAAGTCTTCAGGTGAATGTCCTCATGACACCACCTATGAAGAATAGGAACTCCATATCAAATTCTTCATATGGACCAAATTCTTCATATGGATCCAAGTCCTCATACGGACCAACTTCCTCACGTGGATCAAATTCCTCAAAAGGATCAAAATCCTCATATGATCATCATCGTGCTAACCCTTCTGTTTTGCAGGGTAGAGCTAAGAGCTATGAATATGTGCATTATTCTTCAAACCATTATGTTCATAAGTCCTCGAAGAATTTCTCTGCTTATTCATATGCTTACCCTAACCCATCTTATGTGAAACGAAGTGGACTGGCGTCCATGCCACCTTTCTCATATGGTGCTCGTAGAGTGATGAATTTTTTGCCACCCCTCCAGATGTGGGTGGTGAAGAAAAAGAACTAATCTCTTATGCAGGGTCAGGTCTCCAGACATGCTCAAAACGACTGAAGAATTTGCTGGAGACCTGAACAGTGCCTGATAGGACGCAGGCTAATCAAGATGAAATGAACCTTCATTTCACACATCCTCCTACTGATTATCTGTTTACATTGCTTTATGAAATTGACCTGATGATACTGATGTCATATTCTTCACTGATGAAGTATATGAGTTTGTAAGCTTCACTAATTCATCTGCAGGATGATCAACCCAAAGCAAATGAGTGGGTCCTCGAGAGTGGATGTACAAATGACATGACTCGTGACAAGAATCTCTTGATGGATGCTCCCTTATCACCGTCACATCTGAAGCATATCATCTTCACTGACAAAGGCAAAAGTTAGGTATTGGGTCTAGGTAAGGTTGCGATCTCTAAGGACATACACATGGACAAAGTCATGCTTGTTGAGTCCTTAGGATACAACCTCATGTCTGTCTCAATGCTTTGTGATCTTGATATGGTTGTTGTCTTTGGCAAGTATCATTGTGTTATGATCATGGAAGCTGACAATTCCAAAGTCTTCGAAGGCTTTAGGAGAGGAGACTTGTACATTTTTGATTTCTCTACAGGAACACAACCTGCCGTGTGCTTACTTGCAAAAGATTCAGAAGTCTGGCTATGGCATCGACGACTTGGTAATGCTGGCATGAGGAATCTGCACACGCTCGCGAAGAAGAAGCATGTCATTGGCATTGAGAATGTAAAATTCCTCAAGGATCATTGAGGGAGTCCCGGATTAGGGTTGTCCGGATGGCCGGACTATAGCCTTTGGCCGGACGCCTGGACTATGAAGATACAAGATTGAAGACTTCGTCCCGTTTCTGGATGGGACTTTCCTTGGCGTGGAAGGCAAGCTTGGCGATACAGATATGTAGATCTCCTCCCATTGTAACCGACTCTGTGTAACCCTAGCCCTCTCCGATGTCTATATAAACCGGAGGGTTTTAGTCCGTAGGACGAAAACAATCATACCATAGGCTAGCTTCTAGGGTTTAGCCTCTCTGATCTTGTGGTAGATCTACTCTTGTACTACCCATATCATCAATATTAATCAAGCAGGAGTAGGGTTTTACCTCCATCGAGAGGGCCCGAACCTGGGTAAAAACATCGTGTCCCTTGTCTCCTGTTACCATCCGCCTAGACGCACAGTTCGGGACCCCCTACCCGAGATCCGCCGGTTTTGACACCGACATTGGTGCTTTCATTGAGAGTTCCTCTGTGTCGTCATCTTTAGGCCTGATGGCTCCTCCGATCATCAACAACGATACGGTCCAGGGTGAGACTTTTCTTCCCGGACAGATCTTCGTATTCAGCGGCTTTGCACTGTGGGCCAATTCGTTTGGCCATTTGGAGCAGATCGAAAGTTGCGCCCCTGGCCATCAGGTCAGATTTGGAAGTTTGAACTACACGGCTGACGTCCATGGAGACTTGATCTTCGACGGGTTCGAGCCACAGCCGAGTGCGTCGCACTGTCACGATGGGCATGATCTAGCTCTGCCGCTGAACAGTGCACAGGAGGCCGCACCAGTGTCCACTTTAACCCTTAGCTTGAAGCCGACTGCGCCAATCGAGGACGGGTGGCTGGACACCTTCTCGAGGGTGCAATCTCTACGTCGATCGAGCCGAACACCAGCCTTGTCCTTTGCGAGTGACTCCAAGGTGCCGGACTCCTCTCCGGACTCTGAACCTTCCGCGCCCCTGTCGATCGAATTCGATTGGGCGCCGATCATGGAGTTCGCCGCCGCGGACATCTTTTAGCACTCGCCCTTCAGCGACATTTTGAATTCACTAAAGTCTCTCTCTTTATCAGGGAGAGCCCTGGCCGAACTATGGCCAGCAAGGATGGGTTGCGGATGACGAAGAAATTCAAAGCCCACCCACCACCCACTTCATAGCCACCGTCGATGATTTAACCGACACGCTCGACTTCGACTCCGAAGACATCGATGGTATGGACGACGATGTAGGAGACGAACAGGAACCAGCGCCTATAGGGCACCGGACAACCACCTCATCTCACGATGTATACATGGTGGACACACCTAAAAGAATCGACGACGAGGAACAAAGGGACGCAACGAGGGATCGTTCCCTCGAAAAGCAGTCAAAGCGGCGGTGTAAGCGCCGCTCCAAACCCCACCTCAACAGAGACAGCAGCCATACAGACCCAACCACAGAGCAGGGTGCACCGGCGGACCACGAACATGCCATCAAGCAACCGTCCGAACAGGGCAACTTGGATAAACAAACCAAACAACCCGTCCCCAGCGAAGATAATAGTCCGGACTTCCTCACGCCGGACAAGTTGCTGGAGCAGAAGAACCTCCACAAAAGGCTCGTCGCCACTACACGTAGCCTGAAAAAGCAGACGTGGAAGCTCAAAACAGCAGAAGATGCACTCAAAATCAGATGGAGCAAAGTACTCAACACCGTAGACAAATACGGCGACAGTCGCCACACAAAGAGCTATCCGAAGCGAAAATTACTACCGGAATTTGATGAGGAGGCCTTAGAGCCCCCGCAATCGAAAAATAAGGAAGCCACAGGGTCGGATAAACAACCCCATGGCCAACATAGAGCGGCAAACGACGCCGCACACAAGCCGGCACGCAATCCGCACAAGGATTCGCATCAAAAAGATGGCCCAGCCAGATCTATCTACGGGCCAAGAAAGCAAGCTCTAGTAAGCAATGCAACGTAACAAGTATCCGAACATCACGGCACACCCAAATATAGGGGTGCCGCACACCCCCTATGTTTCACCGATGAGGTGCTGGACCATGAATTTCCAGCGGGATTCAAGCCCGTAAACATAGAGGCATACGACGGAACAACAGACCCTGGAGTCTGGATTGAGGATTATATCCTCCACATACACATGGCTAGAGGAGATGACCTCCATGCCATAAAATACTTACCCCTCAAGCTCAAAAGGCCATCCCGGCATTGGCTTAAAAGCCTTCCCGAAAACACCATTGGAAGTTGGGAAGAGCTCGAGGATGCTTTTCGGGCAAATTTTCAAGGGACCTATGTCCGACCGCCGGATGCAGACGATCTAAGTCATATAACTCAACAACCCGGAGAGTCAGCCCGGAAACTCTGGAACAAATTTCTTACTAAAAAGAACCAGATAGTCGACTATCTGAATGCCGAAGCCTTAGCAGCTTTCAAACACAGCATTCGAGACGAATGGCTCGCCAGACACCTCGGCCAATAAAAGATAAGAACAATGGCCGCATTAACAAGCCTCATGACCCGCTTTTGCGCAGGAGAGGATAGCTGGTTGGCAAGAAACAGTACCAGTAACCCAAGTAAATCCGAAGTTAGGGATGGAAACGGGAAACCGCGATGCAGCAAGGACCAGCAATGGACCAAGGGAAACAGCCCGAAGAGCACGACAGTCAACGCCGGATTCAAAAGCTCTCGGCAGAATCAGAAAAAGCTGCCCCTCAAGGATAACAGGGACGAGCTATCTAACCTAAACAAAATCTTGGACAAGATATGCCAAATCCACAGTACTCCCGGGAAGCCTGCAAACCATACCCACAGAGATTGTTGGGTCTTCAAGCAATCTGGCAAACTCAATGCCGAACACAAGGGGCTCGACATACCAAGCAAGGACGATGACAAACCCCACAAGCAGAGCACCGAAGAGCAAAAGAATTTCCCACAAGAAGTCAAAACAGCAAACTCACTTCATGTGACAAAAGGGAAAAACAGAGTGGCGCCTATAGAGATACGCGCCATATGGCCTATCCCAAAGGAGTCCTGCCACAAGTTGTTAAAACCAATCACCTTCGACCATCAGGACTACTCTAGAAGTATCCGAAACGCAGGCTGGACTGCCTTGATATTAGATCCGATAATTGACGGACTCGACTTTACGAAAGTCCTAATGGATGGCGGCAGTGGTCTAAACCTGCTATATCAGGACACAATCCAAAAAATGGGGATAAACCCAACAAAAATTTGCCATAGCAACACCTCCTTTCAAGGGGTAACGCCAGGCCCAGATGCCCATTGTACGGGTTCTCTCCTGCTAGAAGTTATGTTCGGCTCCCCCGACAACTTCCGCCACAAAAAGCTAACCTTCCACATCACCCCATTTACAAGTAGCTATCAAGCACTACTGGGACGCGAAGCTTTCGCCCGCTTTAACGCAATACCGCATTATGCATCCCTTACGCTTAAAATGCCCGGTCCGCGAGGCATCATCTCATTAAAGGGAAATATTGAGTGTTCCTCGAGCGTGGAAGACTGTGCGGCTGCCTTGACAGCCACACACTAAACCGGCTTCACTAATCAAAGCACCTAAACAGGTTGTTCAGACCCCGGACATGGCTAGACGAGTCCGGCGTAAACATACAAGGGCTTAATAGCCGCATACCCCCGTACAAGGGGCTCCACGCGTGTACAACAAGAGACAATAAAACTCAATTTTACCCATTTTCTTAATTATACTTTGTTTATTTAATATAACATAGATTTTCACACGATCTTTTTCAACTAAGTTCCTCTCTTTTACAGATGAACACCATGCTACACCCGTCCAGGATACGGCACAACGGAGACACAGGCGCAGACGTGTAGTAGGGACCCGTTCCAAGGATTCTTTCCAAATTAAGACCCTGCGTAAACCTTCTTCACTGTCTCTTGTTGATACACATCCCCCAGTTTCTTGGTATAACCGAGGAGGAGGCTGGCGTCTTGGCATGTGGCCACGTCAGAATTTTGCGTGTACCTGGACACCAGCGGCTTCTTACCAAGGGCGTTGTTTAGCCTGTCTTCATAAAGACCGAATACCTTAGGGAGTGTTTGGCGTCGCGAGTTTGGCCTTATATGCATCAGCTTCGAATCATGTCTTTGGTCAAATCGGGTTTGCCCGGCTCCTGTGTTTTGCTGCCTTACGTCCCGCTCTATCGGCTAAGGCGGCACCAGGAGAACTACTGCGATTGTGCCCCGGTTCGGCCAGGCGAGCACCTCAGTAGAGAAAGCCAAAAACTTACTGTCATGATATAGCGTGAGACTGGTCAACCACTCGATGACCCGCCAGAATCTTTAGGATTCCTCCGCATTAACAAAGGGCCGTTTCCCGGCCAGGCACACACGCGCCCCAAATTTGGGTGAGCGCGGTGCCCCTAGGGGCTATATAGTAGCCCCACTGTCAAACTCCTATGGCTAAGTGAAAGTGATAAAGCATTATAGTCCGGTTGCCTAGTTTGCTGCACTATCACCTCCTTAATAGGACCAAGACGTTGGATCAAGTGTGAAAATGCATCTTCTGCGAACACCCCCGCATTATATGCGTGGGGGCTGAAGCCGAAGACTGCCATCTTTCAGGTTATATACACATATACATTAAACGGCCGCACAGGAGGTATTCTAATTCTTGAAAGCACAAGTATAAAATGCTTTTATATTCCATCAAAACATTGTTTCACAATAATACATGTTATTCGAACATAATATCCTTCGAGCACTGCGTCTCTATTAAACGAGCGCCCTGCAGAACTTCCTGAAAATAGTGCTCGGCAGGTACTCGGCTCTCGTCCGAATCTTGGGATGCAACAACGATGGCCTTCATCTCTGCCCAGTATGTCTTGACACGGGCAAGAGCCATCCGCGCACCCTCTATGAACGCTGACCTCTTCATTGCATTAATATGCGGCACCACACCAAGGAACTGCTGCACCAAGCTAAAATAACTCTTCGGCTCGGGCCTTTCCAGCCACAGATGACTCACGGCATATTTCATGGCGAGTCCGGATAACCTATTCAGCTCCGCCCATGCGGCCAAACGATCGGTTAATGGAAATGGGCGCTCTGGATTGTGGAACTGCGACCAAAAAAGCTTTTCCACTTTGGGGTCCTTTTGATCTCGGAAGTGTTCGGTCGCGTCCGCGGCACTCGCCGCCAAGTCCAGATAAGTGTTCGCCGCACTCCACATCCGGTCCAATGGAGCATATTTAGGATCCCCGAACTTGATCCGCAGCATAAAGGGCATTCGAGCCGTGATATCTCCGGCCTGACGTAGCTCCTCCTTCATAGCTCTCATTGCAGAGCGAGTATCCTTGGCCTTGGTAGTGGCCTTCTCTAGGTCCTTCTGTGCCACCCGATCTTCTTTTTCAAGAAGCTTGCAGCGGTCGGCAGCATTCTTCAACTTTACAGCCATCTCGGCCATTTCCTTCTTGCTTTGGCAGTGAGCAGCCTCTTCGGCTTTCAGCTCTTCAGCCGCCTTTAAGGCAGCCGCATCGCTTTTCCTGGCCTGCTCCTTGACTCGGGCAAGTTCCACCCGAAGGTTCTCCATGGCAGCGGCACCATTTGCATCAAGCACACATGTTGTAAGGTACGGGCATCAAGCTCCTCTTACTAGGTGTCTTCGGAGAAATTACATACCTTGTGCCTCGTCAAGCCACTTGTTGATAAGCGCGATGTCCGCATCTGCCACGTCAAGTTGCCGCTTTAGCTCGGCAAATTCATCAGTTCGGCTAGCCACCGGACACTTCACCACCTACATAGGAAAGGCGACATATTATACCTGGGATTATGATCCTCGGCGCGCCGTCATTTTTGACAATGCACAGAGTCTCAGGGGCTACTATCTATACAGGGCGCATCTTATATATGCGGATCTGTCAAAAGGTACATTATTTCGCGTACCTCAAAACCTGTTAGTAAACTCCTGACGGCCTCGTACAACCCGCTCTCCGCGGATGAAATCCTTCCAATCACCGTATCCATCAACGCACGGTGTTCTTCTGAGATAGACGCTCGCCCGAGCAGATCCTTCAGCTCCTCCGACCGTGCACCGGACGGTGCCGGACTCGTCCGATGGCCTTTTTCGAAGGCCGGACACGGAGGGCCTTGGGGGGCCATACGACTGCCTTCCGGCCCTGCCGGATTCGGAGAAACCCTCCGTGACGACACCTCAGGGTCGCCCGCCTTGCAAGGCGGTACGACAGGGGGAGGCGTTCCGCTCTCCATCAGCTCCGGACGAAGATCCCCTGAAGATGAGCTCTACTGAAAAGGGCTGAGATCCGAACTACAAGGTAAAATTTTGGCTATCTTCCTCAGAAATAGAACAGGGATGTCTCTCATTTTAAAACTCCCCTCTTTACTTACGGCTCAGTGGAGCTGATCCCCTTGGGCGCGCAATGCGACCGAGGCGCCCCCCGGTGCCGGACCCTCTGACGAAGATTTCTTCCCCCGCTTTGAGACCATGGCCTCCGGGTCTTCAGAGGCGGTCCTCTTCTTCCCCTGGTTAGAGGAATTCTTGATTCCTCCTTTCCTGACAGCCTCCTTCGGGGAGGAAGTAGCTTCCTTGTTCCCCTCTTCGCCTTCTTCCAAAGGCACAACCTCTAGCATCCTGGTTAACACGAGATCCGGCGTAGTCTCAGGGAGGGGGGCCGGACACCTGATTAGCTTTGCTTTCGTTATCCACTCCTGTTTAAGGGACAACTCTTTTAAGGGCAATTCTATGATAAATATACGAATAGCGTGTTCGGGTACAGGGCTACTTACTTGAGTATCCGGGTGATTGCAGCTCAGATCTGTGTCCTCGGACGAGTCCGGACACATTGCTTGTGATCCGAAGAACAATTTGTACATCTCCACGGGCGTCGCACCCACAAAATGTTGGAGGGCTCGTGGTCCCTCTGGATTGAGCTCCCACAGGCGGAGGGGTCGACGTTTGCAGGGTCAGAGCCGGACATCATCGGAGGTCCGAAGCGCCTGAATCTGGAGCTTTGGGTGTTGGAACTCAAGGTGAGAGGCGGATTCGATTGAGATCGAAAGAAAGGAGTCGAGCCTTGGTCTCTTTATAAAGAGGTTGAATACCAAGAGCCCTCCCCGTGACCGTTTGGGACTCGCCTTCGATTGAGGAGACATACCAACAAGCACGGTTGGGTTAGCCACGCCCGTATTGATGAGAATCCCGGAATAAGGGAACATGATCTCTGCTTTGACAAGACGTGCCATGGAAACCGCCTCGCTAAACGCGCTGAGGTGGGACAGTAAAACGATTCGAATAAAGGCTTGGCCGTGGCGTGATGTCACGCTGCAGAATACGTCAGCAGATTAGATTTGTGCAAATATTATTCTCTCTACGGTGGTATGTGGAACTTGTTTTGCAGAGCCGCACACTATCCTTGTGTTCAAAATCTTCTATGAAGTATTCGGAGGAGGAACCCGCCTTGCAATGCCGAAGACAATTTGCGCACCGGACTCGTCGTCATTGAAGCCTGGTTCAGGGGTTACCGAGGGAGTCCCGGATTAGGGGGTGTCCGGATGGCCGGACTATAGCCTTTGGCCGGACTCCTGGACTATGAAGATACAAGATTGAAGACTTCGTCCCGTGTCCGGATGGGACTTTCCTTGGCGTGGAAGGCAAGCTTGGCAATACGGATATGTAGATCTCCTCCCATTGTAACCGACTCTGTGTAACCCTAGCCCTCTCCGGTGTCTATATAAACCGGAGGGTTTTAGTCCGTAGGACGAACAACAATCATACCATAGGCTAGCTTCTAGGGTTTAGCCTCTCTGATCTCGTGGTAGATCTACTCTTGTACTACCTGAGGGAGTCCCGGATTAGGGGGTGTCCGGATAGCCGGACTATGACCATTGGCCAGACTCCTGGACTATGAAGATACAAGATTGAAGACTTCGTCCCATGTCCGGATGGGACTTTCCTTGGCGTGGAAGGCAAGCTTGGCGATACGGATATGTAGATCTCCTACCATTGTAACCGACTCTGTGTAACCCTAACCCTCTTCGGTGCCTATATAAACCGGAGGGTTTTAGTCCGTAGGACGAACAACAATCATACCATAGGCTAGCTTCTAGGGTTTAGCCTCTCTGATCCGTGGTAGATCTACTCTTGTACTACCCATATCATCAATATTAATCAAGCAGGAGTAGGGTTTTACTTCCATCGAGAGGTCCCGAACCTGGGTAAAAACATCGTGTCCCTTGTCTCCTGTTACCATCCGCCTAGACGCACAATTCGGGACCCCCTACCCGAGATCCGCCGGTTTTGACACCGACATTGGTGCTTTCATTGAGAGTTCCTCTATGTCGTCATCTTTAGGCCCGATGGCTCCTCCGATCATCAACAACGATGCGGTCCAAGGTGAGACTTTTCTCCCCGGATAGACCTTCGTATTCGGCGGCTTTGCACTGCGGGCCAATTCGCTTGGCCATCTGGAGCAGATTGAAAGATACGCCCCTAGCCATCAGGTCAGATTTGGAAGTTTGAACTATACGGCTGATGTCCGCGGAGACTTGATCTTCGATGGGTTCGAGCCACAGCCAAGTGCGCCGCACTGTCACGAGGGGCATGATCTAGCTCTGCCGCCGGACGGTGCCCCGGAGGCCGCACAAGTGTCCGCTCCGACCCTTAGCTCGGAGCCGACTACGCCGATCGAGGATGGGTGGCTGGACACCGCCTCGGGGGCTGCTATCTCTATGGCGATTGAACCGAACACCAACCCTGTCCTTTGCGAAGCTCGTGACTCCAAGGTGCCAGACTCCTCTCCGGACTCCGAACCTTCCGCGCTCCTGCCAATCGAATCCGATTGGGCGCCGATCATGGAGTTCACCACCGCGGACATCTTTCAGCGCTCACCCTTTGGCGACATCCTGAATTTACTAAAGTCTCTCTCTTTATCAGGAGAGCCCTGGCCGGATTATGGTCAGCAAGGTTGGGATGCGGACGACGAAGAAATTCAAAGCCCACCCACCACCCACTTCGTAGCCACTGTCGAAAGTTTAAACGACGTGCTCGATTTCGACTCCAAAGACATCGACAGTATGGACGACGATGTAGGAGATAAGCATGAACCAGCACCTATAAGGCACCGGACAGCCACCTCATCTCACGATGTATACATGGTGGACACACCTAAAGGAAGCGACGAGGAGGAACAACGGGACGCCACGAGGGATCATTCCCCCGAAAAGCAGTCAAAACGGCGACGTAAGCGCCGCTCAAAATCCCGCCTCGACAAAGACAGCAGCCATACAGACCCAGCCATAGAGCAGGGCAAACCGGTGGACGACGAACATGCTATCGAGCAACCGTCCGAACAGGACAATATGGATAAACAATCCGTCCCCGGCGAAGATAACAGTCCGGACGATCTCACGCCGGACAAGTTGTTGGAGCAGAAGAACCTCCACAAAAGGCTCGTCGCCACTGCGTGTAGCCTAAAAAAGCAGAAGCGGAAGCTCAAAACAGCAGAAGATGCGCTCAAAATCAGATGGAGCAAAGTACTCAACACCGCAGACAAATACGGCGATAGTCGCCGAACAAAGAGCTACACGAAGCAAAAACTACTGCCCGAATTTGATGAGGAGGCCGTAGAGCCCCCGCAATCAAAGAACAAGGAGACCACCCGGTCGGATAGACGAACCCATGGCAAACATAGAGCGGCAAACAGCGCCGCACACAAGCCAGCACGCGATCCGCACACGGATTCGCATCAAAGAGATGGCCCAGTTAGATCTATCTACGGGCCAAGAAAGCAAGCTCTAGTAAGCAATGCAACACATCAAGTATCCGAATATTACGGTACACCTAAATATAGGGGTGCCGCACACCCCCTATGTTTCACCGGTGAGGTTCTGGATTATGAATTTCTAGCGGGATTCAAGCCCGTAAACATAGAGGCATACGACGGAACAACAGACCCTGGAGTCTGGATTGAGGATTACATCCTCCATATACACATGGCTAGAGGAGATGACCTCCACACCATAAAATACTTACCCCTCAAGCTCAAAGGGCCAGCCCGGCATTGGCTCAAAAGCCTCCCCGAAAACACCATTGGAAGTTGGGAAGAGCCCGAGGATGCTTTTCGGGAAAAAATTTCAAGGGACCTATGTCTGACCTCCGGATGTAGACGATTTAAGTCACATAACTCAACAACCCGGAGAGTCAGCCCGAAAATTCTGGAACAGATTCCTTACTAAAAAGAACCAAATAGTCGACTGTCCGGACGCCGAAGCCTTAGCAGCTTTCAAACACAACGTCCGAGATGAATGGCTCGCCAGACACCTCGGCCAAGAAAAGCCAAGAACAATGGCCGCATTAACAAGCCTCATGACCCGCTTTTGCGCGGGAGAGGATAGCTGGCTGGCAAGATGCAGTACCAGCAACCCAAGTACATCCGAAGTCAGGGATGGAAACGGGAAACCGCGACGCAGCAAGGACCAGCGCCGGACAAAGGGAAACAGCCCGAAGAGCACGGCAGTCAATGCCGGATTCAAAAGCTCTCGGCAGAATCATACAAAACTTCCCCTTAAGGATAACAGGGACGAGCTATCTAACTTAAACAAAATCCTGGACGAGATATTGCAAATCCACAGTACTCCCGGGAAGCCTGCAAACCATACCCATAGAGATTGTTGGGTCTTCAAGCAGTCCGGCAAACTCAACGCCGAACACAAGGGGCTCGACACACCAAGCGAGGACGATGACGAACCCCACAAGCAGAGCATCGGAAAACAAAAGAATTTCCCACAAGAAGTCAAAACAGTTAACTCACTTCACATGACGAAAGGGAAAAATAGAGCGGCGCCCATAGAGGTACGCGCCATACGACCTATCCCAGAGGAGTCCCGCCACTGGTTGTTAAATCCAATCACCTTTGACAATCAGGATTACTCTAGATGTATCCGGAATGCAGGATGGACTGCCGTGATACTAGATCCGATAATTGACGAACTCCAATTTACACAAGTCCTAATGGACAGCGGCAGCAATCTATACCTACTATACGAGGACACAATCCGCAAAATGGGGATAGACCCAACCAAAATTCAAGGGGTAATGCCAGGCCCATATGCCCATTGTACGGGCTCTCTACTGCTAGAAGTTGTGTTCGGCTCACCCAACAACTTCCGCCGCGAAAAGTTAACCTTCCACCTCGCCCCGTTCACAAGTAGCTACCAAGCACTACTGGGCCGCGAAGCTTTCACCCGCTTTAACGCAATACCGCATTATGCATCCCTTACACTTAAAATGCCCGGTCCGCGAGGCATCATCTCCTTAAAGGGAAATACCGAGTGTTCCTCGAACGCGGAAGATGGTGTGACTGCCTTGACAGCCACACACTAAGCCGGCTTCACCAATCAAAGCACCTAAATAGGTCGTTCAGACCCCGGACACGGCTAGACGAGTCCGGCGTAAACATACAAGGGCTTACTAGCCGCATACCCCCACACAAGGGGCTCCGTGCCTGTACAACAAGAGACAATAAAGCTCAATCTTATTCATTTTTTGAATCGTAATTTGTTTATTCAATATAACGTACATTTTCGCACGATCCTTTTCAACTAAGTTCCTCTCTTTTACAGATGAACACCGTGCTACACCCGTCCAGGATACGGCACAACGGAGACACACGCGCAGATGTGCAGTAGGGACCCGTGACAAGGATTCTTTTCAGATTAAGACCCTGCGTAAACCTTTTTTACTGTCTCTTGTTGATACACATCCCCCGGTTTCTTGCCATAACCGAGGAGGAGGCTGGCGTTTTGGCATGGGCCACGTCAGAATTTTGCGCGTACCTAGACACCAGGGGCTTATTACCAAGGGCATTGTTCGGCCCGTTTTCATAAAGACCGAATACCTTAGGGAGTGTTCGGCGTCTCGAGTTAGGCCTTATATGCATCAGCTCCGAATCATGTCTTTGGTCAAATGTTGGGTTTGCCCGGCTCTTGTGTTTTGCTGCCTTATGTTCCGCTCTATCGGCTAAGGCGGCACCAGGAGAACTACTGCGATTGTGCCCCGGTTCGGCCAGGCGAGCACCTCAGTAGAGAAAGCCGAAAACTGACTGTCATGATATATCGTGAGACTGGTCAACCACTCGATGACCCGCCGAAATCTATAGGATTCCTCCGCATTGACGAAGGGCCGTTTCCCGGTCAGGCACATACGCGCCCCGAATTCGGGTGAGCGCAGTGCTCCCAGGGGCTATATAGTAGCCCCACTGTCAAACTCCTATGGCTAAGTGAAAGTGATAAAGCATTATAGTCCGTTTGCCTAGTTTGCTGCGCTACCACCTCCTTTATAGGACCAAGACGTTGGATCAAGTGTGAAAATGCGCCTTTTGCAAACACCCCCGCATTATATGCGTGGGGGCTAAAGCCGAAGACTGCCATCTTTCACGTTACATATACATATACATTAGCGGCCGCACAGGAGGTATTTTAATTCTTGAAAGGCACAAGTATAAAAAGCTTTTATATTCCATCGCTACATTGTTTCACAATAATACATGTTATTCGAACATAATATCCTTCGAGCACTGCGTGTCTATTAAACGAGCGCCCTGCAGAACTTCCTGAAAATAGTGCTCAACAGGTACTCGGCTTCCTTCCGAATCTTGGGATGCAACATTGGTGGCCTTCATCTCCGCCCAGTATGTCTTGACACGAGCAAGAGCCATCCGCGCACCCTCTATGCATGCCGACCTCCTCATTGCATTGATATGCGGCACCGCACCAAGGAACTGCTGCACCAAGCCAAAATAACTCTTCGACTCAGGCCTTTTCGGCCACAAAAGACTCACGACATCCTTCATGGCAAGTCCGGATAACCTATTCAGCTCTGCCCATTCGGCCAAGCGATCGGTTAATGGAAGTGGGCACTCCGGATTATGGAACTACGAACAAAAAACCTTTTCCATTTCGTGATCTTTTTGATCTCGGAAGTGTTCGGCCGCGTCCGCGGCACTTGCCGCCAAGTCCAGATAAGCATCCTTCGCACTCCACAGCCGGTCCAACTGAGCATATTTAGGATCCACGAATTTCCTCCACAGTAAAAAGGGCTTTCCAGCCGCGATATCTCCGGCCTGACGCAGCTCCTCCTTCATAGCTCTCATCGCAGAGCGAGCATCCTTGGCCTCGGTAGTGGCCTTCTTCAGGTCGTCTTGCACCGCTCGATCTTCTTTTTCAAGAAGCTTGCAGCGGTCGGCAGCATTTTTCAACTTCACGGCCATCATGGCCATTTCCTTCTTGCTTCGGCAGTGAGCAGCCTGTTCGGCTTTTAGCTCTTCGGCCGCCTTTAAGGCAGCTGCATCACTCTTTCTGGCCTGCTCCTTGGCTTGGGCGAGCTCCGCCTGAAGGTTCTCCATGGCAGCGGCACCATCTGCATCAAGCATACATGTTGTAAGGCACGAGCATCAAGCTCCCTTACCAGGTGTCTGCGGAGAAATTGCATACCTTGTGACTCGTCAAGTCGCCTATTGACAAGCGCGATGTAGGCATCCGCCACGTCAAGTTGCCGCTTTAGTTCGGCACATTCATCAGTCCGGCTAGCCACCGGACCCTTCGCCACCTACATAGGAAGGGTGACACATTATACCTGGGATTATGATCCTCGGCGCGCTGTCATTTTTGACAACACACCGAGCCTCAGGGGCTACTATCTACACAGGGCGCATTTTATATGCGGAACTGTCAGAAGGTACATCATTTTGCGTACCTCAAAACCTGTCAGTAAACTTCTGACGGCCTCGTGCAATCCGCTCTCAGCGGATGAAATCCTTTCAATCACCGTACCCATTAACACACGGTGATCTTCTGAGATAGACGCTCGCCCGAGCAGATCCTTCAGCTCCTCCGACCGTACACCAGGTGGTGCCGGACTCGTTCGATGGCCTTTTTCGAAGGCCGGACGCGGATGGCTTTGAGGGGACATACGACTGCCTTCCGGCCCCGCCGGACTCGGAGAAACCCTCCGCGACGGCACCTCAGGGTCACCCGCCTTGCAAAATGGTACGGCAGGGGGAGGTGTTTCGCTCTCTATCATCTCCGGACGAAGATCCCCCGAAGATGAGCTCTGCTGAGAAGGGCTGAGATCTGAACTACAAGGTAAAATTTTGGTTATCTTCATTAGAAATAGGGCAGGGATACCCTTTATTTTAAAACTCCCCTTTTTACTTACGACTCGGTGGAGGGCTGATCCCCTTGGGGGCATAATGCGGCCGAGGCATCTCTCGGCGCCGGACCCTCTGACGAAGATTTCTTCCCCCGCTTTGAGACCATGGTCTCCGGGTCTTCAGAGGTGGTCGTCTTCTTCCCTTGGATGGAGGGATTCTCGATCCCTCCTTTCCTGACAGCCTCCTTCACGGAGGCGGTAGCTTCCTTGTCCCCCCTTCACCTTCTTCTGAAGGCGCAACCTCTAGCATCCTGGTTAACACGGGATCCAGCGTGGTCTCAGGGAGGGGGGCCGGACACCTGATTAACTTTGCTTTCGCTATCCACTCTTGTTCAAGGAACAACTCTTTTAAAGGGCAAGATTCGTGATAAATATGGGATAGCATGTCCGGGTACAGGGCTACTTACTTGAGTATCCGGGTGATTGCAGCTCAGACTTGCGTCCTCGATCAAGTCCAGACACATCGCTTGTGATCCGAAGAGAAGCTTGTACATCTCCACGGGCATCGCGCCCATAAAATGTTGGAGAGCTCGTGGTCCCTCCAGGTTAAATTCCCACAGGCGGAGGGGGCGATGTTTGTAGGGCAGGATGCGACGAATCAGCATGACCTGCGCTACTACGACCGGAGTGATCTCTCTCTCTCTAGGAGGTCTTGAATGCAGCCCTGCAACAAGGGCACGTCCTTGGACGACCCCCAGTCAAGTCCTTTATTGACCCATGACGCCAGCCGCGGTGGAGGACCCGAGCGAAAGGCAGGTGATGCCACCCATTTGGTGCCCCTGGGAGCTGTGATATAAAACCACTCTTGTTGCCATAGGCTGAGCTCCTCTTGAAAAGAGCCCTCGGGCCACGGAGCATCAGAATTCTTGCTTATAACAGCCCCTCCGCACTCTGCCTGCTGCCCCTTGATCATCTTCGGCTCCACTTTGAAGGTCTTGAGCCACAATCCGAAGTGAGGGGTAATGCGAAGGAAGGCTTCGCATACGACAATGAACGATGAGATGTGGAGGATGGACTCCGGATCCAAGTCATCAAATTCCAACCCATAATAAAACATGAGCCCCCTCATGAAGGGGTTCGTCGGGAAGCCTAGCCCCCGAAGGAAGTGAGACGCGAACACCGCACTTTCACTAGGCTTGGGAGTGGGAATAACCTACCCTTGGGCAGGCAGCCTATGCAAAATTTCATCGGTTAGATACCTGGCATCTCTTAGCCTTAGCACGTCTTCTTCTGTGACGGAGGAAGGCATCCACCAGCCTTGCAGGTCGGAACCGGACATCATCGAAGGTCTGAAGCGCCTAAATCTGGAGCTTTGGGTGTTGGAACTCGAGGCGAGGGGCGGATTTGATTGAGATTGAAAGAAACGAGCAGAGCCTTGGTCTCTTTATAAAGAGGTTGAATACCAAGAGCCTTCCCCGTGACCGTTTGCGACTCGCCTTTGATAGAGGAGACATGCCAACGGGCACAACTGGGTTACCCGCACCTATATTAATGAGAATCCCGGAATAAGGGGACACGATCTCTGCCTTGACAAGACGTGCCAGGGAAACTGCCTCGCTAAACGCGCTGAGGTGGGACAATAAAAATGATTCGAATAAAGGCTTGGACGTGGTGTGATGTCATGGCACGGAATACGTCAGCAGACTGAGTTTGTGTAAATATTATTCTCTCTACGGTGGTATGTGGAACTTATTTTGCAGAGCCGGACACTATCCTTGTGTTCAAAATCTTCTATGAAGTATTCGGAGGAGGAACCCGCCTTGCAATGCCGAAGACAATATGCGCGCCGGACTCGTCGTCATTGAAGCCTGGTTCAGGGACTACTGAGGGAGTCCCGGATTAGGGGGTGTCCGGATAGCCGGACTATGACCATTGGCCAGACTCTTGGACTATGAAGATACAAGATTGAAGACTTCGCCCCGTGTCCGGATGGGACTTTCCTTGGCGTGGAAGGCAAGCTTGGCGATACGGATATGTAGATCTCCTACCATGGTAACCGACTCTGTGTAACCCTAACCCTCTTCGGTGCCTATATAACCGGAGGGTTTTAGTCCATAGGATGAACAACAATCCTACCATAGGCTAGCTTCTAGGGTTTAGCCTCTCTGATCTCGTGGTAGATCTACTCTTGTACTACCCATATCATCAATATTAATCAAGCAGGAGTAGGGTTTTACCTCCATCGAGAGGGCCCGAACCTGGGTAAAAACATCGTGTCCCTTGTCTCCTGTTACCATCCGCCTAGACGCACAGTTCGGGACCCCCTACCCCAGATCCGCCGGTTTTGACACCGACACTACCCATATCATCAATATTAATCAAGCAGGAGTAGGGTTTTACCTCCATCGAGGGGGCCCAAACCTGGGTAAAAACTTGTGTCCCTTGTCTCCTGTTACCATCCGCCTAGACGCACAGTTCGGGACCCCCTACCCGAGATCCGCCGGTTTTGACACCGACAATCATTTATGTGGAGCTTGTGAAGCTGGGAAGATGAAAAAGGCCAAGCATCCAGCGAAGACTATCATGACTACCACTCGACCATTTGAATTGCTTCACATGGATCTTTTCGGTCCTAATCATTATTCTGCTATGACAAATGATGCATCTCTATATGGCTTTGTTATTGTTGATGATTATTCTCGTTACACATGGGTACACATTGTTACTTACAAACATGAAGTGTAGGAAGTCTTCAAACGATTTTCCTCGAGGGCTTCAACCAACTTTGGTGTGAAGATCAAGCACATCAGGAGTGACAATGGAACTAAGTTCAAGAATTCCGGTCTTGATGACTATCTTGATGAACTTGGCATTACTCTTGAGTTATATGCTCCTTATACTCCTCAATAGAATGGCGTCGTGGAGCGCAAAAACAGAACCCTCGCTGAAATGGCACGCACTATGCTTGATGAATACAAGACACCTCGTCGGTTCTGGATTGATGCAATGGATACAGCTTGCCACATTGTCAACGAGTATATCTTCACAAATTCTTCAAGAAGACTGCCTATGAACTCATCACTGACAAGAAACCCAATGTAAGTTACTTCAAAGTCTTCGGTGCTAAATGCTGGATTAGAGATCCTCATCACAATTCTAAGTTTGCACCGAAAGCACATGAGGGTTTAATGCTTGGTTACGGAAAGGACTCGCACACCTACAGGGTCTTCAACAACGTTCTTCACAAGGTTGTTGAATCTGTAGATGTGCGGTTCGATGAAACTAATGGCTCGCAAAGAGAGCACCTACCTTCTGTGATAGATGAACCAGCACCCGAGGATTCCATCAAGTTCAAAGCCACTGAGGATGTCATTCCTACTGAAGAATCTGCTGAAGAATTCATTCCACAACATGATGAATGTCAAGCTGGCGCACCTGAAGAAAATGGTGCTAAGGAAAATGATCCTGAAGAAAATGCGGATCAAATTCCTCGAAGACACCCCGCTCATCCTCATATTGCAAATTAAGTGCAAATCGAGAAGATCATCGATGACATTGAAGCACCAGGTCCTCTCACACGCTCAAAAGCTTCACATTTATCTAACTTTTGTGGGCACTTCGCTTTTGTCTCTATCATAGAGCCCACTAAGGTAGATGAAGCATTTTTGAGCCTGAGTGGATTCAAGGTATGCAAGA
The DNA here is from genome assembly GCA_963921465.1 of Triticum timopheevii. NCBI lineage: Eukaryota > Viridiplantae > Streptophyta > Magnoliopsida > Poales > Poaceae > Triticum > Triticum timopheevii. Next base: position 433,544,974 of record OY997262.1, read on the forward strand.
AGAATTACATTAGTTCGAACTCAACAACGTCTGGGAACTAGTCAAGCGTCCAGATCCTTGCAAGCACAACATTATTGGCACAAAGTGGATCTACCGCAACAAGCAAGATGAAAATGGCCTTGTGGTGAGGAATAAGGCACGGCTTGTAGCTCAAGGCTACACATAGGTTGAAGGAATCGACTTCGATGAAACTTTTGTACCTGTTGCTAGACTTGAGGCTATTCGCATATTACTTGCTTACGCTAACCATCATGATATTATCTTACAACAAATGGATGTGAAAAGTGCATTCCTCAATGGTAAGATTGAGGAATAAGTATATGTTGCTCAACCCCCAGGTTTTGAAGATCCAAAGAATCCTAATAAAGTCTTCAAGCTCAACAAGGCCCTATATGGCCTCAAGCAAGCCCCTCGGGCGTGGTATGATACCTTGAAGGAATTCTTCGTGAAGAATGGCTTCAAACCCGGTTCACTCGACCCTACTCTTTTCACTAAGTCTTATGATGGTGAATTGTTTGTGTGCCAAATATATGTTGATGATATCATTTTCGGCTGTACTGACGAACGATATAGTGATGAATTTGCCTATATGATGAGTGAAGAATATCAAATGTCTATGATGGGAGAGTTGAAATTCTTCTTAGGTCTTCAAATTCGTCAACAGCACAATGGAATATTCATATCTCAGGAGAAATACCTCACGGACGTATTGAGGAAATTCGGCATGCAAGATTACAAAGGGGTCAAAATTCCAATGCCCACAAATGGCCATCTATGCACTGATGAAAATGGTAAAGACTTTGATCAAAAGGTATACCGCTCCATGATTGGCTCTTTATTGTACCTATGTGCATCTAGGCCGGATATTATGCTTAGTGTTTGCATGTGTGCCCGATTTCAAGCTACACCGAAGGAATCACACCATAAGGCTGTGAAGCATATTCTTCAATACTTAGCTCACACACCAACACTTGGAATATGGTATCCCAAGGGCTCCACTTTTGATCTCATTGGATATTCAGACTCTGACTATGCTGGCGATCGCGTGGACCACAAGTCAACATCCGGTACATGTCATTTCCTCGGACGATCTTTGGTCTGTTGGTCCTCGAAGAAACAGAAGTGCGTATCCCTCTCCACTACAGAAGCTGAGTACATTGCTGCTAGATCATGCTGTGCTCAACTACTATGCATGAAGCAAACACTCAAGGACTATGGCATCAACATGAAGAATGTGCCTCTCTACTGTGACAATGAGAGTGCCATCAAGATTGCTCATAACCCAGTTCAACACTCGAAGACCAAGCACATCCAAATTCGTCATCATTTTCTTTGTGATCATGTGTTAAAGGGAGACATCTCCATTGACCACCTCAGCACTGAAGATCAATTGGCCGATATCTTCACAAAGCCCTTGGATGAGAAGAGATTTAGCAAGTTGCGGTGTGACTTAAATATCCTAGAATATTCGAATGTTCTCTGAAATGGACACACATCCTAACACTTACGCTGACTTGATGACTTAGATGCACAACACATGAAGTAACATTTTTCTTCAGTCAATGAAGACTAACCCTCTAAGTGTGAAGAAATTAATGAAGAAATTGATTCTGAGAGCCCTACGACAATTGTACGCGGTGTCTTAAATCAGCTTTCTTATATGGTGGGCTACACCACCAACCAAAGTTGAAAATCTTCAATTTGAGTTTTTCTTCATTTTTGAAATTCCTCAGTTTTTCAAATTCTTCAACTTTGCATTGTCTTCACTCTTCCCAGTGTTGTTCTTCATTCGAATATATTGGTATGAGTTTTTTCGGCTTTGCCGCTCAAACGCTCGACATCCCACAATATATTTATCTATTCACCCACGATCTTACACGATCGCCACCTCACGGTACATGGGTGACACATGTCATGCGAATGAGAAGGGTCAGGGGCACGTTCGTCCTAAATCTTCGGGCGAACAGTTTTTCACTGCAACTACAAATACCCCCTCACCCATTCCTCACTTCCTTTACTCCGCTCGACCCCTCTCTCCCGCTCGAGCTTCTCAAACCCTAGCACCGCCGCTACTCCATCGTCGCCGGTGAGGAAGAGATTCACTACCTCGACCTCGTCGCCGTCGTACTCGCACCGACCGCGGAAATCTTCCCTCCGCCGCCGCTGTAGCCATCTTCCTCTGCCAAGTTAGGGCGTGGAAGACCTGAACTGATGAACTTCACATCTGTTCTTCTCAGTTCGTCGTGTTCTTCACTTCGGGTAATTAAAAGTTAATTTTAACTGCTCGCTTTGATCTCAAGTTTTTCTGAAAATCTTCAAAGGTGTTTATTCTTCAAATTCTTCACACACATAAACACCTCACTTGTCATCTGTTCTTGATTCGTTTCTCTAAGCTATGATTTTCTTCAAGATTCCTCAATTGTGTGAATTTTCAATCTATGCAACTCTGGAACCTAAGACAAAGAACTCTTAGTGAAATTCCTCAAGACTCATCTGGTCAAATTCCTCAAACTTGTTCTTTTTGAAAAACCCTCTAAGAACGCATATGACCTCTCCAAATTCCTCGCAACTACACTCTGTTCACAGGTACAAATGTCAGCTGCTGAATCACTAGGTTCTCATCAACTTAACTCATTTGCAGCGTTCCTCGAAGAAAAGTTGCATACTTTTTCAAAGAATTCGATTGTTCAATTTCCTCATCTGAAGAAAATGGCAGATGGTAAGAAGCCACAGAAGGGAGGAAAGAAGCCTGAGGTCATGAATGCTTTTGAGATCCCTGAGGACATTTACGCAGGCTATTGCACACCTGATGAGACCAAGTTTGGTAAGGAAAACAAGAATCAGCGCAAAGTGCGCATCCAGAGGATTGAAAGGAGATGGGCACGAGAATGGAGGGAGTACAGGTATGTAACTCCCAAGTACATGAAGAAATTCGCACTCAACCCTCCATGCCCAAGACCTCCATTGGCACCAGGCTAGTTGGCGGATCCCACTAGCCTCAAGCGCGGTGAGGATTATCCTGACAAATGGGCTAAACGCCAAGCCAAACTGGCCAGGCAAGCAAAGGAAGCAGTGAGGAAATTCAACACTGACTCTGCTGCTGCTGCTGCCTTAGCTAAGGCCTCTGCCAGTCAGCCCAAGAAGGCTATGCCCAAGAAGCCTGCACACAAGTCTAGTGCTTCACCTTCAATGCCCTCACGGCCAAGCTCCTCTGCTCTGCCATCAAGGCCAGATTCCTCAAGGCCCTCACAACAAACTCCTCAGCCTGCCCCGTCAAAGTCCTCAGCTCCTCCGACAAAGTCTTCAGCTGCTCCCACAAAATCCTCGGCACTTGTGCATCTCGCCACGTGCCAAAGGACTCAAGGCTTCTCTATTTCCTCAGGAGCATCTGCAAGCTCCTCTGCTGCTCGAAATTCCTCAGCTGGTCCCTCTCTGCTGAAGAAAAAGGCCACTGCTGGACGAGGCACTCGCCCAAGTCCTCACAAGAAGCAGGTAGCCTTCCATGTACCTTCTGATGATGATGAGGCTGATGATGAAGAACTTGTCGAAATTATCAGAAACAGGCAAGCCAGGGCCACTAGAGCCAAAGGCAGCAATGTACCACTAACGTTGGATCCCAAGCTGATCCTTGATTACATTGACTTATGGCACAAGGACCCAAACACGCCTTTGCCGGAGATGAACCTCACTCCTGGTCAAAGCCATGTCCTCACTGCCTTCATTGAAGAAGAGAAATGGAAATTTGAACAAGGCAGAAGTCTAAAGAAAGCACAGTACAAGAAACAACGCTACCTGAAGGACAATGTCCTCACTCTCACTCCTGGTCAGCTCCTTGCCTTGCAAGTGGAAATCAAACAACTGAGCGATGAATTTGATCGCTATTATGCTGACTGGAAGGGCGCCAAGGTGCGTTTCGTCAATTTGACAAAGAAATTCACTTCAAGTGCTGCTCCACCTATGCACGTTGAAGTTACTCAGGCTGAGGCATTTGCTCAGCCTACTGAAGAAAATGCCAGCACCGCTGATGACAATCAGGCTGCTGAAGAAAATGAGAGCGCCAGGGCTGATGACTCCATTCCAGCCGCTGAAGATATTGCCAGGGCATCCACTAGTGGTGCGCCTGAAGAAAGTGAACAAGTCAGGGCAACTGCATCAGTTGCGCCTGAGGAAAATAGACCAATGTCCTCTACACCTCCTGCGCCTACACCAACTCCAATCCTTCCATCTGCATCAGATGCGAAGAAGACCAAGGCTGCAGAACGTGCAGCTGTGAAGAAGAGGAAGGCATCAACTTCTTCAAATTCTTCAGCTCTGAAGAAGATGAAGACTCTGATCAGTTCAATTGACAATCCAATTGATGCTGTTCCAGTTTCATCAATGCCATCAAAGGACCTTGTTCCTTTTGGTGAAGACTATGTGATTCCTGATGAATCTGATGAAGAAACTCCTTCTGCTGCTTCTTCAGAGCAGTTGGACGAAGAAATTGAAGTGGATGAGATCCCTTCAACCCCAATCATTTCCTCACCTTTGCCTCAGTTTACTGCTGAAGAGGCAGGTGTTGAAGAAATTGAAGAGGAGGATGTGGACATTGGCTGTACCACTCCGGTCCTCAATGATGAATTTTGGGATAGTCAGCATCCCAACTCCCCAATGTTCAATCCCCTCCAAGCTATTCCTCAGTCCCCTGCTACCACTGAAGTACAAATGGGATCTGAAGAACCTCATGCAACCCCAAGTGTTCATGAAGAAATTCCAGCCACTAGTGCTGAAGAAATTGTCAATGAAGAATTGGCAACCCAGGCTGAAGCTACTGAAGAGCCTGAAATTCCTCAGCCTGAGGAACCTGAGATTGTGATTCCTGAGGTGGTGCTGCAATTGACTGACACTCCTCAGCCCAAGCCAAAGGATACCTTCTCTAAGAAGCAAAAATTTAGGGCTGATGATTTCTTCGGCGAGCACGTGTTCTTCACTGACTTCAACCCCTATGACAATGCTCGTCTTAGAAGGAAGCATTTCTGGACTGCCAGCAGGCCAACTTCTATTCCTCAGTGCTCTTCAACAAGGACTAAGTCTTCGATCATGAGCATATTCCTCATGTGGACACGGAATCCATGCTGTGCTTCTCTCAAGTCCTCAGCATGATTCATGACGCTGGCTTGCTAAATTTCTGCTCTGACATTGTTGATTGGAACGAAGAGCTTATTCTTCAGTTCTACGCAACTTTGCATATCACAGGCGATGCTGCTGACGTCAACTCATGGGTGTTGGACTGGATGACTGAAAACACGCATTACAAGGCACCAGCCACTGAATTGCTTTGTGCTCTGCCAATCAGTCCTCCACTTGACGGTGCTCGTTGTTTGTATGATGAGCCTGAACTCACTGATCACTACATGCAAGTGCTCATGAAGCCGCTGAAGCCAGGACAAGCTCCAAGAACCAAATTCCTCGTGAAGGAATTGCTCTATGTGCCGAGGACAATCTATCGCATTCTGACGAGGACCATGAGTCCCATCAAAGGCCATGACTCTTCCGATGAAGAAATTGTCGGAATGATGAAGAACATGCTTTTCAACATCATGCATGGCATCCCCATCAACTATCATCATTTCTTCATGAGGACTCTGGCAAATATTGCACTTTCTCCATTTGAGCTGAAGCCTTACGCGCCGTGGATCATGAGATTCCTCAGAACAAGGTCTTCACTCAACTACAAGGCTGATTTTCAGAATCACCTCAGCTACTTGCCCCCTATCGAAGTCCTCAAGCGGCCAATTTCCTCATCTCATGAGAAGGGAAAGTCCCCAGCCGTGATCGATGAAGGCATTCATCCATTGGATAGTCAGTTCCACAAAGCTACATCTTACTGCACCAATGATGACTCTGCCACTCATGATACTGCTGCCAATGCTACCAAGACAAGTCCTCAAGCTACTGCTCCTCGTGTGCTGACTGATCGTGAACTGCTGATAAGTCTTCACCAGAAGGTGGATCGCAACCACAAATGGGTTAAGCGTCAGTTTGGTTCTATCCTTCACAACATGACTTCCACACATAATGCAGTGAAGAAAAACCACTACTACCTCCATAAAGTGTTTGATCGCACCTGGGCTATTCTGTCACATCTATATGGTGAAGAAGATCTGAAGCAAATGGGCTTCAAGGACGATTTTGACTGGTCTGCTCCTCCTCCGAAGAAATTCAAGAGGGTCAAGGTTCCTCCCTTGGTGGCCAGCTCATCACTACAAAAAAAAAACACTTCCGTGATGATACGTGTTTGTCACAGTAGGTCGTGTTTTTTGTCATGCATGTACATCCATGACAAATTTATGACAGAATCAAGATAGTCATACCTGTGCTGTCGTAGAAGTGTTCCATGACATTACCAAAATTATCATCACGGAAGTGTCCACTTCCGTGACGATAAATCACACGTCACAGAACTGCTTTCGTCAAGGGTGACCGACACATGGCATCCACCGTAACGGAACGCCGTTAAGCTATCGGGTCGGCTTTTGGATCCGATAACCCATTAACAGCCCCGACCAATGGGGATTTTCCACGTGTAAAATCATCATTGGCTGGAGGAAACACGTGTCGGCTCACCATTGGGACAAATGTCATCCGCTCATTGGACCGAAGGCGCCTATGATACGGCGACACGTGGCACGGCCCAACAAAGGCCCATTCCTGTGAAAAGGCCGGCCCGTTTGACTTGGTCAAAAGGTGCTGGGCCGGCCCATGGAAAGCCTGTTAACGGCCTATTCGCATATAGCCCATTTATAGCCCGCTAACCCAGGGCCCATTACGACCTATCCGAATTAGGCCCAGTAGCATCATCTGGGCCGTCCAATATGATTCAGCCCGTTTTAACTTCCGGCCCGTGTGTGGCCCATGACTTCTTTTGGCCCATATGAGGACCTTTGTAACTCTTGGCCCATTAACGACCCGTGGTGAAATTGGCCCGTAATGAACAGTGTATCACTTTATACCCATTAACGGCCCGTTATTCCATTGGGCCGTTTCCAGCCCAAGTTATCTTTCGGCCTTCTCAGGGCCCATTGATTCTTGGGCTCATTTGCAGCATTCGGTTACATACGGCCCGTTACTGTCATTTTCTGCTTGTGGGCCAAATTCAGCCCGCCGTTACAATCGGCCCGTTTGCGGACCGTTAATACGTTGGGCCGTTTTCATGTCAAAAAAAACCCGTTGGGCTGTTTTCATAGAGTTATCAAATACGGCCTATTAACGGCCCATTATGGTCCACAAATAGTACGACCCATGATTGGCGAAATGATGATACGCCCCGTAGAAGGCCCATGGATCCTACGACCCGTATGAGGCCCATGGATAGTACGACCCGTAGAAGGCCCATGGACCCTACGGCCCGTAGAAGGCCCATTGATCCCTAAGGCCCATATAGAAGGCCGATGGATCCTACGGCCCATATAGAAGGCCAATGCTCCTATGGTCGAACGAAGGCTCATGGATCATACGGCCTGCAGGAGGCCCATGGTTACAGCAGTCCATGTGTTGCCATGATTATTTTGGCCTAGTTACCAAAAATAGGCTATTGTGGCCCCTAGAAAAACATAGAAAAAGAACTGCAGTAACTACAAGCAAACAACTAAACAAGACAATAAGGAAATAAATAAGCAAGCAATTAAGGCTAGCCTATTACCGCTATTACACATATTACATCCACTGGGCATCAAAGTTCGCCACCAGTGCAAATATAGGGAACAAAGCAGCATATTACATACACTTGGCCATCAAAATTGGCCACCAGTGCAAATAAACGTGGCAGCAAAACAAGAGCATGACCGAAACAACTTCAGAAGAGCTCAAGAAACGTTATCCCGGGTATCCACCATGCTGGCAATAAGCTTAGCAAGCTGATTAGCTTTGTCCTGTTTGGCGATAAAATCCTCCAATGCTTGCTGTTGCACTAGAAAGTAGGGACAATTGCATTTTTACCCCTAGTTGATTCCTACCCACGGGTTTTGCCCTTACTTTTCGAGCTTGCTCAGTTTTGCCCTTACTTTTTCCATCGAGGTCCCTCGAATGCCCTTTGACCGTTTGACCAAAACTTTGAAAATTCATAACTAATTCATACAAACCCAGAAAAATGAAAATAAGATATCAAAATGTGCAGATAAACATTACCTTTATGGGCATATTACTTGCATTCAGGACAAAAGCATCATTTAAACTACCCAAGGTAATTAATGTTATTAACATTATTAAAAATAAATAGGTATAAATAATATTTTTTTCATGAATAAAAATTACATGCAAATGTAGGTGATGTTTTCTGAACATCCTGATAACTTATTTGCGTTTTTCTGAGTTTGTATCAACTTGTTATGAATGTTCTAACAACTTTGACCATTATTTGGAAACTTCATAACAAGTTGATACGAACTCAGGAAAATGCAAATAAGGTATCAGGATGTTCAGAAAACATCACCGACATTTGCATATATTTTTTATTCACGAAAAAATATTGTTTATACCTATTTATTTTTAATAATGTTAATAACATTAATTACCTCGGGTAGTTCAAACAATTCTTTTGTCCTGAATGCAAATGATACACCCATAAAGGTAATGTTTATCTGAACATTTTGATATCTTATTTGCATTTTTGTGAGTTCATATGAATTAGTTATGAATTTTCAAAGTTTTGGTCAAACGGTCAAAGGGCATTCGAGGGATCTCGATGGAAAAAGTAAGGGCAAAACCGAGCAAGCTCAAAAAGTAAGGGCAAAACCCGTGGGTAGGAACCAACTAGGGGTAAAAATGCAATTGTCCCTAGAAAGTATGCATCTGAATGCTCCACACAGTCCTTCCGCTTCTTGTCGCAGCACAGCTGATCGATGTCTTTCAGCTTGTAGTTGAGACTCAAGAAACCAAACTGATTCAGACAGTGAGTTTGAATAGCTTGTGCAAGCGGTAGTGGCCAGTAACTCGAACACTAAACCAAGATAGGACTTTGGGGTTATCTTGCTGTCTTCAAGATAGTCTTCCTTAACTGTTTTATCAGCTTTGTTGGAGACCAACAAGGATGTGTCACTATCCTGAACCTTATCTGCATTACTTCCTTTACCATTGCTTAATAAGGCACTCTTCCCCAATATTCTGCAGCATTCTAAAAGAAGAAACAAGCAGAGTCATAACAAGTTTAGCATGTACTAGTATATGAAACTCATTTCGGTGAACCAGTTCATTAGTAAGGTGGACAGGATTAAACTACCAAGTCTTCTATTGCCAAGTACTAGTACATAATAAAAGCATCAAACAAACATATATCTATGTCCTATGGTCACTGCATTGTCTTGCCAAATCAAAATAGAGACACGGTTCAAATCATATCAGTTCAAGACAAAGCAGCAGTGAAAGAATACAAAGCGTGGGAAACTACACGGCACAACAAGATTTCAGATGGGTACCACGGGTCTACATGTACAACAACACTATCTGCTCTGTTGTGATGCTAGTAGTGTGCATGATATGAAAGTCAACTGTATGCACAATTGAAATTGAAATCAAAAGAGCTATTGATAAGAGCAAACCTGTTAAAGAAACATGCGTGAACATACCTGCCGTGCCATTGGAGTTTCAATTGGATCCTTCAATTTAAAAATAAGTTTGTATGAGTAAATACATTGATACAAGAGCAAAGCAATCATAGTTAAAAAAGGCGCGCCTAAGCGAGCGCTTAAGCGCGCCTAGGCTCTAGGCGTTGGCAAAATGCATTGCGCATAACTACACTTAATCTGTGCATAATTGCGCATAAGCATGCGCCTTGGTCAGTAAAGTGCAAGGCGGTGGCAAAACGCACAATTAACGCCTAGCGCTTTTTTGAACTATGATAGCAATGGAATCTTAAATTAGAACAGTTGTTCTTCAGGTTTAGGCACTTGTTCTACATGAACAGAGTACAGTAAGACGTAACAATATAATACTTAAAAATAGAAAATGAGCTCATAGACCTTACCACATTCTTGGTTCGGGACCAGTACAGAACAAGGCGTTCCCAGTCATCGTCCAGTAAATGTGTCTCAGGAGAACGTAAGGGAATTTGATGAGTTTCTTTGCCGGTGAAGTATGTTTTCTTCAGGTAATTCCGATACTGCCACCAAGCATTCTTGAAGATAGCAGAGGTATTAGCACAGGTTACCTCATCCTGAGTTTCCAAATCGGTCCTTCTCTATAGAGAAAAATGGGAAAATTTGTTGTATTATAACCATCATGGAGGTAGGATGTATGGGACGAAGCAAAGTAATTGCCATGAATAACATTACTTACACATAACTCCTGGACAAACACCTGCAACTGGCATTTTCCTTCATCTTCAGTATAATATTTCCAAGATGGGAAGATACGCACATACGATTTAACAACATCAAATGTGATAGATGCTAAACTACGACTGGCTGGTTGTGCTTCCTCCACGGGAATATGCGTACTAACTGGTGGAGCTGGGGTTCGCCGTGATAGTACTGGCCCTTTGGGCACTAGAGCTGCCTTACTAACTGCTCTTGTTTGGGAGCTCTGTGGTGGAGATGGTGCTATGTCAACAGGAACTGGGTTACTATCGGCTGGGGTTGGGGTTAGATTGGGTGAAGCTGGTTCTTTGTCCATCGCAGTAGGGGTACAATCTGCGAGAGTTTGGGTTATGTGTGGTAGGGCTGGTTCTTGTGCATGTACAACCGGGGTGCTATCTCCACCAATAGGTAGCACTGTTTTATTTGAAGACCGTGTTTTTATTCCGCTAGATACTGGCATCACCTACTCCAATTCAAATGGCTGATAAACAGGAAACATAGTTGAATGTACAAACATTGTATGAGAGATAGATGCAATAGATAGTGTGGAAAAAAGAGGGCATGGAATAGTTGACATGTATATTGTTTAACTAAAACGGATAGCATGACATAATTTCACATATATGATGTCTATCTAAACTGGATAGCATAGCATAACATAATTCAAAGATATGATGAATAACAAAACAGGACCACATGACATAATTCACCTACATGTTATCTAAGTAATCAGGATCGCATCATTTAATTCACATATGTGATTTATATGCTAAATAGAGGGCATTCGATATGATGTCTGAACTAAGAACATGGTGTTGAATATTGTGTATATGATGTCTAAACTATGCAATGCAAGACACCGTATGCATGATATTAGCAGTATAACCGTGCCAAGTTAGAGCATACACCTCAGTAGGGGAATAGGACTGGTCATTTGTATCTGAATCCATCTCTGAGGAGCTATCGGGACCCAACAAGAGATCTGCTTCGACAGGTAGCTCTGTCTGCTCTGAAGACCTTGTTTTCACTCCAGATTTTTCCATCTCCCACCCAAATGGCTGATTCACAGGAAGAGTAGTTTAATGTACAAACATTATCGACAAATGGAAATGTAATGAAGAAAAGGATGGGCAAGATATCATTCAAATATATGATGCCTGGTTAAACAGGATGGCATTGCACATTTCACATATATTATGGCTGGCTAAAAGACATGAGACTGCATAATTCCCATATATGATATAGAAACTAAACAGGTGGCATTACAGAACATGTCTAAACTAAGAAGATGACATATATGATGTCAAAAGTAGGCACTGCAAGGCAACATATGCATGATATGACTAACATCATCATGCCAAGGTAGAGCAAACACCTTGGGGGGTAAATATGAGTGGTCAGCGGCATCTGAATCCGCCTCAGAACAGATATCTTCCTCTGGATTACAATCTGGAGAGGGGTGGGGAGGGTTTGCCATTGAACCCACCATGGAGCGATGTCTGCATGACATTGTATTGCCGCGCAAAACTCTTCTCTTTTTCTCTACATGTTCAACATGACTGTGTACAATATCTGACATGCATACGAAAAAATATGGTGAGATTATGTAAGGAGAGCATGCAGAAATTTAGAGTGATGGTAACAACCAGTGGATGGATCCAAAAATAATGATAGCAGGCTGATGATTGCTTTAAATTAATAAAAAGACAGATGATGATTGCTTTACTATTTGTTTCCCACCCAAGATGAACAACATAGGCATACCCTAGGTGAAGAAGATATTAGACAGACATACTATTCATTGCTACCTCGATATGTGCCCCACAACTAATTTAGAACTCAAGTTTGAACATGAATTTGGACCTAAGTTGGGAGTCCAAGAGATGAACAGGACGATAAAGTAGCAGGTAAGTTTAAGCAATGCATAACATAAGCAGAAACAAAAGAGTGCGACCTCTCTTGTGGACCCGTGTACTCCTCAGGTTCATCTCCTAAGTCGATGATGGTGATGCCGTTGGGGTGCGTGCTGGCGGCAGGGAAGGAGGTCTGAGGCGGCGAAAGACGGCCAGGAGTCGTGATGTCTGGTTTGGTGGATGCTTCTGTCGATGGAGCTGCTCAGGTGAGGTGGACGACGTCGCGGCAGGAGCAGGACAAACCACACAAAGTTCCCTTCGACACGTACCTGTAACTGAAGTAATTCTGTAAGGGCTCATTTGGCTTGCATGATTCTTAAAACGTAGGGATAGGAAAAACACCGGAATAGGATAGGAAAATGCACATGGTAAACATAGCATTTGTAAACACAGGATTTCTATCAACTTGGGTGTTTGGTTTACAGGAAATGGAAGAGCAGAGGAATGCAAAGAAACATGGCCAAAATAATGAGAAACCATATGAAAGCGTGTATAGTTAGAATTTTATTCTGGCACTAATGCACTTGGTCTTGTTTTCATGCATAGGATTTTGAAAAGTAGGTCCAGGTGGATGTTTTGCTTCATTCCTTTCAACAAAATGCATGAATAATTGAATAGTAGAGTGCCATTGGAAAATTCCCTATTGCTATGTTTTTCTACTGAACCAAAATAGCCCTAATGGATCGACGTGAATGTATAGTAATTAGTGACGCAACAAGTGTACAACCTCTTTGCCGTAGCCGTGTCGACCTCAACATCATTGGGTTGGTCGCTGAAGCAGTTGAGGCAGAGGTGGCTGTCGGAGGTGTGGAGGAAGATCTGAGGAATCTGTAGACGGCATCCAGGGCACTGCTCTATTGTGATGGATCATTCTGTCGTTGGAGGAGCTCCGGTGAGCCGTAAGACGTCAAGGCTGAAGCAGCACAAGACAGACATCGTCAATTTCAAGTGGGATTCTAATAGCATCTCCAATAGATGATGAAAAATGGATGTAAAATTAACATCACCAAAAACCACCTGACTACAACAGATGAGGTAAAAACTGTTGACTCTGAACTTAACTGTCGAAACTGAAATTAACTGTGGAATCTGAATGCTACTGTCGAAACTAAACACAATGGTAGCAGAGAGACACTTGACATGTAGTTTAGGGAGGGCCTGCAGTTCATCTTCAACCTGCACACCCCTGAGCCGCCTGCCACCATTGGCCGAACCGCCGGCCCTAGCGCTGCCTCGCCGCCCCGAAACAACTCGCCACCGCCGCCCCGGCCAGCCCTCTAGGCCCCCCGCCCCCCACCCTGAACCCTAAGATAGATAGTAGGGTACCTCTCTGGCGAGCCCCTGTCCCCGCTGCGGGTGGTTCTTCCTTAACTCCAGCGAGCCCCCGTCCCCGCTGCGGGTGGTTCTTCCTTAACTCCGGCGAGCCCCCCCACCAACCCCTGAAAATCAAATGACCCAAAAGTCGATCCAGTCGACTAAAGTGTGGCTTAATCGGAGCAGAGCAGCAGCAGCAGCTGGGCGAGCGAGCGATCGAGCGAGAGCCGGAGCAGCAGCAGCAGCGCGAGCGAGCGAGCGAGAGCCGGAGCAGCAGCAGCAGCACGAGTGAGCGAGAGCCGGAGCAGCAGCAGCAGCACGAGCGAGCGAGCGAGAGCCGGAGCAGCAGCAGCAGATCCGGCTGGTATGGACGCCGCCGCCGAAGGGGCCTCGCACTGGGGGAGAGCCGCCGTGGAGATGTCGCCCGCGGCGCCGGCTTCAAGGTAGCCGCTCCATGGCGGTGCGGGATGGAGCACCGTCGGTGCCGGGAGGTCGAGTTAAGGAGAAGGTGCGATGCGATGAGTGTACAACCTCTTTGGTGCAGCCGAGTAGGCCTCGGTTTCGTCCGAGGAGTCGGTGAGGATGCTGCGGTTCTGGTGGAGCAGGTTAAGGCGGCGCTGTGGGGATGGAGCAGCCGCGATAGACGAGGCAATCGTCGGAGCAGCTCCTTGGAGGTGGAGGACGGGGCGGCTGAACCGGCGGGACGTCGAGATGGACGACGGATCCTCATCCGGGGAGGTGGACGAGGGACGTCGAGCTGTTGCGGTGGACGACGTCATCGGGGAAGAGGCTCCGGCTGGGCATCAATGACGTGGCGGACGGAGGGGGGGTGGGGTTTCGTGGCTGGAGCGGAGAGGTTATGGCGGCTTGGGATTTCGAATGGCGAAAAGGGGGCGATGGGAGGTGGTGAAGCATGACTTACGGACGCGCTTGTCGAAAATGTAGGGTGTGTTACAAAAGTACCCCCAACCGATTTGAACTAGCGGCCCTTTTGGCTCAGGGTTAGAAGGGGGATTTCGCGTGTCGGGATTTGGCAGCTGGAGGGAGTTTTCGCGCATGTTGTAATTTCGGGATAGCAAGGCGCGGGTGGTGAAGGCGCTAGCTTCGGGAGCACGATATCTGAATTTTCGGGATATAACAAATCTAACGTGTAGTAATATTGTACTTGTACGTACCAAATCAATTCGCATTTCCCTCAACCAAAAAGAAAACAAAAGAAAAACTATTCGCACCACACAAAGAGACAGTCTTGCCTTGTTTTACTATACAAATGCTATTCAAAGCTACTCCCTCATTCCATCTATATAGGGCCTAATGCGTTTTTCGATGCTAACTTTGACCAAATATTAGAGGAATGATATATGACATGCAACTTACACAAAGCACATTGTTAACTTCATCTGTGAAAGGTTCTTTCAATGATATAATTTTCACATTGTGCATGTCATGTACTATTAATCTTGTCAATAGTCAAAGGCGGTCTTAAAAATCTCATTACGCCCTATATAGATGGAAGGAGGGAGTATGAATCCATGTTATGTCCGATTAATTTTGTTTGCTTTGCTGTATAACACATGTAACCTACTCATACCAACATTTTAGTGCATTCCAAATGTCTATATGTAGCGATCCGACCCGAATGGATCAAGTCTCTGTGCTCAGGTGTCATCCCTGGATCAGTAATGCTGACACCACACAGTACTTCGAAGGATTTATAACAGAGTAGCAATCACACACTTATTACATCGATGTCCCAAAGAGGACTTATTACAATAATCATGGCTTAAGGCCATCTAATAACGATAACAGCGGAAGACTTGGAAGATAAGCGAGTCCATCAACTCCAACGGCATCACTGAGTATAGAACCACGACCTAAAAGCACCTTACTTGTCGTCTGAAAAGTCTGCAACATGAAAAGTTGCAGCCCGAACGGGTCAGCACATGGAATATGCTGGCAATGTAACACATAGAGAGTAACAATGAATATTGGCTATACTACATGCATATTTGGCTGGTGGAAAAGCTCTATGGTTACAGTTTTGCATAAAGCCAGTTTTTCCCTACTGCAAAGAAATAAATTTATTTAACTATCATGGTAGTTGTTAAACATTGAGAATGGTTGACAGCATCCTCAATCCCATTTAAAAGTACTCATTTAAAACCCAGCAGTATTGATTATAGTAACATGATGAGATTCAACAGGATAATCCAAGTACTAGATACTCAAGACGTCCATAACCGGGGACACGGCTAATCATGATTAGTTTGTACACTCTGCAGAGGTTTGCGCACTTTTCCCCACAAGACTCGATCGCCTCCGCTTGGTTTCTCGCACTACATGGTGTTTAAGAAACGGATGACCGAGACACAGTCTTTCAGAAGCGCTAGCACCTTACGACGGGTGGACCGGTACACCTACATCCCCTACATCTGCTAGTCCACCACTATAAGAGTTCGCACGACTTAGTCAACTATGCCAGAGCCCATAATGGCTTGTGGCTGCACACGTAAGTTACTAGTTTGAATTATCTTATGATCCCTTTGAGCCTGGGTGGCGGTCCATAGGAAAATCACACGGTACCCCCGGGATTTCCAAAAAAACAGGCAATCACTGGATACCCCATTTGCCTCAATCCACCCAGATGTGTATTTAAGTTGCCACCTTAGATAAACCATTAATAACAATCTCACATCTGTCATGGATATTCACTCACCCAATCCACGTCTACTAGCATAGCATGGCATAATAAGCAAACGCAGAAGTAACTCCCAAAGGTTTCATAAGTAATACAGGTAATAAGTACTACCTCATCTACTTACCATCCCACAATTTAATTAGATCCTAATCATGCAATGTTTGAGGATTGATCTAATGCATAAAAACTGGGTAGTAGAAAAGATATGATCAAGTGTTACTTGCCTTGCTGATGATCCGCGAAACCTAGAGACTCGAAGTAACAAGCGGCGCACTCCGGGTGATCTATCACAGACAAACAACAAGCATACAATAAGTACTCATCTAATGCACAGGTAAATCTCGAATAAAATATCTAACCAGAAAGTTCAACTTAAGAACCCTGGTGGCAAAAGAATCAAATCGAAAACAACGAAGGTCAAATGGCGAGAGAAAACAACTCGGTTCTAGCAAGTTGAAACTAGGTCAAATTTTACAGTAGCAAAACTTGGTTTATGTTGATTAGTCGGAACGGCGGTTTCGAAACAAAACTCCAGGCGCTTGAATCACCTGATTCCGATAAACGAGCGAGAAGAAAAACTAAAACAAAGATCGGATCTGAAATCGCGATCAGAAAAATTTTGCGGAATAAATCCGACTAAAAAGGAAAACGACGAACGGTTAAACGAATGGACGTTCGTTAACCAGGAATAACCGGTGGTCACGTTCGTTAAGACGAACGGTCCGGCGAACGCTCGCTAAACAACAAAACCGGAAATAAAACCGATCTAGGGTTTAAAAAAAACCGAAACGACAAAAAGAAAACCGGAACGGTTTTTTTTAAAAAAAAAACAGAACCGAGGGAGGGTGGCGCGGCGCGGCTACCTCGACGAGGTGGGGCTCCGGCGGGGCGGCGGCTAGGCGGTGGGGCGACGGCGACGCGGCGGCGGCTGCGGCTGCACGGCTGCTGCTGCTGCTGCTGCGGGGTGGGGTGGGTAGGAGAGGGGGGGCTTGGTATTTAAAGGGGGGGCTGCTGCTTGGGGGAGGGGGCAAGGCAAGGCGGTGGCGGAGTCCGAGTAGGACTCGGCGGCGGCGGCGGTGCTGCGCGCGGGCGCACGCGCGAGGGAGGCGGGCGGCTTGGGCCGGCTCGGCTGGGCCCTTGGCCCAGTCGGGCGCTGCAGTTTTTTTTAAGTAATCGCGCAGAGAAACGAATAAGATAAAATCTAAACGAACTCCAAAATTTACAAAGTAAATTTTCCGTGACTCCTAAAAATGAGTCGAACAAAATGAACTTTTACTCGGGCCTAAAATGCAGTTTTTGAAAACACGCATTTTTCCCTAAGGCAAATAAACTTCGAGAAAATCCAGAATTTGATTTATTTATTAAATCTTCATTTTTCCTAATTTTTGGGAAAGTCATATTATTCCCTCTCATATTTTTGATATTGGAAAATTATTTGAAGATGAAATAAATAAAATCAAATGATCCTCTTTTCATAATTCGAGGAAACTCAAATATGAAAATTTCGAAATCTCCAACTCTCTCCGAGGGTCCTTGAGTTGCGTGAAATTTTTAGGATCGACAAATGCAAGAAAACATGTAATGCATGATGACTTAATGTATAACATTCCAAATTGAAAATTTGGGATGTTACAAACCTACCCCCCTTAAGATGAATCTCGCCCTCGAGATTCGGGTTGGCTAGAAAATAGGTGAGGGTGATCCTTGAGCAAATCTTCTTCTCTCTCCCAGGTGGCTTCATCCTCAGTGTGGTGGCTCCACTGAACTTTGCAGAACTTGATAACCTTGATGCGAGTAACCCTGCTAGCGTGTTCGAGAATCTTGATGGGTTTCTCCTCATATGTTAAATCATCCTTCAACTGAATTGCTTCAAGTGGCACTGTATCTCTTAGCGGTACTTCCGCCATCTCGGCGTGACATTTCTTCAGTTGAGAAACATGGAATACGTCATGAACTCCTGACAGTCCTTCTGGTAATTCCAACTTATAAGCGACTTCTCCCATGCGCTGCAGGATCCTATACGGTCCAACGAAACGTGGTGCTAATTTTCCTTTAACTCCAAAATGCTTAACTCCTCGAAGTGGGGATACTCTGAGATAAACTCTGTCTCCAACTTCATATTCTATCGCCTTGCGTTTTGAATCCGCATAGCTTTTCTGTCTGGACTGGGCTACCTTGAGCCTATCGCGAATCAACTTAACTTTCTGTTTAGACTCCTTAATCAAGTCTGGTCCAAACAACTGACGGTCTCCAACTTCGTCCCATGACAACGGTGTCCTGCACCTCCTTCCATATAAAGCTTCTAAAGGTGCCATCTTCAAACTGGTCTGGTAACTGTTGTTATAAGAAAACTCTGAATATGGTAAGTTATCATCCCAACTAGATCCATAATCTAGTGCACAAGCTCTCAGCATATCCTCCAAAATCTGATTGACTCTCTCTGTCTGTCCATCTGTCTGTGGGTGGAAAGCTGTACTGAATTCCAGCCTGGTTCCCAATGTTTCATGCAACTGGTTCCAAAACTTTGAGGTAAATTGGGTTCCTCTATCTGATACGATACTCCTCGGAACTCAGTGCAAACACACAATTCTGGTCATGTATATCTTTGCCAACTTAGCACTGCTATAGGTAGTCTTGACTGGAATGAAATGAGCTACCTTCATCAAGCGGTCGACTATAACCCAAATCGAGTCATAGCCTGAACGATTCTTTGGCAAACCTGTGATGAAATCCATGCCTCGTTTATCCCACTTCCATTCGGGTATCAGCAATGGTTGCAACAATCCTGCTGGCTTCTGATGTTCTGCCTTCACTCTCTGACATACATCACAAACTGCTACATACTCCGCAATATCCTTCTTCATTCTGGTCCACCAGAATGTTTCCTTCAAATCCAAATACATCTTGGTATCTCCTGGGTGAATCGAATAGGGTGAATCATGTGCCTCTTGCAGAATCAACTTCCTGATCTCCGGGTCATTTGGCACATAAACACGGTCCTCAAACCATAGGGTATCGTGTTCATCCTTACGAAATCCCTTTGCCTTTCCTTCGCTCATTTTCTCCTTTATATCCGCGATCTCCTTGTCATTTTTCTGAGCTTCCCTGATTTTATCCATCAAGGTAGACTGAATCTCCAATGCTGCTACATACCCTCTCGGAACTATTTCCAAACATAGCTCACGAAGATCTTCTGCTAGCTCCTTTGGTATTTCTCCCGTCAATAGCGTATTGACATGGCTCTTGCGGCTCAATGCGTCAGCTACTACATTAGCCTTTCCGGGATGATAATGCAATCTCATATCATAGTCCTTGATGAGTTCCAACCATCTCCTTTGTCTAAGGTTTAACTCTTTCTGCGTGAAAATGTACTTCAAACTCTTGTGATCCGTGTACACTTCACAGTGATTTCCAATAAGGAAATGTCTCCATGTCTTCAATGCATGCACTACGGCTGCTAACTCCAAATCATGCGTGGCATAATTTAATTCGTGAGGTTTCAGTTGTTGTGAAGCATACGAAACAACTCTTCCTTCCTGCATAAGCACTGCTCCAAGTCCTCGACGTGAAGCGTCGCAATACACCTCATAATCCTTGGTCTGATCTGGCAAAATTAACACTGGTGAGGTAACCAATCTTTTCTTTAACTCCTGAAAACTTGCCTCACAATCCTCAGTCCATATGAACTTGGTATCCTTTTTCAGCAAATCTGTCATAGGCTTTGCAATCCTTGAGAAATTCTCAATGAACCTCCGGTAGTATCCTGCGAGTCCAAGGAAACTCCGGATCTCTCCAACCGTGGTGGGTGCTTCCCAGTTTGTCACTGTGACTACTTTAGTGGGGTCTACTGTGATACCTTCTCCGGATATAACATGTCCGAGAAATCCAACTTCCTTTAGCCAAAACTCACATTTGCTGAACTTGGCATATAACTGATGTTCCTTTAGTTTCTCCAAAACCAATCGCAAATGTTCCTTATGTTCCTCTTCATTCTTCGAGAAAACCAAAATATCATCAATGAACACCACGACGAACTTATCCAAAAACTCCATAAACACTTTGTTCATCAGGTTCATGAAATAGGCAGGTGCGTTAGTCAGTCCAAAAGACATAACAGTATACTCATACAGTCCATATCTTGTGGTGAACGCTGTCTTAGGTATGTCCTGCTCTCGAATCTTCAGCTGATGGTACCCTGATCGCAAATCGATCTTGGAAAACACTTTAGCTCCTTGCAAACGATCAAACAGATCATTTATCATTGGTAGTGGGTACTTGTTCTTGATTGTTACTTCATTCAATCCATGATAATCAACAACCATCCTTAACGATCCATCCTTCTTCTCCACTAAAAGTACGGGTGATCCCCAAGGCGAAGAACTTGGGCGTATATAACCTTTATCCAATAGCTCCTTAATCTGCTTCTTGATTTCTGCCAAATCCTGTGCGGGCATCCTGTATGGTCGCTTTGATATCGGGCCTGTTCCTGGCAGAAGCTCAATCGAAAACTCGATGTCTCTATCCGGTGGCATTCCTGGCAATTCCTCAGGAAATACATCAGGGTAATCCTTCACCACTGGCACCTCTTCCTGCACAACTCCTGATAAGGAATTTACTTGATTCCTAATGGGTCCATGTCGAGATACATACCTAATCCTTCTCCCTTCTGGCGTTGTGAGCAAAATTCTCTTACTTGCGCAATCGATGTTTCCTCCATACATCGACAGCCAATCCATACCGAGAATCACATCAAAACCTTGGGATTCCAGAATGATCAAATCCGTCGGGAATACATGCCTTCCTATGCTTAATGGCACTTGAAAACATCCTTGTCTGGCCATATACTCCGCTCCTGGTGAGCTTACTAGCATAGGGGTTTTAAGAATCTGAGTAGGCAGACTATACTTCTCTACAAATCCCCTTGATATGTATGAATGCAATGCACTAGTATCAAAAAGAACAAGTGCAGTAGATGACTTAACCAAAAACTTACCGATTACTGCATCGGGCTGATCTTCAACCTCCTCCACATCAATGTGGTTCACCTGTCCCCTGTTGAAAGGGTTTGGCTTCTTTCCGGAGCTTCCATTTCCACCTTGGCCTTCGGGACAGTCATTTGCATAATGTCCGGTCTTGGAACACTTGTAACAGGTGACATGGCTCAGGTCTTTCTTGGCTGGGGTTGATGGTGGGGTCCGGTTCTGGCCGTTGCTTCCTCCATTCCCATTACCATTCTTGTGGCCATTATGGTTGTGCGAACTACCTCCTCCATGGGTATGCTGAAACTGTACTCCCTGTTTAGGGGTATAACGGGGCTTTTGCTGGGCTCCAGAGTTATACTTCCCCTGCCCATACTTCCTCTTGCGATTGTCAATCTGCTGCTGCTTTTCTTCAATCATGAGGGCGCGGTCTACCAACTCCTGGTAGTTATTGAATCTTGCTACCATCAACTGCAGGCTTAACTCATCATTCAGTCCTTCCAGAAACTTCTCCTGCTTAGTTGCGTCTGTAGCAACGTCATCTTGGGCATAACGTGCTAACTTACTAAAATCATCCACATACTGGCCAACAGTCCTTCCTCCTTGGCGTAAGTTGCGAAACTCACGCTTCTTCATGGCCATAGCTCCTGCTGAAACATGGGCAGTGCGGAAAGCTTGCTGAAACTGATCCCATGTGACAGTGTCTATAGGGTAAGTGGCTGTGAAATTCTCCCAGCATGCTGCTGCGGGTCCGTCAAGTTGATGTGCGGCAAACTTCACCTTCTCACCATCTGTGCATCCTGCAGTGGTCAACTCCCTTCCTATCTTGCAGAGCCAATCATCTGCTACAATCGGCTCAGTGCTGCTAGAATACACCGGCGGATGCAGCCTAAGGAAACGAGTCAAGTGATCCCCGGGTGGTGGTGGTGGTGGGTTGTTGTTGTTGTTGCCTTGGTTCTGTACCAATGTCTGAATGAAAGTATTCTGCTGCTGAATCAACTGAGTGATCTCTGGCGGGAAAACAAACTCGGGGTCGCATCTCGGAGGCATCTGAAGGGTTTAGAAAAGACGAGAAATTAAGAATAGAGTGAGGTCTAAGGAGAAAACACTACCCAAATGCTCATGAGACAAAAGCACACAAAATCACTCCATTCATTCAACAAGGGCATACAACGGTCTAACTATCGCAAAAGTGCGTGTACTATAATGTTTACATGGAGGGAAATACTACTAATATGTGGGGGTCATCTATTAATTTGAACCAGTGGAAGACTCCATGATGTCTGCTCCAGCTTCGTCTTCAAAGTCGGGCTCACTTGGATCTGAATCGGTGTCATCGATGATGATGTAGTTGCTCGGACAGTCGACGTACTTGTCTTCATTCTTGAGCGCTAATTTCTTCTTGAGTTCTTCAATCTCATACTTAAGATCACTATTGTGCTTTGCTACAGCTAAAATCTCGTCCATGTAGTCCTTGCGTGTAGACTTCAGTTCTCCTTCAAGTTCGATGATCCTTCCCTTCGCATTCTTCAACTCTATCATATCATTGCACATCTGATTCTCCTGGCGTCGAATGTGCTGGTTTAGCTCTTGGATGAAAGATGCAATGGATCTATCCTTCTTGGTGCTGACTATCTCCCATTGTTCATCTCGGCGTCCGCAAATCTGGTAGATAGTGTCCTTGAGGTCTTCTTGATAAACTTCTCCAATGCGTCCCATGGTGATATGAGCTGCCATGCTCTTTCCCAGACTCCAGGTTGGTGCACTGAAAACACTATCTATAGGCTTGGTGATTGGGGCGAATGTCCTTCCAGGTACGTGGGCTTGAATCTTCCAGCGCTCCTCTTTAGGCAGAGTGGCGTTGAAAGTCCCGGTGAAGCTTGGTAGTCCAATGTTCAGGTACTTGGCGACTTCCTTCAAGTGGAATCCAAAAGGTGTACCTTCATCTGGTTGAGCGTACTTGATCTTTGCGTCCGTCATCCTAAAAGAGTAGAAATGATGAGGAGTTAGAAAATGAGAAGAGAGTAGTGATCTATGGTTTTAACTTAGTGGTCGTGTCCTACAGTCAGCGTGTGCTCTGATACCATCTCTGTAGCGACCCGACCCGAATGGATCAAGTCTCTGTGCTCAGGTGTCATCCCTGGATCAGTAATGCTGACACCACACAGTACTTTGAAGGATTTATAACAGAGTAGCAATCACACACTTATTACATCGATGTCCCAAAGTGGACTTATTACAATAATCATGGCTTAAGGCCATCTAATAACGATAACAGCGGAAGACTTGGAAGATAAGCGAGTCCATCAACTCCAACGGCATCACTGAGTATAGAACCACGACCTAAAAGCACCTTACTTGTCGTCTGAAAAGTCTGCAACATGAAAAGTTGCAGCCCGAACGGGTCAGCACATGGAATATGCTGGCAATGTAACACATAGAGAGTAACAATGAATATTGGCTATACTACATGCATATTTGGCTGGTGGAAAAGCTCTATGGTTACAGTTTTGCATAAAGCCAGTTTTTCCCTACTGCAAAGAAATAAATTTATTTAACTATCATGGTAGTTGTTAAACATTGAGAATGGTTGACAGCATCCTCAATCCCATTTAAAAGTACTCATTTAAAACCCAGCAGTATTGATTATAGTAACATGATAAGATTCAACAGGATAATCCAAGTACTAGATACTCAAGACGTCCATAACCGGGGACACGACTAATCATGATTAGTTTGTACACTCTGCAGAGGTTTGCGCACTTTTCCCCACAAGACTCGATCGCCTCCGCTTGGTTTCTCGCACTACATGGTGTTTAAGAAACGGATGACCGAGACACAGTCTTTCAGAAGCGCTAGCACCTTACGACGGGTGGACCGGTACACCTACACTACTAGAAAAAGGGCTATAGATGGTATTGACACTAATGGCGCACCAGACAAGCGGTGCGCACCACCTTCTGATGCGCCATTAGTGTTGAAACTACTAATGGCGCACCAAGCCCACGGTGCGCCATTAGTACCAATTTTTTTTTGAACTAGTGCGCCTGTCCAAACATACTAATGGCGCATCCGCAGTTAGTGCGCCATTACTAGTTGTAACTAGTTATGGCGCACCAACCAGAAAGTGCGCCACTAATGTTATTTTTTTATTCCTTTTTTTGCAAAAGTACTAATGGCGCACCCTGCCACGGTGCGCCATTACTAGTTCAAACTAGTAATGGCGCACCGTGGCAGGGTGTGCCATTAGTATGTTTTTTTTTCAAAACTACTAATGGCGCACTACCAGGGGGTGCGCCATTAGTAACCTGGATTACTAATGGCGCATTTGTTGATGGTGCGCCATTAGTAAGTGGGCAGCAACAAGATATTTTGGACAGCCTCTCCTCCCACACTCACTTTCTCCCCACTTCATTCTCTCCACCCCCTCCTCCTTGTCTCGGGTGCCTCCTCTTTTTCACCTCATTTCCACCATAGATTCATTCAAATTAAGTGGTTAAGTTACCTTGTTTTGCTAGGTAAGTAAGGGGGGAAGCTATATTTATGTTGTTCTCCCTACAACAATGTGCACATGCACTTTTTATGGCCTAGCTAGATCTATGTATGTTCGTGGTGTTGCATATGTTTGTGGTGTTGCATATGTGTTTGTGTTTGGAGGTGTACCGGTATTTGAAATGCGATAGTTGCCAATATTTTGCCGGAATGTTGATTCATTTCCGTTTCGGCGAGAATTTTGGCATTAAGCATTCTTTTTGGTCCTATTTTTAGGGAAAGTCATGCCAAATTTTTTCTTGGTTCTAAAATATCGTTTTGCTCTACCCCGCAGCCGACCATGGTCCGCACGATGACCGAAGGCATCGTGAATAGGTTTTTGAGGTCCGCGAAGGCCGAGATGCTTCAAAAGAACGAGACGGAGATAAGATGTCCATGTCGAAGATGCAAGCTGAATAGCCTTATTGCGGACCCGGATTCCGGGCAGGTGCGGGACCACCTGCTCTTGCCTGGTTTCATGGATGGCTATTGGTGGCAAGGTGATGAAGATGACTACGAAGTCGTCCATGGGGGCCGGGCAAGAAATGAGGAAGGGCAGCAAGACAACCACCGCGGCTCGGTGGGGCGAGAAGACGAAGAATCCCCAGGAGATGATCACGACGGTGATGCTGTACACAGTCATCATGTAGAAGATGCAGGGCATGATGATGATGCCGGCGGAGCAGACGACGCTGGACCATCGATGGGCTGGGTGCAGGACCCTCATATTCAAGAGCTGCTTCTCAAGCTGACGGATAACGCAAGAGCTGCCGCCCGAGAGAAAGCCAAGATGGATCAACTTGAGTTAGACGCGGTTACTCCATTGTATGAAGGACGCAGGCCCGAGGATACCCGCCTGAAAGTAACGCTCATGGCTCTGGAGATGAAGGTAAAACACAAAATGACCGACGCATGCTTCGACGAGAACATGTCATTCTGGCACGAACGTCTTCCCAAGGGGAACAAGTGCCCGACCAGTTTGGAGGAGGCGAAGAAAATCGTGTGTCCTCTGGATTTACCGCACGTGAAATACCATGTGTGCATGAACAATTGCATCATTTACCGGGACGAGCATGCGGAGTCTACCATATGTCCGGTGTGCGGTGTCACTCGATACAAGAAGAGGAAGAAAGCTCCTCGAAAAGTGGTGTGGTACTCTCCGATCACTCCTCGTCTGCAGCGGTATTTCGCGGACCCTAAGGTAGCAAAGCTCCTGCGTTGGCACGCGGATAGGGAGGAGAAGAAGCGAGAAGATGATGCAAATGATCCGGAGATAGATAAAAAAGACAAGATGCTGATTCACCCTAAGGATGCGAGCCAGTGGCAAGCGTTGAACTTCGAATACCCAGAATTTGGGAATGATCCAAGGAACATCGTGCTGGGCGCGAGCACCGATGGAGTCAATCCGTTTGGCAGCCAGAGAAGCACACATAGCACCTGGCCTGTGTTTGTGTGGATGTACAACCCTCCCCCTGGTTGTGCATGAAGAGGAAGTACATTCACATGAGTATGCTAATTGAAGGGCCGAAACAACCAGGGAACGACATCAATCTGTATCGGGGGCTGCTGAAAGAGGAGCTTGACACGCTGTGGAAAACGCCAGCCAATACGTGGGACGCCGCAGAGAAAGAATATTTCCCTATGAGAGCCGCACTGCTCACGACGGTGCATGACTATCTCGGTTACGGATATCTTGCGGGGCAGGTAGTCCACGGATTTTCTGGATGCGTAAGGTGCATGGATGACACAACGTATCGCCAGCCAGATAGAGATCCCGGGTCTTCGAAAACCGTGTTCATGGGACATCGAAGGTGGCTTCGCGACGATGACTCGTGGAGGAAACGCAAGGATCTGTTCGATGGTGAAACCGAACCCCGAAAACGCCCGTGTACGAGGAGCGGCAAGGAAATAGACAAGCTGTTGAAAAATTGGAAAGACTGCCCACTGCCAGGAAAGAAGCAAAAGGCGCCAGAGCCGGGAAAGAAGCGAAAGGCGCCAGAGCCGCTGCTGAAGGTATGGAAAACGAGGTCTGTTTTCTGGGACTTGCCGTACTGGAAGATCCACCGTGTGCCTCACAGCCTTGATGTCATGCATATCACGAAGAACGTGTGCGAGAGTCTGCTTGGTACCCTGCTCAACATGCCAGAGAGGACCAAAGATGGGCCGAAAGCAAGGGCAGACTTGAAATCAATGGGCATCAGGCAGGAGCTTCACGCTATATATGATGATGATGATGATGATGATGATGATGATGATGATGATGATGATGAGGCGAAGCAGGACACAGAAAGTCGTCGCAAAGGCAAAAAGGCCAAGAAGACCGGAAATGACTACCCTTCCACGTGCTTCACTCTAAGTCAGGAGGAGATCGAGCAGTTTTTCACCTGCCTCCTAGGAGTAAAACTTCCTTACGGTTACGCGGGGAAGATAAGCAGATACCTAGACCCAGCGAAGCAGAAGTTCAGCGGGATGAAGTCTCACGACTGTCACGTGCTGATGACGCAGATACTTCCAGTTGCAATCCGTGGGATCATGGACGCGCACGTCCGTGAAACGCTATTTGGCCTATGCAACTTCTTCGACATCATCTCTCGGAAGTCGATTGGCGTGAGGCAACTCAGAAGGCTACAGGAAGAGATCGTGGTGATACTATGCGAGCTTGAGATGTACTTCCCGCCCGCATTCTTCGATGTTATGGTGCATCTGCTGGTCCATATAGTGGAGGATATCATCCAACTCGGGCCGACGTTCCTGCACAGCATGATGCCGTTCGAAAGGATGAATGGTGTCATCAAAGGATACGTTCGCAACATGTCACGTCCAGAAGGAAGCATAGCCAGGGGCTTTCTGACTGAAGAGTGCATCTCCTACTGCACGAATTATCTAGGCATCGAGAACCCCGTTGGTCTGCCCGTCAACAGGCACCTCGGCAGGCTCGCTGGATGGGGTCACCGTGAGGATCGCCGCGAAATGCATGTCGACTTCGAGGGTCGACTCGCCGACTTTGAAAGAGCAAACCTAGTCGCGCTACAACACATAGCCGTGGTCGATCCTTGGGTGGTAGAGCACAAAACCTTTATTAAGAAGACGTACAATGATCGAGGCCAACAGAGGACGGACGGAGATATACTCAAAGAGCACAACTCATGTTTCATGCGTTGGTTCAAGCAGAAGCTTCTGTCGTACCCTTTACATGAGGATTCTTCCGCGGAAGAACAACTCATATTCGCCTTGTCACAGGGCGCTGAGCACAACCTGATGACCTATGAGGCGTACGATATCAACGGCTACACATTCTACACCGAGGCCAAGGACATGAAGAGCGATGGTTATCAGAACTCCGGGGTAACGATGGAATCCTACACCGGTAACGACAAGGACAGATACTACGGAAGGATCGAGGAGATCTGGGAGCTGAGCTACGCTGGAGAGAAGGTCCCGATGTTCCGTGTCAGATGGGCCAAGAACGTCATAAAAGAAGACTGGTATTTCACCACCATGGTTATACCCGAAGCCAAATCCAAGACCGCGGGCGCAAACGTCACCGCGAAAAATGAGCCATGGGTATTGGCTTCCCAAGTGGACCAATGCTTCTTCATTACCGACCCGCCAAAGCCCAGTCGTGTTGTCGTGAGGAGAGGCAAAAGGAAGATCATCGGAATGGATGGAGTAGCCAATGAGCAAGACTTCGACAAGTACGGCGACCCGAGGATCGAACATGACGACGATGATGAAGTAGCAGCATACACCACAAGAAGAAGCAGGACCACCCTACCTAAAGGACGTCCGTTCCACAGAAGAACTCCATTTGCGAAAAAGAAGGGCAAGAAGATTGTGAACAGATAGCTAGCTAAGATCATTTGTATTTAAATCGTAGTCTTCATTTCTCGATTGTATTTCGTGGGTACTTTTTGAACTATCATGAATATTTTTAAATTTCATGGACACTCGATCTCGATCCCCCTCCATCTCGATCGCTATCCCACCTCGCCAGATCCGGTCCACCGGCCGCCCGCACCCTCTCGATTCCCCTACTCAACCGCCGCCGCCGACCCCCCGCACCACTCCCCTACTCAACCGCCGCCGCCGACCCCCCGCACCCCTCCCCTACTCAACCGCCGTCGCCGACCCCCTGCACCCCCCGCACCCTCCCCCGCTCCACCGGCATTACTGTTTGATGATATTTTTAAAAAATTATTACTGTCTTATAAAGAAAATATTACTGTTATGATTTAAACAAGTTTGAACATATTTAAACACAAATAAGTATCAAACAGCTTTTTAAATGCTAAAAAAATAATTTGTGGAGCCTGGGAGTCGAACCCAGGACCTCCTGGTGTGAGAACTGGCTGCTGACCAGTCGAGCTAGTAGAGGGGACTTGATGTGGATCAGTTCTGGTGGTACATAACCTGTTGGCTCGAGTTGAAAAAAAAATACTAATGGCGCACCACGGTCGGGTGCGCCATTAGTATGGATGTACTTATGGCGCACCGAGGGGTGGTGCGCCATTAGTATTGTGCCCACGCGCCCCCGCCGCCTCCCTCTCCCCTTCCTCCCCCTCGAGCCCGCGCCGTCCGCCCAAACCTAACCCGACGCCGTCCGCCCGCGCCCGCTCCAACGCCGCCGCCCTGCCTCTCCGCCCTCTCCTCGCCCTCGCCCTCTCCCTCCCTCGCCCTCTCCTCGCCTTCCCTCTCCCCGCCTTCCCTCGCCCTCGCCCTCTCCCTCCCTCGCCCTCTCCTCTTCCCCAGAGCCCAGAAAGCCTCGCCGCCGTCGCACCGTCCCGACACCGTCCGTCGCCCCGCCTCCCTCGACGCCACCGTCGCCCCGCCGCCCCAGCGCCGCCCCGACACCACCGTCGCCCCGACACCAGCGCCGCCCCGACACCAGCGCCGCCCCGTCCAGCGACGTCCTGCCTGTTTGGCCAAGTGTAGGTAAATTTCAGTCCTTTTGTACATCCCAAATTGTCATATGACCATCACCATATCCTACTAGCAGAAGATCCCCTTGTGGGTTAAAGCACATGGCAGTCACTGGTGATTGGGTTTTCTCACCTTAGTTCCAAAAGAACTGCATCTAAAATAATAAAAGCAATCTTTACAGACCAAAAAATCAAAGTGACATACAATTCCCAGGACATCAGAACCACTAATCTACAACAACTGTCCTCATTTCAAATCATAACCAGTATTAGGGTTTTATTATGTTCCACATTTGAGTTCATCCAACAAGATTTTTGAATAGCAAATGGCTACAGGCTTATAAGATTAGTAGCTATATGTGCTGCCACTGAATTATTATATGACTGCAAACATTTGAAATGTGCAGTACACCCCAATCCAGGAGATTACTTTTCAAGTTCATGTATTATATTGGAAAAATATTTGTTGCTATATAAGATTAGTGCTGCTATATGAGTGTATAAATATTTGTTGCTATATAAATGTGAACAAAATTCGTGCTTGTATATGATATTCTACCATGAAGAAAGAATAGATAGTGTGGGTCTGACCTTGTTTAATTTCTGCAATTCTTGTATATGATATTCTTTGGTGTGTATTGCATTCTCATCGTGGTTTTGATCACAGAACAAGAAGGGAAAGGGCGACTGAAGTACCTACTGCAGCAGACAGAAGTATTTGCCCACTTTGCAGAAGGAAGCCAGGCTAAAGAGAAGAAGCCACGTGGAAGGTGATTCTTGGTTATGTTTTTTTAAAAGCAATCCTTGGTTATGTTAGTGCCACTATATAGTAATTCACTATGAACACCCATCTTGGATGACCAATAGAAATTGCAGCCACATGTGCACCGATCTAATTTGAAACATCAATGAAAATTGAAAAAAAATTACTCTCATAGCACTACTTCTATTTGCATTTCCCAAAAATATGGTTCTGTCCATCCTCATTTCCTGTCTTCCCTAATAACCATCATTAAGTTATAGGTTTGCTGTGTGCCTGTGCTATTCCCTATCAGTAATTGATTTCAGAACCTTAATCAGCATGATCCTCTGACCTTAGAAGCAAAATAATCGATCTGACTGCTAGGAATGAGATGTATGTTTTTTAGCATCCCATCAGACTAGTTATGCGTCGTACGATTTGTTTCATCTCATATATGTTGAATATAATGCCAGAAAAGGTGCTTGGGTTAGTCTGTTAACTAAAAAAGTTCAGATTCAGAAACCTGTAATTTCTACTTTTATGCCTCTGTTACTCCAGTCAAAATTTTATGTTTGATGCCCATGGTAGTTGAGCTCTCACCTCACCTCACGCAGCATGCATGATGCCACAATGTCTAGTACGTACTTCCAAGCAACTGGCAAATAATTATAGCTTAGAATAAATAAATCTGATGTAAGATAAGCATGGCATGAGCTTTAATTAAATAGCATAATACACGTTGGTAGTCCATCTCTCTCAAAAAAATACATGTTGGTAGCAGATGATAGATACCAATCCATTGGATCATCAGACATATTAAAGTCTTTTTTTGAGCCCTTATTAGCTACTCACACTATTTGCCCCGCGGTTTCTCTGTCATGGCTACCAAGTGATTGACGGTGGGCTAGAAAAATAAAACCACCAAACTATCAGTAAAAGATGTGAACCAACATCTTTCATTGTTATGCATATCAAACACCAAGGGTTATTTTCACTTAAAGTTTTAGAATGGGTGCATTACAATTCAGTCTGATATCTAATAAGACACTCTGGGCTGATATAATTATGGAACAGAACCAACCATGATAAATAAAAGGTGATGTTGTCTATGCATTACCAAAAATGTATCTTTGTGAACAACTAAATTGGTACCAACAGCAATGCCATCTTACTGTAGAATTAGAATACATGGACATGATTAGCTCAGCTCCCAAACTACCATTCATCACATCAATTTCCCCTTATGTAACTCCAGTCAAAATTTTATGTTGGTCTACCTAGTAGATGCCCATGGTTTGATTTTATGTTTGTTCCTATCAATACAAATGCTGAGCTATGTTCCATTTTTACTGTTCTTTGTGATAGTTTTTGCAACTTTACTTCCCATCTTAAGGCAAGCCCCATTTTTACTGTTCTTTGTTAGCAGAGCTGCTTGTTTCTAAGAACTTTGATACTATTTGGATCAAAGTTAAATGAGCACATAGATGACAAAAAATAGTTCAGATTGTAAAATGTTCATTTTGCTGCTAGTGCCCATTTTGAGTAATTGCTTAGAGGGATGATCCTGTGTGAGCTGGTGGAGTGATTTGTTTTCTACATAAAGCTCTTTAGTCAGGCTGGTTTTCGTGAAATACACATGAAGCTTCACCAGCTCCTGTGGGTGTGGGATCCATGTGACATGTGACATTGCATCCATGTCCACCTGGGATAATGATTTTGCAGGTACCCCGAGAGGCCCTTGAGTTTGCCGGAATGTCGATTAACTTCCGTTCCGGCAAATTCGGGTACTCCATATGTCCTATTTTTAGCAAAGGTCATGCTGAAATTTTCCGTGAATTTTAGCATGACTTTGCTAAAAATAGGACATATGGGGTACTTGTGACTAATGCATGGGCCGGGGTATCGTAGTAGTTAATTAAGTAGGATCAAGTGCCCCGGCGTACTTGTGACTAATGCATGGCTTTTAGGGTGCCTCGGTGTCGATAAAAACCGAAATGATGAAAGCTTAGGCTTTTTGGGTGCCTCAGCGTCGAAAAACCCTCAATGATAAAAGCTTAGATTTTAGGATGCCTCGGTGTCGACAAACCCTAAATGATGAGACCATGATCTTGTTCCTTGACAATAACCAACTTTTTGACCAAACTTTGTTTCTATTTAGAGAGAAACATGGCCCACAACGATGAGGCCGGGGGTTCGGGCGGCAAGGCATTCTGGGAGCTGTCCCAGGAGATGGAGGAACAAGCTCACTTGTATGAGGCCGCCGCCTTCCCCACCGATCCTGAGACCACTGATGGTGACGCCGAGGATGACCACACTGATGCCACCACTGATGGTGCCGCCGAGGATGCCACCACTGATGATGGCGGCGCCCGCACAGATGGTGCCGCCGAGGATGCCACCACTGATGATGGCGGCGCCCGCACAGATGGCAGCCAACCGAAGAGGCAACGGAAGGACCGGCGCCCGATCGTGCTCCTCACCCTCAAGGAGGAAGTTACTGAAGTGGACTCCAACGGGTATCCAACGGTGCCCGAACGAATAGTCAAGGGGTACTCGCTTCAGCTCGGGTGCATTATCCGGAGCACCGTCTCGATCAACACCGAGAACCTGAGGCATCCTGACCGAGGGAATTTGCGCCACCTCCTCTTCACGAAGCTGCACGAACGATACAAGTTCCCCGCTGAATTTGCAAACACAAGCCTCAAAGGGAATAAAGTGAACAATGCTGCCCTCACGAAGATGAGCAAGGCCCTGTCTACTTGGAAAAGCAATGTGAAGAGAATGATCGAGAAAGGTGAGAGTTATCAGAAGATCAAGGAGAAAAATCCTCCGATCACCGAAGATGACTACAACGACTTCAAGATCAATTGCTCGAGCACCGCAAGCTCCCAATCAAGTGAGTGGGGGAAACAAATGCGGGAGCTGAACATAGGGGAACACACACTCGGTCCCGGCGGTTACAGAGTGGCGGAGCCTATATGGGACAAGGAGGAGGCGGACCGTGCCGAGCAAGGCCTACCGCCCCTCTTCGAGAAATACAGCGGTAACAAGCAGACCAGGAACTTTGTCAGGGCCCGGTACAAGAAGGACCCGAAAACAAAGGAGCTTACCACGGATCCGAAGACCAGGCAGCTTGAGCTTGTTCTGGTAAGGAATACACCCCCGCGTAATTAGCTCCATATGGTTGCATTCTAATTAATGAAGCCAAATTTCTAAATGGTTCACATTCCTTCCGCAGGCGACTGAAAGCAGTAGCGCGGGGTCGACTAAGAGCAACCCTTGGGACACCACTCTAAATAGGGTGTTGAATGTAATGAAGAACAAGGATACGCTCAGTAAGCCGACGTTAGCTGGTCGTGTGGCCGGCAAAGGCTTGTCGACAAAATGGGGGTCATACTATACCGCTGGTGTGCGGAAGGAGAAAAAGACTAGCTCGGAAAGCCAGGCGCAAGAGGTTCAAGAACTCAAGGCACAGGTGGCGCGAATTCCGGAGATTGTCCAAGAGCAAGTGGAACAACGACTCGGAGCAACGATCACCGCCCTTGTGCCTACCTTGATCTCGGGGTTAGGTGCGTGGATTGCGGGCGGCAAACAGGGGCCGCCCCCGATTCCTAGCTTCACGGCCAGCAACTCGCATAATGCGATGGCGGGGCCATTGGTGCCTCCGGCGGAGGCGGCATTGGTGTCTCCGACGCCGGCACGGGAGCTTAATGCACCCGGGTGTACGCCGGCCGACACCTCTTCAGCAAGCGGCCCCTCCGTCAACTGCACGCCCGCCGTTGGCGGTGCGTCGACATTAGCCGAGCTCGACGCCATCATCACGGTAACTAATTAAGCCTCTCTCGGCCGAGGACTTCATCTCCTTGCCTTTGACTGGGCATCCCTGACGCCCTACATGTTTTCGCAGGGCGCCGCCGACGTTCCGTGCACTCTCCTCCACTTTGTGAACAACGAGTTGGTCGATGCCGCCAAGGGCAAAATCGTTCAACCGGGCAACCCCTTGTTCCACGGTACCCAGATGCGACCCAACTTGTTTAGGGTTCAACTGGTTCGGGTGCTGCCAGGCTGCGACGACTTGTTACCTCCGATTCGACTCGTCGGGGCCGACGATGATGACGTGATGACCCTCAGCGCCTGCCTGAGCTGGCCCCTAGTTTGGCCGAAGAGCCAGATTCGTTTGGGGGCGGGGGACACCACCCCAAAGACAACACCGCCAGTCGTGCCAGCGCCAAGTCGGCCCCATGGCAAGACCGCCGTAACGGTGCCGGACATCCCTATGCCACTGGATCCAAACATGCATATGGTACAGGATCAGAACGACGACGACGACGACGACGATACATTTGCCAACGTCAATCAGTACTTTGCCAATCATGGGTACGATGGCGACTTCATGGGGCCTCCTTCTCAAGAACCAAACCCAACAAAAGACGTGTGCGATCTAGCTGGTACCGCAGAGAAGCCAAGTTGCAACAGGCGCCGTCTGGCATTCAGCTCTCAGGAGACGCCTCCAGCTGCCGACTTCACCGAGCCTCAGATAGGCGAGGTGCGAAATATTATCAGCCCCAACACACTCAAGAAGGCGGTCTGTGAGCAGAACTCGGTCCCATTACAGGAGAAGAAGATGGCACGCAAAAGAAAGACTAAGAAGGGTGCGAGCCAGCCGGCACCGAGTACGATCCGTGCTCAGGACGGGCCACCTTCACCGCAGAATATCTCGAGGAGGGTGCATGTGGCGGGTAGGGCGATGCTACCGACAAATATGCTCAATGCTGCAACCGGTGCTATGCGGAGTCTGCATGACAGTGTTCTTGCTTTGGAGAAGCGGTGTCTCAGAGAGAAGGATGTGGCATACCCGGTTTTCGCGGCCAAGGTGCCAGAGGGCAAGGGCTTTGTGGATAACTCCATCGGGCGTACGATCGTCCTGCGTTTTGATGACATCCACGCTATGTTGAACCTTCATCCGCTGCACTACACCTTCGTTCGGCTATTTTCGCTAAGTATGGAGATGCGGATCATTCGCGACAAGACCCCGGACATCGTGATAGTCGACCCCTTCTACATGCGTGCCAAGATCTTGGGCAGCGCTGGGGACCGACAAGTCGCGAGTTCTTACCTCGAAGGCGTCATTCTGGCAAACCAAGATAAGGATAACTTCCTCGTGCCTTACTTTCCCGAGTAAGTCCTCCCCTCAACCGGCCCGTAACATATGAATTCTTACATTTCGATCGTTTTTCTTTTAACATTCCGTGTTTTCTGCAGTGACACACGTTGCACGCTCATCCTCCTAAGCCCCAAATATTCCATGGCCACGTATTTCGACCCGGACCGTCAGTCGAATGTAGACTACACAAATGTCAAGAAGGTTCTTGATGATGTTCTCCCCGGCTACGCCAAATCTGGAGGCACCTTCACCAGGCCTATTCGTAAGTACGGCAAGCACGTGTTCTCCCACAATACGATGTTCTGCTGCGTCAAGCAGCCGCCTGGCGGTCAGAAGGGTGCCTACTATGCCATCCATCACATGCAGGCGATTGTAGGGGACCATCATCAACTTCTGCTACCGAGTAAACTCAAAGATTGGGCAAAGAGCGTGTCGGCAATCCAGGACGCGGACCTCCGACAAGAATTCTTTCGCATCCAGTCGGAGTTTGCGGAAATCATCCATCAAGATGTCCTTCGTACCTCGGGGCAGTTCTACCTCAATAATCAACCGTCCAACAGTGACATCGACACAATGCTACAAATGCAGGCTGACAACGACCGTTATTTCATGACTCTCACGATAGACGGCGGCTTCATCCACGCTCCGATCCCTTGAGTCGAGTCGAAAGCAGTGATGCTGTGTCTAGTTTTGAAACATCGATTGGCTCATGTTGTAATTAAACTTTAATGAACTTGTAGTATGTCTCTTTGGTTTCGAAAGTCGTTCAACTTAGATGTAATCGATGCTATTAATGTCTTGCTTTTCTCTTCCGATCGTTCTGTTGCATACTTATATATTGCTTATGTATTGTCTGTGAATTGGTACTAACGTTTCGTTTGGCTAGTGCATAGCGATGCCGACGTATGTCGTGTACAAGGGTAAGGTTCCCGGAGTCTACGATGACTGGGAGGAGTGTCAGAGACAGGTTCACCGATTCAGCGGTAACAGTTACAAAGGGTACACCACTAGGGCCGAGGCCGAATCTATATACGCCCGCTATCTAGCGGGAGAGGGGAGGGAGCGTTGGAGGAACCGAATGAAGACGAGTTTCATCGTGATGTCCGCAACTCTCTTCTATGTGATGGTAGTTTAGATGATCGATATCGACTTGTAATGTGAAGACAAACTCGCTACTCGCGGTCTCGAGACTTGTAATATAATGTTCTATCTTCGTTCGATCTTTTCAATTCGGAGACTAATATGATGAATTATATTCGGAGACTAATATGATGAATTGTATTCAAAGACTAATCTTCTATTGTATTCGATGAATCTGTTGTTGATGTGTGCTGTCTATATTTTGTCAAATTATACATTTTGTAACCTGTGCAAAAAACAGAAAATAAAAAATAAAAAAACCTAATATTCACACTAATGGCGCATCACATGACAGTGTGCCATTAGTATGGCAGTGCATACTAATGGCGCATCACTGGGCAGTGCGCCATTAGTATGCCGCGGTTACTAATGGCGCATCAAGTGGTGGTGCGCCATTAGTATGCCAAAGCACCTGGGTATACATGGCCCCTGGGAGGCATACTAATGGCGCACCCTGGCCTATACTAATGGCGCACCCGCGGTGCACCATTAGTATACCAGATACTAATGGCGCACCAGGTGGTGCGCCATTAGTAAAAATTACTAATGGCGTGCTATTAATGGCGCACCACAGATGCGCCATTAATGGCCATATTAGGTGCGCCATTAGTAGGGGTTTTCTAGTAGTGCTACATCCCCTACATCTGCTAGTCCACCACTATAAGAGTTCGCACGACTTAGTCAACTATGCCAGAGCCCATAATGGCTTGTGGCGGCACACGTAAGTTACTAGTTTGAATTATCTTATGATCCCTTTGAGCCTGGGTGGCGGTCCATAGGAAAATCACACGGTACCCCCGGGATTTCCAAAAAAACAGGCAATCACTGGATACCCCAGGTGCCTCAATCCACCCAGATGTGTATTTAAGTTGCCACCTTAGATAAACCATTAATAACAATCTCACATCTGTCATGGATATTCACTCACTCAATCCACGTCTACTAGCATAGCATGGCATAATAAGCAAACGCAGAAGTAACTCCCAAAGGTTTCATAAGTAATACAGGTAATAGGTACTACCTCATCTACTTCCCATCCCACAATTTAATTAGATCCTAATCATGCAATGTTTGAGGATTGATCTAATGCATAAAAACTGGGTAGTAGAAAAGATATGATCAAGTGTTACTTGCCTTGCTGATGATCCGCGAAACCTAGAGACTCGAAGTAACAAGCGGCGCACTCCGGGTGATCTATCGCAGACAAACAACAAGCATACAATAAGTACTCATCTAATGCACAGGTAAATCTCGAATAAAAGATCTAACCAGAAAGTTCAACTTAAGAACCCTGGTGGCAAAAGAATCAAATAAAAAACAACGAAGGTCAAACGGCGAGAGAAAACAACTCGGTTCTAGCAAGTTGAAACTAGGTCAAATTTTACAGTAGCAAAACTTGGTTTAAGTTGATTAGACGGAATGGCTGTTTCGAAACGAAACTCCAGGCGCTTGAATCACCTGATTCCGATAGACGAGCGAGAAGAAAAACTAAAACAAAGATCGGATCTGAAATCGCGATCAGAAAAATTTTGCGGAATAAATCCGACTAAAAAGGAAAACGACGAACGGTTAAACGAATGGACGTTTGTTAACCAGGAATAACCGGTGGTCACGTTCGTTAAGACGAACGGTCCGGCGAACGCTCGCTAAACAACAAAACCGGAAATAAAACCGATCTAGGTTTTTTTTAAAAAAAACCGAAATGTCAAAAAGAAAACCAGAACGGTTTTTAAAAAAAAAACCGAATCGAGGGAGAGTGGCGCGGCGCGGCTACCTCGACGAGGCGGGGCTCCGGCGGGGCGGCGGCTAGGCGGCGGGGCGACGGTGACGCGGCGGCGGCTGCGGCTGCGCGGCTGCTGCTGCTGCTGCTGCGGGGCGGGGTGGGGAGGAGAGGGGGGGCTTGGTATTTAAAGGGGGGGCTGCTGCTTGGGGGAGGGGGCAAGGCAAGGCGGCGGCGGAGTCCGAGTAGGACTCAGCGGCGGCGGCGGCGGTGCTGCGCGCGGGCGCGCGCGCGAGGGAGGCGGGCGGCTTGGGCCGGCTCGGCTAGGCCCTTGGCCCAGTCGGGCGCTGCAGTTTTTTTTTAAAATAATCGCGCAGAGAAACGAATAAGATAAAATCTAAACGAACTCCAAAATTTACAAAGTAAATTTTCCCTGACTCGTAAAAGTGAGTCGAACAAAATGAACTTTTACTCGGGCCTAAAATGCAATTTTTGAAAACACGCATTTTTCCCTAAGGCAAATAAACTCCGAGAAAATCCAGAATTTGATTTATTTATTAAATCTTCATTTTTCCTAATTTTTGGGAAAGTCATATTATTCCCTCTCATATTTTTGATATTGGAAAATTATTTGAAGATGAAATAAATAAAATCAAAAGATCCTCTTTTCATAATTCGAGGAAACTCAAATATGAAAATTTCGAAATCTCCAACTCTCTCTGAGGGTCCTTGAGTTGCGTGAAATTTCTAGGATCGGCAAATGCAAGAAAACATGTAATGCATGATGACTTAATGTAAAACATTCCAAATTGAAAATTTGGGATGTTACACTATACTACCGCTGCAATTCGAACTAAATTTGAATTCGTTTCTATATTTCAATAAGAATCTACAATCATGATTGTTGCCAACTTCAACCATCATTCGTGTATTACCTTAATAACACACCACATGATTACTATAGAGATAGATATGAACTATGTGTACTACGTGAACTCGAATTCTATTTTTTGAATACACTTGATGTTGATTCCAAATAATAGCACATTTGATGTACTAACTATATATTCATAACCCAAACCATGTTCCATGCGTACACCGTGTTTATCACACAAAGTATAGTGCCCCGCCCCCTACATTATGACAAGTATTTAGACCTGAGTTGCAAAAGCCACACATTAGTCCAAATTATAATCAATGCTGTACATTATGATATCTTCTTCAAGTATTCGTATCCGCCTTTTTATAATGAATTATGATCTTTGTTCGTCTTTTACACCTTCACGACCCTCTTCTATTTGTAGCTAGCTAGCGCTAACTTTCTATCGTGCATGCACACGCCCGCCCCCCTCACACACCCTTAGCGTCCCCTCCATCGTGCATGTTCATTATTTCTCTTTAGGTCGTCCACCAACGGTGTGTGTAGGCCCCCGGCTCCTTCTTTCTGGCACACACTGGTCGATATACCTCTCTAGCCAAGTGTGCCTACAACAAAAACATATATACTTCCCCTCTTCTCTTCTCATCGTCCATGCCCACATATGTCCAATACGATTCCACGCAGTTGCACACTCCCGCCCCTCTTTTCATTAGTCACATGCTCGCACACTCCTCCCCCCTCGACATGGTAGGCCTCTCGCACCACCTCCTAGCCACACTCTCTCCCCCTGTCTGCCTCTTCGGACCTTATTTTCTTCTAACACATGTAGGCGTGTATATGAACTGATCTCCCTACATATATCAAGGTCGACTATAATTCGTTTTCACCAAGCACCGATACACTTACCTCGCTAGTTATGTCTCTCCTTTTCTCGGACACACGACGGTTGATCTTCCTATGTAGTTACGCATGCTTACCACAACCATATCTTCTCCCCTCATCATCCTTGAATACCTCCCGACCCGTCTCTCACACGCACGTGCATAGACAGACAGACATCCCCTACCCTCTCTTATTGATATTGCACTCATACCCTCTGAGGGAGTCCTAGACTAGGGGGTGTCCGGATAGCCGGACTATCATCATCGGCCAGACTCCAAGACTATGAGGATACAAGATTGAAGACTTCGTCCCGTGTCCGGATGGGACTTTCCTTGGCGTGGAAGGCAAGCTTGGCGATACGGATATGTAGATTTCCTACCATTATAACCGACTCTATGTAACCCTAGCCCTCTCCGGTGTCTATATCATCCGGATGGCTTTAGTGTGTAGGACACAACAACCATTACAACAATGATACCATAGGCTAGCTTCTAGGGTTTAGCCTCCTTGATCTCGTGGTAGATCTACTCTTGTAATACCCACATTATCAATATCAATCAAGCAGGACATAGGGTTTTACCTCCATCAAGAGGGCCCGAACCTGGGTAAAACATCGTGTCCCTTGTCTCCTGTTACCATCCGCCTAGACGCACAGTTCGGGACCCCCTACCCGAGATCCGCCGGTTTTGACACCGACATTGGTGCTTTCATTGAGAGTTCCTCTGTGTCGTCGCCGAAAGGCTTGATGGCTTCTTCAAGCAACAACGACGCGGTCCCGGGCGAGGCTTTTCTCCCCGGACAGATCTTCGTATTCGGCGGCTTCGCACTGCGGGCCGATTCACTTGGCCATCTGGAGCAGATCGAAAGCTACGCCCCTGGCCATCAGGTCAGGTTTGGGAGCCTAAACTCCACGGCCGATATCCACGGAGACTTGATCTTCGATGGATCCAAGCCGCAGCCGAGCGTGCCGCACTGTCACGATGGGCATGATCTAACTCTGCCGCCAGACAGTACCTTGGAGGCCGCACACGAATCCGCTCCGACCCATAGTCCGGAGCCGATCGCGCAGATCGAGGACGGGTGGCTGGACACCGCCTCGAGAGCTGCAACTTCCACGGCGATGGAGCCGAACACTGACCTCGTCCCTTATAAAGCTCGTGACTCCGAGGTCCGGACTCCCTGCCGGACTCCGAACCTCCTGCGCCCCTGCCAATCGAATCTGATTGGGCGCCGATCATGGAATTCACCGCTGCGGACATCTTTCAACACTCACCCTTTGGCGACATCCTGAAATCGCTAAAGCATCTCTCGCTATCCGGAGAGCCCTGGCCGGACTACGGCCAGGATGGTTGGGATGCGGACGATGAAGAAATTCAAAGGCCACCCACCACCCACTTTGTAGCCATTGTCGACGATCTAACCGACATGCTAGACTACGACTCCGAAGACATCGACGGTATGGACGACAATGCCGGAGACGATCAAGAAGCAGCGCTCACTGAGCACTGGAAGGCCACCCCAACACATGACGTATATATGGTGGACACCCCAAAAGGAAGCGATAACGAGGAACAACGGGGCGCGGCAATGGATAATCCCGCCGACAAACAACCAAAACGGCGACGCAGACGCCGCCCTAAGTCCCGCCTCGACAAAAACAGCATTCCTAATGACCCAGCAATAGAGCAGGGCAAACCAGTGGACGACGAACATGCAACCAAGCAACGTCCGAACAGGACAAACCAGATAATCAATCCATGCCCAGCGAGACCAACAGTCCAGACGACCTCACGCCGGACACACCACCGGAGCATAAGAACCTTCACAAAAGACTCGTCGCCACTGCAAGAAGTCTGAAGAAGGAAAAACGGAAGCTCAAAACAGCGGAAGACATACTCAGAATGAAGTGGAGCAAAGTACTCAAGACCGCAGACAAATATGGCAATGGCCACCAAACAAAGAGCTACCCGAAGCGCAAGCTGCTGCCAGAATTTGACGAGGAAGCCATAGAGCCCTCACAGTCAAAAAAAATAGAGGCCGCCTGGCCGGATAGACGGCCAGATGACAGGCCAAAAGCGACAAGCGGCACCGCACACAAGCCGACTTATGATCCTGGGAAAACAGACGGCCCAGCCAGGTCCATTTATGGGCCAAAAAAGAGGGCCCCAGGAAGCAACACAACACGACAAGTGTTCGAAGACAGCGGCACACCCAAATACAGGGGTGCTGCGCACCCACTATGTTTCACCGATGAGGTGCTGGATCATGAATTTCCAGCAGGGTTCAAACCCATAAACATAGAGGCATACGACGGAGCAACGGACCCTGGAGTCTAGATAGAAGATTACATACTACACATACACATGGCTAGAGGAGATGATCTCCACGCCATCAAATACCTACCCCTCAAGCTCAAAGGGCCAGCTCGGCATTGGCTCAAAAGCCTCCCAGAAAACACTGTTGGAAGTTGGGAAGAGCTCGAGGAAGCATTTAGAGCAAATTTTCAAGGGACTTATGTCCGCCCTCCGGATGCAGAAGATCTAAGTCATATAACTCAACAGCCCGGAGAGTCAGCACGCAAATTCTGGAACAGGTTCCTTACCAAAAAGAACCAAATAGTCGACTGTCCGAACGCCGAAGCCATAGCAGCTTTTAAACACAATGTCTGAGACGAATGGCTCGCCAGACACCTCGGCCAAGAGAAGCCAAGGACAATGGCCGCGCTAACAAGCCTCATGACCCGCTTTTGCGCGGGGGAATACAGCTGGCTAGCAAGATGCAGCACCAGCGACCCGAGTACATCCGAGATCAGAGATGGAAACGGAAAATCACGGCGCAGAAAGGATCAGCGCCGGAATAAAGAAAACAGCCCAAAGAGCACGACGGTCAACGCCGAATTCAAAAGCTCGCGGCCAAACAATAAAACACTGCCTCTTAAGGACAACAGTGACGAACTATCCAATTTAAACAAAATTTTGGATCGGATATGTCAAATCCACAGTACCTCCGGAAGGCCTGCAAACCATACCCACCAAGATTGTTGGGTTTTTAAACAGTCCGACAGACTCAACGCCGAACACAAGGGGCTCGACGCGCCAAGCGAGGACGATGACGAACCCCACCAGCAGAGCACCGGAAGACAAAAGACTTTCCCACAAGAAGTCAAAATAGTAAACTCACTTCATGTGATAGTATGGAAAAACAATGCGGCACCCGCTAAGATAGGTGTCGCACGGTCCACCCCAGCGGAACCTCAAGATTGGATGTCAGAACCAATCACTTTCGACCACATGGATTATTCCAGAAGTATCCAAAACGAAGGATGGACTGCTCTG
Organism: Triticum timopheevii; assembly: GCA_963921465.1. NCBI lineage: Eukaryota > Viridiplantae > Streptophyta > Magnoliopsida > Poales > Poaceae > Triticum > Triticum timopheevii. Next base: position 433,588,522 of record OY997262.1, read on the forward strand.
ACATTGGATCCTATAATCGACGGACTGCAATTTACACGAGTCCTGATGGACGGCGGCAGTGATTTAAACCTGCTATATCCGGACACAATCCGCAAGTTGGGGATATACCTTACTAACATTCGACATAGCCGCACTTCCTTCAAAAGAGTGGCGCCAGGCCCTTACGCCAAGTGCACAGGCTCCTTATTACTAGAAGTTGTGTTCGGGTCACCTGACAACTTCCAACGCGAAAAGCTAATCTTTCATGTCGCCCCATTCAAAAGTAGCTATCAAGCACTATTGGGACGTGAAGCCTTCGTCCGCTTTAACGCAATACCACATTACGCGTCTCTTACACTTAAAATGCCTGGCCCACACGACATCATTTCATTAAAAGGTCGTCTAAGACCCCGGACACGGCTGGACGAGTCCGGAATAAATAAACTATGGGATACCTAGTCGCACACCCCTTCACAAGGGGCTGTGCATATAAGCAATAATGAGCTAACATAGGCTCAGCTTTATTAATTTATATTTCAATTTTTTATGCACTTTTTCGCACGATTTCTTTTCAAACTAAGTTCCTCTCTTTTTACAGATGAACAACATGCACACCCGTCCAGGATACGGCACAACGGAGACACATGCGCAGACGTGCAGTAGGGACCCGTTTCAAGGATTCTTTTCAGATTAAGACCCTGCGTAAACCTTTCTTACTGTCTCTTGTTGCTATAATCCCCTGGTTTCTCATTATAACCAGAGAGGAGACTGGCGTTTTGGCATTGGCCGCGTCAGAGGATCTTGCCCGTACCTAGACACTAGGGGCTTAGGGCATTGTTCTGCCCGTTATTATAAAGACCGAACACCTTCAGGAGTGTTCGGCGTCTCGAGTTAGGCCTTATATGCATTAGCTCGGAATCATGTCTTTGGTCAAATGTTGGGTTTGCCCGGCTCCTGTGTTTTGCTGCCTTATGTTCCGTATCATCGGCTAACGCAACACCAGGAGAACTACTGCGATTGTGCCCCAGTTCGGCTGGGCGAGCACCTCAGTAGAGAAAGCCGAAAACTGACTGTCATGATACAGCGAGAGACTGGTCAACCACTCGATCGACCAATGGAATGTTTAGAATTCCTCCGCTTTGACGAAGGTCCGCTTCCCGCTCAGGCACATACGCGCCCCGAATTCAGAGAGCGCGGTGCCCCCAGGGGCTATATCGTAGCCCCACCCTCGAACTCCAATGGCTAAGTGAAAGTGATAAAGTATTATAGTCCGGTTGCCTCGTTTGCTACGCTACCACCTCCTTCACAGGACCGAGACGTCGGATTAAGTGTGAAAATGCGCCATTTTTTGCGAACACCCCCGCACCTTGTGCGTGGGGGCTGAAGCCGACGACTGCCATCTTTCAGGTTATACACACGTATACATAAACGACCGCATAGGAGATATTTCACTATATGACCGCACAAGTATAAAAAAAGCGCTTACATCATAAACATTGTTTTACAAAATAAAACGTTCATTTGAACGTGACATTTTTCGAGCACTATGACTCTATTACACGAGCACCACGCAGAACTTCGCCAAAATAGTGCTCGGCGGGTAACCGGCTCTCGTCCGAACCCTGGGCCGCAATAGCGGTGGCATCCATCTCTATCCAATGTGTCTTCACACGGGCGAGTGCCATCCGCGCACCCTCTATGCAGGCCGACCGCTTCATCGCCTTGATGTGCGGCACCGCCCCAAGAAATTGCTGCAATAAGCCAAAGTAGCTCTTCGGCTTGGGCCTATCCGGCCAGACATGAGTCACGATATCCGTCATGGCAAGCCCGGACAACCTATTCAACTCAGCCCACTCGGCCAACCGGTCGGTCAGCGGAAGTGAATGCTCCGGACTATGGAATCGAGACCAAAACAGCTCTTCCGTCTTGTGATCCTTCTAGCTTCGGAAGTGCACAACGGCATCCGCCGCACTCGCTGCTAAGTCCATATAAGGATCCTCCGGACCCCACAACTGGCCAAGCTGAGCGTACTTTGGATCCGTAAACCTTCGGCGCAGCAGAAAAGGCTTGCTAGCTACAATGTCTCTGGCCTGGCGCAGCTCTTCCTTTATAGCCCGCATTGCAGAACGGGCATCCTTGGCTTCGGCGGTGGCCTTCCCCAGATCTTCTTGCCCCGCTAGGCGCTCCTTTTCAAGAGCCTCATTGCGGTCGGTAGCATCTTTTAACTTCACGGCCATTCCAGCCATCTCTTCCCTGCTTCGGCAGTGGGTAGCCCTTTCGGCTTCTAACTCCTTGGCCGCCCTCGAGGCAGCCGCATCACTCCTTCTGGCTTGCTCCTTTGCTTGAGCAAGTTCGGCCCAAAGGCTCTCCACAGCAGCGGCACCATCTGCATTTCACACGCATGTTGTAAGGAGTGGGCTTCGGCTCCCTTACCAAGTGACCGCAAAGAAACACTTACCTTGCGACTCATCAAGTTGCCTGTTGACTAGCGCGATGTCCGCATCCGCAACGTCGAGTTGCTGCTTTAGTTCAGCAACTCCATCAGTCCGGCTGGCCCCCGGACGATCCGCCACCTGCATAGGAAACGCGAAAATTGAAACCTGCGATTTTGATCCTCGGCACGCTGTCGCTTTCGACAACCTACCGAGTCTCAAGGGCTACTATCTATACAGGGCACACTTTATGTGTAAAACTGTCAAAAGTTGTGTCATTTTTACGTACCTCAAACCCCGCCATCAAACTCCTGACGGCATTACGCATTCCGCCTTCGGCGGACGAAATCCTTCCAATCACCATACTCATCAATGCATGGTGATCTTCTGAGATAGACGCCTTCTCAAGCAGATCCTTCAGCCGTACACCAGTTGGTGCCGAACTATCCGGCTTTGCCAAACTCGGGGGCACCCTCCGTGATGACACTTCAGGCTCATCCGCCCTATCCGACGGTGCCGCAGACGGAGGTGTCTTGCTCTCCACCATCTTCGGACGAAGGTCCCCCGAAGACGAGCTCATTTGCGAAGGACGGAGATCCGAACTACAAGGTAAAAACTTGAGTTATCCTCAGAAGCACAAATAAGGGTTGTCCCTTATTATAAAACTCCCTTTTTTCTACTTACGGCTCGTTGGAGGGCTGATTCTTTAGGGGAGACTGTGCGGCCGGGGCCTCCCCTGACGCAGGACCCTCTGGCGAAGATTTCTTCCCCCGCTTAGGGGCTTTGGCCCTCGGGTCCTCGGAGGCAGTCCTCTTCTCCCCTTGAAGGGAGGGATTCTCGATCCCCCCTCTTTCAAGAGCCTCCTTGGGCGAGGCGGTAGCTCCTCTATTTTCCCCTTCGCCTTCCTCTGAAGGCGCAACCTCCAGCATCTTGACCAGCACGGGATCCGGCGCGGTCTCTGGGAGGGAGGCCGGACACCATATCAGTTTTGCTTGCGCTATCCACTCCCGTTTAGAAGGAAATCGGTCAAAAGGCGAATCATAGAAAGGCAAACAAACGGTACGTCCAGACTCAGAGCTACTTACTTGTGTATCCGGGCGATTGCAGCTTAGGCCAGCATCCTCGGTCAGTTCGGGACACGCCTCTCGTGATCCAAAGAATAATTTGTACATCTCCACGAGTGTCATACCCATGAAGTGTTGGAGAATCCGTGGTCCCTCCGGATTAAACTCCCACAGCCGGAGAGGGCGGCGTTTGCAGGGCAGGAGACGCCTAATCAGCATGACCTGCATTACCACAACCATATCGATCTCCTTCGCTTGGAGGTCTCGAATCCGGCCCTGCAGTAGGGGCACGTCCTTTGACGTCCCCCAGTTGAGCCCTTGGTTGACCCACGACATCAACCGTCGTGGAGGTCCCGAGCGGAATAAGGGCGGCGGCTTCTGTCTGCTGCCCTTCGGAGCGGTAATATAGAACCACTCCTGTTGCCACAAGCCGAGTTCTTCTTGGAAGGAGCCCTCGGGCCACGGGGCATCAGCCCTCCTGCTTACGACCGCCCCGCCGCACTCTGCTTGACGCCCCTCGATCATCTTCGGCTCCACATTGAAGGTCTTCAGCCACAGGCCGAAGTGGGGTTTGATGCGGAGGAAGGCTTCGCAGACGACGATAAATGCGAAAATATGGAGGATGGACTCCGGAGCCAAGTCGTGGAATTCCAACCCATAGTAAAACATGATCCCTCTCACAAAAGGATCCATCGGGAAGCCTAAACCCCGACGGAGGTGGGATACAAAAACAACGTACTCGCCGGGCTCGGGGGTGGGGATGGCCTGCCCTTCGGCGGGCAACCTGTGCGAAATCTCGTAAGATAGGTACTTGGCCTTTCGTAGCTTTAGCACGTCCTCCTCCGTGACGGAGGAGGGCATCTACCGGCCCTGAAGGTTGGAACCGGACATTGTTGAAGGTCCGAAGCACTCGAATCTGGGGCTCTGGGTGTTGGAACTTGGAGCAAGGAGAGGATTCGATGGAGGATTGAAGAAAAGAAATGAGCCTTGGCCCCATTATAAAGAGGGAGAATACCGAGAGCCGTCTCCGTGACCGTTCGGGACTCACCCTCGATAGAGGGGGCATGGCGACGGGCGCGGTTGGGTTACCCACGTCCGTTTTGATGAGAATCCCGGGATAAGGGGAACACGATCTCTGCTTCGACAAGACGTGCCAAGGAAACCGCTTCGCTAAACGCGCTGAGGTGGTATAATAAAAAACGATTCGAGTAAAGGCTTGGTGGTGGTGTGACGTCACGCTACAAAATACGTCAGCAGATTGAACTTGTGTACATATTATTCTCTCTACGGTGGAATGTGGAATTTATTTTGTAGAGCCGGACACTATCCTGGTGTTCACAATCTTCTATGAATTATTCGGAGGAGGAACCCGCCTTGCAATGCCGAACAATATGCGCGCCGGACTCATCGTCATTGAAGCCTGGTTCAGGGGCTACTGAGGGAGTCCTGGACTAGGGGGTGTCCGGATAGCCGGACTATCATCATCGGCCAGACTCCAAGACTATAAAGATACAAGATTGAAGACTTCGTCCCGTGTCCGGATGGGACTTTCCTTGGCGTGGAAGGCAAGCTTGGCGATACAGATATGTAGATTTCCTACCATTATAACCGACTCTATGTAACCCTAGCCCTCTCCGGTGTCTATATCATCCGGATGGCTTTAGTGTGTAGGACACAACAACCATTACAACAATGATACCATAGGCTAGCTTCTAGGGTTTAGCCTCCTTGATCTCGTGGTAGATCTACTCTTGTAATACCCACATTATCAATATCAATCAAGCAGGACGTAGGGTTTTACCTCCATCAAGAGGGCCCGAACCTGGGTAAAACATCGTGTCCCTTGTCTCCTGTTACCATCCGCCTAGACGCACAATTCGGGACCCCCTACCCGAGATCCGCCGGTTTTGACACCGACACCCTCCGTTTGTCTAGCAGGCCTCTCCCACCATTTGTGAGACACCACTCCACCACCAACCCTCCGACGCTCTACCTTTGTCTTTTTCCCAACCTTATTCCTCTGCTACACATATCCATGGATGTCGATCAGTCTCCCTCAATACATAGCTAGGTCTCTCTCCTTCCCCAGACATATACTAGTCGACCGGTCTCTACCCCCCCCCACACACCGATAGTCGAACATTGTAGGTAGGTATCCATGCCACAGAGAAGAACTGCACCTCTGCCCTCTTAAATTCCAGTAGGCCAGCCACCCTGTATCTTTGACGCGGGCAAACACAAATTCGATAGCACTCTTTATCGATCGCGCAGCCACACACTTCATCCCTGTTTTCAATTCTATCGATATCTCACGTCCATGACTCCATTTCACACACATTGCATACGTTACATTTTTCTGATTGAGATATCATCAACACATTGCCTCTATTTCACACAAACCATCTCTCTCACACCCACCCACGTACGTACCTGCACCTAAAGAAGAAGTGCACACAGGCCGCACGTACTCACGTCTCGTTCCCGGCCACACCCGCGCGGGTACACGGTGGAGTTCGTTTCTGTACAAAAAGGCAGCCCACGTGATAATTTGACGCGTATAGCGGTTGTTTACTCGAAGGAGGGTTGGGTACCACGCCCAGAATATAAAACGATTGCTGTGGGGAAAATGGAAAAATGGGTTTGTCTCTCGTGAGTCTCGTCACACAATCTCACACAAGGCCGCCGTGGCCTCTCTCTCTCAGCGTTGGTCAGTGATCCGGCCGCATCCCGTCCACCGGCGGAAAGGGAGGATGTGCATTGTCTCTCCGTTCGATGGTGTTGAGGCAGCTCGTCCCGATCTGCGGTACCCGCCGTTCTCTCTAACCAAGCTCCGGCGCGGTAGGGTCTTCGCCACTTGCTCGCTGCCGCAGTATGGGCAGATCCCGGCCGCCGGCGCCCTCCTAGTAACATCCCGATGACCCTCAGGTATAGCTTCCTCCGGCCTTGCTCCACTGCCCATCTTCCCACGTTGCTGCATGTGGATCTTCTTTAGTTGTTTGCTTAAATCGCATCTCGGCCAGCGTACTTTCCATCTTGCAATCTCGTCCTCAAACCATTTTGATAAACCACCATGTGCTATCTTTCCCTTTTTACATGGAACATGCTTCTTTTTTGGCGGCGTATGTGTCTTCAACTCGTGTTATTGGGCAGTAATTGTTTCCTTTCGACCTCCTTTTGCAAACAGGCCTATCCATTTTCACCTCGTTGCTATTGCGATCTTTTGGTGAACTGCACAAATCACTTTTCTGAAGAGTGTTTTGTGCAGTTCCGCCAAAATGTCACACGGGCAACGTTTTTACATTTCTGTGGGACTGCGGAAAGGGAGATTGGTTTTGCTATCCTCCTCATCCAACTCCGTGCCTAATCTTCTCCGACAAGAAGTTAGTCCTAAAGAGAGATCGTAGAGGTGATCGGCTTCTATTTATGTGTGTTATGTTTCTTCATCTAGTTCCACTATTATTGTAATCACACTGACTGGATATCTTTGCAAACAGGGATGGTCCGCCCGATTTTAGTGGAGCTGCACAAAATGATCGGATTGTGGTGTCCTTCATACACCTCTTTTTTGGCTATAGAGCTGGGTGAAACTAGCTGCCAAGCAATGAACACTGTGCCAAGGAAATGGAGCCATGCCTACGAACAACATCGATCAATTATATTTTTTTCTTTATTTGTACACCTTCTCACAACTTTGTCTTCAGTTGTGATGTGAATATTGGCGCTGATCTGCGAGCCATTGAGATGCATTAGCCATGGTAGTTTAATTTGTATTTGATGGAATGTTGTAACGAGATAATCTCGAGGCAAGACACCTGAATCCTAAGTTGAAACCTTTTTTTTCCTGCGGGAACCAGAGTTGAAACCTTCATAGCATCACAGTACAATTTCATCAAAATTATGCGTACATATAAACAAATCCTGAAGGATTGATAGCAATGCCAGAAACAATTCAACTTCATTTCGCCGACATGTTGGATATCCTTCATCCATCATCTGCGCTAACCCGTACGTGGTCATTACTCACTCCGACGGAGGCCAGGGCACGTGTGGTTACTGGATCTGTCCGGTGGGAGATGGTAGCGCGGGATATCTTCAACCGGTTTGGATGGCGGTCATGTAATAGGATAGGCGATTAGTTTACCTATCTCTCTTTATTATGCCAGCTGGTTGTGGCTTTTGGGCCTTGTTTTATTTTGCTAGCTCTTTGTGAGCAAGCATCCTTTGTTGCAACACTTTGCAAGACATTGTTGAACTACTTTATTTATTTATAAATGTGGCCGTATGCATCGTTCTGATGTAGAGGCCGGGGAATCCCCCCTTTTCGAAAAAAACCGGCTCCAGCTGCCATGCGGCAATATTGAGTGCACAACACAACTTCAGGGAAAGATTCACCCCGGTCGTTGTGCCACAGTAGTAATGACTAGTGAACAGTCAAATCACAGAGCCCCACCTTCGCCACAGTAAGTTGCTCGGACGAAGCAACCATCATTTCTTTGTTACTTGAATCCGTTGGTACTCCCATATTCCCATAGTAAAGTTGCTTGGGCGAATCAACCATCACTATATCCTCTCACGTGTGATGACCACAGGAGCTATCCATTCAGATTGCATGTTAAAAAAATAAAGGTCGATAACTAATGCGGCAAACTTAAAAAAAAAACTAATGCGGCACTTCGGGTCAACGCGGCCAGATCGCATTTTGCACGAGAAATTACACACCATGTTTCATTGACATGTGGTCCCGTTCCAACATATCAGTGAGACGAGGGCGAGTAGTAGCAGTATTTTTGAACCGACGTGTAGGCCGGGGCGCCCCTTCGTGAACCATGGCAAACTGGCAACCGTCCACCGACGCTTCGCCTTTCCCTCTCGATTTGGAACTGCTGTCGCACGCTCTTCCTCTCTGTCCTCCATTTTCCTTCAGCCCTTCACGCTTTCTTCTGCCATTGTTCGATCGTCTTCTCCATGGAGGGAACAGGACTGAAATGACCCCGTTATTCTTGCCCCGATATGAAAGATGACGTGGTGGAGGAACTCATTGATCGGTGCGATGTCATCACCTCGGCTAGCATGGCAGGTTCATTCAAGCCCATTCTTGACTCAACTAATAACATCATTACAAGGAACCCAAGGGTCAAGGAACAGTTTGATCTCCCATATCTTCTTCGCCGTGACCCTGATGACCGGCGCCGTCATGACGGAGGCCTCGCCCTATGCAAGTTGATGCCGCTTGATAATGATACGTATGATGTTAAGATGCCATCGCTTGAGGGCAAGGCCTGGGCAGGCGCAAATGGAGATTGGGTTGTTTACATTGGGTCCAACTGCGAGTGGGAACTTTTGAATGTGTACACTCGTGACCGGGTTCCACTTCCAAAAATCTCAGCAGACTGCCCAGAGGTTGAGCACACCGGTATTGTATGCATGTTCAAATACAATCATGGTGACTGTCTTCTACGGAAGATAGCAATTTCTTGAGTCCCCACCCGCTCTTGGAATTACAACAACTAGGAAGTTGCTGCTATCTTCGACAAGCTTGTTGCCATCGTTGCTGGTTTGACTCGATGGACATTGCTCAAAAATCAGTTTCTGTACACGGATGAGTACTGTGATGCAATTGAATACGAGGGCCTTGTGTTTGCTGCCACCACTCGTAGCACTGTTTTTGCATGGAATCGTTATGATTTCGGTACGTTTGTCTTCCCCCATAATTATAATTGTTTCATCCACAGGCATGCGGGTTAGCAAGTTTCCCTCTACTAATTAACCTTCTTCTTGTGTTTCCAAGGTCCTATGAAAATTCCACCACCTATACTTGAAAATTTTTATAACCAAGGGGGAGATGACGATGGTGATGATCACGAGCATGAGGACGAGCAGCACCCATATACTCGTTGGCGCCTAGCAACTAATTCCGATGGATCACCTCTTCTCGTGTGTATACAGCCCACTGATGATGTTACTGCTAAGGTAGCAGGTGTAGTTTCCCATGGTCGCACTCTCCGGACCTATTCCAACACCCGTTGCATGGTATTCGGGATGGATACTAGTGTGCTAGCGCCAACACCTTCTCCCTGGTACAGAATTGATAGTCTTGGAGAAAACTCGCTCTTCCTTGGACAAAAGTATCCGATGATGGTGAAAGGCGATCCAACTGCTGTTGACACAACGTTACTAGCACCATTTATGAGAAGCAACTATGTCTATACCTCGGACATTTGGGTGGTTCCCCACCCTGGTACTGATATAGTAGGCCGCTTCAGCCTGGATGATCAGTCCTACATTGGTCTCGAGATCGACAATAGATGCCCCATCCCAGAGAATCACTTGTGGTTCAAAGCAAGCGTTTCCAACACCGAGGAATGGTTGAGTTGAAGTTCATTTCATTGCTTGTTATTTGTTGTGTGGTGAAAACTTTAGTATTTATAATGTATCCTCGTTGTCGATGTGGGTTGATGACCTGTTGTATGTAATAAAATGATATGCCTGTGATAAACTTACTAAATTTATGAATGGCTTTCGAGTTGCTTCTGTGAGTGAGTGGTGCGACGAGGCAAAAAAATATTTTCCGAATACATAATTGTACGTGCATTGCAATAGGTTATCGGATGAGGCCAATCATCAACAATAGTAGTACACTATTTGTACTAGCTTCACATGCTTCGCGCGTCGTGCATGTGTTTTTACTATAGCCATACGTAACCAGCACCTCGAATCCTTGATACTAGTAGTACTATATAGTAAGTAGTAGGAGTAGTAGGGTGGCATGGGCCAGAACAAGCATTCACGTCCAGGAGTACGACACACGCCACCCGCACGACTTCCATCTGACACCATATTTCTTGTAGTCCGTGCTAGAGCAATCTCTTCAACCTCATTGTTTGTCTAACTCAGCCATCGCGCGGCGGGCGAGGTGGGGTTTGCCGATAGTCGGTTTCCTCGACTGTGGTCCCACTTGTAAGGCCAACTCCAACGCTCTATCAATATATGGATGTACTCTTCTTCCCAATACAAAAACTTGCATCCATTCTACCCCCTCCGTTCTACTACCTCCGTCCTGGTTTATAGGTCCCCTTTGTAGTTTGTGTCAAATTTTGACTAAAGATTTAACTAATAAAATGTTAATGCATGTCAAGAAAAATTGTCTCATTGGATTCGTATTTGAACATAGTTTTCAAAAATATAATGTTTGGTGACATGCGTAAACATTTTGTTAGTTTAATCTATGGTCAAAATTTGGCACGAAATATAATGGGGACCAATAAACCCGGATGGAGGTAGCATTTGTCAAAATATATATGTATCTAGACATGTTTTAGTATATAGGCACATCCATTTTTGGACAAATGGAAGTCAAGTATTTTGGAACGGAGGGAGTACACAATAATTTTTTTAAGTTAGCACAACTAGTCTAATCCGAGAGCACAACCGAAGATTTGGTCGGGTTCTTCCTCCTTTTGCCGACACGTTTGACATCCAGCATCCAGGTCGTGTCATGAAAGAAAATAGAGTGGTAGTTGATAAGTTGAAGCCACGAGATGTGCATCTTGGGTTAAACTGTAAATAGAATTTTACTACTCTTGAGTAACTCCAAAAGCGGCCACCGAAGATCTTTCTTGGATTTGTTTTTCATCACCAGCACGTCGAGGTGAAAGATGTCCAGGTTCAGTGGGTCCTCTTGCGTTTTCACTGACATGTGGGGCCGCATGTGAGCAAACAGACGATGGGCTCCGCGCGTCCACTGGCTGGCTGAGAAGAGAGATAGAGGAGTGCTGAGCACGGACTGCAGGAAATTTTTTCTATGACCAGCACCTTGATATTCACGTGTGGTTGTTTCTAGAATAAAAAAGGAGATACCTCTAGTTATGTTACTCCCACTACGCCTAGCCTAAGGTTAGTAGGTGACCTTGCGCTTGGCTCTTCGCCTCTTCCGGAAGTCGATGGTTCTACAGTAGTGCTTCTGGCAATCTGACACCAAATGAACTGCTGCACGTCCACCGATTGTAAGCAAAAGTTTCTCCTCGTGCTGCGAGCCACCGCACACGCGTTGGCGAGGGAGAAGGCGTAATCAAGCTTCTCGTCGTTCTGCGAGTTGACGGGACACATCAAAGTTATTTACTAGTAGTACGTACTCTCTCCAAAAAAGGGCTGACCATGTCATTGCTATCATCCCGTGCTCCGTCGTTGAGTACATGCACTATTCACGTGCCATCGAGGAGAAAAAATATTACGTAGGTGCCATCGAAGTGCACGACTCACTTACGGAAAAGGGTTTCCCCCCGCTTTCCCCCCCGCACGACTCACTTACGCACTGCTTATCTGATTATCTCCATTTTCTTGCATGACACGTGCACCTTGATGCTAGATGTCTCACGTGTTGGGAAAAGGATGAACAAACTCACGTAAAAGAAAAGAGTTGAAGAGCATAGATTCCCGATGACCGAGGAGGAGCAAAGAACCTCGCGGTGGAGCGTCTGCAAGGAACCTTGCGTGTTTTCCCCTATTTTTTGCCGCCTGCCCACCTATAAACAACTAAAAGAACATGCACTTTTCGCTAACCACTAGAAATGGTACATCAGGATGCTAAGTTGAAGATGTTTTATACTCCCTCCGTTCCCAAATATAAGTCCATTTAGATATTTCAATAAGGGACTACATACGAAACAAAATGAGTGAATCTACACTCTAAAATATGTACACAAGCGAACGCACTTACTCCATCCGATCCAACTCATGCACATATGCGCACAACATGGAGCACACAATGCATGTACACAAGACGTGCATGCACACACGCTCGGCCGCAGAATGCACGTGAATAACATATGCATGCGCACACACTCGACTGCATGGAGGCGTGCGCCATCCGCGACGACGTCCGGTTCGTCGCGCTACGGCGATGCTCGCACGCAACAGCGCATACTCATCTCTTGCAGCACCTCTTTGTTGTCGTTGCTCAACTACTAGTCGGAGACGAAGACGACCGCAGCCTCGGCCTTAGAGCTAGCACCGATGGAAAAACACGCACGCTGCACGCACACGAGCACATACGGAGTGCCCACGATGTGGTGGTGGTGCGTCCCCAGTCGCTTCTACTCCTTCTGCGCACGTTGTCTATCAAGGCGGCTGCATGCTAATGATGATGTGGGTGAGATCTTCTAGGACTCAGGTGATGACGAGGAAAATTATGAGACACAAGGTGACGTACACCGTCAAGGTCCATGGTCAAGGGGGTGCTAGCAAGTGCTTAGATGTGCTTAGAGCAAGTACAATAGAGCTGAGTCAGCGGTCTATAAGAAATAAACAGTAGTATATTTCTGCTTAGTTGGAGGAAAGAGAAGAGGAGAGAGAAGGTAAGCGGGCTCTTCGTGAAGAGCCAGCTCTAGCACGTGCTCCTAGGCACTTTGTAGTACATGTTGACTATAAGATGGGCTGTAGGCTTATAGCCAGTAGCTGGCTATACTATTAATGCTATTTAGATGAGGTGCTAAGTGTATTAAATGGCTTAGTAACTCAAGTGTTCAATGCATAGGTGCTTAGTTTATTGGTGCCACATCATATTTTATGCCTACATGGCAGGCTTAGCAGCTATACATGGTGGAGCTCTGGGAGAGGCCAAGGCTGGTCATAGTGGGGAGTAACTTGTACTGTAAGATATTACTATGTTACTCTAAACATCTCTATAAACCGGAAAGGAGGGAGTAGTAACATACACTAGTGTCATATGCAGAGTATGGGAGCACATGATATTTCCCCGTCCGGACCGATCCCAACTTAACTTCTCACCTTCTTGGCCCAACAAAAACCCCTCCCCCCTCCCGCGCGCGCTTCCCGCCCGGCGCCAGCTGAGCCCGCCGCTCCACATTGATGGCAAGTCAGGGCGACGCGACCTCTCATTGCTTCCACCGTTGAAGCGGCGTGCCGACCGAGAGCACCGCCCGCTGCACTCTGGCATTTCAGACTACACAGTGGATAGTAACTTTTAGAGCAAGTACTACTATAATTAGATGTCATAAGCATGCTATAAGGATTTAAATATAGTATTTGTGCTTAGTTGAAGGAGAGAGAAGAGAAGCGGATTGTAAACGTGTAGCCGGTTGTACTCCAACATACTCTACTTTGTGAGACAAAAGGTGGGGCCATTATTAATGATATTGTATTTATACTAAAGGGACTAATGGACGCCTTAATTATTCCGTTTTTTTGGGACAAACCTTGGTGGGGCTATTATTGACTTTTTTTGAGCTATTATTGACTTGGACGTGGGGTTTGGGGGCCAAAGGCCTACTACTATACTCCGACCTGACATAGTCTACCCTAGCCGCCGCTATATCATATGGTTTTGCACCGTTCCAGATCTTAGCGCCGCCACACAATTCTTCTCCAGCCCTCCTTCCGGCGTGCACCGCGAGAAGGGACAACAGTCCTTCGAACCCCGCCTTTCGTGATCCTGTACGGGAGAGGGGCGATCAGGTTTTTGGGGAGCACACTCCTGTGACTGCTGCCAGCGACGACTTCCTCAACTACAACCTTCTTCCCCAACCTCGGTAACCTCTTCATCAACGACATGAGTGACAACATCAACCACATCGGTTCTGCTCCCGCTGTACAATATGTGATTCTGTCCTCCTAGTTTAGTCCACATCATTACTTTGATGTTTGCAATTGTCGTCATGATCTATTTACTGCTGATTCGGATTAAATCTCATACTAAATTGCTCATATATTCAACAATCCAATCCAAAAACCTGATCATAGGCAATTTACTCCGAGTTGTTTTGCTGCGCTTTTGAAGACGCCTACTTTTAAGGGGGTGCAATATAAAAGGTGGCGCACAAGAGCAGTATATTGGTTTTAGATCATGTGCTGCTATGACGCCACTAAGGGTAAGCCTGAGAGCGATCTTAATCCTACACAGCAGGAAGCTTTTCAGAACATGGATACCCTCTTCAAAGCCGCCCTGCTGAGTGTTCTTGACGATTCCATTGTGGATTCGTATATGTTGTTTGACAATGGCAAAGACATGTGGGATGCGCTCGAGGCCACGTTTGGGCCCTCGGGCGATGGCAACGAGTTGTACGTCATGGAGCAATTCTATGACTACAAGATGACTGATGAGCGCTCTGTTGTTCAGCAGACTCATGAGATACAGTCACTCTCTAAGGAACTTGAGTACTTTAAGTGTGTGTTGCCAGACAAATTTGTTGCTGGGACCATCATTGCCAAGCTTCCACCTTCGTGGAACGATTTTGCTACTTCTCTGAAAAACAAGAGACATGAGTTTTCTGTTTTGGATCTCATTAGCACTCTTGATTTTGAGGAGAAGGCGAGAGCAAAATACACACGTGCTCGGGTCGCCGAGGGAGCTTCTAGTGCCCACATGGTACACAAGAAGAACTTCCAGCCCAACCAGCCCCAAAACAACAAGAACAAATCTCAGGGGAAAGGCAAGTTTGATGCAAAGAACAAGCCGTCACATTCTACCAACTTCAAGAAGAATTCTCATAACGGGAAGGGATACAAACTTCAATTTTGGTAGCACCGCACAAAATTTATATGGCTGCATCTACCTGCTGTCAGCTAATCTCATGGTGCTCCAGGTATTCCTACATTTGTAACTAGGTACAATGACCACGACAAGATGAAATTAGCTTATTCGTACGTTGACTTGCTGAATGCAGTGCAGAACGATCCTGTCATGTCTGGAGGAGCAAACAAGCAGTGCAACCGAAGGTGGAAATCAACCAAGGACTTATGAAATTATATGTAATCTTCCTCAGGCAGGTCAGTATCCCCTTCGTCCAGATGATCGTGTTTTGTCATGCCGAGCTATTGATATGTGCTACTGTTTTGCAACACCATTTAAGTATAGCTACTGATTTCCTATCTTTTCAGATTCAGGACAATGAATAGGATATCAGGGGAACTGCACAATATGGACCCATGTTGAGTCATCTCTATTGCCTCATGTGTTTGCTGCAAATGTGTGAGCATCAATTGCAAGATGAGGCAGCTAGATAGCTGTGGAGTTGCCAACATGCTCAAAGTGCTCGCAACATTGAGAAGAAACAAGCATGCCTAGGAAATTAATGTGTGCGCAGGGAGGCCCTTTGCTCAGAGAAGCATCGACCGATTTTCTTTATTTCCACACCTTCTCACAGTTTTGTATATTGGTTATAGTATGGTGAATCATTGAGATGCATAGACATGCTGAACTTTTGTTCTTCTGAATGTTAGTTTAATGTGAGTGTCTACATCCAGTACCGCATCCTCTAATTTGGTGGATGCACACAGAGAAAATAAATCTCCTTAATTTACTCCATAACCACCCTATTAAATAGGCCTAGTAACAAACCAGGTGCATGCAGTGGCCAGTGAGCACATGCATCCTGCATGCATGGACAGTCATGCAGCAACACAAAAGAAGAGAGCGGTTCTTGGGAAAAAGAGAGTAGTTAGTGAAGCGTGCCTTATAAACACGAACGACACGCTCTCCCGCTTCCGTCTCCCCACCCAATTCCCCCCGCTCCCCAATCTTCCTCACTCGTCCAGAAAACCCCGCTCACCTTCTTCCTCACTCGTATAGAAAACGCCTGCTCCTCTTCTTCCACTCCTACAGGAATCCCAGCCCTCCTTCTTCCCCACTCGCACTGCCACTAGGCTCGTCTCTGGCTACTCTGCTCAAACCCGTGAGCTCGGCGTGACGCCCACAAGGAAAATGGAGTCGGCTGGCCCCGGCGCCAAGAAGATGAGGCTCCCGCCAGCAGCAACGCCGGTTGTAGATCCCGCACCCGATAGCGCGGGGAGAAGCGGTGAGCCCCCCCAGCCAGATCTGAGGAACCGGTAGAATCTCCAGTGGACTGCATCAACGATCTCCCGGACATCATCCTTGAGGAGATCATCTCGCTTCTCCCCACCAAGGATTGCTGCCGCACACAAGTCCTCTCAACTCGGTGGTGCCCTCTATGGTGCACCGCGCCCCTCAATCTCGACTGTCATGAGATATCTGTCCTTCCTGAATTTGATCTCATCAGAGCCATCGTCTCTTCTCACCAGCAGGGCCCAGTTCAATGCCTCTGCATCCCGACAAGCTACCTACTGTCCATACCCGAGGTGGACGCTTGGCTGACATCCCCTGAATTCGGAAAACTCCAGCAGTTTGAGTTCTACCATTACCACGAAAGTTTCATACAACAAACATACCAAGAATTCGTGCCCACACCACTGTTGTCCATCTCGCGGTTTTCCTCCTCTCTACACACCGCCACCTTCGCCCGGTGCCATCTACCAGACGATCTGGTACAAATGCTTCAACTCCCACCGCTAAAAAAACTTTCGCTTGTGGTGGTTTATCTGTCGGAGGCCTCACTGCACAACATCATCCACTCCAGTTGCCCTGCCTGGAGCGCTTGCTAATTGTTTTGGGAATAGAAATCGGTATCAGTTGTCTCCAAATAAAGTCGCCTCACCTTAAAAGCATTAGAATTTGTTTTAAAGGACAGCAGCTCATCATCGAAGATGCCCCTTCACTTGAAAGGTTGCTCCTTCATAGTTGTTATACACCTTCATAAATAACTGTCGTCTCTGCACCCAAACTGGAGACCTTGGGTGTAATTCGTGACCCGTTTAATAATCACAAGGAGTTGGTGTTTGGCTCCTCACTTTTTCAGGTACCGTATATTTTCATCTACACATCTGTCATCATATGCTGCATTTTTCATTTGTGCGCATAAGTTTTATATCATCTTGGAGTACACTTTGGGTACTAATATTATGTTATATGATCAATGAAGAGTTCGTCCATTGGTAGCCTATCAATGCTGCTGGATTCTGTCAAGATCATATATATCAGAATGTATAGTTTTGATCTGGACATAATTATTGGCTTGTTGCGATGCTTTCGATCTCTGGAGAATTTATACATAGAGGTGATGATTTCATGCACATTGAAAGCCCGTATATATTGTACTAGAATTAACTGTTCAGCTGTCGTTCTTTCGACATACTCTTTTCTCAGACCTTAACTGTTTTCAATCTTCATGTCTACTTAGGGAGAACCACATGGAGAAAAACATATAACCAATCGTTGGCGTAATAAGCACAAGGATTTTCTCAATTCTCATGACATTCGTTTGAGGACAATAACGATGGGACAATATGCATCCAACTAGGCAAACAGAAGCTTTGTCACATTCTTCCTGTTGAACGCGAGGTTACTATTGTCCATGAGGCTTAATTTTTACAGCAAGAGATTTCTCACGGACGAACATGTTGAACAGCAAAAAAAGAAGTTTCAGGTGGACAAATGGGCTTCTAAACGTGCTCGGCTTATATTTACAATAAGTTGTAGACATCCTGAAATAAATTTTTTTGCACAGGATGTTGATTTTATGGATCAGACCGATCGATTTGTTTGTGACTGCAAAAAAGAGTGGTTGGGTTAGATGTTACTGTCATGTTCAATCTGGGTTTTTTCTAAAAATTTGATGAACAATTAATCCTTGGGATTTTTGTACCACTTGTATGCTTGACTTGCATGTTGTTACCCTCGTACTCCCCTCGACCTGCCACTAAATTGCGGCATCTTTCATGGCTGCTGTTCGTTCCCGTCCGAGGCATTGCCGTCGTTCTCCACCTTGGTTAGCTTGCTGTGCTCGCCGCCGTCTGGTGTTGTCAACATGGTCAACAACCAAGAGGAATCAGGAGATGACTGTACGTGGAGAGGCTGACAGTAGGGACCCACCAGGGTCATTGCATTTCGCAAGGAGGTGCCTCGTTATTACAAGACAAAACAATACTTCCTCCTAATTGTTTGACAACTAGGTTCCACGCCATTGTCAATGTAGTCAATAAACGAGAACATTACACAATGAGCGGATAACACTAGGGACCCAGCAGCTCGCCCAGTTGTTTTTTAGTTTCAGAGACGGAGCTCAACTGCGCGCTGTGCGGGAGCTGTGGCCCGTCTAGCCCACGCTTACGCTTTTATTAAGCACATGACAAGCCCAGTTGTAATTTTTTTCTTTCTGAAATTGGCTAGCCCAGTTCTTTTTTTTTTGAGAATACCAAAACCGAGGCCTACTTGCTTTTCTCAGCCCTGCTGGGCTGCAAATCTTTCAAGACGAGGAGGGATAAGAAATGGGCTTCGCCAGAAAACTGGCTCTAAGTTGTAAGAAATGGGCTGTAAATTTTTAAACCAAAGCCAACCGGCAATTGCATTAAAATATCATTTTTTCAGGATTTCTCTACTCTCTACTCTTATAAAAACCAAAGCCAACTGGTAATTACATTAAAATATCATCTTTTGACCCACATGATAAACTACTCATACAAATGCATCTTCATGTTCTGTGCAACAGACAGGCATCTTGCTAGTTAAGATTCTAAATGTCATTCATTTTTTTTGCGGAGAATTGTTTTTTCAATTTTATTTTGATATAATTTTTTGAAAACTATTTTTAACGTGACTCGAAATTTCGTGATTAAAAGAGTTCGGACCCCACCGAAATATGCAAAATTTTCATTGAATTTTTTAGCAGTGCCCAGAATATATGGTCTTTAATGCTAATAAAAAGAATATGAGCTTCAAATATCCTTAAGAATTAGCAAATGGGCTGTAAATTATTGAAAATAATGGCTAATGGGCTGTATGCTGTTTTCCACAGATTTGGAGGCTGACTTCTGGGCCTACTAGGTTGACGATGACGCTGTCCTAAATTTTTTTTGACGCGTACGCAAGGCTTTGTCAACTTAGTCAACACACAACAGTGACTGTTGGATGTCCATCCGTGACGCCCCCAATTCAATCGTACACTAATCATGCACGCAAACGTGTACGATCAAGATCAGGGACTCACGGGAAGATATCACAACACAACTCTAAAAACATAAATAAGTCATACAAGGATCATAATACAAGCCAGGGGCCTCGAGGGCTCGAATACAAGTTCTCGATCATAGACGAGTCAGCGAAGCAACAATATCTGAGTACATACATAAGTTAAACAAGTTTTCCATAAGATCGCTAGCACAAACTGGGATACAATCGAAAGAGGCGCATGCCTCCTGCCTGGGATCCTCCTAACTACTCCTGGTCGTCGTCAGCGGGCTGCACGTAGTAGTAGGCACCTCCAGCGTAGTAGGAGTCGTCGTCGAAGGTGGCGTCTGGCTCCTGGGCTCCATCGACTAGTTGCGGCAACCAGGAAGAAGGGAAAGGGGGAAAAGGGGGAGAAAAGCAACCGTGAGTACTCATCCAAAGTACTCACAAGCAAGGAGCTACACTACATATGCATGGGTATATGTGAAAAGGGCCATATCAGTGGAATAAACTGCAGAATGCCAGAATAAGAGGGGGATAACTAATCCTATCGAAGACTAAGCTTCTGGCAGCCTCCGTCTTGCAACATGTAGAAGAGAGTAGACTGAAGTCCTGCAAATAGCATCGCATAGCATAATCCTACCCGGCGATCCCCTCCTTGTCGCCCTGTTAGAGAGCGATCACCGGGTTGTATCTGTCACTTGTAAGGGTGTGTTTTATTAAGTATCCGGTTCTAGTTGTCATAAGGTCAAGGTACAACTCCAAGTCGTCCTGTTACCGAAGATCACGGCTATTCGAATAGATTAACTTCCCTGCAGGGGTGCACCACATAACCCAACACGCTCGATCCCATTTGGCCGGACACACTTTTCTGGGTCATGCCCGGCCGCGGAAGATCAACACGTCGCAGCCCCACCTAGGCACAACAGAGAGGTTAGCACGCCGGTCTAAACCTAAGCGCACAGGGGTCTGGGCCCATCGCCCTTAGCACACCTGCACGTTGCGTATGCGGCCGGAAGCAAAACTAGCCCCCTTAATACAAGAGCAGGCTTATGTTCCAATCGGGCGCGTGCCGCTCAGTTGCTGACGTCACGAAGGCTTCGGCTGATACCACGACGCCGAGTGCCCATAAATGTTCCCACGTAGTTGGTTAGTGCGTATAGGCCAGTAGCCAGACTCAGATCAAATACCAAGATCTCATTAAGCGTGTTAAGTATCCGCGAACACCGAATAGGGTCAGGCCCACCTCTCACCTAGGTGCTCTCAACCTGCCCTGTCGGTCCGCTACAAAGTAACACTCGGGGGCCGTCGGGAACCCAGGCCCACCTCTACCGGGATGGAGCCACCTGTCCTTCCAGCCCCCACATCAGAATCACGTGCGGGTACTCAATGAGCTGACCCGACTTTAGCCACCATCTGTATAGTATGTATACATGTATAGTATATACCCGTGATCACCTCCCGAGTGATCACGACCCAATAGTATAGCAAGGCCGACTGACAAGAATGTAGGGCCAATGATGATAAACTAGCATCCTATACTAAGTATTTAGGATTGCGGGTAAGGTATCAATGACTGTAGCAACAATGACAGGCTATGCAACAGAATAGGAGTAATCCGAACAGTAACATGCTACACTACTCTAATGCAAGCAGTATAGAGAAGAATAGGCGATATCTGGTGATTAGGGGGGTGGCTTGCCTGGTTGCTCTGGCAAGGAGGGGTCGTCAACTCCGTAGTCGAACTGGGGTCGCCGGCAGTCTTGGGGTCTACCGGAAAGAAGTAACGGAGGGGGAACACAATAAATAATGGAGCAATCAAAGCATCACAAAGCGTAACATGACAATATGCGGTGCTAGGTGTGCCCTAACGCGGCAGTAGGTGGTACCGGCGAAAGGGGGAAACATCCGGGAAAGTATCCCAGGTGTTTCGCGTTTTCGGACAGATGAACCAGAGGGGAAAGTTGCGTGTTTGCTATGCTAGGGATGTGTGGCGGACGAATGGGCTGCGTATCCAGATTCGTCTCGTTGTTCTGAGCAACTTTCATGTACAAAGTATTTTCATCCGAGCTACGATTTATTTTCTATTAATTTTTAAAGTTTTAAATCATTTTTAGAATTTATTTAGTTAATTTAATTCAACATTATCCAGAATAGTGCATGTTGACGTCATCATGACGTCAGCAGTCAACATGGTGTTGACTGGGTAAATCTGACGTGTGGGTCCCAGCTGTCATTGAGTGTTAATTAACCTAACTGATTAATTAACTAACATAAGTGATTAGGTTAATCTAATCAAGATTAGTTAAGTTAATTACTTAATAATTAATTAATTAATTAATATTTTATCTATTATATATATATATATTTAATTAAGTTAATTTTTTTATAAAATCATTGTGGGGGCAAGGCCCCACATGTCATAGGGCCAGCGGGCCTTAACGGGCACGGTGCTAACGGGCGGTGGTGCGGGTGCCCGAGGGGCGCTAAGCACGCACGACGCACGCCGGCGCCGGCGCCGGCCAGAGCCAGGGACACGACAGAGGGGGGATGGCTGCGGCGGCGGAGGTGGCTGCGGAAGGGAGCAGCAGGGCGGTACCGCGCCAATGGCGAAATGCACGACGCGGCGGGTGGCCTCCGGCGAGCAGTGACGAGGGGGCGAGGTCCAGCAGCAGCAGATGCAGCGAGGAACAGGGGGGCACGGCGAGGCAAGGCAGGGCGACAGCCCAGGCGTAGGGCGTCGCCGTCCGGGGCAGGACAAGGCCGGCACGGGCGTGTCTACGGCGGACAGCACGAGTGCGCGCGAGACGGAGAGAGAGGGAGGGCCGGGGTCGAGGGCGCGCCTGGGGCGCGACCAGTGTGGGGAGGCGGGGAGCGGGAACAGTACGGGCATGGCCACGCGCGAGGCACGGGCGCAGCCGACGCGGCCGGGGGCGGCGCCATACAGCGAGCAGGGAGAGGAAGGAGGGGGTGGCGGCTCATAGCGGGCCGTAGGGTCCGAGGCAAATGGGCCCGGGGAGGAGGTGAAGACGACGCGTCGGAGCAGGCAGACCGGCGGTGTGGAGGAAGTAGGCCGGTGAGGTAGTCCGGCGAGGTCCTCGGGCGGCGAGGTGGCCGCGGCGGCAGCCGGCGGGGTCGAGCCCCCAAGCCCCGATCCGATCTGGATCGGGGGAAAGAGGGGAGAGGCGTGGAGAGAGTGGGGGCGAGTGGGGCGACGTGCGGAACCGGCTAGGGTTTCGGGGGGTTATGGGGAGTGCGGGGGTGGCCGGCTGGGCTCTTTCCCAGTTGGTTGAGCCGAATGGGCCAAGAGGCCTAGTGGGGGGAGGGGCCTTTGTTGTTGTTTTTATTATATTATTATTTTCCTTTTCTTATTTTTCTTTTATTGCTTTTATTTCTTGTTTCATCCCATTTTATTTTTAGTAAAATATAAGAGCTGGCCCTCAAATCACAGCACAATATATCCTACCACCAAAAACTAGTTTGGGGTAAATATCATTTCATATTTCTTTTGTATTAATAAAAAGGTCATTAAATAATGTTTTCAGCCACTGTTCAAGGTTGTTTAAGGCACTTATCAAATTTCAATAATGTTGTTTACAATTTTATCATAGCCTCTGATTTATCTACTATTTATTGAACATTTTAGTTTTAATATTTGAAAACTTTTATTGTTTGCTTGATTTTGAATTTTGAATTATAATCGGTTTCAAACTAACATGAGATTAGCAATAGTAATCGAGGTGACGTGGCTTCATTAGCAAAGGTTTACTGTAGCTTGATTATCCGGGCGTCACAATTCTCCTCCACTACAAGAAATCTCGTCCCGAGATTTAAGCGATGGAATAAGGGGGGAGGTGCTGGTAGCAAAAACCTAACGAGTCTTCTCGGTCTTGGTTGCCCTTTTCGAAGAGGTTGATCCGTTTTGTTGATGTCTTCATTTATCTGCTTCAAGTCACCATGATCAAAACGTCATCCTTTCTTCGGGATCTCCGTCGTCCTAAGAACGCGAACAAGGGGAAAAACTCCGAAAGAATGCATCTCCACAAAGCTGGACATCTAACGGTGAACTCAATGGGAATTACACAAGGTACCCCACGAGTTGTATTTCAGTGAATTCGTTGAGTGCAATATACGATGGTACCAAAGTTTTAAACGGGTAGGCAATCATTCGATGACTAGACAAAAGCTGGAATGAGGGTTTGAACAACGAGATTAACATGGTGTTTGATTCCAGGATGATTAATGGTATAACATTTAGCTCGTGATTCACATATGAAGCCAGGTGCAAAGGATACATTAGAATCCGGGTTGTAAAGGAAGAGTCAGGTTTCGATCCAGTGGACCCGTGGGTTATGGGCCCACCATGTGGGTTGAAAGTAGGAAGGGTGGTGACATCTTGCACGGTCATGATTGCAAGGCATGTCAGAGGGTAGCATGTCAGTTATATGTCAGCAACAATGTCGGTACCAAGGGCGAGGGTCGAAGAGAACCATTTTCCTGCTCATTTGAAATGAGGCGGACCAATAGGCGAAGTTCTCGTCCATCGGTGGCTACCGGAATGTTATCGACAAATGCAACATGGTCTTGCTGACAGAATTGTACACTGGGGTGTTTACATAAGCAGGAGAATATTACTGCTTAGATCATGTAAATCACAAGCAACGTTAGACCGACCAATGGAAAGGAAAATATGATTATCAGATTAAACAGAATGATGGAAAGGAAAACGTGTTTAAACACATATTCCAAGGGTATAACCTTTCCAAGGTCAAACAGAGCAGGATATCCATGACAGGATATAAAATAGAAAACCCTTTAGGTAAGAGGAGAGAAATTTCATGACATTACCCATACAACGGTGTTTGGATAAATTTTGATAAAGAAAATTTAGCATTGTGCTGCAAATGTTCTCATTAAAAAAAAATCAGAGTACCACATACATGCCTCGAGATAGCATTGACATGGCCATCATGTAAGGGTCAGATTTTGGATACACAAATGACCCATCAGGAACAACTTATAGAATAAGTCTTACGATTTCTTCATGGAAGAATAGGTCCTACGGCCAGGTGTGCTAGGCATGACATCATCTTACCGGGTCAAATAAAATACCAATGTTATAACTCTTGGAAATATATGCCAACCATCATATCTGACCGAGATTCAGTTCTGATTGGCGTTAGGATACCTCAGACTCAGGATGCCTGAGAAGAAAAGGTGCAACACAAATTGACGAGATAGCATTGTAAGATTCTCGGGAAATGAACTATGTAAGCGAACTTCCGAAACAAGGGTTCATCTCTAAACCAAGGAGAGGGTGAGGGAAAGTCAGATGGACTCAGCGACAATTCATCGAGATTTCCAAAAAGATGGATTTCCATAATTTCATGAACAAGGAGATAACATATGTCAGATCAATGATATAATGATGTATGCTCAAGGAAAAACATCCACAATTAAACATTGATCGAAAGTGCACCTAGAAGTATGGACTAAGTAGCACGATCAATGTTAGAATGGTGATTTGATAACCAAAAGACTTAGAATGAAACTATCAACCATCCACTTCAAAGCAATAGGGTTGCTAGAAGTTTTGAATTCGCACATCATAGTTCGATTGTCGGTTTTCCGGTTAGAATAACACGGGGACCAAGGAATGAATGAATATGACAGAAGGTATCACCTGCATCAAGAATTCTTAAGAGGTGGTGAAATTCTCACGACATTCTTGACATAAAAGATGGTAATACTCCAAGGTAAAGAAGAACAAATGTTGGATATCAAGGATCTCAAGATATAACAGAAAACATGAACAAGTTGTGTTGAACGGAAGGCAATCGAGTGGTCGATGATAACACAAATCATTGAGGGCAAGGATGCTATTTCTCATCATGAATTCAATTGATATCCTTGAGGAGCTCGGAATGTTGTTGATGCTCATGACACATTTGTCGAGAGGTTTCATGAAGATATAATCGCTCATCGACGACATCAAGCAAAAGGAAGGATGGAGCGAAAAGTTATTGAAACCACGGATACGACACAAACTCGGAATCAAGCTTGTTGTTCAAGGCGAACTGATATGACGAGGAAAGTCGAAGTAAGCTTAGCTCATCGTCGAAAATTGTGCTTCGGAAAGAAGGACCAGATAGCACAGTTAAAAAGTTGCACAATAATGATATAGCCGATCAGGCTAGGAATGTCTTGAAGCGTTATTAAATCATAAGCAACGAAAATTACTTACAGTTATTGAATCGGAGTGCGGAATTGATTCACTTAATAGTGTTCTCGAGTGACTAATAACTCAGAACCCGAGGGAAATTGGAATTTGCGAGAATAATAGTTGACGAAGAACTCATAAGAAGTTATGTAGTTCCGTGATATTCTCGAGATACCAGAGGGTATACTCAAAGGTAGAGCAGAATAGAGGTTGGATAGGTGTAATGATCAGCAGAAGACAAGTACTTCAACTTGTCCGAGAAAAGGGATCAAAGAATATCAATATGGCCGGAACCAAGATTGCAAAAGACTAGATCCCATATATAAGATGAACTTATACTAGGGGAATAATTAATTTAAGAGTAGCTTCCATGATAGGATCTACATCGTGTCCATGGGCATGAACACAAAGTTCAAGGCTGACTCCCACTTCTTCAATGCATAACCTTTCATTCACTACTCTAGATAAAAATGATTTCAGTGTCAAAATCTACCTTGTGAATTACTAGAGGAGTATGACCCATGAAAACTTTCGAGTTCACACAGATTAATGAAGGCATAGGTTGAACCCATCGGGGCTTCTTAGAACATATACCATGAACTTCAGGAGTAAATAACACAAGCCCAAAAATAGAGCATGGTTGACAAAAGTAGAGGATACAATTTACCAAAGGTATTACGTATCGAGTAAGGAACTCATAAAATTTTTGGTTGTGAAGGATACTGTCGGATAATAACACGGTAATGGGTATGGCGGTCCACAACGGGGCTGATGTGAGTATCGGTACTCAATCAGAGGAAGAAGGAATGCCAAGGCATCAGATTGTAGAAACAACTGACTAATTCAAACCTTAATGCAAAGAATTTTATGATTTCCAAATTAAGGGATCAGAAGCAATCGTTCTGATCGAAAATGAATAAGTTCGATAGACTTAGAAGCACAACCGATCAAGGCATTGATTGGTCAAGAACCTGCTCATATCCAAATGTCATCTGAGCTGGACGGATAATCCTAGGATTCGACTGATGATTGTGAACATTCACAACTTATTGAATCAATGGACTCAAAAATGATAGTGACAAAGGATGCCAATAAGATTATTATGCTTATGGGATTAACCATAATGCAAGCAAGCAAGAATTTCAAGAACAACAGGCTGTTGAGGACTTTTGAAAGATCAAATAGTATTTCGAAGGCTTATGTGAAACACCTGAACAACTAAGAAGGAGCGGATAGTCGATAAGTGCAAGGAATTATCCATATGGGTATTCTTGTGGCAAAGAGCCGTAAGGCAGTAAGCTCAAAGGATTCTCGGAACAACGAAGAGCAGTTCGTTGCACCTTGTAATAACAAGCACAATGGGATCGAATGTAAGAATGGCAGGTGCATGCAGTTATCCATAAGGATATAACAGTGGTAGGGAATTTGCAAAGGCGATGGGCACAAGCGTCTCGGGAGAACATCCTAGAGTATCTTTGAAATCTTCTGACGCAGTAGGCGATCATCCGTGATTAAGGGCTCTCTGGGAGAAAGTAGTTACGAGAACCTAGAGTCGGATTTAGTAAAATTATTTAACCCGAATAGAGGAGAGATTAGAGTCCCAGAGTATAGGTTGAGGAATAAAAGATCCTAATACCACCCAATTGGCAACGTGGGTCCATGGGCCGCACAGCCAAGTTAGTAAAACAATTTTCATCGACTAGACTCAACTTTGGCCAAGGAGTTGGAAAGGGGGATTCCTACAGGCAGTCGGCTCTGATACTAACTTGTGACGCCCCCGATTCAGTCGTACACTAACCATGCACACAAACGTGTACGATCAAGATCAGGGACTCACGGGAAGATATCACAACACAACTCTAAAAACATAAATAAGTCATACAAGCATCATAATACAAGCCAGGGGCCTCGAGGGCTCGAATACAAGTGCTCGATCATAGATGAGTCAGCGGAAGTAACAATATCTGAGTACAGACATAAGTTAAACAAGTTTGCCATAAGATGGCTAGCACAAACTGGGATACAATCGAAAGAGGCGCATGCCTCCTGCCTGGGATCCTCCTAACTACTCCTGGTCGTCGTCAACGGGCTGCACGTAGTAGTAGGCACCTCCAGCGTAGTAGGAGTCGTCGTCGAAGGTGGCGTCTGGCTCCTGGGCTCCATCGACTGGTTGCGGCAACCAGGTAGAAGGGAAAGGGGGAAAAGGGGGAGAAAAGCAACCATGAGTACTCATCCAAAGTACTCGCAAGCAAGGAGCTACACTACATATGAATGGGTATATGTGAAAAGGGCCATATCAGTGGACTGAACTGCAGAATGCCAGAATAAGAGGGGGATAGCTAATCCTGTCGAAGACTACGCTTCTGGCAGCCTCCGTCTTGCAGCATGTAGAAGAGAGTAGACCGAAGTCCTCCAAGTAGCATCGCATAGCATAGTCCTACCCGGCGATCACCTCCTCGTTGCCCTGTTAGAGAGCGATCACCGGGTTGTATCTGGCACTTGGAAGGGTGTGTTTTATTAAGTATCCGGTTCTAGTTGTCATAAGGTCAAGGTACAACTCCAAGTCGTCCTGTTACCGAAGATCACGGCTATTCGAATAGATTAACTTCCCTGCAGGGGTGCACCACATAACCCAACACGCTCGATCCCATTTGGCCGGACACACTTTTCTGGGTCATGCCCGGCCGTGGAAGATCAACACGTCGCAGCCCCACCTAGGCACAACAGAGAGGTTAGCACGCCGGTCTAAACCTAAGCGCACAGGGGTCTGGGCCCATCGCCCTTAGCACACCTGCATGTTGCGTATGCGGCCGGAAGCAAAACTAGCCCCCTTAATACAAGAGCAGGCTTATGTTCCAATCCGATGCGCGCCGCTCAGTTGCTGATGTCACGAAGGCTTCGGCTGATACCACGACGCCGAGTGCCCATAACTGTTCCCGTGTAGTTAGTTAGTGCGTATAGGCCAGTAGCCAGAGTCAGATCAAATATCAAGATCTCGTTAAGCGTGTTAAGTATCCGCGAACACCGAACAGGGCCAGGCCCACCTCTCACCTAGGTGGTCTCAACCTGCCCTGTCGCTCCGCCACAAAGTAACAGTCGGGGGCCGTCGGGAACCCAGGACCACCTCTACCGAGATGGAGCCACCTGTCCTTCCAGCCCCCCACATCAGAATCACGTGTGGGTACTCAATGAGCTGACCCGACTTTAGCCACCATCTGTATAGTATGTATATATGTATAGTATATACCCGTGATCACCTCCCAAGTGATCATGGCCCAATAGTATAGCAATGCCGACTGACAAGAATGTAGGGCCAATGATGATAAACTAGCATCCTGTGCTAAACATTTAGGATTGCGGGTAAGGTATCAATGATTGTAGCAACAATGACAGGCTATGCAACAGAATAGGAGTAATCCGATTAGTAACATGCTACACTACTCTAATGCAAGCAGTATAGAGAAGAATAGGCGATATCTGGTGATCAGGGGGGGGCTTGCCTGGTTGCTCTGGCAAGGAGGGGTCGTCAACTCCGTAATCAAACTGGGGTCGCCGGCAGTCTTGGGGTCTACCGGAAAGAAGTAACGAAGGGGGAACACAATAAATAATGGAGCAATCAAAGCATCACAAAGCGTAACATGGCAATACGGGGTGCTAGGTGTGCCCTAACGCGGTAGTAGGTGGTACCGGCGAAAGGGGGAAACATCCGGGAAAGTATCCCCGGTGTTTCGCGTTTTCGGACAGATGAACCATAGGGGGAAAGTTGTATGTTTGCTATGCTAGGGATGTGTGGCAGACAAACGGGCTGCGTATCCGGATTCGTCTCGTCGTTCTGAGCAACTTTCATGTACGAAGTATTTTCATCCGAGCTACGATTTATTTTCTATTAATTTTTAAAGTTTCAAATCATTTTTAGAATTTATTTAGTTAATTTAATTCAACGTTATCCAGAATAGTGCATGTTGACGTCATCATGACGTCAGCAGTCAACAGGGTGTTGACTGGGTCAATCTGACGTGTGGGTCCCAGCTGTCATTGAGTGTTAATTAACCTAACAGATTTATTAACTAACATAAGTGATTAGGTTAATCTAATCAAGATTAATTAAGCTAACTAATTCCTTAATTAATTAAATATTTTATCTATTATATGTATTTTTAATTAATTTTTTTTAATTTTTTTACATATCCAGCGCAGGCCTCCAGAAGCTCCAGTGCATAGCGGATGGCTAAAGTGTGCGGAGAATGTCAAGAGAGGGCGGGGTAGACCGAATTTGACATGGGAGGAGTCCGTCAAGAGAGACCTGAAGGATTGGGGTATCACCGAAGAGCTAGCTATGGACAGGGGTGCATGGAAGCTTGCTATCCATGTGCCAGAGCCATGAGTTGGTTGGGAGATCTTATGGGTTTCACCTCTAGCCTACCCCAACTTGCTTGGGACTAAAGGCTTTGTTGTTGTTGTTGTATAAAATCGTTCTGGGGCTAGGCCCCACATGTCATAGGGCCAACGGGCCTTAACGGGCACGTTGCTAACGGGCGGTGGTGCGGGTGCCCGAGGGGCACTGAGCACGCACGACGCACGCCGGCGCCGGCGGCGGCCAGAGCCAGGGAGACGGCAGAGTGGGGGATGGCCGCGGCGGCGGAGGTGGCTGCGGCAAGGAGCAGCAGGGCGATACCGCGCCGATGGTGAGATGCATGGCGCGGCGGGTGGCCTCCGACGAGCAGTGACAAGGGGGCGAGGTCCAGCAGCAGCAGATGCAGCGAGGAACATGGGGGCATGGCGAGGCAAGGCAGGGCGATGGCCCAGGCGTAGGGCGTCGCCGTCCGGGGCAGGACGAGGCCGGCACGGGCGTGTCTACGGCGGACAGCCCGAGTGCACGCGAGACAGAGAGAGTGGGAGGGCCGGGGTCGAGGGCGCGCCTGTGGCGCGGCCAGTGTGGGGAGGCGGGGAGAGGGAACAACACGGGCATGGCCACGCGCGAGGCGCGGGCGCAGCCGACGCGGCCGGGGGCGGCGCCATACAGCGAGAAGGGAGAGGAAGGAGGGGGTGGCGGCTCACAGGGGGCCATAGGGTCCAAAGCAAATGGGCCCGGGGAGGAGGTGAAGACGACGCGTCGGAGCAGGCAGACCGGCGGGGTGGAGGAAGCAGGCCGGTGAGGTAGTCCGGCGAGGTCCTCGGGCGGCGAGGTGGCCGCGGCGGCAGCCGGCGGGGTCGAGCCCCCAAGACCCGATCCGATCTGGATCGGGGGAAAGAGGGGAGAGGCGTGGAGAGAGTGGGGGTGAGTGGGGCGACGTGGGGAACCGGCTAGGGTTTCAGGGGGTTATGGGGAGTGCGGGGGTGGCCGGCTGGGCTCTTACCCAGTTGGTTGAGCCGAATGGGCCAAGAGGCCTAGTGGGGGGAGGGGCCTTTGTTGTTGTTTTTATTATATTATTATTTTCCTTTTCTTATTTTTCTTTTATTGCTTTTATTTCTTGTTTCATCCCATTTTAGTTTTAGTAAAATATAGGAGCTGGCCCTCAAATCACAACACAATATATCCTACCACCAAAAACTAGTTTGGGGTAAATATCATTTCATATTTCTTTGTATTAATACAAAGGTCATTAAATAATGTTTTCAGCCACTGTTCGAGGTTGTTTAAGGCACTTATCAAATTTCAATAATGTTGTTTACAATTTTATCATAGCCTATGATTTATCTACTATTTATTGAACATTTTAATTTTAGTGTTTGAAAACTTTTATTGTTTGCTTGATTTTGAATTTTGAATTATAATCGGTTTCAAACTAACATGAGATTAGCAACAGTAATCGAGGTGACGTGGCATCATTAGCAAAGGTTTACTGTAGCTTGATTATCTGGGCGTCACACCATCCAACGGCCGCCGTGCTTCTTCAATCTCTGATCTTCCTGCTCCAGCCGCCCAAACCAGCGCCGACGGGACTGCCTGCTCCCTCCTCCCGTGGCTGGCTGTGCTGCCGCCAGGCCATCCCTCTAACCACCCACACATCCTGTTATTTTCCGGCGACGTCAGCCTCACCCCGCAGCCGACCAATCAGCGCTCGTTCTCCCCTCAGCGTGGGCATCCGCTGCGGTGGCTTCACCGGCTCCGGGTGGTTCTCTTCCTGGGACCCGCCCTCGTCCACCGCGTTTGTGCTCTCGGTGCGGCGAGGTCAACATGGTCAACAAACAACAACCATCGGAAGAGGATGACAGTAGGGGCCCACACAGGAAAATGCCTCCTTATTACGCGCAAAATAATGATTCCTCCACTTGATAGCAGTGACCCACCGGAAGGGTCTTTGTATTTCGCGAAAAAAATGTTCCCGCCGCTGTCAGCTCGGACCCACCGGAAATGCCTCCTTATTACGCACAAAAAAAATGAATACTCCCCCTGCTAGCTGGGACTCACCTTGGTGGGAGGCTGACTTGTGGGCCTACTAAGTTTATGGGGACGGAGGGCTTTGTCAACTTAGTGAATATGAACGACTCTAGCTCCAGTGATCGTACGATGTCCATCCAACGGCCGTAGTGCTTCTTGAACCTTTGGTCTTCGTGCTCCAGCCACCCAAAGTAGCGTCGGTCGTGCCGTGTGCTCCTGCCTCCCGTGGCCGGCTGTGATGCCGCGGCGGCCTCACCGCCCCCTACTACTCCCACCGCTGGCCAGGCCATCCCTCTACTCACCCACACCCCCTGTTATTCTGCGGCGACGACAACCTCACCCTCGTACTCCTCTTCGCGCGGGCATCCACTGCTGCGTCTTCCCCGGCTCCGCGTCGTCCACCGCCGTGTTGCTCTCGGCGCGGCGTGGTCAATGTGGTCAACAAACGATTTCCATCGGAAGAGTACTGTGCGTGGAGAGGCTGATAGCTGGGTCCACGGCGGCCGCAAGGAAGTGCCTCCTTATTACGCGCAAAATAATTATTCCTCCACCTGACAGCGGGGACCCACCGGACGGGCCACCGTATTTCGTGAAAAAAACATTTCCCCCTGACTTCTGGGACCCACCAGCTACATCTTCGCACGCAAGGAAGTGCGTCCGTGCAAAAAAAACGATTCGCCCCCCTGACTGTTGGGACCCACCAGCTACATCTTCGCACGCAAGGAAGTGCGTCCGAGCAAAAAAAAAACAAAACGATTCGCCCCCCTGACTGCTGGGACCCACCAGCTACATCTTTGTAGGCAAGGAAGTGCCTGACAGTCGGGACCCACCTGGTCGAAGCGTACGTAGCATTTTCATTCTGGTCACGAACGTGTACGTACATACTGGTCGATGTAGAGGTGGGCACGAGTCGTAGATGTAGAGGCGCGCATGTGTCGTAGTAGAGGCGCGCACGTAGCATGTACACGTACATACAACAACGAGGGTGCAAGAAAGAAAATACGGCCACGTACGTACATACAGGCAGGGTCTCTAATGCCTATCACGCATACGTACATGGTTGGGTCGGAACGGAGAAACAGTGTCGTCCTCGTGTTCATGGGAGCCAACCGGCTGGGTCAGAACGGAATTGCATGGTCGTGTTCATCGGGAGGGCTTGGACGGAATAGGCGATGGAAACGAGGCCTGGCGTACCGCACAAAGAAGGAAACGGCCTTGTGTTTGACCTACCACGTTCGAAACGGGGTCCTGTTGATCGGGAGGGGCCTGGCATACCGCAAAACAGAGGAAATGGGACCTCCTACGGTCAAAATAGGGGTCCTGTTGATCGGGAGGGGTGTGGCGTACCGCAAAACGGACGAAACAGACTTGTGTTGGAGCGCTACGGTCGAAACGGGGGTCCTGTTGATCGGGAGGGGTGTGGCGTACCGCAAAATGGACGAAACTGAGTTGTGTTGGAGCGCTACGGTCGAAACGGGGGGGAGGGGAGGGGTGTGGCGTACCGCAAAACGGGACTCCACGGGGTACTATTCATCTCCACCGTCGACCTCCTCCAGCCTCCACGAGCTACCATTGACCTCCTCCAGCCTCCACGGGCTCCTGTTCATCCAGCCTCCACGCGTGCTACTCCACCGGCTACTGTTCAACCACCCCTCCACGGGCACCCCTCCACCGTCTACTGTTCATCCAGCCCTCCACACCACGGGGTCCTGTTCAACAACCCCTCCACGGCCACCCCTCCACCGTCTACTGTTCATCCAGCCCTCCACACCACGGGTTCCTGTTCATGCAGAGGCAACGCCACCGCTCACTGTTCATCCAAACCCCGCAACGCTCACTGTTCATCCCAGAGGCAGCATCGATCGGCTTCAGTTAGCAGCAGTAGCGAAGGAATCACTCCATCGGGTTCAGTTAACAGCCATCGATCGATTGCTCGGGTTCAGTAACGCGTAGCCTCCAGTGCAATCGCTCGGGTTCAGTTAGAGCCCAACGCCTCGCTCGACTTCAGTTAGAGTCAACGCCTCGCACACACGCGCGTACGTACGAGAGAAACGCGCATCGCTCCGCCCCGACCTCCCACCGTAACAGGCAACTCCCCAAAATTTTCCTCCCCCTCGCTTCTACCACGGTTTTTTCCATCATGGACGGTCCAAAGAATATCATGCAGCTGCGTCTCCGGCCCGCCTAGGAAAAAATCCCATTTTCTGTCATGATTTTTTGTCATAGAAGTAGGAGCCCACCACATCTATGAGGATACCGGGTTTTTTCACAATTATCGTCATAGAAGTGTCATATGTATGACAGAAAAAATTTTCATTCGGCCCAAAATGTCACGGATGTGTCTTTTTTTTGTAGTGCATATTCTTCATCACGCGCCACGGACGAGCATGAAGACTTGGACGACACTGCAGCAGGCCCTACATCGACTCAAGACCCTGACAACGCTAGCGCTCCTCCATCTTCATGATATTCTTCAGGGGCATTAGTCCTTAGTTTCAACCCTTTTGGTCATTCGATGACAAAGGGGGAGAAATTTGAGTTAGTCTTCAAGCGGGTCTATCTTATATGGGCATTTTTGCTAAGTTACAACTCTCGTTCTTATGATGACTTCGCTAGATCGAGTTGTAATCTTAAACTCTATGGTGACCTGATACTTTTGTTGTGTTCTTCTACATGCTTATTCCTCATTAATGTTAATGCACGCATGCTGAATTACATCAGTCACCATATTTCAACATGCATTTCAAATTCTTCATATCAAATGCATGTATGAATTACAAGATATAAGGGGAGATCTCCATGATTATAGTCTTCAAGTGTGCATCGCTTCAAAAGCAAATTCCTCATTATGCACATCTTCAGGGGGAGTTCTTTTATATCTTGCAATCAAATTCCTCAATATCAGTATTTACACTTCATATGTTTATCCCCGTTGAAAACTTAACCTATATTGTCATCAATCACCAAAAAGGGGGAGATTGTAAGTGCATCTAGTGCCCCTTAGTGATTTTGGTGTATTGAAGACTTATAGGTTAAGGGACTGATGTGTTTGTGAGTGTACATAGGTAAATAAGTCTATGAGGAGTTTGATATTTACAGAGAAAGTCGACCCCTAAAAATGAAGTTCTTCGTCTGAAGACTTTGGATATCTGAAGACTTTGAAAGTGAAGAAATTGGTGTGACCTTGAAGACTTGGTATTCATTCAAGGAATATGAAGCGTGAAGACTTTTGTTTTCGTAGTTTCATTTTCTATTTCTTGAGTCATAGAAAAATTTCCATGTGATGCTCAACTCAAAATCCTACACCTACCAATCCCTTGGAGTGAAGCCATTGGAAATCTCATACAGTTCAGTCATATTCTTCAGCGACAGAGACGAAGTTCTTCTGGTCTCTGAGGAATTTGTTCTGACTGAGGAGTTAGGAATTCACCAGTGTGAATTGCCTACACACTGAGGAACATGATAGCCCTGAGGATTTTGATAGTCGAAATTCTGACCTTTGTTGTGCTATGCGCTAGCGGTTCCAAAATATCTACCCACCTAACGGTCATATCAGACAAGGGCATTTATGTCTTATCATGTCAGGCTGCTCCCGAGGCTATAAATAGCCGCCCCCTACAACCACTAGCTGGTTGGCTGCTCCGAGAGAAACTGACACTTGTCAATTGAGAGCATCCCATCCTCCGAGGACTTTGAGCGAAAATCATCAAGTGAGGAAAACCCAAACCCAACACCTACAAACCCAAAGTGCTTGAGAATCACTGAAGAGATTGATCCTGCATGGATCCGACGCTTGTTTCCTTTGAAGACTGTGCTTCTTCCAGACGGTTAGGCATCAAGGTCTAGAACATCCAAGAGGAATTGTGGATCGCCGAGTTACCGAGTTTGTGAAGGTTCGGAAGTCACCTAAAGACTTACCACGAGTGATTGGGCGAGGTCTATGTGACCTTATCTCAAGGAGAATACGATGAGGACTGTGTGTCCGGGACTGGGTGTCCTCGAGTTTAAATACTCAGCCGCTCCAACCAGATGTAAAACTGAGACAGCAGTTGGAACTGGTCTACCAAATCATTGTCTTCACCGAGCTAACTGGTTCTATCTCCTCAACTCTTTTAGTTCCTCATGTCTGTTGTTGTGTGCCTGTTCATATCTGTTTGAAGACTTTGACTGAAGACTTTCTCAATTTCTTCAGTTCAATTTGTTCAGTCTGTCCGTCTTCTTTCTTGTGTTGTCCTGTGTTTACGCTTTCTGTATTCTGTGTTTGTCTTCATCTCGCCATGATGACTATGCTTGTATTCTTCTATGTTTACTTCTGAGTACTTATTCCGCTGCTAGTAGTTCTTCATTTAGGAATTTCCTCACTAGCAAATTTCTCAGTGCAGAATTCATAAAAATTGCCTATTCACCCCCCTCTAGTCGATATAATGTACTTTCAACGGCACTGGAGCGCGCACCATCGATACGATGAAGCCGAAGAACACAGCTCCAAGATAGGTAGCAACCATTAATTTGGATAGAAGGGAATAACATATTTTTCAATTCCGGTATACAAACAAAAACATAAAATCTCTCTCTCTTCTCTCTCTCTAAGATCTTGCTACGTCTTGAGCTTGCGTTGGTTTTCCTTGAAGAGGAAAGGGTGATGCAGCAATAGTAGCGTAAGTATTTCCCTTAGTTTTTGAGAACCAAGGTATCAATCCAGTAGGATGCTCCTCAAAAGTCCCACGCACCTACACAAACAAACAAGAACTCGCAACCAACGCAATAAAGGGGTTGTCAATCCCTTCAAGGCCACTTGCAAAAGTGAGATCTGATAGAGATAATATGAGAGGATAAATATATTGTTGGTATTTTATGATATAGATTGGAAAAGTAAAGATGCAAATAAAAGTAGATTGAAAGCTTTATATGATAAAAGATAGACCCGGGGGGCATCGGTTTCACTTGTGGCTTCTCTCAAGATAGCATAAGTATTACGGTGAGTGAACAAATTACTGTCGAGCAATTGATAGAAAAGCGTATAATTATGAGATTATCTAGGCATGATCATGTATATAGGCATCACGTCCATGACAAGTAGACCGACTCCTGCCTGCATCTACTACTATTACTCCACACATCGACCGCTATCCAGCATGCATCTAGAGTATTAAGTTCATAAAGAACAGAGTAACGCATTAAGAAAGATGACATGATGTAGAGGGATAAACTCATGCAATATGATATAAACCCCATATTTTTATCCTCGATGGCAACAATACAATACGTGCCTTGCTACCCCTGCTGTCACTAGGAAAGGACACCGCAAGATTGAACCCAAAGCTAAGAACTTCTCCCACTGCAAGAAAGATCAATCTAGTAGGCCAAACCAAACTGATAATTCAAAGAGACTTGCAAAGATAACTTAATCACACATAAAATAATTCAGAGGAGATTCAAATATTTCTCATAGATAAACTTGATCATAAACCCACAATTCATCAGATCTCGACAAACACACCGCAAAAAGAGTTACATCGAATAGATCTCCAGGAAGATCAAGGAGAACTTTGTATTGAGACTCAAAGAGAGAGAAGAAGCCATCTAGCTAATAACTATGGACCCGAAGGTCTGTGGTAAACTACTCACAACTCATCGGAGAGGCCTTGGAGATGATGTAGAGGCCCTCCGTGATCAATTCCCCCTCCGACGGAGCGCCAGCGAAGGCTCCAAGTTGGGATCTCGCGGATACAGAAGGTTACGGCGGTGGAAATAGTTTTTCTTGGATCGCTTCTGATGTTTTCGGGGTACATGGGTATATGTAGGAGGAAGAAGTAGGTCGGTGGACGCTCGAGGGGCCCACGAGGGTGGGGGGCGCGCCGGGCACCCTCGTGGCCGCCTCCCTTGTTTCTTGACTTCCACTCCACGTCCTATGGATCACGTTTGTTCCAAAAATCACGCTCCCGAAGGTTTCATTCCATTTGGACTCCGTTTGATATTCGTTTTCTTCGAAACACTAAAATAGGCAAAAAAAACCAGCAATTCGGGTTGGGCCTCCGGTTAGAAGGTTAGTCCCAAAAATGATATAATAGTGTAAAGTAAAGCCCATAAACATCCAAAACGGGTAATATAATAGCATGGGACAATCAAAAATTATGGATATGTTGGAGACGTATCAAGCATCCCCAAGCTTAACTCATGCTCGTCCTCGAGTAGGTAAATGATAAAAACAGAATTTTTGATGTGGAATGCTACCTAGCATAATTCCCAATGTAATTTTCTTTATTGTGGCATGAATGTTCAGATCCAAATGATTCAAAGTAAAAGTTCATATTGACATAAGAAATAGTAATACTTCAAGCACACTAATCAAAGCAATCATGTCTTCTCAAAATAACATGGCTAAAGAAAGTTCGTCCCTACAAAATCATATAGTTAGGCTATGCTTCATTTTTGTCACACAAAAATTCTCCCATCTTGCACACCCCCGATGACAAGCCAAGCAATTGTTTCGTACTTAAATAATCTCAAACTTTTTCAACTTTCATGCGATACATGAGCGTGAGCCATGGGCATAGCACTATGGGTGGAAGAGAATATGATGATGGGGATTGTGTGGAGAAGACAAAAAAAGAGAAAGTCTCACATTGATGAGGATAATCAACGGGCAATGGAGATGCCCATCAATTGATGTCAACATGAGGAGTAGGGATTGCCATGCAACGGATGCACTAGAGCTATAAATGTATGAAAGCTCAACAAAAGAAACTAGTGGGTGTGCATACAACTTGCTTGCTCACGAAGACCTAGGTCATTTGAGGAAGCCCATTGTAGGAATATACAAGCCAAGCTCTATAATGAAAAAAATTCCCACTAGTATATGAAAGTGACAACATATGAGACTCTCTATATGAAGAACATGGTGCTACTTTGAAGCACAAGTGTGGAAAAGGATAGTAACATTGCCCCCTTTTTTATTTTCTTTTTCTTTTTTTTCTTTTTTTTTCTTTTTTTTCTTTTGGGCCTTTTTTTCCTTTGGCCTTTTTTTCTTTTTCTTTGGCCTTTCTTTTTTATTTGGGACAATGCTCTAATAATGATGATCATCACACTTCTATTTATTTACAACTCATGAAATACAACTCAAAACTAGAACAAGATATGACTCTATATGAATGCCTCCGGCGGTGTACCGGTACAATGAATCAAGAGTGACATGTATGAAAAATTATGCATGCTGGCTTTTCCACAAATACGATGTCAACTACATGATCATGCAAGGCAATATGACAATAATGATGCGTGTCATGATGATGAACGGAACGGTGGAAAGTTGGATGTCAATATATCTCGGAATGTCTATGGAAATGCCATAATAGGTAGGTATGGTGGCTGTTTTGAGGAAGATATAAGGAGGTTTATGTGTGATAGAGCCTATCGTATCAACGGCTTTGGATGCACCAGCGAAGTTTGCACCAACTCTCAAGGTGAGAAAGGGCAATGCACGGTACCGAAGAGGCTAGCAATGATGGAAAGGTAAAAATGCGTATAATCCATGGACTCAACTTTAGTCATAAAGAACTCATATACTTATTGCAAAAATCTACAAGTCATCACAAACCAAGCAGTACAGACATGCTCCTAGGGGGATAGATTGGTAGGAAAAGACTATCGCTCGTCCCTGACCGCCACTCATAAGGATGTACAATCTAAGAACACCTCATGTTTCAAATTTGTTACACAACTTTTACCATATGTGCTTGCTACGGGACTTGCTAACTTCAACAC
The DNA here is from genome assembly GCA_963921465.1 of Triticum timopheevii. NCBI lineage: Eukaryota > Viridiplantae > Streptophyta > Magnoliopsida > Poales > Poaceae > Triticum > Triticum timopheevii. Next base: position 433,628,180 of record OY997262.1, read on the forward strand.
AAGCAATATTTAAATTCATAATCACCCAACTAGCATGACTCTAATATCACTACCTCCATATCTCAAAACAATTATCAAGTATCAAATTGATCTTAGCATCCAATTCACTTCCTATGATAGTTTTTATTATACCCAACTTGGATGCCCATCATTCTAGGACCAATTTTATAACCATTGCAAATACCATACTATTCTAAAAGACTCTCAAAATAATATAAGTGAAGCATGAGAGATTAACAATTTCTACAAAATTAAGCCACCGCCATGCTCTAAAAGATTTAAGTGAAGCACTAGAGCAAAAACTATCTAGCTCAAGAGATATAAGTGAAGCACATATAGTATTCTAATAAATTCCAATCAAGTGGGTTTCTCCCAAAAGCTATGTACAGCAAGGATGATTGTGGTAAACTAAAAAGCAAAGACTAATATCATACAAGACGCTCCAAGCAAAACACATATCATGTGGCGAATAAAAATATAGCTCCAACTAAAGTTACCGATAGGCGAAGGACAAAGAGGGGATGCCTTCCAGGGCATCCCCAAGATTAGGCTTTTGGTTATCCTTGAATATCTTGGGGTGCCATGGGCATCCCCAACCTTAGGCTATTGCCACTCCTTATTCCGTAGTCCATCAAATCTTTACCCAAAACTTGAAAACTTCACAACACAAAACTCAACAGGAAATCTCATAAGCTCCGTTAGTGCAAGAAAGAAAAACCACCACATAAGGTACTGTAATGAACTCATTCTTTATTTATATTGGTGTTAAACCTACTGTATTCCAACTTCTCTATGGTTCATACCCCTACATACTAGCCATAGATGCATCAAAATAAGCAATCAACACACGAAAAATAGAATCTGTCAAAAACAGAATAGTCTGTTGCAATCTGTAACTCTTGAATACTTCTGGAACTTTAAAAATCCTACCAAAATGGGAAGTCCTGGGCAATTTTTCTATTGATCTACAGAACAAGGAATCAATGCAAAGGCACGTTTCTGTGAATTACAAAAATTATTTTCGTGCGTGCAAAGTTTCTGTTTTTCAGCAGAATCAAATTAACTATCACCATAGGTTATCCTATAGGTTCTACTTGGCACAAACACTAATTAAAACATGAAAAAACATCTAAACAGAAGGTAGATGAAAAATTTATTACTAAACAGAAGCAAAAAAAAAACAAAGATAAAATTTGGTTTCCTCCCAACTAGCGCTATCGTTTAACTCCCCTAGCTAGGCATAAAAGCGAGGATAGATCTAAGTAGTGCCATCTTTGGCACTCAATTCATAAGTAGCTCGCATGATAGATTCATAAGGTAATTTAACTTTATTTCTTGGAAAGTGTTCCATGCCTTTCCTTAATGGAAATTGGAATCTAATATTCCCTTCCTTCATATCAATAATGGCACCAATCGTTCTAAGGAAAGGTCTACCAAGAATAATAGGGCAAGAAAGATTGCAATCTATGTCAAGAACGATAAAATCTACGGGCACATAGTTCCTATTTGCAACAATAAGAACATCATTGATCCTTCCCATAGGCTTTTTAATGGTAGAATCCGCAAGGTGCAAATTTAAAGGGCAATCATCAAGATAATGGAAACATAGAATATCACATAAAGTTTTCAGAATCGTGGAAACACTAGCACCCAAATCACACAAAGCATAACACTCATTGTGTCGGGGGTTGGGTGTGACATATGCCAAAGGATGGCTTATCATGGTGGGAGCGAGTAGAACGTCGCCGGTGCCTGGAAGCGGGATGAGGCGAAGACATGCACGCCGGCGGAACTTACCCAGCTTCAGGGCTCTCCTAGGAGATAACACCCCTACTGCTGCTCTGCGGGGTCTCCGCATGATCACTAAGGCAAAGTTACTACAATGGTGCTCCTGGAGCTGTATCGAGAAGCAGGAGAGGGCGAGGCTAGCTCTCTCCTCCTTGTGCTATCTGGTCTATCTCTATCAAGGTCCGAACCCTTTGCATGGGTGCCCCGGGAGGTTTATATAGGCCTACCACCCGGGGGTACAATAGTAATCCGGCTGGCGTGGGTCCCAGTTGTTTGTTTCCCAGGCCACCATCCTCCCTGTCGGCTTCTGGGGCCCGCCGCCTGGCGGGCCCCGCGGACAGGCTTGGTACTGTGGCGGCACTCCTGATGACGCAGGCTTGGTCATCGAGGCGTGGCGACAGTGCCGCCGTCTATCGGGCGGTCAGTGTCGCCATTCCCCATCCTATCTGGTTAATGGCTCGTGGGGCCTTTGGGAGGAGCCGGCTGACTCCGGGGAGGCCGACTCCCGCAGGGCCGTCTTCGGGGCGCTCAGGCCGCCTTCGGCCCACCCGCTGATAGGCGGCCCCGCTGCCTTCAGGCTGTACAGGCCGGCGTCGTGGGCACAGTGCGTCACACACTGTGGCTGAGGTCAGGGCAGGCATGGCAACAGTGTCGCGCCTCGCCGGAGATCTTCCAGCGGTACAGCTCACTGTAGCCACACCGGTCCTTGGTAAGCCGGGGGGGGGGGGGGGGACGGCCAGGTCGTGACCGTACCCCACACCGTACTTTGAGATGAGGGAGGGATCATGGGCCGACTCTCAATAGCCGGCCTCTCTGGAGGTCGCCAGCTTGGAGTCGGCTTTTCTTGGAGTCGCCGTTTGGGAATCGGCCTCTCTGGAGGTCGCCAGCTTGGAGTCGGCTTATCTTTGAGTCGCCGTCTGGGACTCGGCCTCTCCGGAGGTCGCCAACTTAGACTCGGCTTGAGGGGCGCGGCCCGCCCCGATGTCTTGAAAGGTCCTGGGAGCCGGGTTAGCCTACTCGTGGCCCATTACTCCGACAGTAGTCCCCGAAGCTGGTGAAGCCCTGCGGACGCTGCATCGTGGGGCTTCAGCAGTTTCAACGCTCCCAGAGCGGACTATGGAACTCGGCCGCCGTCTTCTCTTGGGCCGATTGTCGAGAGTCGGAATTTTCGTAGCGAAGAGCCGCAGCTCGAGGGTCGCGGCAGGAAACCAGGCAGCGTGCCTGATACGCTTCCCCACAGCCATCAGGGCAGTCCAATCGCGTGGCGCCATGTGGGGAGGACAATCTGCCTGCCCACGCGCGCGACGGGACGGGCCGTCAGGCGGGGCCCGCCATTATCGCGCCTCGGCATATGAACGGATCCGTTGTGGTCGTGGATGGTTGGGGTTCCCACGCAGTTACTGCGCGCAGTAACTTTGTGGGGTAAATCATGGGGCGGCGTGGGGCAGCGGGCGCAGTTAATCCCACACCTGCCCCCTCGGCTCCTCAGCCTGCAGGGCTATAAGTAGGCGGGGGGAACGGAGCGGCACAACACGCACGCCCTTCTTCCCCGTTCCCCCGCCTCATCTTGCATTCTCTCTCTCCTTCCTCCGCCGTCGAGCAAGAGCGCTTCAAACCACGGCGATGAGCTCTTCCTCCGCCGCGGCCCCCGCCACGCGCTCCGGCGTGTGGGACGGCTTGGACGTGGAAGAGGAACACATCGAGTTCCTCCGCCAGACATGCCGCCTTCCCAGCGCGGACCTCGTGCGCGCCCGCGTTGCGCCGGAGGGGGAGATCCGGCTGGCGCCGGAGGAGGGCGAGCGGGTCATCTTCCGCTCGCACCTCATGCGCGGCCTGGGGCTGCCGGCGAGCGGCTTCTTCTGCTCGTTCTTGGAGTTCCACAATCTTCAACCGCACCACCTCACTCCGAACACGGTGGTGTTGCTTTCTGCCTTCGCTACTCTGTGCGAAGGCTTCCTCGGCGTTCTCCCCACCCTCGAGCTGTGGGGAGAGTTCTTCTCTTCTAAGCTCGGCACGCAAGTCGCTGGCATACCGGCTCAGTGCGGCGCCTACATCGTGGTGCGGCGCTTGACAGCCGACAACCCTTTTCCTCCCATCTCGCTAATCAAGTCGGTGAAGATGTGGCAGCGTTCATACTGCTACGTGAAGAACCTCTCCTTCGACGGCGACTGGGTCAACCTGCCGCCTTACAACACCGCCCCCTGACTGGGAGGCTCCCCAGCTGGTCGCACCGAGTCAAGACGCTGACTCCCGCCGGAGCCGCCGCCGTAGCACAGCTCCGAGTCTTGACGCAGTAGGAGGGCCTCATCGGGGCCGACTTGCTGGCCACCTTCATGGCGCGCCGCGTTCTCCCGCTTCAAGGCCGGCCTCACCTGATCTGTCAGATGAGCGGCCTCCGAGACCCAAGTCGGATGAGCACCAAGGAGATGCCCCGCAAGGAGGTGGCGAACTTGGTGAACCACATCGTGCACTGTGAGTTCGAGGAGGGCTGGCAGTTCGGCAAGGAGCCGTACTCGCGCGGTAACCCCCCACCAGTGGTAAGTCGCGTCCCCCTATTGTTTCGTCTTCTTTGCGGCCGACCCCGGCTTCTGACTCTTGTTGATTTCTTCTGAGCTAGAACACCCTCATGCAGCCTGCAGCCGGCGCCTCGAGGCAGCCCCGCGAATATGTCCCCGATCGGGCGGACAGCGACGTCGACGACCCCGACTTGGGGGCGGCAGCGATGGAAGCCGACGCCTAAGGCGGGGGAGAAGGAACCAAAGGCAGCTACAGGCCCTCGGCCATCTTCGTCGACTGGCTTGATGATGACGCCGAAGGGGAGGTCGCCCCGCGCCACCAAGGCGGCGCGAAGAGGTGTCACGCTGGGCCGAGTGCGCCTGGCGGCAAATTGAAGAAGCTCAATGGGGCGGCCGCCGCGACCAAACGGGAGGAGGCGGCCGAGAAGGCCAACCGCTTCCGTAGGGAAGTGAGGAAGCCGCCGCTAGTCTCCGCGTAAGTCTTTATGCTCTCTTTATTTTCCTTCGTGGACTCTTGTCCGAGTCTTCTTTTTTATACTCCCACCATTCTTCTTCAGGGCCCCTCTTTCCCTTGAGAGAGTCGCCGTCCCCTCTGTCATGGGTTCGGCAGAGACGTCCGCCAATACTCGGCGGGTCGACCCCGCCGCCGACCTCCGGGAGGCGACGGAGCGAAACGCGCGAGAGAAGCGCGACGAGGAGGAGGAGGTCGAGCGTCTGGAGAAGGCACAGGCCGAGAAGGCGGCCGCCTCCACCCAGAAGAAGCTGGAGGACACCGAAGCTGCACTTGCGGCGAGACGGCGTGCCATGGAGGCCGTGCATCGCTGATCGGCGATGCTCGTCCCGCCACTGTCGTCTGCACCGCCGCCTCCAGACTTCACGGGGCAGACCGGGGAGGCCAGCACCGAGAACCCTGTAGTGGAGAAGGAGAGCGGCGAGGCTTCTGTGTCGGACATGCTCGTGCGGCCACCGCCGCCTCCGCCGCCGTCTGGGAGGCCGCACGACAAGCAGCCGGTGGGTCCGTTGGAGCCGCCGATCATGGACGAGGCCGAGGCGCAGCTGCTTCTCCAAGTCATCGCGCCGGTGCGTCGCCGTCTTGAGAGGGCGACCTCGGCGCCGCGGCCTCGGGAGACCAGCGCTGCCAGCTCGGCAACCCTAGACGCCGAGGCCACAAGCGCCGCGCTCACCGTGTGGTTGTGCGGAGGCGGCACTGGGCCACTGAACCAAGCGCTCCTGGAAATTCAGGCGAAGCTGTGCGCTGAAGGCGACGCCCTTCAAACCTACACCAGGGCGCATCTGGCAGCACGGACGGCCGTCCGAGTGCGTTTTCTTCTTCTCTTTGATTCTTGTTCTTCTTTGTGGGGGCGCGCCAGCGCACCCACTGGGTGTAGTCCCCGAGTTCCGGGCCGGCTACTGAGCAGGCGGTTTGGAACTCCCTCTGGCGAGTTCCAAATACTAACTCTGTCTTCAATGTCTTATTGTAGGAGTATCACAACCTCCGCGCCACTGCTTTCAACCGCAATGTTGACGAGCTGCGCAAGCGGACTGCCGACTTGTCAGAAAGCCGGAGTAAGTTCTTCTTCCTCACGGGGGCGCGCTGGCGCACCCGCGGGCTGTAGTCCCCGAGATTCGGGCCGACTGCTGAGCAGTCGGGCCGGATCTTCCGGCGATCTTCTTTGCTGATGACTTGTCTGTCTCTTCTTTCGTTCTTCAGGCGCCAATGCCGCTCTTCAGGAGCAGCTGGGCGAGGCCAATACCGCCCTGCGTGCCAAGGAGGAGGAGTGCGGCAAGCTTGCCGCAGAGCGTGACCTACTGGCCGCGCAGCTGGCCGAGCAGAAGGAGCTGCTCAAGAAGGCGCAGGACGAGGCCGAGAAGAAGGAGGGCGCTCTCCTGGCCGAGTTCGAGAGTGAGCACTCCTCCTGGACCGACAGGGAGGCGATGCTAACCTTCGGCTTCCACGAGATTGAAGATATCGTTGATGGTAGGTTTCTTTCGTTTCTTCGGGCTTCCGACTATGTGTCAGGCCGACTTCTGATTTTTCGACTTGCTTCTTTTTTGTCTTGGCAGACTTCTTCCCTGGTCACTCGCAGGCAGTCCCTCTGGCCATCTAGGCCGCTCGTGAGGCGCGAAGGGCAAACGGTGAGGAGATCACCGCTAATGCCCCCCGAACCATCGACGAGCAGCTCTTGAGCATTGAAGCTCGTCTTCGTCCGGCTCACCGACTGATGCGCCGGCTTCAGCGTGCCAGCGCCCAGGCGGTTGCCGCTCTGTGGCCAGATATGCCAGCTCTGCGCACCGCCAGCCGGACCGCCGACTGGCTGGCAGTCGCCGCTGGCCGTCTTGAAGCTTGGAAGGGCTCCTCGGCCCGGGGCGGAGCATGCCGGGCCTTGGAGTTCGTCAAGGCGTGGTATCCAGGGCTGGACCTGGACCGTCTGGCCGCGTTCCGGTCAGAAGCCCAGGCCGAGCTGGAGGCCGTGGAGGGTGCCCTTATCGAGCGTGCGGCGGCCATCGCCGAGTACACGGACACCAATATCTTCGTGCCGGAACAGGCTGAAGGCGGTGAGGAAGTGCCGCCAGAGTGGTTCGGGATGAACCCGGAGCATGGCGAGGACTCGGCGGAGGTGATCGACTCCAGCACCGAGGAGGAGGACGAGGCGGAGGACGGAGGTGAGGCGGTGATGCCAGAAGATGCAGCAGGCGGCCAGCCTCAGCCTGACCGCGCCTCCAGCAACGAGCTGCGTCGAGGGAAGGCGACTACCGCTGGAGGCGATCAAGCCGAGACCGCCCAGCCGACTGCCCCGGCGCCCGATACCGCTGTCTCCTCCGATCCTCCGATCCCAGAAGCCGCCTCCTAGGCTGCCTTTTCTGCCTCTGTTTTATCTGTCTTAGTAATCTTTTGAAAACTTTGTTAAATTCAAACAGTTCCACCCGTGGGGTGTATCTTGAACTTCTATTCGAAGATTCGGCCAAGGGCCTATGTAAATATTTTATCCTCTTTCCGTCATTCCTTGCTTACTGCTCTTTAGGCTTTTCCCTTTGCCGCCTCCCTTTAGTCGCTGCCTTGCCAGTCAGACAGCCGCTCTGTGGACTATTGCTGGGTCAAGTGCTTGGCTACTTTGGGAAGGCAAGTACTTGGCCGTTTGGAGTTTCTTTAGCAAGCCGGATAGAAAGCGACAAGCCGACTACCCAAGAGTCGGCCGTCTTTGATAAAGGCTAAGATGGCGAGCCGACTACTCATGAGTCGGCTTTCCGTTTCAGAGATGCTGGAGGCTGTCTTACGCTATGTTCGTGCTTTAGGTCCTTAGCCATTTTTCGTGTGGGCGCCCGCTCTTTCTCACTCCTGCCCGCCTCACAGTCGCTCTGGGAACTGCGGCTTTGGCAAGAAGTGGATTGGGCACCGCGCACTACTTGTTTGACTGCAGGAGCTCCTCATAGCGCAAGGCGGCGAGTCCCCGGGCCAACTAGTCTGGCCCGGTGCCAAGTGGCTTGTGATGAAAGTAATGTACTCGAAGGCATAATTCTTATCGTCCATATAACAAAAGGGCAGTCCCCGAGCTCGTCTCGGGGGGCCCAAAGTCTTAGTGCTTTAATACAAAGGGGTAGTGCGATACATACTGCATCAACTGTAAAATATCCGAAGGAGATTTGCATTCCACGGGCGCTCTGTCTCTTTGCCGCAGTCGTCCCTCTTGCACGCTCGGGGCTTCTGAGTGTCGATCAGATAGTAGGCGTTGTTCCCTAGCACCTTGCTGATGATGAAGGGGCCTTCCCAAGGTGCCGACAGCTTGTGCTGGCCGGCTGTTCGCTGGATCAGCCGGAGCACAAGGTCGCCTTCTTGGAAAGATCTTGGCCTGACCTTCCTATTATAGTATCGACGCAGGCTCTGCTGGTAGATGCTGGACCGGTTGAGAGCCAACAGCCGGCCCTCTTCCAGCAGATCGACACCGTCTTGACGTGCTTCTTCTGCTTCTTCCTCGGTGTACATGGTGACTCGCGGGGAATCGAACTCTATGTCCGTTGGGATGACGGCTTCGGCACCATAGACGAGGAAGAAGGGTGTGAAGCCAGTTGACTTGTTTGGAGTCGTGCGCAGACTCCAGAGGACGGCTGGCAGCTCCTCAAGCCAACAGCCGGCAGATCGCTCCAGCGGTACGACGAGTCGAGGCTTGATGCCGGATAAGATGAGGCCATTCGCTCGCTCCACCTGGCCGTTTGACTGCGGATGGGCAACGGACGTTAAGTCCAGCCGGATGCCCTGCGTCACGCAGAAACAGGCCAGGGCGCCTTTGGCGAAATTCGTGCCATTGTCGGTGATGATGCTGTGCGGGATGCCGTACCGAGTTGTGATGTCAGCGATGAAGGTTATCGCAGTCGGCACATTCAACTACTTGATGGGTTTCATCTCCACCCACTTGGTGAATTTGTCCACTGCGACAAGTGGGTGGGTCAAGCCACCTCGTGCCGTCTTGAATGGTCTCACCATGTCCAGGCCCCAGACTGCAAAGGGCCAGGTAATGGGGATAGTCTTGAGTGCGGAAGCTGGCTGGAGTGGCTTAGCACGGAAAATCTGGCACCCCTTGCACTTTTGGACTAATTCTTTGGCCTCTTCCAGGGCGGTCAGCCAGAAGAAACCATGCCGGAAGGCTTTGGCGACGAGTGCCCTGGAGGCCGCGTGGTGACCGCACTCGCCTTCATGGATGTCTTTGAGCATTGCTTGGCCTTGTTCTGCCTCGACGCAGCGTTGGAAGACGCCGGTAACGCTGCGCCTGACCAGCTCTCTGTTGACTATGGTGTAGGCTGCTGCTCGGCATTGCACTTGCCGAGCCAAGATTTCATCAGTTGGCAGCTCTCTGTTTACTAAGAACCTGAGGATGGGCTGGGACCATGAAGGTGCTGCTATTTCTTCAACTGCCACTAGTGCGACTTGGATAAGGGCGGCCGGGCTGGGAGGCGGCGGGTTGGAGTCCGCAGCCGCTTGCTGTTTTGACAAAGTCTTGGGGCCGACTGGAGCAGTCCCCGGGCCGAGCTCTGGGGTTTTCGATCTTGCCACTGCAATCTCCATGCCGGGCTCTGGAGTCCCCGGGCCGGCTTCGACTGTGTATCTCTTGGAGTCGGATCCGTCTTCTTCAGGCGGAGCCGGCACGAAGATTGAATCTGATTCTGGTGACGACTTGATAGAAGGCTTGAGGAGGCACCGAAGGGCGACACCAGATGGTATTGCTTGGCGGGTGGAGCCGATTCGTGCCAAGGCGTCTGCTTGGTCATTGTCGTTCCTTGGCACGTGGAGGAACTCGCACCCCTCGAAGTATCCGCTGAGTTGCTGGACGAGGAAACAGTAGCTCGCCATATTTGCGTCCTTGGCGTCCCAATCGCCGGATGATTGCTGGACCACCAAGTCAGAGTCGCCATAACACAGGATCCGGCGTATGCCGAGTTCTTTGGCAAGCGGGAGCCCGTGAATGAGCGCCTCGTACTCGGCCCCATTGTTGGAGGCGACGAAGTGGATCTGCAGCGTCTATCTGAGCTTGTCGCCCTTGGGGGAAGTGAGGACGACGCCGGCTCCCAGGCCGGTGCGCATCTTGGTGTCGTCGAAGTGCATCCGCCAATGGGAGGAGTCGGGCGCTGGCGGCAAATACTGGGTCTCGGCCCAGTCGACGAGGAAGTCGGCCAGTGCTTGCAACTTGATGGCGGTGTGGGGCTCGTAGTAGATGGTGTAGGGAGCCAGATCTTTGGCCCACTTGGCCACTCGGCCTAAAGCGTCGCGGCTTCCGATGATCTCGGCTAGTGGAGCGGTGCAAACCACAGTGATTGGATGCTCTTGAAACTAAGGCTTCAGCTTCTTGGCGACAAAATGCACGCCGTAGCACATCTTCTGATAATGGGGGTAGTTCTGCTTGGAGGCCGACAGTACCTCGCTCAAGTAATATACCGGTCTATGGATAGGTAGTGCCTTGCCTTCCTCCTTGCACCCGACTACAATGACTGTGCTGACTACTCGGCTGGTGGCGGCGATGTATAGGAGCATGGGCTCTTTGGGAGTCGGAGCCGCCAGCACCGGAGGAGTAGTCAACATCTTCTTTAATTGGAGAAAAGCCTCGTCCGCCTTGGGAGTCCACTCAATGAAGGTCGTCTTCTTCATGAGCTGATACAAAGCGAGAGCCTTCTCGCCCAGCCGACTGATGAATCGGCTGATGGACGCCAAACAGCCAGTGAACTTCTGCACATCTAACAGTCGTCTGGGCGCTTCCATCCTCTCGATGGCCTTGATCTTCACAGGGTTGCACTCTATGCCGCGTTCGGAGACCAGGAAACCGAGGAGCTGGCCGACTGGTACTCCAAAAACGCACTTCTCTGGGTTGAGCTTGATCTGGAATCGGCGCAGATTCTCAAAGGTTTCCTTGAGGTCCTCCAGCAGGGTTCCGCGCTTCTCCGTCTTCACCACTACATCATCCACATAGATGTGGGCATTTCGGCCGAGTTGCTTTAGGAGGCACTTCTGCATGCAATGCTGAAAGGTGGCGCCGGCGTTTCTCAAGCCGAACGTCATGGTCAGGTAGCAGAAGGCTCCGAAACGCGTGATGAAGGCGGTCTTCAGTCTGTCAGCCGGGTTCAGCTTGATCTGGTGATATCCTGAATATGCATCTAGGAAACTCAACAGCTCGCATCCGGCTGTGGAGTCTATCACCTGATCGATTCTTGGCAAAGCGAATGGGTCCTTGGGGCAAGCTTTGTTGAGGCTCGTGTAATCGATACACATCCGCCATTGCTTATTTTTCTTCAACACCAGTACTGGGTTTGCCAGCCACTCTGGAAAAAAACACTTCCATGATGAAGCCGGCTGCCAGGAGCCGGGCTATTTCTTCTCCACCAACTCGTCTTTTCTCTTCTGACAGGCGACGCAAGGGCTGGCTGATGGGCTTCACATCAGATCGGACATGTAACTTGGGCTCGGCGAATTCCGTCGGTACACCTGGCATGTCTTTGGGGGACCATGCGAAGATGTCTCGATTCTCACGGAGGAAATCGACGAGCTCGCCTTCCTATTTGCTGTCTAGGTTTGCACTTATGACAGCGTGCCTCTCCGGGTGCTCCGGGTCCAAAGGTATCCTCTTTGTTTCTTTAGCCGGCTTGAACGAGCCCTCAACTTCTGATTCCTTGGGGTCGGGCGACATTTCTGGCTGCTTGCCGGCCATCGCCACATCCCGATCAAGGAGCCGCCTCTCAGCTGCGATCACCAGGGACTCGGCCAGCCGACTACTCTCGGCCGCGCAGGCGGATGACTTCCTGTAGTCGCGGACACAGCGAGGATTCCCTTGGAACTCGGCATCTTCATCTTGAGGTAGGCGTAGTGGGGGACCGCCATGAACTTGGCCAAGGCGGGTCGGCCAAGCAATGCATGGTATGGGCTTTCAAGGTCCACCACCTCAAACCAAACTGGCTCTCGGCGGAAATGATCCTTGTCTCCGAAGAGGACATCTATCAGGATCTTGCCGATTGGTGAGCAGGAAAGGCCAGGGACGATTCCGTGGAACATAGTTCGGCTGCTTTGAAGCTGTCTCTGCTTGATTCCCAATTTCTCCATTGTATCCTTGTACAATATGTTGATACTGCTGCCTCCGTCTATCAGTACTCGCGAGAAGCGAGCGGCCCGCCTATCTGTGGCTAGTGTGGCGCCTAAGACGAAGGCGTAAGAGCCTGGACTCGGGATCACCTCTGGGTGATCAGCTCTGCTCCAACTGATAGGCCTTTCGGACCAATGCATGAACTCCGGAGTACTTGATGCGACCGCATTTACTTCTTGCTGCTGTTGGCGCCTGCTGCGCCGGTCATCTGCTACACTGGTGAACACCACATAGGCTCCGTGCTCGTCCGGGAACTCGTCTTGTATGGCGCCGACTAGCCTGGCCGCCGGCTGCTGAGGCGGCGGAGGAGGCAGCGGCCCAACAGGCGGAGGAGGGAGGAGGCCGTCTCCCTTGGCGATTCTGGTGAGCCAGTGGCACTTCCGAGTGGTGTGGTTGGATGACTTCGCGCCGCTGTGGAACTTGCAGGGGCCATCGAGAGTCTGCTCGTAAGAGAAAGCCGGCAGCCAGTTGGACTTGCCGCCCTTCTGCCGCTTCGCCGGAGGCTGCCCCTCAGGCTGTTGGTCTTCAACCGTTGCGACCTGCCGACTGCTGGAAGTCGGCTGCGGGGCCTTGCGCTTGTGATCATTCTGCTGCTGTCTCCAGCTGGTGTCTCCAGCTGGAGTTCTGGGAGCTTGAGGGGCCACTTTGCCAGCCGCACTAACTTGAATCTCTGTCTTCATAGAGGAGTCGGCCGTGGCATATTTGTCTGCAATGACCAGCAACTCGTCGAGGGTCTCTGGCTCGTTGCAGAGGAGCTTGTGCTTGAGGGGGGTGCCTTCTCTGCACCCGGCAGTAAAGTACTCGATCGCCTGCACCTCGTGCACGCCCTCGTAGGAGTTCCAGAGTTCGCCCCAGCGCGTGAGGTAGTCGCGAGTAGACTCGTCAGGGCCTTGCACGCACAAGGAGAGCTGGCGCGACTTGGGGGATCGCTTGTACGTGTTGGTGAAGTTGCGGATGAAAGCCTCGGTGAAGTCGACCAAACTGTTGATGCTGCGGGGCTTCAATCTGTTCAGCCATGTCCGGGCCGTGCCCTGGAGCATGAGCGGAACGTACTTTACGCTGACTCGCTTGTTGCCGTTTGCTATGTTGACGGCCATGGAGTAGTCGATTAGCCAGTCTTCGGGCTTCACAGAGCCGGTGTACTTGGATGTGTCTCGGGGGAGCGTAAACCCTTTGGGGAAAGGCTCGTCTTGAATGCGGGGCCCAAAGCAAGGCGGGCCTAGCTCATCTTCTTCTTCTAGCGCCAGGGATCGGTGGAGTCGGTCGATCCGGTGGCGGGCGTCATTTTCTCCGACTCCCTCTCGGCGGCCAAGGCGGTCACCGAGAGTCGGATGCTCAACGGGCGGCGGGGAGACTTGCCTTTCCCTGCGAGAAGGGGGAGGCAGGTAGTCGTCCCGCCGTTCCACCACTTTGGGGCGGCCGTCTTGGTCGCGCTCGATGGTGATGTGAGTCCGACTGCGAATGACAGCCGGCTCTTTGTCTTTTCTTCTACGGACTTCGCCAGTCGGCGTCCTGGACGTCGTGCCTTGATCTCGACGGGGAAGCGGGTTGTCGTGGAGTTGCTGCGGCGCATTGGTGCGGCCGCCGGCTGCGTTCTGCGTAGCAGCCGCGTCGAGGAGTTGCTGGACTCGCTCCGTCATCATGTGGCGCTCTTCGCCTTCGAAGTTGTCGAGCTCGTCTGCCGCCGCCTGGGCGGCACGGATATTCTCTGCGGGCGTGGCATATACAGGGTGATCAGCCCCGAGGAGGTTGGCGATTGCCGCGCCGCGCTGTCGGACCGCGCCTAGGCGGCTAGGCCCGGTTGGAGCCGGCGAGCCGCCTACGGCGCGATCCATCTCGCGCTGGTAGGCTTCTGACAAGCGCCTCATGCTTGCCAGCTTCTTCGCGCCCTCGACGAGCTGAAGGCGGAGCGCCTCCAGCGTCTCGGCGTCGGCGTCTTCCGGAATCTGCGCTGCAAGGTCTCGCAGGGCCGCGTCAAGTGGGTCGTGCGCTCCTTCGCCGGAGCGCTCGCCGTGCTCGAGGACGAGGACCTCAGTGACGATGCTTCCGCCGCTCCCCGCGCAAGGGAGCGGCTCGTCGAAGATCACCATGTTGGAGGGGAACGTGTCAAGCGACACGCTGTCGGAGTCGACCTGCATCGGGTCAGTGGAGCCTACGGACTCCAAGTCCACGGCAGGCTCGCTGGTGACGTGGAGATGGTCGAGGAGGCCCGCGAGGAGGCTTTTGGGGCCGCCTGTGCCCACATCGGATGCGGGCTCATCGGAGATGCTAACCTCGCCAAGAAGGTCAGTGAGGCAGCTCGCCGCGCAGGCGATCTCAGCGCCGTGCAGCGCGTCGGCACAGACGCCATCCGGCGTGCCGGGCTGGCTGTGCTCGCTGGGGAGGAACAGGGTTCCCGTCCAGAGCAGATCTCCGGACGACGGTGCACCACGCCCCACGGTGGGCGCCAAATGTCGGGGGTTGGGTGCGACATATGCCAAAGGATGGCTTATCATGGTGGGAGCGAGTAGAACATCGCCGGTGCCTGGAAGCGGGATGAGGCGAAGCCATGCACGCCGGCGGAACTTACCCAGCTTCAGGGCTCTCCTAGGAGATAACAACCCTACTGCTGCTCTGCGGGGTCTCCGCATGATCACTAAGGCAAAGTGACTACAATGGTGCTCCTGGAGCTGTATCGGGAAGCAAGAGAGGGCGAGGCTAGCTCTCTCCTCCTTGTGCTATCTGGTCTATCTCTATCAAGGTCCGAACCCTTTGCATGGGTGCCCCGGGGGTTTATATAGGCCTACCCCCTGGGGGTACAATAGTAATCCGGCTGGCGTGGGTCCCAGCCGTCTGTTTCTCAGGCCACCGTCCTCCCTGCCGGCTTCTGGGACCCGCCACCTGGCGGGCCCCGCGGACAGGCTTGGTACTGTGGCGGCACTCCTGATGACGCAGGCTTGGTCATTGAAGCGTGGCGACAGTGCTGCCGTCTATCGGGCGGTCACTGTCGCCATTCCCCATCCTATCTGGTTAATGGCTCGTGGGGCCCTGGGGAGGAGCCGGCCGACTCCCGCAGGGCCGTCTTCGGGGCGCTCAGGCTGCCTTCGGCCCACCCGCTGACAGGCGGCCCCGCCGCCTTCGGGCCGTACAGGCCGGCGTCGTGGGCACAGTGCATCACGCACTGTGGTTGAGGTCAGGGCAGGCATGGCAACAGTGCCGCGCCTCACCGGAGATCTTCCAGCGATACGGCTCACTGTAGCCACGTCGGTCCTTCGTAAGCGGGGGGGGGGGGGGGGGGGATGGCCAGGTCATGACTGTACCCCACACCGTACTTTGAGATGAGGGAGGGATCATGGGCCGACTCTCCACAGCCGGCCTCTCTGGAGGTCGCCAGCTTGGAGTCGGCTTGTCTTGGAGTCGCCGTCTGGGACTCGGCCTCTCTGGAGATCACCAGCTTGGAGTCGGCTTATCTTGGAGTCGCCGTCTGGGACTCGGCCTCTCCGGAGGTCGCCAGCTTAGACTCAGCTTGAGGGGCGCGGCCCGCCCCGATGTCTTGAAAGGTCCTGGGAGCCGGGTTAGCCTACCCGTGGCCCATTACTCCGACACATGGTCTTTAATTTTAATCTTTATAGTGGGTTCTCACTCATCATTAAGTTTTCTAGGTATAGAAACTTCCAAATTAAGTTTTTCATCATAAGACTGCATCAAGGCATCGACAATATGTTTGGTAAAAGCTTTATTTTGACTATAATCATAAGGAGAATTCAACACGGATTGCAACAAGGAAATACAACCTTCTAAAGAACAATTGTCATAATTAAATTCCTTGAAATCTGAGATAGTGGGTTCAATGCTATTTAAAGTCTTGACCTCTCCAATCCCACTTTTACCAAATTTAGCATCAAGATCTAATATCTCTGAATCATTGGGACGCCTTTTAACTAAAGTTGACTCATCTCTAGTCCCATCATTATTAAGATTCATATTGCAAAACAAAGATTTAATAGGGGACACATCAATAACTTTTAGATCTTCATCATTATTTTCCCCTAATTCTTCTGGTTTGGCAGCCATCTTATTGACCAAGGTGGACTGCTTATCAGAAATTTGGGCTATTGATTTTTCAAGACGAGTAATTTGAGAGTTCAAACCAGAAAATTCCTTAGACATATCATCAAGCTCTTTGTTCATATACCCCATAAAGCTATTTTGTTCTTTAAGCTCTTTTCTAAGGAAACTATTATGCTCAAATTGTAAAGTCATAAAACTTCTAACGTTTAATTCAATCTCATCCATCCTACTAAGATGAAGGTCGGTGTTCTTAGGCAAAGCCATAAGGCAAACAGACACTCAAGCAAACAAAAAGGCAAGCGAAAGAGAGAGGAGATTGGGAAAGAGGGGGCGAATAAAATGGCAAGGGTGAAGTGGGGGAGAGGAAAATGAGAGGCAAATGACAAATAATGTAAGTGCGAGGCAGATGAGTTTGTGATGGGTACTTGGTATGTCTTGACTTGAGCGAAGACCTCCCCGGCAACGGTGCCAGAAATCCTTCTTGCTACGTCTTGATCTTGCTTTGGTTTTCCTTGAAGAGGAAAGGGTGATGCAGCAATAGTAGCGTAAGTATTTCCCTCAGTTTTTGAGAACCAAGGTATCAATCCAGTAGGAGGATCCTCAAAGGTCCCATGCACCTACACAAACAAACAAGAACTCGCAACCAACGCAATAAAGGGGTTGTCAATCCCTTCAAGGCCACTTGTGAAAGTGAGATCTGATAGAGATAATATGATAAGATAAATATATTTTTGGTATTTTATGATATAGATTGGAAAAGTAAAGATGCAAATAAAATTAGATTGAAAGCTTTATATGATAAAAGATAGACCCGGGGGGCATAGGTTTCACTAGTGGCTTCTCTCAAGATAGCAAAGTATTACGGTGGGTGAACAAATTACTGTCGAGCAATTGATAGAAAAGCGAATGATTATGAGATTATCTAGGCATGATCATGTATATAGGCATCACATCCATGACAAGTAGACCGACTCCTGCCTGCATCTACTACTATTACTGCACACATCGACCACTATCCAGCATGCATCTAGAGTATTAAGTTCATAAAGAACAGAGTAACACATTAAGAAAGATGACATGATGTAGAGGGATAAACTCATACAATATGATATAAATCCCATATTTTTATCCTCGATGGCAACAATACAATACGTGCCTTGCTGCCCATGCTGTCACTAGGAAAGGACTCCATAAGATTGAACCCAAAGCTAAGCACTTCTCCCATTGCAAGAAAGATCAATCTAGTAGGCCAAACAAAACTGATAATTCAAAGAGACTTGCAAAGATAACTTAATCACACATAAAAGAATTCAGAGGAGATTCAAATATTCTCATAGATAAACTTGATCATAAACCCACAATTCATTAGATCACGACAAACACACCGCAAAAAGAGTTACATCGAATAGATCTCCAAGAAGATCAAGGAGAACTTTGTATTGAGATTCAAAGAGAGAGAGAAGAAGCCATCTAGCTAATAACTATGGACCCGAAGGTCTGTGGTAAACTACTCACAACTCATCGGAGAGGCCTTGGAGATGATGTAGAGGCCCTCCGTGATTAATTCCCCCTTCGACGGAGCGCCGACGAAGGCTCCAAGATGGGATCTCGCGGATACAGAAGGTTACGGCGGTGGAAATAGTTTTTCGTGGTCGTTTTTGATGTTTTTGGGGTACGTGGGTATATTAGGAGGAAGAAGTAGGTCGGTGGATGCTCGAGGGGCCCATGAGGGTGGGGGGCGCGCCCACCTGTAGGGGGCGCGCCGGGCACCCTCATGGCCGCCTCCCTTGTTTCTTGACTTTCACTCCAAGTCCTCTAGATCACGTTTGTTCCAAAAATCACGCTCCCGAAGGTTTCATTCCGTTTGGACTCCGTTTGATATTCCTTTTCTTCGAAACACTGAAATAGGCAAAAAAACAGCAATTCGGGCTGGGCCTCCGGTTAGTAGGTTAGTCCCAAAAATGATATAAAAATTGTAAAGTAAAGCCCATAAACATCCAAAACGGGTAATATAATAGCATGGAACAATAAAAAGTTATAGATACATTGGAGACGTATTAGATCTCTCTATCTCTCTCTTCTTATGCAAAGACAAGATATCTCTCTACTTAAGAAAAAAAAAGAAGACTTGTTTGGTGCTCGTTCATCTTTGATCCAACCCTATGTAGGTTCTCCCTCCCTCTTTTCGTTTTGGTCATATAAAATTTCTTGGTAAGTCAACAAGTGCTTACCAAAAATCATTCATCTCTCACTCACAACAAAGGCGTAAGGTTCAGTCATCCGCTCGTACTTGCTCCAACTTATGCCATACTTGCGGGGGGGGGGGGGGGGGGACCGGGGTCTTCACTTGGTGTAGTAGTAGCGAGGTGTACGGGCCGGCGCTACTGCTAAGTCCACTAGCTGTAGCGCCGACGCACAACCCACGCTACAGCTAAGCGGTCTAGCATTTTGGCCCTGCGGCCCACATAACAGTAGTGCGACCCATGCTAACCAACGCTGCTGCTACGCAGTAGCAATAGCGCGTTTTGTACCAGGCGCTACTAGTACATACTAGTAGTGTGGGGCCCCAAACAGATGCTACTGGTAAACTTCTACATATAAGCATTTTCTTTATAGTGCGGGGGCCCTGGCCCACCTCCGGTGCCCATCATCTGGTACATAAGGTCTTTTGACCTAGAAAAAAAATAAGGAGAGGACTTTCGGGACGGAGCATTGCTGTCTCGAGGCGGAACTTGGGCAGGAGCACTTTTTCCCTCCGGTGGAGCGATTCTGCCGGGGGAACTTCCCTCCAGGAGGGGGAAATCAAAGCCATCATCATCACCAACAACCCTATCATCTTTGGGATGCCAATCTTCATCAACATCTTCAACAACACCATCTCATCTCAAACCCTAATTTATCTCTCGTGTTCAATCTTTGTATCAAAACCTCAGATTTGTACCTGCGGGTGACTAGTAGTGTTGATTACATCTTGTAGTTGATGACAACCGATTTATTTGGTGGAAGATCATATGTTCAGATCCATTATGATATTTATTACTCCTCCTATCTTGAGAATGAATATTATTTGTGAATAGTTACTTTTTCTTGAGGACACGGGAGAAGTCATGTTGCAAGTACTCATGTGAATTTGATATTTGTTCGATATTTTGATGGTATGTTTGTTGTGATTCTCTTAGTGGTGTTGTATGAACGTCGACTACATGACACTTTGCCATCTTTGGGCCTAAGGGAATGCATTGTGGAGTAGTTATTCGATGATGGATTGCTAGAGTGATGATAACCCACAAGTATAGGGGATCGCAACAGTTTTCGAGGGTAGAGTATTCAACCCAAATTTATAGATTCAACACAAGGGGAGCCAAAGAATATTTGTAAGTATTAGCAGTTGAGTTGTCAATTCAACCACACCTGAAGATTGCAGCAAAGTGATCAGTAGCAAAGTAGTAAGATAGTTTTGATAATAGTAGCAGCAATAGTAACAGTGATAGTAGTAGTTTTGTAGCAAGTGCAACAGTAATGATAGCAGTAGTAACTTAGCAAGAACAATATGTAGGAAAATCGTAGGCATTGGATCGATGATTTGTTGGATGATATTCATATGTGACAATTATAACCTAGGGCTATACGACAGTAGCTCCAGTTCATAAATATAATGTAGGCATGTATTCCGTAAATAGTCATACGTGCTTATGGAAAGAACTTGCATGACATCTTTTGTCCTACCCTCCCGTGGCAGCGGAGTCCTATTGGAAATTAAGGGATATTAAGTCCTCCTTTTAATAGAGAACCGAAACAAAGCATTAACACATGGTGAATACATGAACTCCTCAAACTACGGTCATCACCGGGAGTGGTCCCAACTATTGTCACTCCGGGGTTGCCAGATCATAACACGTAGTAGGTGACTATAACTTGCAAGATCGGATCTAGAACATAGATATAATGGTGATAACATAAACGGTTCAGATCTAAAATCATGGCACCCGGGCCCAAAGTGACAAGCATTAAGCATGGCAAAGTCATAGCAACATTAATCTGAGAACATAGTGGATACTAGGGATCAAGCCCTAACAAAACTAACTAGATTACATGATGAATCTCATCCAACTCCTCACCGACCAGCGAGCCTACAAAGGAATTACTCACTCCCGGTGGGGAGCATGATAGAATTGGCGATGGAGAAGGGTTGGTGATGACAAAGATCGAAGCCCCCCCCCCCTCCGGAGTCCCAAACGTACTCTAGATCTGGCCTCCCGATGAATAATAAGAGACGATGGCGACTCCGTCTCGTGGAATGCAATAATTCTTTATCCCTGATTTTTTTCTGGAAAAATAGGATTTCATAGCATCGGTTTTAGGGTCTATGGGGCCACCAGGTGGGGACAACCCACCAGGGCGCGCCTAGGGGGTGCACCCTGGTGGGTTGTGCCCACCCAGGTGCCCCCCTATGGTGATTCTTGGCTCCAAAAATTCTCTTTTATTGTATAAAAAATCCCCGCAAAGTATCATTCCATTCCGAGAACTTTTATTTCTCCACAAAAAACAACACCATGGTAGTTCTGCTGAAAACATCGTCAGTCCGGATTAGTTTCATTCAAATCATGCAAATAGAGTCCAAAACAAGAGGAAAAGCATTAGGAAAAGTAGATACGACGGAGACGTATCAACTCCCCCAAGCTTAAACCTTTGCTTGTCCTCAAGCAATTCAGTTGATAAACTGAAAGTGAAAAAGAAAAACTTTTACGAACTCTTTTGCTTTTGTTTGCATAAATAAGCTTAAACATCACCCATGTTTTCAGCCAATATTATAACTAACCATGCTGACAATAACTCTTAAAAATTATATTAACTCATATCAATGACATAATCAGCTAGCGAGCAATAATAAGATATCTCAAATAGCAACACGTTATCAAAACAACCATGATATAATCTGACAATAGTGGTATCTCGCTAGCCCTTTCTGAGACCTCCAAAACATAAATACAGAGTAGCTCCAAAGTTCAAGCAACGACTAAACATTGTAATTCATGGTAGATAAGATCTAGTCATGATGCACCCATTAGCTACACACAATGCATAAGCATGAGAGTAGTGCTATCAGGTTCTGGCGCTTATTTTAGAAGGTGATGACACAACATAAAAGTAAATAGATAGTCCATTCACAGCAGGAAGCAGTGATTTGCAGAGGTGCCAGAGCTCGAGTTTTTAAAATAGAGGTAAATGATATTTTGAGAAATGCACCCATCTTGTTTACTTCGCGACCATCAATTATCAATATCTTCCATCCTAAACACATTAGTGATGGTTCCCAAGCGATAAAGTAAATGTTATTACTCCGTATGAGTTTTTGTTTGATTATTTGTAAGCTCAATTCATTTTGCAGTTTGGGACATGGCATCCCTATTACCGCCCCTTTCTCGTGCAATGGCGAGTGAATAAACACTCAACCTGAGAATAACCCGCTTAGCATGGAAGAAACTGACTACCTCCTGTCGTTCTATGAACAATCCAGGCACATAAAAGAATATTTATTTGAAGTTTTTAGAGGTGGCACATGCAAATTTACTTAGGAAGGCAGGGTAATACCGCATATAGGTAGGTATGGTTGACTCTTCTGGAATAACTTGGGTTTCAGGTTTTGGACGTACAAGCATAATTCCCACTTAGTACAGGTGAAGGCTAGCAAATAGGTTGAGAAGCGGCCAGATAGAGAGCAATAACGGTCATGAACATGCATTATGCATAAGTAAAATTGGATACTAGCATGAGTAGGATATGAACACCATGAACATAAATATCATAGAGGCTATGTTGGTTTCGATTCAACTACATGCATGAACATGTGCCAAGTCAAGCCACTCGAACATTCAAAGGAGGATACCATATCATCATACTACATCACAATCATTTTAACACAATGTTGACATCCCAAATAAATCATTATCCACTCCTAGCTACTTATGCATGGCATGAGAAACTATAATCTCTAATTGTCATTGCAAACATGTTTGATCATAATAGGCTGAATCATGGATACTAGGTTAAACATATTTACAAAAACAGAACAAGTCGAGTTCATACCCGTTTCTCTCTGCCACGGCCAGTTCATCGAATATCGTCATTATTGCCTTTCACTTTCACGGCCGAACGATATGAAAATAATAATAGTGCAAGAGTGCTGTGGACTAAGCTGGAATCTGCAAACATTTTATTAAATAGGAGAAGACAAGGTACAATGGGCTCTTTGTTAGATCAACAATTATGCAAATGAGAGCCACTCAACATTTTCATCGTGGTCTTCTCCTCGGTATGACTCAATAAAAAGAAAAGAAATTAAGAGAAACACATTGAAATATTTCTGGAGTTTTTGGTTTTCTAGGAGAAAACAAATAAAAGGAAAAAAACAAAAACGAGAAACACTATTTACACGGGAAAGCTCCCAACAAGTAAAAGAAGAACAAGTAAATCTTTTTTGGTTTTCTTTTTAGTGATACAACAATTTAAACTAGGAATAAAAACCGAAAAGAAGCAGGAAATATATTTTTGGATTTTCTCAAAGTTTTTCAAACACAAAAGAAGAAAGCGAGAAAATAAATTGACATGGATAATACAATGAAAGAGTGTGGACACCGACAACTGGAATGAAATGTGTGAACATGAATGTAATGTCGGTGGAAAATACGTACTCCCCCAAGCTTAGGCTTTTGGCCTAACTTGGTAATCAGTAGTCGCCTGCATAATGGTCAGAGTGATAGCTCACGGAGGCTCTCGGTGCAGATGCCTCAGCCTGCCGTGCGGCTAGAACCGCCACGTTATGAGCTCGGGCCTGGCTCTCAAGAGCAAAATATCTTCCCCTACTGTGAAAATCAAAGAGAGCAAGCGCATGCAAATATGTGTGTAAACGAGTCTTGATTAAACAACAATTTATATGTGAAATTATGGGGATCATATCTAAGGATCTTATGACGTTTCATAACATCAAAGTCTAAATACTACGTGGGTAGAATAGGGTCATAGGGAAAAGGTGAAACACCCAGCTCTCTTGCTAAGCATGTGGCATAGATTCCACCATAGTAATAGCCACTATTAGCGTTGTGTTGCAACCTGCATGCAACAATCGCTCCAAGATTATAACTTCTATCACCAGTGAGATCAGTGCATATGAGACTTAAGTCTGGAGCACAAAGTGTACTACAATCTTGTTTTCCTACAATACATTTTCCATTAAATAATGCGAAGTACTGAATTGCGGGAAAATGAATGCTCTTTATTCTACCTTGCGTCACTCCCCTACTCTCACCATAGCAAAGACTAGTCAAAAATGTTTGGAACTCAGATCTTGGTGGTTCGTCAAGCGAACCCCAGAATGGGATTTTGCAGTGGTAAGCAAATCTCTCGAAAGATATGGTAAATGGATTTTCATATAGTTTAAATGACACCCTAGACTCATGGGGATGGAACTTAAATCCTTTGAAAAATGATTCAGTGAGAGTGTGGTGTTGATTGCAATTATCTAAAATGTAGGGACCGAGATCGGCACTGTGAACATATTGCTCAAATTCCTCCTTAATGCCCACACTCACCGTATAATCATCGCATGGACATAGGCATGTTTTGGTGGCGGCATCTCGTATGGAACTTTCACAAGTGCAGAACCGGGCAATAGCACCGGTTAGTAAGGCCCTTTAGTGCTGGTTACATAACCGGCACTAAAGTGTGGTCACTAAAGCCCCCCCCCCCTTAGTACCGGTTCAGCACGAACCGGTGCTAAAGGGCAACCACGTGGCACGAGACAGCTCCGGGGGCCTGGAGCCCTTTAGTACCGGTTGGTAAGACCAACCGGTACTATAAGGTTTGGGGTTTTTTAGTTTTATGATTTCTTTTTAATTTAATTTTGTGTTTCCATTTTAATTCTTTTTCATTTGCTGGTATTTTACGATACTACACATTGTACACGTTATGTATGTATGTATGTATATATATATATATATAGAATTTCTAGTAGAACCAATCATGCATATATATATATATATCATCAATGTCTCACAAACCACCATATTAATTAATTCACACATACACACATGTATAGCTATATACAATTTCTCCTACATATGCATGTTGCCTTCAGAGCCAGTGGCATTAGCCTAATTGGTGCCTTTGGAGCACGATGACAATTGGAAGTGGTTTTCATGGGGGCGGTAGCGGGTAATAGTATTCTCCCTTCGGATTTATGACCTGGTCGAGCAAAAATCCCGCTATTTCCTCTTGAACTGCTTCTACGCTCTCCGTTTCTAGGAGCTTCTCCCGCACCTCTTTGAACTGTTAAGAAGGAGATCAATATGCATGTGTATTAGTTTCTGTGACTAGATATCGATAATGGTGTAAAAATTGTGAATAGTGTTCTGACAAGCGTACCCATTCCTGTCTTTGAGATCTGCTCCTTTCAGACGCCATCATGCGAATGTTCTCGCAAACGCAGAATGCACACAGATCAGTCCCCTGCGCCTGCTTCGGGGCCTTTACGAGAATGGAATTTGATCAGATAATAATTAATCAAGCATGATAATTAAAGAGATGGCATCTAGCTAGCTAGCTAGTACTACTTAATTACTTACCTTGGATCGAAACCATTTAAGCTTTGGTTTCCATTCGCCTTCCGTGACCTTGATGAACCTTGCCCAAGCCCTGCCCCGCCGACAAAGAAAATGAATAAAGGGGTTATTAAATAGTTCATATCATGAAATGACGAACTAAATAGGCCGAGATATATAGTTAATAATGATTGAATTAAATTACCTGTTGACTATCCCAAACAAGATGTTATAGTCAGTTTTTGCTTTGAGTAGTGAGTCCAGTATTTCAACTGTTCCGTCGTCAACTTTAATGATACACAAGACCCAGTGAAATCTGCATGCACACACGTTTGCATGTCTTAATTAAGCGGGCATATGTAAGCAAAAACATGTAGCTAGCTAGTAGGCAAAAACAGAGAATTTGTAGTACAAGATAGTGTGACTCACTGGAAGTTGTAAGGAAGTAGTATATCTTCATTGTATTTGAGGCGCTTCAAGAACTCTAGCATGTTGTCCTCTACGTCCTTTTGTTGACGTGGATTCATTAGCCATGTGTATTCATTAACGGTGTTTGGGTCAATGAACCCAATGCCAAAGCGTCCACCTTTTCTCATTTCATACATCTTCATCCCGCATAATACCACAGAAAAGAATATAGTGAGGATAATTACAGGTAATGATTGATCAAAAGGATCACTACAGCTAGCTTGAGACTTAAATTACAGAAAGAAATCACTTACAGACAATAGCAACTGACGATAGATTTGTCGAGTGCGTCTTGATTGTATAACTGAAACAGTTCAGAATACTCAACGGACAGAGCTTTCTCATGGAAGTAATGCTCCTCCTTGACATTCACCATGAGGGAAAATCGATCTAAAATGTTGGTAATGTTCATGTACCATTGATGCAATTCATACATTCTCGTTGGGAGGTTCTTGACCTTGTCTGGCGTGACCAAAGGTTGGCCCCGGACATATTTCCGTTTTATTTCATCCTCTCTAAGCACAGGCATGGGTTCGATCTCGAGGAGTTGTCCAACAGTGATGTTGAGAACTTCAGCCTGCATTATATGCTCCTCCGTTATTACCACATTTCCCACCTCAGGAACGTGCACTGTTTGCCCACAATAATATTGGGTGCGCGTACTGTCACGTGTTGTTGGCACAACAAGTGAGGGGATCGATTGCGCCGCCTGTTCTCCCAGCTGGGGAATGGTTTTCCCGCATTTTTTGTCAGCTGCTTCTTGTTTGCTCGATCCCGATGTAGACGTGCTCGCCTCCTTTTGTAGATGTGCTCGATTTAACTTCCTGATGTGGCGCTCATAGTCTGTGTCAACAGGCTTGGGAGCTGGTGGTTGAGCCATATGAATGAAGTGGTCAATCGTTTCCTCAGGCACTTTCTCCCTTGGCGGCGGTTGCGGTTTCGGTGCAAAATGGGCTTCCACCTTGGCCTTCGATATGGCTGCGATTTCCTCCTCAGACCTGTCATAAGCCCTCTGCGGAAGAGGCGTGAGGCTTGGACCATATTTATATCACTTGCCTCCGCCTGTACTTCTAGTACTACCTCGACTCGTACTGCTACGCACCATAGCTGCGGGGTGTCTCTTCTTCGATGTCTGAGGCGGCGGAGACGGCTGACGGGGCTGAGTTGGACGAGGAGGAGTGGCCTGAGGTTGTGCCGGACTTGGAGGAGGAGTGGACGTTTGACGCTGTGGCGGACTTGGAGGAGGAGGAGTGGCCTGACACTTTGCCGGACTTGGAGGAGGAGTGGCCTGACACTTTGCCGGACTTGGTGGACTTGCAGGAGCGGGAGACTGCTGACTCGGTGGCAGACTTCAACGAGGAGTCGGCTGACACGGTGTCGGTGGCCTTCGAAAGATGATGCAATCCTTTTTCCATAGGATGATACGATGTTTGGCCTCTCCGAGAAAGCGCTCGCCGTCACCTCCAGGAATGTCAAGCTGTAGCTCCGAATATGGTGGGTCCACCACCTCATCAACCAAGACACGAGCATAGCCCACTGGAATCGGGTTGCAATGGAAGGTTGCCTCGGGGGGATTTGTAAAAGCAACGGCGTCCGCCACCTTCATGGATATGTTCTTCATTTTGACGTGTAGCTCACAGTTAGTGTTCTCCGTGATGTCATCCACGGGGTATCTACCCAGCATTACGTCGTCCTGGGCGGCCGAACCCACGCTGCTTCTCGGCATGGATGGGCCGGTGCTATCCAATGCTGGATCATCCGCTAGCTGCTGCAACTGCTGAGACCCCCTTTGCTGGGTAAGTGAGTCGATCTGCTCCTGCTGCCGCTGGAATTTGACTGCCAATTCCGCTTGACTTGCTTCTAGGCCTTGAAGGCGTTCATAGTCCCGCTTCCTCTGCTCCTCCTCCATCTTCCTCTTCTTCTCCTCCGCAATCTTCTTTCTCGCACGGGTTCTGTAGTTGTTGTTCCAGTCTGAAAACCCCTCATACCACAGAATAGCGCCCATGCCTCGTGTTCTTCCCGGGTGTTCAGGATTTCCCAGGGCACGCGTAAGCTCGTCGTTCTCTCTGTTGGGCTGGAACACCCCCGATCGTGCCTCTTCTATTGCAACAAGTATCGCATCATCGGCTCCCTTCAGACTTTCCTTCGTCGAAACATTGCCTATCTTCGGGTCCAACTCCCCCCCATGCGCATAGAACCAAGTCCTGCACCTGGGGGGCCATCTCTTAGTAACTGGAGTGACACCTGCATCCTCCATCTCTTTCTCAGACTTATCCTACTTAGGCATTGCCACCGCATAGCCACCTGGCCCCAGCTTATGGAACTTATCCTTTTTTCGGCATTCTTCTTGTTTATTCTCGACCGTTCCTTAGCTAATTCTGAATCCTTGAATTTCACGAAATCATCCCAATGAGCACGTTGGTTCTCTAGTGTTCCCTCGAATACTGGAGTCTTCCTTCCTCCCTTGACGTACTTGTCCCATTCACGATTCTTGTGGTTCTTGAATGCAACCGCCATCTTCCTAAGAGCAGCGTCCTTGACTTTCTGCACATCTGATTCTGTGAAATGATCTGGTAGGGTGAAATGTTCCACGAGAGTATCCCAAAGCAGATCTTTTTGATTCTTGTCGACAAAAGTAACATCTGGACGTGGAGCAGCGTCCTCTTTGTCTTTTTGTCTTTTGTCTTTGGCTGGCTCTCTCCATTCTTGAAGGGAGATCGGGAGTTGGTCCTTCACAAGAACTCCACACTGACGAACGAACTTGTCCGCAATCTTCTTAGGCGCTAATGGTTCGCCATTAGGTTTGACTGCCTCGATATTGTACTTTACGCCCTCCTTCAACTTTTTGTTCGGGCCTCGTTTCGTCCTTTCTCCTGAAGATTTGCTCGATCCGGATGGCTGAAAGAACAAAGATCGATTCGTTAATATATCTGCAAGTCATTTAAAACATGTGATGATCACCAGATACCTGCTTATATAAATATATATACCTCGCCGGTCTTTGTTGTTTCAGGATCAACATGTTCTTCATCATCGTCATAACCGTAGTTCATGACTTCATCAATTCGGTCATCGCGATCGAATATCATATCACCCTCTCCGGTGTTGTTTAGAAATTCGGAGCCGTCATAATCTTCTTTATTCTGATCATCATCTGGCCCGTGTATCATATCGAACATGGTCTGTTCTCCCTCTCTGCCGGTATTGTCTGCCATAGCTTTTATTTAACTAATCCAAAAGAAATATAAAACAATTTAGTTTTCAAATTACATCGTCTCGAATAATAGATATAATCTTGAATACATCGTCTAGAATAATAGATATAATCTTGAATACATCATCTCGAATAATATATAATATTGAATAGTACATCACTGGCTAGGTAGCTAATTAAAGATCGAATACTACAGAAGAATCTAGGACACTCGCGGTTCCTGCGGCGCGGGCGATGGACACCCAAAGAGAAGGAACCCTCACAGGATCATAGCTGAAGGGAGATCCCCGAAGATACTGCCAGGTATTGGAGAACCTGCCACCCTCTAACGCAACCATGTAGCGATGGAAGTGCTCGTCCTCCTCCCTGACACGTCGACGTACCACCTCCGGCGGGGCCGGGTCCCTCCGCACCGAAACTGGCCCACGCGAACGCCACCAAACGAGATCAGGGTCGACGACGGGACCCGGGGCTGGGTTCCTCATCAAGCGGCGCGCCCCTCCAGGCAGCACCTCCCAGTGCCAGCTCGGTGGAGCCCAGTCCCGGACATGGGTCGGCTGGACGTCGTCGTGGACGGGTCGACGACGAGGATGCGGGCCGGGCATCGTCGAGAACAAATACTAGCTATATGCCCGCAAAAAGTAACATTTTTTTAATGATTGGATTTTGATAACTAAAATTTCTAACATTTCTATATAACACTAATTATGCTATCATTGCATATGTCAAAAATCTATATACTATTTCATACTAATTAAGCTTCTAACAATAAAAACAGAAAACACAACTTCTATACATCCATTAAAAAACTGAAAAACAACATTATATAAAAAATTTCCATACTAATTAAACACTAATTATATCCATCTAACATGCATTCATACATATATAATAGTGAAAAAATAATAATCTAAATAATCTAAACTAATTAAACATACAAAATACGTGTGTGTGTGTGTACTAATTAAACACTAATTATCTAAACTAATTAAACATCCAAAATAATAATCTAAATAATCTAAACTAATTAAAGACTAATTATCTAAACTAATTAAACATGCTTGTGTGTGTGTATGGGCTCGGGGCCGGAGGGCTCACAGCGGGCGACGGCGACGGCGAGGCGATGGCGAGGCGACGGCCGGGGCGGCGATGGCGGGGACGGCGCGACGGGGACGGGGACGGCGCGACGGGGACGGGCCCGGGGCGGCGACGGAGACGAGGGCGGCGACGGGGACGGGGGCGGCGACGGGGATGGGGGCGGCGACGGAGACGAGCGGCGACGGAGACGATCGAGGGCGGCGGCGACGGAGACGGAGACGACGGAACAGAGGAACAAACAGAGGGAAACTGAAAATTTCGTAAGTCTTGTATATATAGAAGGCACCTTTAGTACCGGTTGGAGCCACCAACCGATACTAAAGGCCTGTTTTGGCCAGGCCAAGCGGCGGGAAGCGACCCCCTTTAGTATCGGGTGGTGGAACAAACCGGTACTAAAGGCCCCCCTTTAGTACCGGTTTGTGCCACGACCCGGTACTAAAGGGGGTGCGCTGGCGCAGGTGCGGTGCGGCAAGTTTAGTCCCACCTCGCTAGCCGAGGGGCGACCGCACTGGTTTATAAACCCCCGTGCGGTCGCTCTCTCGAGCTCCTCTCCAAAGCAGGCCTACTGGGCCTATGTGTTCTTTGCTGCCCTGTGGGCCCACTTGGCCTTTGCGGGCCTGCATCCTGGCCTAAAAACAGGTTGGGTTTCTAGTCGTATGCAGGCCGCTATGGCCTAGTAGGCGGGCTTTTTTTATTTTTTTTTTGCTTTATTTATTTTTGTGTTTTTTTTTGTGTATTTAGAGTTTCTTTGTGAATATTTTTGCTTTAGGTACAAAAAATTACAAACTTTCTGTTAGTGCCCGTAATTTTCAAATTTGAATAGTTTAAATTTTGAATTATTTGAAATTAGTGTGAAATCAGTAAAGGCATGAAAGAATTTGTTTGCACATAAAATTTCTTCGCGTTTCAAATGCCAAAACACATAACTACCCTAACTATTACAGAGATTCCCCTTTGGGTGTGAAACACAAAAGAAAGTGATGATAGTGAAGCCGATCACATCCCAGATCTTTGGGTGTGAAACTTTTTCTTCGCGTGTGTCCCTTTGCGCCGTAACCATGGAAAATTTTCATCATTTAACGGGATGCTCGGGTCAATATTCACTGTGAATGGAGCAATTTCATCAAACTTTTCATAATCTTCTGACTTGTCAGTCTTGTCATCCACTCCCACGATGTTTCTCTTCCTAGAAAGAACTATGTGCCGCTTTGGCTCATCGTACGATGCATTCACTTCCTTATCTTTTCTTTTTCTTGGCTTGGTAGACATGTCCTTCACATAGAAAACCTGTGCCACATCATTGGCTAGGACGAATGGTTCGTCTGCATAGCAAGATTGTTGAGATCCACTGTGGTCATTCCGTACTGCGGGTCTTCCGTTACCCCGCCTCGTGTCATATTGACCCATTTGCACCGAAACAAAGGGACCTTTAAACCACGTCGATAGTCAAGTTCCCATATGTCCTGTATATAACCATAATATGTTTCCTTTCCCGTCTTGGTTTCTGCATCAAAGCGGACACCACTGTTTTGGTTGGTGCTCTTCTTATCTTGGGCAATCGTGTAAAATGTATTACCATTTATCTCGTACCCTTTGAAAGTCATTATATTCGAAGATGGTAACTAGGACAGCAAGTACAGGTCATCTTCAATAGAGGTGTGATGCATGGTATGTGTCTGCAACCAGCTGGCGAAACTCCTGGTTTGTTCACGTGTAATCTAGTCATCAGACCGCTCCGGGTGTTTGGAGCGTAGAAAATTCTTGTGTTCATCCATATACGGAGCCACCAAGGCGGAATCCTGTAGAACTGTGTAGTGTGCTTCAGTGAGAGAATGTCCGTCCATACATATTACTTGTTCCCCTCCTAGCGTGCCTTTTCCATCCAGTCTGCCCTTATGCCGCGATTCAGGAACACCAATCGGCTTAAGGTCAGGAATAAATTCAATACAAAACTCAATGACCTCCTATTTTGATGGCCCTTGGAGATGCTTCCTTCTGGCCTAGCACGGTTATGAACATATTTCTTTAAGACTCCCATGAACCTCTCAAAGGGGAACATATTGTGTAGAAATACAGGACCCAAAACGTTAATCTCTTCGCATAGGTGAACTAGGACGTGCGTCATGATGTTGAAAAAGGATGGTGGGAACACCAACTCGAAACTGACAAGACATTGCACCAAATCTTTCTGTAACCTTGGTATGATTTCTGGATCGATTACCTTCTGAGAGATTGCATTGAGAAATGCACATAGCTTCACAATGGCTAATCGAACGTTTTCCGGTAGAAGCCCCCTCAATGCAACCGGAAGCAGTTGCGTCATAATCACGTGGCAGTCATGAGACTTTAGGTTCTGGAACTTTTTCTCTGCCATGTTTATTATTCCCTTTATATTCGATGAGAAGCCAGACGGTACCTTAATACTGAGCAGGCATTCAACGAAGATTTCCTTCTCTTCTTTGGTAAGAGCGTAGCTTGCATGACCCTGATGTATGCCGTCTTCTCCGTGCATACGTTGCTGGTCCTCCCGTGCCTCAGGTGTATCTTTTGTCTTCCCATACACGCCCAAGAAGCTAAGCAGGGTCACGCAAAGATTCTTCGTCACGTGCATCACGTTGATTGCGGAGCGTACCTCTAGGTCTTTCCAATATGGCAGGTCCCAAAATATAGATTTCTTCTTCCACATGGGTGCGCGTCCGTCAGCGTCCTTCGGAACAGGTTGTCCGCCAGGACCCTTTCCAAATATCACCTTCAAATCCTTGACAATCTCATATACATCAGCACCAGTACGGTGGCGAGGCTTCGTCCGGTGATCCGCCTCATTTGAAATGCTTGCCTTTCTTTCTTACGGGATGCCTGCTCGAAAGAAATCGACGATGTCCCAGGTACACATTCTTCTTACAACTATTCAAATATATACTGTCGGTATCATCCAAACAGTGCGTGCATCCGCGGTATCCCTTGTTTGTCTGTCCTGATAGGTTACTGAGAGCTGGCCAATCATTGATGGTCACGAACAACAACGTCTTTAGGTCAAATTCTTCCCCCATGTGCTCATCCCACGCACATACACCTGTTCCATTCCATAGTTGTAAGAGTTCTTCAACTAATGGCCTTAGGTACACATCAATGTCGTTCCCGGGTTGCTTAGGGCCTTGGATGAGCACTGGCATCATAATGAACTTCTGCTTCATGCACAACCAAGGAGGAAGGTTATACAAACATAGAGTCACAGGCCAGGTGCTATGGTTGCTTCTCTGCTCCCCAAAAGGATTAATGCCATCTGCGCTTAGACCAAACCATACGCTCCTTGCGTCATCTGCAAACTCCTTCCCGTACTTTCTTTCGATTTTTCTCCACTGCGACCCATCAGCGGGTACTCTCAACTTTCCGTCTTTCTTACGGTCTTCTCTGTGCCATCGCATCGCCTTGGCATGCTTTTTGTTTTGGAACAAATGTTTCAACCGTGGTATTATAGGAGAATACCACATCACCTTGGCAGGAATCTTCTTCCTGGGGCGCTCGCCCTCGACATCACCATGCTCATCGCGGCTGATCTTATAGCGCAATGCACCACATACCGGGCAAGCGTTCAAATCCTCGTACTCACCGCGGTAGAGGATGCAATCATTAGGGCATGCATGTATCTTCTGCACCTCTAACCCTAGAGGGCAGACAGCCTTCTTTGCTTCGTACGTACTCTCGGGCAATTCGTTGTCCTTTGGAAGCATATCCTTTATCATTACCAGCAACTTTCCAAATCCCTTGTCAGATACACCATTCTCTGCCTTCCATTGCAGCAATTCCAGTGTGGTGCCCAGCTTTTTCTTGTCACCTACGCAATTCGGGTACAACAATTTTTTGTGATCCTCTAACATGCGCTGCAACTTCTTCTTCTCCAAATCACTTGCGCAGTTTCTCTTTGCATCGGCAATGGCCCGACCTAGATCATCAACGGGCTCATCTGATGCCTCTTCTTCAGATTCTTCCCGCATTACCGGCTCAGCTTCTTCCCCCATTGTTGTATCATCGTATTCAGGGAACCCATGGCCAGGATAGCTGTCATCGTCCTCTTCTTCTTCATTGTCTTCCATCATAACCCCTCTTTCTCCGTGCTTGGTCCAAACATTATAGTGGGGCATGAAACCGGACTCAAACAGGTGGACGTGAATGGTTCTTGACGTAGAGTAATTGCGACCATTCTTACAGCCAGCACATGGATAAGGCATAAAACCATCGGCCCGCTTGTTTGCCTCAGCCGCAAGCAGAAAAGTATGCACGCCCTCAACGAACTGGGGAGAGCATCGGTCATCGTACATGCATTGCCGGCTCATCTTCATTACACAACACCGAATAGACCAAATTAATACAAGTTCATACATAAAGTTCATACAACACTTAAATGCAACAAACAAATAACTCTCTAGCTAAAGCATTTTAATGCAACAACAAATGCGATCAAGATTGCAACTAAGGTAACAATTGATCCAACAGCATAATGATACCAAGCCTCACTATCGATGGCATATTTTCTAATCTTTCTAATCTTCAAGCACATTTTCTCCATCTTGATCTTGTGATCATCGACGACATCAGCAACATGCAACTCCAATTCCATCTTCTCCCCCTCAATTCTTTTCAATTTTTCTTTCAAGTACTCGTTTTCTCTTTCAACTAAATTTAACCTCTCGACAATAGGGTCGGTTGGAATTTTTGGTTCACATACCTCCTAGATAAAAATATCTATGTCAACTTGATGGGCATAATTTGTCACAAACACGAAATGCAACAAATAGTTTTAAAAGAGAATATACCACATCCGAATCATAACAAGGACAAGGGCCGACGGGGACGGATATCAAAACCATGGCACTATGTATAACAAACAACGTACGGGTAAGATAATTATTATACGAGTAACTATATATCCAAATCACACAAACATCAATTTTTTATATAAAATTTCATGAACAAGAGGCTCACCACAAGGTGGTGCCGGCGATGGGACGGTGCGGGCCGGGCGATCGACGGTGGTTACGACGGAGATTTAGAAGGCACTAAGTAAACCACACCTATATATGCAAACTAAGTGTTATTTTGACCTCAAATTGCATATAAATCAAATACTAGCACATATATATATTTCCTCCAAAATTACTAAACTCACAAATTAATAACTATATAAAGCATTGCAAGAGCTAATCTAGCAATGAGAGATGAAAGGACAAAGTTGCTAACCTTTGTGATCACTTGAATGGATGGGGGCCTTCAAATCTTGACAAATTTTGGGCAAAATGTGTGATGAGCTCGAGGGGAGAAGAGGAAGAACAGAGAGGAGAGGAGAGGGGTAAGGGGGAAGAATAGAGCGAGCTGGACGAAGGGTTTATATGCAGGATGACCTATAGTACCGGTTCGTGGCACGAACCGGTACTAAAGGTGCTGCAGGGGGGCCCAGACTGACAACATCCTGCCACCACCCTCATTAGTACCGGTTCGTGGCACGAACCGGTGCTAAAGGTTAGCCACGAACCGGTACTAATGAGAGCGGCCTGGCTAGCCGTTTGAACCGGCACTAATGTATACATTTGTGTCGGCTCTAATACAAACCGGCACTAATGTGCTTCACGTTTGACCCTTTTTGTACTAGTGTTTCACTTGGTTCAACATAAGACCGACGAACGGAGTTGTCACTAGAAGATACCTCCGAGGATCTCCTCCTCGAAGAACTCCTTCCAAAGAGGTTTGATACATCTCCAACGTATCTATAATTTATGAAGCATTCATGCTATTTCATTATCTATTTTGAATGTTTACGGGCTTTATTATACACTTTTATATTACTTTTGGGACTAACCTATTAACCGGAGGCCCAGCCCGTATTGTTGTTTTATTGTCTGTTTCAGTATTTCGAAGAAAAGGAATATCAAACAGAGTCCAAACGGAATGAGACCTTCGGGAGCATGATTTTTCGAACGAACATGATCTGGGAGACTTGGAGTACAAGCCAGGGAAGCTTCGAGGAGGCAAGGAGATAGGAGGGCTCGCCCACCCCCTGGGCGCGCCCCCTGTCTTGTGGGCCCCTCGAGCCTCCCCCGACCAACTTCTTTCACCTATATATTCCCATATACCCTAAAACCATCGAGGAACAAGATAGATTAGGAGTTCCGCCGCCGCAAGCCTCTGTAGCCACGAAAAACCTCTCGGGAGCCCGTTCCGGCACCCTGCCGGAGGGGGGATCCCTCATCGGTGGCCATCTTCATTATCCTGGCGCTCTCCATGACGAGGAGGGAGTAGTTCACCCTCGGGGCTGAGGGTATGTACCAGTAGCTATGTGTTTGATCTCTCTCTCTCTCTCTCTCTCTCTCTCTCTCTCTCTCTCTCTCTCTCGTGTTCTTGACTTTGCACGATCTTGATGTATCGCAAGCTTTGCTATTATAGTTGGATCTTATGATGTTTCTCCCCCTCTACTCTCTTGTGATGAATTGAGTTTTCCCTTTGAAGTTTCCTTGTTGGATTGAGTCTTTAAGGATTTGAGAACACTTGATGTATGTCTTGCCGTGTTTATCTGTGGTGACAATGGGATATTCACGTGATCCACTTGATGTATGTTTTGGTGATCAACTTGCGGGTTCCTCCCATGAACCTATGCATAGGGGTTGGCACACGTTTTCGTCTTGACTCTCTGATAGAAACTTTGGGGCACTCTTTGAAGTACTTTGTGTTGGTTGAATAGATGAATCTGAGATTGTGTGATGCATATCGTATAATCATGCCCACGGATACTTGAGGTGACAATGGAGTATCTAGGTGACATTAGGGTTTTGGTTGATTTGTGTCTTAAGGTGTTATTCTAGTATGAACTCTATGATAGATTGAACGGAAAGAATAGCCTCATGTTATTTTACTACGGACTCTTGAATAGATAGAACAGAAAGGATAACTTTGAGGTGGTTTTGTACCCTTCCATAATCTCTCCGTTTGTTCTCCACTATTAGTGGCTTTGGAGTGACTCTTTGTTGCATGTTGAGGGATATTTATATGATCCAATTATGTTATTATTGTTGAGAGAACTTGCACTAGTGAAAGTATGAACCCTAGGCCTTGTTTCCTATCATTGCAATACCATCTACGCTCACTTTTATCATCAGTTACCTTGCTGTTTTTATATTTTCAGATTACAAAAACCTATATCTACCATCCATATTACACTTGTATCACCATCTCTTTGCCGAATAGTGCACCTATACAATTTACCATTGTATTGGGTGTGTTGGGGACACAAGAGACTCTTTGTTATTTGGTTGCAGGGTTGTTTGAGAGAGACCATCTTCATCCTACGCGTCCCACAGATTGATAAACCTTAGGTCATCCACTTGAGGGAAATTTGCTACTGTCCTACAAACCTGTGCACTTGCAGGCCCAACAACGTCTACAAGAAGAAGGTTGTGTAGTAGACATCAAGCTTTTTTCTGGCGCCGTTGCCGGGGAGGTGAGTGCTTGAAGGTATATATTTAGATCTTGCAATCGAATCTTTTTGTTTCTTGTTTTATCACTAGTTTAGTTTATAAAAGAAAACTACAAAAAACTGGATTTGAGTTTGTCTCATACGCTTCATCTTTTTAATATCTTTCGTGAGTATGATGAAAAGGAAAATTGTGCTCAAGTGCTAGAAGAAGAATTACATAGAATGCTTGGCATGAAATATGTGAATGATGAGCATGATTGCAATGTTGTTAGTATGAATTCCTTGAATATCCATGATGCTAATGATATGCAACGCCACAAGCTTGGAGATGCTATGTTTGATGAAGATGATATTTTTTGTCCCCCAAGTTTTGATGAGCAAATTTATTATGATGAAAGCATGCCTCCTATTTATGATGATTATATTGATGAAAGTGGGTTTGGAAGAGTGTCAACTTTAGGAAGTAATGATCCCACTATTTTGGAGGATGTTGAATCTTATTGTGATGAATATGAAAGTAGATTTGGAAGAGTGTCAACTTTATTCAGTGATGATTCCACTATTTCGGAAGAGGTTCCAATTGATTATGAGAACAAAGTTGCTATCTATGACGATTATTGTGATGACTTTTATGCTATTAGGAATAATGATAACCATGAAACTTGTCATCATGATTTTAGTTTTCAATTGGATTATGCCTCACATGATAATTATTTTGTTGAATTTGCTCCCACTACTATTGATGAGAATAAATTTGCTTATGTGGAGAGTAGTAAAAATTCTATGCTTGTAGATCATGAAAAGAATGCTTTATGTGCTTGTTATATTGTTGAATTCATTCATAATGCTACTGAAAATTATTATGAGGGAGGAACATATGCTTGTAGGAATTGCAATAATGTCAAGTTCCCTCTCTATGTGCTTACAGTTTTGAAATTATGCTTGTTCTGCCTTCCTATGATAGTTGATTATTGTTCCCATAAGTTGTTTTCTCACAAAATCCCTATGCATAGGAAGTGGGTTAGGCTTAAATGTGCTAGTCATATGCTTCATGATGCTCCCGTTATGTTTCAATTCTTATCTTTTATGTGAGCATCATTGTCATCATCATGCCTAGCTAGAAAGGCATTAAAGAAAAGTGCTTGTTGGAAGACAACCCAATACTTAACCTTACTGTTTTTGTGTGTCCACATGATTGTGCTACTGTATTAATCATGTTTTATAGCTTTTGTTTCAATAAAGTGCCAAGACCTTTAGGATAGCTTACGGTGATAGTTGTGTTGATCCTGCTGAAAATCAGAAACTTTTGCACCCAGTAAATTAGTTTTGTTAATTCACATAAACGTTCTCTTGATCTCATTCTTTTTGCTATGGATTTGTACACGAATTTCTTAGGACTTCCTAATTTGGTAGGATTTTTGGAGTTTGATAAGTATACGTTTGATACAGATTACTACAGACTGTTCTGTTTTTGACAGATTCTGTTTTCTATTTGTTGTTTGCTTATTTTGATGAATCTATGAGTAGTATCGGAGTGTATGAACCATAGATAAGTTATAATACAGTAGATATTACACCAATATGAATTTAGAATGAGTTCATTACAGTACCTAAGTGGTGGTTTTATTTTCTTATACTAACGGAGCTTACGAGTTCTCTGTTGAGTTTTGTGTTGTGAAGTTTTCATGTTTTGGGTAATGATTCGATGGACTATGGAATAAGGAGTGGCAATAGACTAAGATTGGGGATGCCCAAGTCACCCCAAGGTAATATTCAAAGACAACCAAGAGCCTAAGCTTGGGGATGCCCCGGATGGCATCCCCTCTTTCGTCTTCGTTCATCAGTAAGTTTACTTGGAGCTATATTTTTATTCACCACATGATATGTGTTTTGCTTGGAGCGTCAATTTCTTCTGTTAGTTTTGCTTGCTGTTATGTTTTGCATCTATATTTTCAATAAAAATGTCAAGGATAGCCTTTACCATGCTTATTTGGCTAGTATACATGTTGCTGTTTGAAAACAGAAAGTTTACCGTTGTTGCAAAAATTCCCTAGAAAAGTCAGAGAATGATATAATGTTGAAACCTTTTGCATATTAAGCTTTGATAAATTTACTACAGTGGGAATTATCTTTTATAATTTTTGGAGTTAAGGAAGTATTGATACTCTTGCATTCTTTACAGACTGTACTGTTTTGGCAGATTGCTCTTATGTTTGCATTGTTTGCACATGTTTGCTTGTTTAATGATTCTATTTTAGGATAGGAGTATTAAATATGCAGAGGAATTTAGTATGCATTGCTGAATAATAATTTTAGTGATGTGTTACAGTAGAAAATGATAAGGTTTTGCATTGGTTTATACTAACCTATCTCACGAGTTCTTGTTGAGTTTGGTGTGGATGAAGCTTTTGATAAAAAGAGAAAGCATGATATGAGAGGAATTAAGGAGACACAAAATCTCAATCTTGGGGATGCCCAAGGCACCCCAAGATAATATTTCAAGAAGTCTCAAGCATCTAAGCTTGGGGATGCCCCGGTAAGCATCCTACCTTTCTTCTTCAACAATTATCGGTTAGTATCGATTGAGCCAAAGTTTTTCCTTCTTCACATGAGTTGTGCTATCCTTGCAATATCATTTTATTTTGTTTTGCTTGCTGTTTGAATACAATACCAAGATCTGAAATTCTTAAATGAGAGAGTCTTCACATAGTTACGTAATTATTTAGCTACTCATTGATCTTCACTTATATCCTTTTGGAGTAGTTTGTCATTTACTCGTGTGCTTCACTTATATCCTATGAGTAAATTGTTGAATGAGTTGATTGTCATAAATCTGAAATTATATATGTCTCATTTGCTTATCCCATGGGGTGTATGACTTCACATCTAAGAAGTAGAGGTTGTAAATTTATTGAAGGTTAGCAAGCATTGTATTGGTCATTTGAACAATTCATGAAAGAATATTGAAGGAAGAGAGATTCCAGATATAAATATACTATCTTAGACATCTTCTATGATTGTGAGCACTCATTAAGTATGACAAGCTAGAGAGTTGATGTTGGACAAGGAAGACAACGTAATGGATTATGTTTTCTCACATCTCAGTTAAAGTATATTGTCATGGATCATTCAAACATGTTGAGCTTGCCTTTCCCCCTCATGCTAGCCAAAATTCCTTGCACCAAGTAGAGATACTACTTGTGCTTCTAAATATCCTTAAACCCAGTTTTGCCATAAGAGTCCACCATACCTACCTATGGATTGAGTAAGATCCTTCAAGTAAGTTGTCATCAGTGCAAGCAATAAAAATTGCTCTCTAAATATGTATGATCTATTAGTAGGAAGAAAATAAGCTTTATAAGATGTTGTTATGGAAGCAATAAAAGTGACGGACTGCATAATAAAGGTCCATATACAAGTGGCATATAAAGTGATGTTCTTTTGCAGTAAGATTTTGTGCATCCAACCATAAAAGCGCATGACAACCTCTGCTTTCCTCTATGAAGGGCCTATCTTTTACTTTATGTCTTTTACTTTATGCAAGAGTCAAGGTGATCCTCACCTTTCCCTTTTTCATTTTATCCTTTGGCAAGCACCTCGTGTGGGAAAGATCCTGATATATATATCCAGCTGGATGTAAGTTAGCATGAACTATTATTGTTGACATCACCCAAAGGTGAATACGTTGGGAGGCAACACTATAAGCCCCTATCTTTCTCAGTGTCCGATTAAAACTCCATAACCATTAGTATTGCGTGAGTGTTAGGAATTGTAGAAGACTATATGATAGTTGAGTATGTGGAGTTTGCTAAATCAAAGCTCTGACATAGACCCTTCCTGAAAATAAGATGAATTGCAATTGTTTGATGACTGAGAATGAAGTTTGCTAGTTTTCAAGAAAGTTTATGGTCTATGCTTTAACACGTGAAGTGCTTGTTACTTGTTCGTGAGAAGTTTTATGAGATGAACTACTGTTATGACATATAATCATGCTAGAAAATTTGATTGAAATTATCATTGATCAAACTTGTGCACCTTCTAGCATTCACACTTCATAAATTCTTTCTTTTATCATTTACCTACTCGAGGACGAGCAGGAATTAAGCTTGGGGATGCTGATACGTCTCCAACGTATCTATAATTTATGAAGCATTCATGCTATTTTATTATCTGTTTTGAATGTTTACGGGCTTTATTATACACCTTTATATTACTTTTGGGACTAACCTATTAACCGGAGGCCCAACCCGTATTGTTGTTTTATTGCCTGTTTCAGTATTTCGATGTCCAAGCGGAGTCCAAATGGAATGAAACCTACGGGAGCG
Organism: Triticum timopheevii; assembly: GCA_963921465.1. Lineage (NCBI taxonomy): Eukaryota > Viridiplantae > Streptophyta > Magnoliopsida > Poales > Poaceae > Triticum > Triticum timopheevii. Next base: position 433,669,320 of record OY997262.1, read on the forward strand.
TGATTTTTGGAATGAACATGATCTGGGAGACTTGGAGTACAAGCCAGGAAAGCTTCAAGGAGGCCAGGAGATAGGAGGGCGCGCACACCCCCCTGGGCGCGCCCCCTGTCTCATGGGCCCCTCGAGCCTCCCCCGACTGACTTCTTTCGCCTATATATTCACATATACCCTAAAACCATCGAGGAACAAGATAGATCGGGAGTTCCGCCGCCGCAAGCCTCTGTAGCCACCAAAAACCTCTCGGGAGCCCGTTCCAGCACCCTGCCGGAGGGGGGATCCCTCATCGGTGGCCATATTTATCATCACGGCACTCTCCGTGACGAGGAGGGAGTAGTTCACCCTCGGGGCTGAGGGTATGTACCAGTAGCTATGTGTTTGATCTCTCTCTCTCTCTCTCTCTCTCTCTCTCTCTCTCTCTCTCTCTCGTGTTCTTGACTTCGCACGACCTTGATGTATCGCGAGCTTTGCTATTATAGTTGGATATTATGATGTTTCTCCCCCTCTACTCTCTTGTGATGAATTGGGTTTTCCCTTTGAAGTTGTCTTGTCGGATTGAGTCTTTAAGGATTTGAGAACACTTGATGTATGTCTTGCCGTGTTTATCTGTGGTGACAATGGGATATTCACATGATCAACTTGATGTATGTTTTGGTGATCAACTTGCGGGTTCCGCCCATGAACCTATGCATAGGGGTTGGCACACGTTTTCATCATGATTCTCCGGTAGAAACTTTGGGGCATTCTTTGAAGTACTTTGTGTTGGTTGAATAGATGAATCTGAGATTGTGTGATGCATATCGTATAATCATGCCCACGGATACTTGAGGTGACAATGGAGTATCTAGGTGACATTAGGGTTTTGGTTGATTTGTGTCTTAAGGTGTTATTCTAGTATGAACTCTATGATAGATTGAACGGAAAGAATAGCTTCATGTTATTTTACTACGGACTCTTGAATAGATAGAACAGAAAGGCAACTTTGAGGTGGTTTCATCCCCTACCATTATCTCTTCGTTTGTTCTCCGCTATTAGTGGCTTTGGAGTGACTCTTTGTTGCATGTTGAGGGATAGTTATATGATCCAATTATGTTATTATTGTTGAGAGAACTTGCACTAGTGAAAGTATGAACCCTAGGCCTTGTTTCCTATCATTGCAATACCGTTTACGCTCACTTTTATCATTAGTTACCTTGCTGTTTTTATATTTTCAGATTACAAAAACCTATATCTACCATCCATATTAAACTTGTATCACCATCTCTTTGCCGAACTAGTGCACCTATACAATTTACCATTGTATTGGGTGTGTTGGGGACACAAGAGACTCTTTGTTATTTGGTTGCAGCGTTGTTTGAGAGAGACCATCTTCATCCTACGCCTCCCACGGATTGATAAACCTTAGGTCATCCACTTGAGGGAAATTTGCTATTGTCCTACAAAGCTGTGCACTTGCAGGCCCAACAACATCTACAAGAAGAAGGTTGTGTAGTAGACATAAAGGTTCATTATATTGGCGTACAATTTTCTGAAAATTTTTGGGTGGCAAAAATTTGTCAACAAAACTTCACAATATTAATAGCAACTACTCATAGGGATGCATAGGGGCCATAGCAAGCATTCAAACTACTTAAAACTCTAAGAATTCAACATGCAAGCTCATCTACAGCAGCACCAAGAATAGCTAATTATTCAAAACATAAACCAACAAAGAGAAAACTAATTGGACAAACGGAGGAGTCACATACCAAGTAACAATCCCTCAAAACAGTTTCAGAAATGGAGCTTCGAGCAAAGAGATCGAAATACGCGGGTTTGAGAGCAAGAATACGAGAGAGAGAGAGCAATGGTGATTTTTTCTAGAGGTAGGTGGTGATGTGGGATGAAGAGATAAGTGAGGGGGCCTACGTGGGGACCACAACCCACAAGGGCGCACCTGGGGGTCCTGGCGCGCCCAGGTGGGTTGTGCCCACCTGGTGCACCTCTCTCTGACATTATTTGCACCAAAAATTCTTAAATATTCGGGAAAAAATCATATTAAATTATCAGAGCATTGTGAGAACTTTTATTTTTGGGTCATTTTTTATTGGACGGGAAATTCAGAGAGTAGACAAGACATGGCATTTTATTTTATTTAACTAATAAGAACAAAAAATAAAAGGTAGGGACAGAAGGTAGTGCTCACTAAATTCATCAACTTCATACCTCTAAAAAATGATCCGTTAATAAGGTTGGTCAAGTCTTATTAACAACCACTTTCGATTAGCATGAAACCGAAGAACTTTCATAAATCACTAAGTTACCTCAACGGGGATATGAATGTCCCCAACAATAAGCATTTCATATTTCTTTTTTAACAGTAGTTAGAGGTAGTTGAAAACTTCCAATAGTGATTGTCAGAGATTTTTCAATAACGTTAATACCATTCACTTGGAATTGTTTCTTCGAAAAGTGCACCGTATGCTCATTACCATTGATATGAAAAGTGACCTTGCTTTTATTGCAATCAATAACAGCCCCTGCAGTATTCAAGAAGGGTCTACCAAGGATAATCGACATGTTGTCGTCCTTGGGCATCTCAACTATAACAAAGTCAGTCAAAATAGTAACATTAGCAACAACAACGGGCACATCCTCACAGATACCGATAGGTATGGCAGTTGATTTGTCAGCCATTTGCAAAGATACTTTAGCAGGTGTGAGTTTATTCAAATCAAGTCTTTTATATAAAGAGAAAGGCATAACACTAACACCAGCTCCTAAATAGAACCATGTTTTCTAGCAACAAAGTATCTTTTATCATATCTTTTATTTTTAGAATGTGGGTAATGAAGATCAATTGCTGGTTCTATTTCAACATCATTATCTGGTTCTTTATTATTTGTTTGAGTGTCTTCATGAACCTCATCCTTATCTTTTTCATTTATCAGTAGGTGAATGTTCATTACCAGATTGAGTTTCAGCATCAGAAATAGAAACATCATTATCATTATTAGGAGGTTTTTCCACTTCAGGTTCACTAGAAGCATGCAAAGTCCTATTATTTCTCTTTTTCTTCTTCTTTTTAGAAGGACTATGTGCATCAGTGTTAACTCTTTGAGAGTCTTGTTCAATTATTTTTGGGTGTCCCTCAGGACAAAGTGGTTCCCGAGTCATTTTACCTCCTCTGGTTGCTACTCTAACAGCAAAGTCATGTATGTTGTTATTCATTTCATCACGCAATTCTGTTTGAGATTTAGCAACCTGTTCTAGTTGAGTTTGAACCATAGAGGCATGTTTTCCTACACCTCTAACATCATTGGAGAATCTAAATAACAAGTCACTCAAACGAGCAATCATATCGGAATTGTATTTCAATTGTTTCATAACATTTGCATTGAAGTGATCTTGTTTTCTAATGTAATTCTCAAACTCATAAAGGCACTGGTTAGGGTGCATATTGTGAGGATTATAATTATCATTGAATTTAATTAGAGAATTTACCTCTACCACCTTAGGCATTGGTTGTGTATCAAGCCCATGTATTTCTTCAATAGGAGGTAAATTTTTAACATCCTCAGCTTTAATACCTTTTTCCTTCATAGATTTCTTTGCCTCTTGCATATCTTCAGGACTGAGATACAAAATACCCCTCTTCTTCAAAGTGGGTTTAAGCTATGTTTCAGGAGGATTCCAATCATCATAATTTCTCAACATGTTATTCAATAATTCTTCAGCTTGCCCAATAGTTCATTCCCTGAAAACACAACCAGCACAACTATCTAGGAAATCCCTAGAAGCATCGGTTAGTCCATTATAGAAGATATTAAGTATTTCATTTTTCTTAAGAGGATGACCAGGCAAAGCATTAATCAATTGGAGAAGCCTCCCCCAAGCTTGTGGGAGACTCTCTTCTTCAATTTGCACAAAGTTAAATATTTCCTGTAAGGTAGCTTGTTTCTGATGAGCAGGAAAATAGTTTTCAGAGAAGTAATAAATCATATCCTGGGGACTACGCACACAACCAGGAGCAAGAGTATTGTACCAAGCTTTAGCATCACCCTTTAATGAGAATAGAAATAATTTGAGAATATAGTAATAGCAAATTTTCTCATCATGAGCAAAAAGGGTGGCTATGTCATTCAACTTAGTAAGATGTGCCACAGTAGTTTCAGTTTCATAACCATGAAAAGGATCAGATTCAACCATAGTAATTAACTCTGGGTCGACAAAGAATTCATAATCCCTATCATAAATAAAGATAGGTGAAGTAGCAAACTTAGGATCACATCTCATTCTAGCATTCAAAGATTTCTCTTTATACTTGCATAATAATTTCTCTAGATAATCTCTATCCTTACAAGCAAGAATATCTCTAGTTGCCTCCTCACCCATAACATAACCTTCCGGTACCTTTGGCAATTCATATCTAGGAGGGCTAGTTCTAGTAGGTGTTTCAAGATTTTCAGTTTCAAGCTCATCATCAGTTTCAACAATATCATGTTGTCTTACTCTAGCAATTAGTTCATCAAGAAATTCACCTAGTGGCACATTATCATCAAGCAAGGTACTAACATCATCATAAGCATCGTTCATAGTAGAAGTAGCATAATCAATAACTTGCGACATATCAGGATTAATAGCATGTGGTGGTGTTGCAAGTTTACTTATAATAGAAGGTGAATCTAAAGCAGAGCTAGATGGCAGTTCCATACCTCCCCTCGTCTTAGAGGAAAAAAAATCTTGGTCTTAGCATCCTTCAGATTCTTCATAGTGATAAATTGATAATAATCCCAAGTGACTCAACTAATATAGCTATGTTCCCCGGCAACGGCGCCAGAAAAAGGTCTTGATAACCCACAGGTATAGGGGACCGCAACAGTTTTCGAGGTAGAGTATTCAACCCAAATTTTTAGATTTGACACAAGGGGAGCCAAAGAATATTTGTAAGTATTAACAGCCGAGTTGTCAATTCAACCACACCTAAAGATTAATTATCTGTAGCGAAGTGATCAATAGCAAAGTAGTATGATAGTTTTGATAATAGAGCAACAGCAATAGTAACAGTAATAGTGATAGCAGTAGTTTTGTAGCAAGTGCAACAGTAATGATAGTAGTAGTAACTTAGCAAGAGAAATATGTAGGAAAATCGTAGGCATTTGATCGATGATTTTTTGGATGATATTCATCAGGTGACAGTTATAACGTAGGGCGATACGACACTAGCTCTAGTTCATAAATATAATGTAGGCATGTATTCCGTAAATAGTCATACGTGCTTATGGAAAGAACTTGCATGACATCTTTTGTCCTACCCTCCCGTGGCTGCGGGGTCCTATTGGAAACTAAGGGATATTAAGGCATCCTTTTAATAGAGAACCGGAACAAAGCATTAAGACACGGTGAATACACGAACTCCTCAAACTACTGTCATCATCGGGAGTGGTCCCGACTATTGTCACTTCGGGGTTGCCGGGTCATAACACGTAGTAGGTGACTATAACTTGCAAGATAAGATCTAGAACATACATATAATGGTGATAATATAAACGGTTCAGATCTGAAATCATGGCACCCAGTCCCAAAGTGACAAGCATTAAGCATGGCAAAGTCATAGCAACATCAATCTCGAAACATAGTGGATACTAGGGATCAAGCCCTAACAAAACTAACTAGATTACATGATGAATCTCATCCAACTCCTCACCGACCAACGAGCCTACGAAGGAATTACTCACTCCCGGTGGGGAGCATCATAGAATTGGCGATGGAGAAGGGTTGGTGATGATGAAGACCGAAGATCCCCCTCTCCGGAGTCCCAAGACTCCAGATCTGGCCTCTCAATGAAGAACAGGAGACGAGGCGACTCCGTCTCGTGGACCACAATAATTCTTTCTCCCTGATTTTTTCTGGAAAAATAGGATTTTATAGCTTCGGTTTCAGGGTTTGTGGGGCCACCAGGTGGGGACAACCCACCTGGGTGCGCCTGGAGGGGGGGGGCGCCCTGGTGAGTTGTGCCCACCCAGGTGGCCCCTCTGGTGGTTCTTGGCTCCAGAAATTCTCTTTTATTGTATAAAAAATCCTCGCAAAGTTTTGTTCCATTCCGAGAACTTTTATTTTTGCACAAAAAACAACACCATGGTTGTTCTGCTGAAAACATCGCCAGTTCGGGTTAGTTTCATTCAAATCATGCAAATTAGAGTCCAAAACAAGAGGAAAAGCGTTAGGAACAGTATATACGACGGAGACATATCAAGTGACAGAAGCTTAAACCCTGGTTTATGTGCTATTTTGTAAGGGGCTGATTTGGATCCATATGTTTAATGCTGTGGTTAGATTTTATCCTAATTCTTCTTTCATAGTTGCGGATGCTTGCAAGGGGGTTAATCATAAGTGGGAGGCTTGTTCAAGTAAGCACAACACCCAAGCACCAGTCCACCCAGATACCATATTATCAAAGTAGCGAACACAAGTCAAACCAACATGATGAAAGTGACTAAATGAAATTCCCGTGTGCCCTCAAGAACATTTTACCTATTATAAGAGACTGTTCCGGCCTGTTCTTTGCCACAAAAGGATTGGGCTACGTTGCTGCACCTATTGTTACTATTGCTACTTGTTATTTGTTACAAATTATGTTGCTATCAAACTACCTGTTACCGACAATTTCAGTGATTGCAGAAATTACCTTGCTGAAAACCGCTTGTCATTTCCTTCTGCTCCTTGTTGGGTTCGACACTCTTACTTATCGAAAGGACTATGATTGATCCCCTATACTTTTGGGTCATCAATAGCATCTTAGGTAATTTCTGAAAACAATATATATGATAAATGAGCATGTCATGCGCAATTATCAATCATAGCATACACTTCAATCCACATATATCATCAGATTCAACACTAAGCATATCTTCACATCACTACAGTATGCATATCATCAAATTACTACACTAATTAAGCATATCATAAAATTAGTACACTAATTAAGCATATCATCAAATTACTACATACACAAAGCATATCATGATTTGGGGATAGTGGAAACACTTGCCCCTAGATCACATAAGGCACTGAATGTATTCAATCCTATCTCAATCTCTGTAGTAGGTTCAAAAGCTTCCTCTTGCATAGCTGGTAACTTATTGTAGAGTTTTTTTCCTTTCATCATCAAGTTCATGTACGTTGGCTGCAACTTGTTCAACAAAGACATTATATGCTTTGTTATTAGTTACCTTCGGTAATGGATACTTCATGGATATCATCTTTACAGAATATGCAACAATACAATTGTACTCCGATACATGAATTGTGTAAAGGACTTCAGTTTTCTCTTTGTTGCTTCTCACCATTTTAACTTATTCAACCGGGTTAGGCGCTGGCTTACCTACAAACTTAGCCAAAATTAGTGTTTGGCTCTCCGCTATTTTAGCCACTTGTTCTTCCATATTCTTGGATCTTCCTTCAAGTACCTGCACATAATTTTTTAATCCAACAACCTTACTTGTCAAATGACCAAGTAAGTTATCATGATTCTTCAAGATATTCTTGAAGTTTTCATTATGCTTAGTTTGACTAGCAATAAAGCTTTTAAGAGTATCTTCAAGAGTATTTCTATTGCTACCATTAGCTCCATTAAAATTGTTGGATGCTCCTCCAATACTAGGATAAGTAAGTTTAGGATCATAGTCATTATTTTTCCAATTAGGATTGTAGCTATTACAAGCAATAAAATTCACATCATTAGTTTCTTCATTAGTGATGGCATTTATGTTTACTTATTCTTTGCCTTTTATCACGAAGATAAGTTCCTCAAGCTTGGCTGTCAACTCCGCGTTATTTTATTCCATGGCATTCACCCTTTTGGTGGTGGTTCTTTCAACATGCGATTGGGCATGGTTCTCTTGTATATCATCTAGTAGTCTCTTGACATCTTCTATAGGCTTTCCCATTATTGTTCCTCTTGCAACTGTATAAAGCATAGTTTTTGACATATGATTTAAGCCATTATAAAACATATGAAGGATTAACCATTCCTTCATTCCATGATTGGGACAGTTTCCTATAGCTTCCTTCATACTATCCCACGCAAGCACTAGTGGATCAAGTCCCTCTTGCTTTAAACACGTAATCTAAGAACGTAATTGCATAATCTATGTAGGTGGATAAAACTTAGATAAAAATTTAATGCAACAATCTGCCCAAGAAGTAATACTGCCCTTAGGTAGTGCAAGAAGCCATTCTTTAGCTTTTCCTCTCAAAGAGAAAGGAAATAGACGCCATTTCAGAGCGTCGAGATCAACCTTTATGCGTGTCATGTTGCACAATCAGTGAAATCGTGTAAGTGCATACCGGCATCCTGAGAAGCAAAGCCTCGAAGTTGCTCCTGTTGAACCATGGAAACTAAGTTCAGTTTAATCTCATACTCAGCGGCTACTACCTCAGGTTGTGCTATGGGTTCACACACGAAGTTGTTGCTAGGAGTAGCAAAACTCCCAAGATTACGAGCCATAGTAATGTTTTTGTTTTTCAACTGACAAGACTTGCAACAAGAACAAAATTTAAAGTAAAAATAGAAAAGTAAAAAAAACTAGAAATTAACTTTAACAAAAACTCTAAACACAAAGTCTAGGAATACTAAACTCCTCCCGGGCAACAGCGCCATGAAAAGGGCTTGATACATCCTTTTATTGATCCGGTATTGGAACATAAAAGAGTATCCGGCACCTATTTCCCCAGAGGTGACTGTCGGTGTCAAAACCGGCGGAACTCGGGTAGGGGGTCCCGAACTATGCGTCTAAGGCTAATGGTAACAGGAGGTGGGGGACACAATGTTTACCCAGGTTCGGGCCCTCTCTATGGAGGTAATACCCTACTTCCTGCTTGATTGATCTTGATGAATATGAGTATTACAAGAGTTGATCTACCACGAGATCGTAATGGCTAAACCCTAGAAGTCTAGCCTATGAGGTTATGATTGTCGTGACTAGACCCTAGAAGTCTAAACCCTCCGGTTTATATAGACACCAGGAGGGGCTAGGGTTGTACAAAGTCGGTTACAGAGAAAGGAATCCACATATCTGAATCACCAAGCTTGCCTTCCACGCAAAGGAGAGTCCCATCCGGACACGGGGATGAAGTCTTCTATCTTATATCTTCATAGTCCAACAGTCCGGCCAAAGTACATAGTCCGGCTGTCCGAGTACCCCCTAATCCAGGACTCCCTCAGTAGCCCCTGAACCAGGCTTCAATGACAATGAGTCCGGCGCGCAAATTGTCTTCGGCATTGCAAGGCGGGTTCCTTCTCCGAATACTTCAAAGTAAATTCCGAACATAGAAAACGTGTTCGACTCTGCAAAACAAGTACCACACACAACCGTAGAGAGTATAATATTTCATGAGTCCAATCTGTTGACAACTTTTTGTAGCGTGACATCATGCCACTGCTTGGTCATTACTCGAACCGTTTTATAGCCTGCCGCTCAGTATTTTGAGGTGCGGTTTCATTGGCACGTCTTGTCGAAGCAGAGATCGTGTCCCCTTATCACGAGATCCTCATCAATACGGGCATGGGTAATCGAACCGTGCCATCTGCACGGCGCTTGGGGAATAGGCGGATTTTAAGGCGAGGGGGAGGCGCATGACTTTTACCATCTTTATAAGGGGATAAGGATTCATCCTCGTTTACCCACGCCTTCTCCTTCCTCTGCCTATTCATTATCGAGCTCCAGCGCCCAAGCTCTAGCTTTCTCCGCGCAAAAAAGCACTCCAACCATGTCCAGATCCAGAGTTGGAGGCAAGTGGATGGCCTCCTCAGACAAGAAGGAGGACATCTAGAAGCTTCGAGAGGCCGGGTATCTGGCCAAGGACATTGCTCATCGACTTCCAGCCAAGGGACAAATTGTCCCCACCCCTGAGCCCCAGGAGGGGGTGGTGTTTCTCACCCATTTCGTCCGCGGGCTGGGATTCCCCCTCCACCCGTTCGTCCGTAGACTGATGTTTTACTACGGGCTAGACTTCCATGACTTGGCCCCCAACTCCATCCTCAACATCTCTGCATTTATTGTCGTGTGCGAGGCCGTCCTCTGCATTCCACCTCACTTTGGCCTATGGCTGAAGACCTTCAACGTGAAGCCAAAGGTGGTGAGCGGCCAACAAGCGGAGTGCGGAGGCGCCATGGTGGGCAAGATGCCAAATGTCACCTGGCCCGAAGGCTCCTTTGTGGAAACGGTAAAGGGGTGGCAATCGGGGTGGTTCTACATCACCGAGCCGCGTGGCACCAACTGGGCGGCGGCCCCCAAATTCCGATCTGGAGTCCCAATGCAGCTCACCTCCTAGCAAGAGAAGGGCCTGGTTTGGGGCTCTTCGAATGAGCTGACGGGGCTCCAGACATGTGTCCAGAACATGATAAGCAAGAGAATCAAGCTTGTCAACATGGTCCGGGTCATGCTCTTCCGTGCCAGCGCCGGACTTGCAATTTGTGGGAGTTCGACCCAGCCAAGCACCAGACGCTGCTGGAGCTCTTCGGCACAACGCACGAAGACGTCTGGAAGGTGCTCTTCAAGGCCGGCGAGGTACCACCGCCCACGACCGAGGATCGTGGGCTTAGCTCAAAAAGCCGGGCTAATCCCGTAAGTTCTTTCATGTTTTCAAGGTATATCCTTTACTGGCATATCCGAGGGAGGAATCTAAGCCTCCCTTCCAATTTTTTATGCTTGGATAGAGGTAGCGGAGTAGATTAACTGTCCGGCTCCTCTGCCCGAACATCCAGAAATTCCTCTTCTGACGAAGATGTTGTTTCCGGTGCCTTATGAGGTACCGGAGAAGAAGGCCAAAAAGAAAGCCCCGGGGACCAGAAGTGGTCCCCATGGCAAGGGTACTTCGGACATGACGTCCGAAGACGCCGAGATGCCCTCCTCCACCGAAGACGACGAGGAAGAGGGGGAGGAAGAAGAAACCCATTCCCCCTGCTGGGGGGAGGAAGAAAAGGAAGGCCTCCGCACATGGGGAAGCTAAGGCGTCCAAGAAGGGGAAAACTTCCCTTTCGGATAACTCCGCCGTGGCCACCAACAGTGGCGGGGAGTGGGAGCCCAGGGTCAAGCCCAAAGCCAACTCGTAAGTGTCCCAACAAAGTAATATATCCGGCATTTTACTTTATTGTTTTTAATGTGCCAGATCGTGCACTTGCAGCCCGGCCCAGTCCAACATCGCGTTGTCCTCCTCTTCAGAGGGGTCCCTAGACCCGTCGGCGATGAACAACACGTCCCTTCCGATGACCTCCTCCCCCAAGGCCGCAGACAACACCGAGGTGTAGTCTCGAAGGATCTTGGGCCCGGGAGAAGCTCGAGAGGCCATCCCGGTGGTGCCGGAGGGTGAAGCCTAGGCTTGCAGACATGTGAGGGAGCAAACCCCCATGGATACCGACGATGGGGGTCGTATCCAATTCGACCCCCAGCTGCATACAACTCCGGAGACCCAAATGGCTCCGGATTCAGGTAGGCCACCTCTTTTTGGAACGAGGGAGGCGAGCCAACTCCACCGGTGACCTCTGTCCATCCAGAGGCATCAGATAGATTACTGGAAGCGCTGCAAGGCGCTTCCATTGTGGAAGAACACCGTACTCTTATGAGTACGGTGATTGAGAAGGTCCAGTCCGCCAAAAGCAGACTAACCGAAGCCTACACTAGCCTTCTAACAGGCTTTGAGATAAGTAATATAATTGTAAAAGAATGTCATAGTATGGACAGTAGCCCCTGATGCTCTGTTCGGTGTTCGGAAAGAAAAGCTGAACAGAGGATCAACCAGTTTTCGCAGGAGTCTAACATAATATGTCTATGCGAATAAGCAGGCATCCACTACTAGGGAAAACGCTATACATAGAGGTATAGCAGTAGCGTTGGTCAAAACTTGGCGCTAGCGCTACTTAGTAGTAGCGCTTGTTGCAAAACCACGCTACAACCATTATCTTAGCAGTAGCGCGTCTTCACAGAAAAGCACTACTACTAAAATTCCCTCACTAGTGCCGGTAGGCTAGGAATAGTAGTAGCGGTTCTCCCAGAAGCACGCTACTACTAAAAACATTGTAGCAGCGCGTTTCTGCTGTAGAGCGCTACTGCTATGTAAAAGAAAATAAATAGACAAATAAGTAGAAAAGTAAATGAAAATGAAAGAAATAGAAAAAGGAGAAATGAAAAAAAAAGAAAATGTAAAGAAAACAAAAGAAAAAGAACAAGAAAACAGAAAGGGTTAGCTGTAGCGCGTTTCTCTGGAACACGCTGTAGCTATCTTAGATATAGCGCGTTTTGGCAAAACGCGCTACTGCTAGTTTGACTCAAATCCTGGCAGCCCGGGCTCAAAATTTCGCTAAGTCCTTTCCCCCCCTCTCTACTCCCCCCTGTCCCCCAACTGCTCCATCGCCGCTGTTGCCCTGCCGCCTTCGACCACACCGCCACCGCCCGAGGCCGCCTTCGACCACACCACCGCCGCCCGCCGCCTTCGACCACACCGCCGCCGCCCGAGGCCGCCCCCTCGACCTCACAGCCGCCGCCCGAGGCCATCGTCAACCTCACTGTTGCCTCCCTCAAGCTCGCCGCCGCCGCCCTCGACCTCACCACCGCTGCCCGAGCTAGAGCCTGCCCTCGCTGCCGACCGTAAGGCTATGCCTCTCCTGTCCCTACCCTCCTATTTCTCTCTGCTAGGATAATTATATATATGTTGATACAGTGTTGACGTTCATATGAACCCTAGGTGTTCATATGAACCCTAGATTTTTTTAGGGCAGTAGGCATTTTATAGCATTTAGGAAAAATGATTAGCAATTTTTTTAGGAAATTAGCTAGGGCAATTTTTATGAAAATTCCTAAACAGTAATTCCATTTAGCTTTAAACTAATAGAGGGTATATAAATAATAGTAGCATTTAGATTTAAATTAACAAAGGGTATAAACAAAAAACACTTAGCTATAAAAAAAATATTTTGACTACGGACCTAAATTTGTTCCAAATTTCATTCAAATGAAATTTGAATTATTTGGACTATGGACCTGAATATTTTTGAAGAAATTGGGTGTAGGTACTAAGGTCTTGATGTGGAAATTTTGGTGAGGTCAAAAGGGTTAGAGAAAATGTAGTTCCTAGACTTTTAGCTTTAGACAAAAAACAAAAGTATTTAGCTATAAATAAAAAACAGTAGCTATGGCATTTAGCTATAAACAAAAAACAGAATTGTTTTTCTTTTCAAAAACTTGGTGAAACAGAACAGTAGCTATGGCATTTAGATATATGTCATTGATGTTCATTTGCATATTCCATTATTGTTGTTTATATCTTTTCATTGAAGTGGCCATGTTATATGAAAATTACTCAATAGTGTTTGCTCATGTTATATCTTTTCATTGAAGTTGTTCGATTGTGCCCAAGTGGCTTTGTTGTTTCCAGGGAATGATGCTGAGTGGCCTATGTTTTGCCAGAATGTTGATTCATTTCTATTCCAGCAAATTTCAGATTCTCGATTTGTCCACTTTTTAGCAAAGGTCATGCCGAAATTTTCTGTGAATTTCGGCATGACTTGTGCTACAAACTAGGACATATCGAGTGCCTGGGATTTGCCGCACCAGGAAGGAGTCAACATTCCTGCAAAACAATAGTCCTTTTTATGTCATCATTCATTTTATTAGGTCTAGAATTAATTGACTAGATTTAATCATAGGAAACATGGCTAGCAACGATGAAGGACAGGGTTCTGGTGATTGCGACGACGTCTACCGGGTGGCAGATGAATTTTTTAGCCTTACCGATGATCAACAGATGTTGTTGCTGGGCCCACCGGTGGCATCGGGGACTGAGACTGACACGCAGACAGGTGCTGAGACTGAGATCGGCGCTGAGATTCAGACTGACATCGAGACCGGCACTGAGACCGGTGCTGCCTCGGGGAGCGGAGCCGGTGTAGAACCGAAAGCAAAGAGGCAACGAGTTCCTAACAAACACAGGACTACTAGACTGGTGGTCACGGTGGTGGACAACGACAATTTTGAGCCAAAGTCGCCCGAGGAAGCGGGCGCGTGCTACGACAATCAAATAGGCTGCATCGTACGGACAACCGCCACCATCAACAACAAGAAACTACAGAAGATAGAAAATATGAGGAGCTCCCTCCTAAAGAAGTTTCACCAGATATTCTTGTTCCCGGGCCGGAATGAGAAGGATTATGAAGATCTAGACGAGGACCCGACAATGAAGAAGATAAACAAACACGCCATGACCAAGTTTAGCGACGCGTTGGCCGCCTGGAAAAATCGAGTCAAAGCAAAGATCAACGACGGGGAACCCTACTCCGAGATTGTAAAGGATAATCCGACAATCACGGAAGAGCCGTTTCAAATATTCAAGGAGGCTTGCGAGGCCGAAGCTGCCAAAAAAAGTCTAAGTACATGAAGGGGCTTCAAAAGAGGAACATTGGGAGCCACCACCTCGGAAGCCGTGGTTACGCCGAAAAGAGGTCCAAATGGGCCAAGGAGGACGCGGAAGCCGCGAGTCTGGGCATCCCAGACCCCTTGGTGGATTTCACCGTCCCGCAGGAGCGTGACGTCCTGAGGGCCCGACACCGTTGGGACCCAGTGAAGAAGGTTTATGAGACAACACCGGTCATTACGGAGTTCATGAGACTGCTGGTAATTTTAGTTTCTGATCAATTCGACTACACACGTTAGTCATATTTGTAAACAATCCTTGTGCCTTTTGCAGAGAGAGCAGCACCGGATTGCGGCCGAAAGTGACTTGCCGTCTGAGGCATTAGGGAGGCCCAAGTGGTACACTCCATTCAACCGGGCGTTGAACATATTGAAACAACAACCGGTGGATACTCGACCATCGTATGGACACGTGCACGGTGTCGAAGACGGCGCCACGTGGAAGAAGTACTACCGTGAGACCACAGAGGAGAAAAAGGAAAGACGGAGGTTAACTAAAGAAAACATTGACAAGAAGGTTGAGATTGCGGTTGAGAAGAAATCATCTCAGACAGTCGCAATAGCGGTAGCTGCCGCAAAATAGGCGATTGCAAATATATCTACTTCCCTGGTGACGGGCGTTTTCACTTGGACAAGGCAAAATCCAGAAAAAATTCAGAGGACTTTCCCCTTGCTGACTTCTTGGGAGCACCTGCTCCCGCACCGGCTCCCCGTACCTATTCCCGCACCGGCTCCCGCACCGGACTTGCTCGGTGGTGCCTCCTCTTTGGCTGAGCTCGACGCCCTCACGGTATCTGTCACACCGGCCCCCTTCAATATAAATGTATAATCTCCTGTTTTCGTTGCCTTTCGGATGTCTCACGTCGCAGACTTTTCTTTGCAGGCCGATGAAACCCCGTGCACCATATTGTACACCATCGGCGAACAGAAGGTGGACGTGGGGAAGGCGACGATAATGGAGCCGAAGGAACCATTGTTCCACAGCCGGCCGATCCCCCCGAACGTCTTCAAGGTTTCCGTGGCTAGTGTCAAACCGGGCCACGAGAATTTGCCTCCTCTAATACTAGTGGGGGATGACGACAAGACCCCGCGACGGCTTGGTGATTGTTGCAATGGGTGGGTCCTGTTGTGGCCAAAGAGTCTGCTTCGTCTGGAGGCGGCCGGGAGCACACCCACGAGCACGCAGCCGCAGCAAGGTATGAAAATTAACACCCCACCTACCCAATTAGCGTCGGGTGTCGGGTTGGGTGATAGCAGCGGGGTAAGGAGGAGGCTCCATTAGTCGCTGATGACGTCGCCATGGATGAGGATGAGGATGACGATGGCGCTGAATAGTATGTCTATACCGGCGCCTCCTCGGGGTTTGAGCGTCATGAGTCGGTGCCTGAATTACCGTCTCAACGTATTATTGACAACCTTCCGGTAGTAAAGAAGTCTAGGAAGAGAGCAAGGAAAGGCAAAAAAACTGATTCTATGATCCAGCCGCCTCAATAGCCTCGGCTTCAGGACCGTATAGATATCCCCGATGCGGATAAAGGGCATATCCCCAGTCAACCAATCCTACCTGCAACAGCGCTACGGGCCAGATTCGGCGATCTAAGGAGACTTCATGACGATGTGTTGCGGGTAGAGAAAGGCCACATCGCCTCGAAAGATCCAGGATACCCACTCTACGTGGTTAACGTTCCGCGGCAAATGTCGTACGTCGACAGCTTCCCCGCGGATAAGTTCTTCCTCCGATTCGATTACATATTCGACATGTTTCACGTGAAGAAGCTGGATTTACGTTTGTCCGCCTTTATGCCTTGCACATGAACTACATCATTAGGGTTGAGCAGATATGTCATATCTGTGTTGCTGACCCGTACTACATGCACGAGGGCTTCTTGGGAGTCTGTGCAAAGCAGCGTGAATACGCGAGGGATTACATCGTCAGTTTCATGCTCGCCAATAAGGACAAGGAGGCAATTCTCGTGCCTTATCATCCCGTGTAAGTCATCCGCGCTGCTATCCTTCCTTCGATTTCAATAATTCATTTGCACGGTGGAGGCTAATTAATTTGAGGTGTACTTATTTTGCGCAGCGGCGGGCGCGCTGTCCTCATCATCCTCTACCCCCGATTCTCCCACGCTCTTTACTTGGACTCGTCGAAGAACATTCACAAAAAGGATTACACCCACATCAAAGATGTTCTCGACGGTGCTATGTTTTACTACCAAGCAAGGGGTGGAGAGGTTAGGGACAAGAAGAGAAGGGGTGGCAGGGCCGCCTTCAGCCATAAGACTGACTTCTACTGCATTCAGCAACCGAACGATTCTCTTAATGATGGATTCTATGTCCTACACCACATGCTGGAGTACAAACGGGATCACCAGAACCTTCACATGTCACCTAGATCTGGCGATGCCCATATTCTGCAATGGGCAAAGGATAGCGGAGATATCAAGGATCATCAACTTCGAGCTGAGTTCTATAACATCCAGCGCGAACTTGCCCAAATCATCATGAAGGAGGTCATTGGAAAAACAGGGATGTTCTACGGAGAAGGACAAATGTCGCGGGAAGACGTCCGAACATGGATAGCCTCTCAGCGTCTCGACATGAAGCCTTTCACTAAGCTCGAGGACTATCTCCCTGACATGGATGGATGGCACGACGTGATGGAGTGATTGTCGATATATGACAATGTGTCCGTTTAGTCTATACTTTCTATATGACAAAACTTTGAGTTATGCATGGTGAAACTTCATTTGTGATGTAATTAATCCATCCTCCTCCTCGACTAGCGAAAATCACTCTAGTTAGAGAATTTTGGGTACGATGAACTTTGTTATTTATGCTTATGATATGTTGTTTCTATTTTTGCCAAGTCTATCTCTTTCTGTTGCTCAACTATATATGTTGGATATCATCGAATCATGTGACGATGCAGGTGCATAGATCATAGATGGCGAAGAAGTGCTATGCTAGGAGTATATATACGACAAGTGGCCGGAGTGTCAGGCCGAAGTGTACCGGTTTCGGGTTTCCGAGTGACAGGCAGTAGTTAGTTTAGGTTCACGCTAACGCGAGAGAGGGATACGAACTCATGTACTCAAAGTGATAGCTCTTCTTGCATATATCATTGTTTAGATGGATGACGATGTATTTGCAAGTAATCGAGACTTGTATCGTTATTTTCGAGATTGATGACGAGAGACCACTTTGTGT
Source organism: Triticum timopheevii (assembly GCA_963921465.1). NCBI lineage: Eukaryota > Viridiplantae > Streptophyta > Magnoliopsida > Poales > Poaceae > Triticum > Triticum timopheevii. The sequence continues at coordinate 433,686,974 of OY997262.1, forward strand.
TGGATGATGATTATGATGATGACATGATTTCATGAGACTAATTATATGTATATGCTATGATTACATTTGTATGTGTATGATATGCTAAAGATTATTGTATAAAGCCTATTCAAATACAAAACAAATACAAAACAAATATGCAGGAAAAAAACTAATAAAACTAGTAGTAGCGAGGGGGGAAATTTAGTAGTAGCGCCGCCTTACCAGTAGCGCTTCCATGTAAACAGCGCTGCAGATAATATCAGTAGCGCCCTTTCCAAAAGAGCGCTACAGCTATTCATGTATAGCAGTAGCGTGGGACAACATGCGCTACTGCTACACGTTAGCTGTAGCGCCTTATTAGTAGCGCCGGTACCCGCGCTACTGAGAGGCCCAAAACCCGCGCTGCTGCTAGGCTTTTCCCTAGTAGTGATCGCTGCTGGCTGCTGCCGCTCATACTACGGAAGTGTCCAGACTGAAGGAGAATCTGGAGCGGGCCGAGAAAGAGCTCGGCCTCATGAAGGAGCAGCTGGAGGAAAACAAAGGTATGTATTTATCCTGTGCTCATATTTGGGAATGATGAATGGTTCGTGTTGACTAAAGTGTCATGAACTTTATTAGGGGCCACGACCGAGGTGGCGGCCCTCAAGAAGGCGTTGGCTGAGGCCGAGGACAAAGCGGCCAAGGAACATGCCGCGTGCGAGAAGCAGGAGGCCCGGGTCAGTGAGGTTACGCAAGAGCTCTAGGACGCCGTCAAGAAGTACGAGTCCTTGGAGCGCGATTTTAAGAATCAAGAGTCTGAACTTGCCAAGGCCCGCTAGAGCGCACTAGACGCCCGAGCCGAAGCACAGGGCGCCCTCCAGGAGATCGAGGCAGCCAAGAAAATTACAGCGGGTAAGGCTTTCATTATGCAAAGCAGATATGTGAAGGAAACATTCCTGTTAGTTACACGGATTTGGAGCTCTCCAGGGGCATTTACGGATCTGCCGCATAGCATATCAGATGCTGCACAATTTTACCGAGCCAAAGAAGGGAGCTCTACGGAGAAGCTATTCTGGTCTCAATACATTGGACCAGAACTTTCGGTGCCCTTTAGCAACTAGCTGGAACAACTGGTCGAGCTGCATAAGGCGGTCGAACTAGCCATGAAGGACTTAATAGTCTAGCTATGGGCTGCCGAGCCCATGCCTAGCTACTTCGGACTCGTGAAGCGGCTTGTCAGTGCCTGCCCGCGGCTCGAAGTCATCAAGCGATCGATCTGCATTGAAGGTGCGCGAATGGCCTTTGCCCGCGCCAAGATTTACTGGGCGAAGATGGACACCACGAAGCTGATGACCGAGGGGTCGCCTAAGGGGAAGGAGCACCACCGACTCGAGCTATATTTTGATAGTGCCCTGGAGGGATCCCGCCTTACGGCGGAGCAATGTGCGAAGGATGTTATATTCCCATGAAAACATTCATCTTATCCTATCCTATAATATGAAACAAGTTTGTTATGTAATATAATGCTTGTTACTTTAAAAAATTACCTGTTGTGCGGCCGTTTATGAAAATCTGAGAGTTGGCCAGTCGTCGGCTTCTGCCCCCACCTAGATAGTATGGGGGTGTTCGGGATAAATATAAATACTCTTTACTCCAATTTTGGTCCTTAAAGGAGGTGTTTAACGCAACGAACAAGGCAATCAGACTATACGACTTTATCACCCTCACTTAGCCATAGGAGTTTGACAATGGAAATTTTGGCGAAGCCCCTGGTATTCGGAAGACCGAGTTGGCGCGATATGCACGCCTAATCGGATAAGAACAGATTCTTCGCATAAAGCGGAAAAAATCTCTACCAATTTGAAAACCTCTCGAACAGCTGACCAGCTCTCGCCGCATCATGACAGTCAGTTTTCGGCTTTCTCTACTGAGGTGCTCGTCTGGAAGAACCGGGACACAATTGCAGTAGTTCTCCCTTTACTACCCTAGCCGACATAGTGGAACGTAAGATAGTAAGCACAGGAGCCGGGTAACCCAACTATTGACCAAAGACATGATTTTGAGTCGATGCATATAATGCTATAAGTTCGGGGTGCCGAACTATACTGTAAAAGTGTTCGGACTTTATTGCCGTATTGCAGGGCGCGATGAAGCCCCTGGCAAATTAGTACGTACCAGAATGTATGGGTGCAATAGATAATGAATACAAAGACAAGGAAAAAATCAAGTAATAAGCTGACGCTGCAAATTATTTTCCATTGTAATTTGATTAATACGTCGAGGCGTACAAGTAATGCGATAAGCAAGTAAGGCTATTTAACATGCCATGACCAAGGGCGAGCTGCGTGCGGGTATTTAAAACAGGTATAGCGATTGTTAGCAGAGACCACCTAGGGATTCCCTTGTACGTCAAAGCTCCTTGCTTCCTTGGTGTGTCCTTCCCGTGATGGGTCCGATGATCAGGTTATCAGAAAACCTCGAGAAGAGAAAAACCTGAAGTGAAAAAGAAAAAGTGAAGGTATGCGGATCCAGGGGCGGTTAAGCCGCATTATGGATCATGGTCTAGCTATGCCTCCGACCGTGCCCATGGTATTTTGAGTGCGTAGTTATGTACGCGTGGCACCAATATCACCGCTTGATCGGGACTGGGACGGAGGCCGGATTGCTAGTCAAGCTTCTGACGAGCTGGACCGTCCTGCCACGGAGGCTTGACGGTATCCGGGGGCTTTACTCCTAAATTGAGGTTCTGCCTAAAAAGGCTACTCTGTACTTCTACTGCAAGGGCCGCGATGTGCTCCTCAGTACGGAGGGAGCGCTCCGTATTTCTGTTGACCGTTATTTCACTGCGTGGTCCGTGCATATTGAGCTTGAGGTAGGCGTAGTGCGGCACCGCATTGAATTTAGAGAATGCGGTTCGTCCAAGCAGTGCATGATAACCACTACGGAAAGGGACAATATCGAAGATTAACTCTTCGCTTCGGAAATTATCCAGGGATCCAAAGACCACTTCCAGTGTGATTGAGCAACATGCCTCTACACCTGGTATGACACCTTTGAAGGTGGTTTTAGCAGGCTTGATCCTTGAGGGATCAATACCCATTTTGCGCACTGTATCCTGATAGAGCAGGTTTAGGCTGCCGCCACCATCCACGAGGACTCGCGTGAGATGAAATCCATCAATAATTGGGTCAAGGACCAGTGTGGCTGAACCGCCATGACGGATACTAGTCGGATGGTCCCTTCGATCGAAGGTGATCGGACAGGAGGACCATGGGTTGAACTTTGGGGCGACTGGCTCCATGGCGTAGACGTCCCTGAGTGCACGCTTGCACTCCCTCTTGGGGATATGGGTGGCGTATATCATGTTCACCATTTTAACTTGGGGAGGGGGGAATTTCTTTTGTCCCCCTGTATTTGGTGGTCTGGATTCCTCCTCGTCGTCATCGCTTTGCGACCCTTTCTTCTTATGTTCGGCATTTAACTTGCTGGCCTGTTTGAAAACCCAACATTCTCTGTTGGTGTGATTGGCTGGTTTATCAGGAGTGCCATGGGTTTGTGATAACGCACAAGTATAGGGGATCGCAACAGTTTTCGAGGGTAGAGTATTTAACCCAAATTTATTGATTCGACACAAGGGGAGCCAAAGAATATTCTCAAGTATTAGCAGTTGAGTTGTCAATTCAACCACACCTGGAGAACTTAGTATCTGCAGCAAAGTATTTAGTAGCAAAGTAGTATGATAGTAATGGTAACGGTGACAAAAGTAATGATAGCAGTTTTGTAGTAGCTATAACAATAGCAACGGTAAAGTAAATAAGCAAAGCACAATATGTGAAAAGCTCGTAGGCATTGGATCAGTGATGGATAATTATGTTGGATGCGATTCCTCATGTAATAGTTATAACATAGGGTGACACAGAACTAGCTCCAGTTCATCAATGTAATGTATGCATGTATTCCGAATATAGTCATACGTGCTTATGGAAAAGAACTTGCATGACATCTTTTGTCCTACCCTCCCGTGACAGCGGGGTCCTAATGGAAACTAAGGGATATTAAGGCCTCCTTTTAGTAGAGTACTGAACCAAAGCATTAGCACTTAGTGAATACATGAAATCCTCAAACTACGGTCATCACCGAGAAGTATCCTGATTATTGTCACTTCGGGGTTGTCGGATCATAACACATAATAGGTGACTATAGACTTGCAAGATAGGATCAAGAACTCTCATATATTCATGAAAACATAATAGGTTCAGATCTGAAATCATGGCACTCGAGCCCTAGTGACAAGCATTAAGCATAGCAAAGTCATAGCAACATCAATCTCAGAACATAGTGGATACTATGGATCAAACTCTAACAAAACTAACTTGATTACATGGTAAATCTCATCCAACCCATCACCGTCCAGCAAGCCTATGATGGAATTACTCACGCACGACAGTGCGCATCATGAAATTGGTGATGGAGGATGGTTGATGATGACGACGGTGACAAATCCCCCTCTCCGGAGCCCCGAATGGACTCCAGATCAGGCCTCCCGAGAGAGATTAGGGCTTGGCAGCGGCTCCATATCGTAAAACATGATGAAACTTTCTCTCTGATTTTTTTCTCAGCGAAATGGAATATATAGAGTTGGAGTTGAGGTCAGTGGAGCTCCAGGGGGTCCACGAGACAGGGGGGCGTGCCCAGGGGGAGGGGGCATGCCCCCACCCTCGTGGACAGGGTGTGGGCCCCCTGGCCTTGATTCTTTCACCAATATTTTTTATATTTTCCAAAAGTTATCTCCATGGATTTTCAGGTCATTCCGAGAACTTTTGTTTTCTGCACAATAAACAACAACATGGCAGTTCTGCTGAAAACAGGATCAGTCCGGGTTAGTTTCATTCAAATCATGCAAGTTAGAGTCCAAAACAAGGGCAAAAGTGTTTGGAAAAGTAGATATGTTGGAGACGTATCAACTCCCCCAAGCTTAAACCTTTGCTTGTCCTCAAGCAATTTAGTTGACAAACTGAAAGTGATAAAGAAAAACTTTTACAAACTCTGTTTGCTCTTGTTGTTGTAAATATGTAAAGCCATCATTCAAGTTTTCAGCAAAGATTATGAACTAACCATATTGACAATAACACTTAGGTCTCATGTTTACTCATATCAATGGCATAATAAGCCAGCGAGTACGGATGACAACCCTTTCTCAAAACAATCATAATATGATATAACAAGATGGTATCTCGCTAGCCCTTTCTGAGACCACAAAACATAAATGCAGAGCACCTTTAAAGATCAAGGACTAACTAAACATTGTAATTCATGGTAAAAGAGATCCAGTCAAGTCATACCCAATATAAACTAATAGTAATGCATGAAAATGACAGTGTGCTCTCTAGCGGGTGCTTTTTAATAAGATGGTGATGACTCAACATAAAAGTAAATAGATAGGCCCGTCGCAGAGGGAAGTAGGGATTTGTAGAGGTGCCAGAGCTCAATTTTAAAATAGAGATGAATAACATTTTGAGTGATATACTTTCACTGTCAACGCAACAACTATGAGATCTCGATATCTTCCATGCTACATACATTATAGGCGGTTCCCAAACAGAATGGTAAAGTTATACTCCCCCACCACCAACAAGCATCAATCCATGGCTTGCTCGAAACAACACGTGCCTCCAACTAGCAACAGCCCCGGGGGAGTTTTGTTTAATTATTTCAATTTGCTTTGATCTTATTGATCATGGGACTGGGCATCCCGGTTACCAGCCATTTTCTCATGAATGAGGAGCGGAGTCCACTCCTCTTGAGAATAACCCACCTAGCATGGAAGATACAGACAACCCTAGTTGAAACATGAGCTGCTCGAGCATACAAAACAGAATTTTATTTGAAGGTTTGGAGTTTGGCACATACAAATTTACTTGGAACTACAGGTAAATACCGCATATAGGAAGATATGGTGGACTCATATGGAATAAATTTGGGGTTTATGGAGTTTGGATGCACAAGCAGTATTCCTGCTTACTACAGGTGAAGGCTAGCAAAAGACTGGGAAGCGACCAACTGAGAGAGCGACAACAGTCATGAACATGCATTAAAATTAATCAACACTGAGTGCAAGCATGAGTAGGATATAATCCACCATGAACATAAATATTGTGAAGGCTATGTTGATTTTGTTTCAACTACATGCGTGAACATGTGCCAAGTCAAGTCACTCGAATCATTCAAAGGAGGATACCACCCTATCATACCACATCACAACCATTTTAATAGCATGTTGGCACACAAGGTAAACCATTATAAACTCCTAGCTAATTAAGCATGGCATAAGCAACTATAATCTCTAATTGGCATTGCAAACATGTTTATTCATAATAGGCTAAATCAGGAACGATGGACTCATCATATTTACAAAAACAAAAGAGGTCGAGTTCATACCAGCTTCTCTCGTCTCAATCAGTCCATCATATATCGTCAATATTGCCTTTCACTTGCACGACCAAATGATGTGAATAATAATAATAGTGCATGTGCATTGGACTAAGCTGGAATCTGCAAGCATTCAACTCAAGGAAGGAGACCAGGTAATATGGGCTCTTGGTTAAATAAACATGAAGGAAATATGCCCTAGGGGTAATAATAAAGTTATTATTTATTTCCTTATTTCATGATAAATGTTTATTATTCATGCTAGAATTGTATTAACCGGAAACTTAGTACATGTGTGAATACATAGACAAACAAAGTGTCACTAGTATGCCTCTACTTGACTAGCTCGTTGAATCAAAGATGGTTAAGTTTCCTAGCCATAGACATGTGTTGTCATTTGATTAACGGGATCACATCATTAGGAGAATGATGTGATTGACTTGACCCATTCCGTTAGCTTAGCACTTGATTGTTTAGTATGTTGCTATTGCTTTCTTCATGACTTATACATGTTCCTATGACTATGAGATTATGCAAATCCCGTTTACTGGAAGAACACTTTGTGTGCTACCAAATGTCACAACATAACTGGGTGATTATAAAGGTGCTCTACAGGTGTCTCCGAACGTACTTGTTGAGTTGGCGTATTTTGAGATTAGGATTTGTCACTCCGATTGTCGAAGAGGTATCTCTGGGCCCTCTCGGTAATGCACATCACTATAAGCCTTGGAAGCAATGTGACTAAGGAGTTAGTTGCGGGATGATGCATTACATAACGAGTAAAGAGACTTGCCGGTAACGAGATTGAACTAGGTATTGAGATACCGACGATCGAATCTCGGTCAATTAACATACCGATGACAAAGGGAACAACATATGTTGTTATGCGGTTTGACCGATAAAGATCTTCATAGAATATGTGGGAGCCCATATGAGCATCCAGGTTCTGCTATTGGTTATTGACCGTAGATGTGTCTCGGTCATGTCTACATAGTTCTCGAACCCATAGGGTCCGCACGCTTAAAGTTTGGTGACGATTTATATTATGAGTTATGTGTTTTGATGTACCGAAGGTAGTTCAGAGTCCCAGATGAGATCGGGGACATGACGAGGAGTCTCAAAATGGTCGAGGCGTAAAGATCGATATATTGGATGACTATATTCGGAGTTCGGATAGGTTCCGAGTGATTCGGATATTTTTCGGAGTACCGGAGAGTTACGGGAATTCGCCGGGGAGTATATGGACTTTAATGGGCCATACGGGAAAGAAGAGAAAGGCCCCAAAGGGTGGCCGCACCCCTCCCCATGGACTGGTCCGAATTGGACTAGGGAGGGGGGGGGGGCCTTCCTTCCTTCTCCTTCTTCCTTCCTTCTCCTTCTTCCTTCCCTTCTCCTACTCCAACAAGGAAAGGAGGAGTCCTACTCCCGGTGGGAGTAGGACTCCCCCCTTGGCGTGCCCTCCTCCAAGGCCGGCCGCCTCCCCCCTTGCTCCTTTATATACGGGGGCAGGGGGCACCTCTAAACACAAAAGTTGATCTGTTGATCTCTCCCAGCCATGTGCGGTGACCCATTCCACCATATTCCACGTCGGTCATATTGTAGCGGTGCTTAGGCGAAGCCCTGGGTCGGTAGCAACATCATCACCGTCATCATGCCATCGTGCTGACGGAACTCTCCTGTGAAGCTCTGCTGGATCAGAGTCCGCGGGACGTCATCAAGCTGAACGTGTGCTGAACTCGGAGGTGTCGTACATTCGGTACTTGGATCGGTCGGATCGTGAAGACGTACGACTACATCAACCGCGTTGTGCTAACGCTTCCGCTTTCTCTCTACGGGGGTACATGGACAACACTCTCCCCTCTCATTGCTATGCATCACCATGATCTTGCATGCGCGTAAGATTTTTTTTTGAAATTACCACGTTACCCAACAGTGGCATCCGAGCCAGGTTTTATGCGTAGATGTTATATGCACGAGTAGAACACAAGTGAGTTGTGGGCAATACAAGTCATACTGCTTACCAGCATGTTATACTTAGGTTCGGTAGTATTGTTGGATGAAGCGGCCCGGATCGACATTACGCGTACGCTTACGCGAGACTGGTTCTACCGACGTGCTTTGCACACAGGTGGCTGGCGGGTGTCAGTTTCTCCAACTTTAGTTGAACCGAGTGTGGCTACGCCCGGTCCTTGAGAAGGTTAAAACAACACTAACTTGACGAACTATCGTTGTGGTTTTGATGCGTAGGCAAGAATGGTTCTTGCTCAGCCCGTAGCAGCCATGTAAAACTTGCAACAACAAAGTAGAGGACGTCTAACTTGTTTTTGCAGGGTATGTTGTGATGTGATATGGTAAAAACATGATGCTATATTTTATTGTATGAGATGATCATGTTTTGTAACCGAGTTATCGGCAACTGGCAGGAGCCACATGGTTGTCGCTTTATTGTATGCAATGCAATCGCCCTGTAATTGCTTTACTTTATCACTAAGCGGTAGCGATAGTCGTAGAAGCAATAGGTGGCAAAACAATAACGATGCTACGATGGAGATCAAGGTGTCGCGCCGGTGACGATGGTGATAATGACGGTGCTTCGGAGATGGAGATCACAAGCACAAGATGATGATGGCCATATCATATCACTTATATTGATTGCATGTGATGTTTATCCTTTATGCATCTTATTTTGCTTTGATTGACGGTAGCATTATAAGATGATCTCTCACTAAATTTCAAGGTATAAGTGTTCTCCCTGCACCATTGCGAAAGTTCTTCGTGCTGAGACACCACGTGAAGATCGGGTGTGATAGGCTCTATGTTCAAATACAACGGATGGAAAACAGTTGCACACGCGGAATACTCAGGTTAAACTTGACGAGCCTAGCATATACATATATGGCCTCGGAACACTGAGACCGAAAGGTCGAGCGTGAATCATATAGTAGATATGATCAACATAATGATGTTCACATGTGAAAACTACTCCATCTCACATGATGATCGGACATGGTTTAGTTGATTTGGATCACGTGATCACTTAGATGATTAGAGGGGTGTCTATCTAAGTGGGAGTTCTTAAGTAATATGATTAATTGAACTTTAATTTATCATGAACTTAGTCCTGATAGTATTGCAAATAATGTTGTAGATCAATAGCTCACGTTGTTGCTTCCCTATGTTTTATATGTGTTCCTAGAGAAAACTAAGTTGAAAGATGATAGTAGCAATGATGCGGACTGGATCCGTGATCTGAGGTTTATCCTCATTGCTGCACAGAAGAATTATGTCCTTTATGCACCGCTAGGTGACATACCTATTGTAGGAGAAAATGCAGACTTTATGAACATTTGGCTAGCTCAATATGATGACTACTTGATAGTTTAGTGCACCATGCTTAAACGGCTTAGAATCGGGACTTCAAAGACGTTTTGAACGTCATGGACCATATGAGATGTTCTAGGAGTTGAAGTTAATATTTCAAGCAAATACCCGAGTTGAGAGATATGAAGTCTCCAACAAGTTCTATAGCTAAAAGATGGAGGAGAATCGCTCAACTAGTGAGCATGTGCTCAAATTGTCTGGGTACTACAATCGCTTGAATCAAGTGGGAGTTAATCTTCCAGATAAGATAGTGATTGACAGAGTTCTCTAGTCACCATCACCAAGTTAATGGAACTTCGTGATGAACTATAGTATGCAAGGGATGACGAAAATGATTCCCGAGCTCTTTGTGATGCTGAAATCAACAAAGGTAGAAATCAAGAAAGAGCATCAAGTTTGATGATTGACAAGACCACTAGTTTCAAGAATAGGGCAAAGGGAAAGAAAGGGAACTTCATGTAGAATGGCAGTCAAGTTGTCACTCCCACGAAGAAGCCCAAAGCTAGACCAAAGCCTGAAACTGAGTGCTTCTACTGCAAAGGAAATGGTCACTGGAAGCGGAAATGCCCTGAATAATTGGTGGATAAGAAGGATGGCAAAGTAAACAAGGGTATATTTGATATACAAGTTATTGGTGTGTACCTTACTAGTGTTTATAGTAGCCCCTGAGTATTTGATACTTGTTCGGTTACTAAGATTAGTAACTCGAAACAGGAGTTCCAAAATAAATAGAGACTAGTTGAAGGGAAAGTGACGATGAGTGTTGGAAGTAGTTCCAAGATTGATATGATCATCATCGCACACTCCCTATACTTTCGGGATTAGTGTTAAACCTAAATAAATGTTATTTGGCGTTTGTGTTGAGCATGAATATGATTTGATCATGTTTATTACAATATGGTTATTCATTTAAAGTCAGAGAATAATTGTTGTTCTGTTTACATGAATAAAATCTTCAATGGTCATACACCCAATGAAAATAGTTTGTTGGATCTCGATCATAGTGATACACATATTCATAATATTGATGCCAAAAGATGCAAAGTTAATAATGATAGTTCAACTTATTTGTGGCACTGCCGTTTGGGTCATATCGGTGTAAAGAGCATGAAGAAACTCCATAAAGATGGATTTTCAAAATCACTTGGTTATGAATCATTTGATGCTTGCGAACCATGCCTTTTTGGCAAGATGACTAAAACTCCATTCTCCGGAACAATGAAACGAGTTACTAACTTGTTGGAAATAATACATACCGATGTATGCGGTCCAATGAGTGTTGAAGCTCGCGGCGGGTATCGTTATTTTCTGACCTTCACAGATGAATTGAGCAGATATGGGTATATCTACTTGATGAAACATAAGTCTGAAACATTTGAAAAGTTCAAAGAATTTCAGAGTGAAGTGGAAAATCATCGTAACAAGAAAATAAAGTTTCTACGATCTGATCGTAGAGACGAATATTTGAGTTACGAGTTTGGTCTTCATTTAAAACAAGGCAGAATAGTTTCGCAACTCACGCCACCTGGAACACCACAGCATAATGGTGTGTCCGAACGTCGTAATCGTACTTTACTAGATATGGTGCGATCTATGATGTCTCTTACCGATTTACCACTATTGTTTTGGGGTTATGCATTAAAGACAACTACATTCACTTTAAAAAGGGCACCATCAAAATCCGTTGAGACGACGCCTTATGAACTTTGGTTTGGCAAGAAACCAAAGTTGTCGTTTCTTAAAATTTGGGGCTGTGATGCTTATGTGAAAAAGTTTCAACCTGATAAGCTCGAACCCAAATCGGAGAAATGTGTCTTCATAGGATACCCAAAGGAGACTATTGGGTACACCTTCTATCACAGATCTGAAGGCAAGACTTTTTTTGCTAAATTTGGATCCTTTCTAGAGAAGGAGTTTCTCTTGAAAGAAGTGAGTGGGAGGAAAGTAGAACTTGATGAGGTAACTGTACCTGCTCCCTTATTGGAAAGTAGTTCATCACAGAAACCAGTTCTTGTGACAACTGCGCCAATTAGTGAGGAAACTAATGATATTGATCATGAAACTTCAGATCAAGTTACTACCGAACCTCGTAGGTCAATCAGAGTAAGATCCGCACCACAGTGGTACGGTAATCCTATTTTGGAGATCATGTTACTTGACCATGGTGAACCTACGAACTATGAGGAAGCGATGGTGAGCCCAGATTCTGCAAAATGGTTTAAGGCCATGAAATCTGAGATGGGATCCAAGTATGGGAACAAAGTATGGACTTTGGTGGACTTGCCTGATGATCGGCAAGCCATAGAAAATAAATGGATCTTCAAGAGAAAGACAGACGATGATAGTAGTGTTACTATCTACAAAGCTCGACTTGTCACAAAAAGTTTTTTGACAAGTTCAAGATGTTGAATACGATGAAATTTTCTCACTCGTATCGATGCTTAAGTCTGTCTGAATCATGTTAGCAATTGCCACAGTTTATGAAATCTGGCAAATGGATGTCAAAACTACATTCCTTAATGGACTTACAAAAGAAGACTTGTATATGATGCAACCAGAAGGTTTTGTCAATCCTAAAGGTACTAACAAAATGTGCAAGCTCCAGCGATCCATCTATGGACTGGTGCAATGTTGGAAATATGCCCTAGAGGCAATAATAAATTAGTTATTATTATATTTCCTTGTTCATGATAATCATTTATTATCCATGCTATAATTGTATAGATAGGAAACTCAGATACATGTGTGGGTACATAGACCACATCATGTCCCTAGTAAGCCTCTAGTTGACTAGCTCGTTGATCAATAGATGGTTATAGTTTCCTGACCATGGACATTGGATGTCGTTGATAACGGGATCACATCATTAGAAGAATGATGTGATGGACAAGACCCAATCCTAAGCCTAGCACAAAGATCGTGTAGTTCGTATGCTAAAGCTTCTCTAATGTCAAGTATCTTTTCCTTAGACCATGAGATTGTGCAACTCCTGGATACCGTAGGAATGCTTTGGGTGTACCAAAAGTCACAACGTAACTGGGTGGCTATAAAGGTGCACTACAGGTATCTCCGAAAGTGTCTGTTGGGTTGGCACGAATCAAGACTGGGATTTGTCACTCCGTGTGACGGAGAGGTATCTCTGGGCCCACTCGGTAGGACATCATCATAATGTGCACAATGTGATCAAAGAGTTGATCGCAGGATGATGTGTTACGGAACGAGTATAGAGACTTGCCGGTAACGAGATTGAACAAGGTATTGGTATACCGACGATCGAATCTCGGGCAAGTACAATACCGTTAGACAAAGGGAATTGTATACGGGATCGATTGAGTCCTTGACATTGTGGTTCATCCGATGAGATCATCGTGGAACATGTGGGATCCAACATGGGTATCCAGATCTCGCTGTCGGTTATTGACCGGAGAACGTCTCGGTCATGTCTGCATGGTTCCCGAACCCGTAGGGTCTACACACTTAAGGTTCGATGACGCTAGGGTTATAAAGGAAGTTTGTATGTGGTTACTGAATGTTGTTCGGAGTCCCGGATGAGATCCCGGACGTCACGAGGAGTTATGGAATGGTCCGGAGGTAAAGATTTATATATGGGAAGTCCTATTTTGGCCACCGGAAAATGTTTGGGATTTTTCGGTATTGTACCAGGAAGGTTCTAGAAGGTTCCGGAGTGGGGCCCACCTACATGGGGGGACCCACATGAACGTGGGTAGTGGGGGCAAGGCCCCACACCCCTGGTCAAGGCGCACCAAGATCCCCCCTTAGAAGCAATAAGATCATATCCCGAAGGGATAAGATCAAGATCCCTAAAAAAGGGGGATAACAATCGGTGGGGAAGGAATGATGGGATTTCTTTCCTCCCACCTTTGCCAACGCCCCAATGGACTTGGAGGGCAAGAAACCAGCCCCCTCCACCCCTATATATAGTGGGGAGCCACATGAGAGCTTAACCCAAGTTCTGGCGCAGCCCTCCCCCTCTCCCAAGTCCTCTTCCTCTCCCGCGGTGCTTGGCGAAGCCCTGCAGGATTGCCACACTCCTCCACCACCACCACGTTGTTGTGCTGCTGCTGGATGGAGTCTTCCCCAACCTCTCCCTCTCTCCTTGCTGGATCAAGGCATGGGAGACGTCACCGGGCTGTACGTGTGTTGAACGCGGAGGTGCCGTCCGTTCGGCACTAGGATCTCCGGTGATTTGGATCACGACGAGTACGACTCCTTCAACCCCGTTCACTTGAATGCTTCCGCTTAGCGATCTACAACGGTATGTAGATGCACTCTCCTTCCCCTCATTTCTAGTCTCTCCATAGATAGATCTTGGTGACTCGTAGGAAAATTTTGAATTTCTGCTACATTCCCCTAAAGTGGCATCATGAGCTGGGTCTATTGCGTAGATTCTTTGCACGAGTAGAACACAAAGTTGTTGTGGGCGTTGATTTTGGTCAATATTCTTACCGTTACTAGTCCAATCTTGTTTCGACGGTGTTGTGGGATGAAGCGGCCTGGACCGACCTTACACGTACACTTACGTGAGACAGGTTCCACCGACTGACATGCACTTGGTGCATAAAGGTGGCTAGCGGGTGCCAGTCTCTCCCACTTTAGTCGGAACGGATTCGATGAAAAGGGTCCTTATGAAGGGTAAATAGCAATTGGCATATCACGTTGTGGTTTTGCGTAGGTAAGAAACGTTCTTGCTAGAAACCCATAGCAGCCACGTAAAACATGCAAACAACAATTAGAGGATGTCTAACTTGTTTTTGCAGGGTATGCTATGTGATGTGATATGGCCAAGAAGAATGTGATGAATGATATGTGGTGTATTAGATTGATCATGTTCTTATTATAGGAATCACGACTTGCATGTCGATGAGTATGACAACCGGCAGGAGCCATAGGAGTTGTCTTTATTTATTGTATGACCTGCGTGTCATTGAACCACGCCATGTAATTACTTTACTTTATTGCTAACCGGTAGCCATAGTAGTAGAAGTAATAAGTTGGCGAGACAACTTCATGGAGACACGATGATGGAGATCATGATGATGGAGATCATGGTGTCATGCCGGTGACGATGATGATCATGGAGCCCCGAAGATGGAGATCAAAAGGAGCAAAATGATATTGGCCATATAATGTCACTATTTGATTGCATGTGATGTTTATCATGTTTATGCATCTTATTTGCTTAGAACGACGGTAGTAAATAAGATGATCCCTCATTAAAATTTCAAGAAAGTGTTCCCGCTAACTATGCACCGTTGCGAAAGTTCGTCGTTTCGAAGCACCACGTGATGATCGGGTGTGATAGATTCTTACGTTCACATACAACGGGTGTAAGCCAGATTTACACACACGAAACACTTAGGTTGACTTGACGAGCCTAGCATGTACAGACATGGCCTCGGAACACAAGAGACCGAAAGGTCGAGCATGAGTCGTATAGTAGATACGATCAACATGAAGATGTTCACCGATGATGACTAGTCCGTCTCACGTGATGATCGGACACGGCCTAGTTGACCCGGATCATGTAATCACTTAGATGACTAGAGGGATGTCTATCTGAGTGGGAGTTCATGAGATGAACTTAATTATCCTGAACATAGTCATAAGATCTTTGCAAATTATGTCGTAAGCTCGCGCTTTAGTTCCACTGTTTAGATATGTTCCTAGAGAAAATATAGTTGAAAGTTAACAGTAGCGATTATGCGATAAGTAGAAAGCTTATGTCCTTAATGCACCGCTCAGTGTGCAGAACCCCAAACGTCGTCTGTAGATGTTGCGAACATCAGACATACACGTTTTGATAACTACGTGATAGTTCAGTTAAATGGTTTAGAGTTGAGGCACCAAAGACGTTTTCGAAATGTCGCGGAACATATGAGATGTTTCGAGGGCTGAAATTGGGATTTCAGGCTCGTGCCTGCGTCAAGAGGTATGAGACCTCCGACGAGTTTCTTAGCCTACAAACTAAGGGAGAAAAGCTCAATCGTTGAGCTTGTACTCAGATTGTCTGGGTACAACAATCACTTGAATCGAGTGGGAGTTGATCTTCCAGATGAGCTAGTGATGTTTCTCCAAAGTCATTGCCACCAAGCTGCTAGAGCTTCGTGATGAACTATAACATATGAGGGATAGATATGATGATCCTTGAGGCATTCACGATGTTTGACACCGCGAAAGTAGAAATCAAGAAGGAGCATCAACTGTTGATGGTTGGTGAAACCACTAATTTCAAGAAGGGCAAGGGCAAGAAGAGATACTTCATGAAACAACAAATCAGCTGCTGCTCCAGTGAAGAAACCCAAGGTTGAACCTAAACCCGAGACTAAGTGCTTCTGTAATAAGGGGAATAGCCACTGGAGTAGGATTACCCTAGATACTTGGTAGATAAGAAGGATGGCAAGGTCGATAGAAGTATATTGGATATACATTATGTTAATGTGTACTTTACTAGTACTCCTAGTAGCACCAGGGTATTAGATACCGGTTCGGTTGCTAAGTGTTAGTAACTCAAAATAAAAACTACGGAATAAACGGAGACTAGCTAAAGGTGAGCTGACAATATGTGTTGGAAGTGATTCCAAGTTTGATGTGATCAAACATCGCACGCTCCCTCTACCATCAAGATTAGTATTAAACCTGAATAATTGTCATTTGGTGTTTACGTTGAGCATAGACATGATTGGATTATGTCTATCGCAATACGGTTATTCATTTAAGGAGAATAATGGTTACTCTATTTATTTGAATAATACCTTCAAGGGTCTTGCACCTAAAGGAATGGTTTATTGGATCTCGACCGTAGTGATACACAATTTCATGCCAAAAGATATAAGATAGTAATGATAGTACCACTTACTTGTGGCATGCCATGTAAGTCATATTGGTATAAAACGCATGAAGAAGCTCCATGTTGATGGATCTTTGGACTCACTCGTTTTTGAAAAGTTTGAGATATGCGAACCATGTCTATTGGTGTATACGCATGAAGAAACTCCATGCAGATGGATCATTTAGACTCACTTGATTTTGAATCACTTGAGATATGCAAATCACACCACATGGGCAAGATGACTGAAAAGCCTCGTTTTCAGTAAGATAGCAACTTGTTGGAAGTAACACATTTTGATGTGTGCAGTCCAATGAGTGCTGAAGCATGCAGTGAATATCGTCATGTTCTTACTTCACAGATGATTCAAGTAGATGTTGTATATTTACTTGATGAAACACAAGTCTGAATTATTGAATGGTTCAAGTAATTTCGGAGTGAAGTTGAAGATCACTGTGACAAGAGGATAAAATGTCTATGATATGATCATAGAGATGAGTATCTGAGTTACGAGCTTTGGCACGCAATTAAGACATTGTGGAAATTGTTTCACAATTAATACCGCCTGGAACACCATAGTGTGATGGTGTGTCCGAACATCATAGTTGCACCCTATTGGATATGGTGCATACCATGATGTCTCTTATCGAATTACCACTATCGTTCATGGGTTAGGCATTAGAGACAACCGCACTCACTTTATAGGGCACCACGTAACTCCGTTGAGACGACACCATTTGAACTATGGTTTGTAGAAACCTAAGTTGTCATTTCTTAAAAGTTTGGGGCTGCGACGCTTATGTGAAAAGTTTTAGGTTGATAAGCTTGAACCCAAAGCGGATAAAATGCATCTTCATAGGACACCCAAAACAGTTTGGTATACCTCCTAATTCAGATCCGAAAGCAATAGGGATTGTTTCTTGAATCGGGTCCTTTCTCGAGGAAAGGTTTGTCTCGTGAATTGAGTGGGAGGATGGTGGAGACTTGATGAGGTTATTGAACCGTCACTTCAACAAGTGTGTAGCAGGGCACAGGAAGTTGTTCCTGTGGCGCCTACACCAATTGAAGTAGAAGCTTATGATAGTGATCATGAAGTTTTGGATCAAGTCACTACCGTACCTCGTAGGGTGACAAGGATGTGTACTACTTCAGAGTGGTACAGTAATCCTATCTTGAAGGTCATGTTGCTAGACAACAATGAACCTACGAGCTATGGAGAAGCGGCGGTGGGCCCAAATTCTGACAAATGGTTAGAAGCCATGAAATCCGAGATAGGATCCATGTATCAGAACAAAGCACAGACTTTGGTGGACTTGCCCGATGATCGGCAAGCCATTGAGATAAATGGATCTTTAAGAAGAAGACAGACATGGACGGTAATGTCACCGTCTATGAAGCTCGACTTGTGGCGAAGAGTTTTTCACAAGTTCAAGGAGTTGACTACGATGAGATTTTCTCATCCGTAGCGATGCTTAAGTCCGTCAGAATCATGTTAGCATTAGCTGCATTTATGAAATCTGGCAGATGGATGTCAAAACGAGTTTCCTTACCAGTTTTCGTAAGGAAAGGTTGTATGTGATACAATCAGAAAGTTTTTGTCGATCCTAAGGATGCTAAAAGGTATGCTGGCTCCAGCGATCCTTCTAAGGACTGGAGTAAGCATCTCGGAGTTGGAATGTGCGCTTTGATGAGATGATCAAAGATTTTGGGTTTATACAAAGTTTATGAGAAACTTGTATTTCCAAAGAAGTGAGTGGGAGCACTATAGAATTTCTGATGAGTATATGTTGTTGACATATTGTTGATCAGAAATGATGTAGAATTTCTGGAAAGCATATAGGGTTATTTGAAAGGTGTTTTTCAATAGAAAACCTGGATTAAGCTACTTGAACATTGAGCATCAAGATCTATGATGATAGATAAAAAATGCTTAATGGTACTTTCAAATGAGCATATACCTTGACATGATCTTGAAGGTGTTCAAGATGCATCAGTCAAAGAAGGAGTTCTTGCCTGAGATGTAAGGTACGAAGTTAAGACTTAAAGCTCGACCACGATAGAAAAGAGAGAAAGGATGAAGGTCGTCCCCTATGCTTTAGACGTAGGCTCTATAGTATGCTATGCTATGTACCGCACCTGATGTGTGCCTTGCTACATACCTGGCAAGAGGGTACAAAGGTGATCAAGGAGTGGATCACCAGATAGCGGTCAAAATTATCCTTGGAGGAATAAGGATATGTTTCTCGGTTATGGAGGTGATAAAAAGTTCGACGTAAAGAATTGCGTCGATGCAAGCTTTAACACCTATCCGAATGACTCTGAGTAGCAATCCGGATACGTATAGTGGAGCGACCATTTGGAATAGCTCCAACTGGAGCGTGGAAGCAGCATTTACAATATGACCTAGAGATTTGCAAAGTACATACGGATCTGAATATTGCAGACCCGTTGACTAAAACCTCTCTCACAAGCAAAACATGATCAAACCCCAGAAATCATTGAGTCTTAATCACATGATGATGTGAACTAGTTTAATGACGCTAGTAAATTCTTTGGATATAGTCACATGGCGATGTGACGTGTGAGTGTTAATCACATGGCGATGTGAACTAGATTATTGACTCTAGTGCAAGTGGGAGACTGTTGGAAATATGCCCTAGAGGCAATAATAAATTAGTTATTATTATATTTCCTTGTTCATGATAATCGTTTATTATCCATGCTATAATTGTATTGGTAGGAAACTCAGATACATGTGTGGGTACATAGACAACATCATGTCCCTAGTAAGCCTCTAGTTGACTAGTTCGTTGATCAATAGATGGTTACAGTTTCCTGACCATGGACATTGGATGTCGTTGATAATGGGATCACATCATTAGCAGAATGATGTGATGGACAAGACCCAATCCTAAGCCTAGCACAAAGATCGTGTAGTTCGTATGCTAAAGCTTTTCTAATGTCAAGTATCTTTTCCTTAGACCATGAGATTGTGCAACTCCCGGATACCGTAGGAATGCTTTGGGTGTACCAAACGTCACAACGTAACTGGGTGGCTATAAAGGTGCACTACAGGTATCTCCGAAAGTGTCTGTTTGGTTGGCACGAATCGAGACTGGGATTTGTCACTCCGTGTGACGGAGAGGTATCTCTGGGCCCACTCGGTAGGACATCATCATAATGTGCACAATGTGATCAAAGAGTTGATCGCGGGATGATGTGTTACGGAACGAGTATAGAGACTTGCCGGTAACGAGATTGAACAAGGTATCGGTATACCGACGATCGAATCTCGGGCAAGTACAATACCGTTAGACAAAGGGAATTGTATACGGGATCGATTGAGTCCTTGACATCGTGGTTCATCCGATGAGATCATCGTGGAACATGTGGGAGCCAACATGGGTATCCAGATCCTGCTGTCGGTTATTGACCGGAGAACGTCTCGGTCATGTCTGCATGGTACCCGAACCCGTAGGGTCTACACACTTAAGGTTCGATGATGCTAGGGTTATAAAGGAAGTTTGTATGTGGTTACCGAATGTTGTTCGGAGTCCCGGATGAGATCCCGGACATCACGAGGAGTTCTGGAATGGTCCGGAGGTAAAGATTTATATATGGGAAGTCCTATTTTGGCCACCGAAAAATGTTCGGGATTTTTTGGTATTGTACCGGGAAGGTTCTAGAAGGTTCCGGAGTGGGGCCCACCTGCATGGGGGGACCCACATGAACGTGGGTAGTGGGGGGCAAGGCCCCACACCCCTGGTCAAGGCGCACCAAGATCCCCCCTTAGAAGGAATAAGATCATATCCCGAAGGGATAAGATCAAGATCCCTAAAAAAGGGGGATAACAATCGGTGGGGAAGGAATGATGGGATTTCTTTCCTCCCACCTTTGCCAACGCCCCAATGGACTTGGAGGGCAAGAAACCAGCCCCCTCCACCCCTATATATAGTGGGGAGGCGCATGGGAGCTTAACCCAAGTTCTGGCACAGCCCTCCCCCTCTCCCAAGTCCTCTTCCTCTCCCGCGGTGCTTGGCGAAGCCCTGCAGGATTGCCACGCTCCTCCACCACCACCATGCTGTTGTGCTGCTGCCGGATGGAGTCTTCCCCAACCTCTCCCTCTCTCCTTGCTAGATCAAGGCATGGGAGACGTCACCGGGCTGCATGTGTGTTGAACACGGAGGTGCCGTCCGTTCGGCACTAGTATCTCCGGTGATTTGGATCACGACGAGTACGACTCCTTCAACCCCGTTCACTAGAACGCTTCCGCTTAGCGATCTACAAGGGTATGTAGCTGCACTCTCCTTCCCCTCGTTGCTAGTCTCTCCATAGATAGATCTTGGTGACTCGTAGGAAAATTTTGAATTTCTGCTACGTTCCCCTACATGCAAGCATCTCAGAGTTGGAATATACGCTTTGATGAGTTGATCAAAGCATATGGATTTATACAGACTTTTGGAGAAGCCTGTATTTACAAGAAAGTGAGTGGGAGCTCTGTAGCATTTCTAAAACTATATGTAGATGACATATTGTTGATTGGAAATGATATAGAAATTCTGGATAGCATAAAAGGATACTTGAATAAGAGTTTTTTAAAGAAAGACCTCGGTGAAGCTACTTACACATTGAGCATCAAGATCTATAGAGATAGATCAAGACGCTTGATAAGATTTTTTTCAAATGAGTACATACCTTGATAAGATTTTGAAGTTCAAAATGGTCCAGTCAAAGAAGGAATTCTTGCCTGTGTTGCAAGGTGTGAAGTTGAGTAAGACTCAAAACCCGACCATGGCAGAAAATAGAAAGAGAATGAAAAGTCATTCCCTATGCCTCTGTCATAGGTTCTATAAAGTATGATATATTGTGTACCAGACCTATTGTATACCTTGCTCTGAATTTTTCAAGGGAGTACAATCTTGATCTAGGAGTAGATCACTGGACAATGGTCAAGAATATCCTTCGTGAGGACTAAGGAAATGTTTCTCGGTGATGTGGGTGATAAAGAGTTCATCGTTAAAAGTTATGCCGATGCAAACTTTTACACCAATCCAGATGACTAAGTCTCGATCTGGATACTTATTCAAAGTGGGAGCAATTAGCTAGAGTAGCTCCGTGAAGAGCATTGTAGACATAGAATATTTGCAAAATACATACGGCTCTGAATATGACAGAGCCGTTGACTAAGCTTCTCTCACGAGCAAAACATGATCATACCTTAGTACTCTTTGGGTGTTAATCACATAACAATGTGAACTAGATTATTGACTCTAGTAAACCCTTCGGGTGTTGGTCACATGATGATGTGAACTATGGGTGTTAATCACATACAGATGTGAATATTGGTCTTAAATCACATGGTGATGTGAACTAGATTATTGACTCTAGTGCAAGTGGGAGACTGAAGGAAATATGCCCTAGAGGCAATAATAAAGTTATTATTTATTTCCTTATTTCATGATAAATGTTTATTATTCATGCTAGAATTGTATTAACCGGAAACTTAGTACATGTGTGAATACATAGACAAACAAAGTGTCACTAGTATGCCTCTACTTGACTAGCTCGTTGAATCAAAGATGGTTAAGTTTCCTAGCCATAGACATGTGTTGTCATTTGATTAACGGGATCACATCATTAGGAGAATGATGTCATTGACTTTACCCATTCCGTTAGCTTAGCACTTGATTGTTTAGTATGTTGCTATAGCTTTCTTCATGACTTATACATGTTCCTATGACTATGAGATTATGCAACTCCCGTTTACCGGAAGAAACTTTGTGTGCTACCAAACATCACAATGTAACTGGGTGATTATAAAGGTGCTCTACAAGTGTCTCGGAAGGTACTTGTTGAGTTGGCGTATTTTGATATTAGGATTTATCACTCCGATTGTCGAAGAGGTATTTCTGGACCCTCTCGATAATGCACATCACTATAAGCCTTGCAAGCAATGTGACTAAGGAGTTAGTTGCAGGATGATGCATTACATAACGAGTAAAGAGACTTGCCGATAACGAGATTGAACTAGGTATTGAGATACCGACGATCGAATCTCGGTCAAGTAACATACCGATGACAAAGGGAACAACATATATTGTTATGCGGTTTGACCGATAAAGATCTTCGTAGAATATGTGGGAGTCAATATAAGCATCCATGTTCTGCTATTGGTTATTGACCGGAGATGT
Source organism: Triticum timopheevii (assembly GCA_963921465.1). Taxonomy (NCBI): domain Eukaryota; kingdom Viridiplantae; phylum Streptophyta; class Magnoliopsida; order Poales; family Poaceae; genus Triticum; species Triticum timopheevii. The sequence goes on from OY997262.1 coordinate 433,709,783, forward strand.
GTCTCGGTCATGTCTACATAGTTCTCGAACCCGTAGGGTCTGCACGCTTAAAGTTCGGTGACGATTTATATTATGAGTTATGTGTTTTGATGTACCGAAGGTAGTTCGGAGTCCCGGATGAGATCGGGGACATGACAAGGAGGACTCCCCCCTTGGCGCGCCCTTCTCCAAGGTCGGCCGCCTCCCCCCTTGCTCCTCTATATACGGGGGCAGGGGGCACCTCTAAACACAAAAGTTGATCTGTTGATCTCTCCCAGCCATGTGCGGTGCCCCCCTCCACCATATTCCACCTCGGTCATACTGTAGCGGTGCTTAGGCGAAGCCCTGCGTCGGTAGCAACATCATCACCGTCATCACACCGTCGTGCTGACGGAACTCTCCCGTGAAGCTCGGCTGGATCGGAGTCCGCGGGACGTCATCGAGCTGAACGTGTGCTGAACTCGGAGGTGTCGTACGTTCGGTACTTGGATCGATCGGATCGTGAAGACGTACGACTACATGAACCGCGTTATGCTAACGCTTCCGCTTTCGGTCTACGAGGGTACATGGACAACACTCTCCCCTCTCATTGCTATGCATCACCATGATCTTGCGTGTACGTAGGATTTTTTTTGAAATTATTGCATTACCCAACAAAACAATCATGCAAATGAGAGCCACTAAACATTTTCATTATGGTCTTCTCCTCTTGACCCCCAAAGGAAAGAAAAGAAATAAAACTATTTACATGAGATAGCTCCCAACAAGTAAAAGAAGAACGAGATATCTTTTTATTTTTTTCTTTTAATTACTACTACAAGCATGGAAATTAAACTAACTAATTTTTTTGTTTTTCTTAAGGTTTATCAAATACACAAGAAGAAATCTAGAAAAATAAAATAAACTAGCATGGATAATACAATGAAAGAGTATGAGCACCGACAACTAGAATAAGTGTGTGAACATGAATGTAAAGTCGGTGAGAAATACATACTCCCCCAAGCTTAGGCTTTTGTCCTAAGTTCGTCTAATGCCAAGGATCGCAGCTACTCTCCCCGTTGTACTGAGGAGTGTCATCTGGATACCACTGGCTAGCAATCTCCTTCGGATCCCACTGATAACAGGATGAACGATAAGGGTCCAGTGGAGGTTCCGGCTCAGGCTCTGGAGCTGATGTCTGGCCTCGGTGCGCGTACACGGCCTTCGGCAAAACGAGGTAATGGCCTGCAGTTAAATCAAACAAAGAAGGCGCAAACAAGGTAATAATTTCATTGTGTTTCTTATTAAATCTCAGGTTATACGGGAGCATATTATCATCATTGTCAACAATAAATTCATGCGCTACCATGCTCCTGTAATCTAAAAAGGTAAGAGGCAGCAATGTCTCCTCTTTCTCATCATGCCTAATGGGTATCTCGAAATGTTTATGAAAGCACAAGTGCTCCCTGGGTGATTTTGGTAATCAATGTCAACATATCTCTTGTTGGACTAATGCTTTTACCTAGCATGTTTCAGATGAGTTCAAAAATGGAGTGGAATGGACTAGAGGATGTCGAACCCCTTCAAGATGCTAAGGACAAAAGGATTGGCTCAAGCTCAAAGCACAAGAATCTACATTTTCTATTTTAGTGATCCAAGATCACATTGAGTCTACAGGAAAAGCCAATACTATCAAGAGGGGCTGAGGTGTTGCTTAATGGCTTGCTTGCTCAAAGTGCTTAGTGATATGCTCCAAAGCCCTCAACCACTTTATCACATCCATATATGTCCCAAACCAAAAGTCAAACTCGGCCCCAACGAAACTATCTATCCGGCGCCACCGAGTTCAGATGCAATAGCCACTGCCACAAAACCCTAGTATTTTCGGTCTCACCGATAGGGATCTCGGTCTCACCGAGATGGGATTGTAATCTCTATTTGTATGTCCATTACCAAAATCGGTCTCACCGAGTTTGTGCAATCGGTCCTACTGAGATTACAATGCAAACTCTCTGTTCCTCTTCATAACATTTCGGTCCAACCGAGATGAGAGAATCGGTCCCACCGAGTTTGCCTGACCAACCCTCTGTGTGTCCATTACCAGAATTGGTCTCACTGAGTTTGTGTAATCGGCCTCACCGAGATTACGTTATTCCGTAACCCTAACCATATAGGTCCCACCGAGATGACATGTCGGTCCCACCGAAAATCCTAACGGTCGCATTATTTCCTAAATCGGTCCGACCGAGTATCACAATTCGGTCCCACCGAGTTTGGTAAGTTGTGTGTAACGGTTAGATTTTGTGTGGAGGCTATATATACCCCTCCACCCACTCTTCATTCATGGAGAGAGCCATCAGAACGTGCCTACACTTCCAGCATACATTTTCTGAGAGAGAACCACCTACTCATGTGTTGAGACCAAGATATTCCATTCCTACCACATAAATCTTGATCTCTAGCCTTCCCCAAGTTGCTTTCCACCCAAATCTTCTTTCCACCAAATCCAAATCCTTTGAGAGAGAGTTGAGTGTTGGGGAGACTATCATTTGAAGCACAAGAGCAAGGAGTTCATCATCAACACACCAATTGTTACTTCTTGGAGTGTGGTGTCTCCTAGATTGGCTAGGTGTCACTTGGGAGCCTCCGACAAGATTGTGGAGTTGAACCAAGGAGTTTGTACGGGAAAGGAGATCACCTACTTCGTGAAGATCTACCCCTAGTGAGGCAAGTCCTTCATGGGCGACGGCCATGGTGGGATAGACAAGGTTGCATCTTCGTGGACCCTTCGTGGGTGGAGCCCTCCGTGGACTCGCGCAACCGTTACCCTTCGTGGGTTGAAGTCTCCATCAACGTGGATGTACGATATCACTACCTATCGGAACCACGGCTCAAAAATCTATGTGTCTCCAAATTGCGTTTGCACACTCCAATCCCATCCCCTTTACATTCTTGCAATTTGCATGTTGTACTTTCCGCTACTCATATACTCTTTGCATGCTTGCTTGATATGTATTGTGAATGTTAAACTTGTGCCAAAACTCCACTTCAACTTAAAGAAATTAAAATCTGCAACTTTTCTTGCTAAGAGTCTATTCACCCCCCTCTAGACACCTCTTCTCAATCCTTTCAATTTGTATTAGAGCTTTGGTCTCCATTGCTTTGGTTTAAACACCATTGGAGGAAGATGGATGAGTCTACTTTGGGGAGTCTTAGACATAGAGTGCCTATACTTGATGGAGAGTACTTTCATGAGTGAAAAAATGAGATGCTTGTGATTTTCAATGAATATCATTTGAACAAGTACATTACTAACCCTTGTCCACCTCATGTTGATTCTATGCATCCCACCCTTGATGAGTCAATTGACATGATTCGCAAACTTAGAACTGTTAACCTTATCACTAGAGGCTTACCTAGAAACTTGATTGGATGTTTGCCTACTCTTGAGTGTGCCTACACTATATGGAGATTTCTTGAGGAATGTTTTCCAAATTATTCCTTGAAAAATCTAGATGAAATTCTCCATAAGTCTATTGCCTTGAGTAAGATGAATTACAATGATCCTAAGTTTGGTGATTGTCTATTTGAACTTACAAATCTTATCCGTGCCAAAGGAGATGTTGGAATTATTAGTGATATCATTTCCGAAGCTATTAAAATTCATAAAGAAGATCATTGTCAAACTCATTCTAATGAATCACCCTCTCTAGGAAGTGATCCATTACATGATGACATTGAACATGGATACTATGATGAGGATGATGATAGTGACTTTGATCTTGATGATGCAATGAGACACTTTGGTCTTATGGCAAATCTTCGGGGATACATGGTAGGAGGAAAGGAATGGGTTCTTGATAGTGGATGTACCGATCACATGACCGGAGATAAAGATATGTTCCGTGAGCTTGCTGAAAACGACGACCCTCGAAAGTGTGTCACTCTTGGTGATAACTCAAAGGATAAGGTGGTTGGCCTTGGTAAGGTGGCCATCTCACATGATAGCTCCATACAAAATTTCATGCTCGTTGAATCTCTTGGATACAATTTACTTTCAGTAACCAGACTTGCTGATTTCGGTTTCAATGTCCTATTCACTGAAGTAGATTGCCAAGTGTTTCGTAGAGATAATCATAAAATGGTCTTTACCGGTATACGTAGAGGTGATCTTTACATTGTTGATTCCACTAAAAAGGCCCAACCTAGAACTTGCTTAATTGCTAAATCCTCTAAAGGTTGGTTGTGGCATAGACGATTAGGTCATGTGGGAATGCAAAACCTTGACAAGCTTATCAAAGGAAATCATATCCTTGGCGTTAACGATGTCATATTTGATAAGGATAGACTTTGCAGCGCTTGTCAAGCAGGTAAACAGGTTGGAGGAAGGCATCCCGTGAAGAACATCATGACCACAAGGAGGCCACTCGAGCTACTTCATATGGATCTTTTCGGTCCTAATGCCTACAAAAGTCTCGGTGGAAATTCTTTTGGTCTTGTTATAGTTGATGATTTTTCAAGATTTACGTGGGTGTTCTTTCTCGATGATAAATCGCAGGTTCAAAAGATCTTCAAAAACTTCGCTAGGAAGGCCCAAAATCAATTTGAAGTGAAGATCAAGAAGGTTCGCAGCGACAACGGAACGGAGTTCAAGAATGCAAATGTGGACACCTTTCTTGATGAAGAAGGGATTTCACATGAGTCCTCGGCTACGTACACACCTCAACAAAATGGAGTTGTTGAGAGGAAGAACCGGATGCTCATCGAAATGGCGAGAACGATGCTTGATGAGTACAAGACGCCAAAGCACTTTTGGGCGGAAGCGGTTGAGACAGCTTGTCATGAACAAATCACTTGTATCTTCGTTCTAGGTGCTACATTCTTGATAAGTTGGATACGAGCTCCTCACCGGTAACAAACCCCAAGTTGGATACTTTCGAGTATTCGGCTCTAAGTGCTACATTCTTGATAAGCATCGTCGTTCTAAATTTGCTCCTAAGTCTCATGAAGGTTTTCTACTTGGTTATGGCTCAAACTCTCACATTTACCGTGTCTACAATAATTTCACCCGAAAGGTTGAAGAGATGGTAGATGTGAAGTTTGATGAATCTAATGGCTCGCAAGTAGAGCAAGTGACAATTGATGTAGGAGACAAAGACCCCTCGGAACCAATCCAAGACTTGTCTATTGGCAAGATTCGTCCAACGGAGGTGAAGGAGAGTACCTCGTCCGTCCAAGTGGAAGCTTCTACCTCACGACAAGGTGAACCAAGAGTTGATATGGAAGCATCCACAAGTGGGACACACCAAGATGAAGAAAACGAGGAAGTACACCAAGATGAATGTCAACAACCTCCTTCTCCACCAGGACAAGAGAACGACAACGTCAACAATGAAGAAGGCCAAGAAGAAGAACAAGGTGAAGAAGCTATTCCACCTAGATCCAAGCAAAAGCTTTCACGAGTTTGAGCAAGAGTTTCTAAAGACCACCCCGTCGATCAAATCTACAATGATATCCAAACCGGGAGAATCACTCGCTCTAAAACTCGTTTAGCTAACTTTTGTGAACATTATTCATTCATCTCTAGCATTAAACCTATGAAGGTTGAAGAAGCATTGGAAGATCCGTATTGGATAAATGCCATGCATGAAGAGCTACACAACTTTGAGAGAAATCAAGTTTGGACATTGGTTGAGAAGCCCGACAACAACCACAACATCATCGATACCAAATGGGTGTTTCGCAACAAGCAAGATGAAGATGGACAAGTAGTTCGCAACAAAGCACATCTCGTCGCCCAAGGCTATACTCAAGTCGAAGGTATGGATTATGGTGAGACATATGCCCCCGTTGCTAGACTTGAGTCCATTCGCATCTTACTTGCCTATGCTAATCACCATGATATCACCTTGTACCAAATGGACATTAAAAGTTATTTTCTAAATGGTGAAATAGAGGAGAAAGTTTATGTTAAGTAACCTCCCGGCTTTGTTAATCCTAAGAAACCTAATCATGTTTACAAACTTCACAAAGCCCTTTATGGTCTTAAACAAGCTCCTAGAGCGTGGTATAAATGCTTGACCGAGTTCCTTATTGAAAAAGGCTTTGAAATTGGAAAAATTGATTCTACTCTTTTTACTAAAAGGGTTAATGGAGAACTATTTGTGTGCCAAATCTATGTTGATGATATTATATTTGGTTCGACTAACCCTCACTTTAGTGCGAAGTTTGGAAAGCTAATGTCGGAGAAGTTTGAGATGTCGATGATGAGTGAACTCAAGTTCTTTCTTGGTTTGCAAATCAAGCAAACTAAGGAAGGTACCTTTGTCTCTCAAACGAAGTACATCAAGGACTTATTTAAGAAGTTCAATATGCAAGAATGCAAAGGTATGACTACACCCATGCCTACTAGTGGACATCTTGATTTGACCAAAGATGGTTAACTGGTTGATCAAAATGTTTACTGCTCCATGATTGGTTCATTGTTATATCTATGTGCTTCACGTCCCGATATCATGCTAAGTGTGTGCATGTGTGCACGATATCAAGCCGCCCCTAAAGAATGTCATCTTAAGGCTTTGAAAAGGATAGTGAGATACTTAATCCATACACCAAATTTTGGCATTTGGTATCCTAAGAGGGCATCTTTCAATCTTGTTGGCTACTCCGACTCGGACTATGCCGGTGACAAGGTTGATAGAAAGTCCACTTCGGGTACTTGTCAATTTCTTGGTAGATCTCTTGTGTCTTGGTCTTCCAAGAAACAAAAATCGGTATCCTTATCCACCGCCGAAGCGGAATACATTGCCGCCGGTTCATGTTGTGCTCGATTACTTTGGGTGACCCAAACTCTTAAAGATTATGGGGTATATGTGAAACATGTTCCATTGCTTTGTGACAATGAAAGTGCTATCAAGATTTCTCACAATCCCCTGCAACACTCTCGAACTAAGCATATTGAAGTTCGTCATCATTTCATTCGATATCACGTTGCTAAGGGTGACATTAATCTTAAGCATGTTCGCACCGACAAGAAATTGGTGGATATATTCACTAAACCACTTGATGAGAAAGTGTTTTGCAGGTTCAGAGGTGAATTGAACATCATTGATGCTTCAAACTTGGCATAGGAACTCCATTTGGATACATTCAAGACATGAGCCTATGACTAATCCTTGATATTTCTCTCATGATAATCTTATGTCTTGTATATATTTGCACCTTGCATTTTATCTAACCTATGTAGGTACTTGGATGAATCTAAATCTATGAGATTGCAACTCACTCACATCTTGAGCAATCTCTACATCACCAAGTCTCTACACAATGGTGGTTGAAGACGAGGAAGCATGAAACCATTCAAACATATCCTTTGACAAATTCTATATTGAGTTTCATGGTTGTCATTTTGGATACACAAGTGCTCTTCCTTGCAAAAACTAACCCATGTAGCTAGATGAACTCAAATTCCAAGTGGTGCTCCCAACTCGTGATGAGCTACATCAACTTTGAGCAACCCACATAAGTTCAACTACATGATCACAATCAACACCACCAACCAAGGTATGTTATTCCATCTTAGAGAAGCTTTACTCCAAGACATGAGTCAAAGCAACTCGTCAAGATGTGAATACATCAAGATGCTTAAACGAAAAATGGTAACCCCATTTTGAGCTTAAACGATGAGTATGACCCATGATCAAGTGATCTCACTTGACTCCTAAGTCAATATACTCTAACATAGGTGACTTTTTCGCTGACCAATTCTAGATGAAGTCTTCTTGTGTTCTTTTCTGTGCTCTTGCATTTGTCTCATGCATATTTATTTCCCCTTTCAAAAAAAACTTCATCTAGATTTCTTTTCTGTTTCTGCTTTGTTCTGCATTCCCTGCATCCAATTCATTGCAAATCCTTCAATTAATTCCTTGCAAATCCTTGGTGAGATCTTATTTGTCTAGTGAGCTGAGGTGACAAGTGTTTTCTCTATGATGAACTCGGTCACACCGGTCTGTTGCCCTCGGTCCAACTGACACCTTTCGGTGCAACCGAAGCAAACAACTCGGTGCCACCGATTTCACTGCAGGAAAGACAGCTTGCCACTTGTTTCTACATTCTTATTTTGATCCAGGTCCACTCAATGATTCTTGTCCTCTACCAGCATCACATTCGGCTTGCTGTTTTGCTCTGTGACTCAAGGACCAAACCCATTTGCAACAAATATCCAGAAGAACTCTTCTTGGAAATTGATGTCAAAGGGGGAGAGAGAGATCACATCAAAGCTTAATCATTTCTATAGGGGGAGAAAATACTCTGGAGAGAGAGACCCCAGATGTTTGGTCTTCAAGAGGAGAGAAGTCACATGTCTTTAAGAGGGGAAAGACATGTTCATATTTGACTATTTCAGCTTTGTTTCTTTGCTCTGATTTTCTGTTCCCTATCTTCTCTCAATATCCCATGCCAGATTCAGGGGGAGCAAGACATCTAAGGGAAGGAAATCCTTGAATTCATTGCACATCTTTACCTTTGGGGACATGTCTATATCCAATGTGGTACTTAGTACTCATTCTCTACATGTCATCCTAGTCTTGGTACTCTTGTGGTTTGTTTTGTTTGCTCTGATTAGTAAGTGCATCTGTGTTATCTAACCTTGTTTACGCAGGTTCATTTCTTCCTAAGCCAACTCAAGACCACAAAGTAAGTATATGCATCATAGTCATGTGTATGAAGATTTCTTGCTGATGTACATACTGTTTGCAAGAAGGACTCATGAGCATGAAGGTACATTTCCCATATTCACATCATTTTCTCTGATGCATATAACCAAGATACATGTAACACATTGCCTACTCTGTCATCCTTATGCATTCACATGCTCCTATATTCAATATTTACATGATTGCATACATATAGGGGGAGCCTATGCATGTTACATGTCTTTCCAAAGCTTTACATGTTATTCTCTATACCTTTATCTAAAGCTTTGATGTATGTTGTCATCAATTACCAAAAAGGGGGAAATTGAAAGCACAAGTGCTCCCTGGGTGACTTTGGTAATCAATTTCAACATATCTCTTGTTGGACTAATGCTTTTACCAAGCCTGTTTCAGATGAGTTCAAAAATGGAGTGGCATGGACTAGAGGATGTGGAACCCCTTCAAGATGCTAAGGACAAAAGGATTGGCTCAAGCTCAAAGCACAAGACTCTAGATTTTCTATTTCAGTGATCCAAGATCACATTGAGTCTATAGGAAAAGCCAATAATATCAAGAGGGTATGAGGTGTTGCTTAATGGCTTGCTTGCTCAAAGTGCTTAGTGATATGCTCCAAAGCCCTAAACCACTTTCTCACATCCATATATGTCCCAAACCAAAAGTAAAACTCGGCCCCACCGAAACTATCTATCCGGTGCCACCGAGTTCAGATGCAATAGCCACTGCCACAAAACCCTAGTCTTTTCGGTCTCACCGATAGGGATCTCGGTCTCACCGAGACGGGATTGTAATCTCTCTGTGTATGTCCATTACCAAAATTGGTCTCACCGAGTTTGTGCAATCGGTCCTACCAAGATTACAATGCAAACTCTTTGTTCCTCTTTGTAACATTTCAGTCCAACCGAGATGAGCGAATCGGTCCCATCGAGTTTGCCTGACCAACCCTCTGTGTATCCATTACCAGAATCGGTCTTACCGAGTTTGTGTAATCGATCTCACCGAGATTATGTTATTGCCTAACCCTAACCATATCGGTCCCACCAAAAATCCTAATGGTCACATTATTTCCTAAATCGGCCCAACTGAGTTTCACAATTCGGTCCCACCGAGTTTGGTAAGTTGTGTGTAACGGTTAGATTTTGTGTGGAGGCTATATATACCCCTCCACCCACTCTTCATTCATGGAGAGAGCCATCAGACCGTTCCTACACTTCCAGCATACATTTTCTGAGAGAGAACCACCTACTCATGTGTTGAGACCAAGATCTTCCATTCCTACCACATAAATCTTGATCTCTAGCCTTCCCCAAGTTGCTTTCCACTCAAATCTTCTTTCCACCAAATCCAAATCCTGTGAGAGAGAGTTGAGTGTTGGGGAAACTATCATTTGAAGCACAAGAGCAAGGAGTTCATCATCAACACACCATTTGTTACTTCTTGGAGAGTGGTATCTCCTAGATTGGCTAGGTGTCACTTGGGAGCCTCTGACAAGATTGTGGAGTTGAACCAAGGAGTTTGTACGGGCAAGGAGATCGCCTACTTCGTGAAGATCTACCCCTAGTGATGTTGGGGAACGTAGTAATTTCCAAAAAATTCCTATGCACACGCAAGATCATGGTGATGCATAGCAATGAGAGGGGAGAGTGTGTCCACGTACCCTTGTAGACCGAAAGCGGAAGCGTTAGAACAACACGGTTGCTGTAGTCGTACGTCTTCACGGCAAGACCGATCAAGCACCGAAAGTAAGGCACCTCCAAGTTCTAGCACACGTTCAGCTCGATGACGTCCCTCGAACTTTGCTCCAGCCTAGTGTCGAGGGAGAGTTCCGTCAGCACGACGGCGTGGTGACGATCTTGATGTTCTACCATCGCCGGGCTTCGCCTAAGCACCGCTACAATATTATCGAGGAGGACTATGGTGGAGGGGGGCACCGCACACGGCTAAGAGATCAACAGATCAATTGTTGTGTCTACAGGTGCCCCCCTACCCCCGTATATAAAGGAGCAAGGGGGGAGGGGGCGGCCGGCCTAGGAGGGGGCGCGCAATGGGGAGTCCTACTCCCACCGGGAGTAGGACTCCTTCCTTCCTTGTTGGACTAGGAGAGGGGGAAGGAAAGGGAGAGGAGGAGAAGGAAAGAGGGGGGCCGTCCCCCTTGCCCTAAACCAATTCGGTTTGGGCCTTGGGGGGGGGGCGCCCCACACTCCCCTTGCTGCCTTCTATTTCCACTAAGGCCCATTAAGCCCCCGGGGGGTTCCGGTAACCTCCCAGTACTCCGGTAAAATCCCGATTTCACCCGGAACACTTCCGATATCCAAATATAGGCTTCCAATATATCAATCTTCATGTCTCAACCATTTCGAGACTCCTCGTCATGTCAGTAATCACATCCGGGACTCCAAACAACCTTCGGTACATCAAAACTCATAAACTCATAATATAACTGTCATCGAAACCTTAAGCATGCGGACCCTACGGGTTCGAGAACTATGTAGACATGACCGAGACATGTTTCCGGTCAATAACCAATAGTGGAACCTGGATGCTCATATTGGCTCCTACATATTCTACGAAGATCTTTATCGGTCAAACCGCATAACAACATACGTTGTTCCCTTTGTCATCGATGTTACTTGCTCGAGATTCGATCGTCGGTATCCCAATACCTAGTTCAATCTCGTTACCGGCAAGTCTCTTTACTCGTTATGTAATGCATCATCCCACAACTAACTCATTATTCACATTGCATGCAAGGCTTATAGTGATGTGCATTACCGAGAGGGCCCAAAGATACCTCTCCAACAATCAGAGCGACAAATCCTAATCTCGAAATATGCCAACTCAACATGTACCTTCGAAGACACTTGTAGAGCTCCTTTATAATCACCCAGTTACGTTGTGACGTTTGGTAGCACACAAAGTGTTCCTCCGGTAAATGGGAGTTGCATAATCTCATAGTTGTAGGAGATGTATAAGTCATGAAGAAAGCAATAGCAACATACTATATGATCAAGTGCTAAGCTAACGGAATGGGTCATGTCAATCACATCATTCTACTAATGATGTGATCCCGTTAATCAAATGACAACTCATGTCTATGGTTAGGAAACATAACCATCTTTGATTAATGAGCTAGTCTATTAGAGGCATACTAGTGACAATATGTTTGTCTATGTATTCACACATGTATCATGTTTCCGGTTAATACAATTCTAGCATGAATAATAAACATTTATCATGATATAAAGAAATAAATAATAACTTTATTATTGCCTCTAGGGCATATTTCCTTCAAGTGAGGCAAGTCCTTTGTGGGCGACGGCCATGGTGGGATAGACAAGGTTGCTTCTTCGTGAACCCTTCGTGGGTGGAGCCCTCCGTGGACTCGCGCAACCGTTACCCTTCATGGGGTTAAGTCTCCATCAACATGGATGTACGATAGCACCACCTATCGGAACCACGGCTCAAAAATCTCCGTGTCTCCAAATTGCGTTTGCACACTCCAATCTCATCCCTTTACATTCTTGCAATTTGCATGCTTTAATTTCCGCTGCTCATATACTCTTTGCATGCATGCTTGCTTGATATGTATTGTGAATGTTAAACTTGTGCCAAAACTCCACTTCAACTTAAAGAAATTAAAAACTGCAACTTTTCTTGCTTAGAGTCTATTCACCCCCCTCTAGATACCTCTTCTCGATCCTTTCAGTTTAGCAAGGCGTGCAGCATAGATACCTCCAAAGATGGGGCCCTTTGTACGATTTAGGCTTAACCGGTTAGAAATAAAGACACCCATACTAAAAGTGTTATCACCAAATAAGGCATGGAACAGAATAATAGTATCAGGAACACTAAAGCTTCCACTATTTCCACGACCAATTAAGCATCGACTGGCAAATATGGCAAAGTAGCGTAAAACAGGAAAATGTATGCTAGTGATTCTCGCATCGAAACCCTTCTTTGGTTCCCCTACAGTAATAGTGGCAATAAAACCATCCACATCTTTACAATGTGGTTCATCTAAGCTACCCTCAAAGGGTATTCCACAAGCCGTGCAAAAATTATGTAAAGACATTTCCTTAGCCTCATCATATAAAAGAAAGGCTACTAAAGGAGGTGAATTCTTTGGATAATAGTAAAAGTTTTGCACGAAAGTATTGGTAAGTAAGAGATACTGTTCGATCCGGTCGTGGAGGAAGTCGGTGAGGCCCGCATTTTCAGCCAAAGAATAAAAGTCTTCATAAATCCCGGCTGCTCGCAAGAAATTATCACATGGCCACTCATAAGGCCTTACTTCCGCTACGCGAGGAAGATTATACTTGGACTTTTCTTTCTCCTTAGTTTGTTTATCCTTGGAGCTTTGGCTAGACTAGTCCCTTAGCAATCTCCTCATCATTTTCTGAAAATTTCTGAAATTTTTAGTAACTTCAAAATAAAAGTGAATCAAACTAAACAAGATTGATAGCAACTACTCCCACAAGTGCCTAGAGCCTATATCATGCATTAGAATTACTTGGGACCTCATAAATTTGACATGCAAGCTCAAGAACAGGGTCATCTATGCAGCAAAAATTTGAAATGAATAAAGCACTAGAACAAAAACTAATTGGACCAATGGAGGAGTCACATACCAATCAACAATCTCCCAAAGCAGTTTTGGAATGGAGCTTTGAGCAAGGAGATCGAAAATCGCAGCAAAATGAGCTAGAACTCGTGTTGAGCTGGACGAGGAATTTGTTTGGAGGAAGATGGAGTGTGTGGGTGCAGGAATAAGTGGAGGGGGGCCACCATGGGCCCACGAGACAGGGGGCGCGCCCAGGGGGAGTGGGCGCGCCCTGGACCCTCGTGGCCAGGTGCTTGCCCCCCTGCTGTGTTTTCAGTGCCTAAAATCCTCAAATATTCCATAAAAATCATACTAAATTTGCAGGGCATTTGGAGAACTTTTATTTTTGGGATATTTTTTATTGCATGGATAATTCAGAAAACAGACAGATAATACTATTTTTGCTTTATTTATTCTAAATAACAGAAAGTAAAAAGAGGGTACAGAAGGTTGTGCCTTCTAGTTTCATCCATCTCATGATCATCAAATGGAATCCACTAACAAGGTTGATTGAGTCTTGTTAACAAACTCATTCCGAATAACATGGAACCGGAGAAATTTCAAATAACACTAGGTTACCTCAACGGGGATATGAACATCTCCAACAATAAGAATATCATATTTTTTTCTTGACAGTAGGAAGAGGAAATTCAAAACCTCCAATAATGATAGTTGGAACTTTTCCAATAGAATTGATGCTATGAACTTGAGGTTGTTTCCTCGGAAAGTGTACCGTATGCTCATTACCATTAACATGAAAAGTGACAATGCCTTTGTTGCAATCAATAACAGCCCCTGCAGTATTCAAAAAGGGTCTACCAAGGATAATCGACATACTATCGTCCTCGGGAATATCAAGAATAACAAAGTTCGTTAAGATAGCGGTGTTTGCAACCACAACAGGCACATCCTCACAAATACCGACAGGTATAGCAGTTGATTTATCAGCCATTTGCAAAGATATTTCAGTAGGTGTCAACTTATTCAATTCAAGTCTACGATATAAAGAGAGAGGCCTAACACTAACACGAGGTCCAAGATCACATAAAGCAGTTTTAACATAGTTTCTTTTAATGGAGCATGATATAGTTGGTACCCCTGGATCTCCAAGTATCTTTGGTATTCCACCTTTAAAAGTGTAATTAGCAAGCATGGTGGAAATTTCAGCTTCCGGTATCTTTCTTTTATTTGTAATGATATCCTTCATATATTTAGCATAAGGATTTACGTTAAGCATATCAGTTATGCACATACGTAAGAAGATAGGTCTAATCATTTCAGCAAAGCGCTCAAAATCCTCGTCATCCTTTGTCTTGGATGGTTTAGGAGGAAAAGGCATGGGTTTCTGAACCCATGGTTCTCTTTCTTTATCGTGCTTCCTAGCAACAAAATCTCTTTTATCATAACGTTGATTCTTTGGTTGTGGGTTATCAAGATCAATAGCAGGTTCAATCTATACATCATTATTATTGCTAGGTTGAGCATCAACATGAACATTATCATTAACATTATCACTAGGTTCATATTCATCACCTTATTGTGTTTCAGCATCAGAAATAGAAATATCATTGGGATTCTCAGGTGTGTCTACAACAGGTTCACTAGAGGCATGCAAAGTCCTATCATTTTTCTTTTTCTTCTTTTTAGAAGGACTAGGTGGATCTAAAATATTTCTCTGAGAATCCTGCTCGATTCTCTTAGGGTGGCCTTCAGGATACAAAGGTTCCTGAGTCATTCTACCAGTTCTAGTAGCCACTCTAACAGCAAAATCATGTTTATTATTTAATTCATCGAGCAAATCACTTTGAGCTTTAAGTACTTGTTCAGCTTGAGTGGTAACCATAGAAGCATATTTGCTAATGAGTTTAAGTTCACCTTTAACTCTAGCCATATAATCACTCAAGCGTCCTATCATGAAAGCATTACTCTTTAATTCTCTACCAACATAAGCATTAAAACTTTTTTGTCTAGCCATAAAGTCATCAAATTCATCTAAAAATGGGCTAGGAAATTTAATAGACGGGATTTCAACTTTATCATATCTATAGAGAGAATTTACCTCTACTACTGGTGTCAGGTTATCGAGACAATGTGTTTCTTCGACAGGCGATATATTAAGACCATGCATTTCTTCAATAGGAGGTAAATTCTTAACATCTTCAACTTTAATACCTTTTTCTTTTATTGATTTCTTTGCCTCTTGCATATCTTCAGGACTGAGAAATAGAATACCCCTCTTCTTCGGAGTTGGTTTAGGAATAGGCTCAGGAGCTGGCTCAGTTGGCTCAGGAGTTGACTCAGGAAGAGTCCAATTATTTTCATTAGTCAACATATTATTCAATAACAATTCAGCTTGGTCGACTGTTCTTTCCCTGAAAACACAACCAGCACAACTATCCAAGTGGTCCTTGGAAGCATCGGTTAGTCCATTATAAAAGATATCAAGTATTTCATTTTTCTTAAGAGGATGATCAGGCAAAGCATTAAGCAATTCGAGAAGCCTACCCCAAGCTTGTGGGAGACTCTCTTCTTCGATTTGCACAAAATTATATATTTCCCGCAAGGCAGCTTGTTTCCTGGGGACTACGCACACAACCAGGATCAAGAGAATTAAACCAAGTTTTAGCATCACCCTTTAATGAGAATGGAAATATCTTAAGGATATAATAATAGCGAGACTTCTCATCATTAGTAAACAGGGTGGCTATATCATTTAACTTGGTAAGATGTGCCACAACAGTTTCAGATTCATTGCCATAAAAAGGATCAGATTCAACCAAAGTAATAATTTCAGGATCAACAGAGAATTCATAATCCTTATCAGTAACACAGATAGGTGAAGTAGCAAAAGCAGGGTCATGTTTCATTCTAGCATTAAGAGATTGCTGCTTCCATTTAGCTAATAACTTCTTAAGATCATATATATCATTGCAAGCAAAAATAGCTCTAGCAGCTTCTTCATCCATAACATAACCCTCAGGAACAACAGGCAATTCATAATTAGGGGGAGAACCATCATCACTATCATCAATAATTTCATTCTCTCTAACCCTAGCAAGTTGTTCATCAAGATATTCACCTAATGACATAGTAGTATCAAGCATAGAAGTAGTTTCATCATAAGTATCATGCATAGTAGAAGTGGCATCATCAATAACATGTGACATATCAGAATTCATAGCAGTAGCAGGTTTAGGTGTCGCAAGCTTACTCAAAGCAGAAGGAGAATCTAGTGCAGAGCTAGATGGCAGTTCCTTACCTCCCCTCGTAGTTGAGGGAAAAATCTTAATTCTTTCATCTTTCAAGTTCCTCATAGTGATCATCAGATATAAATCCCAAGTGACTCAAAGAATAGAGCTATGCTCCCCGGCAACGGCGCCAGAAAATAGTCTTGATAACCCACAAGTATAAGGGATCGCGACAATTTTCGAAGGTAGAGTATTCAACCCAAATTTATTGATTCGACACAAGGGGAGCCAAAGAATATTCTCAAGTATTAGCAGTTGAGTTGTAAATTCAACCACACCTGGATAACTTAGTATCTGCAGCAAAGTATTTAGTAGCAAAGTAGTATGATAGTAATGGTAACAGTGGCAGAAGTAACGATAGCAGTTTTGTAGTAGCTGTCACAGTAGCAACGGTAAAGTAAATAAGCAAAGCACAATATGTGAAAAGCTCGTAGGCATTGGATCAGTGATGGATAATTATGTCAGATGCAATTCCTCATGTAATAGTTATAACATAGGGTGTCGGTGTCAAAACCGGCGGATCTCGGGTAGGGGGTCCCGAACTATGCATCTAGGCGGATGGTAACAGGAGACAAGGGTCACGATGCTTTTACCCAGGTTCGGGCCCTCTCGGTGGAGGTAAAACCCTACTCCTGCTTGATTAATATTGATGGTATGGGTATTACAAGAGTTGATCTACCACGAGATCAGAGAGGCTAAACCCTAGAAGCTAGCCTATGGTATGATTGTTGTTCGTCCTATGGACTAAAACTCTCCGGTTTATATAGACACCGGAGAGGGCTAGGGTTACACAGAGTCGGTTACAATGGGAGGAGATCTTCATATCGTATCGCCAAACTTGCCTTCCACGCCAAGGAAAGTCCCTACCCGGACACGGGATGGAGTCTTCAATCTTGTATCTTCATAGTCCGGGAGTCCGGCCAAAGGTCATAGTCTGGCCATCCGGACACCCCCTAATCCAGGACTTCCTCAGTAGCCCCCGAACCAGGCTTCAATGACGATGAGTCCGATGCGCAAATTGTCTTCGGCATTGCAAGGCGGGTTCTTCTCCAGCTCCATATACTTGTAGAATAGTGTCCGGCTTCTGATAAATGTTGCGCTCCTTGGCTTCCACGCCCAATAAAGGCCATTTTCCACGTGTCGAATGAATGCAAAAAGCCAGGGTATTTTTACATTTCCCCCCCTAGCTGCGTAAATGAGCTGCCTATAAAAAGAGACGAGGATCTAGATCCGAATCATACCATCCTCCTTCCACGAGTATTCATTGGAGCGCCTCTCACAAAGATCCATTCCATCATGGATAGTCGCCGCGGCTCCTCCTCTCGTGCTCCCAGCTCTCAGCCTGGAGATTGGGAGGGATGCTCAGTCCCGCACAGCGAGCTAGTGGCGCTCCAAACTAAGGGATTTCTTCCCCCAGCCTTCCTGGTTCTGGTTCGAGCCGGACTCGCCACCTACAAGGTCGGAAAACAGGCGGAGAGCGTCGCCAATCCCTCCAAAGGAGAGCGGGTATGCTTTGTCTCTTATCTAATAAGAGGACTTGGATTTCCAATACATCTGTTTCTCCGGGGGCTCCTGGAGTTCTACGGCCTCTAGCTGCACCACCTTACGCCTGCCTCCAGTTTGCACATCGCGGGCTTCGTGGCCCTTTACAAGCTATTCTTGGGCGCAAGGCTCATTTTGCACTGTGGAAAAGATTATTCTGCCTTGTACCCCGTTCTCATGAGGGGTCAATATATCAAGTGGGCGGAGCCGAACTATGGCGCATCGCCGGGACCGGATATCTATCTGGAACCCCGAAGAAGGCGTCCGAAGACTGGCCTTCGGAATAGTTTTATATAGAAGACGCCCTGCTATCGGATCCAGTTCGGATCGGCCTCCCGGAGTTCAGTAATGCTCCTCTGAAGAAACGCCTAAGTTGGCGTCCGTGGAGCCCTCAATGGGAGGACGACAGGGACGTCCTGTACCTGATGGGCCGAATAAGATTATTGGCTCATTCCGGATTGACCATGATTGGGGTCATGGACACATGCATTATGCGGGGGGTGCAGCCGCTCCAATATAGGGGCCACCCCATGTGGGATTTCAACGGGGAGGATGATGCCATCCGTCATGGCCGTAAGGGGCCGGGATCGATCGCCGATCTGGTGAAGATCTTGTCCGGCCTGTACAAAGGGGAAAATGAGAATTTTCTCCGTGTTAGTCCATTGGACGGATTTTATATGAACAATCCGCGAAGTCGGGTAAGCGAACAATTTTACTCATCTGCCCGCTTTCGAAATTCCCATGATTGAGTATTTAGTCTGGTGATATTAACGTAGGAATTATGCCAGACGCTGAAGGAGATCAACAGCTCTCCCCCACAGCCCGAGGACCTGGAACGGTCCCTCGATCCAGATTCCCAAGAGGATCCGGACTTATGTGTGGAGTTAATTGATGGGGTGTTTCATCAATTGAGTAAGGATAAAACCATAGTGGCCATTACGGCCGATTATCCCGGATTAGTTCCCGCCTCAAAGGTAGCCGAGATCGAAGTCCTGGTATTTTGAAGGAGATCAATCCATGCCTTATTTTGAATGCTGCAGACCAATTTGTGTTTCGTTTTGCAGGGGAAATCCTTGAGGCGGAGTGCCGGGCCCACGGTGGGCAGCCAACAAGGGCCGCTAAAGCCCGGCGGGCAAAAAAGAAGTGCGGACCAGATCGAGACTCTGGTGCAACGGTATGGCATGCGAATTTCACGCCTAGGGTCTATGCCCTCAAGTCATTCTAACGCCCATGTTCTTCTTAGGAAGAAGAGAGCCCGTTGGACTATATCCACCGGCCAAACTTCAAGGCTGGGTGCAGAAGCGGAGGCGGACACGGGACGTGCGCCGGGCGTTCCTCCGACAAAGGATGCAGACGGGCTATCTGCCACCAATTCAGAGGTGGAGAGCGCCATGAACCACCGGCAGTGTTGGACTGTTCTTCAGGACGCATGTTTTTCCCCGAAAGCGTTGAACGCCTTAAATATAGGAGATGCGTACCTCAGTGCCGCTCGAAATGGTCTAGCCAGGGCCACGGAGCAGTATGTAAAAGACATACAGGTGAGTAAATCGGATAGTTATATATGTCAGTAGCCCCCGAGACTTGAAATAGTTAAGATAACTATTTTAAGGATCATGTGTTATGCAGGGTCTTACAGAGAAGAACACACAACTGTCTCAGGAGTTGGCGGAGTGCAAGGCCCAACTCGAGGACGTACCGGCCGCTTCAGCAATTGGAAAGGAGACCCCCTCAGGTAATGTATGTTCCCAAAAATAATTCCACTGTGAAGTGCGGCATGTGTGCAATGCTGACGATAACAATGCAGATGAAGCCAGAGTAAATCCGGACAAGCAACAACTCCTACGCCAGCTAAAGGCTGGCGAGAGCGTGCTGACAAGGGTGAGGCAAGAGAAGAACAAGCTTCAAGATGCCAATACCCAGCTGGGCGAGGAACTAAAGGATGTTCGTATCCAGCTGTCTGCTTCCGTAAAGGAGAATCAGCGACTTCGACGCGGCATTTTTAGTAAGTGCTTGAACGAATTCTCAAAAAAAAAATTCAGCGAGGAAGTCGATTGAAAGAGCTATTTCTGTAGGTCTGCTGACAGGTCGTCCTGCGGAGGAAATGCCCGGTTCAACAGGGGAACTTCTTCCCGAGCTGTTGCAACTGCACGGACGAGTTTGGCAGGCCATGCAGGGCGTTGTCCAGGCTATGTGGCCATCCCTCTCCATGCCCGAAGGCCTTGGGGAGCTTGCCAAGAAGCTTGAGGGAGTGCGGCAGCGCTTCCGGTTGTGGAAGATATCAGCCTGTCGACAAGGTGCCAGGGAGGCCTGGGCCATGGTGAAGACTCGGTACACGAAGGCGGACCCGAACCACATGGCCGAGGTCGGCCCTATGGGTCCGGACGGAAAGGAGATCCCTGTCAGTTTAGTATATGGCCAGGTAGAGCTGGCTGCAAAGTATTCTCAACAGGACTGTAAATTAGACCGCCTGTTGGATGGTATTGAAGAAGAATATACCGAGTCGGATTGACTCTGTAATTTAAAATGACATGAAAAATGCCTTCTAGCCGGATTGTAGACCGTTTGTCATTGCGGACCTTTTCGCTTCAACCTCTGGACCCTATAGTCTGGAGTGTGTCCGAATACCCTCTCGATTATGTAAGAACGGGGGCATGCATGGAGATAAGGCGTAGGGGTCATAATTGCTTTAGCAGACAAGTGCCCAACTAGTTATGTTATATTACATGGTTAGTAAGAAACATCTTCCAGGGAGAATAGTTCCGTTAGGGGTTCCTTTCCCTGGGAGGCATGCCCTAAAGTGCATGTCCGAACTGCTAAAAAGAGCAGAAAAGCGTCTAGGGCAGATAAATAAACAAGAAAAATCATCTTTTAGTTCACCGACCGAATATTCCCTTAAGAACGCTAGCTTTCAGCTTCACCCAGTCTGAGGTACACATCCGGCTGACCCAGCAGTAACAATCACAGAGGTGCTCCCTTTACCACCTAGCCGAACGAACGGGAACGTAGGGGTAAGCACAGGAGCCAGGCAACCCAGCTTTGTCGGTGTACTAGAGTAGGGGTACCCTAGTATCCCGAACTTGTGCACGGGCAGTCGCAGCACCCCGCGGCAAGGCTCACCGGGTGGCCGCTAAGATCCTCCATGGTTCCTTTGGAGCCATTCAAGAACAAAGTATTCAAGCCAAGGAGACAAGGTCCCGGTAAGAGGAGCTTGCCGGGAAGGCCAACCAAGGCATCTCAAGGAACTTGCCGCGGCGCGCCACGCGTCCCGGCAAGGCCCGGCGAGCGACAAGCTTTCGAACACGACAAGACAACGACCGCGGCAAGGCGCTTGCCGCGGCGAGCTACCACTCTGTACCCACGCTCTAGCACATCCACCAACGTGTCGCTCTGGGGCCTTTCCAGGCACGCGTGGCGAGAAGCTGTGCAGCCAGCGGTGCGCGGTGGCAAGCGGCACTGACAAGATGGCCATCATGGCAAGCGGTGGCGCCCCTGACGGTCCCTGTTTGCACTGTTTGGGCGACGCAGACGGGCATTTAATGCCTTTGTCCCCTGCCGTCAGGGTTAGGTACGATACACCGTGTAGGTAGATGTACCTACCGCATTTCCTTTTCCATTTTTGCCCTTGTCTATGTCGCCACCTGTCGGTGACCCCTTGAGCATATAAAAGGAGGCCCATGCGCAACGTAGAGGGGGGTTCGGAGGCCAGAAAACACTCATGCTTGGTCTCGTTAGCAGCTCGTGTGTACTGTAGCACTCAGCGCTCCCGAGCAAGAACTCAATACAATCAGACAAGCAGCAGTAGGAGTATTATCTCTCCGGAGAGCTCCGAAGCTGGGTAAACTGCTCGTGTGCTTCGCCTCGATCTGCTCTTCGTGCGATCTCCGCCCCCCGCCGAACCGAAAGGGGCCCGGTCCGCCGGTCCCATAGGTGTTCGTGGATCAGCTTCCCCGACAAGCTTGGCCAAAACTTAAGTCATATTGATGCATATAATGGTGTATAAAAGGTTCATGCGGAAGTGTAACACATGTTTTGGGCATGAGGCCCATTTATATAGACTTCTGATAAAGAAGCCCCCAGGTATGATGAGCGCGGGTGGCGCGTCAAGTATGTGCGGACGATGCGCAAGCAAGCCCCTAAGGGCTTGGGAGAAGAAAAAGGAAAAGGGGAGGAAGAAGGAAAGTAATGCCAGACAGCTTAATGTGAAAAAATAAAAAGGGGACAGGGGAAGGAGACGAACACGGAGTCCGGCGCTAGGCATAGAATCTTCGTAGACATGCTGCGTTCCATGGGTTCGGCTCGAGTCAGTTGTCCGATGCGTTTCACAGACGGTACACTCCGCCAGTTAGTACTTGGTCGATTATGAAGGGACCCTCCCATTTGGGCTTTAGTTTGTCCTTTTTCTTGTCCGACAGGCATAGAACTAGTTCGCCAACGTTGTAAGTTTTGGCCCGTACTTCTCTGCTTTGATATCTTCGAGCCTGTTGTTGATAGAATGCGGAACGAGCTTTTGCCATGTCGCGCTCCTCCTCCAATGTGTCCAAGCTGTCCTGCCGATTGAGCTCGGCTTCTCTTTCTTCGTACATGCGCACTCGAGGTGAGTCATGTATTATGTCGCAGGGCAGAACTGCCTCTGCGCCGTATACCATAAAAAATGGTGTGAATCCGGTAGTGCGATTCGGCGTGGTCCGCAACCCCCGGAGCACGGAGTCAAGCTCCTCTACCCAGTGCGTGTTTGATTCCTTGAGGGATCGCACTAGTCTGGGTTTGATGCCGCTCATAATAAGACTGTTGGCCCGTTCGACTTGACCGTTAGTTTGTGGGTGATAGACTGAAGCGTAGTCGAGCTTGATGCCCATGTTTTTGCACCAGAGTTTAACTTCGTCAGCCGTAAAGTTTGTGCCATTGTCAGTTATGATGCTGTGGGGGACGCCGTAACGGTGTACAACCCTGGATATGAAGTCTATCACCGGTCCGGATTCGGCCGTCTTTACAGGCTTGGCCTCTATCCATTAGGTGAATTTGTCCACCATAACCAGTAGGTATTTTTTCTTGTGGGTTCCTCCTTTAAGGGGTCCAACCATGTCAAGCCCCCAGACCGCAAAAGGCCAGGTAATGGGTATGGTTTGTAGGGCCGTAGGTGGCATGTGGCTTTGATTGGCGAATAATTGGCAACCAACGCATCGCTGCACTAAGTCCTGAGCGTCTGCCCGGGCCGTCGGCCAATAAAATCCGGTACGGAAGGCCTTGCTTACGAGGGCCCGGGCTGCGGCGTGGTGCCCGCCGAGTCCGGCATGGATTTCAGCCAGAAGGTTTCGCCCATCCTCTTCGGAGATACATCTTTGAAGGACTCCAGTTGTGCTTTTCTTATAAAGTTCTCCCTCATGGACTTTGTAGGCTTTAGATCGCTGCACTATGCAACGGGCCTCGTTTTGGTCCTCGGGGAGTTCCTGCCTAGTTAGGTAGGCTAGGAATGGTTCTGCCCACGGGGCAATGACTGCCATTATTGTGTGGGCTGATGGTGTTGTTTCAGTGGTGGAGCCACCAACTGTGTCAGAGTGTTCGGTGAGAGGTAGCGTGGTTGTGTCCGGGCTGTTGTTTCCGAACTCTCCCTCCCATGATATTGACGGCTTGAACAGCCTCTCAAGGAAGATATTGGGAGGGACGACATCGCGCTTGGCGCCGATGCGTGCCAACATGTCTGCTGCCTGGTTGTTCTCCCGGGCTATGTGATGAAATTCGAGCACCTCAAACCGGGCTGACATTTTTAGGACGGTATTGCGATAAGCTGCCATTTTTGGATCCTTGGCGTCAAAGTCTTCATTTATTTGAGATACCGCGAGGTTTGAATCCCCGCGGACCTCTAGGCGCTGAATGCCCATGGAGACTGCCATCCGGAGGCCATGTAGAAGGGCATCGTATTCGGCTGCGTTGTTGGAATCCGTGTACATTATCTAAAGTATGTATTGTATTGTATCTCCCGTTGGGGACGTCAGAACGACGCCAGACCCCAGGCCAGCCAACATTTTGGAGCCGTCGAAGTGCATGATCCAATTGGAGTATGCGCCGTACTCTTTAGGGAGCTCGGCTTCAGTCCATTCGGCGATGAAGTCGGCCAAAACCTGCGACTTAATAGCTCGCCTTGGCTTGTAAGTTATGTCGAACGGTAGGAGCTCGATGGCCCATTTGGCAATCCAGCCCATTGCGTCGCGGTTGTTTATAATATCATTAAGGGGTACTTCGGATGCCACTGTTATTGAACACTCTTGAAAATAGTGTCACAGCTTCCGGGATGCCATGAACACCGCGTATTCTATCTTCTGATAATGCGGGTACCATGACTTGCATGGAGTTAGGACAGTGGACATGTAGTGAACTGGTTTTTGGAGAGGGAACTTGTGTCCGTCCGTTTCTCATTCGACGACGAGCACCGCGCTTACAACTTGATGGGTTGCCGCGATGTATAATAGCATTGGTTCGCCCGTGTTGGGCGCGGCCAGGACCGGATTTGTTGCCAGTATGGCTTTGATTTCTTCGAGTCTAGCCATGGCGGCATCCGTCCACTCGAAGTGTTCGGTGCGTCGCAGGAGGCGATAAAGGGGTAGTGCCTTTTCTCCCAAGCGGGAGATAAAGCGGCTTAGAGATGCCACGCATCCTGTCAATTTTTGTATTTGTTTGAGGTCTTTTGGGGTATCCAATTGTGACAGAGCTCGGATCTTGGCTGGGTTTTCTTCAATTCCTCTACCGGATATGATGAAGCCCAAGAGTTTTCCGGCTGGTACGCCGAAAACGCATTTTTCCGGGTTGAGCTTGATGTCATATGTTCGGAGATCGTCGAACGTGAGCCTCAAGTCGTCTACAAGAGTATCGATGTGTTTGGTTTTAATGACCACGTCATCTACGTACGCTTCAACTGTTTTGCCGATCTGGTTGGCCAGACATGTGTGAATCATGCGCTGATATGTTGTGCCGGCGTTTTTGAGCCCGAAGGGCATCGTGTTGAAGCAGAATGGGCCGTATGGGGTGATGAATGCCGTTGCGGCTTGGTCTAACTCTGCCATCTTGATTTGGTGGTAGCCAGAGTATGCATCCAGGAAACACAATGAGTCGTGCCCTGCGGTGGCGTCGATGATTTGATCAATTAGGGGGAGCGGGAAAGGATCCTTTGGGTAGGCCTTATTTAGGTCTTTGAAATCGACACATAGGCGCCAGGATTTGTCCTTTTTTGGTACCATCACCAGGTTTGCTAGCCAGTCTGGATGTTTTATATCTTTGATGAATCCAGCTTCCAGTAGTTTTGCTAGCTCTTCTCCCATGGCATGTCTCTTGGGTTCAGAGAAACGCCGCAGAGTCTGCTTAACGGGTTTAAACCCCTTTAGGATGTTCAGTATGTGCTCAGCCAGCCTGCATGGGATTCCTGTCATGTCTGAAGGGTGCCAGGAAAAAATGTCCCAATTTTCTTGCAGGAATTCTCTGAGTGCGGCATCTACATCGGGTTTTAGTTGTGCCCCGATGGATGCCGTTTTTGTGGGGTCCGTTGGATGGACTTGGAATTTGACTATTTCGTCCGCTGTTTTAAGGAGGTGGACTTGGATCTCTTATCTAGTATCACATCATCCCTGTCCACCGTGGAGCACAACGCAGTTAGTTCCTCAGCCGCTAGGGCTTCGAATAATGCCTCCAGGGCCAGTGCGGCTGTCTTGTTTTCGGCGCGGAGTGTTGTGTCCGGATCACTTGCAAGAGTGATGATTCCATTGGGTCCGGGCATTTTGAGCTTCATGTACCCATAAATGGGGTATGGCTTGGAAAATTGTAAATGCTTCTCGCCCTAGCAGAGCTTGGTATCCGCTGCTGAATGGGGCCACTTGAAATGTGACCTCCTCGGATCTGTAATTATCCGGCGTGCCGAACACCACATCCAGTGTGATTTTCCTGAACAGCACGCTTCCCGGCTTGGTATTATTCCTCTGAAGGTTGTGTTGCTACGCTCAATGCTACTCTAGTCTATTTCCATTTTTCGCAGGGTTTCCTCGTAGATGAGGTTAAGTCCGCTGCCGCCGTCCATGAGTACCTTTGTAAGTCGGATGCCGTCCACTATCAGACTGAGGACCAATGCGGCTGGTGCTCAGGCTGTCCAGAATTTAGGTTCGTCACTGGCATTAAAAGTAATAGCCGTGTCACTCCATGGGTTTATAGTTGCTACTTGGTAGACTTCAGCAAGGTTGCGAAGGGTTCGTTTCCTCGCGTTGTTTGATGTGAAGGTCTCGAAGACTGTCGACACCGTACTGGCATTTCTGGGGTGGTGTTCTTCGGGTTCTGGAGTTAGAAACTCCTTGCCACTTCTGGCCACCTGCCGGAGTATCCAACATGCTCTAAGGCTGTGAGTTGGTGTGACTTCCCCTGAACTATGAATTTTACAGGGTCCATTGAGCCATCCCTCCAGTACGGTCCCATACCCTATAGAGGGTTTTTGTTTTTTGATTTTTGGCTCAGGTGCCTAGCGATAATGCGCCCTTTTGTTTCGGACTCGTGTTGAATTCAGGGCCGGATTGTCCCAGAATTTATTTTTGGTTTTCCGAACGCTTTCTGTCGCACAGTACTTTCATACTATAGATGTCAAGTCGGTGAAGCGTGTAACTTTGCGGCGACTTATGGCGTTGAGGATTCCGATGTCTGTGCAGTTGTTACATAAGAATGAAACTGCTTCTTCCTCATGGTAGTCCCTTATCCTGTTCATAACCAGGAGGAATCTGGCCCAATAGTGGTGTACTGTTTCCCCGGGCGCTAGCCGTATTTGGGATAAATCCCTTATACTTGGGTGGGCGGTGTTTTTAAATACGGAACCCTTCCCGATAAAAGATTCAAGGGCCAAGAGGTTTCCGAATTCGGAGGCTTGCTTTCTTGGACATTATTCAATGAATCAGGCCTGCTGCCTGACTTTAGGTTCAGGACTTGGGCGACATCCTCCCCTCCGCGGGTATCCGGCTTGGAGGGGTCGGGAATCCGGGCACATCTGGTCCTTAGAGCGGGCGAAGATGCGCCGCATTGTTCTTCCACCACTTCAACGTGGTGGGTGACCTGGGGAGAGTCGATCTCTCTTTGGTCGGGTTTAAGCCCGATCTGGCCGTAATCTGTAGCGACTCCCAGGGCGGCAATGTGATCCAGGAGCTCGTTCAAGGAAGAGAGCTCCGTCGGATCTAACTGCTCGGCGAGTTCCGAGCTGATGTGAAGATTGCTTTCGATGGCCTGAGAGGTCATCGTCGGCGCGACGGCCGAATAGGCGGTCATCAAGAACCTGCCTAGCTGAAGAGTTTCATCGACAGTCAAAGCTCCTTTAGCGACAGCGCCGTCTTTAAAGACGGGGTGCGGCATCCTTCCTGACGGTGACGGCACAGAGGAACTCTCAATGAAAGCACCAATGTCGGTGTCAAAACTGGCGGATCTCAGGTAGGGGGTCCCGAACTATGCGTCTAGGCGGATGGTAACAGGAGAAAAGGGACACGATGTTTTTACCCAGGTTCGGGCCCTCTCGGTGGAGGTAAAACCCTACTCCTGCTTGATTAATATTGATGGTATGGGTATTACAAGAGTTGATCTACCATGAGATCAGAGAGGCTAAACCCTAGAAGCTAGCCTATGGTATGATTGTTGTTCGTCCTATGGACTAAAACTCTCCGGTTTATATAGACACCGGAGAGGGCTAGGGTTACACACAGTCGGTTACAATGGGAGGAGATCTTCATATCGTATCGCCAAACTTGCCTTCCACGCCAAGGAAAGTCCCTACCCGGACACGGGACGGAGTCTTCAATCTTGTATCTTCATAGTCCGGGAGTCCGGCCAAAGGTCATAGTCCGGCCATCCGGACACTCCCTAATCCAGGACTCCCTCATAGGGTGACACAGAACTAGCTCCAGTTCATCAATGTAATGTAGGCATGTATTCCGAATATAGTCATACGTGCTTATGGAAAAGAACTTGCATGACATCTTTTGTCCTACCCTCCCGTGGCAGCGGGGTCCTAATGGAAACTAAGGGATATTAAGGCCTCCTTTTAATAGAGTACCAGACCAAAGCATTAGCACTTAGTGAATACATGAACTCCTCAAACTACGGTCATCATCGAGAAGTATCCCGATTATTGTCACTTCGGGGTTGTCGGATCATAACACATAATAGGTGACTATAGACTTGCAATATATGATCAAGAACTCTCATATATTCATGAAAACATAATAGGTTCAGATCTGAAATCATGGCACTTGGGCCCTAGTGACAAGCATTAAGCATAGCAAAGTCATAGCAACATCAATCTCAGAACATAGTGGATACTAGGGATCAAACTCTAACAAAACTAACTTGATTACATGGTAAATCTCATCCAACCCATCACCGTCCAGCAAGCCTACGATGGAATTACTCACGCATGATGGTGACCATCATGAAATTGGTGATGAAGGATGGTTGATGATGATGACGGCGACGAATCCCCCTCTCCAGAGCCCCGAACGGACTCCAGATCAGGCCTCCCGAGAGAGATTAGGGCTTGGCGGTGGCTCCGTATCGTAAAACGCGATGAAACTTTCTCTCTGATTTTTTTCTCCGCGAAACGGAATATATAGAGTTGGAGTTGAGGTCAGTGGAGCTCCAGGGGGTCCACGAGACAGGGGGGCGCGCCCAGGGGGAGGGGGCGCGCCCCCCACCCTCATGGACATGGTGTGGGCCCCCTGGCCTTGATTCTTTCTCCAGTATTTTTTATATTTTCCAAAAGTTATCTCCGTGGATTTTCAGGTCATTCCGAGAACTTTTGTTTTCTGCACAATAAACAACACCATGGCAGTTCTGTTGAAAACAGCATCAGTCCGGGTTAGTTTCATTCAAATCATGCAAGTTAGAGTTCAAAACAAGGGCAAAAGTGTTTGGAAAAGTAGATACGTTGGAGACGTATCAATTTGGCATGGTCGGTCTAGTATGCGGTCCAGACTAGACAGGCCCAGATTGTTTCTTTTGAATGGCTTCTTCCGCTGACCGGACTTAGAGCCACAGAATCCGGCGTTGACCACCATGTCATCGGTGCTATCACCGTTGTTTTGACGCTTATGTCTATTACGTCCGGGCTTACTGTTGCTGTTTCTGGCTTCAAAAGTGCCAGGTTCACTTGTATTGTTGTTGCTACGGGCTAGCCAGCTATCTTCGCCCGCACAAAAGCGAGTCATGAGTGCCGTAAGGGCTGACATGGGCTTCGGTTTTTCCTGGCCGAGGTATCTGGCCAGCCATTCATCGCGGATGCTGTGCTTAAAGGCCACTAGGGCTTCGGCGTCCGGACGGTCGACGATCTGGTTCTTTTTAATTAGGAACCGAGTCCAGAATTTCCTGGCTGACTCTCCGGGCTGTTGGATTATATCACTTAGGCCATCGGCATCCGGTGGTCGGACATATGTGCCTTGGAAGTTGTCGAGGAAGGCGCCCTCCAATTCCTCCCAGCTGCCAATGGAGTATTCGGGCAGACTGTTTAACCAGTATCTAGTTGGTCCCTTGAGTTTGAGTGGGAGGTATTTGATGGTGTGAAGATCATCGCCACGGGCCATATGAATGTGGAGAAGAAAATCCTCAATCCACACCGCAGGGTCTGTTGTGCCATCATATGATTTAATGTTTACGGATTTAAACCCTTTTGGGAAATCATGTCCCATTACTTCGTCAGTGAAGCAAAGAAGGTGTGCGGCGCCTCTATATTGGGCCAAGTCGTGACGTAGCTCGGATGGGGCTCGTCTGCGATTTTTAGCCCGGACATGGTTGGGTTTGTCACGTTCAGCCGGATGGCCAACATCGCGCATCGATGCATGCCCCCGTGATCCATATATTGATCTTGTCTGGCCTGCTCTCTTTTCCAAATTGCGTCGCAGGTCATGTGTATATCCCCGAGTTGTTGTATTTCTGTTTGTTCGACGAGGTAGCGTCGGCTGGTGTTCGGCTTGAAGTCCCGCTTTGTCCCGGCCACGTGGTGGTCAGTTAGCCGTATTGTACCTTGGTAGGATGGGATCCGGCACCTTGTCATCGAACTGTGGTAACAGTTTGCGCTTTGGGCAGCTTTTGGTTGGGTGCTCGGGGCCATATTCCTTGGATGCCAGGACATCAGTCCATCTTTCATTAAGCAGATCTTGGTCAGCTTGAAGCTGCTGCTGCTTCTTTTTCAGGCTTCTTGCGGTAGCAATTAGCTGACGCTTAAAGCATTCCCGTTCGGCGGGCTCTTCAGGCACGATGAATTCTTCGTCACCGAGGCTGACGTCGTCCTCGGAGAGCGGAAGGTAGTTGCTATCCTCCCAGTCTTTGTTCATGGCATGTTTGCCAGGGCTGACTCGCCCATCATCCCATTCCTCCTATTCGAAGGTCGGCTCAACGGGGTCTTCATTGTTTTCGGCACCGTCCAGAGTGTTATCTTCTTCTGTGACAGTATTGCTATTTTTACTACGATGTGGCTTAGAGCGGCACCGCTGACGTTGGCGCTTAAGCTGTATCTCAGGAGGTTTATCCTCGACTGGATTTTCATCGTTGCCGATATTTTCTTTGGGTGTATCCACCATGTATATGTCGTACGAGGAGGTGGCTGTCCAACACCCTGTAGGCAGTGGTTCCTGTTCGTCTCTGGCATCGTCGTCCATACTGTCGATGTCTTCAAAGTCGTAGTCATGCATGTCGGTTAAGTTGTCGACAGTGGCTATAAAGTGGGTGGTAGGTGGGGAACGAATTTCTTCATCGCCGACTTGCCATTCGAGCCGGACATAGTTCAGCCGAGAGTTCCCTGACAAGGAGAGGGGTCTTAATGAGCTTAACACGTCGCCCAAAGGCGAGTGCTGGAAAATGTCCGCGGAGCTGAACTCTAAGACCGGCACCCAATCAG
This sequence comes from Triticum timopheevii, assembly GCA_963921465.1. Taxonomy (NCBI): domain Eukaryota; kingdom Viridiplantae; phylum Streptophyta; class Magnoliopsida; order Poales; family Poaceae; genus Triticum; species Triticum timopheevii. Next base: position 433,740,740 of record OY997262.1, read on the forward strand.
GTTCGATGGACGCGGATGCACGCGATCCGAAGCCTGTGGCCGGAGATGAGTCCGAGGCTTCGGTAACACAAGCCCAGCATAATGTTGGGTCTGTGTGCGGCCCAAGCGCCGCTAAGTCTGCGGCCTCCGAGGCGGGGTTGAGCTTCCCGTCTTCAGACGACACAACCCGCTCTGGCTCTAGGGCCAGGGCGGTCACAGGTGCTATCTACTGCGTATGGATCGATGACAGATCTAGGTCATGTTCATCGTGGCGGCCGGGGACAGCCATCATGGGCTCGAATCTATCGAAGATCAAGTCTCCGTGGATATCAGCCACAAAATTCAGGCTTCGAAACCTGACCTGATGTCCAGGGACGTAGCTATCAATCCGCTCTAGATGGCCAAGCGAGTTGGCCCGCAGTGCGAAGCCGCCGAATACGAAGATCTGTCCGGGGAGGAAGGTCTCCCCCTGGACTGCATTGTTGTAGATGATTGATGGAGCCATCAAGCCTATCTTCGACGACACAGAGGAACTCTCAATGAAAGCACCAATGTCGGCATCAAAACCGGCGGATCTCGGGTAGGGGGTCTCGAACTGTGCGTCTAAGGCTAATGGTAATAGGAGGCGGGGGACACAATGTTTACCTAGGTTCGGGCCCTCTCTATGGAGGTAATACCCTACTTCCTGCTTGATTGATCTTGATGAATATGAGTATTACAAGAGTTGATGTACCGCGAGATCGTAATGGCTAAACCCTAGAAGTCTAGCCTATGAGATTATGATTGTTGTGACTAAACCCTAGAAGTCTAAACCCTCCGGTTTATATAGACACCAGGAGGGGCTAGGGTTGTACAAAGTCAGTTACAGAGAAAGGAATCTACATATCTGAATCGCCAAGCTTGCCTTCCACGCAAAGGACAGTCCCATCCGGACACGGGACAAAGTCTTCTATCTTGTATCTTCATAGTCCAACAGTTCGGCCAAAGTACATAGTCCGACTGTCCGAGGACCCCCTAAGCCAAAACTCCCCCAGTGACCTTGGTTTATAGAACCCACGAGAGGAACATTTCCTCAAAGCGATGGTCTCTAGCAAGCTTTTGTCAAAGTGTCAAATCCAGATTTTGACCGGACCAGCAAGCAAATAGTGATTCAAACACTTACAATAAATAGAGGTACGAGTATGAGGTCTTATGCTTACGACTTTATATTTGCGTTGACATCAAATAGGATATTAATTTGCGCCTTGGAACTCACCCATTGAGATGTGCTTGTTACAGATTGAAGTGGGGAATGTGTCAAAATAACATCTTGACCAATGCAAGTCCTGCATCAAGAATCAGTTATCCTACTGCATACCCTATCCGTCACGCGGGGTTGCCTCGATAATTAAGATAATAAAATTAGACAAGAGCTTTGGGCGTTTATGACTACACCTCATTTAGCCCCAAGGATATGATCCATGTTACCCTAGTGAACCTTACTATCACTAGCGCGTGGTATAACACTTCACGGTCTCGTTGCTCCTAGCCTCACCGGTGCTCGATCTCCATGATTCGGGCTACTTGCAGCGATGAAGATCGCGGACAAGACAAGAAACATCTTGACGGAACAATATTATTTCACACATATGGGACATTATGTCAAAGTCTTCCATTGATCCCCTCAACAAATACCTCGGGTAGTTTACATTGAACTGAAAAAATGTCTTATAGTCTACCAAAATATAAGATGTTTATGTAGTTCATTTTGAACTACAAAAATGTCTTATGTTTTGATACGTAGGGAGCACAAAAAATCGATCCGTTTTATTTTACCTTTGTTCTCCCCTCTAATCTACGCATATATAAAATCTACTACAATCTTAGTCTTGAATTAGTTGACTCATATTACCTCTGTCCTAAATTAGCTTTGAAATCTACGCCAACTAATTTAGGATGGATGGAGAGGCAACAAGTTTGCTAGCAGAGACGAGGGAGATGATTAGGGATTAACACAAAGATCTAAGTAACATGATCCATTCACATTATGTATAGTAATAAACGGCCTCGTACCAACTGCTACCTTATGTATCCCTCCTTGGAACCAGCTACATCACGTGTCCCTCCTTGGAGCCAGACGGGTTGCTACGAGTAAACTAGGAGTAAGTACAATAGGGTGACATAAGCAGACTACAAGGATGAAAAGGTATTATATTTCTGCTTAGCTGGAGGAGAGAAAAGAGGAGAGAGAAGGGAGACGGGTTGTAGAATAAGAGCCGGCTATAGCACGAGACCCAAGTCACTTTGTGAGAATGTATAATGAGCCAACAATTAATAAAGTACTACATATTTAAATTTTACTATTGTACAAGCCGACTATTAGGTTGACTCTAGATGACATGGCAACTTCATATAGCCAACTGTTGGCTATATTAAAGAGCAAGTGCAATAGAGCTGAGTCAGCTGGCTATAAGAAATAAACTAGTATATTCTTGCTTAGTTGGAGGAAAGAAAAGAGGAGCGAAAAGGTAAGCGGGCTCTTGGTGAAGAGCCATCTCTAGCACGTCCTCCTAGGCACTTTGTAAAAGTGAAAGGTGGGCCATATAATAAAAAAAGTAGTACACTCTTCTAATCAACTATTGTACATATTGGCTATAAGATGGGCTATAGATGACATGGCAATGGCTTATAGCCAGCAGTTGGCTATACTATTAACCATGCTCTAACCATGCTCTAATATATCGCTCCTCCTCCTTCTCTTCCTCCATTACTCCCTTCCTCTTGTTCCATCCATTGGTTGCCAACCAAAAAAGGTGTGGTTTGCGCCACCTCATCAATCCATGGCAGCGGAGCCTTCTCATTCTTCTAATCCATCGCTACATATACTTGAAACATTCATTCATCCGTGTGCAGGGTACTCGTGTGACTTAGGACTTGGACGTGGCCACAGCGCCCACCGCGTCCCGAGAGAGGTCGATCGCGAGGATGGACATAGGCACGGACGTTGGCCCTAATCGGCATGTTTGCGACACCGATTAGATTGTCGTTGGCGCCTGGGCTCGCCGAGGAGGAATGACGGCAGCCTCAGCGGGACGGAGTGGTGCTGCCTCCGCCCTCCTCTCCTCATCTGGTACACAAAAACAAGCTCCCTCTCTCCATCTTGTGTAGCCTGTCCATGACATACATGTTGCTTTGATTGAATCTGGCTCCAAATTCTTGCTTTGATTCTGATCAATTGTTAATAACTTAATATAGCGGCAATCTTCACACACAAACAACAGATGTTGAAGTACTCCACGGGGATTAAAGTAAAGATGCTATGCAAATTTCCTAGAGCCAAGCTACTTTGCAACGGTGTGAAGGAACTCTCCTACTAATGTGTAACTAATTCTGTAGCTAGTGGAGTAAGCAACATGCAGTCCATGGCAACAGGGAAATAGAAAAAAAGCATAACAAGATTCATATCTAGTATTTGCTTTCAGGTCTGACTTGTAAATGCAAATCCTATGTAGTTTGTTTTCTTCGACAGTGTCGGTGGGAAACGACACCTATGGGATCACAAGAATCCCTACTACGGTTGCGGGGTGCGGGGTTGTGAGAAGAGCATGATTAGTAATTGACACGGGGATCGTTTACCCAGGTTCGGGTTGCGAGGATGCGTAAAACCCTAGTCCTGCTTGGTGGATGTATTGAGTGTTCTTGAGCCCTCGAACTAGCTACGGGTGCTGCGTGGTTCCAAAGAGCCGAATCCTTTTCATGTATGCCATGGGCCTCCTTTTATAGGCGAAAGGGGCTGCCACAGTGGCACACAGGAGGTGGAAAGGCCTACAGTATTGCGAGCTTATCGCTTGTATTACAGGACAAGATGCATTTAATGCATGGCTTAGGTGTCCCTCACTTTATCGGGGACGGGAGCGAGGCCCGCCCCGTCCGTCGCCTCTCCTCCTTGCTTTGACACGCGCCCTGGCCAGCGATGCATGCGGTGCCATGTAGGCAGGCAAGCAGCTGAGGTGGCACGTTGGTGGAGCCTCTACGAAGATCTGCATGCCGCCACGCAGGTGTGTGCTGAGTTGGCCTGGAAGCTGCATGTTGCCATGCAGGTGCCTACCCAGCTGGTTGGGCTGGCAGCTGCATGCAAACGACGGCGGGAATGTGGTTGGTGCAGGCCTAGCAGTGGCCCTGCTGTCGCCCCTGGCAAGGGTCTTGTCAGGTGCCCCGACAAGGGTCTTGTCGGGTGGCCCGGCAAGGGTCTTGCCGTGGCGCGCTGGTGTCCCCAGCAAGGATCTTGTCGGGGGTCTTGTGCGTTTCTTTGGTAAGGATCTTGACAGGGAGTGTTGCCTCCCAGTCCTCATCTAATCTTGAGCATTCTATGTCTTCATAAAGATCTGCATGCCACCATGGAGGTGCCTCCCGAGCCCTGGTCCAACGTGGTTGTTGACATTGGAGGCCGTGGATTCAAGGGTGGCTTGCTCTGCCGGTGTGGGCGAGCTGCCCCAGCAAGGGCCTTGTCGGGGCTGCGGAGGCTGCCCCCGGCAAGGGTCTTGCCGGGGAAACCTGCTTCGCCCGTCTGCACTTTGTGGCCGTGGTCCTTGATGTTGCCTTGTTCGTCTCGAGCCTTCGGCTTCTCTCCGGCTTCCCTCCTTTGCCCTGCTATGTGTGGCCACGACGCGTGGCTCCGACTGCTCGTGCACAAGTAAAGGGGTCAAAAAGGAGAGCCCATACTTTTGTACACCGACCCCGGGCCTGGGCCATACATAAGTGTGACACGTTGTTGGGCCAGGCCCAGAACAGTGCGCAGGCAGGCGGGGCGGATTTTGCCGCGATAACTGTTCTGTCCGCTGCGCTTCCCACGACCTGCATTGAACGCGCGATGTGGGGTCGTGCGCGCGTGCATGATGGAAGCATGCTGGCGTCATCCTATGATGGACAATAAAGAGGCGGTTTGCGTGTCTCTTCGAGACCGCAGGGCCTCTGCTCATTTACTGCCCTCACTTGGGAACCGTCGCTCCATGCGTCCCACCGCGCCCATCCCTCGTGCCACGTTCACTGCATGCACGATGAAGAGCAAATGACAGGCGCGCAGGATGCGGGAAGTCGCGCGCGCGTGGGTCGATTCCCACGCGCCTTCAATGGAGCGGGGAGGGCGGTCGACGGCCCCACTTGCTGTCACTTCAGCGGGCCGGATTGGCCGAGAGGGGGCGGCCGAGCCTCGCCCCCACCCCTTTATAAAGACGGGAGCGGGGGGAACGGCGCCTCTCAATCCTTCGTCATCCGCCTCTCCCCATTCCCGCTTCCTCCTTTCTTATGTTATGGTGAGGGGGCGTGGTGACGCTTCATCGGTGGCGGCAAGGGTCTCGGCTAGACAACACATCGCTCCTTCCCAAGAGGCATTCTTAGATTAACAATAGCAAAATAGCTGTATGGGACATGCCAGCACCATGTGCGTCCACACGTATAAATGGGTGATGCAGAGTATGTAGCCAAGAAGCATATATGCGTCGGTCCCATATTTGTTCTCTTTGAACCTTCTTCCTATGTGAGGGCAGCAAATCTAGTCCTACACAAACTACCCGACCCCCCAGTTTCTTTCCCTTTTCAACAAAGAGATCGGTTCCTTACAGATGTGTGTACTGGGTTACCCCCTTTTTCCCTTTTCGACCTACAAAGCGGTTGGATAGCCAGTCCATACTACTTTCCGCCCCTCCTTTCCTCATTGAACCACATCCTAGATTCTTGCTCCAGCCCACCGCACCCTTCTTTCCTCTTTGAACCAAGACCTAGATTCGACTACAGATCGAAAAAGATCCACATGCAGCTAGAGCAACGACGGTTTCAATGAAACTTATACCTTAGGGTCGTCGGGATGTGGCAAGGCGTGCGGCGGGAGGCCGGATCTGCCCACACTACGTACGGTGGCGAGGAAGAAGGGGTCAGTGGCCCTCCCGCACAGGCACTGGGTGAAAGAGAATAGCGCAGCTGGCAGTGGATTGCCTCCCTCGCCGAAGGCGATAGAGTGAACGCTGCACCTCCTCCCCTTCCTGGTGCGACAGGATACAGACGCCTCCTTCACCAGCTATGAGGGGGGTAGAGAGACAAGAGGCCAACGCAGTCTTGTTTAGATCTGGTGAAGAGAGGGTGATAGACTGTGAATATAGCAAACCGTAGCAAATGAATGCTGAGCCTCCAGCGTGTAACATATATGTAGTGCGGCAAGCGTGTGGAGAGTGCAAACCCTAGCGAACAAGCGCTGAGGCTCCCACTTAAATATATACTACTGTAGTACGGACTGAGCTCCGGTGCCTTCACTACACCTGCTTTTGGCTATATGACAGGTGAGCCAACCACATTTTGGGCCCACCTGTCATAAACCCAAAGGCAGGTGCACTAAGTCAATGAAGTTGCGTCCATATAGTACTCTCGTGTATACGATTAATATATAGTGGAGTGGTTTTCTTATTCTCTCCATAACAATCGTTTTAAATTGTGTAAGTATGAAACGAAACTCTTTATTTAATGTACAGTGAAGAAAACTAGTACTACTTCCGATGAACTAACGGTCCACGCCCACGCGTCCTGGTCGCACTTCTTGTCCTTCACGTGTGGTACACTACCCTCCCTTAAGTGAACAACCACACATGCGCCAAATTATCGGAAACGTGTGAGAGTGTGTACAAATAAAGAATTTTAATTTCAATTATCGGAAATGTTTGAGAGTATTACAAAGTTTGACTTCAGTCAAATCTAATATGCGGAGTAAATAAAAATGGAGGGCTACTATGTCCATTATATACTTGTGGGAGCTTAGATGTGATATCCTTAAATAACATCTAGATGTGAATTAGACAAACTGATTTTCTAACGTACCAAGAAAGAAAACTCGATCAAAAACACGCCCCCGCTTCCAGGTCGCGGGAGTCATCGCGCACACACACATAGACATAGACATGCATATCCGTGTTTACGCAAAATTCCATTTCCATCTCCATCTCTAATCATATTTGTCCAACTGGCACATTATTTACGTGGTTAATTATATATGCAGCAATATTAACGTACAACATATCTTGTTTGCGCACATCCGGAGCGCTGCCACGGCCGGTCCTGACCAACCCGAACCCTCTTCATCACCCGCGCGTGCTTCCCGCCTGAAATGGTCAGTGCCGCATTCATGCCCGGCCAGAGCGGACGTGACCTCTCACTAGCGCCAGCATTGAAGCGGCGCGTCGGCCGAGAGGGCATCGTCCGCGCCGCTTCCGGGTGCACGCGGCTGCTCCGCGTTCAAAGTTCGCAATAGCCGGCTAGAACATGCATGTAAAAAGTTATTGGGAGTCCGTGCTACATCTAGCTGTCCTCCCCCAACTCGTCAATCTCTTCCAGTAGTGCTAGTACTCCATGGCGTGATCCATCGACAAGCATGCGAGAAAGTTATCGTATACTTGGTTTGCGATGAGTGGCATGCCGAGTGGCCGTGTGGGGTCGAGCCGTGGAGGAGGGTGAGACAAGAACACGACAGACGTGATTTAAATGTTGGTTTTGCTCGATGGCGCGATCCAACGAAACGAAACGTTGGTTTCTCTCTGTTTCCATTTTTTCTCCAGAAAAACGGAAACTTTCCACTCCATTTTCATTCCTATTCCAAGGTTGCCCCATTACAACATTCCATCAAATACAAAGGAAAACTAACACGCATGCTGATGCATCTCAATGATTCACAGATCATAGCCAATATTTACTTCACAACTAAAGAAAAAAGTTGTGAGAGCGTGTACGAAAGAAAAACTACTGATGGGGTCACTACGACTTAAACCCTAAACCCTAAACATGATTTAATTTCCTGGCCAGGTAGAACCTGTCGAAGGAAAGACGGCTGGCACCCTCGGATCATACGATGCTTTTGTGCAGTTCCACTAAAATCGACCTGAGCATCCCTGATGGCAAAGATATTGAAGAAGTGTGATTAGAATAATAGTACTGGCACTAGTTCATGAGACATAAACTCATCACAAGTAGAAGCCGATAGAAGTAGAGAAAGATCGAGATGGAGATGGAGCTACGGCAGTGGATCAAGCCGGCTCCAAAAGGAAGATGGACTACCTGGGACGTCGAGCTGTAGCTAGAAGGGCGGTTGGGACGCGGCATCGGCCCATACCGTGGTGACCCCCGATTGAGACGCACCGACTGTGGGTTTTCTCCCTCGCTGATGTCGACTGCGTCTACGCAGAACATTGTTCCCTTCCCCCAGCTGCGGGATCAGGCTCGTCGTTCTATGCTTGTGAAGAGAGCAACCTAAGCAACCAGGCTTGTAGCTTAGGCTCCTGCTAGTGTATATATAGTGGTTTTCTTTTTCTCTCCATATCAACCATTTTATATTGCGTACGTGTCATTCAAGAGTGAAATGATGGTTGCTTCTTCCGACTAACTTACTGTGTGATTTCACTGCTCCTTAGTGGCCCCTACACGTACTCCCCCTATGTGTATGCAACAGTCACACGTACACATGGATGCGAAAACGCGCGCGACGCCCTAATGCATACATGTCCGAGCACACGAAGGAACACACATGGTCACGCTCAAGTGCTCAATCTACACGTGCATGCACACACATACTCAGTCAGGGTGAGCTAGTGACCGTATAAACACCAAAAAATATATATATTGAGCGCAATGAGCGTATTATGAAGTCCATTGATTGTATTTTTACAAATATACAGTGACAGACGGTGTATTTATCTCGTTTGAAATTAAGCCATATTAACCGGAGAGGAGGCAGTATGGACTAGCATTACTTTGTTGTGTCCCGTCAACTTGCCGAATGAGGAGAAGGTTGCAGGACGGGAGAAGCTTGCGCGCGGTGGCTCGCAGGACAAGGAGAAACTTTTGAGTAATGCAAGCTCTCCCTCGCTCACGCGGTGGATGTGCAACAGTTAATTCGGTGTCAGATTGCCAGAAGCATACACTATACTACTAGTGCTATTATTGTTCGACTTCCCGAATAGGTGAGCAGCCAAGCACAAAGTTTACTAGTACTAGTACTACTACTATAGTGTATAAAGGTATGTACTATACTAGTACTAGGAACCGGACGGAGGAGCGTCCACACTCTTATTATAATTTTAAAATGTGATAAAGCAATCTTCAACACATTTGGTTCTCTTTGAGGGTTCTCGCATGTGATAATGGAAGTTGATTGCATGGAACACTCGCCACAATTCTCGCTTAATTCTGGCTCATATCCTGTTACAAATAGTAGCGCTCGGTAATATTTCCTCTTTTTTTGTTATTCAGCATGTAAATAGGTCAGCAAACCGTGCGACGCATCTTCGTGCGAACCATGCTTGCTGCACTTTGAATGTGGCCGAGAGCTGGCTTGATGAAACACCTCGCTTCCTACTTCTTTTTTTGCGGGGTACCTCGCTTCCTAGTGACCAGTGTCTTGGCTGATCGTCCTAAGAATGCTTATATATGAATAAAGCTCTCTCATTTACCCGCAAAAAAGATTAAGCCATATTAACCGGAAAGGAGGGAGTATGGACTAGCACTACTTTTTGGTGTGTCCCGTCAACTAGCAGAACAAGGAGAAGCTTGTAGGACAAGGTGAAGCTCGCTTACGCCTTTTGACTAATCCAACCTACCCTCGGTGCACATGCATCAGTCCATTCGGTGTCAGATTGTCACAGGTATACACTATAGTACCCAACATGCGGAGTACCATCATTGTTCGACTTCATGAAGAGGTGAAGAGCCAAGCGCAGTAGTGCGAGTAGTACTACTACTAGAACCGCATGGTGGAGCATCTGTACTCTTATTTTTTTATCTCTGATAAAGTACACGTTTATTCCAGAGAAGGGCGGAAAACAGCAGCCCAACATGTAATGAATGATATCGATCAACCAACCATGCTTGAATATTTCTTGGCCTCCGTGCGAGCCTGTCTGTGTGTTCTCGCTCCTCGTCTCTCTCAAGGAACGGCGGGTTGGCTCTTTGCCATCAATTGAGATCGGTTTGCTCACACTCCTATCCCACATGTCAGTGATATGCCAAGAAGAGGTGCGTTGACCGACTGACCATACGCGTACTTGGTTTTGAACCTTCATACTACTCCTTCCTCCGTCACAGTTTACAGGGCGCGCTTCATTATGATGCATTTCTCTCAATGCATTTCTAGCACCAGAGAGAATTTAGGCGCATTTGGTTTAATGCTTAATTAATTAGGGCGTGGTAACCGCAATCAAGTCCACAAATTTCTCTCCATGTACTGTACTACTACGGAGTGGAGTAAGTGCATGCATGTGTGTACCCGGGGTGGAAGCACTGCATGCATATGTGTACGCATTATTCCCTCTAGTAATAGACACCATGCTATAACTACCAATGCTATTTTTCAGGCTGATCGCTAGTCGCCTTGGTCCCACAGATTTTTTTCTTTTTTCTGAAGCACGTTGTATAAACAGTGACGGATGGAGTAGTATGAGCGGATTCAAAGAAGAGCGTATTGATGGTTGCTTCTTCAGAGCAACTTACAGTGGAAAAGGTGGGGCTTATGATTTGACAGCTCATTACTCACTATTAATGCGGCGCAACGACCGGGCTGAGTCTCCCATGCGGTTGTGCACTACCCCCTCGGTTCTTAAATATACTCTGGAGTATTTGTCTTTCTAGAGATTTCAACAACTGACTACTCAAATATTTATCTTTTTAGAGATTTCAAATGCACTGGCACATACGGATGTATATAGACATATTTTAGAGTGTAGATCCACTCATTTTGCTCCGTATGTAGTCACTTGTTGAAATCTCTAGAAAGACGAATATAATATTTAGGAACGGGGGGAGTACACATACGAAGCAGAATGGTGAATCTACACTCTAAAATATGCCCGTTTGAAATTTGTAAAAAGACAAATATTTAGGAACGAAGGAGTATAATTTTGTGCATGGCACATGGACCCGGATGATGAAGAGGCTTCTGGCAATGCTATCAAGCTTCCATCATTTGTTTACATAATTGACGTACTATACAAATAATTTTCCAGCGACATGAAATTGTACAATGGTGTGAGCTTTCAGCTTTTGTTTCGCGTGTCTTTCCATCTATGCTCTTTCGGAAACAATAAAAAACTAACTTCCTTGCTAATGCATGTCAATTATTAGCAGATCGGAGCTAATAATTACATCACAACTGAAGACAGAGTTGTGAGAAGGTGTTAAATTAAAATTGATCCATGCTTTCATTGGCAGCAACATCCCCCCAGCTCTGTCTAAATCAACAAGGCATGTTGGGAAAAAATGTAGCTGTCTGGAGCATGCAACATTCCGATCATTTTGTGCAGGTCCACTAAAATAGAGCTGAGCGTCCCTGTTCCAAAGATGTTAAGTGTGATTACGATAATAGAGGACTGCTAATGAAACAATAAACACACAAATAGAAGCTGGTCACCTTTGCAGTCTCTCTTAAGACTAACTAGTTCGAGAAGATTAGGCTCGGAGTTGGATGAGGAGGATAGAGCAAAACCAATCTCCCTTTGTGCAGTCGCACTGAAATGTAGAGACGCTGCCCGTGTGACATTTTAGTACAACTGCACAAAACACTCTTAAGAAAAAAGTGATTTGTGCAGTTCACCAAAAGGTCGCAATAGCAACGAGGTGAAATGGATAGCCATGTTTGCAAAAAAGAGGTAGAAGGGAAACAATTACTGGCCAATAACAGTTGATGACACATGCAACGACAAAAAAGAAGCATATTCCTTGTACTAAGGGAAGATAACAACACGGTTGTGTTTGTCTAAAACGGTGTGAGAACGAGAATGCAATATGGAAAGTACGCCGGACGAGCTACGTTTTGGGCAAAGAAGTATGGAAGATCCACATGCAGCGACGTGGGAAGCCGGGCAGTGGAGCAAGGCCGGAGGGGATACCTGCAGGTCGTCGGGATGTAACTAGGTGAGCGGCGGCGGGTGGAATCTGCGAGCAGGTGGCGTAGGCCCTGCCGCACCGGAGCTTGGTCAGAGAGAACGGCGTGTACTGCAGATCGAGACGTGCTGCCTTGGCGCTGTCGAACAGAGAAACGATGCACTTCCTCCCTTTCCCCCGGCGGACGGGATGCGGCCGGATCAGTGGCCAACGGTGTGAGAGAGAGAGGGGCCACCGCACTCCCTTTCCCCCGGCGAACGGGATGCGGCCGGATCAGTGACCAACGGTGAGAGAGAGAGAGAGAGAGAGAGAGGCCACCGCAGCCTTGTGTGAGATACTCTGAAGAGCGACAAACCAGGCAGGTAGGCTCCATTGTATATAGTGAGCGGACTACCTTTTCTTCCATAAAAATCGTATTATATTCTGTGTACGTGCCATTGAGCGCTATAACTTTATTTAAAAATAACGCGGCAACGCGTCAAGTCAAACTTTGTTTCGTGCACACGTGGTACACGACCTCCCTAGGTAAACAACCGCTACAGGCATTCAAATTAGCACGTGGGCTGCCATTTCGTAAAGAAATGAGCTCCACCGTGTACCCGCACGGGTGTGGCTGGGCACGAAGCGTGAGTATGTGCACGGTGCACCTATTCTCTTCTTGTATACATACACCACCTACGTGGGTTTGTGTGAGAGAGATACAAACCTAGAGAGATATAGTGTGTGGGTTCTTGAGAGTTTTATTTGGGGGGTCAATAAAAAGATGTAACATATGCAATGTGTGTGAAATAGAGTCCTGGATATAACATATATATAGAGGGGGCGATCCACGAGAAGAGAGTGGAGGTATCATCGGCTTGAGGTGTCCGTAGAATCGAAGAGAGGGTTGATGTGTGCGTGTGTGCGGGCGCGATCGATACAGAGTGCCATCGAATTTGTGTGTGCCCATGTCAAAGATATAGAGTGGCTAGCCTACTGGAACGTGAGAGGGGACATGTGCAGTTTGTCTATGTGGCATGGATACCTACCTGCAGCGCTCGACTATCGGTGTGTGGTGGGGGAAGAGGGAGGCCCAATTAACTATAGAGGTACAATGGTTGGTATATGTGTGGAGGAGGAGAGAGACCTACCTCATGTATTAAGGAGATCGATCTGCCTCATGTATTAAGGGAGATCGATCGGCATCCATGCATATGTGTAGGAGAGGAAAAAGGTTGGGAGAGAGACAGAGCTAGAGTGTTGGAGGGGTGGTAGTGGAGTTTCTTCTAACAAATGGTGGGATAGGCTTGCTAGACAAACGGAGGGCACGCCCGCAATACCAAGAAGAGAGGTGTAGCGACCAGACCTCAAATAGTCTGACCTCTGTGCTCAGTGTCATCCCTGGATCAGTAATGCTGACACCACACAGTACTTGGAGGATTTATAACAGAGTAGCAATCACACACTTATTACATCGAATGTCTCAAAAGAGAACTTATTGAACTAAATATGGCTTAAGGCCATCAAATGCGATAACAGCGGAAGGCTTGGAAGATAAGCAAGTCCATCAACTCCAACGGCATCACTGAGTATAGAACCACGACCTAAAAACACCTTACTCGTCGTCTGAAAAGTCTGCAACATGAAACGTTGCAGCCCGAAAACGGGTCAGCACATGGAATATGCTAGCAATGTAACACATAGAGAATAACAATGGAGAATGGCTATACTACATGCATATTTGGCTGGTGGTAAAGCTCTATGGTTACAGTTTTTGCGAAAAGCCAATTTTTCCCTACTGCAAAGGAATAATTTATTTTAACTATCATGGTGGTTGTTAAACATTGAGAATGGTTGACAGCATCCTCAATCCCAATTAAAAGTACTCATTAAAAACCCAACAATATTAATTAAAGTAACATGATGAGATTCACATGATAATCAAGTACTAGATACTCAAGATGTCCATAACCGGGGACACAGCTAATCATGATTAGTTTGTACACTCTGCAGAGGTTTGCGCACTTTTCCCCACATGACTCGATCGTCTCCGCTTGGTTTCCCGCACTACATGGTGTTTGAGAAACGGATGACTGAGACATAGTCTTTCAGAAGCACTAGCACCGAGTGGTAGACCGTACCAAACTACATCCCCTACATCTACTAGTCCACCCCGTAAGAGTTCGCACAACTTAGTCAACTATGCTAGAGCCCATAATAGCATGTGGCTGCACACGTAAGTTTCTAGTTTGAATAATCTCATGATCCCTTTGAGCCTGGGTGGCGGTCCGGAGAAATACAGGCAAGTCCTGCTAGAAAACAGGTGCCTCAATCCACCCAGATGTGTGTTTAAGTTGCCACCTTAAATAAACCAGTAATTAACAATCTCACATCTGTAATGGATATTGACTCACCCAATCCACGTCTACTAGCATAGCATGGCATAATAAGCAAACGTAGAAGTAACTCCCAAGGGTTTGATAATAAAACAGGTAATAGGTACTACCTCATCTACTTCCAATCCCACAATTTAATTAGATCCTAATCATGCAATTGTTTGAGGATAGATCTAATGCATAAAAACTGGGTAGTAGAAAGGTATGATCAAGTGTTACTTGCCTTGCTGATGATCCGCGAAACCTAGAGACTCGAAGTAACAGGCGGCGCACTCCGGGTATTCTATCGCAGACAAACAAACAAGCATACAATAAGTACTCATCTAATGCACAAGTAAAACTCGAACAAAAGATCCAACTAGAATGTTCAACTTTAAGAACTCCGGTTTGCAAAAAGAATCAACTCAAATAAAGCAACGAAAGTCAAACGGCGAAAGAAAACAGCTTCGTTTTGCTAATCTGGATCTAAGTCAAATTTTATAGAAGCAAAAACTTGTTTAAGTAGATTATTCGGAAAGAGGGTTTCCAGACGAAACTCCAAGCGCTTGAATCTCCTGATTCCGATAAATGAGCGAAAAGTTATACTAAATCGAAAATCGGATCAGAAATCGCGATCAGGAAATAACCGCGGAAAATCCGAGAAAAGAAAAACGACGAACAGATTCAACGAACGAACGTTCGTTAATCTAACGAATCTGACGAAAAGCGTTCGCAAAGACAAAATAACGGACGAACGTCCGCTAATTAACCTAAACCGAAAAAAAACCAAAAACTAAAATAAAAACGAATCTAAAAAAACCGAAAAAAACCATAATGAAAACCGCCCGTTTTTTTAAGAAAACCGGTGGCACGCGAATTGGGGCGACTGGCGGCGGGGTCCAGCGCTATTTATTTAGCGCCCCCGAGCGGAGTCCCGCTCGGGTACGGCCCGTTAGGTCGGTGCGCGTTTTTTTTAAACATTACGCTTGGTAGAAAAATCAAAAGAAATACTAAACGGACTCCAAAAATCCCGAAATAAATTTTCCCCGACTTCTAAAATCAAGCCAGACTAGATGAACATTTATTTGGGACCTAAATGCAATTTTGAAAAACGCGCATTTTTCCTAAATTCAAATAAAAAGCGAAAAACTCCAAAATAAAACTTATTTGATTTTTTTTATTAAATCCTCATTATTTGTTTATTTGGGAAACTCATTTTATTCCCTCTCTGAATTTTTTGTAGTAGAAATAACTGAAGATAAAATAAATAAAATCAATGATCCTATTTTCAAAATTTGAGAAAAACCCCAAATATGAAAATAACGAAATCCCCAACTCTCTCCGAGGGTCCTTGAGTTGCGTAGAATTTCTAGGATCGAGCCAACGATGCAATAAAATATGATATGCATGATGATCTATGTATAACATTCCAAATTGGAAATTTGGGATGTTACAAACCTACCCCCTTAAGATGAATCTCGCCCTCGAGATTCGGGTTGGCTAGCAAATTGGTGAGGGTGGTCCTTGAGCAAATCTTCCTCTCGTTCCCAGGTGGCTTCCTCCTCGGTGTGGTGGCTCCACTAAACCTTGCAAAACTTGATAACCTTGCTGCGGGTAACTTTGCTGCCATAATCCAAAATCTTAACAGGTTTCTCTTCATAGGTCAGATCTTCTTTCAACTGAATCGTTTCCAATGGCACCGCATCTCTCAGTGGTATATTGGCCATCTCTGCGTGACACTTCTTCAACTGTGAAACATGGAACACATCATGAACTCCTGACAATCCCTCAGGTAATTCCAACTTGTATGCTACTTCTCCCATGCGTTCCAAAACCTTGTATGGCCCCACAAAACGTGGCGCTAACTTTCCTTTAACTCCAAAATGCTTAACTCCTCGAAGTGGAGATACTCGAAGATAAACTCTGTCTCCGACTTCATATTCTGTCTCCTTGCGTTTCGAATCTGCATTGCTCTTCTACCTGGACTGGGCTACCTTGAGCCTATCACGAATCAATTTAACTTTCTGTTCAGACTCCTTAATCAAATCTGGTCCAAACAACTGGCGGTCTCCAACCTCATCCCACAACAACGGGGTTCTGCACCTCCTTCCGTACAAGGCTTCGAAAGGGGCCATCTTCAAACTGGACTGATAGCTGTTGTTGTAAGAAAACTCCGCGTAGGGCAAGTTGTCATCCCAACTTGATCCATAATCCAAAACACAAGCTCTAAGCATATCCTCCAAAATCTGATTGACTCTCTCGGTTTATCCATCTGACTGTGGGTGGAAAGCTGTGCTAAACTCCAGCCTGGTCCCCAATGTTTCGTGTAACTGCTTCCAGAACTTCGAGGTGAATTGGGTCCCTCTATCTGACACGATACTCCTTGGAACTCCATGCAAACATACAATCCTCGTCAGGTATATCTTAGCCAATTTGGCACTGCTGTAGGTAGTATTTACTGGGATGAAATGAGCTACCTTTGTCAAACGATCAACTACAACCCAAATCGAGTCATAGCCTGAACGTGTCCTGGGCAATCCCGTGATGAAATCCATACCTAATTTATCCCACTTCCATTCGGGTATAGGCAAGGCTTGTAACAATCCAGCTGGCTTCTGATGTTCTGCTTTCACCCTCTGACAAACATCACAAACTGCTACATACTCTGCGATATCCTTCTTCATTCCGGTCCACCAGAATGTTTCCTTCAAATCGAAATACATCTTGGTATTTCCTGGGTGAATCGAATAGGGTGAATCATGTGCCTCTTGCAGAATTAACTTCCTGATCTCCGGGTTATTTGGCACATAAACACGGTCCTCAAATCGTAGGGTATCGTACTCATCCTCACGAAATCCCTTAGCCTTTCCTTTGCTCATCTGTTCCTTAATAGTGACAACCTCCGTATCTGCCTTTTGAGCTTCTCTGATTTTATCCATCAACGTAGACTAAATCTCCAATGCTGCTACATAGCCTCTCAGAACTATTTCCAAACATAGTTCTCGAAGGTCGTCGGCTAACTCCTTGGGTATTTCTCCCATCATTAGAGTATTGACATGGCTCTTGCGGCTCAACGCGTCTGCTACAACGTTAGCCTTCCCGGGGTGATAATGCAATCTCATATCATAATCCTTAATAAGTTCCAACCATCTCCTCTGCCTGAGATTTAACTCCTTCTGCGTGAAGATGTACTTCAAACTCTTGTGATCCGTGTACACTTCACAATGATTTCCAATGAGAAAATGTCTCCACGTTTTCAGTGCATGCACTACGGCTGCTAACTCCAAATCATGAGTAGCATAATTCAACTCATGGGGCTTAAGCTGTCGTGAAGCATACGAAACAACTCTACCCTCCTGCATAAGCACTGCTCCAAGTCCTCTACGTGAAGCGTTGCAATACACTTCATAATCCTTAGTCTGATCTGGCAAAATCAACACTGGTGAGGTAACCAAACGTTTCTTCAACTCTTGGAAACTAGCCTCACACTCCTCAGTCCAAATGAACTTAGTATCCTTCTTCAATAACTCTGTCATAGGCTTCGCAATCTTTGAGAAATTTTCAATGAATCTTCGGTAGTATCCTGCGAGTCCAAGGAAACTCCTGATCTCTCCAACTATGGTTGGTGCTTCCCAGTTTGTCACAGTGACAACTTTAGTGGGGTCTACTGCGATACCTTCTCCGGATATAACATGTCCGAGAAATCCAACTTCCTTCAACCAAAACTCGCACTTGCTGAACTTGGCATATAGCTGATGTTCTCTGAGCTTCTCGAGTACCAAACGCAAGTGTTCCTTGTGCTCCTCTTCATTCTTCGAGTAAACCAAAATATCATAAATGAACACCACGACAAACTTATCCAAAAACTCCATAAACACCTTGTTCATCATGTTCATAAAATAGGCTGGGGCGTTAGTCAGACCAAATGACATAACGGTATACTCATACAGCCCGTACCTGGTGGTAAAAGCCGTCTTTGGTATATCTTGCTCCCGAATCTTCAACTGATGGTACCCTGATCACAAATCGATCTTGGAAAACACCTTAGCTCCTTGCAACCGATCAAACAGATCATTGATCATTGGTAGTGGGTACTTGTTCTTGATTGTTACTTCATTCAATCCGCGATAATCAACAACCATTCTTAACGATCCATCCTTCTTCTCCACTAGAAGTACTGGCGATCCCCAAGGCGAAGAACTTGGGCGAATAAAACCTTTATCCAACAACTCCTTAATCTGCTTCTTGATTTCCTCCAAATCCTGGGCTGGCATCCTATACGGTCTCTCGGATATTGGCCCAGTGCCTGGCAGTAGCTCAATTAAGAACTCAATGTCTCTATCTGGTGGCATGCCTCGCAACTCTTCTGGAAATACATCGGGGAAATCCCTTACCACTGGTACTTCCTCTTGTACAACTCCTGATAAGGAATTTACATGTGCTCTCCTCGGCTCATGCCGTGATACATACTTGATCCTTATCCCTTACGGCGTTGTAAGCAAAATTGTCTTACTGGCGCAATCAATGTTCCCTTCATACTTCGATAACCAATCCATGCCTAATATCACATCCAAACCTTGTGATTCCAAAATTATTAGGTCCGAGGGAAATACATGGTGTCCAATCCTTAATGGCAGTCGATCACACCATTTACTAGCCGTATACTCTGCTCCGGGTGAGGTTACTAGCATGGGTGACCTAAGTGCTTGGGTTGGCAATTTATATTTATCCACAAATCCCCTTGATATGTATGAATGCGATGCACCAGTATCAAAAAGAACAACTGCAGTAAATGCCTTAACCAAAAACTTACCTATTACTGCATCTGGCTGAGCTTCAACCTCCTCCACGGTAACGTGGTTCACTTGTCCCCTGTTGAAAGGGTTCGGCTTCTTTCCTGAGCTCCCATTGCCATTTCCATTTTGGCCTTCAGGACAATCATTTGCATAATGCCCCGTCTTGCGGCACTTATAACAGGTGATATGGCTTAGGTCTACCTTTGATGGTGTTGACGGGGTGGTGCGGCTTTGTCCATTGCTTCCTCCATTCCCGTTCCCATTCTTTGTGCCATTGTGATTGTGCGAGCTGCCTCCTCCATGAGTATGCTGAAAATGAACTCCCTGCTTAGGGGTATAATGGGGCTTCTGCTGGGCTCCAGAGTTATACTTCCCCTGCCCATACTTCCTCTTGCGATTCTCAATTTGCTGCTGCTTCCCTTCAATCATAAGAGCATGATCTACTAACTCTTGGTAGTTATTGAAAGTGGCTACCATCAACTGCATGCTCAGCTCATCATTCAGTCCTTCTAGAAACTTCTCCTGCTTAGTTGCATCTGTAGCAACGACATCTGGGGCATAACGTGCTAGCTTACTAAAATCATCCACATACTGGCCAACAGTCCTTCCTCCTTGGCGTAAGTTGCGAAACTCACGCTTCTTCATGGCCATAGCTCCTGCTAAAACATGGGCAGTACGAAAAGCTTGCTGAAACTGGTTCCATGTGACAGTGTCTACCGGGTAAGTGGCTGTGAAATTCTCCCACCATGCTGCTGCGGGTCTGTCAAGCTGATGTGCAGCAAACTTCACCTTCTCACCATCTGTGCATCCTGCAGTGGTCAACTCCCTTCCTATCTTGCGGAGCCAATCATCTGCTACAGTCGGCTCGGTGCTACTAGAATATACCGGCGGATTCAGCCTAAGGAAACGAGTCAAGTGATCCGCAGGTGGTGGTGGTGGTGGGTTGTTGTTGTTGTTGCCTTGGTTCTGTACCAATGTTTGAATCAAAGTATTCTGCTGCTGAATCAACTGAGTGATGTCTGGCGGGAAAACAAACTCGGGGTTGCGTCTCGGAGGCATCTGAAGGGTTTAGAAAAGACGAGAAATTAAGAATAGAGTGAGATCTAGGGAGAAAACACTACCCAAATGCTCATGAGACAAATGCACACAAAATCACTTCATTCATGTCCACAAAGGGCATACAATGGTCTAACTATCGCAAAAGTGCTTGTACTATAATGTTTACATGGAGGGAAATACTACTAATATGTGGGGGTCATCTATTAATTCGAACCAGTGGAAGACTCCATGATGTCTGCTCCAGCTTCGTCTTCAAAGTCGGGCTCACTTGGATCCGAATCGGTGTCGTCGATGATGATGTAGTTGCTCGGACAGTCGACGTACTTGTCTTCATTCTTAAGCGCTAATTTCTTCTTGAGTTCTTCAATCTCATACTTAAGATCGCTATTGTGCTTTACTACAGCTACGATCTCGTCCATGTAGTCCTTGCGTGTAGACTTTAGTTCTCCTTCAAGTTCGATGATCCTTCCCTTCGCATTCTTCAACTCTATCATGTCATTGCATATCTGGTTCTCCTGGCGTCGAATGTGCTGGTTTAGCTCTTGGATGAAAGCTGCAATGGATCTATCCTTCTTGGTGCTGATTATCTCCCATTGTTCATCTCGGCGTCCGCAAACCTGGTAGATAGTGCACTTGAGGTCTTCTTGATAAACTTCTCCAATGCATCCCATGGTGATATGAGCTGCCATGCTCTTTCCCAGACTCCAGGTTGGTGCACTGAAAACACTATCTATAGGCTTGGTGATTGGGGCAAATGTCCTTCCCGGAACGTGGGCTT
Source organism: Triticum timopheevii (assembly GCA_963921465.1). Taxonomy (NCBI): domain Eukaryota; kingdom Viridiplantae; phylum Streptophyta; class Magnoliopsida; order Poales; family Poaceae; genus Triticum; species Triticum timopheevii. The sequence continues at coordinate 433,761,595 of OY997262.1, forward strand.
GAATCTTCCAGCGCTCCTCTTCAGGCAGAGTGGCGTTGAAAGTCCCGGTGAAGCTTGGTAGTCCAATGTTCAGGTACTTGGCGACTTCCTTCAAGTGGAATCCAAAAGGTGTACCTTCATCTGGTTGAGCGTACTTGATCTTTGCGTCCGTCATCCTAAAGAATAGAAAAGATGAGGAGTCAGAATTGAGAAGAAAGAGTAGTGATCTAGAGCTTAAGCTTAGTGGCCGTGTCCTACAGTCAGCGTGTGCTCTGATACCACCTTGTAGCGACCAGACCTCAAACAGTCTGACCTCTGTGCTCAGTGTCATCCCTGGATCAGTAATGCTGACACCACACAATACTTGGAGGATTTATAACAGAGTAGCAATCACACACTTATTACATCGAATGTCTCAAAAGAGAACTTATTGAACTAAATATGGCTTAAGGCCATCAAATGCGATAACAGCGGAAGGCTTGGAAGACAAGCGAGTCCATCAACTCCAACGGCATCACTGAGTATAGAACCACGACCTAAAAGCACCTTACTCGTCGTCTGAAAAGTCTGCAACATGAAACGTTGCAGCCCGAAAACGGGTCAGCACATGGAATATGCTGGCAATGTAACACATAGAGAATAACAATGGAGAATGGCTATACTACATGCATATTTGGCTGGTGGTAAAGCTCTATGGTTACAGTTTTTGCGAAAAGCCAATTTTTCCCTACTGCAAAGGAATAATTTATTTTAACTATCATGGTGGTTGTTAAACATTGAGAATGGTTGACAGCATCCTCAATCCCAATTAAAAGTACTCATTAAAAACCCAACAATATTAATTAAAGTAACATGATGAGATTCACATGATAATCAAGTACTAGATACTCAAGATGTCCATAACCGGGGACACGGCTAATCATGATTAGTTTGTACACTCTGCAGAGGTTTGCGCACTTTTCCCCACATGACTCGATCGCCTCCGCTTGGTTTCCCGCACTACATGGTGTTTGAGAAACGGATGACCGAGACATAGTCTTTCAGAAGCACTAGCACCTTACATGAGCGGTGGACCGTACCAACCTACATCCCCTACATCTGCTAGTCCACCCCGTAAGAGTTCGCACAACTTAGTCAACTATGCTAGAGCCCATAATAGCATGTGGCTGCACACGTAAGTTTCTAGTTTGAATAATCTCATGATCCCTTTGAGCCTGGGTGGCGGTCCGAAGAAATACAGGCAAGTCCTGCTAGAAAACAGGTGCCTCAATCCACCCAGATGTGTGTTTAATTTGCCACCTTAAATAAACCAGTAATTAACAATCTCACATCTGTCATGGATATTCACTCACCCAATCCACGTCTACTAGCATCGCATGGCATAATAAGCAAACGTAGAAGTAACTCCCAAGGGTTTGATAATAAAACAGGTAATAGGTACTACCTCATCTACTTCCAATCCCACAATTTAATTAGATCCTAATCATGCAATTGTTTGAGGATAGATCTAATGCATAAAAACTGGGTAGTAGAAAGGTATGATCAAGTGTTACTTGCCTTGCTGATGATCCGCGAAACCTAGAGACTCGAAGTAACAGGCGGCGCACTCCGGGTATTCTATCACAGACAAACAAACAAGCATACAATAAGTACTCATCTAATGCACAGGTAAAACTCGAACAAAAGATCCAACCAGAATGTTCAACTTTAAGAACTCCGGTTTGCAAAAAGAATCAACTCAAATAAAGCAACGAAAGTCAAACGGCGAAAGAAAACAACTTCGTTTTGCTAATCTGGATCTAAGTCAAATTTCACAGAAGCAAAAACTTGTTTAAGTAGATTATTCGGAAAGAGGGTTTCGAGACGAAACTCCAGGAGCTTGAATCGCCTGATTCCGATAAACGAGCAAAAAGTTATACTAAATCGAAAATCGGATCAGAAATCGCGATCAGAAAATAACCGTGGAAAATCCGAGAAAAGAAAAACGACGAACAGATTTAACGAACGAACGTTCGTTAATCTAACAATCTGACGAAAAGCGTTCGCTAAGACGAACTAACGGACGAACGTCCGCTAATTAACCTAAACCAAAAAAAACCGAAAATTAAAATAAAAACGAATCAAAAAAACCAAAAAAAACCGTAATGAAAACCGCACGGTTGTTTTTTAAGAAAACCGGTGGCACGCGAATTGAGGCGGCGACGAACCTCGGGATGCGGGGCGGCGGCTCCGGCGGCGGCGGCGGCGCTGCCGGCGGGCGGCGGCGGCGGCGGCGCTGGCGGCGCGCTAGTGTTAGTGTTTGCGGGTGGGCTAGGGCGGCGGCGGGGCAATCTGGGCCGGGGCGCGCGCGTGCTGGGGCGGCTGGCGGCGGGGTCCGGCGCTATTTATTTAGCGCCCCCGAGCGGAGTCCCGCTCGGGTACGGCCCGTTAGGTCGGTGCGCGTTTTTTTTAAAACATTACGCTCGGTAGAAAAATCAAAAGAAATACTAAACCGACTTCAAAAATCCCGAAATAAATTTTCCCCGACTTCTAAAATCAAGCCGGACTAGATGAACATTTATTTGGGACCTAAATGCAATTTTGAAAAACGCGCATTTTTCCTAAATTCAAATAAAAAGCGAAAAACTCCAAAATAAAACTTATTTGATTTTTTATTAAATCCTCATTATTTCTTTATTTGGGAAAGTCATTTTATTCCCTCTCTGAATTTTTGGTAGTAGAAATAACTGAAGATAAAATAAATAAAATCAATGATCCTATTTTCAAAATTTGAGAAAAACCCCAAATATGAAAATAAAGAAATCCCCAACTCTCTCCGAGGGTCCTTGAGTTGCGTAGAATTTCTAGGATCGAGCCAACGATGCAATAAAATATGATATGCATGATGATCTATGTATAACATTCCAAATTGGAAATTTGGGATGTTACAAGAGGAGATGGCTGCTTGTTGTCTGTGCACATGCGTGTGAGAGACGGGTCAGGAGGCATGCACGAATGATGAGGGGGGCAATGTGGTTGTGGTACGCAGACATAACTACATAGGAAGATCAATCGCCCTTTGTTAGAGAAAGGAGAGACATAACTTGTGAGGTACGTCGGGGGGGGGGGGGTAGTTAAAGTCGATCTAGGTATATGTTGGGAGATCGATCGGTATACATGCATGTGTGTGTTAGAAGCAAATGAGGCACGAGGAGAAGGATAGAGAGAGAGGGATGCATGTAGGAGGTGGTATGAGAGGCATACTATATCAAGGGGGGAGGAGTGTGCGAGTACGAGAACGATGAAAAGAGTGGTGGGAGTGAGGCATCGACGGTGACACGAGAAGAGGGGAAGCTTGTGTTTGTGCTAGGCACACCTGGCTAGAGAGGCATATCGATCGATGTGTGCCGTAAAGAAGGAGCGGGGGGCCTACATACACCATGGGTGAACGACCTAAAGTGAAAAGACAAATTTGCGGGATGGAGCTAGAGAATGCTGAGGGAGGGTGAGAGGGATGCGGGCGTGTGCATGCACAAGAGAAAGTTAGCGCTAGCTACAAACATAAGAGGGTTGTGTGGGTGTAAAAGACGAATAGAGATCATATATACTTCATTATAAAAAGCAAATTCGAATATTTGAAGAATTTATCATAGTGTTTTAAACCGACGCATGTGTAAATATATATAAACGGTGATACACACATGGTGTGGTTATGAACATGTTATACTACATTTAATATATTTTATCTCTACCCTTATAAAAAACGGAGTTGTTGATGATGGTGTGCCTTCCATCCTGCATTATAGGCCGTCCGATTTATATCTGGCGGATAGCAAGGAAACTATGATGGTTGAAGTTGGTAACAATCATGATTGTAGATTCTTGTTGAAATAGAGAAACCAATTCAAATTAGTTCGAATTGCAGCGGTAGTATAGACATTTGGAATGCACTAAAATGTTGCTATGAGTAGGTTACATGCATTATACAGCAAGCGAAAAAAATTAATCGGACATAACATGGATTCATACTCCCTCCTTCCATCTATATAGGGCGTAATGAGATTTTTAAGACCGCCTTTGACTATTGACAAGATTAATAGTACATGACATGCGCAATGTGAAAATTATATCATTGAAAGAACCTTTCACAGATGAATTTAACGGTGTGCTTTGTGTAAGTTGCATGTCATATATCATTGCTCTAATATTTGGTCAAGCATCGAAAAAGGCATTAGGCCATATATAGATGGAAGGAGGGAGTAGCTTTGAATAGCATTTGTATAGTAAAACGGGGCAAGACTCTCTCTTTGTGTGGTGTGAATAGTTTTATTTTTTTCGTTTTCTTTTTGGTTGAGGGAAGTGCGAATTGATTTGGTACGTACAAGTACAATATTACTACATGTTAGGCTTGTCCCTAAAATTCAACCCACGTCTTGTTATATCCCGAAAATTCAGATATCGTGCTCTCAAAATTGGTGCCTTCACAACCCGCGCCTTGCTATCCCGAAATTACAACGCGCGCGAAAACTCCCTCCAGCTGCCAAATCCCGACACGCGAAATCCCCCTTCTAACCCTGAGCCGAAAGGGCCGCTAGTTCAAATGGTGGGGGGTACTTTTGTAACACAACCTACATTTTGGACAAGCGCGTCCCTAAGTCATGCTTCACCCCCTCCCATCGCCCCCTTTTCGCCATTCAAAATCCCAGGCCGCCATAACCTCTCCGCTCCAGCCGCGAAACCCCACCCTCCTTCGTCTGCCACGTCACCGCTGCCCAGCCAGAGCCTCTTCCCTGACGACATCGTCCACCGCAACAGCTCGATGTCCCTCGTCCACCTCCCCGGGTGAGGATCCATCGTCCATCTCGCCGTCTCACCGGTTCAGCCACCCTGTCCTCCACCTCCACGGAGCTGCTCCGACGATCGCCTCGGCGATCGCGGCTGCTCCATCCCCACAGCACCGCCTTAACCTGCTCTACTGGAACCACAACATCCTCACCGACTCCTCAGATGAAGCCGAGGCCTACTCGGTGCCACCAAAGAGGTTGTACACTCATCGCATCGCACCTTCTCCTTAACTCGACCTCCCGGCGGCGAGGGTGCTCCATCCCGCACCCCCATGGAGAGGCTACCTTGAAGCCGGTGCCGCGGGCGACATCTCCATGGCGGCTCTCCCCCAGTGTGAGGCCCCTTTGGCGGCGGTATCCATACCAGCCGGATCTACTACTGATGCTCCATCTCTCACTCGCTCGTTCGCTCGTGCTGCTGCTGCTGCTCCGGCTCTCGCTCGATCGCTCGCTCGCCCAGCTGCTGCTGCTGCTCTCCCCCTCGCTCGTGCTTCTGCTCTGCTCCAATTAAGCCACACTTCAGTCGATTGAATCAACTTTTCGGTCAGTCGATTTTCAGGGGTTGGGGGGCTCGCCAGAGTTAAGGAAGAACCACCCGCAGCGGGGACGGGGGCTCGCCGGAGAGGTACCCCACTATCTATCTTAGGGTTCAGGGTGGGGGCGAGGGGCCTAGAGGGCTGGCCGGGGCGGCGGTGGCGAGTTGTTTCGGGGCGGCGAGGTGGCGCTGGGGCCGGCGGTTCGGCCGGTGGTGGCTGGCAGCTCAGGGGGTGCAGGTTGAAGATGAACTACAGGCCCTCCCTAAACTACATGTCAAGTGCCTCTCTGCTACCATTGCGTTCAGTTTCGACAGTAGCATTGAGATTCCACAGTAAATTTCAGTTCCGACAGTTAAGTTCAGAGTCAACAGTTTTTACCTCATCTGTTGTAGTCAGGTGGTTTTTGGTGATGTTAATTTTACATCCATTTTACATCATCTATTGGAGATGCTATTAGAATCCCACTTGAGATTGGCGATGTCTGTCTTGTGCTGCTTCAGCCTTCACGTCTTATGGCTCACCGGAGCTGCTCCAACGACAGAATGATCCATCACAATAGAGCAGTGCCCTGGACGCCGTCTATAGATTCCTCAGATCTTCCTCCACACCTCCGACAGCCACCTCTGCCTCAACTTCTTCAGCGACCAACCCAATGATGCTGAGGTTGACACGGCTACGACAAAGAGGTTGTACACTTGTTTCATCACTTATTACTATACATTCACGTCGATCCATTAGGGCTATTTTGGTTCAACGGAAAAGCGTCGATCCACTGGTTGTTACCATCACTCTAAATTTCTGCATGCTCTCCTTACATAATCTCACCATATTTTTTTTGTATGCATGTCAGATATTGTACACAGTCATGCTGAACATGTAGAGAAAAATAGAAGAGTTTTGCGCGGCAATACAATGTCATGCAGACATCGCTCCATGGTGGGTTCAATGGCAAACCCTCCCCGCCCCTCTCCAGATTGTAATCCAGAGGAAGATATTTGTTCTGAGGCGGATTCAGACGCCGCTGACCACTCCTATTTACCCCCCAAGGTGTTTGCTCTACCTTGGCATGATGATGTTAGTCATATCATGCATATGTTGCCTTGCAGTGCCTACTTTTGACATCATATATGTCATCTGCTTAGTTTAGACATGTTCTGTAATGCCACCTATTTAGTTTCTATATCATATATGGGAATTATGCAGTCTCATGTCTTTTAGCCAGCCATAATATATGTGAAATGTGCAATGCCATCCTGTTTAACCAGGCATCATATATTTGAATGATATCTTGCCCATCCTTTTCTTCATTACATTTCTATTTGTCGACAATGTTTGTACATTAAACTACTCTTCCTGTGAGTCAACCATTTGAGTGGGAGATGGAAAAATCTGGAGTGAAAACAAGGCCTTCAGAGCAGACAGTGCTACCTATCGAAGCAGATCTCTTGTTGGGTCCCGATATCTCCTCAGAGATGGATTCAGAGACAGATGACCAGTCCTATTCCCCCACTAAGGTGTATGCTCTAACTTGGCACGGTTATACTGCTCATATCATGCATACGGTGTCTTCCATTGCATAGTTTAGACATCATATACACAATATTCAAGACCATGTTCTTAGTTCAGACATCATATCGAATGCCCTCTGTTTAGCATATAAATCACATATGTGAATTAAATGATGCGATCCTGATTACTTAGATAACATGTAGGTGAATTATGTCATGCGATCCTGTTTAGTTATTCATCATATCTTTGAATTATGTTATGCTATGCTATCCAGTTTAGATAGACATCATATATGTAAAATTATGTCATGCTATCCGTTTTAGTTAAACAATATACATGTCAACTATTTCATGCCCTCTTTTTTCCACACTATCTATTGCATCTGTCTCTCATACAATGTCTGTACATTCAACTATGTTTCCTGTTTATCAGTCATTTGAATTGGAGCGGGTGATGCCATTATCTAGCGGACTAAAAACATGGTCTTCAAATAAAACAGTGCTACCTCTTGGTGGATATAGCACCCCGATTGTACATGCACAAGAACCAGCCCTACCACACATAACCCAAACTCTCGCAGATTGTACCCCTACTGCGATGGACAGAGAACCAGCTTCACCCAATCTAACCCCAACCCCAGCCGATAGTAACCCAGTTCCTGTTGACACAGCACCATCTCCACCACAGAGCTCCCAAATAAGAGCAGTTAGTAAGGCAGCTCCAGTGCCCAAAGGGCCAGTACTATCACGGCAAACCCCAACTCCACCAGTTAGTACGCCTATTCCTGTGGAGGAAGCACAACCAGCTAGTCGTAGTTTAGCATCTATCGCATTTGATGTTGTTAAATCGTATGTGTGTATCTTCCCATCTTGGAAATATTATACTGAAGATGAAGGAAAATTCCAGTTGCAGGTGTTTGTCCAGGAGTTATGTGTAAGTAATGTTATTCATGGCAATTACTTTGCTTCGTCCCATACATCCTACCTCCATGATGGTTATAATACAACAAATTTTCCCATTTTTCTCTATAGAGAAGGACCGATTTGGAAACTCAGGATGAGGTAACCTGTGCTAATACCTCTGCTATCTTCAAGAATGCTTGGTGGCAGTATCGGAATTACCTGAAGAAAACGTACTTCACCAGCAAAGAAACTCATCAAATTCCCTTACGTTCTCCTGAGACACATTTACTGGACGATGACTGAGAACGCCTTGTTTTGTACTGGTCCCGAACCAAGAATGTGGTAAGGTCTATGAGCTCATTTTCTATTTTAAGTATTATATTCTTGCGTCTTACTGTACTCTGTTCATGTAGAACAAGTGCCTAAACCTGAAGAACAACAGTTCTAATTTAAGATTCCATTACTATCATAGTTCAAAAAAGCGCTAGGCGTTAATTGTGCGTTTTGCCACCGCCTTGCGCTTTACTGACCAAAGCGCACGCTTATGCGCAGTTATGCATAGATTATGCATAGTTATGCGCAATGTGTTTTGCCAACGCCTAGAGCCTAGGCGCGCTTAAGCGGTCGCTTAGGCGCGCCTTTTTTAACTATGATTGCTTTGCTCTTGTATCACTGTATTTACTCATACAAACTTATTTTTAAATTGAAGGATCCAATTGAAACTCCAATGGCACAGCAGGTATGTTCACACATGTTTCTTTAACAGGTTTGCTCTGATCAATAGCTCTGTTGATTTCAATTTCAATTATGTATATAGTTGCCTTTCATATCATGCACATTACTAGCATCACAATGGAGCCAATAGTGTTGTTGTACATGTAGACCCGTGGTACCCATCTGAAATCTTGTTGTGCCGTGTAGTTTCCCATGCTTTGTATTCTTTCACTGCTGCTTTGTCTTGAACTGATATGATTTGAACCATGTCTCTATTTTGATTTGGCAAGACAATGCAGTGACCATAGGACATAGATATATGTTTGTTTGATGCTTTTATTATGTACTAGTACTTGGCAATAGAAGACTTGGTAGTTTAATCCTGTCCACCTTACTAATGAACTGGTTCACCAAAATGAGTTTCATATACTAGTACATGCTAAACTTGTTATGTGTCTGCTTGTTTTTTCTTTTAGAATGCTGACAGCATATTGGGGAAGAGTGCCTTATTAAGCAATGGTAAAGGAAGTAATGCAGATAAGGTTCAGGATAGTGACACATCCTTGTTGGTCTCCAACAAAGCTGATAAAACAGCTAAGGAAGACTATCTTGAAGATAGCGAGACAACCCCAAAGTCCTGTCTTGGTTTAGTGTTTGAGTCACTAGCCACTACCGCTTGCACAAGATATTCAAACTCACTATCTGAATCAGTTCGGTTTCTTGAGTCTCAACTACAAGCTGAAAGACATCGATCAGCTGTGCTGCGACAAGAAGCAGAAGGATTACGGAAGTCCCTGGAGCATTGAGATGCATACTTTCTGGTGCAACAGCAAGCGTTGGAGGATTTTAGCGCCAAATATATAGGACAAAGCTAATCAGCTTGCTAAGCTTATTGCCAGCATGGTGGATACCCAGGATAAAGTTTCTTGATCTCTTCTGAAGTTGTTTCAGTTATGCTCTTGTTTTGTTGCCGTGTTTATTTGCACTGGTGGCGAATTTTGACGGCCAGTTATGTAATGTGCTGCTTTGTTCCCTATATTTGCACTGGTGGCCAACTTTGATGCCCAGTGGATGTAATATGTGTAATAGCGGTAATAGGCTAGCGTTAATTGCTTGCTTATTTATTTCCTTATTGTCTTGTTTAGTTGTTTGCTTGTAGTCACTGCAGTTCTTTTTCTGTTTTTTTCTAGTGGCCACAATAGCCTATTTTTTGTAACTAGGCCAAATTAATCATGGCAACACATGGACTGTTGTAACCATGGGCCTCCTGCAGGCCGTATGATCCATGGGCCTTCGTCCGGCCGTAGGATCCATTGGCCTTTTATAGGGGCCGTAGGATCCATCGGCCTTCTATACGGGCCTTAGGGTCCATGGGCCTTCTACGGGTCGTACGATCCATGGGCCTTCTACAGGCCGTACTATCCATGGGCCTTCTACGGGTCGTACTATCCATGGGCCTCATACGGGCCGTAGGATCCATGGGCCTTCTACGGGGCGTATCATCATTTAGCCAATCATGGGTCGTACTATTTGTGGACCATAATGGGCCATTAATAGGCCGTATTTGATAGCTCTATGAAAATAGCCCAACGGGTTTTTTTGACATAAAAACGGCCCACCGTATTAACGGTCCGCAAACGGGCCGACTGTAACGACGGACTGAATTTGGCCCACAAGCAGAAAATGACAGTAACGGGCCGTATGTAACCAAATGCTGCAAATGAGCCCAAGAATCAATAGGCCCTAGGAAGGCCGAAAGATAACTTGGGCTGGAAACGGCCTAATGGAATAACGGGCCGTTAATGGGTATAAAGTGATACACTATTCATTACGGGCCAGTTTCACCACGGGCCATTAATGGGCCAAGAGTTACAAAGGTCCTCATAGGGCCGAAAGAAGTCATGGGCCACACATGGGCCGGAAGTTAAAATGGGCTGAATCATATTAGATGGCCCGGATGACGCTACTGGTCCTAATTCGGATAGGGCGTAACGGGCCTTGATTAGCGGGCTGTAAATGGGCTATATGCGAACAGGTCGTTAACAGGCTTTCCGTGGGCCGGCCCGCCACCTTTTGACCAAGTCAAACGGGCCGGCCTTTTCACAGGAATGGGCCTCTGTTGGGCCGTGCCACGTGTCGCCGTATCATAGGCGCCTTCAGTCCAATGAGCGGATGACATCTGTCCCAACGGTGAGCAGACACGTGTTTTCTCCAGCCAATGATGATTTTACACGTGGAAAATCCCCATTGGTCGGGGCTGTTAACGGGTTATCGGATCCAAAACCCGACCCGATAGCTTAACGGTGTTCTGTTATGGTGGATGCCACGTGTCGGTCACCCTTGACGAAAGCACTTTTGTGACGCGTGATTTATCGTAATGGAATTGGACACTTCTGTGATGATAATTTTGGTAATGTCATGGAACACTTCTATGGCAGCACAGGTATGACTATCTTGATTCTGTCATAAAATCATCATGGATGTACATGCATGACAGAAAATACGACCTACTGTGACAAACACGTATCATCACGGAAGTGTATTTTTTTATAGTGAAGGTGGCGGCGAGGCGTGTCGTCCCATCCTCGCGCTCTTGCCACCCACTTGGTGGCAGCGATTTCTCTAGTGGGGAACACCACGTCCATTAACATATACTTCAGGCCGCTCGGATCTGCGCCAGGGGCTGCCGTGTCACCTCCCTTGCAGCGCCTCAGCCGTGGTATTGGGCACATCATCAACTTGTAAGTAGGGCGACACTTTTCACCAGAAAAGTGGCTTTAGGTTGATCTATATTATTTTTTGTAAGGCCTTGTTGAATAATGCAATAAAGATGGTTGTGTAAGATGTTTTTTGGAAAAACAAAATACTCCCTCTGTATAAAGATGTAGGACTTTTTTGAAACTGTATGGAATGTTGTCTTTTTCTCTATCTTCGTAGAAACAGCTCCTGTTGATTCCTTCTTCCTCCATTTTCCTTCCATTCCATTTGCACACATGATTTCTTCCCTTTTTAGCCCATTTCTTATGGAAACACATCAAAGAGAAGGATTTGTGGAATCATTTGCATTCATTGGTCATTAGTACCAATATCAGAGCGAATATTTCTTTTCAAATGAAATATCTTGGTTTAAACAAACGTGAAATGAGTGTAAAAATGTCACTCATCAGTAGACCCATCTCATTTTTCTCTACCTTCTAAAACTGATAATTCTTTTTTGGAAAGATGAAACTGGCAATATTGATGAAACGAAGCTGGCGATTTCTCCTTGTCATGATCTCACAACATTTATTTCGTTTTTTTGCGGGAAAAATATTTGTTTCCTAATACATTGGACCTATCATATGCATCAAGGAAAGTAATAAATGCCTAAAAATAGCACGAAACAAAAAAAATATTCACAACGACGAGTTAATTGATAACTTAGAAATCATCTCTGTCGAGCTCCGGTTAACTAACCAAACAAGTATTATCACGGACAAAATGAAGGAAAGACATAAAATCTTACAACAAACGCATACAAGTCCCTAAGACTTGTATTTTCGGACAAGCAAGGTACATTACAGATCTCCATGAGAATAGGGACAGAGAAAGAAACCATGGCACACCATCCTTCATCCAAATAGCATCTCGGCGTGCGGGCGCAACTTCTTGCACACCACTTGGATGGTATGCATCGACACGCCGGTGACCTTTGCCACATCACTAGCGACATGCCTATTGTCATCGTCGTTCTCTAGGACCATGCACATGATGCCGGCCGCTATGGACTCGCTGGTGTTTCGCATGCCAAGGTCATCCTCCTCCAGCCGTCTTGCCGCCTCCTTAGCCGTGGCGACTTCCCGACCACTCATATCAAGTTGCTTACCAAAGTGGCACAAATAGCTCGATGCGTGCACCACACCGACGCCCGTCAGCCCGACGCCCTCCTCCCCGAGGTGCTTCCTGATGCGCATGGTTAGCTTTGCGATTTCCATTCTTGCCGCCGAGCCTTCAGCCGTTGCCGAAGCTAGCTCATTGATCGACCACGGTGATCCCTCACTACGGCATCTGATTGCAAGGCACGCTGCATATATCAGATCATTATTTCGGTGGTTGGTCTTGCCGAGAACCCGCGGCCATGCCCTATCCTTCTCCATCTTCCTGAACACCTCCTTGGCACGGTCTTGGATGGCCGGTGCAATCCCAAGGCAACCCGCCATGTGAGAGATGGCGGCATCAGACCCCTCAGGCCCACCTAGGCCCTGCACAGGCCCAAGTCTGAGCATGAGGTCGACATGCACCATCGGGATGTGCGTCGTGCACCGCTTCTTTCCCATGGTTGAGTGGGCGGAATCGAAGTTGTAGTTTATCGTTGTCGCCGGCGTGACACTGCTGTAGTCCGGGAGATGCTACGTGTCTAAGTGGGCGACGCCTGGCCCCGCAAGCGTATTGGTGTCCATTGGGTGGCACCAATTGGACCAAATATTTTGTGGGTGGAGGCGACTGCCGGCATGCCATTTATATAGGGGAGGTTGGCGCAGCACACCCTAGTGCTGGTCATCCATTCTCAATTGTACGGCCTAGATCATAGCTAATAGATCTTTCCTTTTATTTTTCTTTACATGTTTAGTTCTTCTGCTTTGCTAAATGTACAAAGTCTAGAAGTTTCTGAGCTGCTAGATGTCTCTGCGCAGACATTCCAGGCACGATAGGGGGGGTGCGTTGTCGCCTGTATTATTTCAACCTTGATCAAACATTTATTCCAATTCATAACTTTTACTTTTCTGTTGCAATCAAATCTACCATATACTTATTCTTTTAATCCTTGTAACCATTCCTCCGTTCCATATTATAATAGCATTTTTGACAACACACTAGTGTCTAGTGTAAAAAATGCTCTTATATTATGAGACGAAGGGAGTAGCATACTAGTGAGATTGACAACCTCGATAGTTATGGTGGGGGACAAGGTAGTTTTGTATGTGCGTGTGTATGTGTTGATCATTGTGTGTGTTACTAAACTCGTGTTGGTTCGATAAACCTTGATCTCGCTTATGGAAAATTGCTGCTTCCTACAAAGCCTTGCACTTGGGAGATCAACACCTTCTTGGTTGAGAGGAAGCACAGAGCCAAGAGACCTTTCCTCTATAAGACATAATCTCCAATGCTAGGATGTGGATACCAATGAAACACAACATATAGGGAAGGTATCTTTTTTTCAAACATCGACTTTAACCTGGACAACCCATTGGTCTACACTTACATAAAAAATACCCAAATGTAACCAAACTCTCAGAGAGCCACTACCCTAACTTCAATAAACCACCGGTAGCCCATCTCATTTTTCTCTACCTTATAAAATTGATAATGCTTTTTGGAAAGATGAAACTGGCAATATTGATGAAACATAGCTGGTGATTTCTCCTTGTCACGATCTCAGAACATTTGTTTCCTTTTTTGCGAGAAACATTGTTTGTGTCCTAATACATTGGACCTATCATATGAATCAAGGAAAGTAATAAATGCACAAAAATAGCATGAAACAAAAAAAAAGATTCACATCGATGAGTAAATTTATAATTTGCAATCATCTCCGTTTAGCTCTGATTAACTAATCAAACAAGTATTATCACTGACAAAACAAAGGAAAGACATAAAACCTTACAACAATCCCATACAAGTCCCTAAGACTTGTATTTTCGTCCAAGCCGGACGGATATCCATGAGAGTAGGGACAGAGAAAGAAACCATGGCACACCATCCTTCATCCAAAGGGCAGCTCGGCGTGCGGGCGCAACTTCTTGCACACCACCTGGATGGTATGCATCGATGATACGTCTGCAACGTATCTATAATTTTTGATTGTTCCATGCTATTATATTACCCCTTTTGGATGTTTATGGGCTTTATTTTACACATTTATATCATTTTTGGGACTAACCTACTAACCGAAGGCCCAGCCCGTATTGCTGTTTTTTTTTGCCTATTTCAGTATTTCGAAGAAAAGGAATATCAAACGGAGTCCAAACGGAATGAAACCTTCGGGAGCGTGATTTTTGGAATGAACGTGATCCAGAGGACTTGGAGTGCAAGTCAAGAAGCAGCCGAGGCGGCCACGAGACAGGAGGGCGCGCCCCCCTATCTTGTGGGCCCCTCGAGGCGGCCACCAACGTACTTCTTCCTCCTATATAAGCCTACGTACCCCAAAAACATCCAAGGAGCCAATGAAACACAATTTCCACCACCGTAACCTTCTGTATCCGCGAGATCCCATCTTGGAGCCTTCGCCGGCGCTCCACCGGAGGGGGAATCGACCACGGAGGGCTTCTACATCAACACCATAGCCCCTCCGATGAGTTGTGAGTAGTTTACCATAGACCTTCGGGTCCATAGTTATTAGCTAGATGGCTTCTTCTCTCTTTTTGGATCTCAATACAATGTTCTCCCCCTCTCTTGTGGAGATCTATTCGATGTAAACTCTTTTTGCGGTGTGTTTGTCGAGATCCGATGAATTTTGGGTTTATGATCAAGTTTATCTATGAGAAATATTTGAATCTCCTCTGAATTCTTTTATGTATGATTAAGTTATCTTTGCAACTCTCTTTGAATTATCGGTTTGGTTTGGCCTAGTAGATCGATCTTTCTTGCCATGGGAGAAGTGCTTAGCTTCGGGTTCAATCTTGCGGTGTCCTTACCCAGTGACAGAAAGGGTTGCAAGGCACGTATTGTATTGTTGCCATCGAGGATAAAAATATGGGGTTTATATCATATTGCATGAGTTTATCCCTCTGCATCATGTCATCTTGCTTAATGCGTTACTCTATTCTTTATGAACTTAATACTCTAGATGCAGGTAGGAGTCGGTCGATGTGTGGAGTAATAGTAGTAGATGCAGGCAGGAGTCGGTCTATTTGTTGTGGACGTGATGCCTATATACATGATCATGCCTAGATAATCTCATAATTATTCGCTTTTCTATCAATTGCTTGACAGTAATTTGTTCACCCACCATAATACTTATGCTATCTTGAGAGAAGCCACTAGTGAAACCTATGGCCCCCAGGTCTATCTTTTATTATATATAAGCTTTCAATCTACTTTTATTTGCATCTTTACTTTTTGCATCTATATTATAAAATACCAAAAATATATTTATCTTATCATATTATCTCTATTAGATCTCACTTTCGCAAGTGGCCGTGAAGGGATTGACAACCCCTTTATTGTGTTGGTTGTGAGTTCTTTGTTTGTTTGTGTAGGTGCGTGGGACTTTTGAGGAGCCTCCTACTAGATTGATACCTTGGTTCTCAAAAACTGAGGGCAATACTTATGCTACTATTGCTTCATCACCCTTTCCTATTCAAGGAAAACCAATGCAAGCTCAAGACGTAGCAAGAAGGATTTCTGGCACCGTTGCCGGGGAGGTCTTTGCTCAAGTCAAGACATACCAAGTACCCATCACAAACCCATCTCCCTCGCATTTACATTATTTGCCATTTGCATCTCGTTTTCCTCTCCCCCACTTCACCCTTGCCGTTTTATTTGCCCTCTCTTTCCCAATCTCCTCCTCTCTCTTTTCGCTTGCCTTTTTCTGTTTGCTTGTCTGTTGGATTACTTGTTGCCATGGCGCAAGATAATACCAAATTATGTGATTTCTCCAATACCAATAATAATGATTTCCTTAGTACTCTGATTTCTCCTCTTAATGATGTTGAGTCTTGTGAAATCAATACTGCTTTGCTGAATCTTGTTATGAAAGATCAATTCGTCGGCCTTCCTAGTGAAGATGCCGCTACTCATCTAAACAACTTTGAAGATGCACTAGAGCTATAAATGTATGAAAGCTCAACAAAAGAAACTAAGTGGGTGTGCATCCAACTTGCTTGCTCACGAAGACCTAGGGCATTTTGAGGAAGCCCATTATTGGAATATACAAGCCAAGTTCTATAACGAAAATTCCCACTAGTATATGAAAGTGACAAAATAAGAGACTCTCTACCATGAAAAACATGGTGCTACTTTGAAGCACTAGTGTGGAAAAAGGATAATAGCATTGTCCCTTCTCTCTTTTCTCTTCTCTTTTTTGTTTGGCTTCTTTGGCCTCTTTTTTTTCATTGGCTTCTTTGGCCTTCTATTTTTTTCTCACACGGGACAATGCTGTAATAATGATGATCATCACACTTCTATTTACTTACAATTCAAGAATTACAACTCAATACTTAGAACAAAATATGAGTCTATATGAATGCCTCTGGCGGTGTATCGGGATATGCAATGAATCAAGAGTGACATGTATGAAAAAAATATGAATGGTGGCTTAGCCACAAATACGATGTCAACTACATGATCATGCAAAGCAATATGACAATGATGGAGCGTGTCATAATAAACGAAATGGTGAAAAGTTTCATGGCAATATATCTCGGAATGCCTATAGAAATGCCATAATAGGTAGGTATGGTGGCTGTTTTGAGGAAGGTAAATGGTGGGTGTAAGGTACCAGAAAAAGTTGCACGACACAAGAGAGGCTAGCAATGGTGGAAGGGTGAGAGTGCGTATAATCCATGGACTCAACATTAGTCATAAAGAACTCACATACTTATTGCAAAAATCTAAAAGTCATCAAAACCAAGCACTATGCGCATGCTCCTAGGGGAAGGGTTGGTAGGAGTTAACCATCGCGCGATCCCGACCTCCACACATAAGGAGGACAGTCAAAGAGATACCTCATGCTTCAAATTTGTTACACAACGGTTACCATACATGCATGCTACGGGACTCACAAATCTCAACACAAGTATTTCTCAAATTCACAATTACACCACTAGCATGACTCTATTATCACCATCCTCATGTCTCAAAACAATCATAAAGAATCAAACTTCTCATAGTATTCAATGCACTTTATATGAAAGTTTTTATTATATCCCTCTTGGATGCCTATCATATTAGGAATAAATTCATAACCAAAGCAAATTACCATGCTGTTCTAAAAGACTCTCAAAATAATATAAGTGAAGCATGAGAGTTCACTAATTTCTTCAAAATAAAACCCCTGTCGTTCTCTAAAAGATATAAGTGAAGCACTAGAGCAAACGACAAACTACTCCAAAAGATATAAGTGAAGATCAATGAGTAGTCAAATAATTATGTAACTATGTGAAGACTCTCTAACATTTAAGAATTTCAGATCTTTGTATTTTATTCAAACAGCAAGCAAAACAAAATAAAACAAAATGACGCTCCAAGCAAAACACATATCATGTGGTGAATAAAAATATAGCTCCAAGTAAAGTTACCGATGAACGAAGACGAAAGAGGGGATGCCATCCGGGGCATCCCCAAGCTTAGGCTCTTGGTTGTCCTTGAATATTACCTTGGCATGCCTTGGGCATCCCCAAGCTTAGGCTCTTGCCACTCCTTATTCCATAGTCCATAGAATCTTTACCCCAAAATTGAAAACTTCACAACACAAAACTCAGCAGAAAACTCGTAAGCTCCGTTAGTATAAGAAAATAAATCACCACTTTTCGTACTGTTGTGAACTCATTCTAAATTCATATTGATGTAATATCTACTGTATTACAACTTCTCTATGGTTCATACCCTCCAATACTACTCATAGATTCATCAAAATAAGCAAACAACACATAGAAAACAGAATCTGTCAAAAACAGAACAGTCTGTAGTAATCTGTAACTCTCGAATACTTCTGTAACTCTAATAATTCTAAAATAAACTGGTGAGCGTCAGTAATTTGTCTATTAATATTCTGCAAAAAGAATCAACTTAAAATCACTCTTCTGTAAAAAATGATAGCTAATCTTGTGAGCGCAAAGTTTCTATTTTTTACAGCAAGATCACATTAACTTTCACCCAAGTCTTCCCAAATGTTCTACTTGGCACTTTATTAAAAAAAAGCTATAAAACATGATTAATACAGTAGCTTAATCATGTGGACACACAAAACAGTAGGGGTAAATATTGGGTTGTCTCCCAACAAGCGCTTTTCTTTAATGCCTTTTTAGCTAGGCATAATGATTTCAATGATGCTCACATAAAAGATAAGATTTGAAACATAAAGAGAGCATCATGAAGAATATAACTAGCACATTTAAGCCTAACCCACTTCATATGCATAGGGATTTTGTGAGCAAACAACTTATGGGAACAAGAAACAACTAGCATAGGAAGGTAAAACAAGCAAATCTTCAAGATTTTTAACACATAGAGAGGAAACTTGATATTATTGCAATTCCTACAAGCATATGTTCCTCCCTCATAGTAATTTTCAGTAGCATCATGAATGAATTCAACAATATAACTATCACATAAAGCACTCTTTTCATGATGCATAGGCATATAATTTTTATTACTCTCCACATAAGCAAATTTCTTCTCGTGAATAGTAGTGGGAGCAAACTCAATGAAATAACTATCATGTGAGGCATAATCCAATTGAAAATTAAAATCAAGATGACAAGTTTCATGGTTATCATTGTTCTTTATAGCATACATGTCATCACAATAATCATCATAGATAGCAACTTTGTTTTCATAATCAATTGGAACCTCTTCCGAAATAGTGGATTCATCACTAAATAAAGTCATAACCTCTCCAAATCCACTTTCATAAATATAATAATCATAAATAGGAGGCATGCTATCATCAAACTAAATTTGCTCATCAAAACTTGGGGTACAAAAAATATCATCTTCATCAAACATAGCATCCCCAAGCTTGTGGCTTTGCATATCATTAGCATCATGGATATTTAGGGAATTCATACTAACAACATTGCAATCATGCTCATCATTCAAAGATTTAGTGCCAAACATTTTAATGCATTCTTCTTCTAGTACTTGGGCACAATTTTCCTTTCCATCATTTTCACGAAAGACATTAAAAAGATGAATCATATGGGGCAACCTCAATTCCATTTTTTTGTAATTTTCTTTTATAGATTAAACTAGTGATAAAACAAGAAACTAAAATATTCGATTGCAAGATCTAAAGATATACCTTCAAGCACTAACCTCCCCGGCAATGGCGCCAGAAAAGAGCTTAGTTGATGGGGTGTTAGTGCCGCTTACCTAGCCTTCCTGGCAACGACGCCAGAAAAGAGCTTGATGTCTACTACACAACCTTCTTCTTGTAGACACTGTTGGTCCTCCAAGTGCAGAGGTTTGTAGGACAGTAGCAAATTTCCCTCAAGTGGATGACCTAAGGTTTATCAATCCGAGGGAGGCGTAGGATGAATATGGTCTCTCTCAAACAACCCTGCAACCAAATAACAAAGAGTATCTTGTGTCCCCAACACAGCAAATACAATGGTAAATTGTATAGGTGCACTAGTTCGGCGAAGAGATGGTGATACAAGTGCAATATGGATGGTAGATATAGGTTTTTGTAATCTGAAAATATAAAAACAGCAAGGTAGCAAGTAACAAAAGTGAGTGAAAACGGTATTGCAATGCTTCGAAACAAGGACTAGGGTTCATACTTTCACTAGTGCAAGTTCTCTCAACAATAATAACATAATTGGATCATATAAGAATCCCTCAACATGCAACAAAGAGTCACTCCAAAGTCACTAATAGCGCAGAACAAATGAAGAGATTATTATAGGGTACGAAACCACCTAAAAGTTATCCTTTCTGATCGATCTATTCTAGAGTCTATAGTAAAATAACACGAAGCTATTCTTTCCGTTCGATCTATCCTAGAGTTCATACTAGAATAACACCTTAAGACACAAATCAACCAAAACACTAATGTCACCTAGATACTCCAATGTCACCTCAAGTATCCGTGGGTATGATTATACGATATGCATCACACAATCTCAGATTCTTCTATTACAAAGAACTTCAAAGAGTGCCCCAAAGTTTCTACCGGAGAGTCAAGACGAAAACGTGTTCCAACCCCTATGCATAAGTTCACAAGGTCATAGAACCTGCAAGTTGATCACCAAAACATACATCAAGTAGATCACGTGAATATCCCATTGTCACCACAGATAAGCACATGCAAGACATACATCAAGGGTTCTCACATCATTAAAGACTCAATCTGATAAGATAACTTCAAAGGGAAAACTCAATCCATTAAAAGAACGTAGAGGGGGAGAAACATCATAAGATCCAACTATAATAGCAAAGCTCGTGATACATCAGGATCATACCAAATCAAGATCACGAGAGAGAGAGACAGAGATCAAACACATAGCTACTGGTACATACCCTCAGCCCCGAGGGTGAACTACTCCCTCCTCGTCATGGAGAGCACAGGGATGATGAAGATGGCAACCGGTGATGGATCCCCCCTCCGGCAGGGTGCCGGAATAGGGTCCCGATTGGTTTTTGGTGGCTATAGAGGCATGCGGCGGCGGAACTCCCAATCTTTTTGGGGGTTTCTGTATTTATAGGAATTTTTGGCGTCGGTCTCACGTCAGGAGGGTCTCCGAGTCATCCATGAGATAGGGGGGGGGCGCCCAGGGGTAGGGCGCGCCCTCCACCCTCGTGGATGGCTCGGGACTCTTCTGGCCCAACTCTTTTACTCCGGGGGCTTCTTTTGGTCCATAAAAAGTCATCAAAAATTGCCACGTCAATTGGACTCTATTTGATATTCCTTTTCTGTAAAACTCAAAAACAAGGAAAAAAAGAGAAACTGGCACTTGGTTCTAGGTTAATAGGTTAGTCCCAAAAATCATATAAAACATCATATAAGTGCATATAAAACATCCAAGGTGGATAATATAATAGCATGGAACAATCAAAAATCATAGATACGTTGGAGATGTATCAAGCATCCCCAAGCTTAATTCCTACTCGTCCTCGAGTAGGTAAATGATAAAAACAGAATTTTTGATGTGGAATGCTACCTAACATATTTATAAATATAATCTTCTCTATTGTGGAAAGAATAATCAGATCCAATAGATTCAAGAGAAACGTTTAATATTGACATAAAAATAATAATACTTCAAGCATACTAACAAAATAATCATGTATTCTCAAAATAACATGGCCAAAGAAAGTTCATCCCTACAAAATCATATAGTTTAGCTATGCTCCATCTTCATCACACAAAATATTCAAATCATGCACAACCCCGGTTTCAGCCAAGCAATTATTTCATACTTTAGTATTCTCAAACTTTTTCAACTTTCACGCAATACATGAGCGTGAGCCATGGACATAGCACTATAGGTGGAATAGAGTGGTGGTTGTGGAGAAGACAAAAAGGAGGAAGATGGTCTCACATCAACTAGGCATATTAATAGGCTATGGAGATGCCCATCAATAGATATCAATGTGAGTGAGTAGGGATTGCCATGCAACGGATGCACTAGAGCTTCGATATCACCGACTCAACCATGGGCAAGAAGCGGTGCATGACGCACATCAAGTTGGAGCATGTCGACCTCACCTCATACTTGGGCCTATGCAGGGCCTAGGTGGGGCTGAGGGGTCTGATGCTACATCTCTCGCATGGCGGGTTGTCTTGGGATTGCACCAGCCATCCAAGACTATGCCAAGGAGGTGTACAAGAAGATGGCTGATACGTCTCCAACGTATCTATAATTTTTTATTGTTCCATGCTATTATATTAGCTGTTTTGGATGTTTATGGGCTTTATTTTACACATTTATATCATTTTGGGACTAACCTACTAACCGGAGGCCTAGCTCGTATTGCTGTTTTTTGCCTATTTCAGTATTTCGAAGAAAAGGAATATCAAACGAAGTCCAAATGCAATGAAACCTTCAGGAGCGTGATTTTTGGAACAAACGTGATCCAGAGGACTTGGAGTGCAAGTCAAGAAGCAGTCGAGGCGTCCACGAGGGTGGAGGGCATGCCCACCCCTACAGGGCGCGCCCCCTATCTCGTGGTCCCCTCGGGCGGCCACCGACCTACTTCTTCCTCCTATATATACCCACGTACCCCGAGAACATCAGAACAAGCCACGAAAACCTAGTTCCACCACCATAACCTTCTATATCCGTGAGATCCCATCTTGGATCCTCCGCCGGCGCTCCGCCGGAGGAGGAATCAACCATGGAGGGCTTCTACATCAACACCATAGCCCCTCCGATGAGTTGTGATTAGTTTACCATAGGCCTTCGGGTCCATAGTTATTAGCTAGATGGCTTCTTCTCTCTTTTTGGATCTCAATACCATGTTCTCCTCAATCTTCTTGGAGATCTATTCGACGTAACTCTTTTTGTGGTGTGTTTGTCAAGATCCGATGAATTGTGGGTTTATGATCAAGTTTATCTATGAGAAATATTTGAGTCTCCTCTGAATTCTTTTATGTATGATTGAGTTATCTTTGCAAGTCTCTTCGAATTATCAGTTTGGTTTGGCCTACTAGATTGATCTTTCTTGCAATGGCAGAAGTGCTTAGCTTTGGGTTCAATCTTGCGGTGTCCTTTCCCAGTGACAGCAGGGGCAGCAAGGCACGTATTGTATTGTTGCCATCGAGAATAAAAAGATGGGGTTTATATCATATAGCATGAGTTTATCCCTCTACATCATGTCATCTTTCTTAATGTTACTTTGTTCTTATGAACTTAATACTCTAGATGCATGCTGGATAGCGGTCGATGTGTGGAGTAATAGTAGTAGATGCAGGCAGGAGTCGGTCTACTTGTCGCGGACATGATGCCTATATACATGATCATGCCTAGATAATCTCATAATTATTCGCTTTTCTATCAATTGCTGGATAGTAATTTGTTCACCCACCATAATACTTATGCTATCTTGAGAGAGGCCACTACTGAAACCTATGGCCCCCGGTCTATCTTTTATCATAAGCTTTCAATCTACTTTTATTTGCATCTTTACTTTTACAATCTATATTATAAAATACCAAAAATATATTTATCTTATCATACTATCTCTATCAGATCTCACTTTTGCAAGTGGCTGTGAAGGGATTGACAACCCCTTTATTGCGTTGGTTGCGAGTTCTTTGTTTGTTTGTGTAGGTGCGTGGGACTTTTGAGGAGCCTCCTACTAGATTGATACCTTGGTTCTAAAAAACTGAGGGAAATACTTATGCTACTATTGATGCATCGCCCTTTCCTCTTCAAGGAAAACCAATGCAAGCTCAAGACGTAGCAAGAAGGATTTCTGGCGCCGCTGTCGGGGAGGTCTTCGCTCAAGTCAAGACATACCAAGTACCCATCACAAACTCATCTCCCTCGCATTTACATTATTTGCCATTTGCCTCTCGTTTTCCTCTCCCCCACTTCACCCTTGCCGTTTTATTTGCCCTCTCTTTCCCAATCTTCTCCTCCCTTTTTCCGCTTGCCTTTTTCTGTTTGCTTGTGTGTTGGATTACTTGTCGCCATGGCGCAAGATAATACCAAATTGTGTGATTTCGCCAATACCAATAATAATGATTTCCTTAGTACTCCGATTGCTTCTCTTAATGATATCGAGTCTTGCGAAATCAATACTGCTTTGCTAAATCTTGTTATGAAAGATCAATTCGCCGACCTTCCTAGTGAAGATGCCGCTACCCATCTAAACAACTTTGTTGATTTGTGTGATATGCAAAATAAGAAAGATACGGATAATGATATTTTTAAATTGAAGTTATTTCCGTTTTCACTTAGAGATCATGCTAAAGTTTGGTTTTCGTCTTTGCCTAAAAATAGTATTGATTCTTGGGACAAGTGCAAATATGCTTTTATCTCTAAGTATTTTCCTCCCGCTAAGATCATCACTCTTAGGAATGATATTATGAATTTTAAACAACTTGATCATGAGCATGTTGCCCAATCCTGGGTAAGAATGAAATTGATGATTCACAATTGCCCTACTCATGGTTTGAATTTATGGATGATCATACAAAAAATTAGGCCAGATTGAACTTTGCTTCTAGAAATCTTTTAGATTCGGCCGCAGGAGGCATGTTTATGTAAATCACTTTAGGAGATGCTAGAAAACTTCTTGATAATATTATGGCTAATTATTCTCAATGGCACACCGAAAGATCTACTAGTAAAAAAGTGCATGCCTTAGAAGAAATTAATGTTTTGAGTGGAAAGATGGATGAACTTATGAAGTTGTTTGCTACTAAGAGTGCTCCTCTTGATCCCAATGATATGCCTTTGTCTACTTTGATTGAGAATAATAATGAATCTATGGATGTGAATTTTGTTGGTAGGAATAGTTTTGGAAACAATGCTTATAGAGGAAACTTTAATCCTAGACCGTTCCCTAGTAATTCCTCTAATAATTATGGAAATTACTACAAATAATTCTTATGGTAATTTTAATAAGATGCCCTCTGATTTTGAGAATAGTGTGAAAGAATTTATGATCTCTCAAAAGAATTTTAATGCCTTGCTTGAAGAAAAATTGCTCAAAGTTGATGATTTGGCAAGGAACGTTGATAGACTCTCGCTTGATGTTGATTCTCTTAAACTTAGATCTACTCCTCCTAAGCATGATATCAATGAGTTTCTCAAAGCAATGAGAATTTCCATTGATGAGTGCAAAGAAAGAACCGCTAGATTGCGTGCTAAGAAAGATTGCTTTATTAAAGCGTGTTCTTCTCGTTTCAATGAAAATAATGATGAAGATCTTAAAGTTATTGATGTGTCCCCTATTATATCTTTGTTTTGCAATATGAATCTTGATAATTATGGGACTGGAGATGAGTCAACTTTACCTAGAAGGCGTCCCAAGAATTCGGAGTTTTTAGATCTTGATGCTAAATTTGGTAAAAGTGGGATTGGAGAGGTCATGACTTTAAAAAGCATTGAACCCACTATCTCGGATTTCAAGGAATTTGATTATAATAATTGTTCTTTAGAAGGTTGTATTTCCTTGTTGCAATCCGTTGTTAATTCTCCTCATGCTTATAGTCAAAATAAAGCTTTTACCAAACATATCGTTGATGCCTTGATGCAATCTTATGATGAAAACTTAATTTGGAGTGGGAACCTACTATAAAGATTGG
This sequence comes from Triticum timopheevii, assembly GCA_963921465.1. Lineage (NCBI taxonomy): Eukaryota > Viridiplantae > Streptophyta > Magnoliopsida > Poales > Poaceae > Triticum > Triticum timopheevii. The sequence continues at coordinate 433,787,018 of OY997262.1, forward strand.
AATTAAAGATCATGAGTGTTTTGCTTTGTGTGATTTGGGTGCTAGTGTTCACACAATTCCGAAAACTTTATGTGATATTCTAGGTTTCCATAATCTTGATGATTGCTCTTTAAATTTGCACCTTGTGGATTCCACCATTAAAAAGCCAATGGGAAGGATCAATGATGTTCTCATTGTTGCAAATAGAAATTTGGTGCCCGTAGATTTTATCGTTCTTGATATAGATTGCAATCTTTCTTGCCCTATTATTCTTGGTAGACCTTTCCTTAGAACGATTGGTGCGATTATTGATATGAAGGAAGGGAATATTAGATTTCAATTTCCATTAAAGAAAGGCATGGAGAACTTTCCAAGAAAGAAAGTCAAATTACCTTATGAATCTATCATGCGAGCTACTTATGAATTTAGTGCCAAAGACGGCACTACCTAGATCTATCTTCGCTTTTATGCCTAGCTAGGGGCGTTAAACGATAGCGCTAGTTGGGAGGCAACCCAATTTTCTTTGTGTTTTTTGTTTTTGTTCCTCTTTAGTAATAATTTTTGCATCTACCTTCTGTTTATATGTGTTTTTATCTTTTAATTAGTGTTTGTGCCAAGTAGAACCTATAGGATAACCTATGATGATAGTTGATTTGATTCTGCTGAAAAACAGAAACTTTGCACGCACGAATTTAGTTTTGTTAAATCACATAAACGTTCTTTTGCATTGATTCTTTTTCATGCTGATAAATAGGCAAATTGTCAAGGACTTCCTATTTTGGTAGGATGTTTAGAGTTCCAGAAGTTTGCATTAGTTACAGATTTCTACAAACTGTTCTGTTTTTGACAGATTCTGTTTTTCGTGTGTTGTTTGCTTATTTTGATGCATCTATGTCTAGTAAAATAGTTTATAAACCATAGAGAAGTTGGAATACAGTAGGTTTAACACCAAAATAAATAAAGAATGAGTTCATTACAGTACCTTATGTGGTGGTTTTGTTTTCTTTCACTAACGGAGCTTATAAGATTTCCTGTTGAGTTTTGTGTTGTGAAGTTTTTCAAGTTTTGGGTAGGGCTTTTATGGACTATGGAATAAGGAGTGGCACGAGCCTAAGCTTTGGGATGACCATGGCACCCCAAGATATTCAAGGATAGCCAAAATCCTAATCTTGGGGATGCCCCGAGAAGGCATCCCCTCTTTCGTCTTCGTTCATTGGTAACTTTACTTGGAGCTATATTTTTATTCGCCACATGATATGTGTTTTTCTTGGAGCGTCGTGTATTATATTAGTCTTTGATTTTTAGTTTACCACAATCATCCTTATTGTACACACCTTTTGGGAGAAGCCCACTTGATTAGAATTTGCTAGAATACTCTATGTGCTTCACTAATATCTTTTGAGCTTGATAGTTTTTGCTCTAGTGCTTCACTTATATCTTTTAGAGCACGGCGGTGGATTAATTTTGAAGAAATTGCTAGTCTCTCATGATTCACTTATATTATTTTGAGAGTCTTTTAGAACAGCATGGTATTTGCTATGGTTACAAATTTGGTCCTAGAATGATGAGCATCCAAGTTGGTTATAATAAAAACTATCATAGGAAGTGAATTGGATGCTATGATCAATTTGATGCTTTATAATTGTTTTGAAATATAAAGGTAGTAATGTTAGGGTCATGCTAGTGGGTAATTATGAAATTGAGAAATACTTTTGTTGAAGTTGGCAAGTCCCGTAGCATGCACGTATGGTAAAAGTTGTGTGACAAATTTGTTGCATGAGGTGCTCTTTTGATTGTCTTCCTTATGAGTGGCAGTCGGGGACGAGCGATGGTCTTTTCCTACCAATCTATCCTTCTAGGGGCATGCGTAGTAATACTTTGCTTCGAGGGCTAAGTAAACTTTTGCAATAAGTATATGAGTTCTTTATGACTAATGTGAGTCCATGGATATACACACACTCATCCTTCCACTTTTCTAGCCTCTATTATACCGCGCAACTTTCACCGGTATCATGAACCCATTATTTATCTTCCTCAAAACAGCCACCATACCTACCTATTATGGCATTTCCATAGCCATTCCGAGATATATTTCCATGCAACTTTCCACCGTTCCGTTTATTATGACACGTTCCATCATTGTCATATTGCACTTTGCATGATCATGTAGTTGACATTGTATTTGTGGCATGACCACCTTCATAATTTTCATACATGTCGCTCTTGATTCATTGCATATCCCGGTACACCGCCGGAGCCATTTATATAGAGTCATATCTTGTTCTAGCTTTGAGTTGTAATTCTTGAGTTGTAAATCCATAAAAGTGTGATGATCTTCATTATTAGAGCATTGTCTCAGTGAGGAAAGGATGATGAAGACTATGATTCCCCCACAAGTCAGGATGAGACTTCGGACTTTACAAAAGAAAAGAAAAGAGAAAAGGAAAAAAAAGAGAAAGGCAAAAAAAGGCCAAAGAAAAAAAAAGGGGAAAAGAAAAAATGAGAAAAAGAAAAAAAATGAGAGAAAAAGAGAGAAGGGACAATGCTACTATCTCTTTTTCCACACTTGTGCTTCAAAGTAGCACCATGATCTTCATGATAGAGAGTCTCCTATGTTGTCACTTTCATATACTAAGTGGGAATTTTTCATTATAGAACTTGGCTTGTATATTCCAGTGATGGGCTCCCTCAAAATGCCCTAGGTCTTCGTGAGCAAGCGAGTTGGATGCACACCCACTTAGTTTCTTTTGTTGAGCTTTCATATATTTATAGCTCTAGTGCATCCGTTGCATGGCAATCCCTACTCACTCACATTGATATCTATTGATGGGCATCTCCATAGCCCGTTGATAGGCCTAGTTGATGTGAGACTATCTTCTCCCTCTTTTTGTCCTCACAACCACCATCTTTCACCACCTTAGTGCTATGTCCATGGCTTACGCTCATGTATTGCGTAAGAGTTGAAAAAAGCTGAAGCGCGTTAAAAGGTATGAAACAATTGCTCGGCTCGTCATCGGGGTTGTGCATGATGGGAGTATTTTGTGTAATGAAAATGAAGCATGGCCTAACTATATGATTTTGTAGGGATAAGCTTTCTTTGGCTATGCTATTTTGATAGGACATGATTATTTATTAGTATGCTTCGAAGCATTATTATTTTTATGTTTTATAAGCTTTTATCTTGAATCATTTGGATGTGAACATTCATCCCACAATAAAGAAAATTACATTGAGAATTATGCTAGGTAGCATTCCACATCAAAAATTCTGTTTTTATCATTTACCTACTCAAGGACGAGCAGGAATTAAACTCGGGGATGCTTGATACGTCTCCAACGTATCTATAATTTTTTATTGTTCCATGCTATTATATTACCCCTTTTGGATGTTTATGGGCTTTATTTTACACATTTATATCATTTTTGGGACTAACCTACTAATCGGAGGCCCAACCCGTATTGCTATTTTTTTGCCTATTTCAGTATTTCGAAGAAAAGGAATATCAAACGGAGTCCAAATGGAATGAAACCTTCGGGAGAGTGATTTTTGGAACGAACGTGATCCATAGGACTTGGAGTGCAAGTCAAGAAGCAGCCGAGGTGGCCACGAGACAGGAGGGCGCCCCCCCCCTATCTTGTGGGCCCCTCGGGGCGGCCACCGATGTACTTCTTCCTCCTATATAAGCCTACGTACCCCGAAAACATCCAGGGAGCCAACGAAACACAATTTCCACCACCGTAACCTTCTGTATCAGCGAGATCCCATCTTGGAGCCTTCGTCGGCGCTCCACCGGAGGGGGAATCGACCATGAAGGGCTTCTACATCAACACCATAGCCCCTTCGATGAGTTGTGAGTAGTTTACCACAGACCTTCGGGTCCATAGTTATTAGCTAGATGGCTTCTTCTCTCTTTTTGGATCTCAATACAATGTTCTCCCCCTCTTTTGTGGAGATCTATTCGATGTAAACTCTTTTTGCGGTGTGTTTCTCGAGATCCGACGAACTGTGGTTTATGATCAAGTTTATCTATGAGAAATATTTGAATCTCCTCTGAATTCTTTTATGTATGATTAAGTTATCTTTGCAAGTCTCTTCGAATTATTGGTTTAGTTTGGCCTACTAGATTGATCTTTCTTGCCATGGGAGAAGTGCTTAGCTTTGGGTTCAATCTTGCGGTGTCCTTACCCAGTGACAGAAAGGGTTGCAAGGCACGTATTGTATTGTTGCCATTGAGGATAAAAAGATGGGGTTTATATCATATTGCATGAGGTTATCCCTCTACATCATGTCATCTTGCTTAATTCCTTACTCTGTTCTTTATGAACTTAATACTCTAGATGCAGGCAGGAGTCGGTCGATGTGTGGAGTAATAGTAGTAGATGCAGGCAGGAGTCGGTCTACTTATTGCGGACGTGATGCCTATATACATGATCATGCCTAGATAATCTCATAATTATTCGCTTTTCTATCAATTGCTCGACAGTAATTTGTTCACCCACCGTAATACTTATGCTATCTTGAGAGAAGCCACTAGTGAAACCTATGGCCCCCGGGTCTATCTTTTATTATATAAGCTTTCAATCTACTTTTATTTGCATCTTTAATTTTTGCATCTATATTATAAAATACCAAAAATATATTTATCTTATCATATTATCTCTATTAGATCTCACTTTCGCAAGTGGGCGTGAAGGGATTGACAACCCCTTTATTGCGTTGGTTGTGAGTTCTTTGTTTTTTTGTGTAGGTGCGTGGGACTTTTGAGGAGCCTCCTACTGGATTGATACCTTGGTTATCAAAAACTGAGGGAAATACTTACGCTACTATTGCTGCATCACCCTTTCCTCTTCAAGGAAAACCAACGCAAGCTCAAGACGTAGCAATCGACACGCCAGTGACCTTCGCCATGTCACTGGCGACGAGCCTCTTGTCATTGCCGTGCTCTAGGATCATGCGGACGTGATGACCACTATGGACTTTCCGGTGTTTCGCATGCCAAGGTCGTCCTCCTCCAGCCATCTCGCTGCCTCCTTGGCCACCGCGACTTCATGACCACTCATATCAAGCTGCCTGCCAAAGTGGCACAGATAGCTCAACGCGCGCACCACACTGACGCCCATCAGCCCGGCGCCCTCCTCCCCGAGGTGCTTCCTGATGCGCGGACTTAACTTTGCGATTTCCCTTCTTGTCGCTGAGCCTTCAGCCATCACCGAAGCTAGCTCATTGATCGACCGCAGTGAGCCCTCGCAACGACATGCGATGGCGAGGCATGCTGCGTATAGTTGATCATTATTTTGGTGACTGGTCTTGCCGAGACCCAGCGGCCATGCCCTGGCCTTCGCCATTGCTACGTCTTGAGCTTGCGTTGGTTTTCCTTGAAGAGGAAAGGGTGATGCAGCAATAGTAGCATAAGTATTTCCCTTAGTTTTTGAGAACCAAGGTATCAATCCAATAGGAGGCTCCTCAAAAGTCCCACGCACCTACACAAACAAACAAAGAATTCGCAACCAACGCAATAAAGGGGTTGTCAATCCCTTCACGGCCACTTGCAAAAGTGAGATCTGATAGAGATAGTATGATAAGATAAATATATTTTTGGTATATTATAATATAGATTGTAAAAGTAAAGATGCAAATAAAATTAGATTGAAAGCTTATATGATAAAAGATAGACCCGGGGGCCATAGGTTTCACTAGTGGCTTCTCTCAAGATAGCATAAGTATTATGGTGGGCGAACAAATTACTGTCGAGCAATTGATAGAAAAGCAAATAATTATGACATTATCTAGGCATGATCATGTATATAGGCATCACGTCCGCGACAAGTAGACCGACTCCTACCTGCATCTACTACTATTACTCCACACATCGACTGCTATCCAGCATGCATCTAGAGTATTAAGTTCATAAGAACAGAGTAACGCATTAAGAAAGATGACATGATGTAGAGGGATAAACTCATGCAATATGATATAAACCCTGTCCTTTTATCCTCGATGGCAACAATACAATACATGCCTTGCTGCCCCTGCTATCACTGGGAAAGGACACCGCAAGATTGAACCCAAAGCTAAGCACTTCTCCCATTGCAAGAAAGATCAATCTAGTAGGCCAAATCAAACTGATAATTCGAAGAGACTTGCAAATATAACTCAATAATACATAAAAGAATTCAGAGGAGATTCAAATATTTCTCATACATAAACTTGATCATAAACCCACAATTCATCGGATCTCGACAAACACACCACAAAAAGAGTTACATCGAGTAGATCTCCAAGAAGATCGAGGAGAACATGGTATTGAGATCCAAAAAGAGAGAAGAAACCATCTAGCTAATAACTATGGACCCGAAGGTCTATGGTAAACTACTCACAACTCATCGGAGGGGCTATGGTGTTGATGTAGAAGCCCTCCATGGTCGATTCCCCCTCTGGCTGAGCGCCAGTGAAGGCTCCAAGATGGGATCTCGCGGATATAGAAGGTTACGACAGTGGAACTAGGTTTTTGTGGCTTGTTCTGATGTTCTCGAGGTACGTGGGTATATATAGGAGGAAGAAGTAGGTCGGTGGCTGCCTGATGGGCCCACGAGATAGGGGGCGCGCCCTATAGGGGTGGGCGCACCCTCCACCCTCGTGGCCACCTCGGCTGCTTCTTGACTTGCACTCCAAGTCCTCGGGATCACGTCTGTTCAAAAAATCATGCTTCCGAAGGTTTCATTGCATTTGGACTCTGTTTGATATTCCTTTTCTTCGAAATACTGAAATAGGCAAAAAAAACAGCAATACGTGCTGGGCCTCCGGTTAGTAGGTTAGTCCCAAAAATGATATAAATGTGTAAAATAAAGCCCATAAACATCCAAAACAGGTAATATAATAGGATGGAACAATCAGAAATTATAGATACGTTGGAGACGTATCAAGCATCCCCAAGCTTAATTCATGCTTGTCCTCGAGTAGGTAAATGATAAAAATAGAATTTTTGATGTGAAATGCTACCTACCTTAATTCTCAATGTAATTTTCTTTATTGTGGCATGAAGGTTCAGATCCAAATGATTCAAAATAAAAGTTCATATTGACATAAGAAATAGTAATACTTCGAGCATACTTAATCAAGCAGTCATATCTTCTCAAAATAACATGGCTAAAGAAAGTTATCCCTACAAAATCATATAGTCTGGTTGTTCCTCTATCTTCATCACACAAAGTATTTAATCATGGGACATTTACATATGTGCGCCTAACTCGAACTCACTACTCAGATTTGCCCCTAATTTTTAGGTATGCTCAGGTTTGCCCCTCTGCCATTAGTGTCACTTATAGAAATGCCCTTCCGAGCCGTTACCGTCCAGTCAAAGGGTGTTGACCGCTATCTGGGCGTTTCTTGGACATTTTCCCCCTGACTGCATGTGGCACTTATAGGTGGGACCCACTGAAGAAAAACAAAAATAAAAATCATATCCACTCTCTCACTCACTTACATGTGGTCCCATCACAGAAAAAAGAAAAACTCAAACCATCGGCGTTAAGCCGCCGGCGAGCCACGGCAGAGGGCATGGGAGCCCTGTCCGGTGACCAAAACGGCGTTGATTTCATCCTGCGCGCACGCCTGGGCTTGCTCGTACTCGAACTGAACTGGCAGGACGAGCAGAGACGACCGGAGTGTCGTCCATGACCGAGGCCAGCGGCGGCGCCGGCCGAAGCATGGTGGCAGAGGGGCTGGAAGGCACGGGGGAGAGGGGATAGAAGGCACTGGGAACAAGGCCTCACCGGGTGCATGCCAAAGTGGTAGAAAGGACTCCCGAGGCCCAATGGCGAGCACATGTACCCCGTCTATGGCCGCCGGAGCGAGGTGCCGTGAGGAGGGGGCTGTACGAAGAGGAGCTCATCGGCGAGTTGTCTGGAAGATCCACGATGACATATGGATCTCAGGAATGGTAACTTAGCGTCAGGGGATCACGAACGACGGCGAATCGAAGATGGCGGCCGATGGACAGATCCGGCGGAGATGGCTTCGGTTGAGAAGTTGAAGGGCACCCGACGTCTCAATCTTCGGTGTGGTGATTCCCAGCTTGACGGCGGGCATCAGGGACATGGCGGTGCGGCCTCTCGACGACATTGGCCACGGGAGCGGCGATGCTCAGGTGAGCACGTGAGCGACATGCCCTCGGCCTTGGCAGAGGGGGAGGATGACCAGCCAGTGGGCTGGCCTCGCTGGGCCGTCCTGGGCTAAAAGGTAAGCGTGTCCTTTCTCTTTTATTTTTTAATTTCTGTTTTAGTTTTTTCCAGGGGCAAAAATGTCCAGTAGACGCCCAGAAAACGGTCAATGCCCTTTTACTGGACGGTAACGGCTTAGAGGGGCATTTCCATAAGTGGACTAATGGAAGAGGGGCAAAACTGAGCATACCCGAAAATTAGGGGCAAAACTGAGTAGTGGGTTCAAGTTAGGGGCAGAACTGGAATTGGCCCTTTAATCATGCACAACCCCGATGACAAGCCAAGCAATTGTTTCATACTTTCGCAATCTCAAACCTTTTCAACTTTCACGCAATACATGAGCGTGAGCCATGGACATAGCACTATATATGGAATAGAACGGTGGTTGTGGATAAGACAAAAAAGGAGAAGATAGTCTCACATCAACTAGGCGTATCAACGGGCTATGGAGATGCCCATTAATAGATATCAATGTTAGTGGGTAGGGATTGCCATGCAACGGATGCACTAGAGATATAAATGTATGAAAGCTCAACAAAAGAAACTAAGTGGGTTTGCATCCAACTCGCTTGCTCACGAAGACCTAGGGCATTTTGAGGAAGCCCATCATAGGAATATACAAGCCAAGTTCTATAATGAAAAATTCCCACTAGTATATGAAAGTGACAACATAGGAGACTCTCTATCATGAAGATCATGGTGCTACTTTGAAGCACAAGTGTGGTAAAAAAGGATAGTAGCATTGTCCCTTCTCTCTTTTTCTCTCATTTTTCTTTTTTTCTTTTTTTCTTTTTTTTCTTTTTTTTCTTTGGCATTTCTTTTTTTTCCTTGTTGGCCTTTCTCTTTTTTTTCTTTTTTTTCTTTAGTCCGAAGTCTCATCCCGACTTGTGGGGGAATCATAGTCTCCATCATCCTTTTCTCACTAGGACAATGCTCTAATAATGAAGATCATCACTCTTTTATTTACTTACAACTCAAGAATTACAACTCAATACTTAGAACAAGATATGACTCTATATGAATGCCTCCGGCGGTGTACCGGGATATGCAATGAATGAAGAACGACATATATGAAAATTAAGAAGGTGGTCTAGCCACAAATACAATGTCAACTACATGATTATGCAAAGAGCAATATGACAATGATGATGCATGTCATATAAACGGAATGGTGGAAACTTGCATGGCAATATATCTCGGAATGGCTATGGAAATGCCATAATAGGTAGGTATGGTGGCTATTTTGAGGAAGGTACATGGTGGGTGTTTGGTACTGGCGAAAGTTGCGTGGCACAAGAGAGGCTAGCAATGGTGGAAGGTGAGAGTGCGTATAATCCATGGACTCAACATTAGTCAAAAGAACTCATATACTTATTGCAAAAATCTACAAGTCATCAAAAACAAAGTATTACACGCATGCTCCTAGGGGTATAGATTGGTAGGAAAAGAACATCGCTCGTCCCCGACCGCCACTCATAAGGAAGACAATCAATAAATAAAATTATGCTCCAACTTCATCACAAAGCGGTTCACCATACGTGCATGCTACGGGAATCACAAACTTCAACACAAGCATTCTTTAAATTCATAATCACCCAACTAACATGACTTTAATATCACTACCTCCATATCTCAAAACAATTATCAAGTATCAAATTGATCATAGCATCCAATTCACTTCCTATGATAGTTTTTATTATACCCAACTTGGATGCCTACCATTCTAGGACCAATTTTATAACCATAGCAAATACCATGCTGTTCTAAGAGACTGTCAAAATAATATAAGTGAAGCATGAGAGATCAACAATTTCTTCAAAATTAAGCCACCGCCGGGCTCTAAAAGATATAAGTGAAGCACTAGAGCAAAAACTATCTAGCTCAAAAGATATAAGTGAAGCGCATAGAGTATTCTAATAAATTCTAATCAAGTGGGCTTCTTCCGAAAAGGTGTGTACATCAAGGATGATTGTGGTAAACTAAAAAGCAAAAACTAATATCATGCAAGACGCTCCAAGCAAAACACATATCATGTGGCGAATAAAAATATAGCTCCAAGTAAAGTTACCAATGAACAAAGACGAAAGAGGGGATGCCTTCCGGGGGTATCCCCAAGCTTAGGCTTTTGGATATTCTTGAATATCTTGGGGTGCCATGGGCATCCCCAAGCTTAGGCTCTTTCCACTCCTTATTCCATAGTCCATCAAATCTTTACCCAAAACTTGAAAACTTCACAACACAAAACTCAACAGGAAATCTCATAAGCTCCATTAGTGAAAGAAAGCAAAACCACTACATAAGGTACTGTAATGAAATCATTCTTTATTTATATTGGTGTTAAGACTATTGTATTCCAAGTTCTGTATGGTTCATACCACTTAATACTAGCCATAGATGCATCAAAATAAGCAAACAACACACGAAAAACAAAATCTGTCAAAAACAGAACAGTTTGTAGCAATCTGTAACCCATGAATACTTTTGGAATTCTAAAAATCCTACCAAAATAGGAAGTCCTGGGAAATTTGTCTATTGATCTACATCAAGAAGAATCAACGCAAAATCATGTTTAAGTGATTTAACAAAACTAATTTCGTGGGTGCAATGTTTCTGTTTCTCAGCAGAATCAAATTAACTATCACTAATTCATAGGTCGTCCTATAGGTTCTACTTGGCACAAACACTAATTAAAACATAAAAACACATCTAAACAGAATGTAGATGCAAAATTTATTAATAAACAGAAACAAAAACAAAAAACACAAATAAAATTGGGTTGCCTCCCAACTAGCGCTATCGTTTAACGCCCCTAGCTAGGCATAAAATCGAAGATAGATCTAAGTAGTGCCATCTTTGGCACTCAATTCATAAGTAGCTCGCATGATAGATTCATAAGGTAATTTAATTTTATTTCTTGGAAATTTCTCCATGCCTTTCCTTAATGGAAATTGGAATCTAATGTTCCCTTCCTTCATCGCAATAATCGCGCCAATCGTTCTAAGGAAAGGTCTACCAAGAATAATAGGGCAAGAAAGATTGCAATCTATATCAAAAACGATAAAATCTACGGGCACCAAATTTCTATTTGCAACAATGAGAACATCATTGATCCTTCCCATTGGCTTTTTAGTGGTGGAATCCGCAAGGTGCAAATTTAAAGAGCAATCATCAAGATCATTGGAACCTAGAATATCACATAAAGTTTTCGGAATCATGGAAACACTAGCACCCAAATCACACAAAGCAAAACAGTCATGATCTTTAATTTTAATCTTTATGGTAGGTTCCCACTCATCATTAAGTTTTCTAGGTATAGAAACTTCCAAATTAAGTTTTTCATCATAAGATTGCATCAAGGCATCAACGATATGCTTGGTAAAAGCTTTATTTTGACTATAAGCATGAGGAGAATTCACAACGGATTGCCACAAGGAAATACAACCTTATAAAGAACAATTATCATAATAAAATTCCTTGGAATCCAAGATAGTGGGTTCAATACTATTTAAAGTCATGACCTCTCCAATCCCACTTTTACCAAATTTAGCATCAAGATCTAAAAACTCTGAATTATTCGGACGCCTTTTAACTAAAGTTGACTCATCTCCAGTCCCATCATTATTAAGATTCATATTGCAAAACAAAGATCTAATAGGGGACACATCAATAACTTTAAGATATTCATCATTATTTTCATTGAAACTAGAAGAACACGCTTTAATAAAGCAATCTTTCTTAGCACGCAATCTAGCGGTTCTTTCTTTGCACTCATCAATGGAAATTCTCATTGCTTTGAGAGACTCATTGATATCATGCTTAGGAGGAGTAGATCTAAGTTTAAGAGAATCAACATCAAGCGAGAGTCTATCAACGTTCCTTGCCAAATCATCAACTTTGAGCAATTTTTTCTTCAAGCAAGGCATTAAAATTCTTTTGAGAGATCATAAATTCTTCCACACTATTCTCAAAATCAGAGGGCATCTTATTAAAATTACCATAAGAATTATTTGTAGTAATTTCCATAATTATTAGAGGAATTACTAGGGAACGGTCTTGGATTAAAGTTTCCTCTATAAGCATTGTTTCCAAAACTATTCCTACCAACAAAATTCACATCCATAGATTCATTATTATTCTCAATCAAAGTAGACAAAGGCATATCATTGGGATCAAGAGGAGCACTCTTAGTAGCAAACAACTTCATAAGTTCATCCATCTTTCCACTCAAAACATTAATTTCTTCTAAGGCATGCACTTTTTTACTAGTAGATCTTTTGGTGTGCCATTGAGAATAATTAGCCATAACATTATCAAGAAGTTTTGTAGCATCTCCTAAAGTGATTTACATAAACGTGCCTCCCGCGGCCGAATCTAAAAGATTTCTAGAAGCAAAGTTCAATCTAGCCTAATTTTTTTGTATGATCATCCATAAATTCAAACCATGAGTAGGGCAATTGCGAATCATCAATTTCATTATTACCCAGGATTGGGCAACGTGCTCATGATCAAGTTGTTTAAAATTCATAATATCATTCCTAAGAGTGATGATCTTAGCAGGAGGAAAATACTTAGAGATAAAAGCATCTTTGCACTTGTTCCAAGAATCAATACTATTTTTAGGCAAAGACGAAAACCAAACTTTAGCACGATCTCTAAGTGAAAACGGAAATAACTTCAATTTAAGAATATCATTATCCGTATCTTTCTTATTTTGCATATCACACAAATCAACAAAGTTGTTTAGATGGGTAGCGGCATCTTCACTAGGAAGGTCGGCGAATTGATCTTTCATAACAAGATTCAGCAAAGCAGTATTGATTTCACAAGACTCGATATCATTAAGAGGAGCAATCGGAGTACTAAGGAAATCATTATTATTGGTATTGGCGAAATCACACAATTTGGTATTATCTTGCGCCATGGCGACAAGTAATCCAACACACAAGCAAACAGAAAAAGGCAAGCGGAAAATAGGAGGAGAAGATTGGGAATGAGAGGGCAAATAAAACGGCAAGGATGAAGTGGGGGAGAGGAAAACGAGAGGCAAATGGCAAATAATGTAAATGCGAGGGAGATGAGTTTGTGATGGGTACTTCGTATGTCTTGACTTGAGGGAAGACCTCCCCGACAATGGCGCCAGAAATCCTTCTTGCTACGTCTTGAGCTTGCATTGGTTTTGCTTGAAGAGGAAAGGGTGATGCAGCAATAGTAGTGTAAGTATTTCCCTCAGTTTTTTAGAACCAAGGTATCAATCCAGTAGGAGGCTCCTCAAAAGTCCCACGCACCTACACAAACAAACAAAGAACTCGCAACCAACGCAATAAAGGGGTTGTCAATCCCTTCACAGCCACTTGCGAAAGTGAGATCTGATAGAGATAGTATGATAAGATAAATATATTTTTGGTATTTTATAATATAGATTGTAAAAGTAAAGATGCAAATAAAAGTAGATTGAAAGCTTATGATAAAAGATAGACCCGGGGGCGATAGGTTTCACTAGTGGCCTCTCTCAAGATAGCATAAGTATTATGGTGGGTGAACAAATTACTGTCTAGCAATTGATAGAAAAGCGAATAATTATGAGATTATCTAGGCATGATCATGTATATAGGCATCATGTCCGCGACAAGTAGACCGACTCCTGCCTGCATCTACTACTATTACTCCACACATCGACCGCTATCCAGCATGCATCTAGAGTATTAAGTTCATAAGAACAAAGTAACATTAAGAAAGATGACATGATGTAGAGGGATAAACTCATGCAATATGATATAAACCCCATCTTTTTATCCTCGATGGCAACAATACAATACGTGCCTTGCTGCCCCTGCTGTCACTGGGAAAGGACACCGCAAGATTGAACCCAAAGCTAAGCACTTCTGCCATTGCAAGAAAGATCAATCTAGTAGGCCAAACCAAACTGATAATTCGAAGAGACTTGCAAAGATAACTCAATCATACATAAAAGAATTCAGAGGAGACTCAAATATTTCTCATAGATAAACTTGATCATAAACCCACAATTCATCGGATCTCGACAAACACACCACAAAAAGAGTTACGTCGAATAGATCTCCAAGAAGATCGAGGAGAACATGGTATTGAGATCCAAAAAGAGAGAAGAAGCCATCTAGTTAATAACTATGGACCCGAAGGCCTATGGTAAACTACTCACAACTCATCGGAGGGGCTATGGTGTTGATGTAGAAGCCCTCCATGGTTGATTCCCCCTCTGGTGGAGCGCCGACGAAGGCTCCAAGATGGGATCTCACGAATACAGAAGGTTATGGCGGTGGAACTAGGTTTTCGTGGCTTGTTCTGATGTTCTCGGGGTACGTGGGTATATATAGGAGGAAGAAGTAGGTCGGTGGCTTCCCGAGGGGACCACGAGATAGGGGGCGCGCCCTGTAGGGGTGGGTATGCCCTCCACCCTCGTGGACGCCTCGGCTGCTTCTTGACTTGCACTCCAAGTCCTCTGGATCATGTTTGTTCCAAAAATCACGCTCCCGAAGGTTTCATTGCATTTGGACTTCGTTTGATATTCCTTTTCTTCGAAATACTGAAATAGGCAAAAAACAGCAATACGAGCTGGGCCTCCGGTTAGTAGGTTAGTCCCAAAAATGATATAAATGTGTAAAATAAAGCCCATAAACATCCAAAACAGCTAATATAATAGCATGGAACAATCAAAAATTATAGATACGTTGGAGACGTATCAGCCATCTTCCTGTACACCTCCTTGGCATAGTCTTGGATGGCTGGTGCAATCCCAAGACAACCCGCCATGCGAGAGATGTAGCATCAGACCCCTCAGCCCCACCTAGGCCCTGCATAGGCCCAAGTATGAGGTGAGGTCGACATGCTCCAGCGGGATGTGCGTCATGCACCGCTTCTTGCCCATGGTTGAGTCGGCGATATCGAAGCTCTAGTGCATCCGTTGCATGGCAATCCCTACTCACTCACATTGATATCTATTGATGGGCATCTCCATAGCCTATTAATATGCCTAGTTGATGTGAGACCATCTTCCTCCTTTTTGTCTTCTCCACAACCACCACTCTATTCCACCTATAGTGCTATGTCCATGGCTCACGCTCATGCATTGCGTGAAAGTTGAAAAAGTTTGAGAACACAATTGCTTGGCTGAAACCGGGGTTGTGCATGATTTGAATATTTTGTGTGATGAAGATGGAGCATAGCCAAACTATATGATTTTGTAGGGATGAACTTTCTTTGGCCATGTTATTTTGAGAATACATGATTACTTTGTTAGTATGCTTGAAGTATTATTATTTTTATGTCAATATTAAACGTTTCTCTTGAATCTGTTGAATCTGAATATTCTAGCCACAATAGAGAAGATTATATTTATAAATATGTTAGGTAGCATTCCACATCAAAAATTCTGTTTTTATCATTTACCTACTCGAGGACGAGTAGGAATTAAGCTTGGGGATGCTTGATACGTCTCCAACGTATCTATAATTTTTGATTGTTCCTTGCTATTATATTATCCATCTTGGATGTTTTATATGCACTTATATGATGTTTTATATGATTTTTGGGACTAACCTATTAACCTAGAACCAAGTGCCAGTTTCTCTTTTTTTTCCTTGTTTTTGAGTTTTACAGAAAAGGAATATCAAACAGAGTCCAATTGACGTGCCAATTTTTGATGACTTTTTATGGACCAAAAGAAGCCCCCGGAGTAAAAGAGTTGGGCCAGAAGAGTCCCGAGCCACCCACGAGGGTGGAGGGCGTTCCCTACCCCTGGGCGCGCCCCCCTATCTCATGGATGACTCGTAGACCCTCCTGACGTGAGACCGACGCCAAAAATTCCTATAAATACAGAAACCCCCAAAAAGAAACCTAGATCGGGAGTTCCGCCGCCGCATGCCTCTATAGCCACCAAAAACCAATCGGGACCCTGTTCCGGCACCCTGCCGGAGGGGGGATCCATCACCGGTTGCCATCTTCATCATCCATGTGCTCTCCATGACGAGGAGGGAGTAGTTCACCCTCGGGGCTGAGGGTATGTACCAGTAGCTATGTGTTTGATCTCTGTCTCTCTCTCTCGTGATCTTGATTTGGTATGATCCTGATGTATGACGAGCTTTGCTATTATAGTTGGATCTTATGATGTTTCTCCCCCTCTACGTTCTTTTAATGGATTGAGTTTTCCCTTTGAAGTTATCTTATCAGATTGAGTCTTTAATGATGTGAGAACCCTTGATGTATGTCTTGCATGTGCTTATCTGTGGTGACAATGGGATATTCACGTGATCTACTTGATGTATGTTTTGGTGATCAACTTGCAGGTTCTATGACCTTGTGAACTTATACATAGGGGTTGTAACACGTTTTCGTCTTGACTCTCTGGTAGAAACTTTGGGGCACTCTTTGAAGTTCTTTGTAATAGAAGAATCTGAGATTGTGTGGTGCATATCGTATAATCATACCCACGGATACTTGAGGTGACATTGGAGTATCTAGGTGACATTAGTGTTTTGGTTGATTTGTGTCTTAAGGTGTTATTCTAGTATGAACTCCATGATAGATCGAACGGAAAGAATAGCTTCGTGTTATTTTACTACAGACTCTAGAATAGATCGATCAGAAAGGATAACTTTGAGGTGGTTTCGTACCCTACAATAATCTCTTCGTTTGTTCTGCGCTATTAGTGACTTTAGAATGACTCTTTGTTGCATGTTGAGGGATTCTTATATGATCCAATTATGTTATTATTGTTGAGAGAACTTGCACTAGTGAAAGTATGAACCCTAGGCCTTGTTTCTAAGCATTGCAATACCGTTTTCACTCACTTTTGTTACTTGCTACCTTGCTGTTTTTATATTTTCAGATTACAAAAACCTATATCTACCATCCATATTGCACTTGTATCACCATCTCTTCGCCGAACTAGTGCACCTATACAATTTACCATTGTATTTGCTGTGTTGGGGACACAAGATACTCTTTGTTATTTGGTTGCAGGGTTGTTTGAGAGAGACCATATTCATCCTACGCCTCCCACGGATTATAAACCTTAGGTCATCCACTTGAGGGAAATTTGCTACTGTCCTACAAACCTCTGCACTTGGAGGCCCAACAATGTCTACAAGAAGAAGGTTGTATAGTAGACATCAAGATCTTTTCTGGCGTCGTTGCTAGGAAGGCCAGGTAAGCGGCACTAACACCCAATCAACTAAGCTCTTTTCTGGCGCCGTTGCCGGGGAGGTTAGTGCTTGAAGGTATATCTTTAGATCTTGCAATCGAATATTTTAGTTTCTTGTTTTATCACTAGTTTAATCTATAAAAGAAAATTACAAAAAAATGGAATTGAGGTTGCCTCATATGCTTCATCTTTTTAATGTCTTTCGTGAAAATGATGGAAAGGAAAATTGTGCCCAAGTACTAGAAGAAGAATGCATTAAAATGTTTGGCACTAAATCTTTGAATGATGAGCATGTTTGCAATGTTGTTTGTATGAATTCCCTAAATATCCATGATGCTAATGATATGCAAAGCCACAAGCTTGGGGATGCTATGTTTGATGAAGATGATATTTTTTGTCCCCCAAGTTTTTATGAGCAAATTTAGTTTGATGATAGCATGCCTCCTATTTATGATGATTATATTTATGAAAGTGGATTTGGAGAGGTTATGACTTTATTTAGTGATGAATCCACTATTTCAGAAGAGGTTCCAATTGATTATGAAAACAAAGTTGCTATCTATGATGATTATTGTGATGACATGTATGCTATAAAGCACAATGATAACCATGAAACTTGTCATCTTGATTTTAATTTTCAATTGGATTATGCCTCACATGATAGTTATTTCATTGAGTTTGCTCCCACTACTATTCACGAGAAGAAATTTGCTTATGTGGAGAGTAATAAAAATTCTATGCCTATGCATCATGAAAAGAGTGCTTTCTGTGATAGTTATATTGTTGAATTCATTCATGATGCTACTGAAAATTACTATGAGGGAGGAACATATGCTTGTAGGAATTGCAATAATATCAAGTTTCCTCTCTATGTGTTAAAAATCTTGAAGATTTGCTTGTTTTACCTTCCTATGCTAGTTGTTTCTTGTTCCCATAAGTTGTTTGCTCACAAAATCCCTATGCATAGGAAGTGGGTTAGGCTTAAATGTGCTACTTATATTCTTCATGATGCTCTCTTTATGTTTCAAATCTTATCTTTTATGTGAGCATCATTGAAATCATTATGCCTAGCTAAAAAGGCATTAAAGAAAAGCGCTTGTTGGGAGACAACCCAATATTTACCCCTACTGTTTTGTGTTCCACATGATTAAGCTACTGTAGTAATCATGTTTTATAGCTTTTTTTAATAAAGTGCCAAGTAGAACATTTGGGAAGACTTGGGTGAAAGTTAATGTGATCTTGCTGTAAAAACTAGAAACTTTGCGCTCACAAGATTAGCTGTCATTTTTTACAGAAGAGTGATTTTAAGTTGATTCTTTTTGCAGAATATTAATAGACAAATTACTGACGCTCACCAGTTTATTTTAGAATTATTAGAGTTACAGAAGTATTCGAGAGTTACAGATTACTACAGACTGTTCTGTTTTTGACAGATTCTATTTTCTATGTGTTGTTTGCTTATTTTGATGAATCTATGAGTAGTATCTGAGGGTTTGAACCATAGAGAAGTTGGAATACAGTAGATATTACATCAATATGAATTTAGAATGAGTTCACAACAGTACGAAAAGTGGTGATTTATTTTCTTATACTAACGGAGCTTACGAGTTTTCTGTTAAGTTTTGTGTTGTGAAGTTTTCAATTTTGGGGTAAAGATTCTATGGACTATGGAATAAGGAGTGGCAAGAGCCTAAGCTTGGGGATGCCCAAGGCATGCCAAGGTAATATTCAAGGACAACCAAGAGCCTAAGCTTGGGGATGCCCTGGATGGCATCCCCTCTTTCGTCTTCGTTCATCGGTAACTTTACTTGCAGCTATATTTTTATTCACCACATGATATGTGTTTTGCTTGGAGTGTCATTTTGTTTTATTTTGTTTTGCTTGCTGTTTGAATAAAATACAAAGATCTGAAATTCTTAAATGTTATAGAGTCTTCACATAGTTACATAATTATTTGACTACTCATTGATCTTCACTTATATCTTTTGGAGTAGTTTGTCGTTTGCTCTAGTGCTTCACTTATATATTTTAGAGAACGACAGTGGTTTTATTTTGAAGAAATTAGTGAACTCTCATGCTTCACTTATATTATTTTGAGAGTCTTTTAGAATAGCATGGTAATTTGCTTTGGTTATGAATTTATTCCTAATATGATAGGCATCCAAGAGGGATATAATAAAAACTTTCATATAAAGTGCATTGAATACTATGAGAAGTTTGATTCTTTATGATTGTTTTGAGACATGAGGATGGTGATAATAGAGTCATGCTAGTGGTGTAATTGTCAATTTGAGAAATACTTGTGTTGAGGTTTGTGAGTCCCGTAGCATGCATGTATGGTAACCGTTGTGTAACAAATTTGAAGCATGAGGTATCTCTTTGATTGTCCTCCTTATGTGTGGAGGTCAGGATCGCTTGATGGTTAACTCCTACCAACCCTTCCCCTAGGAGCATGCGCATAGTGCTTGGTTTTGATGGCTTTTAGATTTTTGCAATAAGTATGTGAGTTCTTTATGACTAATGTTGAGTCCATGGATTATACGCACTCTCACCCTTCCACCATTGCTAGCCTCTCTTGTGTCGTGCAACTTTTTCCGGTACCTTACACCCACCATTTACCTTCCTCAAAAAAGCCACCATACCGACCTATTATGGCATTTCTATAGCCATTCCGAGATATATTGCCATGCAACTTTCCACCGTTTCGTTTATTATGACACGCTCCATCATTGTCATATTGCTTTGCATGATCATGTAGTTGACATCGTATTTGTGGCTAAGCCACCATTCATATTTTTTTCATACATGTCACTCTTGATTCATTGCATATCCCGACACCGCCGGAGGCATTCATATAGACTCATATTTTGTTCTAAGTATTGAGTTGTAATTCTTGAATTGTAAGTAAATAGAAGTGTGATGATCATCATTATTAGAGCATTGTCCCGTGTGAGAAAAAAAAAGAGAAGGCCAAAGAAGCCAATGAAAAAAAAAAGAGGCCAAAGAAGCCAAACAAAAAAGAGAAGAGAAAAGAGAGAAGGGACAATGCTATTATCCTTTTTCCACACTAGTGCTTCAAAGTAGCACCATGATTTTCAGGGTAGAGAGTCTCTTATTTTGTCACTTTCATATACTAGTGGGAATTTTCATTATAGAACTTGGCTTGTATAATCCAGTAATGGGCTTCCTCAAAATGCCCTAGGTCTTCGTGAGCAAGCAAGTTGGATGCACACCCACTTAGTTTCTTTTGTTGAGCTTTCATACATTTATAGCTCTAGTGCATCTGTTGCATGGCAATCCCTACTCACTCACATTGATATCTATTGATGGGCATCTCCGTAGCCTATTAATATGCATAGTTGATGTGAGACCATCTCCCTCCTTTTTGTCTTCTCCGCAACCACCACTCTATTCCACCTATAGTGCCATGTCCATGGCTCACGCTTGTGTATTGCGTGAAAGTTGAAAAGGTTTGAGAATACTAGAGTATGAAACAATTGCTTGGCTGAAACCGGGATTGTGCATGATTTGAATATTTTGTGTGACGAAGATGGAGCATAGCCAAACTATATGATTTTGTAGGGATGAACTTTCTTTGGCCATGTTATTTTGAGAATACATGATTACTTTGTTAGTATACTTGAAGTATTATTATTTTTATGTCAATATTAAACTTTTGTCTTGAATCTTTTGGATCTAAATATTCTTGCCACAATAGAGAAGATTACATTTATAAATATGTTAGGTAGCATTCCACATCAAAAATTCTATTTTTATCATTTACCTACTCGCGGACGAGTAGGAATTAAGCTTGGGGATGCTTGATACGTCTCCAACGTATCTATAATTTTTTATTGTTCCATGCTATTATATTATCCATCTTGGATGTTTTATATGCATTTATATGTTGTTTTATATGATTTTTGGGACTAACCTATTAACCTAGAGCCAGTGCCAGTTTCTGTTTTTTCCTTGTTTTTGAGTTTTACAGAAAAGGAATAGCAAACGGAGTCCAATTGACGTGCCAATTTTTGATTATTTTTTATGGACCAAAAGAAGCCCCCGGAGTAAAAGAGTTGGGCCAGAAGAGTCCCGAGCCATCCACGAGGGTGGAGGGCGTGCCCAACCCCCCTGGGCGCGCCCCCTATCTCATGGATGACTCGGAGACCCCCCCTGACATGAGACCGACGCCAAAAATTCCTATAAATACAGAAACCCCTGAAAAGAAACCTAGATCGGGATTTCTGCCGCCGCAAGCCTCTGTAGCTACCAAAAACCAATCGGGACCTTGTTCCGGGACCCTGCCGAAGGGAGGATCCATCACCTGCGGCCATCTTCATCATCTCGGCGCTCTCCATGACGATGAGGGAGTAGTTCACCCTCGGGGCTGAGGGTATGTACCAGTAGCTATGTGTTTGATCTCTCTCTCTCTCTCTCTCTCTCTCTCTCTCTCTTGTGATCTTGATTTGGCATGATCCTGATGTACCGTGAGCTTTGCTATTATAGTTGGATCTTATGATGTTCCACCCCCTCTACCTTCTTGTAATGGATTGAGTTTTCCCTTTGAAGTTATCTTATCGGATCGAGTCTTTAAGGATTTGAGAACAGTTGATGTATGTCTTGCATGTGCTTATCTGTGGTGACAATGGGATATTCACGTCATCTACTTGATGTATGTTTTGGTGATCAACCTGTGGGTTTTGTGACCTTGTGAACTTATGCATAGGGGTTGGCACACATTTTCGTCTTGACTCTCCGATAGAAACTTTGGGGTACTCTTTGAAGTACTTTGTGTTGGTTGAATAGATGAAGCTGAGATTGTGTGATGCTATCGTATAATCATACCCACGGATACTTGAGGTGACATTGGAGTATCTAGGTGACATTAGGGTTTTGGTTGATTTGTGCCTTAAGGTGTTATTCTAGTACGAACTCTAGGATAGATCGAATAGAAAGAATAGCTTCGTGTTATTTTACCACACACTCTTGAATAGATCGATCAGAAAGGATAACTTTGAGGTGGTTTTGTACCCTACAATAATCTCTTTGTTTGTTCTCCACTTTTAGTTACTTTGGAGTGACTCTTTGTTGCATGTTGAGGGATTAATATATGATCCAATTATGTTACTATTGTTGAGAGAACTTGCACTAGTGAAAGTATGAACCCTAGGCCTTGTTTCGAAGCATTACAATACCGTTTTAGCTTACTTTTGTTACTTGCTACCTTGCTGTTTTTATATTTTCAGATTACAAAAACCTATATCTACCATCAATATTGCACTTGTATCACCATCTCTTCGCTGAATAGTGCACCTATACAATTTACCATTGTATCGGGTGTGTTGGGGACACAAGAGACTCTTTGCTATTTGGTTGCAGGGTTGTTTGAGAGAGACCATCTTCATCCTATGCCTCCCATGGATTGATAAACCTTAGGTCATCCACTTGAGGGAAATTTGCTACTGTCCTACAAACCTCTGCACTTGGAGGCCCAAAAATGTCTACAAGAAGAAGGTTGTGTAGTAGACATTAGTCCACATATGCTCCACAAAATCACTGAGTAACTGCGTGTGCACCTGATGATCTCAAACATTCTGATGCATCCGTTGAAAGTTCATAAGTTGATTTACATCTTGATCTTTCGGGATTTAAACTTGTTCTCAAGGTGCTTCAAAATCATTGGTTTGGGTAACACCATCACCCTCGTCCACGACAATCATATTGTGCAAAATAAAACAAGATGTCATCAGCTACCATAAAGTTGATTCCCACATCATTGTAGCTCCATGAACAATTCCCCAACGAGCTTGAAGCGCTCTGAAGGCCCTCTCCACATCCTTCCTAGTCGCTTCCTGCATTATGAAGTGGCTTTGTTTTTTCCGTGTGGTTTGAATATGGTCTTCACACACGCCGTCCACCGAGGATAGATGCCATCAGCAAGATAGTCTCCCATGTTGTAGTCACGACCATTGACAATGTAGTGGCACGACAGTGATTCCCCTTTACAAAGCCTCTTGAACATGGGAGATCGTTGAAGCAAGTTGATGTCAATGTGAGAACCCGACACTCCAAAGAATGCATGCCAAATCCATAAGTCATGTGATGTCACTTCTTCTAGTATGATGGTGTCCTCTTTGGTGTGTCCTTGATACATTCCCCGCAAACCTTTGTTGCAGTTCTTCCATTGCCAATGCATGCAACAATTGATCAAAGCATTCCTGGAAACCCTCTGGCCTCTCCAATAGCCAACAACTTTTTTATGTCCTGCACATTTGGTTCTCTCAGATACTTTGCTCCAAACACCTGCACCATGGCGCGGGCAAACTTGACAGTAGTCTTCATGCATGTGCTCTCCCCCATGCAGACCATCTCACCAATGGCATTAACCGAAGTACTAAGAGCAAGCATCCTCGAAACAGTCGTGCATTTCTACTTAGAGAGAAAGAAAGTTGGCTGCATCAACCCCTTGTGAGGTTGAAGTATTCATCATGTGCCTTCACTCCCTCTAGAATGCGCAAAAACAATGGTTTCTGCATGTGAAAACGGCGATGAAGCCATGGATCATCTGGGAAATTTGGGTCTAGAGCAAAGTAGTCCTTGTGCAGTAGTTGTATTCCGGAGACCCTATCCCGATTGATCAATCTTCTCCCTTTCATTAAGCCCTTGAAGTTGAGAATATGCTCCACCTACCGGTACATTTCCTCTTGCATGCTCATGAGCACGATCACGTCCACTTCTTCGTCCGAATCCGACGAATCGAAGAACTCATCTTGAATCATTTTATCAAGCTCCATCATTCCATACTCCTCATCCAACGAAGACTTATAATTCATCATTTCCCCTACAAATAAATCACAAAAAACAGGTTAGATAATTTATCAAACACATAGAGTGCAAGGGGCAACCCGAGAGTTGTCGGTCGTACCACGGTGGCATACGGGCCGGAGACGATGTCCGCGGTGGCAAGCACGGGAGAGAGCACTGTTGTGGCAGTGCTGGTGGCACAAAGGCTCGGAAGGGTTCCGAAGCAAGGCTGGCGGCGGAGCTGTGAGACGTCCACTTCAGAGGTGAAAGAAGAGATGAGAGAGCAAATAGATCTGGTAGGTCGAGGGGTGGATTTGGTGCAATTTGTGGTGCGGTACGCCTACTGGGTCCGATGTGGCGGACGTGATCGGACATCCTCATATCCGCCCTACACTTGGGCTGGATATGAGGGGTGCCAGTCCCGGTCACTGACTGGGCCGACCGCCCGGGCGTATGGAGGGGGTGGGGGTTTGAGGCCACCGGCAGTAGATGCTCTAACTTAGAAAAAAAATTGTTTAGTGACAACTACAACATGTGACTTTTAAGCAAATGAGTAAATAATTACTGTTTTTGATATTTACTCGTATCAGTGTGGGGAATCTTGTATCAACACTCTTATGGTAGGTTTATTTTTTGGAATGACCTTTTAAATTTTGAACACATCTCGAGGTTCCAGGTATGTGATGTTCAAAACTTCCAGGGACGTTGCTTTTTCTTCCAATAGTCATATTTTTTAGGCATGCCTATGTAAGACACCCCTATACCTTGGGTGGTGATAGGCTTCGAGACCATTTACTATAGAACAATCTTTGCATCTTTGCGCTTTCACTCCCTTTGTTCTACCCATCCTTTGTGAGAAGAGAGAGAGGGAGAGGAGACGAGTTCTTGACTTATTTCTTAAAAATATTTAGAAAGAGTTCAAACCAAGTGATTTCTACAAGGTTTTTGTTCTTTTGGAGGGTGTGCCTCTTCTAGAGATCGGGTCACTTGGAAGCCTTCAAATTATAAAGGAGACAAAAGATTGTGAAGATAAAGCGATTGCGGATATGTCTCAAATGCATCTATAAGTTTTGAATATTTATGCTATATTCACATCATGTGTATGTCCTTTTTTGGCACCATTTTATATCATACTTATTTGGACTAGCATATTAATCTAGTGCAAGAGGACATACACTATCTTCTATTGTTTTGGGCATTTTAGGTGAAAATTTTATAGAGCCAGAAAATCAGTTTTTTTGTTGTTTCAAAATTTAAATAAGGACTCCAACAGCTAGAAGATGGAGGCCAGGGGAGCCACTGCACCCCCTCCACGCGTCGTAGGGGGGCACGTGGGCCTACCATGTTGCCCCATGTAGGTCGGTTGATGAAGGAAATATGCCCTAGAGGCAATAATAAAGTTGTTATTTATATTTCCTTATATCATGATAAATGTTTATTATTCATGCTAGAATTGTATTAACCGGAAACTTAGTACATGTGTGAATACATAGACAAACATAATGTCACTAGTATTCCTCTACTTGACTAGCTCGTTGAATCAAAGATGGTTGTGTTTCCTAACCATAGACATGAGTTGTCATTTGATTAATGGGATCACATCATTATAGAGAATGATGTGATTGACTTGACCCATTCCATTAGCTTAGCACTTGATCGTTTAGTTTGTTGCTATTGCTTTCTTCATGACTTATACATGTTCCTATGACTATGAGATTATGCAACTCCCGAATACTGGAGGAACACTTTGTGTGCTACCAAACCTCACAACATAACTGGGTGATTATAAAGGTGCTCTACAGGTGTCTCCAATGGTACTTGTTGAGTTGGCATAGATCAAGATTAGGATTTGTCGCTCCGATTGTCGGAGAGGTATCTTTGGGCCCTCTCGGTAATGCACATCACTATAAGCCTTGCAAGCAATGTGACTAATGAGTTAGTTGCAGGATGATGCATTACGGAACGAGTAAAGAGACTTGCTGGTAACGAGATTGAAGTAGGTATTGAGATACCAACGATCGAATCTCGGGCAAGTAAACATACCGATAACAAAGGGAACAATGTATGTTGTTATGTAGTTTGACCGATAAAGATCTTCGTAGAATATGTAGGAGCCAATATGAGCATCCAGGTTCCTCTATTGGTTATTGACCAGAGACGTGTTTCGGTCATGTATACATAGTTCTCGAACCCATAGGGTCCGCACGCTTAACATTCGGTGACGATCGGTATTATGAGTTTATGTGTTTTGATTTACCGAAGGTAGTTCAGAGTCCCGGATATGATCATGGACATGACGAGGAGTCTCGAAATGGTCGAGACATAAAGATCGATATATTGGAAGCCCATATTTGGACATCGGAATAGTTCCGCGTGAATTCGGGAATTTACCGGAGTACCGGCAGGTTACCGGAACCCCCTGGTAAGTGTATGGGCCTTATTGGGCCATAGTGGAGAGAGAGAGAGTATATAAGGGCAGGCCGCGTACCCCCTCTCCCTCTGGTCCGAATTGGACTAGGAGGGGGCGGCGCCCCCCTTTCCTTCCTCCCTCTCTCTCCCTTCCTTCTCTCCTAGTCCAACTAGGAAGGTGGGAGTAGGACTCCCCCTTGGCGCGCCCTCTTCCTAGGTCGACCGACTCCCCCTTGCTCCTTTATATACGGGGGCAGGAGGGCACCCCAAGACACACAAGTTGATCATTGATCTTTAGCAGTGTGCGGTGCCCCCCTCCACCATAATCCACCTCGGTCATATTGTTGCGGTGCTTAGGCAAAGCCCTGCGTCGGTAGATTCATCAACAGCGTCATCATGCCGTCGTGCTGACGGAACTCTCCCTCGAAGATCTACTGGATCGTGAGTTCGTGGGATGTCACCGAGCTGAACGTGTGCAGATCGCAGAGGTGTCGTACGTTCGGTACTAGGAACGGTTGATCGTGAAGACGTATCACTACATCAACCGTGTTATCATAACGCTTCCGCTTATGATCTACGAGGGTACGTGGACGACACTCTCCCCTCACGTTGCTATGCATCACCATGATCTTGCATGTGCGTAGGAATTTTTTTGAAATTACTACGTTCCCCAAAAGTGGCATCCGAGCCAGATTTATGCGTAGATGTTATATGCACAAGTATAACACAAGTGAGTTGAGGGCGATACTAGTCATACTGCTTACCAGCATGTCATACTTTGATTCGGCGGTAATGTTGGATGAAGCGGACCAGACCGACATTACGCGTACGCTTACGCGAGACTGGTTCTACCGACGTGCTTCGCACACACGTGGCTGGCGGGTGTCAGTTTCTCCAACTTTTGTTGAATCGAGTGTGGCTACGCCCGGTCCTTGTGAAGGTTAAAACAGCACATACTGGATGAAATATCGTTGTGGTTTTGATGCGTAGGTAAGAACGGTTCTTGCTTAGCCCATAGCAGCCACGTAAAACTTGCAACAACAAAGTAGAGGACGTCTAACTTGTTTTTGCAGGGCATGTTGTGATGTGATATGGTCAAGACATTATGCTATATTTTATTGTATGAGATGATCATGTTTTGTAACATAGTTATCGGCAACTGGCAGGAGCCATATGGTTGTCGCTTTATTGTATGAAATGCAACCGCAATGTAATTGCTTTACTTTATCACTAAGCGGTAGCAATAGTCGTAGAAGCAATAGTTGGCAAGGCGACAACGATGCTACGATGGTGATCATGACGGTGCTTTGGAGATGGAGATCAAAGGCAGAAGATGATGATGGCCATATCATATCACTTATATTGATTGCATGTGATGTTTATCTTTTATGCATGTTATTTTGCTTAGATCGGTGGTAGCATTACAAGATGATCTCTCACTAAATTTCAAGGTATAAGTGTTCTCCCTGAGTATGCACCGTTGCGAAAGTTCGTCGTGCTGAGACACCACGTGATGATCGGGTGTGATAAGCTCTACATTCACATACAAGTGGTGCAAGCCAGTTTTGCACACGCAGAATACTCGGGTTAAACTTGACGAGCCTAGAATATGCAGATATGCCTCGGAACACTGAGACCGAAATGTCGAGCGTGAATCATAGAGTAGATATGATCAACATAGTGATGTTCACCATTGAAAACTGCTCCATCTCACGTGATGATCAGACATGGTTTAGTTGATATGGGTCACGTGATCACTTAGATGATTAGAGGGATGTTTATCTAAGTGGGATTTCTTAAGTAATTTGATTAATTGAACTTTAATTTATCATGAACTTAGTACCTGATAGTATTTTGCATGTCTATGTTGTTGTAGATAGATGGCCCATGCTGTTGATCAGTGGAATTTTAATGTGTTCCTTGAGGAAGCTAAGTTGAAAGATGATGGTAGCAATTACACGAACTGGGTCCGTAACTTGAGGATTATCCTCACTACTGCACAAAAGAATTACGTCCGGGATGCACTGCTAGGTGCAAGACCCACTGCAGGAGCGACACCGGACGTTGTGAACGTCTGGCAGAGCAAAGATGATGACTACTCGATAGTTCAGTGTGCCATGCTTTACGGCTTAGAACCGGGACTTCAACGACGTTTTGAACGTCATGGAGCATATGAGATGTTTCAGGAGTTGAAGTTAATATTTCAAGAAAATGCCCGGATTGAGAGATATGAGGTCTCCAATAAGTTCTACAGCTGCAAGATGGAGGAGAATAGTTCTGTCAGTGAACATATACTCAAAATGTCTTGTGTATAATAATCACTTGATTCAACTGGGAGTTAATCTTCCGGATGATAGTTGTCGGTGTCAAAACCGGCGGATCTCGGGTAGGGGGTCCCGATCTGTGCGTCTTAGGCTGATGGTAACAGGAAGCAAGGGACACAATGTTTACCCAGGTTCGGGCCCTCTCGATAGAGGTAAAACCCTACTTCTTGCTTGATTAATATTGACGATATGAGTAGTCAAGAGTAGATCTACCACGAGATCGTAGAGGCTAAACCCTAGAAGCTAGCCTATGATGATTATGATTGTAATTGTGATCGGCCTTCTAAGGACCAACCTCTCCGGTTTATATAGACACCGGAGAGGGCTAGGGTTTACACGGAGTAGGTTACAAGGAAGGAAATACAATATCCGGATCACCAAGCTTGTCTTCCACGCAAAGGAGAGTCCCATCCGGACACGGGATGGAGTGTTCAGTCTTGTATCTTCACGCTCCAATAGTCCGGACGATGTATATAGTCCGGTTGTCCGGATACCCCCTAATCCAGGACTCCCTCAGTAGCCCCTGAACCAGGCTTCAATGACGATGAGTCTGACGCGCAGTCTTGTCTTCGGCATTGCAAGGCGGGTTCCTTCTCCGAATACTCCAAAGTGATTACCGAACATGTAGACCGTGACTGGATCTGCAAGATGATCTTCATATACAACCGTAGAGAAAATGATATTTCACAAACGTAATCTTCTGACCCCGTGACATGTCATTACGGTCAGGTCGTTATCCGAACCGTCTTCCCACAACCACTCGTAGCGCATATCGCGAGGCGGTTTCTTCTGCATGTTTTGCCATAGCAGAGATCATGTCCCCTTATTGTGGGATTCTCATCAATACGGGCATGGGTAATCCAACCACACCGCTAATCGCAGTGAGTGGGAAGCGAGCGGGTTCCATCGGGCAAGTGGGGAGGCGCAAAAAGCTTTCACCGTCTCTATAAAGAGATAAGGTCTCTTCCTCTTTACCCACGCGTTCTCCTTCCGCTAGCCCATTCCCCTATGTTTGAGCCCTAACGCCCAGGCATTCTTCTTTTCCATCAAAGGGAGGTTTTCCAAAGATGTCCAAATCTAGAGCAGGAGGCAGATGGATGGCCTCAACCGTCCAGGAGAAGGATATCAAGAGGCTCCGGGAGGCCGGGTATCTGGCCAAGAAGATCGGCCACCGTCTCCCACCGGCGGGACAAGTCGTCCCTACTCTGGAGCCTCACGAGAGAGTCTTGTTCCTTCCCCATTTTGTCCGTGGGCTCGGGTTTCCCCTTCACCCATTTGTTCATGGAGTCATGTATTACTATGGGATTGATTTTCACGATCTTTCCCCCAATTCTTTCCTCAATATCTAGACGTTCATCGTTGTGTGCGAGGCTTTTCTCCGGATTTCGCCTCACTTCGGCATGTGGCTGAAGATTTTCAATGTGAAGCCCAAGGTGGTGAGTGGCGAGCACGCCGAGTGCGGTGGCGCCATGGTGAGCAAGATGCCCAAGGTCGTTTTGCCGACTGGTGCCTTCAACGACTTCGTCAAGGAGTGGCAGCAGTAGTGGTTCTATATCATCGAACCACGCGGCAAAAAGTGGGCTGCAACTTCCGAGTTCAGATCCGGAGCCCCACTGTGACTCACATCCTGGCCCAAGAAGGGCCCGAACTGGTCCTTGTCCGATGAGCTGTCACTGCTCCAGACACGCGTTCAGAGTGTGGTCGGCAAGGACGTCAAGCTCGTCGACGTAGTCTAGGTGATGTTAGTTCACCTAGTTCTCCCTTGCGAGCGCCGAGCCTGCAATTTGTGGGAGTACGACCCAACCGAGCACCAAACCCTTCGGGAGCTCTATGA
The DNA here is from genome assembly GCA_963921465.1 of Triticum timopheevii. Lineage (NCBI taxonomy): Eukaryota > Viridiplantae > Streptophyta > Magnoliopsida > Poales > Poaceae > Triticum > Triticum timopheevii. The sequence continues at coordinate 433,817,765 of OY997262.1, forward strand.
TTCCTCCCACAAGGACATCTGGAAGGTGCTCTTTAAGTCCAGCAAATCATGGTCGGGCTCCGCCGAGGACCGTGGGTATCAATTATCCCATTCTGCAAGCCCGATAAGTTATAGCCACGCTCTGTCCATCCATGCTTCAGTTGGCATGTCCTGAGAGAGACGTTTTCATCGTGCTTTATCATGACCCCGGGGATGGATAAAAAAGGTGGAGCGGATACACTGTCCGGCCCCGCTGCCGGAGGAACCGGTCGGACCTCTTTTGACGAAGATGCTGGTCCTCGCGCCTTACGAGGCGCCAAAGAAAGAGGCCTCCAAGAAGGTCAAAAAGACCCAGAGTGGCCTCCGTCGCCGCGAGGCTTCGGACGCAAAATCCGAAGACTCCAGCGACGCTCCTTCTTTCGAAGACGAAGAGGAGGAAGCAGAGGAGGACGAGCCTCACTCTGGAGGTGGGAAGAAAAGGGCGGCTTCCTCGTCCCTGGAGGCCGAATCGCCCAAGAGGGGGAGAGGTTCCCACCCAGAGGCATCCACCGCGGCTGCCGATAACAGCCCGGAGTGGGATCCCAGGGCCCAGCCCCTGGAAAAGTCGTAAGTATCCGAAATCCAAATGCGCATATGCATCCATGGTCGTTTGGGTACAGTAATTTTAACTGTCGCCATATTTCATATAGCCCGGCGAGGTCTCGCGCCGGACAATCCTCATCGGAGGATTCGCTGAGCTCAGACGCTTTGGCGAGCGAGACGCCTCCGGAGGCTCCTTCTCCGAAGTCCAGGCGCGACACCGAGGTGTCGTCTCAAAGAGACCCGTACCAGGGGAGGCATGTCTCTGGGGCCGGACACACGGGAGGCGCCCCCCCCCCCCCCCGGCATGTCGACGATGGGGGCGATCTCGGGTTTGGACCACATCCGGATAAGGTCCTAGAGACCTCTAAGGCTCTGGATCGGGCAAGCGGCCACCTTCAACGGTGGGAGGCTTGCCTACTCCGCCGACAACCTCTGTCCAAGCAGAGCTGCCAGGCAGTCTATTGATAGCATTAAAGATCGCGCCTATCGTCGATGAACATCGGACCCTCATGGGTGCGGTGGTTGAAAAGATTAAGTCCGCCGAGAGCGGGCTGAATGAGTCCTATCTTGGACTTATAAAGGCTTTTGAGGTATGTTTTCTAAGAAACCTTTGAGGAATCGTCATAATATGAGTAGTAGCCCCTGATACACTGTCCGGCGAAAGAGAGAGAGCCGGACAGGGGATCAAATCCGCTGCTTTTGCAGGAGCCTTTGTTAATGACGTATACCCTTTTGTGCGAAGGCAGGCGTCTGTGGAGAAGACGGCCGCTCATAATGCGGAAGTGTCCGGGCTGAAGCAGAGCCTGGAACGGGCTGAGGAGGAACTTGACCGTGTGAAAAAGCAATTAGAGGACAAGCAAGGTATGTTGAAACATTGTCTTGAATTAGGCACGAATGAGTAATTGTGCCTATTGAAAAGTATTTGTATTGTATGCCCTAGGAGCTAGTGCTGAATATGAGGCACTGAAGAAGGCTGTGGCTGATGCCAACGAGAAGGTTGCCGCCGAACAGGCGCTTCGTGAGAAACACGAGGCCAGGGTCATCGTAGCTGAGCGAGAGCTCCAGGAGGCTGTTAAGAAAAGCGAGGGCTTGGAGCAGAGTCTAGTAGGGAAAGAATCTGAACTCGCCCATGCTCTCCAAGCCGTGGAAGATGCTCGGGAAGAAGCCCGAGGTGCTGTGCGGGACATTCAGGAGGCCCGGAAAGTTGCGGCTGGTAAGGCCTTTTGTATTCATGGCCATTTTTACATGATAGTGGGAAGAACTCTAAGCGACAAGCTGAATTCTTGTTTTTACAAGGGCGTTTGCGGATCTGCCTCGCAGCATATCAGATGCCACCCCATTCTACCGAAGCGAGGAGAAGAAGTCTGCGGAGAGGAATTTCTGGTCATAGTATTTGGCGCCGAACTATCCGGTGCCCTTTATCGATCAGCTGAAGCAGTTGGTCGAACTGCACCAGGCGGTCGAACTAGCCATGAAGGACTTGGTTGTCCGGCTGTGGCCCGCGGAGCCAATTCCAAGCAGTTACTTCGGATTCGTGAAGCAGATTATGGGCGCCTGTCCTCGGCTTGATGTTGTTAAGCGATCGGTCTGTATAGAGGGTGCGCGCATGGCGTTTGCCCGTGCAAAAGTGCATTGGGGGAAGCTCGACGCAGAGAAGCTGATGACTAAGGGGCCGCCAGAGGGTAAGGAGCACCGCAAGCCCAAGTTGTACTATGAAGGTGTACGGAAGGGAGCCCGCCTTGTGGCGGATAAGTGTACCAAAGACATTATATTTCCCTGAGGGCATTCGTGCCGTTATTTGTAATATGGGATAATGGCACTTTTATTATTTATTGCATGTTTTGTTTGAACATTTGTTCTTCCTGTGCGGCTGTTTAGTGTATGTAAATCCTGAGAGTTGGCTAGTCGTCGGCTTCTGCCCCCACGAAAGAAATACGGGGGTGTTCAGGGCATACCTGAACACTCTTTATCCCATGGCTGGGTCCTTTTAAGGAGGCGTTCCTCACCACGAACCAGGCAATCGGACTATAGGACTTTACCACTCTCACTTAGCCATAGGAATTCGAGTATGGTCGGCGCAGCCCCTAGTGTTCGGAAGGCCGAACTAGGGGCTCTATTTGGCGCCTGATCGGAAGACCGATCCGTCGCACTCGGCATTTATAATGGCGTTATGCGGAATAAATCTTGAAGGATTTTACAACCTCTCGAACAGCTGACCAGCTCTCGCTGTATCATGACAGTCAGTTTTTGGCTTTCTCTACTGAGGTGCTCGTCCGGCAGAACCGGGACACAATCGTAGTAGTTCTCCCAGCGCTACCTTGGCCGATGGGACGGAACGTAAGGTACCAAAACATGGGAGCCGGGAAAACCCAACCAATGACCCAAGACATGATTCGGAGCTGATGCATATAGTGCTATAAGTTCGGGGTGTCGAGCGACTGAAAAGGTTGTCGGACTTTATTGCCATACTGTGAAGCCCCTGGCATAATTGGGCGTAACACGAGGCATGGCTGCCGTTTTTGGCAAAGAGGCGTCGATGATAAACGACGGCCGGTAAGTGTTATTTAAGTCTACATGTTGTAGTAGGATGATATGTCTATGCATATGAGTATGATTTATGATTATAAAAAGAGGTGTTTTTCTTGGAACCTGTGATGGCCGAACTGGAGGGGGTTGTGAGTGGATCCGAAGTGAATCCGGACTACCTTCTTTGGGGGGTGCACATGTATGTTCCTGCCCTTGTGTGTCCGGGCCGATTCCCCGTCGCCAATCCTGTTCTGCGTCAAAGTTGGTTTGTAAAGGCAAACACTTGGAGGCAGATGAAAGTCCTCTTGTGGTTGGTCCAAGGGTTCCTGATCGGACCCTGGTTAACCCAGCCGTTATACCGTGAAGTAGCGCAGACTCTTCAGTTGGTGTCCGGATAGTTGGCTGTCATATCAAAATTTTGATAGGCATGCATGACTCGCTACTCCGGCGGCTGTATGATTTCTGCTCTAAGGGCGGGGTTCGGCCTTGCCCATAGGTGTGATTATATCACACGGTGTTGGCCTAATGGTTTACCATGTGGAATCTAGTCAACGTGGTTCATCCCGTTAGCATATGGTAAATTACCGCACGAGGGGAAGGTGCCGAAGAATTATTCTTTGGCGTGGCATTTTTTGGTGATCCGAAGACAACCGTTAGAGTGGTGGGCCAATAAAACTTGGCCTTTGCACCTGGCATATTTTAGAAGATGTTATTTGTGGTTTCATACCCGCGGGGGCTTTATGTGAGATAGAGCCCCCGGACTACTAGCTATAGAGGTACTGCAATTGAATTGTTGTGGTTGATGTTGTCCGGAAGATTGATGTGATCGGGCGAGATCGGCCATACTTTTGTGATCTGGAGGATCTTTTGACTTTGCCGTTGTTGGACTGCTCCCCTCATTGTTTTCGGCACACGACCGGCTGCTTTGTTTTGAGGATCCGGCATTCTCTATTGGTGTGCTTGGCCGTCCTTCTAGGAGTACCATGAATTTCACATGGTTGGTCGAGTATGTTGCTCGGGTCATATAGGCTTGAGTTGTTCTTTGTCCGCTGACCGGACTGGGGGTTGTTGGATTCGGCACCAACTTCCCTGACTTGACGTTTATGACAATTGCGCCAAGGCTTGAGGATGCCTCTTCATGTATCATTTGTATTGTCTTGGACCGTTGTGGTGTGTTGATGCCGGGGTATGTGCCTTGGGTTCTCCTGCTGAGGTTGGGATAGCGAATTATGCCATGTGTGCCCTTTTTCGGGGCGATCGAGTTTGTATTTTTCGGTGGCCAGGACCTTGGTCCATCTGTCCACGAGCAAATCTTGGTCAGCTTTGAGCTGCTATTGTTTCCTTTGCAGGCTCCTTGCCGTGGCCATGAGTCGTCGCTTGAAGCGAACTTGCTCCACTGAATCCTTAGGTATGCCGCATTCGAAATTGCCGAGGCTAATATCGTCTTCGGAGGGGGGCATGTAGTTTTTCTCCTTCGGATATCCATCTGTTGCCTGTTCGGCCTGCTTGAAGGCAGGCTGGTCGGGGTTGTATTCCTCTTCGGCACCATCCGGATTGTTTTCGTCTCCTGGGCCGGCATTGCTATGGAGGGGCTTGGAGCGGCACCGACAACGCCCATGCTTTGTTTTTCTCCCTGAGGGGTTATCCTCCGTTGCCTCGTTGCCATTGGTTTCCTTTGGAGTGTCGACCATATATATATTGTATGAGGAGGTGGCTGTCCACCGCCCTATGAGCAGTGGTTCCTGTACTTCTCCTGCAACATCGTCCATACCGTCGATGTCTTCGGAGTCGAAGTCAAGCACGTCAGTTAGATCATCGACCGTGGCAATGATGTGGGTGGTGGGTGGGCAGCGAATTCCTTCGTCGCTTGCTTCCCACTTAAGTCGGACATAGTTCGGCCAAGAGCCTCCTAACAAAGAGAGAGACTTTAATGAGTTCAGCATGTCGCCGAAGGGCGAGTGCTGGAAGATATCCGCAGCGGTAAACTCCATTACCGGAGCCCAACCTGGCTCGGCTGGCTTGAGAGTGCGCGGACTGGTACCAACAACCGGATACGAGTCCGGGGGTCCTGAGTCACAGGCTTCCTTAGAAGTGAGGCCTGTGTTTGGCTCCACCGCCGATGGGTGTGCGGCCTGCGGGGCGGGGTCCATCCACCCGTCCTTGGGCCACGCAGTCTGCTCCGGATTTAGGTCCAGGACTACTATAGGGTGATATCCCGAGCACTGTCCGACAGCAGGTCTAGGCCGTGCTCATCATGACTGGCCGGCGCTCCTAGCACAGGCCCAATTCCGTCAAAGATCAAGTCTCTACGGATATCGGCCATGTAGTTCAAGCTTCCGAACCTGACCTGGTGGCCAAGGGCGTAGCTGCCGATCTGCTCCAGATGGCCAAGCGAATTGGCCCGCAGTGCGAAGCCGCCGAACACGAAGATCTGTCCGGGGAGAAAAGTCTCGCCCTGGACCGTGTTGTTGACGATTGAAGGTGCCATTGAGCCTTGCAGCAACGACACAGAGGAACTCCCAATGAAAGAACCAATGTCGGTGTCAAAACCGGCGGATCTCGGGTAGGGGGTCCCGATCTATGCGTCTTAGGCTGATGGTAACAGGAAGCAAGGGATACAATGTTTACCCAGGTTCGGGCCCTCTCGATGGAGGTAATCCCTACTTCCTACTTGATTAATATTGACGATATGAGTAGTACAAGAGTAGATCTACCACGAGATCGTAGAGGCTAAACCCTAGAAGCTAGCCTATGATGATTATGATTGTAATTGTGATCGGCCTTCTAAGGACCAACCTCTCCGGTTTATATAGACACCGGAGAGGGCTAGGGTTTACACGGGGTCGGTTACAAGGAAGGAAATACAATATCTGGATCGCCAAGCTTGTCTTCCACGCAAAGGAGAGTCCCATTTGGACACGGGACAGAGTCTTGAGTCTTGTATCTTCACGCTCCAATAGTTCGGACGATGTATATAGTCCGGCTGTCTGGATACCCCCTAATCCAGGACTCCCTCAATAGTATCATTGACAGAATTCTTCAATCACTTCCACCAAGCTACAAGAGCTTCATGATGAACTATAATATGCAAGGGATGAACAAGACAATTCCCGAGCTCTTCGCAATGCTAAAGACTGTGGAGGTAGAAATCAAGAAGGAGCATCAAGTGTTGATGGTCAACAAGAGCACCAGTTTCAAGAAAAAGGGTAAAGAGAAGAAGGGGAACTTCAAGAAGAACGGCAATCAAGTTGCTGCTCAAGTGAAGAAGCCCAAGTCTGGACCTAAGCCTGAGACCGAGTGCTTCTACTGCAAAGGGACTGGTCACTGGAAGCGGAACTGCCCCAAGTATTTGGTGGATTAGAAGGATGGCAAGGTGAACAAAGGTATATGTGATATACATGTTATTGATGTGTACCTTAGTAATGCTCGCAGTAGTGCCTGGGTATTTGATACTGGTTCTGTTGCTAATATTTGCAACTCAAAACAGGGACTATGGATTAAGCAAAGATTAACTAAGGACGAGGTGATGATGCGCGTGGGAAATGGTTCCAAAGTCAATGTGATTGCGGTCAGCACGCTACCTTTACATCTACCTTCGGGATTAGTTTTGGACCTGAATAATTGTTATTTGGTGCCACCGTTGAGCATGAACATTATATCTGGATCTTGTTTGATGCGAGATGGTTATTCATTTAAATCTGAGAATAATGGTTGTTCTATTTATATGAGTAATATCTTTTATGGTCATGCACCCTTGAAGAGTGGTCTATTTTTATTGAATCTCGATAGTAGTAATACACATATTCATAATATTGAAGCCAAAAGATGCAAAGTTGATAATGATAGTGCAACTTATTTGTGGCACTGTCGTTTGGGTTATATTGGTGTAAAACGCATGAAGAAATTCCATTCTGATGGACTTTTGGAATCACTTGATTATGAATCACTTGGTACTTGCGAACCATGCCTCATGGGCAAGATGGCTAAAACTCCGTTCTCCGGAACAATGGAGCGAGCAACAGATTTGTTGGAAATCATACATACTGATGTATGTGGTCCGATGAATATTGAGGCTCACGGCGGGTATGGTTATTTTCTCACCTTCACAGATGATTTGAGCAGATATGGGTATATCTACTTAATAAAACATAAGTCTTAAACATTTGAAAAGTTCAAAGAATTTCAGAGTGAAGTGGAAGATCATTGTAACAAGAAAATAAAGTTTCTACGATCTGATCGTGGAGGAGAATATTTGAGTTACGAGTTTGGTCTTCATTTGAAACAATGCGGAATAGTTTCGCAACTCACGCCACCCGGAACACCACAGCGTAATGGTGTGTCCAAACATCGTAACCGCACTTTATTAGATATGGTGCAATCTATGATGTCTCTTATGGATTTACCGCTATCGTTTTGGGGTTATGCTTTAGAGACGGCTGCATTCACGTTAAATAGGGCACTATCTAGATCCATTGAGACGACGCCTTATGAACTGTGGTTTGGCAAGAAACCAGAGTTGTCGTTTCTGAAAGTTTGGGGCTGCGATACTTATGTGAAAAAGCTTAAACCTGGTAAGCTTGAACCCAAATCGGAGAAATGTGTCTTCATAGGTTACCCAAAGGAGACATTTGGGCACACCTTCTATCATAGATCCGAAGGCAAGACATTCATTGCTAAGAATGGATCCTTTCTAGAGAAGGAGTTTCTCTCGAAAGAAGTGAGTGGGAGGAAAGTAGAACTTGATGAGGTAACTGTACCTGCTCCCTTATTGGAAAGTAGTTCATCGCAGAAATCAGTTCCTGTGATTCCTACACCAATTAGTGAGGAAGTTGATGATGATGATCATGAAACTTCAGATCAAGTTACTACAGAACCTAGTAGGTCAACCAAAGTAAGATCCGCACTAGAGTGGTATGGTAATCCTATTCTGGAGGTCATGTTACTTGACCATGACGAACCTACGAACTATGAGGAAGCGATGATGAGCCCAGATTCCGCAAAATGTCTTGAAGCCATGAAATCTGAGATGGGATCCATGTATGAGAACAAAGTGTGGACTTTGGTTGACTTTCTCGATGATCGGCAAGCCATCGAGAATAACTGGATCTTCAAGAAGAAGACTGACGTTGACGGTAATGTTACTGTCTACAAATCTTGACATGGCGTGAAAAGTTTTCAACAAGTTCAAGGAGTTGACTACGATGAGACCTTCTCACCCGTAGCGATGCTTAAGTCCGTCTGAATCATGTTAGCAAGTGCCGCATTTTATGATTATGAAATTTGGCAAATGGATGTAAAGACTGCATTCCTGAATGGATTTCTGGAAGAAGAATTGTATATGATGCAACCTGAAGGTTTTATCGATCCAAAGGATGCTAACAAAGTGCGTAAGATCCAATGATCCATCTATGGACTGGTGCAAGCATCTCGGAGTTGGAATAAACATTTTGATAGTGTGATCAAAGCATATGGTTTTATACAGACTTTTGGAGAAGCCTGTATTTACAAGAAAGTGAGTGGGAGCTCTGTAGCATTTCTAATATTAAATGTGGATGACATATTGTTAATTGGAAATGATATAGAATTTCTGGATAGCATAAAAGGATACTTGAATAAGAGTTTTCAATGAAGGACCTCGTGAAGCTGCTTATATATTGGGCATCAAGATCTATAGAGATAGATCAAGACGCTTAATTGGACTTTCACAAAGCACATACCTTGATAAAGTTTTGAAGAAGTTCAAAATGGATCAAGCAAAGAAAGGGTTCTTGCCTGTGACACTGCAAAAATTTTGTGGTTTTTGTTTTCAGAAAGAGCCTTGCTTGGTTTAAAGAAGGTCATTTAAATCCTTCCAAAAACCTCTCTCTCAAAACTTTTTTCCCCTTCGGCAAGGATTTTATTTTGGTATCTTCTTCAACCCTGGTGTTTGGTTATTAAAAACCTTTCTTCTGTTTGACACCTTCTCAAATTTATTTTGGGATTTATTTTCTTTTAAAAGAAAATCCTAGGAGTTTTGGGTCTTCTCTTATATTGAAACCACTCATGATTTTACCATGCCTCTTATGGTAAAATTCTCCCAAAACCCCTCCTTCCACTTTGGGACAACCCAAACATTCTGTCCCAACTAGATAAATCCATTTTTGGATTTTATCTCATTTATTTCTTTTCCCAAAACAATTATGTCCTTTATTTTGAGCCTAGGTAATTTGCAAAGCAAGTACCTTAATGCCTTTGAACTTTGGTCTCAAATCAACTCCTCTGTATGGTCCTTAGCACCCACAACCTAGAACCAACAAGATCCACTCTTCTTCTTTTCAAAATTTTCAAATTTCACCCTCTGCAAGTTTGGACTAGATTTGTCAAATTTGGTAAAATTCATATCTCCACTTCTCCAAAAATTCCACCAAAATTCAGGCAACCCCCATTTGCAATGAGAGACCACTCCACCAAAAATCAGCTCAAGAAGAAACTCCCACATACCAAAATCATTCTGTCGAACACCTGGCCTGCACTGTTTCTTTGCACTTTCAGAGAGATTCAGAAGTTCAGAGAGATTCAGTGTCATTTTCTTCGTCAGAGTTCAGTCACGCGTCGACAGTGCGCCTGGCGCGTTGCGCACAGCCCCTCCTCCCTGTCCAGAGCGCCACACACGCACTTGGCCGGTTCCTGGCGTCGGCAGCACCCTGGCCCGCCTGCGCTGGCGTCTTACGCGGCAGCAGAGCCACCCGTGGCGGCCGAACGGAGCCTGCTCCGGCCCATCACTCCGTTGTGCGCCGCCCTTTGCTCCCTAGCCCTCCGCGTGGCTCATGCATGCCAGTGCACCCCTGCAGCACCGTCGCCGTGGCCCGGCAAGCACAGGGCGCGCCCTCCACCGCCGACGGGCCCGCGCCGCCCCGTTCTGCCGAAACCAGCCAGCACGCCTGATCAAACCAAGGTTAGATGCTAAATGGAGCCCGTGGACCTCCATGTCGATGATCAACCGCCTAAACCTCCCCGACAAAGCTCAGCGCCACCGTAACCATCGCCGGAGAACTCCGTTCACGGCCACCGCCTCGGATCGCCTATAAAAAGGAGCCCCGAGCTCGCTCTCATGCACACACCACCACTGCACCTCACCAACACCACGCCAAGCCTCTAGGAGGACCTCGAGGAGGTCTCCTCCCCCGACTCCGGCCGCCCGGTTCCGCCTCGGCCGCCACCTCGATTCACTCCAGTGAGCTCCTCCCCGACGCCCAAACCTCGTCAGCAACCCCCTCAAGCTACCAGAGGTCTAACCCCCTCCTCAATTGTCCTCCGCGGCACTCTCCGACGAGGCCCACGACCACCCGAACCACCGTCCGCCGGAGCCAGGGCCGCCGTCGACACAGTGCTCGCCGGCGACCTCTACCACCACCCACCGACGCGGAAAGGTGCACTGAACACGGAGGTACCCCCCGATCCCCCTGCCTCGCCGTGGATCGCCGCCGGTGACCACTGCGGCTCTCGGGCACCGTCGAGCTCTGCCGCCTCTTTTGTATATTCAAACCTGACGGGTGGGACCCGCCCGTCAGCCTCTCTGTTGTTGTTTTTTTTGAACCGTTTTCTGAAAGCGTATTCTGGCAAAATACGCTTTCCAAACTGAATCGTTTCCAGGACTTTTCTTCTTAGGCCCCTGAGAGTTTTCTGTTTCATTACAGATGGGTCCTTAGACCAAAACTCTTATAACTTTTAAACAGAAAAGGATTTTTGTTTGATTATTTTTCTGTTCTCTTTAAAATTTTGTCTAGTTCTTTATCAGATTTATTTGAAAATTATTTGGATTACTTTTTGTGCACCTTGCGTTATTTATGTTACGTACGTATTTTCTTATACTGTAGATACCGGAGGAGGTGACGGAGCCGCGAACTTCACCCAGTTAAACTCCGACTACTCCGAACCAGGCAAGCATGTTTGAACTCTTGATATGATGATTGTTTGTTGCATGTTTGCATTTAGGAGTTTCATGGCATGTTTATGAACATTTCTTTGAATGTTATATTTCATGCACAGAAGTGGAAAGTGAGTTTCGGAAAGCCATATGTTGTTGGATACATATTTGCATGACCATGTGATGGCATGAGGATGGGTAAGATGGTAGTGTTGTGGCATGCCGGTCTTACGCCAGTCTATTTGACTTCAGTGTCATCGTGAATCAAATCACATTCCCTTTCATTTCCATTCCTATACCGCTACATGTTTTCCGCAAGGAATATGGCCTAGTAAGTTGCAAACTGTTTTCCCTGGTACACACAAAATAGAGAGGCCAGGATGAGGGTTCCATGGCCCTGGATTAAAGCTCGTCATCCGGTCAGGGGGCATGGGTGTTTCCGGTTGGGATCGAGAGGGGGGCACCCCTTAGAGCGCGCGTATAGAAATTTGATCCCATGCTATTCGAGGTTGTGACCTCCCCGTCTCAAAGTTTTTCTTGGACATTGTCTAGGGTGATTCCTGGCATCGTGAGGTGGAATGGGTGTGTACTGGTTAAATGTGTTTCTACCGAAATACCATAAACGGAACTAGTCCTTCGTGACTACGGAAATCCGTTGGCTATGGTCAGTTAGTACAAAAACTGCAGAGTCACAAATCCTTTAAATCATCTTGTACATGTCCAAGTATTGTGTTCATCTTATCTTGTCAGATATCAGCCTTAGTGACAAAACCCGATGGACTACATGAGTTTTAAATCCGGTTAAAAGTTTATTCCTATGGATGGACTAACATGTTATTTTTTTTTTTGATATAAGCCCTTTCTGTGATGTCGCTCAGACGTCCGACTGTGGCAGACTTGTTATTTACATTTGATATAAGCCCTTTCTGTGATGTCGCTGAGACGTCCGACTGTGGCAGACTTGTTATTTACATTTGATGTAAGCCCTTTCTGTGATGTCGCTCAGACGTCCGACTATGGCATTTCTTTTACAAGCCCTTTCTGTGATGTCGCTCAGACGTCCGACTCTGGCATTTCTTTTACAAGCCCTTTCTGTGATGTCGCTTAGACGTTCGACTGTGGCATTTCTTTTACAAGCCCTTTCTGCGATGTCGCTCAGATGTCCGACTGTGGCACTTCTTTTATAAGCCCTTTCTGCGATGTCGCTTAGACATCCGACTGTGGCATTTCTTTTATAAGCCCTTTATGTGGTGTCGCTTAGACGCCCGGCTGCGGCATGAGCTTTATTTATTTATCTTTCGAGGCGTCCCTCCAGACACCCGATCTATTTTCAGTTATTTTTGTTTTACTTATCATGTCGTGCAAATATATTATTATTGGAATGAGCATCATTATTTTTGCTCATGACGCATTCATGCATACATTTGTTATATCTTTTGTCCGAACTGTCTTGCGAGTACTTTCAAAGTACTCACCTGGCTTGTTGATTTGGCCAGATGTTGATGAAGGCGATCTCATGGATGAAGAGTTCGATAGCGAGTCCGACGCCTAGAGGAGTCCCAGTCAGTCCCGTGCGATCCTGCATTTGGTCACTGTATCATATCCGCTTCCACCACCCTAGAAATAAATCCATCGAGCCTCACCTCGACGCTCGATGAGCTGCCAGTTAGAAGTCAAGTTATCCACCACCACTTTTTATCTCGAGCTAGTAGCATGTCACCACACCCCTTTGTCATAACCTCCCTTATGTAAGATATTGGCGAGTTTGTAATAAATTGTTGAGCAGCCTCAGCTCAACCCTGTAATATATTTAATGCTACTGGTCCTCTGTTTATCAAATATTTGTCTTCCAGTGAGGATAACTTTTCCTATACTGGGATCAAAAGATCGATTTTCTCAATAAGCATTTCATTGAAAAACCGGTCGTCACAGACTTGGTACCAGAGCCAGGCTGACTGTAGGAAGCCACTAGGTGTGATTGCTAATCGATTATTAGCATGATAGAGTTTATTCTGTTTTTACAAATGTAGTCATTTTTCTGACAGTCAGCGTAAAATTTATGATCTGATCGCTCAGAATTTTTGCCTACTTTTGTAGATGGCTGGCAACGACTATGAGTCACAAATGTTTGCCAACGTGCCTGAGGGGTTCGTCAAGCTCCTCTCCTTCATCATTCAGGTCGCGATGGGGCCATCCGTGCGCCCAGTCTTCACACTTTATCCACACAAGATCAACGACAGTCTGACCATGCACCAGGCCGCGGTGCAATTCAGGGGAGGGCGTGCTGAGATACGCCGCTTCCGATTCTTAGGGAGAGCCATGCCTACAGAAAGGCATGCTATGCAGATGGCTGCCCGCGAGGCGATAGCTCGTCTTCGGGATGTTCTTCCTGCAATGAAGACACGTCGCTACTGCTACCTTCCATGCCACATGCCATACACCTGTCACTACTCATTCTCTTGCCCCAGAGGAGAGCGAGATGAGGCCTTTGAGATGCTTGTCGAGTACCTCCGAGCCCTGGAGGCAGCCTTCGACAGCATGGTGGACGACCTCGTAGCTGCCCGCATGGACTCAGTCCATGGATGTGCCGCCAACAGGAGGGAACTCCTGCACACCGCTCCACCATTGACGTTCATCTCGTCCTCAGCTTCTCATTCACCTACCATTCTCGCCACTGCTCGTCGCCTGCCTACCATTGAGGAATTTAACCAAGCTATTGCACCCACTCCCGTTCGCTCTACACCACTTATTGCACCCACTCCCATACGTGCTACTCCACCTATTTCGCCCACTCATATTCGTGTTACTCTGCCTATGGCACCTGCCCCATCAACTCAGCGCAGCATTTCTCGTCTGGAACCTATTAGCGAGGAGGAGGTTGAGTCCCCAGCGTCACTGCGTCTCAGCCTCGGCAGGCCAAGGGAGATCCTCACCATCTCCGACTAAGTACGTTTAGACGCCATACGATGAATCGTCTTGTGTAATATGTGTATACGTACATAGGTTGTGAGAAGTAGCCTGTTTGCGCATCATGTAGGATCTGGAGAAGTGCACTAGTCTCAATAACATGTCAGGATTATGTACGCATATTGAAAGTGCTAGTATCGACTAGAGGGGGGGTGAATAGGTGATTTTCATGGAAGTCTTCAAAACTCGGAAGTTTCGAAGACAAACAACAGAAACAACCTAATTGATATGCAGCGGAAGATAAACTACCCTAAACAAGCCATAGTCAAGTATGTAATGATGTGAAAGCACAAGACTAACAGTAGTTAGGTAGTAAGGATCAAGATGGAAGATAGTGTGAAGCCAATCAACAATAGTAGTCAAGCAATGAAGTCAAACAGATATACAGATAAGCAATGACTTCATGAAGACAAACTTAAGTAAGGTTGGAAGGGATAGAACCAGTTGCTTGTTGAAGACACAGGATTTGTTGGACCAGTTCCAGTTGCTGTGACAACTGTACGTCTGGTTAGGGAGGCTGAGATTTAACTCAGAAGACCGTGTCTTCACCTTATTCCCCTTGAGCTAAGGACACCCAGTCCTCGCCCAATCACTCTGGTCAGTCTTCAAGGGAGACTTCCAAACCTTCACAGACTTCGTTCACCGGCAATCCACAATGACTCTTGGATGCTCAGAACGCGACGCCTAACCGGCTAGAGGATTCACAGTCCTCAAGTGTAATAAGTCTTCAGGTCACACAGACAGAAAGACTTCAGTGATGCCTAACACTCTTTGGCTCTGGGTGTTTGGGCTTTGTCCTCGCAAGGATTTCTCCCTCTCAAATGCTTCGAGGTGGGTTGCTCTCAAACGACAAAAGTCGTGCACAAACTCTGAGCAGCCACCAATTTATGGTGTAGGGGGTGGGCTATTTATAGCCACTAGGCAACCCGACCTGATTTGTCCAAAATGACCCTGGGTCACTAAGGAACTGACACGTGTTCCAACGGTCAGATTTCAAACACACGCGACAACTTTACTTGGGCTACAAGCAAAGCTGACTCATCCAGCTCTGGATAAGATTTGCTCTCATTGTCTTCGCTCGAAGACATAGGATTTGGGTTGAGCATCACTTCAGTCACTCTGACTTAGTTCACTTGGACCCCACTTAACAGTATAGTGGTTCCTATGACTCAACAAAGAAGAAAGGAAACGACGAAACCACACAGTCTTCGCGCTCCATTATCTTCACGTAATGTCTTCTCATGTCATAGTCTTCAATATGAATATCTTCTCATACCACCATTGTCTTCATACATTTTTAGGGGTCATCTCCGGTAGGTAAACCGAATCAATGAGGGACACTACCTGCGTTATCCTGCAATTCTCACAAACGCATTAGTCCCTCAACCCACTTTGTCGTCAATACTCCAAAACCAACTAGGGGTGGCACTAGATGCACTTACAATCTCCCCCTTTTGGTGATTGATGACAAACTGGTTGAAGTTTTCAACGGGGATAAAGTATGTGAAATTGTAAGGATAGAGAATTGTCTTCATAAGTTGCAAGGGCTCCCCCTGAAGATGTGCAAGTAAGTAATTTGCTTTTAGATTGCAAATGCACATGGCAGGTTGTACTTGTGGAGATCCACTTCTTATGAAGATAATTCATCATGCATGAAATGATATAACAAGTAGAATGACATGCATAATGAAAAATGGACGTCTGCAGAATGATCTAAGTGCGGAAGTTATCATCGCACATGCGGAATTTATCATCGCATCAGAGTAAAGCAAACACGTAGCAGAAGTAGCAGACGACCATCAAGTTTAGGTGTTACAACTCAAAGAACCAAACGTATCAAAATGCAAGAGTTGTAAGCACGCAGCAAAATATAATTGCAACCGCCCATATGAACCCGCTTGAAGACTATCAACTCATACGCTTCTCCCCCTTTTGTCAGTAATGACCAAAAAGGTTTGAAGACATAGAGCATCTACTCGTCATGAGTAGGTGAAGCAGCTGGGTCGTTGTCGTTGGTTGGCGGTGCAGTGTCGATACGCGCAGTAGTTGGAGGTGGTGAAGTAGCGTCATCTTCACCATCGATCACTCTGGCATTAACTGTTGCAGCGGAGGAGGAATATTCAGAGTCTTCAAGAGATGGAGTTCGACGCAGGGTAGCAGTCCGTGGAGGAGTGGAGTCGAACTGAAATCTTTCATTGAAGCCATCATCTTGAAGATCCGCTTCAGCACTGAGCAGGGTCAAACTCTTCCATGATCTCCAGCAAGTTTCATGAGCAACAAAGGCATTCTTGGTGGCAAGGTTGCGAATGCGATTGACATCCACCAAGAGGCTTTGCATCTGTCTCTTGAGCCAGAAATGATGTTTATCCTGTTTCTGATGAAGGGCCACAAGAAGTTCTCGGTCATGCAGAACACGAGAACGCTTCGGACGCCTTTGGGCAATGGTGCTTTCAGTGGCTTCAGTGGGTGCTCTGTGAGGCAGACGAGTGTTGCCAGCTAGTGGATAGAATCTGGTTGCTGCTTGAACACCTTCAATAGGATGAGTGAAGCTTTGGTGCTCGGCATTCTGAAGACAAAGAGGCTTCTTGGCAGGATCAGGGTATATGGCTTCAACTGACATATCAACCTCTGGTAGAAATATTATATGATTGCGTGCAGAGGGCTGATAATTGACAGATGAGTGTCGCTTGATGAGGCACATGACCCATGGAGCATAAAACTTCAGACCAAATAGGTCAGTGCCAGAAGCATCAAGTTGCCTTATGAAGAATTCCTGAGTGTTAAAGCTGATGCCATTGAGAATATAGAAGACCAAAGTCTTCATAGCTCCTTCAAGCTTGGCCGCTGATGAGTGTCCCTTGACTGGCCATAGAGTTCGTTTGATGATATGATATATGGTTCGAGGCAGATACTCAAGGTCTTCAACAAAGAAATGTGTGGGATACTCAGCGTCAGATGGCAAAGGCTTCATCATGCTCAGCATCTGGCTCATATTGGGTTCTGGCTTATGAAAGATGCTCTCCACAGCATTGCGGTGTAGATGACAGTTAGGCTCATATAGTTCTCCTAGAGTGGCTAGCCCTGTAAGCTCAATGATATCCATAGCTTTGGCTTCATGATGAACATTTCCAGTCATCCACTCGAGAACCCAAGTCTTGATGTCTCTGTAGTAACCGCGAATGTGCAGAGTGGCATAGAATTGAAGCAATAGCTCTTCATTCCAATGTTCTTTGTCTGTCACAAAATGGAGCAGACCAGCATCTCGAAAGCAGTCAAGAGCTTCTTCTAAGCACGGCAATCCAGCAATAGCTTTAGTGTCAAGGCGCATATGAGGGAAAATGCGCCCTTGATCATATAACACGCATGAGTAATAGCTTCTCTGCTGATAGCTCCAGAACCTATCTGATGATATTCTTGGCTTGGAGTAGGGGTTCTTGGCGCTGTCAAAGAAGGTATTGTGGATTTTGAAGCCATTAGCATTGAAGGACCCGGGGGAGTTGGCAGTACCTGGAAACCTTGGCAACCTGGGCTTTGGCTTCTGCACTTGAGGCCTATGCTCAACATGATAGTCAAATTGCGGTCCTGAGGCAGAGGGTGGAGGCACCAGAATGGGCCATCAGACAGTAGTGAGCTGACCATGACTGTATGCTTGCTCAATTGTGTGAGGCCTTGGAGGTGGAACAGGAGCAGGGGCAACATCGGAGGCAGGCTGCACGACAGGTGCTTCGGGAGCAGTTGTCATATTAGCTTCAGGTGCAGCATCCTCATTGGCTTCAAGCGCAGCATCCTCATTGACTTCAGGTTCAGTAGCCACATTTGCTTCAGGCACAGTTAGTGCAGGCTCCACATTAGCATCAGCCATGACTACGTCACTGGCTGTATTGACATTGGTGGTGGCAGCCGCAACATTTTCAACCTCCTCTTGACGAACAGGAGGGTCGGGCACAGACACGTTCAGATCATGAACTGCTTCTTCTTCAATCACTAGGGGGTTGGTACACGCACTTCTTCTTGATTTTCTTCGGCTGATGCAGCCGGAATGTCTTCAGCAGCATGTGCTTCAGACTCGGAGACATTCATAGTTGGAGCAGGTTCAGAAAATACTTGTTGTGCAACAGGTGAACGTTGCACTTCTCCTTCTGGAACGCTCAACAGAGGGACTTCAGGCCTTTGTCCTCTGCGAAGCCTGCGAAGAGCTGGCTTCACTTTAGGAGATGGAGTTGGCTGAGCCTGAACGTCTTCATCCTCTTCTTGCACGTTGGGGGTAGCTTGTTGTTGTTGTAGGGGAGTACTGAGGGAGTCTTGGAGTTGTTGTGGGTGATCAGCCCACGATGCATCCCGAGCAATTGGCGTCAATGGACGACAAATGCTGATGAGTTCGCTGTTCGTATGAACAGGCGATGATACCAAGTCATTTTCGATCTGAGGAAGAACTTCATCATCAGCTACATTGTCATCTTGACCAATGTCTTCAGCAGCGTTGGGTTCAGCTGCTGGAATATCTTCAGCTTCATGATCCTCTGTGAGAGCAGGGTCATGAACTATCATCTGTCTTTGTTGATGTTCAGACGCAGGGCAAACCATTGAGATGGGTTCAACAACGAGGGGCTCTGTGGGAGCAGCCCGATTTTTCTTGGTCTTGCGCTTCTTCTTGGAGGGAGCAGCATCAGAGGCTTCAGTATTCTTCCTCTTTCTGGCTTTAGCCTCTGCAGCCCTTGTCTTCTTCTGTTCTGAAGCGGTTGTTGTGACCTTTGGCTTCAAGCCAGTCATGCTGCTTGGAAAGATAATGCGAGGGGCTTCTTGGCTTGAGGGTGCATGCTGGTCAGCAGGAAGCTTCTTCTTTTTCTTTGCAGCCATCCTGGGGTCAATCCCAGGACGGCCAAGTGACTTGTGCTTCTCAGCCTCATTGTAGGCAAGCACACACTTATCAGCCAAACTCTTCATATGCTCGTGAGAGCCTTGAGCTTCTTGGCACTTCTTGAGGAAGGCTTCTTTGAGCTCATGCATCATGACCTTGAAGTTTTTGACGTCTTGAACACTTAGACTGGCCACATGCTTCTTGAATTGAGCCTTCTAAAAGTCAATCTTGTTCTTGAGCTCAACGGTTCTCTGAGCGATAGCCAGCTCAGAAGCAATGGCGCCATTGAAGGCGACGCTGAGGCCAATGGGAAGCTGCAAGTCATCAAAGCTAACATTGGGGGTGTCGAACCATTCATCAATGAAGTTGTGAATAATTGCCACATCAAATAGAGGCAAGTTGTTGAAGATTTCTGCTTCTTCTTTGCTTTTGATCAATTGCTCAAGGGCATCATCTGCAAGATCTTCATCACTTGATAGATCAATGGGATCATCGCGCAGAATAGCGGCAGGAGTCAGGGCTTGATCAGTATGCCTAACAAGTTGCTTTTTCTTCTCCGTCTTCTTGGAGATACGGGATTGATCTTCATATTGCACACTGGCTTCAGGAGGTGCAGTGGCCAGTGGCTTCGCACGAGAAGTCTTCGGAGGTGCAGCTGAGGTTGAAGCCTTTAACTTCTTTTGCTTCTGCGGCTTTGGGGGAGGAGCAGGGGCTTCATCAGAGTCAGCACCATTGTCAGAATGATCTACTCTGGCACCTTGGACCATGATGTTAGTGATGAGGCCGTCAAGGTTGGTGAAGGGGCCAATGACATTTGGTTCTGCATCACGAGAGCCGTCAGCACGAGGAGCAGAAGGACCAGGATTGAAGTCTAGTCCCAATGACTTCTTGTTTTCTTTGGCCGAAGCCTTTGCATGCTGGAAGTTGCGCTTGAAGAGGGCATCATCACGACACCAGAGTAATGAGGTGGGATTGGCACTCTTAGGCTGAGGTCCACGGACCATGCAAGGATGGAAGCCTTGATCAACAGCTTCAGCTCTGTTCTTGGGTTGAAGGCCTCGATAGAGAATATCGCCCCAAGGACTTTTGATAGCATACTTCTCTGCATATTCCTTGGTCACGAATTTGTACTTGAACCATTGTTCAGCCCAATAGCGTCGAATCCATTGGATTCGCGTCTTCCTCTGATGATAATTCTCTTCTGGATCTGTCTTGTAGAGTTCTGCTAAGTCTTCAGGCAGATCTTTGGATGTTCCTTCTCTATGTTGTCTGCCACCCTTCCTTGCAGATTTTTTGAAGCCATGAATTTCAAACTGAAAGGCTTCAATACGTTCAAAGGCTTCAGAGACTTTCGCTTGCTAGTCAAGCAGGAACTGGCTTCAGGAGAATTTATATGATGCTGTAAGTATTCTGCAAACGAATGCAGACTATGAGAACCAAGGGATTCTCCCACGGACATGTACCTGTGACAGCATTAGAGATGCGAGGGAAGGGGAAGAGGTCATATGCATTCTCAGAAGATTTTGAAGATAAATCAGTTTGAAGACATTGACCTCATGATGCGAAGACATTCACTTATATAGGTGAGTTGGTTCCAGATTTGTACCAATCCGTGAACAAGTACAAGTGAGGAATCAACCTAGATAGGAAATCTAAGTGAATCGACTAAGCAGTATGAGATGCAGACGGAATAGATCTAGCTTTGAATAGATAGAAACTACTTTCGGTAAACAGGATGAATCTTGAAGATCAAAAAGGTGGTAAAAATAGAGTTATAATTACCGCACAAAGAACTGCTAGATGGAGGAATAGGAGACCGAGCAGTTCAGCCCACCGTGCCCTAACTTGGCGACGGAGGACACCTATGGCAACGGCGGAGAGGACGATGTCCGCGGCCGGCGTGAGGACGGCGTCGGAGAAGTTGCGGCAGCTAAGCGCTTCGTCGTCGGCGTCGTCGCGACCTAGCGGTGGCGCTAGGGTTTTGACGGAGGTGGAGAGGTGGGAGAAGCATTTCTTTACCACAGGGGACAAGTATTTATAAGTAGGTGAGGGACACGGCGGAATTACGCAGGTGCCCCTGGCGGTTCACATCTGAGGGGCACGTGGCAAGCATGCAACATACACAGAGTTGTCCCACGTTCCCACGCCCGCCAGGCATGTCGGAGAGTTGTTTTGGCTTCTCCGGATTTCAACAGTAAAGATAAGCCATTTAAACATATTTAATGTTTGTCTCTTTGCCTTCTGCTGACTAGGACGTAGAGAAGACATTCGACAGTTTCAATAGAATGCATATGATTTGGACAGATAGATTTGAGATAGGAAGCATAGAGAGGTTAGGGTCCGATCACATTCACTTAGTTCAAAAGATCCAATCTTGAAGACATAGCTATAAGTGAATGCTGTAGAGGATAGAACATTAGTATATATATATCTGCAATCAAATTGTCATAGTGTAGAAGATCATGAAGACAAATTGAAACTGATGACAAACCAAATGCGAAGTCATTGCAATATAACGCCTTGAGTGAAACACTTCAAACAAGAGAAGTTGGTGGTGGCGTTACCCACCGTATAGGAAGTATTAGACCCAGACACGGCGCACAAGTATCATGGCGCTCCGAAGTCAAATTCCATGTTAATGTATTCACACTTAGAGTGTACATCTTCATTGATTGAAGACATACATTACTTTGTGTGTTGCACATCTAAGTCATCAACATGCATACGTGTTAGGATGTATGCCTGATCACAGAATATTAGAGGATTCCAAGATATTTAGCTCACACCGTAACTTGCAAAACCTTTTCTCATCCAAGGGCTTTGTGAAGATATCTGCCAGTTGCTCTTCAGTGTTGACGTGAATGATATCGATATCTTTCTTCATAACATGATCTCTGAGAAAGTGATGAAGAATTTCTGCTTTGTCTTCGAGTGTTGGACTGGATTGTTGGCTATTTTGATGGCACTCTCGTTGTCGCAGAAGAGAGGAACTTGTTTCAGGTTGATGCCATAATCCCTGAGAGTTTGCTTCATCCATAGAAGCTGAGCACAACAAGATCCAGCAGCAATGTATTCAGATTCAGCAGTTAAGAGTGATACACAGTTCTGCTTCTTCGAAGACCAACAGACAAGAGATCGACCAAGAAAATGACATGTGCCAGATGTAGACTTGCGATCCACCTTGTCACCAGCATAAGTAGCATCCGAGAATCCAACCAAATCAAATCTTGAGCCCTTGGGATACCATAATCCGAGTGTTGGGGTGTAAGCCAAATATCGAAGAATTTGCTTCACAGCTAAGTGATGCGATTCCTTTGGTGCCACTTGGAATCGAGCACACATGCAAACACTAAGCATAATATCTGGCCTAGATGCACATAAATAAAGCAAAGAACCAATCATGGAGTGATATACCTTTTGATTGAACTCTTTACCATTGTCGTCGGGACCAAGATGGTGTTTGGCTGGCATTGGCGTCGTGTAGCCTTTGCAGTCTTCCATTCCAAACTTCTTCAGACAGTCTTTGAGGTATTTCTCTTGAGATATAAAGATGTCATTCCTCTGCTGATGAATTTGAAGACCAAGGAAGAACTTCAGCTCACCCATCATGGACATTTGATATTGCTCTTGCATCATGTACCCAAACTCATCACTGTACTTCTGATTGGTGCATCCGAAGATTATGTCATCCACATATATTTGGCACACAAACAGTTCACCATCATATGTCTTCGTGAAGAGAGTGGGATCGAGGGATCCAGGTTTGAAGCCTTTACTCTTCAGGAAGTCTTTGATTGTATCATACCAGGCACGAGGGGCTTGTTTGAGGCCATACAGTGCCTTGTTTAGCTTGTACACCATATCAGGATGTTTTGCATCTTCAAAGCCAGGTGGTTGTGCGACATATACTTCTTCTTCAATCTTGCCATTGAGGAATGCACTCTTTACATCCATTTGATATAGCAAGATATTGTGATGATTTGTGTAGGCTAGCAGTATTCGAATAGCTTCAAGCCTAGCAACAGGAGCAAATGTTTCATCGAAGTCAATTCCTTCAACTTGAGTGTAACCTTGAGCCACCAGACGAGCTTTGTTTCTGACGACTTGACCATGCTCATCTTGCTTGTTTCGATATATCCATTTTGTTCCAATAATGTTATGCTTGCGAGGATCCGGTCGCTTGACAAGTTCCCAAACATTATTCAGCTTGAACTGTTGAAGTTCTTCTTGCATGGCTTGAATCCATTCAGGTTCCATAAAAGCTTCAGCAACTTTCTTTGGTTCTGATATTGACACAAATGGAAAGTGCCCACAGAAGTTTGCTAGCTGTGTTGCTCTTGATCGAGTAAGTGGACCAGCTGCATTGATGCTATCAATTATCCTCTCTATTTGTACTTCATTTGCAACACGAGGATGAACAGGACAAAGATTTTGCTCTGGCTGATCATAGTCATCACTGGGAGGATTGTCTTCGGTTTGAGCATTGTCTTCAGGTTGATTTGGTGCAGAGATGATAAGTTCTTCTTCAGGTTGTGCTTCAGAGGACATGATTTCACCAGTTCCCATTAGCTTGATAGACTCGTTTGAAGGAGCTTCATCTAGGGTACTTGGCAGAAACTCTCTCTGTGAACCATTGGTTTCATCAAATTTCACATCCACAGTTTCAACGATTTTGTAGAGAAAAAGGTTGAAGACTCTATAGGAGTGTGAATCCTTTCCATAGCCAAGCATGAAGCCTTCGTGAGCTTTAGGTGCAAATTTTGACTTGTGATGGGGATCCTTGATCAGCATCTAGCTCCAAATACTCTGAAGTAACTGACGTTTGGCTTCTTGCCAGTGAGCAGCTCATATGATGTTTTGTTGAGAAGCTTATGGATGTACACACGGTTGATGATGTGACATGCTGTATCAATAGCTTCAGGCCAGAACTTTCTTAGTGTCTTGTACTCATCTAGCATTGTTCGAGCCATCTCAATCAGGGTTCTGTTTTTGCGCTCAACGATGCCATTTTGCTGAGGTGTGTATGGAGCAGAGAACTCATGAGTGATCCCCATTGTATCCAGATACAGATCAAGTACAATGTTCTTGAATTCAGTGCCATTGTCACTTCTGATGTGCTTGATCTTCAGACCATAGTTGTTCATTGCTCGATTTGCAAAGCGCCTGAAGACATCTTGCACTTCAGTCTTGTACAGAATTATATGAACCCATGTGTATCTTGAGTAGTCATCAACAATGACGAAGCCATAGAGACAGGCAGTTGTTGTGAGGGTGGAGTAGTGAGTAGGTCCAAATAAGTCCATGTGTAACAGCTCGAAGGGTTGAGATGTTGTCATGATTGTCTTCGAGGGGTGCTTTGCCCTTGTCATCTTTCCAGCTTCACA
This sequence comes from Triticum timopheevii, assembly GCA_963921465.1. Classification (NCBI taxonomy): domain Eukaryota; kingdom Viridiplantae; phylum Streptophyta; class Magnoliopsida; order Poales; family Poaceae; genus Triticum; species Triticum timopheevii. The sequence goes on from OY997262.1 coordinate 433,841,967, forward strand.
GGCACCACACAGATGATCCTTCTTGAACTTGACATCTTCGATGCCTATGACATGCTTCTTCTTGACGAGCGAGTGTAAGTTCCTCATGCCAGCATGTCCCAGCCTTCGATGCCAGAGCCAGCATTCAGAAGCTTTTGTGAGAAGACGTACGGCAAGTTGTGGACCTGCTGAGAAATCTACCATGTATAGATCATCTTTTCGATACCCTTCAAAGACTAGAGATTTGTCAGATTCCATTAGTACAAGGCAACGATATTTGCCAAATATCACAATCATGTTCAAATCACAAAGCATTGAGACAGACATTAAGTTGAAACCAAGGGATTCAAGAAGCATCACTTTATCCATGTGTTGATCCTTTGAGATTGCAACTCTACCTAGACCCAATACTTTGCTTTTACCAGTGTCAGCAAATTTGATGTGACTTTTGTCGGATGGACGTAAGGTTGAGTCCATGAGAAGACTTCGATCACCAGTCATATGATTTGTGCATCCACTGTCCATAATCCATTCTGAAGCTTTTGGTGATGTACCCTACAGTGCAGTTTGGAGGATAGGCTTCACAAGAGTGTTGTGACGCATAAGCATTTGACACATATAGGGACAGTCACAGCACATATCAAAGTTAGGACATAGTATGACTGATAAGTGATTCAGATTTGAAGTATATAGAGTGACACTTTTGCGTGCGTCCAAGTGAGTTTTAGGTCCCCAGCAATAATATCGGACGCCATTGATTGCTGGCTGGAGACCACTTTCTGCAAAAGAGAGTTAGTTCTTCTTTACCACCCACATTTTCAGGGGTGGCTTAGAAGCAATGAGTCTAAGTGCAGCATCTGAGAATTTCGGCTTTGGAGCCCTAGCAAATAGCCTTGCAGGAGATGAATGATACTCATATGAATAAGCAGAAAAGTTCTTAGTCATGTGAACATAGCGGTTCGAAGATATACGCTCATATTCATAAGTCTGAGCATGATTTCCCTGCAAAACATTGGCGTTAGGGTGACTCATGTGAGTCCTGTATCTGTATGAAGCCTTTGGGCCACATGAAGCTATAGGTCTGGGGTTTGTCTTCTTCCTGGGTGGTGTCATGACGACATTCACAGGATGATTCTCAATGTACCGCTTAGGTACCTAGATCTTCTTCATAGGTGGACCATTCCTGCAGTTAGTACCAATATACCTAGCAAACACTTCACCATTCTGATTTTTGAACAGCTTATAGTTTGCATCAAAGGATTCATCAATGATAATAGGATTAGCACAGGTAAAGCCAGATAGTGTAGATGGATCTACTGAAGGTTCCTTTGCAGCAACCCATGTGGTTTTGGGATACTGCTCAGGCTTCCAGTAGGAACCATCAGCATTCATTTTCCTCTCGAACCCAACACCCTCTTTCCTAGGGTTTCGGTTCAGAATCTGCTTTTTGAGGACATCGCAGAGTGTCTGATGTCCCTTCAAACTTTTGTACATCCCTGTTTCAAGCAATGTCTTCAACCTAGCATTTTCATCAGCAATACTAGTGGTATCCTCCGCAGAGGGGTTAGTAGCCACTTCAGTAGGTGAAGACAATGAAACAGCAGCAGTAGTGGAACATTCAGCAACAGATGTAGCGTTATCACGCTCAATGCATTTTAAACATGGTGGTTCAAATCCAACCTGAGCGGAACTGATCTGTTGGGCGCGAAGTGACTCATTCACCTTTTGAAGATCTTCATGAGCCGCTCTCAATTTCTCAAGCTCTTGTTTCCTTTGAAGATAATCATAAGAGAGCCTTTCATAAGTTGTTGAGAGTGATTCATGACGACCTTCAAGTTCTTGGTACTTAGCCTGAAGATTTTTTATGTCATCAACTAAGGACTGTGAACGTGTCATTTCAGCGTCCAACAGGTCATCGCTTTTGTCTAAGAGTTTTTGAGTATGTTCCATAGCCTTTTGTTGTTCAGTTGCAATTTTAGCAAGTGTTTTGTAGTTGGGTTTGGATTCACAATTAGAGTCATCTTCACTTGACGTTTGAAAGTAAGAATCGCGGGATTTTACCTTGGCACCACATGCCATGAAGCAGTAGGTGGGAGAAGGATCGTCTTCGTCATTGGCTTCAGCGTTGGTGCGGAAGTCATTGTCTTTAGTGTTGAAGATGGACTTGGCGACATAGGCTGTGGCTAAAGCCAGACTTGCAACGCCAGGGTCAGACTCCTCTCCAGATTCCACCTCTGCCTCCTCAGAAGCTGACTCCTCCTCTGAATCCATTTCCTTGCCAACAAAAGCACAAGCCTTGCCAGATGAGCTCTTCTTGTATGATGAAGACTTGGAAGAAGACTTAGAAGACTTTGAGGATTTCTTCTTCTTCTTATCATCAGAATCATATTCCTTGCTCTTCTTCTTATTCTTCTCATTGTCCCACTGTGGACACTCAGATATGTAGTGACCAGTTTTCTTGCACTTGTGGCAGGTTCTCTTCTTGTGGTCATGTGTGGAAGCTTCATCATTCTTGGAGCTGGATCGTGAAGACTTTCTGACGCCCCTTTTCTTGGTGAACCTCTGAAACTTCTTCACCAGCATGGCAAGTTCCTTTCCAATGTCTTCAGGATCATAAGAACCGTAGTCAGATTCTTCTTCAGATGAGGAAACCACTTTTGCCTTCAAAGCACGAGTTCGGCCATAGTTTGGACCATAGATATCTCTTTTCTCAGAAAGCTGGAACTCATGTGTGTTGAGCCTCTCAAGTGTATCAGACGGATCGAGTGTCTTGAAGTCAGGATGTTCTTGTATCATGAAGGCAAGGGTGTCAAAGGAGCTGTCAAGGGATCTCAGCAGTGTCTTGACGATTCCATGCTTGGTGATCTCAGTTGCGCCAAGAGCTTGAAGTTCATTTGTGATATCAGTCAGACGATCAAACGTGAGTTGGACATTCTCATTGTCGTTTCTCTTGAAGCGATTGAAGAGGTTGCGAAGAACACTGATCCTTTGATCTCTCTGGGTTGAGACACCTTCATTGACCTTGGATAGCCAGTCCCAGACTAGCTTCGACGTTTCCAGAGCACTCACACGGCCATACTGTCCTTTGGTCAGATGACCACAGATGATGTTCTTTGCAGTGGAGTCCAGTTGAATGAACTTCTTGACATCAGTGGGGGTGACACCTTCACCAGTTTTGGGAACGCCGTTCTTGACGACATACCAAAGGTCGACATCAATAGCTTAAAGATGCATGCGCATCTTATTCTTCCAGTAGGGATATTCAGTTCCATCGAACACGGGGCAAGCAGCAGAGACCTTGATTATCCCTGCAGTCGACATAGCTGAAACTCCAGGTGGTTAAACCGAATCACACAGAACAAGGGAGTACCTTGCTCTGATACCAATTGAAAGTGCTAGTATCGACTAGAGGGGGGTGAATAGGCGATTTTTATGAAAGTCTTCAAAACTCGGAAGTTTCAAAGACAAACAACAGAAACAACCTAATTGATATGCAGCGGAAGATAGACTACCCTAAACAAGCCATAGTCAAGTATGTAATGATGTGAAAGCACAGGACTAACAACAGTTAGGTAGTAAGGATTAAGATGGAAGATAGTGTGAAGCCGATCAACAATAGTAGTCAAGCAATGAAGTCAAACAGATATACAGATAAGCAATGACTTCATGAAGACAAACTTAAGTAAGGTTGGAAGGGATAGAACCAGTTGCTTGTTGAAGACACAGGATTTGTTGGACCAGTTCCAGTTACTGTGACAACTGTACGTCTGGTTAGGGAGGCTAAGATTTAACTCAGAAGACCGTGTCTTCACCTTATTCCCCTTGAGCTAAGGACACCCAGTCCTCACCCAATCACTCTGGTAAGTCTTCAAGGGAGACTTCCAAACCTTCACAGACTTCGTTCACCGGCAATCCACAATGACTCTTGGATGCTCAGAACGCGACGCCTAACCGGCTGGAGGATTCACAGTCCTCAAGTGTAATAAGTCTTCAGGTCACACAGACAGAAAGACTTCAGTGATGCCTAACACTCTTTGGCTCTGGGTGTTTGGGCTTTGTCCTCGCAAGGATTTCTCTCTCTCAAATGCTTCAAGGTGGCTTGCTCTCAAACAACAAAAGCCGTGCACAAACTCTGAGCAGCCACCAATTTATGGTGTAGGGGGTGGGCTATTTATAGCCACTAGGCAACCCAACCTGATTTGTCCAAAATGACCCTGGGTCACTAAGGAACTGACACGTGTTCCAACAGTCAGATTTCAAACACACACGACAACTTTACTTGGGCTACAAGCAAAGCTGACTCATCCAGCTCTGGATAAGATTTGCTCTCATTGTCTTCGCTCGAAGACATAGGATTTGGGTTGAGCATCACTTCAGTCACTCTGACTTAGTTTACTTGGACCCCACTTAACAGTACAGTGGTTCCTATGAATCAACAAAGAAGAAAGGAAACGACGAAACCACACAGTCTTCGCGCTCCATTGTCTTCACGTAATGTCTTCTCATGTCATAGTGTTCAATATGAATATCTTCTCATACCACCATTGTCTTCAATGTCTTCATACATTTTTAGGGGTCATCTCCGGTAGGTAAACCGAATCAATGAGGGACACTACCTGCGTTATCCTGCAATTCTCACAAACGCATTAGTCCCTCAACCAACTTTGTCGTCAATACTCCAAAACCAACTAGGGGTGGCACTAGATGCACTTACACATATCCTGAGTGATGTAATGTATAATTATGCCTGCGTGTAAGATATGTAATAGTCCTTCTCCGCGCACAAACGTATATTTTCAAAAAAAATCCTAGAGTTTTATGTGTGATTTTATTGACTTTTGCGACTCTCTTTCTTGTCTTACGAGTTTCACAAAATATATCCCTAGAGTGAAAGATGTCTCGTCCGTGGACGCGCTCCATGCCAAATCAGCCCGTAGAAAATTATGGCACACCACCAAACAACAATTTCACTCAGGGACAGACAAGTCAACAGGATAGTGAAACAGCATTTACCCAAGTGTGTCGTCTGTATGAACAGAGTCAGCAACAACACCAGGAAATGATGAACCAATTCATCAATATGGGAAATCACCGTGGTCAGTATCAGCAGCAATCTAAGTTATCTGAGTTACAGAAGACGTGTCCCCCAACATTTTCTCATACTGACAAGCCTCTTGAGGCCGATGACTGGCTTCGAGACATGGAGAGAAAATTAATTATTGCACAGTGTTCAGACCGTGAAAAAGTATTGTATGCACCACATTATCTCACTGGAGCAGCTGCATCGTGGTGGGAAAACTTCCTGCACATGCACCCCAACGAAAATGAAATAACCTGGGAGGATTTCAAAGAAGGTTTTCATGGGGCACACATTCCTAAGAGTGTTATGAAAATCAAGAAGAGAGAATTTGATGACCTCAAGCAAAGGACCATGACAGTGTCAGAATACAACAGCCAATTCACTCTACTGTCTCGCTACGCCAATGAAGAGCACATGACCGAGAGCAAGAAGATGGAAAAATTATTGGAAGGCCTGGCACCCGCGCTTAAATGCCAGCTGGTTGTGCATACCTTTCCAGATTTTAAAACACTGGTGGATAAGGCCATTACTCTGGAAAATGAGCAATGCGGATTAGAAGATTTCTGCAAACGCAAAAGGGACTAGTCTACTTTTGCTCGCAATCCCAGAAGCAAGATGGAAATTCAGAAGGGTGGTACACACAAAACCCCGACGAATAATTCACGCCCAATCAAGAATTTCCATGCAAGAGACAAGGAGTTCACATATCGCCCAGGCGTTACTTGTTACGCTTGTGGAGAAGAAGGGCACTATGCCAAGCAGTGCCCCAAGCCAAGGAACTCAACCCCGAAGCCTAACAATGGTGGAAATAATTCAGCGCCAAAGCGAAACAATTTCAACCCCAATAACAACCATCGGAAGGGTCACCTGAACCACGTGACCAAAGAGGAAGCACAGAATGCCCCAGATATCGTACTCGGTACGTACCCCGTCAACACAATACCTTCCATGGTTTTGTTTGATTCTGGAGCTTCTCACTCATTCATTTCAAAGAGTTTTGCTTTGCAAAATAATTTTTCGATGCTTCCCTTGGAAAAGTCCATGATCATCAAGTCCCCTGGGATTAAGCAAGTGACCCAGAGTTATTGTCAAGGTGTGGTTATTGAATTTGAAGGATTGAAATTTCACGCCAACCTTATTGTTTTGGAGAATGAAGGTTTGGATGTCATCTTAGGGATGGATTGGTTAACCACCAACAAAGGTTTTATTGACTGCTTCAAACGGACCGTGATTCTCACACACCATCACGGGAAGACAATAAAAGTTTCAGCCAAAGAGAGACAAATACCTCGGCAACCGAGATTAAACAAGGTGGACGTTTCTGAGCTGAACAAAGTTCCAGTAGTGTGTGAATTTCCAGACGTATTTCCAGAAGAACTACCAGGCATGCCACCGGACCGAGAGATAGAATTCAGCATTGAGCTAGCACCCGGAAACGCTCCCATTTACAAGAAACCATACAGAATGGAACCATCCGAATTGGTAGAATTGAAGAAGCAAATAAAAGAATTATTGGAGAAAGGATACATACGAGCCAGTTCCTCACCTTGGGGTTCTCCAATTTTATTTGCCAAGAAAAAGGATGTAACACTGAGATTGTGTATTGACTATCGAGCTCTTAACATGGTCACAATCAAGAACAAATACCCAATGCCCCGAATAAATGATTTATTTGATCAGCTCGCACAGGCCAAAGTCTTCTCAAAAATTGACTTGAGATCAGGATACCACCAATTAAAAGTGCGAACAGAAGATATTCCCAAGACAGCCTTCACTTCCAGATATGGACTATATGAGTTCACAGTAATGCCATTTGGGCTAACCAACGCCCCCGCATATTTTGTTCACCTCATGAACAAAGTATTTATGAAGTATATGGACAAGTTTGTGGTGGTATTAATCGATGATATTCTTATATACTCCAAAACACCAGAAGAGCATGCCGAGCATCTCAGGATTGTACTAGGAGAACTCAGGAAACATCAACTGTACGCCAAATTCAGCAAATGTGAATTTTGGCTAAGACAGGTGGGTTTTCTGGGCCACGTACTCACCCAAGAAGGTATTGCAGTAGACCCGGAAAAGGTCAAGGCCGTACTTGGCTGGAAACCACCAGCTAGCGTAACGGACGTACGAAGTTTTTTGGGAATGGCTGGCTATTACCGGATATTTATTGAAGGATTCTCCACCATAGCAAAGCCAATGACACAGTTGCTCAAGAAAGGCAAGAAGTTTGAATGGACGGAAGCATGTGAGAAAAGCTTCCAAGAGCTAAAAAGGAAATTAACAACGGCACCAGTATTAATTGTGCCTGACATACACAAGAATTTTGAGGTATATTGTGACGCATCCCGGAAAGGCCTCGGATGCGTATTGATGCAAGAAGGCAAGGTAGTTGCGTATGTCTCCAGACAACTTCGCAAGCATGAGGAGAATTATCCCACTCATGACTTAGAATTGGCAGCGGTCATCCATGCACTCAAGGAATGGAGACACTTTCTACTTGGAAATCATTGTGAAATATACACAGACCATAAGAGTCTTAAGTATATTTTCACACAGTCGGAACTTAATTTACGGCAATGACGCTGGATGGAGTTGGTGAAGGATTATGATGTTGGAATCCACTACCATCCCGGAAAAGCAAATGTTGTGGCAGATGCCCTTAGTCGGAATCCCAGCACGGACAACGATAGTATGCCAAACTTGAGGCCAGAATTTCAACAGGAATTTGCCAAACTCAGTTTAATAATGGTCACCGAAGGCAGTGTGTCGAATTTGGAAATACAGCCTACCCTGATGGAAAAGATTAAGGAGGCTCAGCATGGACACCCCAGCATTGATGGCATAAAAAGGAAAGTGAGTTTGGGCAAGGCCTCAGAATTCAACGTAGATGAGCAAGGAGTATTGTGGTACGGAGAGAGACTTTGCGTACCAAATATCAAGGACCTCAAACAACAGATTCTGGCTGAAAGCCACACCGCTCCGTATTCAATCCATCCTGGAGGAACAAAATGTACAAAGACCTTCAGGAAAATTTTTGGTGGCACGGTATGAAGAGAGATATAGCCACGTTCATTGCATGATGTGACTCTTGTCAACGTATCAAGGCCGAGCACCAGAAACCAGCCGGACTGTTACAGCCAAACAAGATACCCGAGTGGAAGTGGGACGAGATTGGAATGGATTTCATTGTTGGACTACCACGGTCACGACACGGAAATAATGCCATATGGGTCATCACCAACAGATTAACTAAGGTAGCACACTTTATTCCGGTGAAAACAACTCACACCACTCAGAGACTGGCCAGACTTTATCTTGCCCGTATCGTCTGCCTGCATGGAGTCCCAAAGACTATCATATCTGACAGAGGCACACAGTTCGTCTCTAGATTTTGGGATCACCTACAACAGGCACTGGGAATCCAACTAGCATTCAGTACCGCATACCACCCCCAGACTGATGGGCGAACTGAACGCGTAAACCAAATTCTAGAAGACATGCTGAAAGCATGTGTCCTCACCTACGGAACCAGTTGGGAAGAAAGCTTGCCATATGCAGAATTTGCATACAACAACAGTTATCAAGCCAGCTTGCAAATGGCACCCTTTGAAGCTCTATATGGGAGAAGATGGCGTACCCTGCTAAACTGGTCAGAAACCGGGGACAGCCACATCTTCAGCCCAGATATGCTCATAGAGGCTGAGGAGAAAGTTAAGACGATTAGAGATCGACTCAAGACAGCTCAAAGTTGGCAAAAGAGTTATTACAATCGAAAGCATCGGGAAATCAGTTTTGAACCCGGAGAGTTTGTATACCTAAGAGTTTCTCCTATGAGGGGTCTACAGTGATTCAGGGTTAAGGGAAAGCTAGCACCAAGATTCATCGGACCATTCCGTATAGTGGCCCAAAGAGGCACGGTAGCCTACCAGCTAGACCTACCTGGGGATTTATCCGATATCCACAACGTGTTCCACATCTCGTAGTTGAGAAAGTACGTGAGCAACCCAGAGAAGCAAGTATCACATGAAAATATTGTCGTACAACCAGACCTCACCTACCGGGAGCACCCAATAAAAATATTAGAAGAGTCCGAGAGGAGGACCCGACAGAAGACCCTCAAGTTTTTCAGAGTTCAGTGGAGCCATCACACCGAGAATGAAACAACTTGGGAGAGAGAGGATTTTCTTCAGACAGAGCACCCACACCTGTTTAAGGATCAGCTGAAATCTCGGGGACAAGATTTTTCCTAAGGGGGTAGGTGCTGTGACACTCCAAAAATTTTGTGGTTTTTGTTTTCAGAAAGAGCCTTGCTTGGTTTAAAGAAGGTCATTTAAATCCTTCCAAAAACCTCTCTCTCAAAACTTGTTTTCCCCTTTGGCAAGGATTTTATTTTGGTATCTTCTTCAACCCTGGAGTTTGGTTATTAAAAACCTTTCTTCTGTTTGACACCTTCTCAAATTTATTTTGGGATTTATTTTCTTTTAAAAGAAAATCCTAGGAGTTTTGGGTCTTCTCTTATATTGAAACCACTCATGATTTTACCATGCCTCTTCTGGTAAAATTCTCCCAAAACCCCTCCTTCCACTTTGGGACAACCCAAACATTCTGTCCCAACTAGATAAATCCATTTTTGGATTTTATCTCATTTATTTCTTTTCCCAAAACAATTATGTCCTTTATTTTGAGCCTAGGTAATTTGCAAAGCAAGTACCTTAATGCCTTTGAACTTTGGTCTCAAATCAACTCCTCTGTATGGTCCTTAGCACCCACAACCTAGAACCAACAAGATCCACTCTTCTTCTTTTCAAAATTTTCAAATTTCACCCTCTACAAGTTTGGACCAGATTTGTCAAATTTGGTAAAATTCATATCTCCACTTCTCCAAAAATTCCACCAAAATTCAGGCAACCCCCATTTGCAATGAGTGACCACTCCACCAAAAATCAGCTCAAGGAGAAACTCCCACATACCAAAATCATTCTGTCGAACACCTGGCCTGCACTGTTTCTTTGCACTTTCAGAGAGATTCAGAAGTTCAGACAGATTCAGTGTCGTTTTCTTCGTCAGAGTTCAGTCACGCGTCGACAGTGCACCTGGCGCGTTGCGCACAGCCCCTCCTCCCTGTCCAGAGCGCCACACGCGCACTTGGCCGGTTCCTGGTGTTGGCAGCACACTGGCCCGCCTGCGCCGGCGTCTTCCGCGGGAGCAGAGCCACCCGTGGCGGCCGAACGGAGCCTGCTCCGGCCCGTTACGCCGTTCTGCGCCGCCCTTTGCTCCCTAGCCCTCCGCATGGCTCATGCATGCCAGCGCACCCCCGCAGCACCGTCGCCATGGCCCGGCAAGCACAGGGCGCGCCCTCTACCGCCGAATGGCCCGCGCCGCCCCTTTCTACCGAAACCAGCCAGCACGCCCGATCCAACCAAGGTTAGATGCTAAACGGAGCCCGTGGACCTCCACGTCGATGATCAACCGCCTAAACCTCCCCGACAAAGCTCTGCGCCACCGTAACCATCGCCGGAGAACTCCGTTCACGGCCACCGCCTCGGATCGCCTATAAAAAGGAGCCCCGAGCTCGCTCTCGTGCACACACCACCACTTCACCTCACCAACACCACGCCAAGCCTCTAGGAGGACCTCGAGGAGGTCTCCTCCCCCGACTCCGGCCGCCCCGTTCCGCCTCGGCCGCCACATCGATTCACTCCGGTGAGCTCCTCCCCGACGCCCAAACCTCGTCAGCAACCCCCTCAAGCTACCAGAGGTCTAACCCCCTCCTCAATTTGTCCTCCGCAGCACTCTCCAACGAGGCCCACGATCACCCGAACCACCGTCCGCCGGATCTAGGGCCGCCATCGACACAGTGCTCGCCGGCGACCTCTGCCACCACCCACCGACGTGGAAAGGTGCACTGAACACAGAGGTACCCCCGATCCCCCTGCCTCGCCGTGGATCGCCGCCGGCGACCACCACGGCTCTCGGGCACCGTCGAGCTCTGCCGCCTCTTTTGTATATTCAAACATGACGGGTGGGACCCGCCCGTCAGCCTCTCTGTTGTTTTTTTTTAACATTTTCTGAAAGTGTATTCTGGCAAAATACGCTTTCCAAACTGAATCGTTTCCGGGACTTTTCTACTTAGGCCCCTGAAAGTTTTCTGTTTCATTACAGATGGGTCCTTGGACCAAAACTCTTATAACTTTATACAGAAAAGGATTTTTGTTTGATTCTTTTTTCTATTCTCTTTAAAATTTTGTCTAGTTATTTATCAGATTTATTTGAAAATTATTTGGATTACTTTTTGTGCACCTCGCGGTATTTACATTACGTACATATTTTCTTATACCGTAGATACCGGAGGAGGTGACGGAGCCGCGAACTTCACCCAGTTAAACTCCGACTACTCCGAACCAGGCAAGCATGTTTGAACTCTTGATATGATGAGTGTTTGTTGCATGTTTGCATTTAGGAGTTTCATGGCATGTTTATGAAAATTTCTTTGAATGTTATATTTCATGCACAAAAGTGGAAAGTGAGTTTCGGAAAGCCATATGTTGTTGGATACATATTTGCATGGCCATGTGATGGCATGAGGATGGGTAAGATGGCAGTGTTGTGGCATGCCAGTCTTACGCCAGTCTATTTGACTTCAATGTCATCGTGAATCAAATCACATTCCCATTCATTTCCATTCCTATACCGCCACATGTTTTCCGCAAGGAATATGGCCTAGTAAGTTGCAAACCGTTTTCCCTGGTACACACCAAATAGAGAGGCCGGGATGAGGGTTCCATGGCCCTGGATTAAAGTCCGTCATCCGGTCAGGGGGCATGGGTGTTTCCGGTTGGGACCGAGAGGGGGGCACCCCTTAGAGCGCGCGTATAGAAATTTGATCCCATGCTATTCGAGGTTGTGACCTCCCTGTCTCAAAGTTTTTCTTGGACGTTGTCTAGGGTGATTCATGGCATCGTGAGGTGGAATGGGTGTGTACTGGTTAAATGTGTTTCTACCGAAATACCATAAACGGAACTAGTCCTTCGTGACTACGGAAATCCGTTGGCTGTGGTCAGTTAGTACAAACTCTGCAGAGTCACAAATCCTTTAAATCATCTTGTACATGTCCAAGTACTGTGTTCATCTTATCTTGTCAGATATCAGCCTCAGTGACAAAACCCGATGGACTACATGAGTTTTAAATCCGGTTAAAAGTTTATTCCTGTGGATGGACTAACACGTTATTTATTTTTTGATATAAGCCCTTTCTGTGATGTCGCTCAGACGTCCGACTGTGGCAGACTTGTTATTTACATTTGATATAAGCCCTTTCTGTGATGTCGCTCAGACGTCCGACTGTGGCAGACTTGTTATTTACATTTGATGTAAGCCCTTTCTGTGATGTCGCTCAGACGTCCGACTGTGGCATTTCTTTTACAAGCCCTTTCTGTGATGTCGCTCAGACGTCCAACTGTGGCATTTCTTTTACAAGCCCTTTCTGTGATGTCGCTCAGACGTCCGACTGTGGCATTTCTTTTACAAGCCCTTTCTGCGATGTTGCTCAGACGTCCGACTGTGGCACTTCTTTTATAAGCCCTTTTTGCGATGTCGCTTAGACGTCCGACTGTGGCATTTCTTTTATAAGCCCTCTATGTGGTGTCTTTTAGACGCCCGGCTGCGGCATGAGCTTTATTTAATTACCTTTCGAGGCGTCGCTCCAGACACCCGATCGGTTTTCAGTTATTTTTGTTTTACTTATCATGTCGTGCAAATATATTATTATTGGAATGAGCATCATTATTTTTGCTCATGACGCATTCATGCATACATTTGTTATATCTTTTTTCCGAACTGTCTTGCGAGTACTTTCAAAGTACTCACCTGGCTTGTTGATTTGGCCAGATGTTGATGAAGGCGATCTCATGGATGAAGAGTTCGATAGCGAGTCCGACGCCTAGAGGAGTCCCAGTCAGTCCCGTGCGATCCTGCATTTGGTCACTGTATCATATCCGCTTTCGCCACCCCAGAAATAAATCCATCGAGCCTCACCTTGACGCTCGATGAGCTGCCAGTTAGAAGTCAAGTTATCCACCACCACTTTTTATCTCGAGCTAGTAGCATGTCACCACACCCCTGTGTCATAACCGCCCTTATGTAAGATATTGGCGAGTTTGTAATAAATTGTTGAGCAGCCTCAGCTCAACCCTTTAATATATTTAATGCTACTAGTCCTCTGTTTATCAAGTATTTGTCTTCCAGTGAGGATAACTTTTCCTATACTGGGATCAAAAGATCGATTCTCTCAATAAGCATTTTATTGAAAAATCGGTCGTGACATTGCCTGTCTTACAAGGTGTGAATTTGAGTTAGACTCAATGCTAGACCACTACAGAAGATAGAGAGAAAATGAAAGGTGTTCCCTATGCTTCAACCATAGGCTCTATCATGTATGCAATGCTGTGTACCAGACCTAATGTGTGCCTTGCTATTAGTTTAGTAGGGAGGTACCAAAGTAATCAAGGAGTGGATCACTAGACAGCGGTCAAGAACATCCTGAAATACCTGAAACAGACTAAGGATATGTTTCTTGTTTATGGAGGTGACAAAGAGCTCGTCGTAAATGGTTACGTCAATGCAAGCTTTGACACTGATCCGGGTGACTCTAAGTCACAAACCGGATACGTGTTTATATTGAAAGGTGGAGTTGTCAGTTGGTGCAGTTCTAAACAAAGCGTCGTGACGGGATCTATGTGTGAAGCGGAGTACATAGCTGCTTCGGAAGCATCAAATTAAGGAGTCTGGATGAAGGAGTTCATATCCGATCTAGGTGTCATACCTAGTGCATCGGGTCCAATGAAAATCTTTTGTGACAATACTAGTGCAATTGCCTTGGCAAAGGAATCCAGATTTCACAAGAGAACCAAGCACATCAAGAGACGCATCAATTCCATCCACGATCAAGTCAAGGAGGGAGACATATAGATTTGCAAGATACATACGGATCTGAATATTGCAGACCCGTTGACTAAGCCTCTCTCACGAGCAAAACATGATCAATACCAACACTCCATGGGTGTTAGAATCATTACTTTGTAATCTAGATTATTGACTCTAGTGCAAGTGGGAGACTGAAGGAAATATGCCCCAGAGGCAATAATAAAGTTGTTATTTATATTTCCTAATATCATGATAAATGTTTATTATTCATGCTAGAATTGTATTAACAGGAAACTTAGTACATGTGTGAATACATAGATAAACATAATGTCACTAGTATGCCTCTACTTGACTAGCTCGTTGAATCAAAGATGGTTGTGTTTCCTAAACATAGACAAGAGTTGTCATTTGATTAACGGGATCACATCATTAGAGAATGATGTGATTGACTTGACCCATTCCGTTAGCTTAGCACTTCGTTTAGTATGTTGCTATTGCTTTCTTCATGACTTATACATGTTCCTATGACTATGAGATTATGCAACTCCCGAATACTGGAGGAACACTTTGTGTGCTACCAAACGTCACAACGTAACTGGGTGATTATAAAGGTGCTCTACAGGTGTCTCCGATGGTACTTGTTGAGTTGGCATAGATCAAGATTAGGATTTGTCACTCCGATTGTCGGAGAGGTATCTCTGGGCCCTCTCGGTAATGCACATCACTATAAGCCTTGCAAGCAATGTGACTAATGAGTTAGTTGCGGGATGATGCATTACGGAACGAGTAAAGATACTTGCCGGTAACGAGATTGAACTAGGTATTGAGATACCAACGATCGAATCTCGGGCAAGTAAACATACCGATGACAAAGGGAACAACGTATGTTGTTATGTTTGACCGATAAAGATCTTCGTAGAATATGTAGGAGCCAATATGAGCATCCAGGTTCCTCTATTGGTTATTGACCAGAGACGTGTCTCGGTCATGTCTACATAGTTCTCGAACCCGTAGGGTCCGCACGCTTAACGTTCGGTGACGATCGGTATTATGAGTTTATGTGTTTTGATGTACCGAAGGTAGTTCAGAGTCCCGGATATGATCATGGACATGACGAGGAGTCTCGAAATGGTTGAGACATAAAGATCGATATATTGAAAGCCTATATTTGGACATCAGAATAGTTCCGGGTGAATTCGGGAATTTACCGGAGTACCGGGAGGTTACCAGAACCCCCGGTAAGTGTATGGGCCTTATTGGGCCATTATGGAGAGAGAGAGAGAGAGGAGACGAGGGCAGGCCGCTCGCCCCCTCTCCCTCTGGTCCAAATTGGACTAGGAGGGGGCAGCGCCCCCTTTCTTTCCTCCCTCTCCCCCCTTCCTTCTCTACTAGTCCAACTAGGAAAGGGGAGTCCTACTCCAGGTGCAGTGGCGGAGCTAGCATTTGACAACAGGGTGGCCCGCCCCCAAAAAAAATTAGTTCGTTCTTCGGCCACATCTGCAGTCCCATGCACATCTGGCTTGCACATACTAGCTTTCTTCCCTATCTTCCTAGCATGTTTCTCAAAAATAGAAGCAAGGTTTCTGGTGCTCTTTATTTTTCAATAATTCTGCAGTAATATGGGTATGGTTTCATCGGTACATATATTTATGTGCTGCATCTAATTAAATTCATCTACAACTAGAAAACAGAACTCATCTATGTACAGTAATATATAACATTGCATCTTTGTTTCCATTCCCTGTGAAGAGTGAGACAAGCAAAGAAATTTAAATGTAATCGGCCGAAGGGGATTTGAGGCTAGTACCTCTCCCTCAGTCTCCCAATCTGTGCGTCTGAGTGGACTGAGCGCCGTGGCTCGTGGGCGACTCGCCAGCTCTGGCAAGCAGTAGTAGGGCCAGGGCGGCTGCCGACTGGGCGCGCTGCTGCGCATGGCGGCCGGACCACGCGCGGAGCAGGCAGGGACGATGCCCGCGGGCTTTAGGATGGCTCCTCCTGGTAGCCGGCAAGGCGACGCCACAATGATGAAGCAAGGAAGCAGGCGGCGAATCTGAATCGAGCGAGACAAGGGTTGTGCGGTTGTCTCGTTTTTTTTTTTTTTGAGAACTTGTGTGGCTGTCTCGTTCGACCTTCTTTATTTCTCCCCCGGCCGCTCTTTTTGGCAGCACTTGCTGGGCTTCTTTCCCCTTGGCCCATGTCTTAATAATCCTAATACAGGTTGGCTCAAAATCCCAGGGTTGGCCGCGGCCCATCCTGTCCACCCTGTGGCTCTGCCACTGTCCAGGTGGGAGTAGGACTCCCCCCCTTGGCGCGCCCTCCTCCTAGGTCGTCTGCCTCCCCCCTTGCTCCTTTATATACGGGGGAAGGAGGCACCCCAAGACACACAAGTTGATCATTGATCTTTAGCCGTGTGCGGTGCCTCCCTCCACCATAATCCACCTCGGTCATATCGTTGTGGTGCTTAGGCGAAGCCCTGCGTCGGTAGCTTCATCAACACCGTCATCATGCCGTCGTGCTGACAGAACTCTCCCTCGAAGCTCTACTGGATCGTGAGTTCGTGGGACGTCACCGAGCTGAACGTGTGCAGATTGCGGAGGTGTCATACATTCAGTACTAGGATCGGTCAATCGTGAAGATGTACGACTACATCAACCGTGTTGTCATAACGCTTCCACTTACCCGGTCTACAAGGGTACGTGGATGACACTCTCCCCTCTCATTGTTATGCATCACCATGATCTTGCGTGTGTGCGTAGGAAATTTTTTGAAATTACTACGTACCCCAAAAGTTGATGCTCTCCTTCGGCCACAAGAAAGATCCTAAAATATCGAAAATTCGCTTAAACTTGCAGCCTCATTGGAGTCACACATCTCCGCTTATTAAAGAGATAGTGTTTCAGCTCAGAACAATACCAAAAATAGAGAGAAATAGAGAGAAGAGAGATTCAATCTTGGAGGGGCTCTCGCACTCCAAGATCCATGAGCACCAAGAAAAAGAGGTGGAAACCTCTCCCCACCTAGGGGAGAGGCCAAGGAAGAAGAAGAAGGAAGGGGCCTCTCTTCCCTCTCTTTTGGTGGTGTCGGAGTTCCGCCAAGGGAACCATCATCACCACCATCGTCTCCATCACCTCCACTGCCTTCATCAACATCTCCATCACCTTCCTCCCTCTGCATTCTGTGGTCCACTCTCCCAAAAACTCCCTTCTTGAACATTGCATTTGATGCCATTAACTATTATCCAATGTTTTCTTGCATCTCAGTTATTGTTCAGTATATTCATTTTGTCCTATGGTTAATTGGTGATCTATTACGATTTATTTGAGTTGTATGTTCATATGTTGTTCTCCTTTGGTGCCCATCATATGAGTGCGCATATACGTGGATCACACTTAGGGTTAGTTGTATGTTGAGAAAACTATTCATACGGCGGTCAGAGTAACATATATTATCAAGCCTTACCCCACATGTCTCATATACTACCATATGGTATTGTATATACTATTTTATTATTATAAATATCTTCATAAATTTTATATAACATATTCCAAAGTGAGTTACATAAAAAAATTGCAAGTTAGCCCATGATTTTAATATATATATATATATATATACACACACACACACACAAACACACACACATAAACACTATTCTGATCACGGGATCGGAATAATATTCTGATCACAACCTGACCTGCCCCGCTAGTAGTACGTTGAAATTCCCTGTGAACTAGGTTGAACTTCCGCCAACATTGCCGAAATGGGGCTTGCGATATACCGTTAGAAAGCTATGGACACCAGTATCATGACCCAAGTTAAATTTTTGACAAAATGTAAGCGGTTTAAGAGCAGTTTTGAAAACCATTTTCTCATCGCACAAAAAACGTGAATCGTATTTTCGATCGCATTTCTAAACCGTTTATCGAAATGAAGCATATAACATGGCGTTGGAAAGCTGCTGCAAAACCGCTCCTTCCACATGTTGAAAGTTTTCTCTAATTTCCTATGATTAAAGAGTAATTTGAAAAAACGTAAAATTTTGTAAACCGAACAGCTGAGTTTGTTTTTTCGATGTCATTTCTAAACGGCTAATCCAATGGAGGCATATGATATGGCGTTGGAAAGCTTATGAAAATGCGCTGGTTTTTCATCTTGAAAGTTTTTTTCTAATTTTGAATGGTTTTAGAGTAATTTAGAAAATGGTCCAAGTCCTACCGAGTTTGTATTTTTGAGCTAATTTTTTAACTATGCGTCCGAATGCAGCAAATGATATCGCTTTGGAAAGCTTGAACAAATGCGAAACTTTTTGATATGTATTATTTCTCCCAATTCTTTACGGTTTTAAGTCAGTTTCGAAAATTGCGAAAAACGTATTTTCGCCGTAATTTCTACAAACTTTATCAGAATTGGGCAAATAATATACCGTTGAAAAGCTACGGAAAATGCGAAACTCTTTCATGTTGATGGTTTTCTCTGGTCCTTAGCCGTTTTCAAGTAATTTTGAAAACGGCGGGATCATTCATTCTGCCTCTATCGCGAAACAGACTATTCGAAGATGCATCGCGTGAAGAACCTGAACTTTTCAGCTCATGTACCTGAACTTCACTCTATTTTTTCACGTGATTTTTTTGCTCGTAGGTCTCCATCCACTGCTCGTAACTCTTCATCCACTCACCGGAATTAAGCAAGTGATATACCGGTGGAAAGTTGCTGTAAGCACATAAGTTTCCCGTGTTGATCATTTTTTCATACTCGCGATGGTCTTAAAAGTTTTTCATCTGAAATTCATTCAGCGTAGTAGTTGAACTTCATGTTGTTTTCACGTTGAACTTCTGTAACGTATTTTCATTTGTAATTTTCTCATCCATTCGTTAGTGTTACACAAATGATACTCCTTTTGTACAAACCCCTCTCACAATAATTTTTTTTAACTTTCTTTGACCGAGGAGTTGCACTTATAACAACAAAACTTTTACTCTTTGCTTTTTTATTCTTGTTTCAATACAAAATGCACACCGTGTAGTACGTGAACTTCTGGCAGTTATCAATCGAACTTCTCTCGATTACGTGAAAATATCTGAGTTTTTTTATAAATATTTATCTGAATTTCTTAATCCTTTTTTATAAAATTTTGAAGCGCTCTATTTTTAAAAGTTGAACTTCTTGTTTTTAATTTTTGAACTTCTTGTTTCCAATCTTTAATAACAAGGAAAATCTGAGTTTTCTATAATCATCAAACTTCTTTATCTTTTTAATATGGACTTCCTGATTTTATTTCTTTAATTTTTTATGAAATTTTGAAGCACTCTATTTTTAAAAGTTGAACTTCTTGTTGTT
Source organism: Triticum timopheevii (assembly GCA_963921465.1). Taxonomy (NCBI): domain Eukaryota; kingdom Viridiplantae; phylum Streptophyta; class Magnoliopsida; order Poales; family Poaceae; genus Triticum; species Triticum timopheevii. Next base: position 433,861,288 of record OY997262.1, read on the forward strand.
TTATTTTTGAACTTCTTTTTTTCGTTCTTTAATAACGATAAAAATCTAAGTTTTCTATAATCATCGCACTTCCCGCTATTTTCACTTGAACTTCTACCATGTGTTTTTGTTCGTAATTTCCCACCCGTTCATCAGAGTTGCACAACTGATATATAGTGCCGATTGCCTCTCTCACAGGAAGTTTTTAAACTTCCACGTGTTGAGCACCTGAACTTCTAGTAGTGAAATTTTTATACTTTAACTTTTTATTCTTTTTTCTCATATGAAAACACACACCATGCAGCACGTGAACTTCTGGCCGTTTTCAATTTGAACTTCTCTGTAAAAAAGTTGTCCTTAACTCCCAAAGCACTCGTCGAATTTGAGCAAATGATAGCATTGGAAAGGATTTTTTTAATTGCTTTGTTATTTTAATTTGACCTTCTCAGAGTTATTTAAAACCATGAAAAAAATGTTTTCTAGTACATATATTGAATGACTTTGTTATTTTAGTTTGAACTTTTTGGTTATCAATTCTCAATAGCGGGAAAGTCCATGGGATTATTTTTAGTACAACGATAACATTTTCTTTGAACTCTCTTTTTTATGAAATTTGAACTTCTCAAGTTAACAGTATTATAGTTGAAGCTTTGTTTTTCTTCATGGTATATAACCATCGAACTTCTGTGTTATCTTAATTTGAACTTCTTGGGTTTTATTTTTTATGAATGAAGAAATCCAGGGTTTCTTATAAACACTGAATCGCTCCGGTATTTTAATTGAGCTTCTAGGTTTTTTAGACATATACATATACAAAACTTCTCCCAACAATTCGAAACAACACCATGACGAAGAGAGGTAATAGGGTTGAACTCCCTGGCCATCAATTCACGAAACTTTTCACCTAAATAACTTTTTTCCCATAAAAATGCACATTTTTTTGGGCCATATACATCCATTCGAAACAACACCATGACGAAGAGAAGAAATGTGCAATAGTGTAGCAATTTTAGAATGAGAAGGTTGTACACTGGTTCAGCTTCATAACAAACTTGTGTCTTTGTCAACTGAACTTCAGACATATACATATACAACTTGTGTCTTTGTAAGATTTTTTGAGATATAAAAACTGAAACATACATATACAACTGAACTTCAGACACTAGCCACCTGCACTGCCGTCGTAGTGGAGAGAGAAGGGAGGTCTGGTGCTCGGTCGTTGCGCCGACAGAGCAAAGTGCAGGCGCGATGGAGGAGGGCGGGCCATATCAGAGAGCAAGTCGCACCAGAGGGGAGGGCAGGCCGCACCAGAGGGGAGGGCAGGCCGCGCCAGAGCGCAGGGAAGGTCGCACCCGGGCGGAGGGGAGGCGAGGCCATGAATGGGGCCTGTCCTCTGCTACGACGGGCAGAGCTAGTTTTGATCGCCGGAGGGTGGACGAGAAGGCGCCCGTGTCCGGGGCAGAACAACGAGGAGGCGTGCATCGTAGGGGGTCGTCGCGTGAGGAGGAGCTGGGCGACATCAGGGGCACCCTAGGTGGCAGCGGAGGCGCGACGGCGTACCAGAGGTAGGTGACGGGCTCGCGCGCCGGTGCTTCATGGCAACAGGCGGCGTCGGGGTCGCACACCGGTACTTGGTGGCGGCAGGCGGCGGTGGGATCAATACCGGGCGGATCCGAGGGAAGGAGGCGGTCCGGTGGCCGGATCCAGGGGAGGTGGTGTCGCGGCGGTCCGGATCCCGGGGAGGAAGCGGCGGGGCGGCCAGATTTAGGACCGGTGGCTCGTTCTTGGGGAAGGGGAGGGGGCGGTGCGGGAGGTGCGGGACTGGGTGGGTTTTTTTTCTCTGTGGCTTCGTGAGTTCGGGAACGCCTCTTCGGGCCTATACATAGAGAGCTGTGATCCAAATAGTTATTTTGATCCCGGGATTAGAATAGTGCCATATATATATATATATATATATATATATATATATATATATATATATAGTAACGCTAAACTAAGCGTGAGTGTAGAATAGCTTATTCTACACCCCAGTAATGGTACATACAAAATATAGTAACGCACTATGTAAAATATAGTAATTTTTGTAAAAATGTAGTAAATTCCAAACTTCGGTGATAAAAATTTTATTTTCCGAATTACTACATTTCGTACACCGTTTTACTAGATTTTGTATATAGCGTTACTAGGGGGTGTAGAATAAGCTATTCTACACTCACGCTTAGAATAGCGTTACCCTATATATATATATATATATATATATATATATATATATATATGTGTGTGCGCGCGCGCGCGCGCGCGCGCTATGATTGGGTTTTACCTCACTAAATTCTTAGTATTTGCGGATGCTTTCAAGGGTATGAACAGATACCAATATTTATTTTTACCATGGAATTTCTCACCAGTGCAATATTTACTCGCCACAAATTCCAAATATAAGATCCACCATTCTTATTTTCTATCATCAAACAGCATTGCAAAAACAATGTGACAGTGAACAATCGTAATAGTAGTGCTCTTTCTTACAACATGCAGGACATCGTTAAGTACACATGCAAGCAGCGACAAAGTACACTGGTATCTACTCCTATTTAATAAATTAGTTAAAAAAGACATCTGTCGCCCGTCCGGATACAATCCTGATCTTATATGTTCTAGTAAGTACTTTGTTTGGTGTAGTGAATCTGCAACTCTTTATGTGCCTATTCAACATGAAGATGTAATGATCTCCCCACCCTGAATGTCCAATTCATTATAGGCTGGAAAATAACATGCGTGACTAACATCACCTCAGCTACCCATGCCAGATTCCTTCAATTGGTTATTAACACAAGGCGATTCTTTCAGTACATTGCCACATGAATTTGTCAAATGACCTCGCCTGACAAGAACGCAACACATTACCATGCCAATTTTCTAACTCGAAGTCATTCACATTGTGGGTTTCTGATTTAGTTTTTGGTCAAATTACAGTGAAATTAACTACTATTTCAGTTTTCAACCAGGCCATATTCTGGTTCCAGTTTCAACTAAATTCAACCAAATTTTGAATTTTGCCTAGCCGATATCAAAGTGTCGCCGCCTTGAGACAAAAGTCAGCAAAATTACCCTCACGTTCATGAGATCAATCATTCTAAGTATAGTGTACTCCCTCCATTCGGAATTACTTGTCGCAGAAATGGATGTATCTAGATGATAGCAACTAAGTATGTCTCAGACCACAGTTCATGCATGAGTTTAACTGGAACAAACGAATCAAAGCACGAATCATGCATAAGTTCGGTACTTAGAAACGGATGAGTCCAACACAAACTTCACATGTCCGAGCTTAATTAAGATAGTTGGCCAAGAAGAACACACACAGACACACGTTTGGAATTGGAACTGCCAAAGAATCAAGCTTGAACGGGGTTAATAATGTCGTGGGCGGTGACAGGGGCGAAGAGCATGTGGGCGTGCGGTGTGAGGTCCTTGTGCGCCTCCTTGATGGTGCCCTCGGCGACGCCGGTGGCGACGGAGACGTCCTTGACGGAGTTGGAGTTGGTGGCGCCGGCGCGCTGCACGACCATGTAGATGACGGCGGCGGCGATGGACTCGGGGTTGCGGCGCACGTCGAGGAGCTCCTCGAGCCTGCGCACGGCCTCCTGCGCGTCGCGCACCTCCTGGTTGCCCAGCCCGAGGCGCGAGCAGAAGCGGCGCAGGTAGTCGGAGGCGCTCACCACGCCGATGTCCATCACCTGGCCGTCCTCCTCGCCGAGGAGCTTCTTGATGTGCGTCGACATCTTGCCGATGTCCTTCTTGGCCGCCGGCCCCGCGGCGGTGACGGAGGCGAGCTCCTTGTAGGTGCGCGGCATGCCGAGGTTGCGGCAGGCGATGTAGAGGCAGGCGGCGTAGACCGAGTCGCGGTTCCGGCCGCGCGGGACGCCCTTGGCCTCGTCCAGCTTCTTGAACGTCTCCTTGGCGTGGTCCCGGATGGTGGCGACGAGGCCGAGCCGGTCGGCCATGTCCCCGATGCCGCGGAAGCCGTCGACGAGGGTCGCCGCGCCGGCGCCGTCGCCGGGCACGGACGTCCGCGGCGGGGCGTTGGCCTCGCCGGAGGACTTGCCGGGCTTCTTGTCGAAGGCGATGACGGTGGAGAGCTTGTTGTTGAGGAAGGGGTCCCCGGAGGCGCCGACGCGGCTGGGGTCGCGGTCCTCGCCGCCGCCGTCGTCGGCGAAGCTGCGCCACTCGGAGCCCTCGTCGATGTAGTGCGCGTCGAGGACGAGCGCGCACTCGGTGCAGATGGTGTCGCCGGTGCCGTGGTCCAGCACCACCTCCGTCGCGCGGCGGCAGTCCGGCCAGTAGACGCGCTCGTCGGCGCCGGTGGGCATCGTGGCGCGAGAAACTTTCGGGGCTTGGTTGCGGCGGCGGCGGCGGCGGCTCGGGGAAGGTGCTGGGGAAAAGGGTTTGGGAAGATGGGGCGGCTGGTATTTAAAGCCTGATAGGTCGGTGCGGGGAGTGGGCGTGCGCGCCACGGACCCGGAAGCGACTTCGACTCGTTTTGTGCACGGACGCGGCACGCTTTAAATTCACCGTATGATTTTTTTTTTCAAGGGAAAACGCTTGGGAACCCTAATTGATCGTTGATGCGCATTGGCTGCCTCAGCAATCGTCCGATTAGAGCATGGGTTATAGTTCAGTCAGCTCCTGCTATATGATATTTTTCATGTCATCTATAGCCAAAGATATATTCTCTCATATCCGGTTTTGCAGGGCTCAAATCTGAAATGTATCTCGTACTTGACAAAATTATCCAAATTAAATTGACGTATTAATTTGAATTAATTGTAGTGCAGGCTGGAATTTAGTCTATTCTGGGACAGTCCAATAACTATTTTAGAAATTCCTAAATAAATCCTAGAGGCTTGCCTAGCCCATTTGTGCAAGGCAAGGGATACTACTAAAGTTTAGTCTCACATTGCTAGTTTAGAGGGAGTTGGACCTCCTTATAAGGGAGGTTCTTTCCCCACTTGTATGAGCATGAGAACAAGAGGGACATCCACGCGCGCTCCTCCTCCACCGTCCGCCGCGGGTTGCGGGAATGAGCCGATGTCTAATTTTTGCCACGCACTACGGGTATACGAAAGGTCACTTGGGAGCTGAAACCACACCTTTTGAGTACTGTACGGGAGAAGGGTGGTAAGGTTTTTGGGAAGTGCTCTACGCGACTACTGACTTCTTCGTCACGGACGCCCCGGACTCCGACGACTACTTTCCCGACGTCGACAACCTCCGCGACGACATGGAGGACACCGACCCCAAGTCCAGTGCCTCTGCTCCTGCTGCTGTCCCATACGTGTTCTTATCTTTCCTGTTAGAAGTCCTGCAACAGTTCCTTGTTCTACTATTTGCCCTAGACATGTTACGCTCTACTTCATATATGCATCTTAATCTATTGTCTGCTCTAGAGATGATCGGTTCTACCTCATATATGCAGATATTATTAACCTTCTCTTTGTCAAATCGCATGGCTTGTCTTATCACTGCTACACTAGTCATGCTTTATCTAGTATTTTTGTTAATAAAATCACTCGGTAAATTGCTCATATTTCCAACAATCCAAAAACCTTATTATAGGCAATTTACCCCAAGTGGTTTTGCTGCTTCCATGAGACCTCCTATGTTTGAGGGTATCCACTATAAGAGGTGGGGCATTAGAGCAGTCTTATGGTTTCAAACCATGAGTTGCTATGACGCCACTCTTGGCAGCCCTGAAGGAGAACTTGATGCTCAACAGGCACAAGCTTTTCAGAAAATGGATACTCTGATTAAGGTTGCTCTCTTGAGTGTTCTTGGTGAGAACATAGTTGATGCTTATGCGTCAATTGACAATGGAAAAGATATGTGGGACGCGCTCGAGGCCAAGTGTGGGGTCTCGGATGCCGACACTGAGCTGTACATCGTGGAGCAATTCTATGATTACAGGATGACTGAAGAGCGCTCCGTGGTTGAGCAGGCTCATGAGATACAGACACTTGCTAGAGAACTTGAGCACTTCAATTGCATGCTACCGGACAAGTTTGTTGCCGGGGGTATCATCACTAAGCTTCCTCCTTCATGGAGGAACTTTGCTACCTTACTAAAGCATAAGAGACAGGAGTTTTTCGTTCCGGATCTCATTGGTACTCTTGATGTGGAAGAAAAGGCGAGAGCAAAGGACACACGTGCTCGAGGTATTGAGGGAGGATCTAGTGCCAATCTGGTACAGAAGAAAAACTTCCAGTCCCACAAGTTCAAGAACAAGGGCAAGCTTGATGGTAAAGCAAAGTTTGATGGGAAGAACAAGGCTGTACAACACACGAACTTCAAGAAGAAGAGTGACAAGAAGAAAGGTGCTTGTCATGTGTGTGGAGATCCTGATCATTGGGCTCCTAGTTGCCCTAATCGCTATGACAAGCGTCATCCTGGGAAAAGCGGCAAGACCGCTAATGTTGTCATTGAAGACACTGACATAAGGATGTTGGGTATGGTATATTTCCCACTATTCTTTCAGTATGTCATTCTCCTGATTGGTTGATTGACATGGGTGCTAATGTGCATGTATGCGGTGATATTTCCATGTTTTCGTCTTATCAGACCGCAGGGACTTCAACCGTGCTAATGGACAACGGTTCAAGTGCTTCTGTTCGTGGTGTTGGCACGGTCGATCTGAAGTTTACTTCGGGGAAGATCGTGCGGCTGAAGAACGTGCATTATGTCCCCTCCGTCAATAAAAATCTTGTTCGCAGATCTCTTCTGTGTAGAGATGGCTATAAGCTTGTCTTTGAGTTGAATAAATTTGTAATATCCAAGTATGGAACCTTTGTTGGTAAAGGCTATGAGTCAGGAGGCCTGTTTCGTTTATCCTTATCAGATGTTTGCAATAAAGTTGTTAATCATATTTGCAACAATAGTGAATCAAATGTGTGGCATTCACGTCTTTGTCATGTTAACTTTGGTTGCATGTCGCGACTAGCAAAGTTGAACTTAATCCCTAGTTTCACCACTGTCAAGGGATCTAAGTGTCAAGTGTGTGTGCAAGCTAAGCAACCTCGTAAGTCTCACGTGACTGCGGAGACGAGAAATCTTGCACCACTAGAACTTATACATTTAGATCTATGTGAAATGAATGGTGTTTTGACAAAAGGTGGAAAGAAATATTTCATGACGTTAATTGACGACTCCACTAGATACTGCCGTGTGTATCTTCTGAAATCTAAGGATGAGGCTTTGAACTTTTTCAAGATCTATAAAGCTGAAGTGGAAAACCAACTTGATCGAAAAATCAAGAGGCTTAGGTCCGACCGTGGTGGAGAGTATTTTTCCAATGAATTTGATGCTTTTTGTGCGAAACATGGTATAATCCATGAGAGGACGCCTCCCTACTCACCTTAGTCAAATGGGGTGGCCGAAAGAAAGAACCGTACTCTAACTGATTTGGTTAACGCCATGTTAGACACATCGGGTCTCTCCAAGGCATGGTGGGGGGAGGCAATATTGACAGCATGTCATGTCCTAAATCGAGTCCCCACAAGGAACAAAGAGATAACTCCATTCGAGGAATGGGAGAAGAAAAGGTTAAAACTCTCTTATCTGCGAACATGGAGTTGTTTGGCGAAAGTCAATGTTCCAATTCCAAAGAAGCGGATGCTTGGACCAAAGACTGTGGATTGTGTTTTCCTGGGATATGCTTTTCATAGCATTGGCTATAGATTCTTGGTTGTAAAATTTGAGGTACCTGACATGCATGTCGGTACGATCATGGAGTCGAATGATGCGACTTTCTTTGAAGATATCTTTCCCATGAAGGATATGGCTACCTCATCTAATCAAGAGATGTCTAGTTCATCGAATCAGGAACCAGTTACAATTACCGAACCTGCCATTTCGATGGAACACTTTGAAAGTCCTGTGGAGGAGCAAGAGACAGAGGACATCAAAGTCCTTTGGTGATGATTTTCTTGTCTATCTCATAGATGATACTCCCAGTTCTATTTAGGAGGCCTATGCATCGGAAGATGCTGACTACTGGAAGGAAGCGGTTCATAGCGAGATGGATTCCATCTTGGCGAATGAAACTTGGGAGATAACTGATCGTCCTTATGGGTGTTCAAGAAGAAGCTTAGGCCTGATGGTACTATCGCAAAGTACAAGGCTCGGCTCGTGGCTAAGGGTTATACCCAAAAGGAAGGTGAAGACTTCTTTGATACTTACTCACCTGTGGCTCGACTAACCACTATTCGAGTTCTACTTTCACTAGCTGCCTTACATGGTCTTCTCGTTCATCAAATGGATGTTAAGACTGCTTTCCTAAATGGAGAGTTGGATGAGGAAATTTATATGGAACAACCAGATGGGTTTGTAATAGATGGTCAGGAAGGGAAAGTGTGCAAGTTGTTGAAGTCTTTGTATGGACTCAAGCAAGCACCCAAACAGTGGCATGAGAAGTTCGAAAGAACTTTAATAGCTGCAGGGTTTGTTGTGAACGAAGCTGACAAATGTGTGTATATCACCATGGTGGGGGCGAGGGAGTTATGCTTTGCTTGTATGTTGATGACATACTGATTTTCGGAACAAATCTGAATGTTATTAAGGTGGTCAAGGATTTACTATCTCGCTGTTTTGAGATGAAGGATTTAGGAGTGGCTGATGTCATTCTGAACATCAAGTTGTTGAGAGATGATGATGGTGGGATTACATTGCTTCAATCTCACTATGTGGAAAAGATCTTGAGTCGCTTTGGCTATAGTGACTGCAAGCCCTCTCCAATACCATATGATGCTAGCGTGCTGCTTCAAAAGAATCGAAGAATTGCTAGAGATCAATTGAAGTATTCTCAGATTATTGGCTCGCTTATGTACTTAGCCAGTGCTACAAGACCTGACATCTCTTTTGCTGTTAGCAAACTGAGTCGGTTTGTCTCAAAACCAGGAGATGTGCATTGGAAAGCTCTAGAGAGAGTTTTGCGTTATTTGAAAGGCATTGCGAATTATGGAATTCACTACACTGGGCACCCAAAGGTGCTTGAAGGGTATAGTGACTCAAACTGGATCTCAGATGCTGATGAGATAAAGGCCACGAGTGGATATGTATTCACTCATGGAGGTGGCGCTGTTTCTTGGAAGTCTTGCAAGCAGACCATCTTAACGAGGTCAACAATGGAAGCAGAACTCACAGCACTAGATACAGCTACGGTCGAAGCAGATTGGCTTCGTCGGCTCTTGAATGACTTGCCGGTTGTTGAGAAACCTGTACCGGGTATCCTTATGAACTGCGATAATCAAACTGTGATCACGAAAGTGAACAGTTCAAAGGATAACATGAAGTCATCAAGACACGTTCAGATAAGGTTAAAGTCTGTCAGAAAAATGAGAAACTCCGGAGTTATTGCATTGGATTATATCCAAACATCTAAAAATCTTGCAGATCCTTTTACTAAGGGTCTATCACGTAATGTGATAGATAATGCATCGAGGGAGATGGGTATGAGACCCACAATATGAGTTGTTCACAGTGGTAACCTACTCTTTGTGATCGGAGATCCCGTGAATTAGATGTGGAAGACAAGTTGTTGATCAACTGGGAGGAGAGTACCTTTACTATTAAAAATACCACTCCATGAAGATGCAATACTCTCCTAAATCTGTATGGCAGGTTGATCTATATCTTAATGTGTTCTAAGAGGCTCATTGAAGCAGAGATGATGTCCTGTAGAACATCTTTTGAAGAACGCACCTATATGAGTCTGATTGTTAAATGTCGCAATCTATGAGAGTAGGGTTCTCTCTAGTAAACTCATGAAAGGTCTCAGAGTATGACGCATAAGCTCCACCCGCGGGGAAGACCCACGGTAGCCACGTATCGGTCAAGGCTTTATGTGAAGCTAGATTCGCAGAAAACTTGCAGTTCAAGGCCCAGTCCACTGTTCAAGTTGCTTACTAGTGTAACATAGAGTTCTAGGTGGAAGTTCAACTTAACAGTCTCCACTGCAGTACCGGTATATAAAATAGTGTTTTGGAACCAAAGGCAAATTTTGTGTGCCTCTGGGATCTGGTGGGGGCTTGCTGGAATTTAGTCTATTCTGGGACAGCCCAATAACTATTTCAGAAATTCCTAAATAAATCCTAGAGGCCCACTTAGCCCATTTGTGCAAGGCAAGGATACTACTAAAGTTTAGTCCCACATTGCTAGTTTAGTGGGAGTTGGACCTCCTTATAAGGGAGGTTCTTTCCCCACTTGTATGAGCATGAGAACAAGAGGGACATCCACGCGCACTCCTCCTCCGCCACCCGCCTCGCCATGCCACGCCAAGCCTCGTCACGACGCGCCGCGCCACGGGTTGCGGGAATGAGCCGAGCCGATGTCTAATTTTTGCCACGCACTACAGGTATACGAAAGGTCACTTGGGAGCTGAAAAGTTTTTGCGGTCCCGGATAATGAATACGAATGGAGCACCTCTTCCTGTGCTGCCTATTCACTTCGTCTCCCTTCGTTGCTTCACCTCCCGTCGCAGCCTGTTCACGTCCCTCTCCTGTGCCTATATAAGAGAGGTCGCTCCTCTCCAGAGAGATACATCAGAAGGTCCTCTTCCTCTCGCCACACAGTTCCTGAGCACTGAGCTGCTGTTGTCTTCCTCATCCCGGCTTGCGGCGTGCACCGCGAGTCGGGACAGTAGGCCTCCGAAACCGCACCTTTTGAATCCTGTATGGGAGAAGGGTGATAAGGTTTTTGGGGAGCGCTCTGCGCGACTACTGACTTCTTTGTCACGGACGCCCCGGATTCCGACGACTACTTCCCCGACATCGACAACCTCCGCGACGACATGGAGGACACCGACCCCAAGTCCAGTACCTATGCTCCTGCTGTTGTCCCGTACGTGTTCTTATCTTTCCTGTTAGAAGTCCTGGAACAGTTCCTTGTTCTACTGTTTGCCCTAGACATGTTAGGCTCTACTTCATATATGCATGTTAATCTACTGTCTGCTCTAGAGATGATCGGTTCTAGCTCATATATGCAGATATTATTTACCTTCTCTTTGTCAAATCGCATGGCTTGTCTTATCACTGCTACACTAGTCATGCTTTATCTAGTATTTCTGTTAATAAAATCACTCAGTAAATTGCTCATATTTCCAACAGTGCATGCATGTTTGGTCACTACTCCCTCCGTTCCTAAATATAAATCTTTGTAGAGATTACACTATGGACTATACGGAGCAAAGTGAGTGAATCTACACTCATGCATCTATATACATCCGTATGTGGTTTATAGTGGAATCTCTACAAAGACTTATATTTAGGAACAGAGGGAGTAGAGGAGTAGACATATTACATACAATGGTGATTTCATTTTTAATTCTTGCATCCAAAGATATAATGCGCCTCGGAATCTCAATAGAAGATAAGCCCTTTAAACCGGAAAAACAAAGAAGTTGAGATAAGTCCTCTAAACGAGAAAGGAGGGAGTAGCCAACAAATAAAATAGTTAGAGTAAATAAGTACTACAGTCTGTTGGAAATATGCCCTAGAGGCAATAATAAAAGGATTATTATTATATTTCCTTGTTCATGATAATTGTCTTTATTCATGCTATAATTGTATTATCCGGAAATCGTAATACACGTGTGAATACATAGACCATAATATGTCCCTAGTAAGCCTCTAGTTGACTAGCTCGTTGATCAACAGATAGTCATGGTTTCCTGACTATGGACATTAGATGTCGTTGATAGCGGGATCACATCATTAGGAGAATGATGTGTTGGACAAGACCCAATCCTAAGCATAGCACAAGATCGTGTAGTTCGTTTTGCTAGAGCTTTTTCAATGTCAAGTATCTATTCCTTAGACCATGAGATCGTGTAACTCCCGGATACCGTAGAAGTGCTTTGGGTGTACCAAACGTCACAACGTAATTGGGTGACTATAAAGGTGCACTACAGGTATCTCCGAAAGTGTCTGTTGGGTTGACACGGATCGAGACTGGGATTTGTCACTCCGTATTACGGAGAGGTATCACTGGGCCCACTCGGTAGTGCATCATCATAATGAGCTCAAAGTGATCAAGTGTCTGGTCACGGGATCATGCATTACGGTACGAGTAAAGTGACTTGCCGGTAACGAGACTGAACGAGGTATTGGGATACCGACGATCGAGTCTCGGGCAAGCAACATACCGATTGACAAAGGGAATTGAATACGGGATTAATTGAATCCTCGACATCGTGGTTCATCCGATGAGATCATCGAGGAGTATGTGGGAGCCAACATGGGTATCCAGATCCCGCTGTTGGTTATTGGCCGGAGAGGCGTCTTGGTCATGTCTGCATGTCTCCCGAACCCGTAGGGTCTACACACTTAAGGTTCGGTGACGCTAGGGTTGTAAAGATATGAATATGCAGTAATCCGAAAGTTGTTCGGAGTCCCGGATGAGATCCCGGACGTCACGAGGAGTTCCAGAATGGTCCGGAGGTAAAGAATTATATATAGGAAGTGCAGTTTCGGCCATCGGGAAAGATTCGGGGGTCACCGGTATTGTACCGGGACCACTGGATGGGTCCCGGGGGTCCACCGGGTGGGGCCACCCATCCCGGAGGGCCCCATGGGCTGAAGTGGGAAGGGGAACCAGCCCATAGTGGGCTGGTGCGCCCCCCTAGGCCCACCCCCTGCGCCTAGGGTTGAAACCCTAGGGTGGGGGGGGGGGCGGGCGCCGCACTTGCCTTGGGGGGTACTCCACCCCCCTGGCCGCCGCCCCCCTTGGGAGATCAGATCTCCAAGGGCCGGCGCCCCCCCCCCCCAGGGGGCCTATATAAAGGGGGAGGGAGGGGGCAGCCGCACCCTGCATCTTGGCGCCTCCCTCTCCCCTGCTACACCTCTCCTCCTCCGTGACGTGCTTGGCGAAGCCCTGCCGGAGTGCTGCTTCTCCACCAACACCATGCTGTCGTGCTGCTGCTGGAGCCATCTTCCTCAACCTCTCCTTCCCCTTGATGGATCAAGAAGGAGGATACGTCATCCGCTCCGTACGTGTGTTGAACGCGGAGGTGTCGTCCGTTCGGCACTCGGTCATCGGTGATTTGGATCACGGCGAGTACGACTCCATCATCCACGTTCTAGTGAACGCTTCCGCTCGCGATCTACAAGTGGTATGTAGATGCAATCTCTCTCCCATGACTCGTTGCTTAGATGAACTTATAGATGGATCTTGGTGAAACCATAGGAAAAATTTTATTTTCTGCAACGTTCCCCAACAGTGGCATCATGAGCTAGGTCTATGCATAGTTCTCTATTGCACGAGTAGAACACAATTTTGTTGTGGGCGTAGATCTTGTCAACTTGCTTTCCGCTACTAGTCTTTTCTTGCTTCAGCAGTATTGTGGGATGAAGCGGCCCGGACCGACCTTACACGTACACTTACGTGAGACAGGTTCCACCGACTGACATGCACTAGTTGCATAAGGTGGTTAGCGGGTGTCTGTCTCTCCCACTTTAGTTGGAGCGGATTCGATGAAAAGGGTCCTTATGAAGGGTAAATAGAAGTTGACAAAATCACGTTGTGGTTATTCGTAGGTAAGAAAACGTTCTTGCTAGAACCCAATTGCAGCCAAGTAAAAGATGCAACAACAATTAGAGGACGTCTAACTTGTTTTTGCAGCAATTGTCATGTGATGTGATATGGCCAGAAGTTGTGATGAATGATGAATGATATATTGTGATGTATGAGATCATGTTCTTGTAATAGGAATCACGACTTGCATGTCGATGAGTATGACAACCGGCAGGAGCCATAGGAGTTGTCTTTATTTTTGTATGACCTGCATGTCATTGAAGAACGCCATGTAAATTACTTTACTTTATTGCTAAACGTGTTAGCCATAGAAATAGAAGTAGTCGTTGGCGTGACAACTTCATCAAGACACGATGATGGAGATCATGATGATGGAGATCATGGTGTCATGCCGGTGACGAAGATGATCATGGAGCCCCGAAGATGGAGATCGAAGGAGCTATATGATATTGGCCATATCATGTCACTACTTTATATAATTGCATGTGATGTTTATTATGTTTATGCATCTTATTTACTTAGAACGACGGTAGTAAATAAGATGATCCCTTATAATAATTTCAAGAAAGTGTTCCCCCTAACTGTGCACCGTTGCTAAAGTTCGTCGTTTCGAAGCACCACGTGATGATCGGGTGTGAAGATCCTTACGTTCACATACAACGGGTGTAAGACAGATTTACACATGCAGAACACTTAGGGTTAACTTGACGAGCCTAGCATGTACAGACATGGCCTCGGAACACAAGAGACCGAAAGGTCGAACATGAGTCGTATGGAAGATACGATCAACATGGAGATGTTCACCGATGATGACTAGTCCGTCTCACGTGATGATCGGACACGGCCTAGCCGACTCGGATCGTGTAACACTTAGATGACTAGAGGGATGTCAAATCTGAGTGGGAGTTCATTCAATAATTTGATTAGATGAACTTAATTATCATGAACTTAGTCTAAAACTTTTGCAAAATATGTCTTGTAGACCAAATGGCCAACGCTCATGTCAACATGAACTTCAACGCGTTCCTAGAGAAAACCAAGCTGAAAGATGATGGCAGCAACTATTCGGACTGGGTCCGGAACCTGAGGATCATCCTCATAGCAGCCAAGAAAGCATATGTCCTAGATGAACCGCTAGGTGAAGCACCCATCCTAGAGAACCAAGACGTTATGAACGTTTGGCAGTCACGTGCTGATGATTACTCCCTCGTTCAGTGCGGCATGCTTTACAGCTTAGAACCGGGGCTCCAAAAGCGTTTTGAGAAGCACGGAGCATATGAGATGTTCGAGGAGCTGAAAATGGTTTTTCAAGCTCATGCCCGGGTCGAGAGATATGAAGTCTCCGACAAGTTCTATAGTTGTAAGATGGAGGAAAATAGTTCTGTCAGTGAGCATATACTCAAAATGTCTGGGTTGCACAACCGCCTGTCCCAGCTGGAGATCAACCTCCCGGACGAGGCGGTCATTGACAAAATCCTTCAGTTGCTCCCACCGAGCTACAAGAGCTTTGTGTTGAACTACAATATGCAGGGGATGGTGAAGACCATTCCTGAAGTATTTTCCATGCTGAAGTCAGCAGAGGTTGAAATCAAGAAAGAACATCAAGTGTTGATGGTCAATAAGACCACTAAGTTTAAAAGGGCAAGGGTAAGAAGAACTTCAAGAAGGACGGCAAAGATGTTGCCGCGCCCGGTAAGCCAGCTGCCGAGAAGAAGTCAAAGAATGGACCCAAGCTTGAGACTGAGTGCTTTTATTGCAAGGGGAAGGGTCACTAGAAGCGGAACTGCCCCAAATACTTAGCGGACAAGAAGGCCGGCAACACTAAAGGTATATTTGATATACATGTAATTGATGTGTACCTTACCAGTACTCGTGGTAACTCCTGGGTATTTGATACTGGTGCCGTTGCACATATTTGTAACTCACAGTAGGAGCTGCGAAATAAGCAGAGACTGGCGAAGGACGAGGTGATGATGCGCGTCGGGAATGGTTCCAAGGTCGATGTGATCGCCGTCGGCACGCTACCTCTACATTTACCTACTGGATTAGTTATGAACCTTAATAATTGTTATTTAGTGCCAAGTTTGAGCATGAACATTGTATCTGGATCTCGTTTGATACGAGATGGCTACTCATTTAAATCCGAGAATAATGGTTGTTCTATTTATATGAGAGATATGTTTTATGGTCATGCCCCGATGGTCAATGGTTTATTCTTAATGAATCTCGAACGTAATGTTACACATATTCATAGCGTGAATACCAAAAGATGTAAAGTTGATAACGATAGTCCCACATACTTGTGGCACTGCCGCCTTGGTCACATTGGTGTCAAGCGCATGAAGAAGCTCCATGCTGATGGACTTTTAGAGTATCTCGATTATGAATCATTTGACACGTGCGAACCATGCCTCATGGGCAAAATGACCAAGACTCCGTTCTCCATAACAATGGAGCGAGCAACCAACTTATTGGAAATCATACATACCGATGTGTGCGGTCCAATGAGCGTTGAGGCTCGCGAAGGATATCGTTATGTTCTCACTCTCACTGATGACTTGAGTGGATATGGGTATGTCTACTTAATGAAACACAAGTATGAGACCTTTGAAAAGTTCAAGGAATTTCAGAATGAGGTAGAGAATCAACGTGGCCGAAAGATAAAGTTCCTACGATCAGATCATGGAGGAGAATACTTAAGTCACGAATTTGGTACACACTTAAGGAAATGTGGAATCGTTTCACAACTCACGCCGCCTGGAACACCTCAGCGTAACGGTGTGTCCGAACGTCGTAATCGCACTCCATTGGATATGGTGCGATCTATGATGTCTCTTACCGATTTACCGCTATCATTTTGGGGATACGCTCTAGAGACAGCTACATTCACTTTAAATAGGACACCGTCTAAATCCGTTGGGACGACACCGTATGAATTATGGTTTGGGAAGAAACCTAAGCTGACGTTTCTAAAAGTTTGGGGATGCGATGCTTATGTCAAGAAATTACAACCTGAAAAGCTCGAACCCAAGTCGGAAAAATGCGTCTTCATAGGATACCCTAAGGAAACCATTGGGTATACCTTCTACTTAAGATCCGAGGGCAAGACCTTTGTTGCCAAGAATGGATCCTTTCTGGAAAAAGAGTTTCTCTTGAAAGAAGTAAGTGGGAGGAAAGTAGAACTCGATGAAGTACTACCTCTTGAACCGGAAAGTAGTACAGCTCAGGAAAATGTTCCTGTGGTTCCTACATCAACTGGAGAGGAAATTAATGATGATGATCAAGGTACTTCGGATCAAGTTGCTACAGAACCTCATAGGTCCACAAGGACACGTTCCACACCAGAGTGGTATGGCAACCCTGTCCTGGAAATCATGTTGTTAGACAACGGTGAACCTTCGAACTATGAAGAAGCGATGGCGGGCCCAGATTCCAACAAATGGCTTGAAGCCATGCAATCCGAGATAGAATCCATGTATGAAAACAAAGTATGGACTTTGACAGACTTGCCCGATGATCGGCGAGCGATAGAAAACAAATGGATCTTTAAGAAGAAGACGGACGCGGATGGTAATATTACCGTCTATAAAGCTTGACTTGTCCCTAAGGGTTATCGGCAAGTTCAAGGGGTTGACTACGATGAGACTTTCTCTCCCGTAGCGAAGATGAAGTCCGTCCGAATCATGTTAGCAATTGCTGCATACTATGATTATGAGATATGGCAGATGGACGTCAAAACAGCATTCCTTAACGGGCATCTTAAGGAAGAACTGTATATGATGCAGCCGGAAGGTTTTGTCGATCCTAAGAACGCTAACAAAGTATGCAAGCTCCAGCGATCCATTTATGGGCTGGTGCAAGCATCTTGGAGTTGGAACATTCGCTTTGATGAGATGATCAAAGCGTTTGGATTTACGCAGACTTATGGAGAAGCCTGCGTTTACAAGAAAGTGAGTGGGAGCTCTCTAGCATTTCTCATATTATATGTAGATGACATAATTTTGATGGGAAATGATATAGAACTTTTGGACAGCATTAAGGCCTACTTGAATAAGTGTTTTTCAATGAAGGACCTTGGAGAAGCTGCTTACATATTAGGCATCAAGATCTATAGGGATAGATCGAGACGCCTCATAGGTCTTTCACAAAGCACATACCTTGATAAGATTTTGAAGAAGTTCAAAATGGATCAGTCCAAGAAAGGGTTCTTGCCTGTACTGCAAGGTGTGAGATTGAGCTCGGCTCAATGCCCGACCACGGCAAAAGATAAAGAAGAGATGAGTGTCATCCCCTATGCTTCAGCCATAGGATCTATTATGTATGCCATGCTGTGTACCAGACCTGATGTAAACCTTGCCGTAAGTTTGGTAGGAAGGTACCAAAGTAATCCCGGCAAGGAACACTAGACAGCGGTCAAGAATATCCTGAAGTACCTGAAAAGGACAAAGGACATGTTTCTCATTTATGGAGGTGACAAAGAGCTCGCCGTAAAGGGTTACGTCGACGCTAGCTTCGACACAGATCTGGATGACTCTAAGTCACAAACCGGATACGTGTATATGTTGAATGGTGGAGCAGTAAGCTGGTGCAGCTGCAAGCAGAGCGTCGTGGCGGGATCTACATGTGAAGCGGAGTACATGGCAGCCTCGGAGGTAGCGCATGAAGCAATTTGGGTGAAGGAGTTCATCACTGACCTAGGAGTCATACCCAATGCGTCGGGGCCGATCAAACTATTCTGTGACAACACTGGAGCTATTGCCCTTGCCAAGGAGCCCAGGTTTCACAAGAAGACCAGGCACATCAAGCGTCGCTTCAACTCCATCCGTGAAAATGTTCAAGATGGAGACATAGATATTTGCAAAGTACATACGGATCTGAATGTCGCAGATCCGTTGACTAAACCTCTCTCGCGAGCAAAACATGATCAACACCAGAACTCTATGGGTGTTCGATTCATCACAAGTGGGAGACTATTGGAAATATGCCCTAGAGGCAATAATAAAAGGATTATTATTATATTTCCTTGTTCATGATAATTGTCTTTATTCATGCTATAATTGTATTATCCGGAAATCGTAATACACGTGTGAATACATAGACCATAATATGTCCCTAGTAAGCCTCTAGTTGACTAGCTCGTTGATCAACAGATAGTCATGGTTTCCTGACTATGGAGATTAGATGTCGTTGATAGCGGGATCACATCATTAGGAGAATGATGTGTTGGACAAGACCCAATCCTAAGCATAGCACAAGATCGTGTAGTTCGTTTTGCTAGAGCTTTTTCAATGTCAAGTATCTATTCCTTAGACCATGAGATCGTGTAACTCCCGGATACCGTAGGAGTGCTTTGGGTGTACCAAACGTCACAACATAACTGGGTGACTATAAAGGTGCACTACAGGTATCTCCGAAAGTATCTGTTGGGTTGACACGGATCGAGACTGGGATTTGTCACTCCGTATTACGGAGAGGTATCACTGGGCCCACTCGGTAGTGCATCATCATAATGAGCTCAAAGTGATCAAGTGTCTGGTCACGGTATCATGCATTACGGTACGAGTAAAGTGACTTGCCGGTAACGAGACTGAACGAGGTATTGGGATACCGACGATCGAGTCTCGGGCAAGTAACATACCGATTGACAAAGGGAATTGAATACGGGATTAATTGAATCCTCGACATCGTGGTTCATCCGATGAGATCATCGAGGAGTATGTGGGAGCCAACATGGGTATCCAGATCCCGCTGTTGGTTATTGGCCGGAGAGGCATCTCGGTCATGTCTGCATGTCTCCCGAACCCGTAGGGTCTACACACTTAAGGTTCGGTGATGCTAGGGTTGTAAAGATATGAATATGCAGTAATCCGAAAGTTGTTCAGAGTCCCGGATGAGATCCCGGACGTCACGAGGAGTTCCAGAATGGTCCGGAGGTAAAGAATTATATATAGGAAGTGCAGTTTCGGCCATCGGGAAAGATTCGGGGGTCACCGGTATTGTACCGGGACCACCGGATGGGTCCCGGGGGTCCACCGGGTGGGGCCACCCATCCCGGAGGGCCCCATGGGCTGAAGTGGGAAGGGGAACCAGCCCATATGGGGTACTCCACCCCCCTGGCCGCCGCCCCCCTTGGGAGATCAGATCTCCAAGGGCCGGCACCCCCCCAGGGGGCCTATATAAAGGGGGGGAGGGAGGGGGCAGCCGCACCCTGCATCTTGGCGCCTCCCTCTCCCCTGCTACGCCTCTCCTCCTCCGTTACGTGCTTGGCGAAGCCCTGCCGGAGTGCTACTTCTCCACCAACACCACGCCGCCGTGCTGCTGCTAGAGCCATCTTCCTCAACCTCTCCTTCCCCCTTGCTGGATCAAGAAGGAGGAGACGTCATCCGCTCCATACGTGTGTTGAACGCGGAGGTGCCGTCCGTTCGGCACTCGGTCATCGGTGATTTGGATCACGGCGAGTACGACTCCATCATCCACGTTCTAGTGAACGCTTCCGCTTGCGATCTACAAGTGGTATGTAGATGCAATCTCTCTCCCATGACTCGTTGCTTAGATGAACTCATAGATGGATCTTGGTGAAACCGTAGGAAATTTTTTATTTTCTGCAACGTTCCCCAACACAGTCTTTATTAATACATGGCTCATCTCTCTCTAACACAAAGTTCCTAGGAGCATGTGCTGCAGCCGGCTGTTAGTTTATAGACCTCGCTTCTCTTCCCTCTCATTTTCTCTCTGTGCCAACTAAGCAAAAGTAACCCATGACTCGTTCTCTTTCCCAACCGCACAAGAGGCAAACAAGGAGGAGAAACCGCCGCCCCCTCCCTCTGTCGGCGAAGCTGCTGGCCCCTGCCTCCATCTGCCGCTCCGGTTGTGGCTAGGGGTGGGACCTCGGCGCTTTCACTCCGGCAGGTAGTTAGGGTTGGCTTCGTTTGTCTTTGAGGCGTTCGATCCAATGGAGGAGATGGCACCACGTCGGAATAAATTGCCGCTGGTCTTCCTCCATCTCGTGGTTCTCTATCCGGTGCCAACGAGGGGCGGGTGGCTTGTGTATCTCAGTGGTCTCCGGATACGTGAGGGTAGGTGTTGTTGGTCGGCCCTCGTCATCCCCCCCTGATGGCGGTGTGGTCGGCCTATGCAGAAATTTCTGGTGGCTTGAGGTGGGGCTTGTGGATGGAGGCTGGTGGCGCCCTTCTTCTACAACTATGTCGAACGAAGACAACGTCGTCGAGATCTGGTGGGTACAGGGACGATCCATGGCCGTCGTGCCACAAAGTTTTGGTCCAGCCGCTTGCGGTGGACCAGTTCAACGGCCCATTAAGCAGTTTCATCTATGAAGGTGCCTTTCTTGTTCTGGGCTTGATGGAGGCCTTCACCCTGGTTCCGGCGACGCAATGGTAGCGGCGGCAACCAATGGTGGAAGATAGTAGGGCGAGGCGTCAAGGACTCCATGGATCTGCTTGCATTTTTTCAATTTCTAGAAACCTATTCACAGTTCTTCATGACACCCATGTTTCTGGTTGTCCTATGTGGTTTCCATGTATGTAAACTCGTTGTATTCCTTGGTTTTAATTGATATGTGGTTATTAACTCAAAAAAACTAAGCAAAAATATATTATTTAAAGTCTTACAGCTTGCCCACGTCATCTTATTGTACTTACTCTTAGTCTTTTTTTAGTAACGATTAGTTTTTATTTAATCTGGTGCCCAACACAACACCTGCCGGTCGACGCCTATATGTGTCACAAAACACGCTGGCCATGCGTGAAGGCTGTGGGCCGGCCCACTCTGATGAGCTCCCTTGAATATTTTTCTGTTTTTCCTCTTTTCTGAAAACTGATTGCTGGATATTTTTCTGTTTTTTCTGTTTGGTTTTTAAAAAGAGATGTTCGGTGTGCGCTTTAATATATTTTCATGTGTATCGAATAATTTTTAGCATATATTAAAAAAATTATCGTACATTGGAAACTGTTCACAATATGTTAGTATTTTACAGTAAACTAAAAAAGAACGTTCATCCTATATTTTTTGTTTCTATTAAAAATATGCATCATATGTTAAACAGAATTTTGTCATACATTAACAAATGTTCACTGCATATAAAAGAAAATGTTTACAGTATATTACACTGAAAAATATTATAGTATAAAGAAGTTCCAAAAGGAAAAAAATGGCAAAATGATCCAAAAGAAAACCGAACCAAAAGGAAAAAAAAACTAAAAAAGAAAAAAAAACTGAAGGAAAACCAAAACTGGCACCTCTTGCAAATGTCACTTCCCTCCTTCCCTGACAAGTGGCACACTGTGCGCCACTTATCTCAATCTAAGATTTTTCCTTTTTTCGTGTATTCATTTTTTCAAAATATTATATCTCTTAAACCGTGCATCCAAATGCCGAACCGTTTTCACCTCTAGATTTCTTGCGTCGAGATCTTTGAAACTATATGCCATGTTAATACACTTTGATGAACCCTTTTTCACGTAAAACGTGAAATCCAGAAATAATAAAAATAACAAAAACCAAAAACAGCGACAAAAAAAACAAAAACACAAAAAAATGGAAGGAAAAACAAATCAGAAACCCGAAAGTACAGTTATGCTTCTTTTTTGAAGCACAGGTTGTGCTTTTCTCTTTTTAGGAAGCATAGTTGTGCTTATCATACGCGCACATGTTTTTTTTCCTTTTCAAAAATAATGATTGTGCTTCTCGCAGAAGCAATGCTTCTCCCTTTTTGGGGAAGCATGTGTTGTGCTTCTTGCGAAAACAGGGAAGCACAGTAGTGCTTCTCGCATAAGCACATGTCATTCCCAAAAAACAAAATTTCCCCATCAAACCTAGGGAAAACCAAGAAAAAAACAAAGAGCTGAAAAAACCCAAATAAAACCCAAAAATGCATATAGAAATAGAAAAAAGCATGCTCCTGCAAGGTGCGATAGGTGGCGGCGTTGGGACAAGCCGCATGCGCCATGGGAGTTACCCCTACAGAGGGTGTTATTTCCTAAATGGCGCTTAAGGCGCCTGTTTATTCAATACTACCTCTGTCCTGGTTTATTGGTCCCCGTTGTATTTTGTGCCAAATTTTAACCATAGATTTAACTAATAAAATGTTCAGGCATGTCACAAAAAATTATATCATTGAAAACAATGTTAAAATACAAATCCAACGATATAATTTTGTTAACATGCGTTGACATTTTGTTAGTTAAATTTATGGTCAAAATTTGGCACACATCCTTGCCTCTGCTTGGGCCGGCCCATCCTACAATTATTCTTTTCTTTTTCTGTACAAACTTTCAATAAAGATTCGAACTCTGTACCAGCAGGGTGACCATCACGGCTAACCAACAATACAACTCTCCATTTCTGCTAGTTTCCTTCTTTTTGTATTTCCTCAAATAATAAATGTGAAGCTGTTTTTTTATGTTTTCATTTTTTATTCTTTTTTCGTTTTATTTTTTAAAAATCGTTGAAATTTTTCTAAATCGATTAACTTTTTTTCCAAGTTCAATGAACTTTTTCGAAATTGATGAACTTTTCATCTAAATTGATGAACTTTTTTTTCCAAATCAATGAACTACTTTTTATAATTCGATGAACATTTTTGTAATTCTCTGGACTATTTTCAAAATCGATCAACTATATTTTAATGTGGATGCATTTTTTTCTAATTCTATTGACTTTTTTCAGAATCGATGAACTTTTGTAATGTTGATGAAATTTTTTAGTTTCGGTGAACTTTCTTTCAGTTTTGATGAACTTTTTCAAAACTGATGAACTTATTTTCAAATTCTTGAACTTTCTGAAGTTTGTGAACTTATTTCAAAATCCGCAAAAAAATGAATTCACGTTTTTTTTCCCTTTTTTGCGATTTTATATTTTTTTAGGAAAAACTTACTTATTTAAAAAGTCAACGGTTGACCAGACTGGTCAAAGGGCGCAAGCCCCGGTTTCCCCTAATGGCGCTTAAGGCGCCTCATAGGAGCACCCGTAGAGGCCTAGAGCGTAACCATTAACTTTTTTTTTATAGGGCTGGGTACTCTAGTATATATTTGGCCCAACCGACTCAGCCACGGGCTCACCCCAACAATGCAACGAAATCATTAGTTAAGGAGTACTCGTTGTGAAGATCATTGCCTCAAAAAAAAATTCGTTGTGAAGATCATTCCAATTCCCCAGGTTGAGACAAGTGGCGCGCTGTATGTGCGCCGCTTGTCGTAACCTGGAAATTTTCTCTTTTTTCGTAGATCCGTTTATTCAAAACGTTTTATCTCTTAAACTGTGCGTCCAAATCTCGAACCGCTTTCGTCGTTGGATTCCTCGCGTCGAGATCCTCAAGCCTAGATCCCATGTTGATAGGTTTTGACGAACTTTTTTTTCAAAAAAAACTGGACAAAAAACCGGACGAAAAAACCGAACCGGGAGCATGGGTTTTTCCCTTTCCGAAAGAGGCACGCCCGTGCCTCTGACGAAATCACAACCGTGCCTCTCGCGGAAGCAAAACCGTGACTCTCGCGAAAGAAAAAAAAAAACAGAAAACGCGTTTTTTTTTCGTTTCCGAGGAAGCACGGCCGTGACTCTCGCGAAAGCACAACCATGCCTCTCGCGGAAGCAAAACCGTGCCTCTCGCAAAGGAAAAAAAAAGAAAACGCGTTTTTTTTTTCTATTTCCAAGAGGCACGGCCGTGACTCTCGCGAAAGCAAAACCGTGCCTCTCACGAAAGGAAAAAAAAAGTGAAAACGCGTTTTTCCCGTTTCCAAGAGCCGTGCCTCGCGGAAACAAAACCGTGACTCTCGCGAAAGGAAAAAAAAGAAAACACGTTTTTCTGCGCAATTTTTTTAAAAAAATGTTTTTTTGTTCGAAAAGCTAGGGGAAAACATGGAAAAAAACCCGAAAAAAACCGTTTAAAAAGCCAAAAACGCGTGCAAAAAAATTAAAAAAACGAAATCCGAAGGGAGCGCCTAGAGCGCGACACGTGGCGAATCGCTAAAAGTGCGCCAAGTGACGCTAATCGTTGCAAGGCTTCCGAAGGAGCGCTCGTTAATTAGTTGCTCTCACAATGCAATGCAAGGCCGAGTTGTATGCGAGGAATTCTCATTCATTCCCAGGCCCAAGTAAACGAAAGCTGACGCTTCCTTCCAACGACCAAAAAGAAAAACTGACGCTAGTGTAATTTGGATGTGAGATTTTCTTCGCACACATACAAACATAATCAATGAAGTAATAGTATATCTTCGATCAAAACAAATACAAATACACTCCTCTATAAAACATAGAAATACACAGTAACCCTACTTAGGTCCTACACGCCATGCCCTAATCTGCATAAGCAGGATAAGAACAAAAAGAGAAGGAGACCAGGCCATGCCATTTGCAGAAGTTCTCACACACATCCGAACAGAGCTCACGCTCCAAGCATCCAAACGTTCAGGTCCCCCGGGATCTTCCATTTGGCTCACTCCAGCAGCTGCCAGATCGCCATCGTGGCACGAGCGACTAGCTCCAAATCTGGGCGCTGAACATCCTGCGATACCTGCCAGGCAAGACTAGGCCTACTAAGCTCCTGCCAGCCAAGGAGGCGAACTTAACATTAGGAAAATGATCAGCAACAAAAAATTATGCTTACATCTGAGCTGACGCAGCCAAGGAGGCGAACTTAACATTAGGAAAATGATCAGCAACAAAAAATTATGCTTACATCTGAGCTGACGCAGCCAAGCCGATGCGTACGACCAAGCTGATGCACCAAGTGTCCTAGTCATCCTCTGATGTGGACACCTGCAAAAAAAAAACAGCTCCTCGCACTAAAATTATCGGCAGAGTTTGCCCCTAGGCAAGCCGCTGTCAAGGAAGAGGGGTTTTCATCGGCCGTCGCTTTCCCGGCGAAGAAGATCTGGTTTCACAATGTTGAATCAGTTTGGGCCTGCAGGACAAAGACAGCCATTAATTAAGGGTGCACTCCTAACATCATTCAGGCACTTTCTACTGGTGGTACTGGCACTGAAACGGATCGGTAAATAAATTATTTCACCACCATGGCGAGTGCAATGAAAGCTCTGGGGATTTTGTTACTGCATAATTCTCAAATGTTTACTCAGTCTTATGTATTATTTAGACAGCTGCATGTACTTGAGAGTAAAAAAACAGAGAAAAACTTGATAGGCAATAGAACAAGAGGATAGTGAACAAAGAAAAAGATAGACAGGTTCCTTCAAACAGCTTTTGTGTTTGAAGTTGAAATCTAATGTTAAAAATCCAGCAAAAACAAAAAAATCATGGTGAGTTACTGACTCGAATGGGAAAAGGTCATCTGTGAAGGAGTGCACTTCGAAGGGTGAGCGAATAGGATATGTAGCTCTTGTGGCCAGTTTTGTTATCCTACTCGTCTTTAGGTTGGCATCGCACCTTGTTGACACATTTATCTGTGTCATTTTCCTTTTTTTACCCAACTGTCAACCACATCTAACTTTATGGTTGCTCTTGTGAATGGACTTACCTGTGAACTAACAAGACAATGACACTATAAAAGCAGAAGTTCACTCAGCAGCTAGAGCAATAGACACACGGCGCTAGTCAATTACCTGGTAGGCATAGCATGGGAGAAACAAATAATGCAAGAGCTGATGGTGGAGTCAAGGGTGGAGAAGAGGAAGAGAAAGGCAGGAAGAAGATGAGCAAGGGTGGCAAGGCGTCGTTCCATGACCTGTTCAAGAACGCGGACGCCACTGATGTGGTGCTGATGTTGGTTGGCACGGTCGCCGCGCTTGTGAGCGGCATGTCACAGGTGGTCATGTCGATCATCTTCGGGCGGATGGTAGATGCCTTTGGAGGTGCCACCCGGGGCACCATCCTTCCCCGAGTCGACAAGGTACCCTTTTGCTTCTGTATGAATCTGCAAGCATGCAACGGCACTGAAACTTGTTACATATTTGCTGATAAGAACTTGCTTACAGGACACAGATATGAAATCAATTAACCTGATAAGAGATTCTTGATTTTTCGTGCCCTCAATTTACAAATACACACATCATGTTCTTTTATTTGAATATATCAGAAGAATATGGATCTTGTAATATGGCTGTCGTATTTCTTTCAGGTGGTTCTAGAGTTTGTCTACTTAGCAATTGGAACATGGCCTGCTTGTTTTATCCGTAAGTATGACCTACACATATGATCTTTACGGTATCTTCGCGTGGCCTTTCCCATTATTTATGTATTTCCCAGAAACAAGTAGATCCTATTGAATGCTACTATTCATCAAGCCACCAACCACCCAAGCTATGATACTCAATTACCATAAGAGTCAGAGGTTTCTCAATAACAAAATTTGTTGCAGAGACACTTCAGTACCATGACATATTATTTATGTACTCCAAATATGTATGATGTTGTACGTTGTCATACTTGATCACGTGTAAATATAGCATATGAGTACGTCTTTGATAGTTCAACTCGGTATAATTTGAGTATGTTAATACCTATGAATATAATATGCTCAAAATCAAGTGTTTTGAGCATCACAATACCTAGGAATACCACAGGCGCATACTCAATATCAGATCGCCCATTGATGCTTCTACTGCATCATGAGTTTCATTTAATATCCACTGAAATCATTCTTTCAATAATAATACATATGCTTACCAGAGATATCATGCTGGACCGTGACTGGGGAGAGGCAGGCAGCTCGCTTTCGATCTTTGTATCTCAAGTCGGTTTTGAGACAAGACATGGCATTCTTTGATACAGAAATGAAAGGCGGACAGGTAGTGTTCGGTACATCTGCTGACACAATACTAATTCAAGATGCGATTGGCGAGAAGGTACAAAGAATGCAGCTTCTTCTTTTCCTTTACCTGCTACCAAAGAAGAATATGTTGCTTAGTTACTACCCCAGTGATGCTTTAACTTCTATTAGAATATATCTATTGTTTTTGGTGTTTGGTGGATGATCACCGAAAGCCAATAAACATGACAATAATTATACTTGTAGTAAGACCTTGATATAATTCAGCATTAACAGTTTGCATTAAGTCATAATCTTATTTAGTTCTTGTTTTACAATTTCCCATTCCTTTTCTCTAGGTAGGGAAGTTTCTACAGCTTCTTACCACTTTCATTGGTGGGTTCACGGTGGCATTTATCAAAGGCTGGCTCCTAACCCTTGTAATGCTTTCTACTATACCACCACTAATCGTTGCAGCTGCAATCGTCTCAAAGATGCTTTCCAAAGTATCTAGCGAGGGCCTAGCATCATACATCGATGCAGGAAATATTGTAGAACAGACAATTGGATCCATAAGAACGGTAGGCCCTTTGTTGATGACATAGTCATGAACGACAAGTCCTTAGTTAACCAGTATTCATACTGTAACAGGTGGTTTCATTCAATGGTGAAAAGAAAGCAATGGACCAGTACAACAATCTCATAAAGAAGGCATACAAGGGTACGATCAAGGAAGGGGCTATTCAAGGCTTTGGCCTGGGTTTCCTTTCTTTGGTCTATTTCTCCAGCTTTGGACTAATTGTATGGTATGGCAGTAAGTTAACCCTTGACAGAGGATATAGTGGAGCAGATGTCATGAACATATTGTTTGCTGTCCTTGTAGGAGCAAGGTTAGTAATGACACAAAAATATCTGCACCCCAGCTACTAACCAAGTTCCACTAATATAGATCAACATGCTATAGTGCTTCACAACAAATTGCTAAATACTTCCATAAATCAAACCTTAAGATGAAATATGTGTTCTAACTTGCAAATTTTCAATTGTTTGGGTTAGAGCATTGGGTGATGCAACCCCCTGCATTGCTTCCTTTGACGAAGGAAGAGTTGCCGCATACAGATTGTTTACAACAATCAACAGGAAACCAGAGATTGACTATGATGATACTACTGGTGTTGTGTTAGAAGACATCAAAGGTGATGTAGAGCTGAGGGATGTGTCTTTCAGTTACCCAAGCAGGCCAGAGCAGCTAATATTTGATGGATTTTCAATGCATGTATCAAGCGGCACAACAATGGCCATAGTTGGGGAGAGTGGGAGTGGTAAAACAACAGCCATTAATTTAGTTGAGAGATTTTATGATCCACAGGCTGGCGAAGTGTTGATCGATGGAATGAACATCAAGGGTTTTAAGCTAGAATGGATGAGAGGGAAGATTGGCCTTGTTAACCAGGAACCAGTACTCTTCATGACATCTATAAAGGATAACATAGCCTATGGAAAAGAGGATGCAACATTGGAGGAGATCAAGAAAGCAGCCGAGCTTGCCAACGCGGCAAGATTCATTGAGAATTTGCCTAATGTACTTACATAAACACAATCTGTTCAACAATAGCCCGGGCCCATGTATATAAACATAACCTAATGATGTCTACATATGTTTTCAGGGTTATGATACAGCAGTTGGACAACGTGGTGCCCAGCTTTCAGGGGGGCAGAAGCAAAGGATTGCGGTTGCGAGAGCCATCCTAAAAAATCCGAAAATCCTTTTGCTCGATGAAGCGACTAGTGCATTGGATTTAGAGTCTGAGAGGGTTGTCCAAGAAGCACTAAGCAACATCATGGTTGGGAGAACCACGATTGCCGTGGCACATCGTTTGAGCACTGTTAGAAATGCCCACTGCATATCAGTTGTTTCTGGAGGAAAAATAGTCGAACAAGGTTAGTATCTCCCCTGCTCGATCTTTACTTTGGTTCTGTACCGAAATAGATGAACTAATTTGAAATGATCCACTCAGGACATCATGATAAATTGGTAAAGGATCCTGACGGAGCATACTCTCAACTTATTCGGCTACAAGAGACACACCAAGAAACTTGCGAGCAGTTAAATGCTGGATTATCAAGCCCATTTTCTAAAAGAAATCAAGCACAATCAATCAGTACAAGTTCAGCTGGGAGCAGCCATCATTCTGTAATTCCCCCTGTCAACTTGCCTGGCCCTACTGCATTACTTGATTATGATGGTGCAGATGGTGAGAAAGCAAGCGAGAACACAGATGTCAAGGTTTCCAAGAAGGCCCCAATGGGACGCTTAATTAGCCTAAACAGACCAGAGACGGCATTTCTTCTATTTGGTTCTCTTGCGGCAGCAATTGATGGAACTGTCTACCCAATGATGGGTTTGGTAATGGCTAGTGCTGCTAAAACATTCTATGAATTACCAGCAGACAAGCGACAGGAAGATTCTATCTTTTGGGGATTGCTGTGTATTGGGCTGGGTGCAATGGGTATGATATCAAAGCTAGCAAATAGCCTTCTATTTGCAATAGCTGGTGGGAAACTTATAGAACGCATTCGTGCTTTCACATTTAAAAACATAGTGTACCAAGATGCTGCTTGGTTTGATCATCCTGCAAATTCTAGGTGAGATATCTTAATTTATTCTCAAAACGGAACAATCAAGATACTAACAATCCCTTTCATCTCTTATTAGTGGAGCACTTGGTGGAAGGTTATGTGTTGATGCCCTTAATGTGAGACGCCTTGTAGGGGGTAACTTGGCCTTAATAATCCAATGTACTGCAACACTTATTTGTGGAATAGTAATAGCTATGATTGCAGACTGGAAGCTTTCGTTGGTCATCTTAATTGTAGTTCCTTTAATGGGTCTCCAGGCTTATGCTCAAGTGAAGTTCCTACAAGGGTTTAGTCAAAATGCTAAGGTGAGCCATGAATTAGCACTACTCTATTAAAAAGTTCTTTAGTCTTATTTTTGCCTCTTTTTTCCATTTCTAAAGTACAAAATCTTTGAAAGGTAGACTCAATACACACCTCATGCTGACAAAAGGTGGATAACTTAGAACAGCTGATTAACAGTTGTCTCTGTGCTACTATGATGTCAACAGTGCTTTCTTTCTTATGAACATTGCTATATTGGTGACACTTGTAATATATTTTCCCCATCATTTCTGAATATGTGATAACAGACCATGTACGAAGAAGCAAGTCAAGTGGCAACTGACGCAGTTGGTAACATGAGAACAGTGGCCTCTTTTTGTGCCGAGAAGAGAGTGGTGACAAAATACAATCAGAAATGCCAAGCTTCTAAAAACCAAGGAATTCGAACAGGAATAGTTGGAGGCATTGGTTTTGGTTTCTCATATACGATGCTATATGTCACGTCTGCTCTATGTTACTATGTTGGTGCGAAGTTTATTAGTCAAGGCAACTCCGATTTTGGCGGCGTCTTCAAGGTAACCACTAGGAATCATTTCAATACAACAAAACATTCTATCCAGATATCCTACTATGATATTTACTTCAAATTATTATAATGCAGGCTTACTTTGCTCTGGTTTTGGCCATGATTGGAGCATCACAAACTAGTGCTATGGCTTCTGATTCAGCCAAGGCAAATGATTCTGCAACTTCCATATTCAAAATCTTAGATAGAAAATCCCAAATCAATTCCAGCAGCGAAGAGGGTTCTACCATGGAGCTTGTCAAGGGTGACATTGATTTTATGCATATCAGCTTCAAATACCCATCCCGTCCAGATGTTCAAATATTCAGCGACTTCACCTTGAACATTCCCTCTAGAAAGGTCTTATTCAAAGCCAGAAGTTATTTTTTCATTTTCTCACTGTTATTCTGAGAGGGTTCTATTTACTATTCTTCAGTAAAAAAAAATCCCAGGAATTTACTTAGAAACATGTTTGTTGCAGACTGTTGCGCTTGTTGGTCAAAGTGGCAGCGGTAAATCTACAGTAATTGCTTTACTAGAGCGATTCTATGATCCAGATTCTGGTGCGATCTTATTGGATGGAGTGGAAATCAAAAACCTAAAGCTGAGTTGGTTGAGGGACCAGATGGGATTGGTAAGCCAAGAACCAGTCCTTTTCAACGACACAATACGAGCCAACATAGCATACGGAAAGCATGAAGAGGTAACCGAGGAAGAGATTGCTGCGGCTGCTAAAGCAGCCAATGCCCATGAGTTCATATCGAGCATGCCACAGGGGTACAGCACGTCAGTTGGAGAGAGAGGGACCCAACTGTCCGGCGGGCAGAAACAGCGCATAGCTATTGCAAGGGCTATTCTGAAGGACCCACGGATACTGCTTCTGGATGAGGCAACAAGTGCGTTAGATGCGGAGTCAGAGAGCGTCGTTCAAGACGCACTGGACCGCGTGATGCTTGGGAGGACAACTGTCACCGTGGCGCACCGCCTCTCGACGATCCAGGGGGCTGATATAATTGCAGTTCTGAATGACGGCGCAATCGTGGAGAAAGGAACGCATGAGACCCTGATGGGCATCGCCGGCGGGGCATATGCTTCGCTTCTAGAACTTCGCCCCAATGCAACATAATACAGTGGTTCGGGCATGGCATCGATTTGAGCTACTGAATTGTACTAGTAGTGCAGCTGGCTTAGGCAATTTAGTCTGTTATAGATACACTACTGCTGGAAATGCAGGCGTCTTATCGAAATATATAAGAAATGTTCCATGGGTGAAGATTCGCTGCAGCCAAAAGGGGAACGTGACATTTCCAAGGCCTAGCGTTCTGTATATGTCCAGATGAGTGTTTGCATCAAACCGAATAATCCATGGGATACCATGGGAGAAATTTATTGGGGGGCTAAAGCCAAGGGTATTCGCAGGATATGGTGGTGGGTACCTTGTGAGGAGGCTACTGGTGGCCGTCTCAGGGGATCCTCGTCGACGCTGAGACAGCAACAGGCGCAGCCATCACCGAACGAATCTGCTCTGCTGGCGAGCCAGACTGCGTGCGGCGCTTGGCTCCGGCTGGTCCCGCCGTTCGCGGCGCAACCGCGTGCAGCGCCGGCGACCTCCTCGCCGGCGAACGCGAACCGGAGGACCGAGGCCTCCGCCGCTGCGAGGGAGCATGCGCCGGGCAGGGGACAGGCGGACGCCGGCGGCAGGGGAGGGATATTCGGCCCGCGAGAGAGGATGGGCTGGACTAGGTGGTGAAATGGAAGGGCTCGGCCCATCTAGACCGGAGCTGCAACTGAAAATAAGATACGGGGGGACGGTTTATTTGCCGCTTCCTATTTCGCGTTTAAGGCATCAAATACAGGGGGCAACTAATTAAGGAGTGCTTCTATTTCTCAAAAAAAATTAAGGAGTGCTTCTTATTTTCTCAAAAAAAAAAAGTGCTTCTTGGGAGTGTCATCTTTGGTTGGTTGTATGCGTCTTTTTTTTTGGGAATAATGCTTGTATTACTCATTTATCAAGTCCTTACAATCATCCAGGACAAAATTCAAAACATCCTCAGGTCCGGAACCAACTCATGTCATGGTTCGACCTTCTATTCTAGCAAAGCTGGCTAGTCTATCACTCGCTTTATTCTGACAGCGAGGAATATGAGTAATACAAGAATGCCTAAGGCTTTACAAAAATTTTATTTCACCAATCAAAGAAGCATAAACTGAGCGATCCACCTCGCCACTGGAAAGCATCTCCACTGCCATACTCGAATCCATCTCGATTTTGATCGGAAGATCGGATCATTGAATTGCAAAAGACAATCCTTCTATACAAGCTCACAACTCGGCTTCTAAGGCGTTTCTACATGAGAACAAAGCTCTGCATGATGAGAAGATAATGGTACCATTCACATTCCGCAGTATCATCCCAACTCACGCACCACCCTCCGACGAGTAAGACCCGTCCGTATTGAGCTTTACCCAACCTTGTTGGGGCGGTTTCCATGGTGTTTCGGGAACAGGGGCATGCACATGTAATATGGCGCCTCATTAAAATTAATGATGTGCTTTCATTTGGCCGGGTCCATATGGGGGTTCGCTTTGATGCAGAACAAAATATCCATACATTCCTATAAGAACCTCATCGAGATAATCATGAGTGGGGCTGGTTTGAAGTGAGTAATTTGGTTTCGAACATACCAGCTTCTCCAAAAGATTAGCAACACCATACTTCTCTGAGTATCAATTATAGGTGCAAGGACTTGCAGTAGCCATTCCTTCCCATTGGGTTCCATCGATTTGAGTGGTGGTAAACACCACAACTCAGCCATGGCTAAGTACAAATCACGTCCAAACTGGCATCTCACAAACCGAGGGAAATTGTCCTCCTCCTCCATTCCACATACTGGACATTTGCTAGACGTTTCAAGGCCAATCTTGTGCTTGTTTTTCCACGTCGGAAGCGAATCAGTCGACAGTCTCCAAGCAAAATTACGCACAGTTGGAGGAATGTTGCAGCTCCATATATACTGCCAACATTTCCTATTTCACGCTTAAGACGTCAAATACAAGGGCAACTAATTAAGGAGTACTCCTTAGGGAGCCATGCAAGAGTCATTTTTGATGGGTTGTATGCATTTTTGTCTTTTAGATGATTTTTTGTTTTGATTTTTTCGGCTTTTTAGTTTTCTTCGGTTTTCTTTAGGTTTTGAACAAGAAAAACGCTTTTTTTTCCGAGAGGCACATATTTACTTTTCATAGAGGCATCGGTTTGCTTCTGTGAGAGGCAGCTGTGCCTCTCGAAAAAAGAAGGAAAATTCGTTTTTTTTTCTATCGCGAGAGGCACATATTTACTTCTCGTGTAGGCACAGATTTGCTTATGCGAGAGGCCTCTTGGAAAAAGAAAATGCATTTTTTTTCTTTCCGCAAGAAGCACAGGTTTATTTCTCATGAAGACACAAATAAAAAAATGTGTTTTTTCCCCTTCCGCGAGAGGTACGTGCCTCTCGGAAAAGGAAAAAAAACGTGTTTTCTTTTCCCATCAACCCACTAGCAATAGGGGAGAAAACTTAGCATGTGGCAACAAAAGCGCCGATTCGAGGCATCGGCTTTTTCTTCCGCGAGAGGCACGGTGCCTCTCATAAAAGTAAAAAACATGTTTTTTTGCGAGGGACACATATTTACTTCCCTGTGGAGGCACATATTTGTTTTCACGCACAGTTGTGCCTCTCAGGTAAAAAATATATGTTTTCTTTTTCATCAGAGGCACAGATTTGCATCTCCTGAAGGCACACATTTGCTTCCATGAGAGTCACAGTTGTGTCACTTCAGAAATGGAAAAAAGAAAAAAAATCTACTTCTATGAAAAAAAATGGTTTGTTAAAATTTATCAACACATAATTTAGTTTCAAAGATCTCGGCGCGAAGAATCCAATGTTGAAAATGCTTAGATATTTGAACGCACTGGTTTTAATAGTTAAAGCGTTTTGAATAAACGGATCCTCGAAAAAAGGAAAAACTCTCATGTTGCGACATGTGACACACATACAGTGCGCCACTTGTCGCAATCTGTAAAGGTGAGACTGATCTTTGAAAAGAGTACTTCTTAATTAGTGATTTCGCAAATACAGTACTATCGGTACGCAGCGCCCACAACACTCCCGATCGTTCCATAGTAGGTCGGCCCGTATAGCATTTTTTTCTCCGACTGGTCTGGAAAAGGTTCCACGGTTTTCTAGGGCAGCTTTCTCTAGGTTTTTTCAGGATAGGTTTTGCTTGTTTTTTTCTTTTCGTTCCTTTTCCCTTTTTCTTTTCTTTTTCATTTATTATTTTTTTCATATTAATTTTCTTGATATTTTTATTTTTTTCAGTTCATGAACTTTTTCTAATCCGTGAACTTTTTTTAATTCGTGTTTTTTTAAAATTTTCAACCATTTTTAAAATTCATGAACATTTTTATTTTTGCGGAGTTTCTTCAAATTCATGACATTTTTCAGATCCGTGAACTTTTTTCAAACCGCTACAGTTCCTCGAGCGGCTACGGTGGCTCAAACCCCCTCCGCTACAGTACCCTGCGCCACTATAGTGTCCCGGTCCGCTACAGTGTTGCACAAATGGACTGGACCAATGGAGATGCTCGGTGTCCCAGGAAGCAATCAGGCGTTACATGCACCGATTAGGAGCTCTTGGTTTATTTATACCAAACAATGGCAAACCAGGAATTGAACTTAGCTGAGATGAACAATTTAGGTCTACAAAATTTTAGGTACATATTCAGGCAACGCATTGTGGCCAGGCAACGTGTCTCCCTTCTAGTCATCCTGGAGGGCACCACAGCCTTTGTCTAGATCTAATGATGCTCACCCGCTATATCGTGGCAACCAAATTGCTTCCTAGAGCTCAACATAACGGGAAACTTTAATTTCATCAGTGGACTTGAGAGAAATAGACCAAGTAGAGATCATAGCAACATGTTATTATTTAATAGCATCACACAACAACATGATCTAGAGAATTTTTCTAAGGGCAGGGCCCCTACATGGAGCAACATGCAAAATTTACCACTACTCAGAAAGCATGTTTGGATATCTACTAATGCTACATTAGGCACCACATGACCTAACGCTTTGGCTAATCCACTATCCAAAATCACTTCTGATAATATTCCTACTATCATTCAGATTGATAATCATATGCCTAAATTTCAAATATCTAGGTTTGAAGAATTCTAGCCTATATTTGAAGGATTTATGGACATCGTTGAGACTAATTGGAATTACAATATCTTACATAGTGATCATGCAAACACTTAAAAAGCATACTATGGTAAATCAAAATTTCAGAAATAATCATATTGCTACGATCACACATGATGATGATGATAGAATATTATTAGATCATGAGTAAAACGCAGTTGTCCTATGACAGTCTTTCAAAGATAGACTTGGGATTTCTTTGCAACACAATAGGCTATTTGACATTGCACCTAGCAAACAACAAGGATCTAGTCATTTGGAGAATCCGACTACTGAGGAAATTGGTGAGGCAATTAAATGCATGCCAAATGACAAGTCACCAGGTCCTGATGATTTCAATGTTTTATTCATAAAGAAATGATGGCATGTTGTAAGAGCAGTTGTATAAATTTTTCAACGACTTTCAGGATGAAACTTTGAACCTGTGACCTACTAATATTGCATATATTTCCATCATGCCTATAGTGAATACTTCAGAGACCCTGCCTATTACATGTTATTCCATGGTAAGCGTGCCAATTAAAGTACTCACTAAATTATTGATAAATAGTGTTTAGAAATATATCACTCCTATAATCAGCAGAAATCAGTGTGGATTCATCAAGACTAGGAATATACGAGACTACCTTTCATGTGCATATGAATACCTAAAGAATACTATAAATCTAATAAAGATATTATTATCTTCAAGATGCAATTTGAAAATGAATTTCATAAAGTGGAGCACGTTGCTATCATATGTATGTTACAACATCTGGGTTTTGGTCAAAAGAGGATTAGATCGGCATTTCCTCTACCCCCATCATCATCAATGTGATTCCTAGTAAGAAAATCTGTAGGACGAAGTATGTCTATCAGAGGGGGGTGAATGGGAGTTCTAAATTTTCTTTGGAAAACTCAAAACTCTCGGAACCCAGCAGCGGAGTGAATGAAAAAGAAACTACATCGAGCTAAAACTAAGTGCCGAATGGAAACTGAAGCATGCATTGAGACAAACTACATGAAGGAAAACAAATTGAATGTAAACATGGGTAGCAGAGGTAACCATTTGGTGCTCGATGACGACAGGGTATTTGTTCGACCAGTTCGCCCTTCTGTACAAGGACTACGTCTGGTTTGAGGAGTTGTGACTTAACACGGAAGATGAACTCTCTTCACCCTATTCTCCTTGGCAATTGGTTCGTTAACCAATGCCGATCACTCATGGTAGATACTTGAAGGCGATCTCCGAACCTTTACAGACTTCTTCTTCGAGAACCACAATCACCCTTGGTCTCTAAAGAAATTGACACCTAACCATCTGGAGAGTTTGCAACTCTTAAGAGTAATAGGTGGAGCATACTGAACTTATATTCGAGTGATGCTGAACCACTATCTAATTCTTCGGCTCTAGGGGTTTTCTCTCGGTGGATTTTAAACTCAAATCACTCAGAGAGGGGGTTGCTCAACAATCTTCTCAGAATCAGATGGAGCAACCACCGGACAAAGCCGGTGTAGGGTGGCTATTTATAGCCGCAATCTTCTCGGATGGGAAATGGCCATTTTGGACATGCGGTCCAGCCAATGGCCAACCGACACGTTCACAACGGTCGGATTTTGGAGCAACAATAATATTACTTGAGGAATACGTAATGCTAACTCCTCGGTCAGAGTCAAATCTCTCGCAGCGAAGAAGATCCGGTCTCTTGCTGGCACTAGTAGAAAAAGGGTCTAATGTGCAGCTCATTAGTCCCGGTTTGAAATTGAGCCGACACTAATGTGACCATTAGTGCCGATTCCAACGGCTAGGCAGGCCGCTCTCTTTAGTACCGGTTCGTGCGGAACCTTTAGCACACGAACCGGTACTAAAGAAAGTGGTGGCAGGATGTTGTCAGACTGGGGCCCGTCCAGCACCTTTAGTACCGGTTCTTGCCACGAACTGGTACTACAGGTCATCCTACATATAAACCCTTCGTCCAGCTCGCTCTGTTCTTCCCCCTTTCCCCTCTCCTCCTATCTGTTCTTCCTCTCTTCCCCTCGAGCTCATCACACATTTTGCCCAAATTTTGTCAAGATTTGAAGGCCCCCATCCATTCAAGTGATCACAAAGGTTAGCAACTTTGTCCTTTCATCTCTCATTGCTAGATTAGCTCTTGCAATGCTTTATATAGTGATTAATTTGTGGGTTTTAGTAATTTGGAAGGAATTATATGTGGTACTTTATTTGATTTATATGCAATTTGAGCTTAAAATAACTCTTAGTTTGCATATGTAGGTGTGGTTTACTTAGTGCCTTCCCGTCTTCGTCGTAACCACTGTCGATCGTCCGCACCGACCCGTCGCCGGCACCACCTTGTGGTGAGCCTCTTGTTTTTATCTTTTTTATATAAAAAAATCATGTTTGTGTGATTTAGATATATAGTTACTTGTATAATTATCGTACCCGTACGTTGTTTGTTATACATAGTGCCATGGTTTTGATATCTGTCCCCGTCGGCCGTCGTCCGCGTGATGATTCGGATGTGGTATATTCTGTTTTAAAACTATTTGTTGCATTTTGTGTTTATGACAAATTATGCCCATCAAGTTGACATAGATATTTTTATCTATGAGGTATGTGAACTGGAAATTCCAACCGACCCTATTGTCGAGAGGTTAAATTTAGTTGAAAGAGAAAACGAGTATTTGAAAGAAAAATTGAAAAGAATTGAGGGGGAGAAGATGGAATTGGAGTTGCATGTTGCCGATGTCGTCGATGATCACAAGATCAAGATGGAGAAAATGCGGTTGAAGATTAGAAAGATTAGAAAATATGCCATTGATAGTGTGGCTTGGTATCATTATGTTGTTGGATCAATTGTTACCTAGTTGCAACCTTGATTGCATTTGTTGTTGCATTTAAATGCTTTAGCTAGAGAGTTATTTGTATGTTGCATTTAAGTGTTGTATGAACTTGTATTAATTTGGTCTATTCGGTGGTGTGTAATGAAGATGCGCCGACAATGGATGTACGATGACTGATGCTCTCCCCAGTTCGTTGATGGCGTGCATACTTTTCTGATTGCGGTTCAGGCAAACAAGCGGGCGGATGGTTTTATGCCTTGTCCATGTGCTGGCTGTAAGAATGATCACGATTATTCTAACTCAAGAACCATTCACGTCCACCTGTTTGAGTCCGGTTTCATGCCCCACTATAATGTTTGGACCAAGCACGGAGAAAGAGGGGCTATGATGGAAGACAATGAAGAAGAAGAGAACGACGATAGCTATTCTGGCCATGGGTTCCCTGAATACGATGATACAACAATGAGGGAAGAAGCTGAGCCGGCCATGCGGGAAGAAGCTGAAGAAGAGGCATCAGATGAGCCCACTGATGATCTAGGTCGGGCCACTGCCGATGCAAAGAGAAACCGCGCAAGTGAAAAGGAGAAGAAGAAGTTGCAGCGCATGTTAGAGGATCACAAGAAATTGTTGTACCCGAATTGCGAAGGTGACAAGAAAAAGCTGGGCACCACGCTGGAATTGCTGCAATGGAAGGCAGAGAATGGTGTATCTGACAAGGGATTTGGAAAGTTGCTGGTAATGATAAAGAATATGCTTCCAAAGGACAATGAATTGCCCGAGAGTACGTACGAAGCAAAGAAGGTTGTCTTCCCTCTAGGGTTAGAGGTGCAGAAGATACATGGATGCCCTAATGACTGCATCCTCTACCGCGGTGAGTACGAGGATTTGAACGAGTGCCCGATATGCGGTGCATTGCGCTATAAGATCAGCCGCGATGACCCTGGTGATGTCGAGGGCGAGCGCCTCAGGAAGAAGATTCCTGCCAAGGTGATGTGGTATGCTCCTATAATACCATGGTTGAAACGTTTGTTCCAAAACAAAGAGCATGCCAAGGTGATGCGATGGCACGGAGAAGACCGTAAGAAAGACGGGAAGTTGAGAGTACCGCTGACGGGTCGCAATGGAGAAAAATCGAGATAAAGTACAGGGAGGAGTTTGCAGGTGACCCAAGGAACGTATGGTTTGGTCTAAGCACAGATGGCATTAATCCTTTTGGGGAGCAGAGCAGAAACCATAGCATGTGGCCTGTGACTCTATGTTTGTATAACCTTCCTCCTTGGTTGTGCATGAAGCGGAAGTTCATTATGATGCCAATGCTCATCCAAGGCCCTAAGCAACCCGACAATGACATTGATGTGTACCTAAGGCCATTAGTTGAAGAACTATTACAGCTGTGGAATGGAAAAGGTGTACGTGCGTGGGATGAGCACAAACAGGAAGAATTTGACCTAAAGGCATTGCTATTCGTGACCATCAATGATTGGCCTTCTCTCAGTAACCTTTCAGGACAGACAAACAAGGGATACCGCGGATGCACACACTATTTGGATGATACTGACAGTATATATTTGGATAGTTGTAGGAAGAATGTATACCTGGGACATCGTTGATTTCTTCCGAGCAGGCATCCCGTAAGAAAGAAAGGCAAGCATTTCAAAGGTGAGGCGGATCACCGGACGAAGCCTCGCCACCGTACTGGTGCTGATGTACATGATATGGTCAAGGATTTGATGGTAATCTTTGGAAAGGGTCCTGGCGGACAACCTGTTCCGAAGGACGCTTACGGACGCACACCCATGTGGAAGAAGAAATCTATATTTTGGGACCTGCCCTATTGGAAAGACCTAGAGGTCCGCTCCGCAATCGACATGATGCATGTGACGAAGAATCTTTGCGTGACCCTGTTTGGCTTCTTGGGCGTGTATGGGAAGACAAAAGATACACCGGAGGCATAGGAGGACCAACAACGTATGCACAGAAAAGACGACATACATCAGGGTCATGCCAGCTACGCTCTTACCAAAGAAGAGAAGGAAATCTTTTTTGAATGCCTGCTCAGTATGAAGGTACCGTCTGGCTTCTCGTCGAATATAAAGGGAATAATAAATATGACAGAGAAAAAGTTCCAGAACCTAAAGTCTCATGACTGCCACGTGATTATGACGCAACTGCTTCCGGTTGCATTGAGGGGGCTTCTACCGGAAAACGTTCGATTAGCCATTGTGAAGCTATGTGCATTCCTCAATGCAATCTCTCAGAAGGTAATCGATCCAGAAATCATACCAAGGTTACAGAATGATTTGATGCAATGTCTTGTCAGTTTCGAGTTGGTGTTCCCACCATCCTTCTTCAACATCATGACGCACGTCCTAGTTCACCTTTGCAAAGAGATTAATGTTTTAGGTCCTGTATTTCTACACAATATGTTCCCCTTTGAGAGCTTCATGGGAGTCTTGAAGAAATATGTCCATAACCGTGCTAGGCCAGAAGGAAGCATCTCGAAGAGCCATGAAAATG
This sequence comes from Triticum timopheevii, assembly GCA_963921465.1. Lineage (NCBI taxonomy): Eukaryota > Viridiplantae > Streptophyta > Magnoliopsida > Poales > Poaceae > Triticum > Triticum timopheevii. The sequence goes on from OY997262.1 coordinate 433,902,614, forward strand.
AGGAGGTCATTGAGTTTTGTATTGACTTTATTCCTGACCTTAAGCTGATTGGTGTTCCTGAATCACGGCATAAGGGCAGACTGGATGGAAAAGGCACGCTAGGAGGGGATCAAATAATATGTATGGACGGGCATTCTCTCACTGAAGCACACTACACAGTTCTATAGAATTCCGCCTTGGTGGCTTCGTATATGGAGGAACACAAGAATTTTCTACACTCCAAACACCCGGAGCAGTCTGGCGACTGGATTACATGTGAACAAACGAGGACTTTTGCCGATTGGTTGTAGACACGTGCCATGCATGATGGCGATATTGAAGATGACCTGTGCTTGCTGTCCCAGTTACCATCTTCAAATATAATGACTTTCAAAGGGTACGAGATAAATGGAATACATTTTACACGATCGCCCAAGATAAGAAGAGCACCAACCAAAACAGTGGTGTCCGCTTTGATGCAACAACCAACACGGGAAAGGAAACATATTATGGTTACATAAAGGACGTATGGGAACTTAACTATGGAGGTGGTTTGAAGGTCCCTTTGTTTCGGTGCAAATGGGTCAATATGATACGAGGCGGGGTAACGAAAGACCCGCAGTACAGAATGACAACTGACGAGGATACAGACCCGGGGTAGGGTCATAGGCTCGACCTATACGTCCTACCCAAGGTCACTACCCTGGAAGACGAAAAGACCAAGAGTCAACAGAAGAGCGCCAGCCAAGTACGTCGAGTGCAATCCACTCGACGGTCACATCACTCGACAGTCACTACCTACCGTCACTCGACCATAAGGAAGGCCACTCGACCATATCGAAGATCGGGAGTTGGAAGAGCATGTAATGGCCAGATATTTACTCCTTAGCCTTCATGAGCATTAAGAGTACTTAATGCTGGCGTTACCAGTAACGCCCCTTACTTTATGTACATTAGTTCCCTTGTAATGGAGACGGGCTGGGGTCCTGGCGCACTCTATACAAGCCACCCCCCTCCTCTGGCACAAGGGTTCGCACCCCCTGTAACACAACACACATAATCCAATCGACCGCCTCCGGGCACCGAGACGTAGGGCTATTACTTCCTACGAGAAGGGCCTGAACTCATAAACCTCGTGTGTACATCTTCGCCATAGCTAAGATCTTGCCTCTCCATTCCTACCCCCTTTCTACTGTCAGACTTAGAACCACGACAGTTGGCGCCCACCATGGGGCATGTGTCTTAGAGACTTATTGGTGAAGTTGCAAGTTTTTCCGATCATCATCATGGTTTTCGACGGCGAGATGGTTGAGGGCCGCGAGATCCGTCTCGACGCGCTCGTTTTCGTCGCCGACGACTCGGCGTGGCTTCAGGAAGCTCCGCTTGACGTTGAGGCGCTCCCCGTTCGAGGGGCGACGCACTTTGCGCGTGCGTTCGCGGCGTCCTTCTCTGGCAGCCGTCGACTCAGTATCAGTCGGCTCCGACGGTGTTTTCTCTCCCCGCTGTTTGCCGTTGCAAGCGGTCCAGTCGATCGCGGCTTCAGCGCTGGGTGAAACACGTGGTGGCTCGGCGCTCGACCACCCATCAAGTCACGGCAATCGAGCCCGATGAAACCCTCCACGGCCTGTTCAATCTGCATCCGAGTGCGATAGCAGCGATCCTGCGGCCGAAGTCCTGATGGTTGATGGTCCTCACAGCCCGCCCGGGTTCTGCCATGAGGGCGACGGGGACGGAGGCGGCAATCCGTCGCACGTCCATGAGGAATACCGACCCGAGCCCCTCTCTTTGCAGCAGAGGGAAGAACTTCATCGCCGCAACATGGATGCACTCCATACACCCTTCGTTGGAGAAACCCCCGAAGCTCGGGCCCTGGAGGAGGTGCGCCTGGCCAACTTGGCTGAGCGCACTCGACTGGATAACCTTCAGCGCGCCCTCGACGAGCGCACCCAGGAGCGGGTCCATGAATCCAGTCGACGGCAGCTTTTCCCGCCTCTACCTAAGGTATACCGCACTCCGATTCAGAATCTCACAGCTGCGGCCCGAATAGCAGAGTCGATCCAGCCTTCCCAGTCAGAAGCTGGCAGAGGGCTGATGCAGATCCGGGCCCTGCTCAGGGCAGCAGGAGATCAGAATACAACAGTATCTCAGTCGCGGAATAGGATTCACAGCAGATCCATTGCAGCGGACACGGTTCAGTCGGCTCACAGCCCAAGATCGCCTCCGCGACGTGAAGGCCGTGGGCAGTATGATCATCCACTCGACCGTGACAATCGTCGTTGGGGATCCACGCCTCCTCCGAGGAGTGCGTCATATGTGCCTCGGCGGAACAATGATAGGCGCCGTCACAGTGGTGAGCGCAGGACTTCAGTCGACCTAAGGGAACCGGGCTTCGACGCGAGGTCTATCCTCGTTCAAGGCCTGGTCGACCGGAACAGAGCACACAGAGAAGACCCTGGCAGAGATCGTCCAAGTGGCAGCCGAGTGCATATTTCTGGTCCTGAGTTTTCATGGTGTTATTCCTGGAAAGAAAGCCGAATCACTCGGCCAGATCGCCCTTGACGTGGTTTTTGGTGACTCGAAGCATTACCGTAAGGAGAAGTTGACATTTGAAGTCGTGGATTTCCAGAGTGCCTATCATGCCATTTTGGGTAGGCCAGCCGCTTTATGGCTCAACCATGTTATGTGTATCTCAAGCTGAAGATGCCTGGCCCCAAAGGTGTGATCACAGTTACAGGCAATTGACAGAAGGCTGGGGAATGTTTCTAGAAAGGTTCCAAGATCGCCGACAAACAGATGGCAACAGTTGAATTCCAAGAATATCAGAAGAATGCAGATCGGAGTGATTTTCTTAGAACCAAGAAGCCTGCCACAGATTCCGCGTTCCAATCGACTGGTGAGACGAAGCCAGTTCATATTCACCCGATGGATCCCAATGCTGACCGACTCATATATCAACGACGCTCGATAGCAAATAGGAAGAAGCGCTCGTTCAGTTCCTCTGTGAGAACTAGGACATCTTTGCATGGAAACCTTCTGACATGCCAGGTGTGCCCAGGGGACTGGCCGAGCACCGTTTGCGTGTCGACCCCAAAGTAAAACCCGTCAAAGAGCACCTTCGGCGGTCCGCCATGCAGAAGAGGAAAGCAATTGACAAAGAAGTGGCTCGACTGTTGGCAGCAGAGTTCATCCGTGAAATCTACCACTCCGAGTGGTTAGCCAATGTAGGCATGGTTCCTAAGAAGGATGATTCACTTCGTATGTGCATTGATTTCAAGCATATCAATCGGGCCTGCCCAAAAGATCACTTCCCAAAAGATTGTTGACTCGACTGTGGGGTGTGAGCGCTTGTCTTTCTTAGATGCGTATTCCGGATACCATCAGATCCGACTGTATGGTCCCGATGAAATAAAAACAGCCTTCATCACCCCATTCGGGTGTTTTTGCTATGTCACCATGCCTTTTGGTTTGAAAAATGCCGGAGCCACATTCATGAGAATGATTCAGAAGTGCCTGCTCACTCAAATCAGTCGGAATGTGGAAGCGTACATGGATGACATTGTGGTCAAGTCTCGCAAAGGTTCCGACCTATTGACTGACCTTGCAGAAACCTTTGCCAACCTGAGGAGGTACGATATCAAGCTTAATCCGTCAAAATGCACGTTCGGAGTTCCAGGAGGAAAGTTACTCGGTTTTCTCGTTTCCGAATGAGGGATCGACGCCAATCCAGAAAAAGTTGATACCATCCTCCGAATGAAACGCCCCGTGCGAGTGCATGACGTTCAGAAGCTGACTGGTTGTCTGGCCGCCTTGAGTCGATTCATTTCTCGTCTCGGTGAAAAGGCCTTGCCTCTTTACCGACTGATGAAGAAGTCTGATAAGTTCGAGTGGACTGATGAAGCTGATGCAACATTTGCAGAGCTCAAAACCCTGCTTTCCACCCAGCCGGTGCTCGCTGCACCAATCAGCAAAGAGCCTTTACTACTTTACATTGCAGCCACTGGACAAGTTGTCAGCATAGTACTCACGGTCAAGCGAGAAGAAGAAGGAAAAGCTTACAAGGTTCAACGCCCAGTCTATTATCTCTCTGAAGTTTTGACTCCATCCAAGCAACGATACCCACATTATCAGAAGCTTGTCTATGGAATATACATGACCATGAAGAAGGTTGTGCATTATTTCTCTGACCACTCCATTACAGTCGTCAGTGATGTGCCACTATCCGAAATTCTGAATAATAGAGACGCAACTGGTCGAGTGGCAAAATGGGCGATTGAACTCCTTCCACTAGATATCAAGTTCGAGGCAAAGAAGGCCATCAAGTCCCAAGCAATTGCAGATTTCCTTGCCAAGTGGATTGAACAGCAATTGCCGACTCAAGTTCACTCGGAGCATTGGACTATGTTCTTTGATGGCTCCAAGATGCTGAATGGTTCAGGCGCTGGAGTAGTTTTGGTATCCCCCCGCGGAGACAGGCTTAGTTATGTTCTCCAGATTCATTTTGATTCCTCCAATAACGAAGCCAAATATGAAGCACTTCTATACGGGTTGCGTATGGCCATTTCACTCAGCGTCCGTCGCCTTATAGTCTACGGCGACACAGATTTGGTGGTTAACCAAGTGATGAAGGAATGGGATGTCAGGAGCCCAGCCATGACTGGTTATTGCAATGCAGTGAGGAAGCTGGAGAAGATGTTTGAAGGTTTGGAGCTCCACCATATACCCCGACTGAAAAATCAAGCTGCAGATGAGTTGGCCAAGATAGGTTCAAAGAGAGAGGCCATTCCCCGAAACGTGTTTCTGGAACATATTCATTCACCTTCAGTTCAGGAAGATCCTTTCACCGAAGAGTCACTGCAACCCAAGAGTGCCACAGATCCGACTGAAGTTGAAATCCCAGCCATGGTTGACTTAGTCATGGAGGTTTTGGTCATTACTCCCGACTGGACAGTGCCATATGTTGCTTACATTCTTAGGAAGGAACTCCCAGAGGATGAAGAAGAGGCTCGGCAGATCGTCCGACGGTCTAAAGCCTTTACGGTGATAAAAGGACAGTTGTTCAAAGAAAGTGTAACTGGGGCCTGCCAGAAGTGCATCACGCCAGAAGAAGGCCGAATGATCCTCAACGATATTCATTCGGGGACCTGTGGTCACCATGCGTCCTCTTGGACCATCATAGCCAAAGCATACCGAGCCAGGTTTTACTGGCCGCACGCTAACGTGATGGCAAAGGAAATAGTGGACAAGTGTGAAGGTTGTCAGTTTTATTCCAACATGTCCCACAAACCTGCATTAGCTCTGAAGACTATTCCACTCATCCGGCCTTTCGCCATTTGGGGACTGGACATGGTTGGACCTCTGAGGACAGGCAGGAGTGGATTTACTCATGTGTTGGTAGCAGTCGACAAGTTCACCAAATGGATCGAAGCCAAGCCCATCAAAAGCCTTGAAGCAAGCACAGCCGTGAGTTTCATCAGAGAACTTATATTCAGATATGGCGTCCCACACAGCATCATCACGGATAACGGCTCGAACTTCGACTCTGAAGAGTTCAAAGCCTTTTGTGCCTCCCAAGGCACGAGGGGCGATTACGCTTCGGTCGCCCATCCCCAGTCGAATGGGCAGGCTGAGTGAGCGAATGTATTGATTCTCAAAGGGCTGAAGCCTCGGTTAATGCGTGACCTCAAGCACGCGATAGGGGCTTGGGTCGACGAGCTCCCTTCGGTGCTTTGGGGGCTAAGGACAACCCCCAATCGGTCGACTGGATGGACTCCATTCTTTTTAGTCTACGGAGCTGAAGCCGTTTTGCTGAGCGATTTTCTCCACAATGCTCCCCGAGTTGAACTCTTCTCAGAAGAAGAAGCAGAGCAAGCTCGACAAGATGCAGTCGACCTCCTGGAGTAGGAAAGAGAGATGGCCTTGATCCGGTTAACCATTTATCCGCAAGACTTACATCGATTCCATGCCAGGAACGTAAGGGGTCGTGCATTCCAGGAAGGGGACTTGGTCCTCCGAGTGGATCAACAGAAGCCACACAAGCTCGCCCCTCGCTTGGGAAGGCCCTTTCGTCATCACCAAGGTGCTCCACAACGAAGCATACCGTCTCTTCAACGTCGAACACAATAAAGATGAGCCGCGCGCCTGGAATGCGGATCTACTCCGCCCTTTCTATTCTTAAATATTTAGACTGATCAGATGTAATAAGAAATACCTTTTAATTTGACTATCAAAAGACATAATTTACTTCTTCCGAATGATTGTTGTTTATTTCTATTGTGCACATTACCTTAGCCGTGAATCTACTTCGCCTAAGACGAAGTGATAAAAATCCTACCGAGTGACGAGTCTGCCTCTCACTCGGGGGCTTAGCTGCAGCCCAGTGCTCGCCTAAGTGATAAAAATCCTACCGAGTGACGAGTCTGCCTCTCACTCGGGGGGGCTTAGCTGCAGCCCAGTGCTCGCCTAAGTGATAAAAATCCTACCGAGTGATGAGTCTGCCTCTCACTCGGGGGCTTAACTGCAGCCCAGTGCTCACCTAAGTGATAAAAATCCTACCGAGTGATGAGTCTGCCTCTCACTCGGGGGCTTAGCTGCGGCCCAGTGCTCGCCTAAGTGATAAAAATCCTACCGAGTGGTGCAAACCTCCCGCTCGCAGGCTTAGCTACAGTCCCGTACTCGCCTAAGTTTGAAAAATCCTACCGAGTGGTGAGCAGACCTCTCACTCGGGGGGGGGGGGGGGGGGGCTTAGCTGTAGTCTCGTACTCGCCTAAGTTTGAAAAAAATCCTACCGAGTGGAGAGCGATCCTGCCACTCAGGGGCTTAGCTGCAGTCTCTTACTCGCCTAAGTTCGAAAAAATCCTACCGAGTGGAGAGCGATCCTCCCACTCGAGGGCTTAGCTGCAGTCTCGTACTCGCCTAAGTTTGAAAAAAAATCCTACCGAGTGGAGAGCCATCCTCCCGCTCGGAGGCTTAGCTGCAGTCTCGTACTCGCCTAAGTTTGAAAAAATCCTACCGAGTGAAGAGCAATCCTCCCACTTGGAGGCTTAGCTACAGCCTAGTGCCCGCCTAAGTTTTGAAAAACCTTACCGGGTGGTTGACAGGAACGTCAAGACCATTGCTAAGTGCCTTGCTGATGAGCTGGTCAATGCTACTCAAGGATCACCCGATCGGTCAACTAGAATGTTAAGACCATTGTTGAGTGCCTTGCTGATAAGCTGATCAACGCTACTCAAGGATCACTCAATCGGTTGACTCGAACATCAATACCATTGCTGAGTGCCTTGCTGATGAGCTGGTCAATGCTACTCAAGGATCGCTCAATCAGTTGACTGGAACGTCAAGACCATTGCTGAGTGCCTTGCTGATGAGCTGATCAATGCTACTCAAGGATTACCCGATCGGTCAACTGGAACGTCAAGACCATTGCTGAGAGCCTTGCTGGTGAGCTAATCAATGCTACTCAAGGATCACTCAATCGGCCGACTGGAACGTCAAGACCGTGGCTGAGTGCCTTGCTGATGTGCCGACCGATGCTCCTCAAGGATCGCCCTATCAGGTGACTGGCCATTCTTTTCCAGAAGCTGCATCAGGAAAATGGACAACAATTGGAGAGAAAAACGAATTTCATTCAAAGACAGACGCAATATATGAGGTGATAAATCCAAAGTTTCTTAACCGCAGAATAAAGTGCCCGGGTGTCAGGCCCGAAGGAGTTTTAACGGTTACAAATCCACTCGGCATCCCGAGGCAAATAAAAGCGATGACATAATGTTTTTTAATCACTCGGCAGGAGAAGGGCTGGCCGGGTCGCAGAAGCTGTCAAGATTGATGCTGTCAGCGATGCGAGTGGCTGCCTCGAGGAAAGTGTCCATGAAGTCCTGGAAGGAGTGCTTCTTGGTGTTCGCCAGTTTGAGAGCTGTCAACTTGTCTTCCTTAGCCTCCTTGCAGTGCACTCGGACCAAAGACAAGGCGATGTCAGCACCACAGTGGGCAGAACATTTCTTCCACTCTTGCACTTGGTCTGTGATCTGATTTAGCCGAGTCATCAAGGACTCGAGGTCTTGAAACATTTCCGCCTGAGGCCAGAGTTCGGCGTCCACTCGGACCATCGCTGCCTTTAGCCGAGCCAGATAGTCGACTGCACCATCCAAGCACGATTCCAGTCGAAGCAAGTTTGTCGGTGTCAAAACCGGCGGATCTCGGGTAGGGGGTCCCGAACTGTGCGTCTAGGCGGATGGTAACAGGAGACAAGGGACACGATGTTTTACCCAGGTTCGGGCCCTCTTGATGGAGGTAAAACCCTACGTCATGCTTGATTAATATTGATGATGTGTGTTACAAGAGTGGATCTACCACGAGATCAAGGAGGCTAAACCCTAGAAGCTAGCCTATGGTATGATTGTTGTTCGTCCTATGGACTAAAGCCATCCGGTTTATACCGGAGAGGGCTAGGGTTACACAAAGTCGGTTACAATGGTAGGAAATCTACATATCCGTATCGCCAAGCTTGCCTTCCACGCCAAGGAAAGTCCCATCCAGACACAGGACGAAGTCTTCAATCTTGTATCTTCATAGTCTCGGAGTCCGGCCGATCATGATAGTTCGGCTGTCCGGACACCCCCTAGTCCGGGACTCCCTCAGTAGCCCCCGAACCAGGCTTCAATGACGACGAGTCCGGCGCGTAAATTGTCTTCGGCGTTTGCAAGGCGGGTTCTTTTCCAAACTTCATGCTCCTGTCGATAGTGTCCGGCTTCCTTATAAATGTTGCGCTCCTTGGCTTCTACGCCCAATAATGGCCCTCTTCCACGTGTCGGATGAATGCGAAAAGCTAGGATATTTTTACATTTTACCCCCTAGTCGTGCGAACGAGCCGCCTATAAAAGAGGCGAGGATCTTAGATCCAACCCATACCATCCTCCTTCCGCAAGTACTCATCAAAGCACCTCCGACCAAAATCCATTCTACCATGGATAGTTGGCGCGGCTCCTCCTCTCGCACTCCTAGCCCTAAGCCAGGAGATTGGGGGAGATGCTCAGTTCCACACAGCGAGCTAGTGGCGCTCCAAACCGAGGGATATCTCCCCCCGGCCTTCATGGTTCCGGTTCAAGCCGGACTGGCCACCTTCAGGGGTGGAAAGCAGGCGGAGAGCATCCCCAACCCTTCCAAAGGAGAGCGGGTATGCTTCGTCCCTTATCTAATAAGGGGACTCGGATTTCCCATACACCCATTTCTCCGGGGGCTCCTGGAGTTCTATGGACTCCAGCTTCACCACCTCACACCCGCCTCCATTTTGCACATCGCGAGCTTTGTAGCTCTTTGCGAGCTGTTCTTGGGCATCGAGCCCCATTTTGCGCTGTGGAAGAGATTGTTTTGCCTCGTACCCTGTTCTCACGAGGGGTCGATATATCAAGTGGGCGGAGCCGAAATATGGCGCATCGCCGGGACCGGATATCTATCCGGCACCCCGAAGAAGGCGTCCGAAGACTGGCCTTCGGAATGGTTCTACATGGAGGACGCCCCTCTGCCGGATCCAGTTCGGATCGGCCTCCCGGAGTTCAGCAATGCTCCCTTGATCAAACACCTGAGTTGGGGCCCGTAGAGCCCTCAATGGGAGGATGATGGGAGCGTCCTAGGTTACTGGCCCACTCCGGATTGACCATGATAGGAATCATGGCCACGTGTATTATGCGAGGGGTGCAGTCGCTCCAATATAGGGGCCACCCTATGTGGGATTTCAACGGGGAAGATGACGCCACCCGTCATGGCCGCAGAGGGCCGGGCTCGGCAGCCGATCTGGCAAAGATCCTGTCCGGCTTGTACAAGGGGGAGGAGGAGGACTTCCTCCACACGAGTCCATTAAACCAATTCTCCATGAATAACCCTTGGAGTTGGGTAAGTGGACGTTTATCTACCCAATCCATACTTCCAAAGTCAAGTATTTTACTTTATGATTTCGACGCAGGAGCTGCGCCGTGACGTGGAGGGCATACGAAGCCTAACTCCACAGCCCGAGGATCCGGAACGATCCCTTGATCTGGCTTCCAAAGAGGATCCGGACATAAAGGTGGAGCTGATTGACGGGGTGTTCCACCAACTTAGCATGGACAATGCTCTAGTCGCCATTACGGCTAACTACCCCAGTTTGTTTCCGGCTTCCCAGGTGACTAGGACCGAGGTCTTGACACCATCATTTGATCCATGCTCAATTCTGACCATCCTATACTGATGGTGCATCGCAGGAGGTGCCTTTAAGGCGGGAAGCCGAACCCGCGGCGGCTGACCAGCAAGGGTCAATTCGGCCCAGCAGGCGGAAGAGGAGTGCAACGCGAACCAAAACATTGCCGCAACGGTACGGCGCACCGCTGTTTTTAAGGGAAGGATCCCTAGGAGGTATATTAATGCACATAACTTTTCCAGGGGAAAGAGCGCTCGCCAGACAGTGTCCGGAGAGGTTGCCAATCAAGCCTCCGCCAGCCATGCTCCAACGCGTGATCCGGGAGGGGAGGCGAATACAAGGCAAGAGCCGGATGTTCCTCCGACGGAGGATGCCGACAGGCTGTCCGCCACCCCGTCTGAGGTGGAGAGCGCCATGAATCACAGGCGTCGTCGGACAGTTCTTCATGAGGCATGTTTCTCCCCGGAGGCGTTGAATGCCTTTGATGCGGGAGACGCGCACCTCCGTGCCGCTCAAGATGGTTTAACCAGAGCCACGGAGCAGTATGTGAAGGACATACGAGTAAGTAATTTTAATAGTTATATATGCTAGTAGCCCCCGAGACTTAAAATAGTTAAAATAACTGATTTAAGGATCATTTATGATGCAGGATCTTACGGAGAAGAATATCCACCTGTCCCAGGAGCTTCAAGAGTGCAAGGCCCAACTTGAGGCCGCACTGGCCGCCACAGGGAGAGCCACAGAGACCCCCGTTGGTAATACGTACTTTGAAAAGATAAGTAGTTGACAAAGTGCGGCGTGTGCGTAAATCTGACAATAATATTGCAGAGGGCACCGGACTAGATCCGGACAAGCAACAGCTACTGCGTCAGCTGAAGGCCGGCGAGAGGGTGCTTATGAAGGTGCAGCAGGAGAGGAACAAGCTCCAAGATGCCCACACCCAGCTAGGAGAAGAGCTGAAAGATGTTCAGGCCCAGCTGTCTGGCTCCGTGAAGGAGAATCAGCGGCTTCATCGCGGCATTTATAGTAAGTGCTTGAGCAAATTCCTTTGAAAAGAAGAATTCGGCGAGGAAGTCGATTGACAGAAATATGTCTTTAGGTGTGCTCACAGGTTGCCCTGCGGAGGAAATGCCCGGTTCAACGGGTGACCAACTTCCCGAGCTGGTGCAACTGTTCGAACGTGTTCGGCAGGCGATGAGTGGCGTCGTTCAGGCCTTATGGCCTTCCGTCTCCCTACCTGAGGGCCTTGGAGGGCTTGCTGAGAAGCTTCAGGGAGTATGGCATCTCCGTCTGTGGAAGATATCGGCCTGCCGTCAAGGCGCCAGGGAGGCCTGGGCTATGGTGAAGACGCGGTACCCGAAGGCTGACCCAAACCACATGGCCGAGGTCGGACCTGTGGGGCCTGATGGGAGGGAGATCCCTGTGAGCTTGATGTACGGCCACGAAATATTCCCAACATGACTGTAAATTGGACAGCCTGTTAGATGGGATTGGAGAGGAGTACAATCAGTAAGTTTGACGATGTAATTTTTAAAATGACATGTAAAATGCCTTCTAGCCGGATTGTAGATCGTTTGTCTTTGCCGACCTTTTCTCCTCAACCTCGGGACCCTAGAGTCCGGAGTGTGTCCGAATACCTTCTCGGTTATGAAAAAACCAGGGCATGCGTGGAGACCAGGCGTAGGGGTCATTAGTGCTTTATCAGACAAGTGCCCAACTAGTTATGTTATATTACATGGTTAGTAAGAAACATCTTCCAGGGAGAATAGTTCCGTTAGGGGTTCCTTCCCCTGGGAGGCATGCCCTAAAGTGCATGTCCAGACTGCGAAAATAGCAGTAAAAGTATCTGCGGGCAGACAAATAAGTAAGTAATAAATCATCTTTCAAGTCACCGACCGAATATTCTCTTAAGAACGCTAGCTTTCGGCTTCACCCAGTCTGAGGTACACATCCGGCTGACCCGGCAGTAACAATCGCAGAGGTGCTCCCTTTACCTCCTAGCCGAACAATCGGGAACGTAGGGGTAAGCACAGGAGCCAGGCAACCCAGCTTGGCCAAAACTTAAGTCATATCGATGCATATAATGGTGAATAAAAGGTACATGCGGAAGTATGACACATGTGTTGGGCATGGAGCCCGTATAAATAAACTTCTGTTAAAGAAGCCCCCAGGTATAATGAGTGCTAGGAGCACATCAAGTGTGTGCGAACAATGCGCAAATCAGCCTATCAAAGGTAGTGAGAGAGAAAAAAAAGTGGGAAGAAGGAGGGGGACAAGAGACAGTGAAAATTTAAAAAGGTGGATGGAGGAGTGAGACGAACTCTGAGTCCGGTGTTAGGCGTAGAATCTTCGGAGACGGGCTGCATTCCATGGGTTTGGCTCGAGTCGGTTGTCAGATGCGTTACGTAGACGGTATGCTCCGCCGGTAAGGACTTGGTCAATGATGTAGGGACCTTCCCACTTGGGCTTAAGTTTGTCCTTTTTCTTGTCCGACGGGCGTAGAACAAGTTCCCCAACATTGTAAGTTTTGGCCCGTACTTCTCTGCTTTGATATCTTCGAGCCTGCTGCTGATAAAATGTGGAACGAGCTTTTGCCACGTCCCGCTCCTCCTCTAAGGCGTCCAAACTGTCCTGCCGATCCAACTCGGCTTCTCTTTCTTCGTACATGCGCACGCGAGGTGAGTCATGAATTATATCGCAGGGCAGAACTGCCTCTGTGCCGTACACCATAAAAAATGGTGTGAATCCGGTAGTGTGGCTTGGCGTGGTCCGCAGCCCCCAGAGTACGGAGTCGAGCTCCTCTACCCAGTGCGTGTTAGATTCCTTGAGGGACCGCACTATTCTGGGTTTGATGCCGCTCATGATTAGACCATTTGCTCGCTCGACTTGACCGTTGGTTTGGGGGTGATAGTCTGAAGCGTAGTCGAGCTTGATGCCCATGTTTTTGCACCAGAGTTTAACCTCGTCGGCCGTGAAATTCGTGTCGTTATCAGTGATGATGCTGTGGGGGACGCCAAAACGGTGTACTACCCCGGATATGAAGTCTATCACAGGTCCGGATTCTGCCGTTTTAACCGGCTTGGCCTCTATCCATTTGGTGAATTTGTCCACCATGACCAATAAGTATTTGTGCTTGTGGGTTCCCCCTCTAAGGGGTCCAACCATGTCAAGCCCCCAGACCGCGAACGGCCAGGTAATGGGTATAGTTTTTAGGGCGGTGGGTGGCATGTGGCTCTGATTAGCAAAGAGCTGGCAACCAACGCATCGTTGGACTAAGTCCTGAGCATCTGCCCGGGCTGTTGGCCAATAAAATCCTGTACGGAAGGCCTTGCCTACAAGGGTGAAAGGATCGATATGGTTGACTAGAGGGGGGCGGGTGAATAGGCAACTAACAATTTTTAGGCTTTTCTTAGTCAAATTAAACTTTGCAACAAAATAGGTTGTCTAGATGTGCAACTAAGTGAGCAACCTATATGATGCAATGACAACTAGCACACAAGCAAGTAAAGGATGTAAACAAGTAGACTAGCAAAAGTAAAGGCACGAGATAACCAAGAGTGGAGCCCGTGGAGACGAGGATGTGTTACCGGAGTTCCTTCCTTTTAAGGGGAAGTACATCTCCGTTGGAGCGGTGTGGAGGCACAATGCTCCCCAAGAAGCCACTAGGGCCACCGTATTCTCCTCACGCCCTCACACAATGCGAGATGTCATGATTCCACTATTGGTGCCCTTGAAGGCGGCGACCGAACCTTTACAAGCAAGGTTGGGGCAATCTCCACAACAAACGGAGGCTCCCAACAACAACAACACCACGAAGCTTCACCACAATGGAGTATGGCTTCGAGGTGACCTCAACCGTCTAGGGTGCTCAACACCCAAGAGTAACAAGATCCGCAAGGGATAAGTGGAGGAAATCAAATATCCTGTGGTGGAAGTGTAGATCGGGCCCTTGTCACCCAATCCCGAGCAAATCAACAAGTTTGATTGGCTAGGGAGAGAGATCGGGCGAAAATGGAGCTTGGAGCAACAATGGAGCTTAGAGGTGGAAGAGGTAACCTACTAGAGGTAGAAGACACCCCTTATATAGTAGTGGAAAAAAACCAACCGTTATCCAACAAGTTTAGCCCGCGACACACGGTACTACCGCTCCAGGGGCGCGGTACTACCGTGAGGCTGCGCGGTACTACCGTGGACGACCACGGTACTACCGTGGCAGCAGCACAGGCTGGAACTGGCCTGACTAAGGGGCAGTACTACCACTGGCGCGGTACTACCGCTCCCCCTTGCGGTACTACCGCAAGGCAGGAGAGTCACGGCCTGGGAAGGGCGCGGATGAAATAAATTACATCCGTGCCTACTTCCGCTGAAACTGGGGTGGTGCAAAAACCCGACGCGGTACTACCGCTCGCAAGGCGCGGTACTACCGTGGCGGGCGCGAATGTAAAAAATTACATTCGCGCCTACTACCGTGGCTCAGCGGTACTAGGTAGGAGGGCCACGGTACTACGGCTCCCAGGGAGCGTTACTACCGCGCTGGACGAGCGGTACTACCGTGGTGGGCGTGGATGTAAAAAATTACATCCGCCCCTACTACCGCACCGGAGCGGCACAAGGCCTGGGTGCCGCGGTACTACCGCTCCGGGGGAGCGGTACTACGGTGACACCCAGCGGTACTATCGCTTGTACCTGCGGTACTACCGCAAGTACAACAGTAGTCGCTAGGTTTCCGCACAACCAAGATAACGAAGGGCAGCTCCAAAGTGCAGGGAAAGGGGAGACAAGTGTACGTGTTGATTTCACCCAAACCTTTCCAACGCGGACCCCCTCTTAATAGTACGGCTCTCCTACGACTCAAATCCACCAAAGAGAAACGTAGGACGACGCCGACTTCAATAGTCTCTGAGGGGCACCGAATCGTCTCGTGCCCAGTGATGAAGTATCTGAGAGACTCAAGGCACACGATTAGTCCACAAAAGCATTGTCATGAATCACCAAAACACCTCAGGGATAAACATGCCCTTACAATCTCCCCCTTTTTGGTGGATTGATGACAACACGGGATTTGCACATAGATAAGATAATTGAGAGTAGGGGCAAACCCCACCTCTCTAAAATATAGACGGGCCCCCCCTAGATGTGTGCACTTTAGATAAATGCTTTGGACTGCAAGGCACACAAACTAGGATCGACACTCCCCCTATATTTTAGAGACCAAGGCATGATAATAAGCATAGCATAGCATAAAGATAGCACAATATAACACAAGCTTGCTAGGATAGATAGAGTGCATATGTCTTACACCGTACGAAGTAAGGTAACCAAGGTTCAAGCGAGAAAGCAGCAAATAGTTCAACTGAGAAAGCAGCAACCACACGACTCGCAAACGCAACCACACGGCTCGCAAACGCGCAAATCCCTACACTCTCTTCCCCTTTGGCATCGAGACGCCAAAAAGGCAGAGAGGACACCTACACACACAAGAGGTGGCTCAAGCAGAGAACTCGTCCCAATCCTCTCCGTCAGACGCCTCTGCAGCTGGAATGGACTCCTCAACATCCTCCTCAGAATCAGTCCACCTGTAGCCTTGCTTCTCCATCCACTCGGCTTCGGGAGTGATGCGCTCCTCAGACTCGCCAGACACATTTTCACCATAGAGCTGCAAGATCTGGTTGTGCCGGCGACGACTCTCCTTGGACTCCACGTGAGTCCGGTACTGCCCCTTGGCTTGCATGCAGAAAAGATACTTCATCTTATCCTTCAACTTCTTGGCCCACGATGGCCTAGAAGCACTCTGGGAGGGCCTAGCAGTATGGCCCTCAGCAGCATCCTCGGCGCCAGCAGCCTCCTCATCAACAGCAGTTCTAGCAGCAGTCGCCTCGGTGCGAGTAGTGATGTTGGCCCAGTTGGGTTTGATACGCAGGCAGATGGGCTCATGGCGGACCCAGTCAGGAGCCAGAAACTCATCATCAGGATACATCTTCTCCCAAGTCTTCGAAAGCAGCAGAAACAGATAGGGCCCATAGATAGGGACCTTGCGGGTAAACACTGCAAACCGGAGCTCACACCACATAATGTGTGAGACACCAAGTGGCTGTGACTGAGACAAACGAGCATCCGCGCAGATGAGCATCATGTCCACCATATAGGCATGAACCTTGTCTTTATCACCGATGCGAGGGAACAAGGAGTTGCGGAAGATGCGATACATGATATCCAGGAAGGAGTTGAGCACCAAAGTTTTCTTGCCATTGGCGAGTGTCTTCTCAACCATGAAAGGGGCAAGTCTGTCCTTGCTGGCAGAATCAGCATTGGCATGGGGGCGAACACCCACTAGAGAGTTGAGTCCATCATCAGGAACCTGGAGGAGATCCATGAACTCCTTCCAGGTAGCCGACAGCTTACGGCCATTGGTCATCCAGGTCATCCTCCGTTCCTCATCGGAGTGAAAGTAGACTGAGGCAAAGAACTGACAGATAAGCTCAGGGTCATAGTCGAGGTGGAAGGTAATCACATGCTCAATACCAAACTGCTCCACCAAGTCCAGAGCCTCTCCAAAGTAGTCACGAAACTTGTCCTTCCTCATGTGATGCATATCAATCCATTTCACCTCCACATAGGTGTTCTGCTTGTTCTTGATGACATCCAGATAGATGTTGACCCGTTGCTTGTTCCAGAACAGCTCACAGCCTCTGAAGTTGGCACGCGGGTGCACATAAGGGTGAAGCTGCCTGAGACGGACGTAATCAGCTTGGGCGATCTCATCCATGCCCTTAGCGGGCTCCTTGTGCTTGCTGGCTGTGGTCTTGACATTGCGCTTGGACGCAGATGATCCCTCTGGAACTTCTCCTGGGTTGCGCAGACGCTTGGAGCCAGTGTCACGAATGGGATTGGACCGGCGAGAGCCACCACCTGAGACACACATGCAAAGCACCAAAACAAAATGCAAAGAGGATCAATGCAAAGGTCATGAAAAATAGCACAGGAAACTCATAGAAGGCATACGAGAAAGTTGTCATGCGATAGATGTGGGCCACGGTAGAACTGCCATTGTCTGCGGTACTCAAGATTAGTACAGCTCCGGACGCGGTAGTACTGTGCGAGGTCACGGTAGTACCGTGGCTGGAGTGGTAGTAAGCTCTTAGTACCACACGGGGCACGGTAGTACCGCACCCGAGGGGCGGTAGTACCGTGCGAGCGGTAGTACCGCGCCATACGGGCGGTAGTACCGCGTCGCGTCAGATCTAACACGTGATTTGAATCTGAAAAGAACTGCGAAACCATGGAGGTGCTACGGTGATCCGATCTAGCGTAAGACAACAATACAAGTATAAATCCTATGCAATACCACACTCCTTCATCCTATTCTTGCAGAGATTAAGCCTATGAATCTCAAGAACACACAAGCCTCCCCCAAAACCTAAAAGCACCTAACACAATCAAAAGGAGAGGGAGTTGGGGAAAAACCTTGGTCCATAGCAAGAGCATGTGGTGGGGAACGATCCCACCGGTCGGAATCACGGGAGGGCAGTCGGTGGAGGAGATCCGGCGACGAACGCCGGCTCCGTTCTTGAGCACGGGAGAGGAAGAGACAACGTGGAGAGGGAGGACACGAATGGGTATGGGGAGTTAGAACTCCCCCTGCCCGTCCTTATCCCCACGCGCTCGAACCGATGCGGTAGTACCGCGTATCATCGCGGTAGTACCGCT
Source organism: Triticum timopheevii (assembly GCA_963921465.1). NCBI lineage: Eukaryota > Viridiplantae > Streptophyta > Magnoliopsida > Poales > Poaceae > Triticum > Triticum timopheevii. The sequence continues at coordinate 433,920,471 of OY997262.1, forward strand.
CGGGCGGAAGTACCACGCCGAGGCGGTAGTACCGCTCAACCAGGAGGCAGTAAAAAATTACTGCCGCGTGGGGACGGTAGTACCGTGCTCCTACCAGCGGTAGTACCGTGGCTGGCCACGGTAGTACCGTGGCCTGTCGCGGTAGTACCGTGAGCTCAAGACACCGCAGGTTTCAAACACGAGAGGAAAATGCCTTTGCACGAGAACTTTCACACACACGAAACCACAAGGAGAACAGCAGGAAACCACCAAGCGACATAGTCTCTCGAGAAGAGAGGGCGGTGGCCGAAGCCACCTATGTTTGAGTTGGATGGTTGGCACCGCGAAGAATTATCCTTGGGCCCATGACCAAAACTCGTCTTTGAAGCACAAGTACCATCAAAAATGGCTAATGTGAAAGATATGATCTATTTATGCATAACGGGGGGAGGGAGAGTTCATTGAGAGAACAACACTCCCCCTATGTCCATGCCTACACCTAAACGAGACAACAAGTTGAGTGTGGTGGGGGGTGCACGGTTTCAAGTCACATTGCGCAAATCAATGATATTTAGCTCATGCCTTAACTCGCGAAATCTTGCTTCATCCAAGGGCTTCGTGAAAATATCTGCAAGGTTATCATGAGTGTTGACATACTTGAGCTCGATCTCCCCTCGCCTAATGTGATCCCGGATGAAGTGATACCGAATCTCAATGTGCTTCGTCTTGAAGTGTTGCACCGGGTTGAGAGAAATCTTGATGGCACTTTCATTGTCACACCAAAGAGGCACTTTGTCACAAATGACACCGTACTCCTTTAAAGTTTGCCTCATCCATAGGAGTTGAGCACAACAACTACCGGCCGCCACATACTCCGCTTCGGTGGACGAGAGAGACACACAACTTTGCTTTTTGGAAGACCAACTTACCAAAGAGCAACCAAGAAATTGGCACCCTCCGGAAGTGGACTTCCTATCCACTTTGTCTCCCGACCAATCGGAATCCGTGAACCCTTCAAGCTTGAAGTTTGCTCCTCTTGGGTACCATAAGCCAAAGTTTGGGGTATGAGCCAAATATCGAAAGATTCGCTTGACCGCCACATAGTGACTTTCCTTTGGTGCGGCTTGGAAACGTGCACACATCCCCACACTCAACATGATATCCGGTCTAGATGCACAAAGGTAAAGCAAGGAGCCAATCATGGAGCGATATACCTTTTGATCCACCGCTTTACCATTAGGATTGATGTCAAGTTGGCACTTGGTAGGCATTGGTGTAGTAGCCGGCTTGACATCACTTAGCTTGAATCTTTTAAGCATGTCTTGAGTGTATTTGGCTTGGTTGATGAAGGTTCCTTCTCTTCTTTGTTTGATGTCGAAACCAAGGAAGAACTTCAACTCTCCCATCGAGGACATCTTAAACTTGGAGGTCATGAGAGCGGCAAATTCTTCATTGAAAGTTTTGTTAGGAGAACCAAAGATAATATCATCAACATATAGTTGGCATACAAACAACTCCCTGTTGACCTTCTTAGTAAAAAGAGTGGGGTCGATTTGTCCTACTTCAAATCCACGATCTTGTAGCAACTCGGTAAGGTGATCATACCATGCACGTGGGGCTTGTTTAAGGCCATAGAGTGCCTTATCGAGTTGATACACATGATCCGGAAAGTAGGGGTCCTCGAACCCGGGGGGTTGCTTGACATAGACCAACTCATTAATAGGACCATTAAGAAAAGCACTTTTCACATCCATTTGTTGCAACTCAAAGTTGTGATGGGAAGCATATGCAATCAACAAACGAATGGATTCAAGACGAGCAACGGGAGCAAAGGTTTCACCATAGTCGATACCCTCGACTTGGGAGTAGCCTTGTGCTACCAATCTCGCCTTGTTGCGAATGATGTTCCCATGAGCATCTTGCTTGTTCTTGAAGATCCACTTGGTTCCAATGACGTTGTGGTTCCCCGATGGCCTTGGCACCAATCTCCACACTTTGTTGTACTTGAAGTTGTTGAGTTCTTCATGCATGGCATTGAGCCAATCCGAGTCTTCGAGCGCCTCATAGACCTTTTGGGGTTCAACACAAGAGACAAACGCGTGATGTTCACAATAGTTTGCTAATTGTCTACAAGTGCTTACCCCTTTTCTTAGACTTCCAACCACATTTTCCATGAGATGGCCTTGGGTGGTGAGCTTGGAAGCAATCTTCGCGGCACGACGCTCTAATTCCTCCTCGGATGTGGAAGGAGGAGGGTTGACTTGATCACCTTGAGCACCGTCTTGAGCTTGTTCTTGATCTTGAGGTTGCTCTTGATCTTGAACTTGCTCGATGGGGAGAACTTGACCTTGGGCATCATTTAGAGGTTCACCACCATCTTGAGGTTGATCTTGCCCTTGGTCTTGTTCACGAGGTTGAGGGCCTTCACTTTGTTCTTCGGAAGCATGTGGGTCTTGATGAGGTGATGGCTCTACTTGAGTAGAGCATTGTCCTTCTCCTTCGGCCACAAGGGGTTCCTCAATGGGTAGAATTTGACCAATACCCATTCTTCTTATGGCTTGGGGAGGAATTTCATCACCTATATCACAAGTACCACTTTGCTCCACTTGGGAGCCATTATTTTCGTCAAACTCCATGTTACACCTCTCCTCAATGAGTCCGGTGGACTTGTTGAGGACACGGTAAGCATGAGAGTTTGTAGCATAACCAACAAATATGCCCTCATGAGCTCTAGCCTCGAATTTAGACAAACGAACACCTTTCTTGAGAATGAAACACTTACAACCGAACACCCGGAAGTACTTGAGGTTGGGCTTGTTGCCGGTGAGTATCTCATAAGGAGTCTTGTTCAAACCTTTGCGGAGATAGAGCCGATTGGATGCATGACATGCAGTGTTGATGGCTTCGGCCCAAAAGTTGTATGGAGACTTGAACTCCGCCATCATGGTCCTTGCCGCATCCATCAACGTCCGGTTCTTCCTCTCCGCTACACCATTTTGTTGAGGGGTATAAGGAGCAGCATATTGATGCTTGATCCCCTCATCACTGAGAAACTCATCCAAGGTGTAGTTCTTGAACTCGCTGCCATTGTCACTTCTTATTGTCAAGATCTTTGCATCATGTTGATGTTGAGCTTCATTTGCAAAGTTGATGACGGTTTGTTGAGTCTCACTCTTCTTCTTGAAGAAGTATACCCAAGTGTATCTTGAGTAGTCATCCACAATCACCAAGCAATACTTTCTTCCTCCAAGACTACCAAAAGATGGAGGCCCAAAGAGATCCATGTGAAGGAGCTCCAAGGGTCTCTTCGAGTAGATGATGGTTGATGGAGGGTGAGCCTTTTCATGAAGCTTCCCTTCGATACAAGCACTGCAAGCACGATCTTTGGCAAAGCTAACGTTTGTTAGTTCACGGACATGGTCCCCCTTGAGAAGACTTTGCAAAGATCTCATATTGACGTGGGCTAAAAGGCGATGCCAAAGCCATCCCACGTCAACTTTAGTCATTAGGCATGTCGCGGTCTTAGTGGGTCGCTCCGAAAAGTTAATCACATAAAGACCGTTCTCGACATGCCCAACAAAGGCTACTTTAAGAGTCTTGCTCCACAAGAGGGCCACGGTATCAATGTCAAAGAATGTAGCAAAACCCATGAGTGCAAGTTGACGAACGGAAAGCAAATTGTATGCAAGGGACTCAACAAGCATGACTTTCTCGATCGTTAGATCATGAGAAATGACAACCTTGCCGAGACCCAATACCTTAGAATGTGATGCATCACCCCACTCGACATTGGTGGGCATAGATGGAATCTCTTGCACGTCCACCACCAAGTCCTTGCTTCCGGTCATATGATTTGTTGCTCCACTATCGAGAAACCATGATCCCCCACCGGAAGCAAACACCTACACGAGATCAATGCTTGGTTTTAGGTACCCATTTAGTAATGGGTCCTTTGATGTTAGTAACAAGGGTCTTGGGAACCCAAATAGACCATTCAATGTACTCATAAGAAGAACCAACAAATCGAGCATAAACATGTCCATCACTAGCACGGCACAACACATATGACGGGTTAAAGTCGCCGGATTTGTTTGAGGAAATGCTTTTGCCCTTTTGGACATCAACTCCCATCACTTTCTCCTTCTTCTTCTCAGGAGCACCCTCTCCCTCTTTCACAAACGTTTGTTTGAGAGGAGGAGGGCGATTGATCTTGTTGTTGTTCTTCTTCTTGCTCTTGGACTTGGGTGCAAACCCAATTCCTTCCTTGGCCACAACTTCCTTTTGATTGCTCAAAAGGTCGTTGAGGTTTTTCTCACCTTGAATGCAAGACACAAGGCCTTTCTCAAGTTGATCCTTCAGCTTGGCATTTTCCTCCACAAGATGCACATGCTCACAACATGGGTTAGTAGCACATGCATTATCAATTAATACCATATGAGGAAAAGTGGCCTTTTCCTTGATTAGCTTAACTTGGAGTTGAGCATGAGACTCTTTGAGGCTAGCATGAGTACCCTTCAAGACCTTATGGGCCTTGTCAATATCTCAAACTCCTCTTTGAGTCTAGCATGATCAACCCCAAGTTTAGCCTTCTCGGAAGTTAGCACACGAGACATGACAAGAGCATGATCAAGATCTTTCTTTAACTTAGCATGGTCATCATTATGTGACTCCTCAAGAGTCAAACGATGCACACGCTCTTCCTCTAGAGCATTAGAGAGATCCGATATCTCATCGGCATAATCACGACTATGACCTTCCATCTTAGAGATGGTTTCTTCGTGAGCCTCGATCATGTCATTGGCCTCACCAAGTTGTTCCAAGAGAGCAACAAAGTGCTTTTTGGACTTGCCCTTGAGCTTACTCATAAAAGACTCAAACTCATTCACTTCTTCATTAGACCCACAATGTTCATCAATGCAATCCTCCACGGAGGGATTAGGAATGATGGTGGTTTTAATGTTGGGGGTTACCTTGTTTGAAGCTTTAGCCATGAGGCATTTGGCGGTGATGTTTTCGTTGGGTGAATCAAAGAGAGACACCCGGGGAGTAGTGGCAATGGCAACGGATGCCATGGCCATTGCTTCTTCATTTTCATCATCATCGTCATCCTCTTGGTATTCTTCTTGAACCACCAACCCACGAGTGGGAGTCCTTTTGGCGAAGTTGTTCTTGTTGGGGAAGGACCTTGCTTTGTCTTTTCGGATGAACTTGCCACCATTGTCTTCCCGCTTCTCGTAAGGACAATCCACAATGAAATGGCTCACATTGCCACAGTTGAAGCAAGTTCTAACTCGTTGCTTGCCCTTGACGCCACTGGAGTTGTTCTTGTTGAAGTTGGGTCTTGAACTCTTCTTGTTCCAAAATTGTCTTGAAGCAAGGGCCATGTGCTCATGATAATCAAATTTGGTGTCTTCGGGGTTGCTTTCTTCATCTTCCACTTATTCCTCTTCTTCCACAATAACCTTGGCCTTCAGAGCAAGGTTGGGCTTCTTATCCCTTTGGGAACGGAGCACCGCATTGTCGGCGGTCTTATCCAAGATGTTCATTGCAATAAACTCATCCAACACTTCACTAGAGGTCATGGAGTGGAAGTCCGGTCTTTGGCGGATGACTGAGGACATGGCCTTGTTGTAGGGCATCATGGCCTTGAGGAACTTGCACTTGATCCAGTTGTCATCCGTGTCCTTACTCCCATGATCTCGGAGTGCGACCGCAAGTTTGGTCACTCTTCGAAAGAGCTCACGAGGTTCTTCATCCTCTTTCATTACAAACTCATCGGCTTCGTCTTGCACCACTTCATAGTTGGAGCGTTGAATGCTAGCACTTCCTCTGTACATACGCTCGACACACTTCCATGCATCTTTAGCCATGACATGAGGTCGAAGATGAGGAAGATCTTCGGGAAGGATAGCATCTTGGATGATGAAGAGAGCACTCTCATTGAATTGATTGTCCACTTCTTCTCGAGGGGTGAAGTTTCTTGGGTCATGAGGATAGAAACCTTCTTCAATGATTCGCCAAAGGTTAGTGTTCACATGTTTTAAATGTCGCTTGAAGCGATAAACCCAAGAATCAAAATCTTCATTTTTTACATATTTAGGAGGAGGACCGGCATGATTTAAATGAGTGGAGGGAATCGGTCCTCTATAGATAGGAGGTTCCACATGGGCAAAGATGCCGGTGCCATTTCTACCACTAGTAGAAGGAATCTTTTCATTGTTAGCTTCCCCCTTATCGGAGTTAGCATCCGTCACCTTGTTAGTGGGATCACCCACTTTCATAGGCGAGGTAGATAGTTTAAGTCCCTCTAGAAATTCAGTAAACATGCTTTTAACCTCGGCCGTCATGGAGGTTTTCAATGTGTCTAAAGTCACATTGAATTCCTCACGTGAGACCGAGGTCCCCCCTTCGGCCGAAGACGAGATGGGATTCACACTGGAGTGTTCCTCCGCACCATCGTTGGTGTCAACCATACTCTTCGGACGGCAAAGTCCTTAATAAAGAGACGAGGCTCTGATACCAATTGAAAGGATCGATATGGTTGACTAGAGGGGGGTTTGAATAGGCAACTAACAATTTTTAGGCTTTTCTTAGTCAAATTAAACTTTGCAACAAAATAGGTTGTCTAGATGTGCAACTAAGTGAGCAACCTATATGATGCAATGACAACTAGCACACAAGCAAGTAAAGGATGTAAACAAGTAGACTAGCAAAAGTAAAGGCACGAGATAACCAAGAGTGGAGCCGGTGGAGACGAGGATGTGTTACCGGAGTTCCTTCCTTTTAAGGGGAAGTACGTCTCCGTTGGAGTGGTGTGGAGGCACAATGCTCCCCAAGAAGCCACTAGGGCCACCGTATTCTCCTCACGCCCTCACACAATGCGAGATGCCGTGATTCCACTATTGGTGCCCTTGAAGGCGGCGACCGAACCTTTACAAGCAAGGTTGGGGCAATCTCCACAACAAACGGAGGCTCCCAACAACAACAACACCACAAAGCTTCACCACAATGGAGTATGGCTTCGAGGTGACCTCAACCGTCTAGGGTGCTCAACACCCAAGAGTAACAAGATCCGCAAGGGATAAGTGGGGGAAATCAAATATCATGTGGTGGAAGTGTAGATCGGGCCCTTGTCACCCAATCCCGAGCAAATCAACAAGTTTGATTGGCTAGGGAGAGAGATCGGGCGAAAATGGAGCTTGGAGCAACAATGGAGCTTAGAGGTGGAAGAGGTAACCTACTAGAGGTAGAAGACACCCCTTATATAGTAGTGGAAAAAACCAACCGTTATCCAACAAGTTCAGCCCGCGACACACGGTACTACCGCTCCAGGGGCGCGGTACTACCGTGAGGCTGCGCGGTACTACCATGGATGACCACGGTACTACCGCGGCAGCAGCACAGGCCGGAACTGGCCTGACTAAGGGGCAGTACTACCGCTGGCGCGGTACTACCGCTCCCCCTTGCGGTACTACCGCAAGGCAGGAGAGTCACGGCCTGGGAAGGGCGCGGATGAAATAAATTACATCCGTGCCTACTTCCGCTGAAACTGGGGTGGTGCAAAAACCTGACGCGGTACTACCGCTCGCAAGGCGCGGTACTACCGTGGCGGGCGCGGATGTAAAAAATTACATCCGCGCCTACTACTGTGGCTCAGCGGTACTAGGTAGGAGGGCCACGGTACTATGGCTCCCAGGGAGCGGTACTACCGTGGGCCCCCGCGGTACTACCACGCTGGACGAGCGGTACTACCGTGGTGGGCGCGGATGTAAAAAATTACATCCGCCCCTACTACCGCACCGGAGCGGCACAAGGCCTGGGTGCCGCGGTACTACCGCTCCCGGGGAGCGGTACTACCGTGACACCCAGCGGTACTACCGCTTGTACCTGCGGTATTACCGCAAGTAAAACAGTAGTCGCCAAGTTTCCGCACAACCAAGATAACGAAGGGCAGCTCCAAAGTGCAGGGAAAGGGGAGACAAGTGTACGTGTTGATTTCACCCAAACCTTTCCGATGCGGACCCCCTCTTAATAGTACGGCTCTCCTACGACTCAAATCCACCAAAGAGAAACGTAGGACGATGCCGACTTCAATAGTCTCCGAGGGGCACCGAATCGTCTCGTGCCCAGTGATGAAGTATTTGAGAGACTCAAGGCACACGATTAGTCCGCAAAAGCATTGTCATCAATCACCAAAACACCTCAGGGATAAACATGCCCTTACAAAGGGCCCGGGCTGCAGCGTGGTGGCCGCCGAGTCCGGCGTGAATTTCAGCCAGGAGATTTCGTCCTTCCTCTTCGGAGATACACCTTTGAAGGACTCCGGTTGTGCTTTTCTTATAAAGTTCTCCCTCATGGACCTTGTAGGCTTTAGATTGCCCGGACTATGCAGCGGGCCTCATTTTGGTCTTCGGGGAGTTCCTGCCTGATTAAGTAGGTTAGGAATGGTTCCGTCCACGGGGCAATTACTGCCATTATTTCGTGGGCTAAAGGTGTTATTTCATTGGCTGAGCCGCCGATTGTGCCAGAATTGTCTGAGTTAGGTGATGCAGCTAGTTCCGGATTGTTATTTTCGGACTCCTCTTCCCATAATACGGATGGCTTAAAGAGCTGTTCCAGGAAGATGTTCGGAGGGACGGCGTCGCGTTTTGCGCCGATGCATGCCAACACGTCTGCTGCCTGGTTATTATCCCGAGCTACATGGTGGAATTTGAGTCATTCGAACCGAGCTGACATTTTTAGGACGGCGTTGCGGTAGGCCACCATTTTCGGATCTTTGGCGTCAAAGTCTCCATTTACTTGGGATATTGCGAGGTTTGAATCGCCGCGCACCTCTAGGCGTTGAATGCCCATGGAGATTGCCATCCGGAGGCCATGTAGAAGGGCCTCGTATTCGGCTGCGTTGTTGGAGTCCATGTACATTATTTGAAGTACGTATTGGATTGTGTCTCCCGTTGGGGACGTCAAGACGATGCCAGCCCCCAAGCCAGCCAACATTTTGGATCCGTCGAAATGCATGATCCAATTGGAGTACGCGCCGTACTCCTTAGGGAGTTCGGCTTCGGTCCATTCGGCGACGAAGTCAGCTAGGACTTGCGACTTTATAGCTCGCCGTGGTTTGTAGGTTATGTCAAATGGTAAGAGCTCAATGGCCCATTTTGCAATCCTGCCTGTTGCGTCGCGATTGTTTATAATATCGTTGAGAGGTACTTCAGAGGCCACCGTTATGGAACACTCCTGAAAGTAGTGTCGCAGCTTCCGGGATGCCATGAACACCGCATACGCTATCTTTGATAATGTGGGTACCGGGACTTGCATGGAGTTAAGACAATGGATACGTAGTACACTGGTTTTTGAAGAGGGAATCTGTGCCCTTCGGTTTCTCGTTCGATGACGAGTACTGCGCTGACAACTTGATGTGTTGCTGCGATATATAACAACATAGGTTCGCCCAGGTTGGGCGCGGCCAGGACCGGATTTGTTGCCAGGATGGCCTTGATTTCTTCGAGTCCGGCCGTGGCAGCATCCGTCCATTCGAAGTGTTCCATGCGTCGGAGGAGGCGATAGAGGGGCAGAGCCTTTTCTCCCAAACGGGAGATGAAGCGGCTTAGAGCCGCTACGCATCCAGTTAGTTTTTGTATTTGCTTGAGGTCTTTTGGGATATCCAATTGTGACAGAGCTCGGATCTTGGTTGGGTTTGCTTCAATTCCTCTTCCTCTACCGGATACAATGAAGCCCAAAAGCTTTCCGGCTGGTACTCCGAAGACACATTTTTCCGGGTTGAGCTTAATGTCATATGTTCGGAGGTTGTCGAATGTCACCCTCAAGTCGTCTACTAGAGTTTCGACGTGTCTGGTCTTGATGACCACATCGTCTATGTATGCCTCTACAGTTATGCCTCTACAGTTTTGCCTATCTGGGTAGCCAGACATGTCTGAATCATGCGCTGATATGTTGCGCTGGCGTTTTTGAGTCCGAAGGGCATTGTGTTGAAGCAGAATGGCCCATATGGAGTAATGAATGCCGTTGCGGCGTGGTCTTTTTCCGCCATCTTGATTTGATGGTATCCGGAGTATGCATCGAGGAAGCACAATGAATCGTGCCCTGCGGTTGCATCGATGATTTGGTCGATGCGAGGGAGAGGGAAAGGGTCCTTTGGACAGGCCTTGTTAAGGTCTTTGAAATCAACGCAGAGGCGCCAGGATTTGTCCTTTTTTGGTACCATTACTAGGTTGGCTAGCCAGTCCGGATGTTTTATATCTCTGATGAATCCGGTTTCTAAGAGTTTGGCTAGCTCCTCTCCCATTGCCTGTCTTTTGGGTTCGGAAAATCGCCGAAGAGCTTGTTTGACTGGCTTGAATCCTTTTAGGATATTGAGGCTATGCTCTGCCAGCCTGCGTGGGATTCCTGGCATGTCTGAAGGGTGCCAGGCAAAAATGTCCCAATTTTCCCGAAGGAATTCTCGTAGTGCGGCTTCTACATCGGGATTTAATTGTGTTCTGATGGAGGCCGTCTTTGTGGGGTCCGTTGAATGGACCTGAAATTTGACTATTTCGTCTGCTGGTTTAAAAGAGGTGGACTTGGACCTCTTATCGAGTATTACATCGTCCCTATCCACCGTGGAGCGCAGCGCAGTTAGTTCCTCTGCCGCTAGGGCTTCGAATAATGCCTCTAGGGCTAGTGCGGCTGTCTTATTTTCGGCGCGGAGTGCTGTATCTGGATCACTGGCGAGAGTGATTATTCCATTGGGCCCGGGCATTTTGAGCTTCATGTACCCGTAATGGGGTATAGCTTGGAAGATTGTGAATGCCTCTCGCCCTAACAAGGCGTGATATCCGCTGCCGAATGGGACCACTTGGAACTGACCTCTTCGGACCTGTAATTGTCCGGCGAGCCGAACACCACATCTAGTGTGATTTTTCCTGTGCAGCGTACTTCTCGACTAGGGATTATTCCCCTGAAGGTTGTGCTGCTTCGCTCAATGCGGCTCCAGTCAATTTCCATTTTTTGAAGGGTTTCTTCGTAGATGAGGTTTAATCCGCTGCCACCATCCATGAGTACCTTGGTAAGACGAAAGCCGTCCACTATCGGACTGAGGACCAATGCGGCTGGTGCTCTAGCTATTCAGAATTTAGGTTCGTCGCTGGCATTGAAGGTGATAGCCGTGTCACTCCATGGAGTTGTTGTTGCTACTTGGTAGACTTCGGCGAGGCTGCGGATTGTTCATTTCCGCATGTTATTTGATGCGGAAGTCTCGAAGACTGTTAATACCGTACTGGTACTGCTGGGCTGGTTGCCCGGGGCTAAAAAGCCTTCGCCACTTTTGGCCACCTGCCGTAATATCCAACATGCTCGAAGGCTATGTGTTGGAGTGGCGCCCTCCGTACTGTGGATTTTGCAGGGTCCGTTGAGCCATCCCTCCAGTACGGTTCCGTACCCTTTAGGGTTTTTTTGCTTTTTGGTTTTTAACCCAGGTGCTTGAGTATGACGCACCCTTTTATTTCGGACTGGGGTTGCATTCAGGGTCGGATTGTCCCAAAACCTAGTTTCGGTTTTCCAGGCACTCTCCATCGCGCAGTATTTTTGTACAATGGTCAATAGGTCGGCGAAGCGTGTAACTTCGCGACGACTGATGGCGTTTATGATTCCCTTGTCCGTGCAATTGTTGCAGAAAATTGAAATCGCGCTTTCTTCACGGCAGTCCTTTATCCTGTTCACAACCAGGAGGAATCTGGCCCAGTAACGATGTACTGTTTCATCCGGCTCTTGCCGTATTTGAGATATATCGCATATGTTTGGGTGGGAGGGTGGAATTAAGTTCGGAACCCCGCCCGATCTAAGGCTCAAAGGCCAAGAAGCTTCCGGATTTGGAAGCTTGGTTTGTTGGATGCTTTCCAACAAATCTGGTCCGATGCCTGACTTTAGGTTCAGTATTTGATTGGCGTCCGTCCCTCCGTGGGAATCCGGCATGGAGGGATCGGGAATCCGGACATAGTTGGTTTTTAACATAGAGGAAGAGTCGCCGCATTGTTCCTCTACCACAACGACATGGTGGGTAACCTGGGGAGAGTTAATTTCTCTCAGATCGGTTTTAAGCCCAATCTGATCGTAGTTGGTAGCGACTCCCAGGGCGGCGATGCGATCCAAGAGCTCGGTTACGGAGGAGAGCTCAATCGGATCTAGCTGCTCGGCAAATTCCGAGCTGACGTGAAGATCGCTTTTAATGACCTGAGAGGTCATTGTCGAAGCGGTGGCCGAACAGGCGGTCATAAGGAAACCGCCTAGCCGGATAGTCTGGCCGGCGGCCAAAGCTCCCTTGACGACGGTGCCGTCTTTAAAGACGGGAAAAGGCATCCTTCCTGATGGTGACGGCACAGAGGAACTCTCAATGAAAGCACCAATGTCGGTGTCAAAACCAGCGGATCTCAGGTAGGGGGTCCCGAACTGTGCGTCTAGGCGGATGGTAACAGGAGACAAGGGACACGATGTTTTACCCAGGTTCGGGCCCTCTCGATGGAGGTAAAACCCTACATCCTACTTGATTAATATTGATGATGTGTGTTACAAGAGTGGATCTACCACGAGATCAAGGAGGCTAAATCCTAGAAGCTAGCCTATGGTATGATTGTTGTTCGTCCTATGGACTAAAGCCATCCGGTTTATATAGACACCAAGAGGGCTAGGGTTACACAAAGTCGGTTACAATGGTAGGAAATCTACATATCCGTATCGCCAAGCTTGCCTTCCACGCCAAGGAAAGTCCCATCCGGACACGGGACGAAGTCTTCAATCTTGTATCTTCATAGTCTCGGAGTCCGGCCGATCATGATAGTTCGGCTGTCCGGACACCCCCTAGTCCGGGACTCCCTCAAAGTTCATCGCAACTTCATCTTTCATGAGACAGTTGATAGGGTCGAGACCTATCTCGACCCGTCCAGTTTCAGCCTCGAAGTCCTGACAGAGTTCTGTTTCATCACAACGAACAATGAGTCAACAGTATTGCAAATCTCAGTCGACGACAGTTATTTAACTGAATAGACATACCTTCAAGCTTCAGGACAAGTTTCGCCGCAAGTTGTTCCAAATGAAACTCTAGCTTGCCAGTCTTGGTCCTGAGACCCTCAACTTCAGCGGTTAGGTTCTCCTTGTCCTTCCTCAGTTGTTCGACTTCACGATTGGCGTCCGAGACAGCCGTCTTCAATGTCGCGTTCTCGTCCTCCAACTTGCCGACTGAAGCCAGCTTCTCGTCCGCAAGCTTCGTCTTCTCGCATGCTTCCTTCTGAGCAGATGCCAGATCCAAATCCTTCTGCTCCAAAGCTTCCTTCATCCTCTCTAAAGAAACAACACTCTTCAGACGGGACTGAAGTTGGCGTTTTTCACTATGCACATCTGTTTGTGTGAATTCACTCGGTTCAAAGAGATTGAAAGAAAAACCAGGGCGAGCATGAAGATACAAAGCAGACAAAATGGTCGAGTGATTACCTCCCATGATGGCTATTTCTTCTTGAGCATTCTTCAGATTCTTCTTTGCAAGTTCGAGGTCAAGTTCAACACTGATATGCTTCTTCTTTAATTCGGTGAGCCGAGCTCCAAGACCACAAGACCTCTGCAGACAGAAAGACAGACATGTCAGTCGACACATATAAGCGACAGCGAAGGAGAAGAATTACTCTAATACTACTACCGAATCAAATATTCAACGATAGTCTCGGGGACTACACCCAGTGGGTGCACTTAGCGTGCCCCCACTGGATCAGATCAATACTTAGCGAGAGTTCAAAAAAAAATAAAGACAGAGAGATCAATACTCATCAGACCTCTGTCGATTGCCAGCAGCCGACCGTGGTCTCGGGGACTACACCCAGTGGGTGCACTCGACGTGCCCCCACTGATTCGGAAAGTACAAAATCGAAGATTTCTTGAGTTCTAAATGAAGGAACACCCAGTGGGTGATCAGATATAAAGCAACATTCAAAAGTTCATTCGGAAGTTTAGTGACCTGGACATTGGTCTGAAGGGCAGTGCTGGCATTGTAAGCTATCTGACTAGCTTCATGCATCACTTTCACCTGCTCCATGACAAGATTCGCGTGGCGAAGAGCTTCCCTAGCGGCACTCGGCGAGTCGTCCGGAGTTTGATATGTAGCAAAGAGGATGGCTCCAGAGGGGTCAAAGTAGTGTCCGGGTCGGACGAGTGGAGTTGCACCGGTGCAGCAGGCGTCTATGCAGTCGACCCTGACGGATGATCGGTCGTCAACGGGTTAGCAAATGTGACATTAGTCCGAGCTATCGCCTTAGGTGCCAGTGTCGATTGAGGGATTTGGACTTCAAGTCTCCTTCTGGTCGAACCTCCACTCTTCTTCTTCCTCTCCTGTAGAGGCACTTCTTCTTCCTCGTCATCAGGAAGCACAACGATGTCTTGCGGAGCTACATAAGAAGAGAACTATCAAATTTTCAGACAATCAACCACCCACTCAGTTAAACAGAACTGGGTTGGATGAACTTACCAGCTCGTGAGGTGGCTTCTTCGTCTTCTGGTGTCTTGTCAACGTCCATGTCAGTGGCAGCAGAGGTGGGGCTGGAAGGACACAAGAATTAGTCAGTCGGATCGAGAAAACCTTCTGTCGACTTACGGAAATGCAAACAAGATACCCACCCTGAGGCAACGGGGACGTCCATATTGATTCATGGCAATGTCTTCCGGGTCTTGGAGGGGCGACTTTAGGCTGCTTAGCCACCTTCTCCGTCGGCTCCAGAGTCGATGTCCGAGTGCGCTTCTGGGTGGTGGCACTCAGAGCCACACTCTTCACACGACCGTCGAATGGATCGTGTTGCTGCTTGGATCGACGCTCAGAGCGCGGCGGCGAGTCGACCTCTTCCTCCTCGTCTGATTCCTCGCTCTCCTCCTCCTCCTCCTCTTCATCCGGGGATTCCCACTCTCCACTCTCCTCCGTGCTTCCCTTCCCCTCCTGGTCTGGCACCAAGGCCTGTTTGCCGTTGGGCATTGAGGCATCTCAGTGAATACCTGCAAAACAAATTGATCAAAACAAGAGTCAGCCAACATCGAGTACAGTCGGAACGCAAGCGGAAAACAGTCGGAACGAAAAATGTACCTTGTCGGGTGGGTTGTCACTTCCGAAAGGGACAACTTGCCTGGATCCTCTAGGGTTGTCTTGATTGCCCGTGATACCCTTCAACCACAAGGCCACGGTGTCGAGCGGCCCTTCTTCTAGATGGACCCGAGTGGTGTCGTCCGGTCCGGAGTACAACCACATCGGGTGATCACGAGCCTGAAGAGGCTAGATACGCCGACTGAGGAACACCTCCAGCAAGTCCAAGCCAGTGACACCATCATTGATGAGCTGGACCACTTGGTCTACTAACATCCTCGTCTCCATGGTCTCAGCAGCAGTAACCTTCAGTGGAGCGGGGGTCTGGACACGGTCGAATGAAAAATGAGGAAGACCGGTCGACTGACCTGGAGCCGCAACGTCCTGGCAGTAGAACCAGGACGATTGCCAACCCCTAACAGATTCCGGAAGGGTCACAGCAGGGAAAGCACTCCTATTCCTCTTTTGGATACCTAGGCCACCGCACATCTGGATAACGTGGGTCTTCGAGTCACTCGACTTCGCCTTTTTTACCGACTGGGAACGAATGGTGAAGATGTGTTTGAAGAGAC
This sequence comes from Triticum timopheevii, assembly GCA_963921465.1. Lineage (NCBI taxonomy): Eukaryota > Viridiplantae > Streptophyta > Magnoliopsida > Poales > Poaceae > Triticum > Triticum timopheevii. Next base: position 433,936,131 of record OY997262.1, read on the forward strand.
CCTAGTGCGGTCGACACCCTAAGAAGTTCTCGCACATCGACACAAATGCGGCTATATACGTGATGGTGTTGGGGGAAAAGTGGTGGAGCTGTGCCCCGAAGAAGTTCAAAAACCCACGGAAGAAAGGGTGCGGAGGAAGCAAGAAGCCCCGGTCGACATGAGTGGCAAGCAAGACACACTCACCCGGTCGAGGTTGTGGCTCCGTCTCCCCCTTGGGCAGCCTTGCTGCCCCCTTTGCAATCAGCCCGGACTCCTCCAGGTCGGCCAGGTCCTCCTGCCGGATCAAAGACCGGATCCAATCGCCTTGGATCCAACCCGGCGGCAACCCCGAGCATGACGACGATCCATAGCTCGGTTTCTTGCCCTTTGTCGCCCCCGTCGCCTTCTTAGCACGCTCTAGCGCTGCCGTCTTGTCCTTCACCATGGTGAGAAAGTGGCGGTATCAGAGGCGGAGGTGCTTGACGCGGCGAAGGAACAGAGAAGAAAGAAGAAGAGGCAGGCGTGCATAGTGCAAGCGCCCCGGCCCCGTCACCTTATAGAGGATCACTTCTGAGTGAGTGACGCGTGGGGCCGGGCAATCCCGTCAAATCCTGCTACAGTTGCGCACAGCGAACATGGCGAAAAAGGCAGCGCGATTATCGAGGCGTCGCTGCTTATCTGGGCCCCCTTTTTCGGTGCCCTCCTGCCCGCGCGCTCCCCCTAAATTTCGTATCCCGCAAAATCCGGGATCCCCCGCGGGCAATCGAAAGTACCAACACAGGCAGGGTAACGAAAGACCCGCAGTACGGAATGATAACTGACGAGGATACGAGGCGGGGTAATGAAAGACCAAAGATAAGAAGAGCACAACGAACGTGGCAAAAAATTCAATTGACAGCTCTCTGAATGGATCAAGGCAACCGAGTCAACACCAAAGTACCAACGCAGGCGTTCAGTCTAGCAGGAAACACTCACGGAGACACAAAGCTCGAGACAGTTCCAACTTTGTTTTACTTTTCTCTCACACCTTAATCCATTTGGGGGCTACTGACGAGGATACAGACCCAGGGTAGGGTCAAAAGGTACAAGATAAATGGAATACATTTTACACGATCGCCCAAGATAAGAAAAGAGCACCAACCAAGACAGTGGTGTCCGCTTTGATGCAACAACCAACACGGGAAAGGAAACACATTATGGTTACATAGAGGACATATGGGAACTTAACTATGGTGGTGGTTTGAAGGCCCTTTGTTTCGGTGCAAATGGTCAATATGATACGAGGTGGGGTAACGAAAGACTCGCAGTACGGAATGACAACTGACGAGGATACAGACCTGGGGTAGGGTCATAGGCTCGACCTATACGTCCTACCCAAGGTCACTACCCTGGAAGACGAAAAGACCAAGAGTCAACAGAAGAGCGCCAGCCAAGTACGTCGAGTGCAATCCACTCGACGGTCACTACCTACCGTCACTCGACCATAAGGAAGGCCACTCGACCATATCAAAGACCGGGAGTCGGAAGAGCACGTAACGGCCAGATATTTACTCCTTAGCCTTCATGAGCATTAAGAGTACTTAATGCTGGCGTTACCAGTAACGCCCCTTACTTTATGTACATTAGTTCCCTTGTAATGGAGATGGGTTGGGGTCCTGGCGCACTCTATATAAGCCACCCCCTCCTCTGGCACAAGGGTTCGCACCCCCCTGTAACACAACACACATAATCCAATCGACCGCCTCCGGGCATCGAGACGTAGGGCTATTACTTTCTCCGAGAAGGGCCTGAACTAGTAAACCTCGTGTGTACATCTTTGCCATAGCTAAGATCTTGCCTCTCCATTCCTAGCCCCCCTTTCTACTGTCATACTTAGAACCACGACAACAACAGTGGATCTCAACAATCTTGCGTATGTAGACGAACCATTCGTCCTAGCCAATGATGTGGCGCAGGTTTTCTATGTGAAAGACATGTCTACCAGGCCGAGAAAAAGAAAAGATAAGGAAGCGAATGCATCATACAATGAGCCAAAGAGCCACATAGTTCTTTCAGGGAAAAGAAACATTGTGAGAGTGGATGACAAGACAGACATGTCAGAAGATTATGAAAAGCTTGGTGAAATTGCTCCATTCATAGTGAATATTGATCTGAGCATCCAGTTAAATGATGAAGATTGTCCATGGTTACGGCGCAAAGGGACACACGCGAAGAAAAAGTTTCACACCCAAAGATCCATTCTGGGATGTGATAGGCTTCACCGTCATCACTTTCTTCTGTAGTGACTTTCCGGACTTATATATCTGGAAAGTGCCGCTTCGAACAAGTCGGAGGGAATCTTTGTAATAGTTAGGGTGTTTATGTGTTTTGGTATTTGAAACGCGAAGAAGTTTTATGTGCAAAAAACTGGATGCACTTCGTCTACAAATTAGTTCATCAAATAATTTAAACTTAACTATTCCAATTTGAAAACTACTGGCACTAACAGAAAGTTTGTAATTTTTTGTACTTAAAGAAAAATATTCATAAATAAATAAATGAAAATAAGTAAAGTAGCAAAGAAAAAAACTAATTTTTTTTGGAGACAAAAACTAAATAAAAAAATTTAAACTATTCAAATTTGAAAACTACTCGCACTAACAGAATGTTTGTAACTTTTTGTACCTAAAAAATATTCAAAAATAAATAAATGAAAATAAATAAAGTAGAAAAGAAAAAAACTAAATTTTTTGGAGACAAAAACTAAATAAAAAAATTAAACTATTCAAATTTGAAAACTACTCGCACTAACAGAAAGTTTGTAATTTTTTGTACCTAAAGAAAAAATATTCAAAAATAAATAAATGAAAATAAATAAAGTAGAAAAAAACTAAATATTTTTTGAGACAAAAACTAAATAAAAAAGCCCACCTACTGGGCCACAGTGGCCTGCATACGACTAGTAACCCAACCAGCAGTTGGGCCAGGATGCAGGCCCGCAGTGCCCATTAGGCCCATAGGGCAGAGAGGCAGAGTTAGGCCTAGAAGACTGCTATAGAGAGAAGTTCGAGAGAGCAGCCGCGCCGGGGCTTTTAAACAGGTGCGGGCGCCCCTCGGCTAGTGAGGTGGGACTAAACTTGCCCGCACCGCACCTGCGCTAGCGCACCCCTTTAGTACCGGGTCGTGACTCCAACCGGTACTAAAGGGGGAGCCTTTAGTACCGGTTATAGCCACCACCCGGTACTAAAGGGGGGCCCTTTAGTTTTTTCTATTTTTTCTATCTTTTATACAAATGTTTTAGATGATTAATTAATTAGATTAGATTAATGTCAAATAGTATATAGAAATGTTATAGAAATGTTAGAAATGTTAAATGTTATAGAAATGTTAGAAATTTTAGAAATGTTAGTTTTAGCTAGATGAATTAGATTAATTTCAGATTGTTATAGACATGTTAGTTTTCGTTTCTTATAATTTTAGTTATACAAATTTAGAATTTGCATATAAGAAATCACAATCCAATCATTTAAAAAATGTTACTTTTGCGGCGTATAGTATTTGTTCTCGACGATGCCCGGCCCGCATCCTCGCCGTCGACCCGTTCGCGACAACGTCCTGCTTCAGAGGACCCATGTCCGGGACTGGGCTCCGCCGGGCTGGCACTGGGAGGTGCTACCTTCAGGGGCTCGCCGCTTGGCGAGGAACCCGGGCCGCGTCGTCGACCCTGAGCTCCTTTGGTGGCGTTCCCGTGGGACACTTTCGGTGCGGAGGGAGCCGGCCCCGCCGAAGGTGGTGCGTCGCCGTGCCAGGGAGGACGACGAGCACGTCCGTCACTACATGGCTGCTATGGACGTCAGGTTCTCCAATACCTGGCAGGGTCTTTGGGGAGATGGCCAGAGCTATGATCCTGTGATGCTTCCTTCTCTTTGGGTGTCCACCGACCGCGCCTCAGGAACCGCGAATGGCCTAGATTATTCTGTAGTATTCGATCTTTATTAGCTAGCTAGCTAGTGATGTATTTGATATATAATATTCGAGACGATGTATTCAAGATTATATATTAATAGCGCATATGCCCGTGCGTTGCAACGGGAGATATTTATTACGAGAAGCAATGGGAGAGAAATGATGTGTCCTCCGAAAATAGTCTCTGTAGCGGTGGCCGACAGAGCTAGGAGCTGCGATCTTCTCATGGGTCATGTTTGGCCGATGAAATCTTGATAGTGGTGAGGTTGGTCGGCGTCTCCTATCACGGCGTAACCAAATGCATTACTAATTGCAACGCATAAATCAAAGACTCGATGGCATGCTGCTAGCTAGTTGAAAAAACACGTTCTATTGACCAATGGCAAGCGCGGATATGTAAGAACATAATGCAACATCAGATTGAAACATATTTTAATCTTTTTCAAACCTGTCATAAAAAATAAGAATGAATTTACGTATATTCTTTGAAACATGAACATTTTTTGAAATTTCAAACAGTTTTTTAAAATTCTAAATATTCCCAAAAGACATGAGCAAAATTTTAAATTGGAATATATTTTCTGAAATTCACAAAACAAGTCTTAAAACATGAACGTTTTATAAGAAACTGAACATTTTTTGAATTAGTGAACAATTTTTTTAAATGGTAACATGTTTTGAACATTCAGAAATTTTTTGAAAATGTTTTTTCAATTAAGAAAATTATTTTAATTTCATAACCATTTCACACAAAAAATATTTTCAAATTTGAAACATTTTTCTAAATGCAAAAAGAAACATTGGAAATTGTGAATAATTGTGGAAAATATAAACATTTTTTGAAAACTTGGAACTTTTATTTTATTTTGAAAAATTTCAGAACAAAAACAAAGTTCTGAACTTCTATAAAACAATTTTGGTTTGTAGAATTTGGAATATGTATCGAAAACTTGAACCAAAAAATGAAATTCTGAGGTTTTTTGAAAATTTCGAATTTATTAGAAAAGAAAAAAACGAAATTAAACTTGGAAGGGTAAAACGTAAAAATGATTAGGAAAGAAAAAGAGAAAGAAAGAGGAAAAAGACAGAATGCATGATAAAACAAAAATGGGCCGGTCCAGTATTGGGCGACGTGTGCAAAACTTTTGGTATTTGACGCTCTGTGCTGTAAATAGGGTGCTGCGAGCTGTGTGCGCCTTGCAGCACTGGGCAAACCGCGCGTCCCAGGTACAAAATCTGTACAACCCGTTTTTCTTTTTGAACAAACACGTTCTATTGACCAATGGCAAGCGCGGATATTTAAGAACATAATGCAGCATCAGATTTGAAACATATATTTTTTTTTCAAACTTATCATAGAAAATAAGAATGAATTTGCGTATATTCTTTGAAACATGAACATTTTTTGAAATTTCAAACAGTTTTTTGAAAATGCTGAATATTTCCAAAAGACATGAGAATTTTTTAAATTATAATATTTCCTCAAATGCACAAAACAATTCTGAAAACATGAACCTTTTCATAATAACCTAAATTTTTTTTGAATCAGTTAACAATTTTTTAAAATTGTAACATGTTTTGTACATTCAGAATTTTTTTGAAACTGTTTATTCCATTAAGAAAATTATTTTAATTTGGTAAACATTTCAAAAAACTTTTTCAAAATTGAAACATTTTTTAAAATGCAAAAAGAAACATTTGAAATTGTGAATAATTGCAGAAAAAATATATATTTGTTGAAAAATTGGAAACTTTTTTTATTTTGAACAAATTTCAGATGATAAAAAAACAAAGTTCTGAATCGTTTTAAAACAATTTTTTTAGAATTTGGAATAGTGGTCAAAAACTTGAACCAAAAATGGAAATTCTGAGTTTTTTTTTGAAAATTTCGAATTTATTAAAAAAAACTAAATTAAACTTGGAAGGGTAAAACGTAAAAATAATTAGGAAATAAAAAGAGAAAGAAAGAGAAAAAGACAGAATACAAGATAAAACGAAAATGGGCCGGCCCAGTGTTGGGCGACCTGTGCGAATCTTTGGGTATTTGACGCTCTGTGCGGTAAATAGGGTTCAGCTAGCTGCGTGCGTAGGAAAATAAGTGGCCTTGCTGCACTGGGCCTCAACGCCCGGCCCAGGTACGAAATCTGGACAAGCCGATTTTCTTTTCTAGCACATGAAAGCACAAAAATTTAGTACCACCTCGGGTAAAAGAAAAATCTTTTCATTGGTGAACGGATGAAAAAAGCGGAGAAACGCATCTTACTTTATTAGTAGGTATAGATTCGAGACGATGCATATTCTGTACTATACGGGCAGAGAGGGAGAAGAGGCCCTGTTCGAGATCATACGCTCCCCTCGCGCGCCAGATGATCGAAATGAAGAAGATGACGACTCCCAATATCTGAACAATACCGGGAAGAGTGATGATATGATATTCGATCGCGACGACCGAATTGATGAAGTCATGGACTACGACTTTGATTATGATGGCGAAGAAATTAATGATTATGATGGCGAAGAAAATGTTGATCTTGAAATAACAGAGATCGATGAGGTATATTTATATAAGCAGGCATCTGGTGATCATCACATGTTTTAAATGATTTGAAGATATATTAACGAATCGATCTTTCTTCTTTCAGCCCTCCGGATCGAGCAAATCTTCTACAGACAGAGTGCGAGGCCCGAGAAAAAAGTTGAAGGAGGGCGTAAAGTACAACATCGTTGCCATCAAAACTAATGGCGAACCAATAGCGCCTAAGAACATTGCGAACAAGTTCGTTCGTCAGTGCGGAGTTCTTGTGAAGGATAAACTCCCGATCTCCCTTCAAGAATGGAGAGAGCCATCAAAGCCCCGTTCAGATCTTACTTTTGTCGACGAGAGAGCAAAAACTGCGCTTTGGGAAGATCTCATGGAACATTTCACCGTACCAGATCATTTCACAGCTGCAGATGTGGAGAAAGTCAAGGACCCTGCTGTTAGGAAGATGACAATTGCATTCAACAACCACAAGAAAACTGTATGGAATAACTACGTCAAAGTAGGAAAGAAGACTCCATAATTCAAGGGAACACTGGAGAATCAAAGAGAACACTGGAACGATTTCATGAAATTCAAGGAATCAGAATTATCTAAGGAACGGTCCAGAAAAAACAAGGCCAATGCCGCAAAAAAGCAGCAATTCCATAGGCTGGGGCCAGGTGGCTACACGGTGGCAATGCCTAAGTGGGATAAGTCTGAGCAAGAGATGCTGGCTGCACAGGTCACTCCTGTTACATTGAGCTGCCCCCCTAGGTGCAAAACTTGGTTCTATGCGCATGGGGGGCGTTGGACCCGAAGACAGGCGAGGTTTTGAAGAAGGCATGTCTTAAAGGAGCCGATGTTAAGTTAGTTGAAGCAATAGAAGAAGCTCGAAAGGGGGTGTTCACGCCCAACAGAGAGAACGACGAGCTTACGTGCGCCCTGGGAAATCCTGAACACCCGGGAAGAACACGAGGCAAGGGCGTTTTTCGGTGGTATGAGGGATTTTCTGAGTGGAACGCCGACTACAGAAACCATGCAAAAAGGAAGATGGAGGAGGAGAAGAAGAAGAAGCTGGAGGACGAGCAGAGGAAGCAGGAAGCAGAACGCCTTCAAGGCCTAGAATCAGCACACGCGGACTTGGCACTCAAATTGCAGCGGCAGCAGCAGCATATCGACTCGCTTAGCCAGGAAAGGGGGTCTCAGCAGCGTCCGCAGCTAGCGGATGATCCAGCATTGGATAGCACCGTCCCATCCATGCCGAGAAGCAGCGTGGGTTCCGCCCCGGGCGATGCACTGCTGGATAGATACCCTGTGGATGACATCATGGAGAACACTAACTGTGAGCTACACTTCAAAATAAAGAACATATCCGTGAAGGCGGCAGATGCCGTTGCTTATACAAATCCCCCCGGAGCAACCTACCATTGCAGAACGATTCCAGCCGGCTATGCTCGTGTCGTGGTTGATGAGGTGGTGGACCAATATTCGGGGCTACAGCTTGACATTCCTGGAGGTGACGAGGAGCACACACTGGGAGAGGCCATACAACGTATCATCCTATGGAGAAAGGATTGCATCATCTTTCGAAGGCCACCAACACCGCGTCAGCTAGAGCTTGACATTCCAGGAGGTGACGAGGAGCAGACAACTCACGCTCCTCCAAGTCTGGCACAGCTTCAGGCCACTCCTCCTGCTTCAACTCAACCAACGCGTGAGGCCACTCCTCCTGCTTCAACTCAGCCAACGGGTGAGGCCACTCCTCCTGCTTCAACTCAGCCAACGTGTGAGGCCACTCCTCCTCCTCCAAGTCCACCAACGCGTGCCACTCCTCCTCCAAGTCCGACACCGCGTCAGCCGTCTCCGCTGCCTCAGCAATCGTGGAAGAGAGCCGTCGCAGCTATGGTGCGTATGTTGGGGAATGTAGTAATTTCAAAAAAATTCCTACACACACGCAAGATCATGGTGATGCATAGCAACGAGAGGGGAGAGTGTTGTCCACGTACCCTCGTAGACCAAAAGCAGAAGCGTTAGCACAACGTGGTTGATGTAGTCATACGTCTTCATGATCCGACCGATCAAGTACCTAATGTACGACAACTCCGAGTTCAGCACACGTTCAGCTCGATGACGTCCCACGAACTCCGATCCAGCAGAGCTTTGCGGGAGAGTTCCATCAACATGACAGCGTGATGACGGTGTTGATGATGCTACCGGTGCAAGTCTTCGCCTAAGCACCGCTATGATATTACCGTGGTGGAATATGGTGGAGGGGGGCACCGCACACGGCTAAGAGATCAATGATCAATTGTTGTCTCTAGAGGTGCCCCCCTACCCCCGTATATAAAGGACCAGGGGGAGGGGGCGACCGGCCAGGAGGAGGGCACGCCAGGGAGGAGTCCTACTCCCACCGGGAGTAGGACTCCCTCTTTTCCTAGTTGGAGTAGGAGGGGGAAAGGAAGGGAAGGAGAGAGGAGGAAGGAAAGGGGGCGCCGCCCCCCTCCTTGTCCAATTCGGACTAGAGGGGGAGGGGGCACACGACCAGCCCTAGCCGCCCCTCCTCTTCTCCACTAAGGCCCATCTTGGCCCATTAAACTCCCCCGGGGGTTCCGGTAACCCCCCGGTACTCCGGTATATGTCCGAAACTCCCCAAACCATTCCGGTGTCCAACATAGTCGTCGAATATATCAATCTTTACGTATCGACCATTTAGAGACTCCTCGTCATGTCCGTGATCACATCCGGGACTCTGAACTACCTTCGGTACATCAAAACACAAAAACTCATAATACCGATCGTCACCAAACTTTAAGCGTGCGGACCCTACGAGTTCGAGAATTATGTAGACATGACCGAGACACGTCTCCGGTCAATAACCAATAGAGGAACCTGGATGCTCATATTGGCTCCCACATATTCTACGAAGATCTTTATCGGTCAAACTGCATAACAACATACGTTGTTCCCTTTGTCATTGGTATGTTACTTGCCCGAGATTCGATCGTCGGTATCACAATACCTAGTTCAATCTCGTTATCGGCAAGTCTCTTTACTCAGTATGTAACGCATCATCCCACAACTAACTCATTAGTCATATTGCTTGCAAGGCTTATAGTGATGTGCATTACCGAGAGGGCCCAGAGATACCTCTCCGACAATCGGAGTGACAAATCCTAATCTCGAAATATGTCAACTCGACAAGTACCTTCGGAGACACCTATAGAGCACCTTTATAATCACCCAGTTGCATTGTGATGTTTGGTAGCACACAAAGTGTTCCTCCGGTAAGCGGGAGTTACATAATCTCATAGTCATAGGAACATGTATAAGTCATGAAGAAAGCAATAGCAACATACTAAACGATCAAGTGCTAAGCTAACGAAATGGGTCAAGTCAATCACATCATTCTTCTAATGATGTGATCCCATTGATCAAATGATAACTCATATCTATGGTTAGGAAACTCAACCATCTTTGATCAATGAGCTAGTCAAGTAGAGGCATACTAGTGACACTATGTTTTGTCTATGTATTCACACATATACTAAGTTTCGGGTTAATACAATTCTAGCATGAATAATAAACATTTATCATGAAATAAGGAAATAAGTAATAACTTTATTATTGCCTCTAGGGCATATTTCCTTTAGCGTAGTGCTACAAGTCGAGGTAGTACAGGAGGTACAGGCGGAGGCAAGCGATTTCAATATGGTCCAAGAAGCCTCGTGCCTCTTCCGCAGAGGCCTTATGACATGACCAAGGAGCAAAACGAAGCCATAGTGAAGGCCCAAGTGGACGCCCATTTTGGAGCGAAACCGCCATCGCCGCCAAGGGAGAAAGTGCCCAAGGATAAGATTGACTACTTTATTCGTATGGCTAAAGCACCAGCTCCCAAGCCTATTGACTCAGACTATGAGCGCCAAATCAGGAAGGCACATCGAGCACGACAAAACGAGTCGAGCTCGAGCTCGAGCCAAGCAGCTGGCCAAAAATGCAGGAAAATCATTCCCCAGCTAGGCGAACAGGCGACGCAATCGATCCCCCCGCTTGTCGTACCAACACATGAGAGTACCGGCGCCGGTCAGCTGGTAATAACCGACGAGCATAGAAGGCAGACTGAAATTCTCGGTATCACTGTTGGACAACTCCTCGAGATTGAGCCCATGCCTAAGCTTAGAGAGCAGGACATAAAATGGAAATATGTCCGCGGCCAACCTTTGGTCAAGCCTGAGGAGGTCAAGAACCTCCCAACGAGAATGTATGAATTGCATGATTGGTACATGAAAATTACAAAGAGTAACAATTGAGAGGGCCTCATGGAGAAAGTCAAGGAAGAGTATTACTTCCATAAGCTAGCTCTGTCCGTGAGTATTCAGAACTATTTCAGTTATTCAATCAAGACGCACTCGACAAATCTCTCATCAGTTGCTATTGTCTGTAAGTGATTTCTTTCTGTAATTCAAGTCTCAAGCTAGTTGTAGTGCTCATTGATCGATCATTACCTGTAATTATCCTTGCTGTATTCTTTTCTGTGGTATTATGCAGGATGAAGATGTATGAAATGAAAAAAGCTGGACGCTATGGCATTGGGTTCATTGACCCAAATACCGTTAATGAACAAACATGGACATATAAATGGTATAAAGACTATGTAGAGAAAAACATGCTAGAGTTCTTGAAGCGCCTCAATACCAATGAAGATATACTACTTCCTTACAACTTCATGTGAGTCACACTGTCTTGTACTACAAGTTCTGTTTTTACTTACTAGCTACCTAGATGTTAATAATTAAGTGTATAGGGTTTAGGGTAGTTGATGAGTGTTATGCACATGCCCGCTTAATTAAGACATGAAAATGTGTGTGCATGCAGTTTCCATTGGATCTTGTTAATCGTTAAAGTTGACAAAGGAACAATTGAACTACTGGACTCACTACTTGAAAAAAAGAAAGACTACACAATCGTGAAGGGGATAGTCGATAGGTAATTTCAATCATTATTAACTATATGTCGGCCTCTTTAGTTCGTCATTTCCTGATATCAACTATTTAATAACTCTTTTATTCATTTTCTTTGCCGGTGGGCAGGGCTTGGGCAAAGTTCAGGAATGAGGTTCCAGGTCCATGGAAAGAAAAGCTGTATTGGTTTCGACCCAAGGTATAACTAATTAAGTAGTACTAGCTAGCTACCATGCATCTCTTTAATTCTAGTTTCAATACCATTAATTATCATGCTTGATTGATTATTACCTGATTAAATTCTATTCTCGCAAAGGCCCTGAAGCAGGTGCCGGGGACTGATGTGTGTGCATACTACATTTTCGAGAACATTCTCATGATGACGTCCGAAAGGACCAAAACTGATAGACAGCTATGGGTACGTTTTACAGAACAATATTCACAATTTTTACATCATTATCGATATCTAGTCACATAACTAATACACATGCATATTGATCTTCTTCTTAACAGTTTGAATCATTGCGGGAGGAGCTCCTACCAATGGAGCGCATACGAGCACTTCAAGAGGAAATAGCGGGATTTTTGCTCGACCAGGTCATAGATCCCAAAGGGGAATTCTACTACAAGCTACCGCCCCAATGAACCACTCCCAATTGTCATCGTGCTCCGAAGGCACCAAGGCAAATGCCACTGGCTCTAAAGGCAACATGTAGGAAAAATTGTATATATATACATGTGTATGTGTGAATAGTGGTGTGGTTGTGAGGAAATTTCAATCATTCGAGATAATGATTCGCATTGATAATACATAATCCATCGAGATTGTAGTGCGATCATTAATAACTTCTGATAATAGTTCCACCTGCAAAACAAATGCTTCGAGAGAAATAGTGCAGCAGGCGGGGTTATTAACATTACAACACATAAGTTTTACAACATAGCAAAGATAGTCTTTGAGGCATAAGTTCAAATCTCACATGAAACAAAACCAACGGAGTGCAAAAGGCAAATATATCAAAACTTGATGTAATTCTCCCCTTTTTGTCAACCAGTGTCAAAAAGGTGATGAATAACATGAGTGTTGAAACGGTGAACTTGATTCACTCGGTGGCGTCACTAGAGGAGCTATTCGAAAAGGTTTCTGATTCAGAAGTGACCGGAAGATCTTCATCGTCAACAGCAGCAGATTTTCCTTCAGGAATGGCAACTTGAGGCTGAGATGGTGAAGGCACATTGGAATTAGCCACTTGAGTCGTCCATGATAGCACATTTCCTTCGGCTATTTTTTCGGTCGGTGAGGTGGCTTCAGATTCTTCGATTATCTTCCAAAGCTTAATATGCAGAAGACCAGTAGTTGGCGCTCGAGCAGGCAGAGGAGGAGCACTGTGAGGTTGATAATATTTAATTGAGAGGCCTTTGTCAATGTAGTCATAAAGCTCTTTGAGATCAACATCTAGGAATTGTTTCTTGGAGAAGAACTTGCGCAGTAGTTTCCAGAGCCTTTTCTTGTTCTCATCAGCAATGAGATGTGTGATTCTTGTTCGGTTATTGATAGCATTTAGCTCGGCAGCAAGGTGTTCTTTCTCTTGGCGATCTTCAGCAATGAGTTTTAGCAACAACTGTTGTGTGCGCTGCTACCTCTTGAGCTTGTGTTGGTTTTCCCTTGAAGAGGAAAGGGTGATGCAACAAAGTAGCGTAAGTATTTCCCTTAGTTTTGAGAACCAAGGTATCAATCCAGTAGGAGACAATGCACAAGTCACCGAATACCTGCACAAACAATCAACAACTTGCACCCAACGCGATAAAGGGGTTGTCAATCCCTTCACGGTCACTTGCAAAAGTGAGATCTGATAGAGATAGATAAACGGTAAAGTAAATATTCTTTGTAATTTTTGGTTTATAGATTGGAAAGTAAAATATTGCGAAATAGTAGATCGAAGACTAGCAATATGTAAACGAGATTCAATAATATGGAAAAGAGACCCGGGGGTGATAACCCACAAGTATAGGGGATCGCAACAGTTTTCGAGGGTAGAGTATTTAACCCAAATTTATTGATTCGACACAAGGGGAGCCAAAGAATATTCTCAAGTATTAGCCGTTGAGTTGTCAATTCAACTACACCTGGATAACTTAGTATCTGCAGCAAAGTATCTAGTAGCAAAGTAGTATGATAGTAATGGTAACAGTGGCAAAAGTAAAGATAGCAGTTTTGTAGTGATTGTAACAGTAGCAACGGAAAAGTAAATAAGCAAAGCACAATATGTTAAAAGCTCGTAGGCATTGGATCAGTGATGGATAATTATGTCGGATGCGATTCCTCATGTAATAGTTATAACATAGGGTGACACAGAACTAGCTCTAGTTCATCAATGTAATGTAGGCATGTATTCCGAATATAGTCATACGTGCTTATGGAAAAGAACTTGCATGACATCTTTTGTCCTACCCTCCCGTGGCAGGGGGTTCCTGATACGTCTCCAACGTATCTATAATTTATGAAGCATTCATGCTATTTTATTATCTGCTTTGAATGATTACGGGCTTTATTATACACTTTTATATTACATTTGGGACTAACCTACTAACCAGAGGCCCAACCCATATTGCTGTTTTATTGCCTGTTTCAGTATTTCGAAGAAAAGGAATATCAAACGGAGTCCAAATGGAATGAAACCTTCAGGAGCGTGATTTTTGGAAAGGATATGATCCGGGAGACTTGGAGTTCAAGCCAGGGAAGGTTCGAGGAAGCCAGGAGATCAGAGGGCGCGCCCACCCCCATGGGCGCGCCCCTGTCTCCTGGGCCCCTCGAGGCTCCCCCGACTGACTTCTTTCACCTATATAAGTCCACGTACCCTAAAAACATCGAATAAGTAGATAGATCGGGAGTTCTGCCACCGCAAGACTCTGCAGCCACCAAAAACCTCACGGAAGCCCGTTCCGGCACCCTGCTGGAGGGGGAATCCATCACCGGTGGCCATCTTCATCATCCCGGCGCTCTCCATGACGAGGAGGGATTAGTTCACCCTCGAGGCTGAGGGTATGTACCAGTAGCTATGTGTTTGATCCCTCTCTCTCTCTCGTGTTCTCTCTATGGCACGATCTTGATGTATTGCGAGCTTTGCTATTATAGTTGGATCTTATGATGTTTCTCCCTCTCTACTCTCTTGTGATGAATTGAGTTTTCCTCTTGAAGTTATCTTATCGAATTGAGTCTTTAAGGATTTGAGAACACTTGATGTATGTCTTGCCGTGCTTATCTGTGGTGACAATGGGATATTTGATACGTCTCCAACGTATCTACTTCTCCAAACACTTTTTCCCTTGTTTTGGACTCTAACTTGCATGATTTGAATGAAACTAACCCGAACTGACGCTGTTTTCAGCAGAACTGCCATGATGTTGTTTTATGTGTAGAAAAGAAAAGTTCCAAGAATGTCCTGAAAATCCACGGAGGCAGTTTTTTGGAATTAATAAGAATTTCTGGGCGAAAGGAATACACCAGGGGGCCCAGGGCCTGTCCACGAGACAGGGGGGCGCGCCCCCCTTTAGGGCGCGCCCCCTATCTCATGGGTCCCCGGGAGCTCCACCGACCTCAACTCCAACTCCATATATTTCGTCTTGCGGAGAAAAAAATCAGAGAGAAAGTTTCATCGCGTTTTACGACACGGAGCTGCCGCCAAGCCCTAATCTCTCTCGGGAGGGCTGATCGGGAGTCTGTTCGTGGCTGCGGAGAGGGGGATTCATCGCCGTCGTCATCATCAACCATCCCCCATCACCAATTTCATGATGCTCACCGCCGTGCGTGAGTAATTTGTTGGGGAACGTAGCAGAAATTCAAAAAATTTCCTACGTGTCACCAAGATCTATCTATGGAGAAACCAGCAACGAGGGGAAGGAGAGTGCATCTACATACCCTTGTAGATCGTTAAGCGGAAGCGTTCAAGAGAACGGGGTTGAAGGAGTCGTACTCGGCGTGATCCAAATCACCGGAGATCCTAGTGCCGAACGGACGGCACCTCCATGTTCAACACACGTACAGCCCGGTGACGTCTCCCATGCCTTGATCCAGCAAGGAGAGAGGGAGAGGTTGAGGAAGACTCTGTCCAGCAGCAGCACAACGGCGTGGTGGTGGTGGAGGAGCATGGCAATCCTGCAGGGCTTCGCCAAGCACCTGCGGGAGAGGAGGAGGTGTCACGGGAGGGAGGGAGGCGCCAGGGCTTCAGGTGCGGCTGCCCTCCCTCCCCTCCACTATATATAGGGGCAAGGGAGAGGGGGGAGGCGCAGCCTTGCCCCTTCCTCCAAGGAAGGGGTGCGGCCAAGGGGGGAGGAGTGCCTCCCAAATCAAGTGAAGGCCCTCCCCTTTAGGGTTTCCCCCCTCCCATGCGCATGGGCCCTGGGGGGGCTGGTGCCCCTGGCCCATTAAGGCTAGGGCGCCCCCTTACAGCCCATGCTGCTGTATTGGACGTGGTGGAACAGTTTCCGGACCTCCGGACCCCTCCGGAATCCTCCGGAACCTTCTGGAAGCTTCTCGGTACAATACCGAAAAAACCCGAACTTTTTCCGGAACCCGAACAACAACTTTCCATATATAAATCTTTACCTCCGGACCATTCCGGAACTCCTCGTGACGTCCGGGATCTCATCCGGGACTCCGAACAACATTCGGTAACCACATACAAACTTCCTTTATAACCCTAGCGTCATTGAACCTTAAGTATGTAGACCCTACGGGTTCGGGAGACATGTAGACATGACCGAGATGTTCTCTGGTCAATAACCAACAACGGGATCTGGATACCCATGTTGGCTCCCACATGTTCCATGATGATCTCATCGGATGAACCACGATGTCAAGGACTCAATGAATCCCGTATACAATTCCCTTTGTCTAGCGGTATTGTACTTGCCCGAGATTCGATCGTCGGTATACCGATACCTTGTTCAATCTCGTTACCGGCAAGTCTCTTTACTCGTTCCGTAACACATCATCCCGTGATCAACCCCTTGGTCACATTGTTCACATTATGATGATGTCCTACCGAGTGGGCCCAGAGATACCTCTCTGTTTACACGGAGTGACAAATCCCAGTCTCGATTCGTGCCAACCCAACAGACACTTTCGGAGATACCTGTAGTGCACCTTTATAGCCACCCAGTTACGTTGTGACGTTTGGTACACCCAAAGCATTCCTACGGTATCCGGGAGTTGCACAATCTCATGGTCTAAGGAAAAGATACTTGACATTAGAAAAGCTTTAGCAAACGAACTACACGATCTTTGTGCTAGGCTTAGGATTGGGTCTTGTCCATCACATCATTCTCCTAATGATGTGATCCCGTTATCAATGACATCCAATGTCCATGGTTAGGAAACCGTAACCATCTATTGATCAACGAGCTAGTCAACTAGAGGCTTACTAGGGACATGGTGTTGTCTATGTACCCACACATGTATCTGAGTTTCCTATCAATACAATTATAGCATGGATAATAAACGATTATCGTGAACAAGGAAATATAATAATAACTTATTTATTATTGCCTCTAGGGCATATTTCCAACAGTCTCCCACTTGCACTAGAGTCAATAATCTAGTTCACATCGCCATGTGATTAACACTGACAGGTCACATCGCCATGTGACCAACATCCAAAGAGTTTACTAGTGTCATTAAACTAGTTCACATCATCATGTGATTAAGACTCAATGAGTTCTGGGGTTTGATCATGTTTTGCTTGTGAGAGAGGTTTTAGTCAACGGGTCTGCAACATTCAGATCCGTGTGTACTTCGTAAATCTCTAGGTCATATTGTAAATGCTGCTTCCACGCTCCACTTGGAGCTATTCCAAATGGTTGCTCCACTATACGTATCCGTTTTGCTACTCAGAGTCATTCAGATAGGTGTTAAAGCTTGCATCGACGTAACCCTTTACATCGAACTCTTTATCACCTCCATAATCGAGAAACATATCCTTATTCCTCTGAGGATAATTTTGACCGCTATCTAGTGATCCACTCCTTGATCACCTTTGTACCCTCTTGCCAGACATGTGGCAAGGCACACATCAGGTGCAGTACTCAGCATAGCATACTGCAGAGCCTACGTCTAAAGCATAGGGGACGACCTTCGTCCTTTCTCTCTTTTCTGCCGTGGTCGAGCTTTAAGTCTTAACTTCATACCTTACATCTCAGGCAAGAACTCCTTCTTTGACTGATCCATCTTGAACACCTTCAAGATCATGTCAAGGTATATGCTCATTTGAAAGTACCATTAAGCGTTTTTGATCTATCCTCATAGATCTTGATGCTCAATGTTCAAGTAGCTTAATCCAGGTCTTCCATTGAAAAACACTTTTCAAATAACCCTATATGCTTTCCAGAAATTCTACATCATTTCTGATCAACAATATGTCAACAACATATACTCATCAAAAATGCTATAGTGCTCCCACTCACTTCTTTGGAAATACACGTTTCTCATAAACTTTGTATAAACCCAAAATCTTTGATCATCTCATCAAAGCGCATATTCCAACTCCGAGATGCTTACTCCAGTCCATGGAAGGATCGCTGGAGCTAGCATACCTTTTAGCATCTTTAGGATCGACAAAACCTTTCTAATTGTATCACATACAACCTTTCCTTACGAAAACTGGTAAGGAAACTCGTTTTGACATCCACCTGCTAGATTTCATAAATGCAGCTAATGCTAACATGATTCCAACAGATTGAAGCATCACTATGGATGAGAAAATCTCATCGTAGTCAACTCCTTGAACTTGTGAAAAACTCTTCGCCACAAGTCGAGCTCCATAGATGGTGACATTACCATCCACGTCCGTCTTCTTCTTAAAGATCCATTTATCTCAATGGCTTGCCGATCATCGGGCAAGTCCACCAAAGTCCATGCTTTGTTCTGATACATGGATCCTCTCTCGGATTTCATGGCTTCTAACCATTTGTCGGAATTTGGGCCCACCATCGCTTCTCCATAGCTCGTAGGTTCATTGTTGTCTAGCAACATGACCTTCAAGACAGGATCACCGTACCACTCCGAAGTAGTACGCGTCCTTGTCATCCTACGAGGTTCGGTAGTGACTTGATCCGAAGCTTCATGATCACTATCATAAGCTTCCACTTCAATTGGTGTAGGTGCCATGGGAACAACTTCCTGTGCCTTGCTACACACTGGTTGAAGTGATGGTTCAATAACCTCATCAAGTCTCCACCATCCTCCCACTCAACTTTTCGAGACAAACCTTTTTCTCGAGAAAGGACCCGATTCAAGAAACAATCCCTATTGCTTTCAGATCTGAATTAGGAGGTATACCCAACTGTTTTTGGGTGTCCTATGAAGATGCATTTTATCCGCTTTGGGTTCGAGCTTATCAACCTGAAACTTTTTCACATAAGTGTCGCAGCCCCAAACTTTTAAGGAACGACAGCTTAGGTTTCTCCAAACCATAGTTCAAATGGTGTCGTCTCAACGGAATTACGTGGTGCCCTATTTAAAGTGAATGTGGTTGTCTCTAATGCCTAACCCATGAATGACAGTGGTAATTCGATAAGAAACATCATGGTACCCACCATATCCAATAGGGTGCAACTATGATGTTCGGACACACCATTACACTATGGTGTTCCAGGCGGTATTAATTGTGAAACAATTTCCACAATGTCTTAATTGCGTGCCAAAACTCGTAACTCAGATATTCATCTCTATGATCATATCATAGACATTTTATCCTCTTGTCACAATGATCTTCTACTTCACTCTGAAATTATTTGAACCATTCAATAATTCAGACTTGTGTTTCATCAAGTAAATATACTCAACATCTACCCGAATTATCTGTGAAGTAAGAACATAACGATATTCACTGCATGCCTCAGCACTCACTGGACTGCACACATCAAAATGTGTTACTTCCAACAAGTTGCTATCTTGTTCCATCACTGAAAACGAGGTTTTTCAGTCATCTTGCCCATGTGGTATGATTTGCATATCTCAAGTGATTCAAAAACAAGTGAGTCCAAACGATCCATCTGCATGGAGTTTCTTCATGCGTATACACCAATAGACATGGTTCGCATGTCTCAAACTTTTCAACAACGAGTGAGTCCAAAGATCCATCAACATGGAGCTTCTTCATGCGTTTTATACCAATATGACTTACATGGCAGTGCCACAAGTAAGTGGTACTATCATTACTATCTTATATCTTTTGGCATGAAAATGTGTATCACTACGATCGAGATTCAATAAACCATTCCTTTAGATGCAAGACCACTGAAGGTGTTATTCACATAAATAGAGTAACCATTATTCTCCTTAAATGAATAACCGTATTGCAGCAGACATAATCCAATCATGTCTATGCTCAACGCAAACACCAAATGACAATTATTCAGGTTTAATACTAATCTTGATGGTAGAGGGAGCGTGCGATGTTTGATCACATCAAACTTGGAAACACTTCCAACATATATCATCAGCTCACCTTTAGCTAGTCTCCATTTATTTCGTAGCTCTTTTATTTC
Source organism: Triticum timopheevii (assembly GCA_963921465.1). NCBI lineage: Eukaryota > Viridiplantae > Streptophyta > Magnoliopsida > Poales > Poaceae > Triticum > Triticum timopheevii. Next base: position 433,956,081 of record OY997262.1, read on the forward strand.
GAGTTGCTAACACTTAGCAATTGAACCGGTATCTTAATACCCTGGTGCTACTAGGAGTACTAGTAAAGTACACATTAACATAATGTATATCCAATATACTTCTATCAACTTTGCCAGCCTTCTCATCTACCAAGTATCTAGGGTAATTCTGCTCTAGTGGTTGTTCCCCTTATTACAGAAGCACTTAGTCTCGGGTTTGGGTTCAACCTTGGGTTTCACTAGAGCAGCAACTGATTTGCCGTTTCATGAAGTATCCCTTCTTGCCCTTGCCCTTCTTGAAACTAGTGGTTTCACCAACCATCAACAATTGATGCTCCTTCTTGATTTCTACTTTCGCGGTGTCAAACATCTCGAATACCTCAAGGATCATCATATCTATCCCTGATATGTTATAGTTCATCACAAAGCTCAAGCAGCTTGGTGGCAATGACTTTGGAGGAACATCACTATCTCATATGGAAGATCAACTCCCACTCGATTCAAGTGATTGTTGCACTCAGACAATCTGAGCACAAGCTCAACGATTGAGCTTTTCTCCCTTAGTTTGCAGGTTAAGAAAATCGTCGGAGGTCTTATACCTCTTGACGTGGGCACGAGCCTGAAATCCCAATTTCAGCCCTCGAAAACATCTCATATGTTCCGCGACATTTCGAAAAACGTCTTTGGTGCCTCAACTCTAAACCGTTTAACTGAACTATCACGTAGTTATCAAAACGTGTATGTCCGATGTTCGCAACATCCACAAACGACGTTTGGGGCTCAGCACACTGAGCGGTGCATTAAGGACATAAGCTTTCTACTGTCCGCATAATCGCTACTGTCAACTTTCAACTATATTTTCTCTAGGAGCATATCTAAACAGTGGAACTAAAGCGCGAGCTTACGACATAATTTGCAAAGATCTTTTGACTATGTTCAGGATAATTAAGTTCATCTTATGAACTCCCACTCAGATAGACATCCCTCTGGTCATCTAAGTGATTACATGATCCGAGTCAACTAGACCGTGTCCGATCATCACGTGAGACGGACTAGTCATCATCGGTGAACATCTTCATGTTGATCGTATCTACTATACGACTCATGCTCGACCTTTCGGTCTCCGTGTTCCGAGGCCATGTCTGTACATGCTAGGCTCGTCAAGTTAACCCTAAGTGTATTGCATGTGTAAATCTATCTTACACCCGTTGTATGTGAACGTAAGGATCTATCACACCCGATCATCACGTGGTGCTTCGAAGCGACGAACTTTAGCAACGGTGCACAGTTAGGGGAGAACACTTCTTGAAATTGTTGTAAGGGATCATCTTATTTACTACTGTCATTCTAAGTAAACAAGATGCATAAACATAATAAACATCACATGCAATTATATAGTAGTGACATGATATGGCCAATATCATATAGCTCCATTGATCTCCATCTTCGGGGCTCCATGATCATCATCGTCACCGGCATGACACCATGATCTCCATCATCGTGTCTTCATGAAGTTGTCTCGCCAACCATTACTTCTACTACTATGGCTACCGGTTAGCAATAAAGTAAAGTAATTACATGGTGTTGTTTAATGACACGCAGGTCATACAATAAATTAAGACAACTCCTATGGCTCCTGCCGGTTGTCATACTCATCGACATGCAAGTCGTGATTCCTATTACAAGAACATGATCAATCTCATACATCACATATCATTCATCACATTCTTCTTGGCCATATCACATCACATAGCATACCCTGCAAAAACAAGTTAGACGTCCTCTAATTTTTGTTTGCATGTTTTACGTGGCTGCTATGGATTTCTAGCAAGAACGTTTCTTACCTACGCAAAACCATAATGTGATATGCCAATTGCTATTTACCCTTCATAAGGACCCTTTTCATCAAATCCGTTCCGACTAAAGTGGGAGAGACTGGCACCCGCTAGCCACCTTATGCACCAAGTGCATGTCAGTCGGTGGAACCTGTCTCACGTAAGTGTACGTGTAAGGTCGGTCTGGGCCGCTTCATCCCACAATACCGTCGAAACAAGATTGGACTAGTAACGGTAAGCATATTGAACAAAATCAACGCCCACAACTACTTTTTGCTCTACTCGTGCAAAGAATCTACGCAATAGACCTAGCTCATGATGCCACTGTTGGGGAACGTAGCAGAAATTCAAAAAATTTCCTACGTGTCTCCAAGATCTATCTATGGAGAAACCAGCAACGAGGGGAAGGAGAGTGCATCTACATACCCTTGTAGATTGTTAAGCGGAAGCGTTCAAGAGAACGGGGTTGAAGGAGTCGTACTCATCGTGATCCAAATCACCGGAGATCCTAGTGCCGAACGGACGGCACCTCCGTGTTCAACACACGTACAGCCCGGTGACGTCTCCCATGCCTTGATCCAGCAAGGAGAGAGGGAGAGGTTGAGGAAGACTCCGTCCAGCAGCAGCACAACGGCGTGGTGGTGGTGGAGGAGCGTGGCAATCCTGCAGGGCTTCGCCAAGCACCTGCGGGAGAGGAGGAGGTGTCACGGGAGGGAGGGAGGCGCCAGGGCTTCAGGTGCGGCTGCCCTCCCTCCCCTCCACTATATATAGGGGCAAGGGAGAGGGGGAAGGCGCAGCCTTGCCCCTTCCTCCAAGGAAGGGGTGCGGCCAAGGGGGGGAGGAGTGCCTCCCAAGTCAAGTGGAGGCCCTCCCCTTTAGGGTTTCCCCCCTCCCATGCGCATGGGCCCTGGGGGGGCTGGTGCCCCTGGCCCATTAAGGCTAGGGCGCCCCCTTACAGCCCATGCTGCTGTATTGGACGTGGTGGAACAGTTTCCGGACCTCTGGACCCCTCCGGAATCCTCCGGAACCTTCTGGAAGCTTCCCGGTACAATACCGAAAAACCCCGAACTTTTTCCGGAACCCGAACAACAACTTTCCATATATAAATCTTTACCTCCGGACCATTCCGGAACTCTTCGTGACGTCCGGGATCTCATCCGGGACTCCGAACAACATTCGGTAACCACATACAAACTTCCTTTATAACCCTAGCGTCATCGAACCTCAAGTGTGTAGACCCTACGGGTTCGGGAGACATGTAGACATGACTGAGACGTTCTCCGGTCAATAACCAACAGCGGGATCTGGATACCCATGTTGGATCCCACATGTTCCACGATGATCTCATCGGATGAACCACGATGTCAAGGACTCAATGAATCCCGTATACAATTCCCTTTGTCTAGCGGTATTGTACTTGCCCGAGATTCGATCGTTGGTATACCGATACCTTGTTCAATCTCGTTACCGGCAAGTCTCTTTACTCGTTCCGTAACACATCATCCCGTGATCAACCCCTTGGTCACATAGTGCACATTATGATGATGTCCTACCGAGTGGGCCCAGAGATACCTCTCCGTTTACACGGAGTGACAAATCCCAGTCTCGATTCGTGCCAACCCAACAGACACTTTCGGAGATACCTGTAGTGCACCTTTATAGCCACCCAGTTACATTGTGACGTTTGGTACACCCAAAGAATTCCTACAGTATCCAGGAGTTGCACAATCTCATGGTCTAAGGAAAAGATACTTGACATTAGAAAAGCTTTAGCAAACGAACTACACGATCTTTGTGCTAGGCTTAGGATTGGGTCTTGTCCATCACATCATTCTCCTAATGATGTGATCCCGTTATCAATGACATCCAATGTCCATGGTTAGGAAACCGTAACCATCTATTGATCAACGAGCTAGTCAACTAGAGGCTTACTAGGGACATGGTGTTGTCTATGTACCCACACATGTATCTGAGTTTCCTATCAATACAATTATAGCATGGATAATAAACGATTATCGTGAACAAGGAAATATAATAATAACTTATTTATTATTGCCTCTAGGGCATATTTCCAACATAATTCCATCGTAGGTTTGCTGGACGGTGATGGGTTGGATGAGATTTACCATGTAATCAAGTTAGTTTTGTTAGGGTTTGATCCCTAGTATCCACTATGTTGTGAGATTGATGTTGCCATGACTTTGCTATGCTTAATGCTTGTCACTAGGGCCCGAGTGCCATGATTTCAGATCTGAACCTATTATGTTTTCATGAATATATGTGTGTTCTTGATCCTATCTTGCAAGTCTATAGTCACCTATTATGTGTTATGATTCGACAACCCCGAAGTGACAATAATCGGGATACTTCTCGGTGATGACCGTAGTTTGAGGAGTTCATGTATTCACTATGTGTTAATGCTTTGGTCCGGTTCTCTATTAAAAGGAGGCCTTAATATCCCTTAGTTTTCACTAGGACCCCGCTGCCACGGGAGGGTAGGACAAAAGATGCCATGCAAGTTCTTTTGCATAAGCACGTATGACTATTTACGAAATACATGCCTACATTACATTGATGAATTGGAGCTAGTTCTGTGTCACCCTATGTTATAGCTAGTACATGAGGAATCGCATCCAGCATAATTATCCATCTCTGATCCATTGCCTACGAGCTTTTCATATATTGTTCTTTTCTTATTTACTTTTCCGTTGCTACTGTTACAACTGCTACAAAAACCCAAAAACATTTGTCTTTACCTTTGCCACTGTTACCATTACTATCATACTACTTTGCTACTAAATACTTTGCTGCAGATATTAAGTTATCCAGCTGTGGTTGAATTGACAACTCAACTGCTAGTACTCAAGAATATTGTTTGGCTCCCCTTGTGTCGAATCAATAAATTTGGGTTGTACTTCACCTCGAAAGCTGTTGCGATCCCCTACACTTGTGGGTTATCAATATTCATGTGATCTACTTGATGTATGTTTTGGTGATCAACTTGCGGGTTCCACCCATGAACCTATGCATAGGGGTTGGCACACGTTTTCGTCTTGACTCTCCGGTAGAAACTTTGGGGCACTATTTGAAGTACTTTGTGTTGGTTGAATAGATGAATCTGAGATTGTGTGATGCATATCGTATAATCATGCCCACGGATACTTGAGGTGACAATGGAGTATCTAGGTGACATTAGGGTTTTGGTTGATTTGTGTCTTAAGGTGTTATTCTAGTATGAACTCTATGATAGATTGAACGGAAAGAATAGCTTCATGTTATTTTACTACGAACTCTTGAATAGATAGAACAGAAAGGATAACTTTGAGGTGGTTTCGTACCCTACCATAATCTCTTCGTTTGTTCTCTGCTATTAGTGTCTTTGGAGTGACTCTTTGTTGCATGTTAAGGGATAGTTATGTGACCCAATTATGTTATTATTGTTGAGAGAACTTGCACTAGTGAAAGTATGAACCCTATGCCTTGTTCCCTAAAATTGCAATACCGTTTACGCTCACTTTTATCATTAGTTACCTTGCTGTTTTTATAATTTCAGATTACAAAAACCTTTATCTACTATCCATATTGCACTTGTATTACCATCTCTTCGCCGAACTAGTGCACCTATACAATTTGCCATTGTCTTGGGTGTGTTGGGGACACAAGAGACTCTTTGTTATTTGGTTGCAAGGTTGTTTGAGAGAGACCATCTTCACCCTACGCCTCCCATGGATTGATAAAACTTAGGTCATCCACTTGAGGGAAATTTGCTACTGTTCTACAAACCTGTGCACCTGCAGGCCCAACAACGTCTACAAGAAGAAGGTTGTGTAGTAGACATCAAGCTCTTTTCTGGCGCTATTGTCGGGGAGGCTAGGTAAGCAACACTCACACCCCGTCAACTAAGCTCTTTTCTGGCGCCGTTGCCGGGGAGGTGAGTTCTTGAAGGTATATCTTTAGATCTTGCAATCGAATCTTTTTGTTTCTTGTTTTATCACTAGTTTAGTTTATAAAAGAAAACTACAAAAAAATGGAATTGAGTTTTTCTCATACGCTTCATCTTTTTAATATCTTTCGTAAGTATGATGAAAAGGAAAATTGTGCTCAAGTGCTAGAAGAAGAATGCATTAAAATGTTTGGTACTAAATCTTTGAATGATGAGCATGATTGCAATGTTGTTAGTATGAATTCCTTGAATATCCATGATGCTAATGATATGCAAAGCCACAAGCTTGGGGAAGCTATGTTTGATGAAGATGATATTTTTTGTCCCCCAAGTTTTGATGAGAATATTTATTATGATGAAAGCATGCCTCCTATTTATGATGATTATATTGATGAAAGTGGATTTGGAGAGGTCATGACTTTATTTAGTGACGAATCCACTATTTCGGAAGAGGTTCGAATTGATTATGAGAACAAAGTTGCTATCTATGATGATTATTGTGATGACTTGTATGCTATTAATAATAATGATAACAATGAAACTTGTCATTATGATTTTAGTTTTCAATTGGATTATGCCTCGCATGATAATTATTTTGTTGAGTTTACTCCTACTATTTCGAATAGGAAGGATTTTTCTTATGTGGAGAGTAGTAAATTTTCTATGCTTGTAGATCATGAAAATAATGCTTTAGGTGCTGGTTATATTGTTGAATTCATTCATGATGCTACTGAAAATTATTACGAGGGAGGAACATATGCTTGTAGGAATTGCAATAATATCAAGTTTCCTCTCTATGTGCTTAAAGTTTTGAAGTTATGCTTGTTTTGCCTTCCTATGCTAGTTGATTATTGTTCCCATAAGTTATTTGTTCACAAAATCCCTATGCAATGGAAGTGGGTTAGGCTTAAATGTGCTAGTCATATGCTTCATGATGCTCCCGTTATGTTTCAATTCTTATCATTTATGTGAGCATCATTGCCATCATCATGCCCAGCTAAAAGGCATTAAAGAAAAGCGCTTGTTGGGAGACAACCCAATATTTATCCTTACTGTTTTTGCGTGTCCACATGATTATGGTACTGTAGTAATCATGTTTTATAGCTTTTGTTTCAATAAAGTGCCAAGTAAGACCTTTAGGATAGCTTACGATGATAGTTGTGTTGATCCTGCTGAAAATCAGAAACTTTTGCACCCAGTAAATTAGTTTTGATAATTCACAGAAACGTGCTTTTGATATGATTCATTTTGATATGGATTGGTACAGAAATTTCTCAGGACTTCCTAATTTGGTAGAATTTTTTGGAGTTCCATAAGTATACGTTTGATACAGATTACTACAGACTGTTCTATTTTTGACAGATTCTGTTTTCTATGTGTTGTTTGCTTATTTTGATGAATCTATGAGTAGTATCGGAGGGTATGAACCATATATGAGTTATAGTACAGTAGATATTACACCAATATGAATTTAGAATGAGTTAATTACAGTACCTAAGTGGTGGTTTTATTTTCTTATACTAACGGAGCTTACGAGTTTCCTGTTGAGTTTTGTGTTGTGAAGTTTTCAAATTTTGGGTAAAGGTTTGATGGAATATGGAATAAGGAGTGGAAAAATCCTAAGCTTGGGGATGCCCATGGCACCCCAAGATATTCAAGAATAGCCAAAAGCCTAAGCTTGGGGATGCCCCGGGAAGGCATCCCCTCTTTCGTCTTCGTTCATTGGTAACTTTACTTGGAGCTATATTTTTATTCGCCACATGATATGTGTTTTGCTTGGAGCGTCATGTATGATGTTAGTATTTGCTTTCTGTTATTTAGAACAATTTTTTGCATCTATATTTTCAATAAAAATGTCAAAGATAGCCTTTACCATGCTTATTTTGCTAGTATACATGTTGCTGTTTGAAAACAGAAAGTTTACCTCTATTGCAAAAGTTCCCTAGAAAAGTCAGATAATGGTATAATGTTGAAACTTTTTGCATATTGAGATCTGATAAATCTTCTACAATAAGGTATTTTTCTTATAATTTTTGGAGTTAGGGAAGTATGATGAATCTTGCATTCTTTACAGAGTGTACTGTTTTGGCAAATTGCTGTTATGGTTGCATTGTTTGCATATGTTTGCTTGATTAATGATTCTATTTGAGGATAGGAGTATTAAATATGCAGAGACATTTAGTATGCAATGTGGAATAATAATTTTAGTGATTTGTTACAGTAGAAAATGATAAGGTTTTGCATTGGTTTATACTAACCTATCTCACGAGTTCTTGTTGAGTTTGGTGTGGATGAAGCTTTTTGATAAAAAAGAAGAAACCATGGTAAGAGAGGAATTAAGGAGACACAAAAGCTCAAGCTCGGGGATGCCCAAGGCACCCCAAGATAATATTCCAAGAAGTATCAAGCATCTAAGCTTGGGGATGCCCCGGTAGGCATCCCACCTTTCTTCTTCAACAACTATCGGTTAGTATCGGTTGAGCCTAAGTTTTTGCTTCTTCACATGAGTTGTGCTATCCTTGCAATGCAATTTTATTTTACTTTGCTTGCTGTTTGAATAAAATACCAAGATCTGAAATTCTTAAATGAGAGAGAGTCTTCACATAGTTACTTAATTATTTTAACTACTCATTGATCTTCACTTATATCTTTTTGGAGTAGTTTGTCATTTACTCGTGTGCTTCACTTATATCTTATGAGTAAATGGTTGAATGAATTGAATGTCATAAATCTGAAAATATATATTTTTAATTTGCTTATCCCTTGGGGAGTAATGACTTCACATCTAAGAAGTAGAGGTTGTAAATTTATTGAAGGTTAGCAAGCATTGTATTAGTCATTTGAACAATTCATGAAAGAATATTGAAGGAAGAGAGATTTCACATATAAATATACTATCTTAGACATCTTTTATAATTGTGGGCACTCATTAAGTATGACATGCTGAAGAGTTGATGTTGGACAAGGAAGACAACGTAATGGGTTATGTTTTCTCACATCTCAGTTAAAGTATATTGGCATGGATCATTCAAACATGTTGAGCTTGCCTTTCCCCCTCATGCTAGCCAAAATTCCTTGCACCAAGTAGAGATACTACTTGTGCTTACAAATATCCTTAAACCCAGTTTTGCCATGAGAGTCCACCATACCTACCTATGGATTGAGTAAGATTGAGGGAGTCCTGGACTAGGGGGTGTCCGGATAGCCGAACTATCATCATCGGCCGGACTCCAAGACTATGAAGATACAAGATTGAAGACTTCGTCCCGTGTCCGGATGGGACTTTCCTTGGCGTGGAAGGCAAGCTTGGCGATACAGATATGTAGATCTCCTACCATTGTAACCGACTCTATGTAACCCTAGCCCTCTCCGGTGTCTATATAAACCGGATGGCTTTAGTTCATAGGACGACAACAATTACAACAATCATACCATAGGCTAGCTTCTAGGGTTTAGCCTCCTTGATCTCGTGGTAGATCTACCCTTGTAATACCCACATCATCAATATCAATCAAGCAGGACGTAGGGTTTTACCTCCATCAAGAGGGCCCGAACCTGGGTAAAACATCGTGTCCCTTGTCTCCTGTTACCATCCGCCTAGACGCACAGTTCGGGACCCCCTACCCAAGATCCGCCGGTTTTGACACCGACATTGGTGCTTTCATTGAGAGTTCCTCTGTGTCATCACTGATAGGCTCGATGGATCCTTCGATCATCAACAATGACGCGGTCCAGGGTGGGACTTTTCTCCGCGGACAGATCTTCATATTCGGCGGCTTTGCACTGTGGGCCAATTCGGTTGGCCATCTAGAGCAGATCGAAAGCTACGCCCCTGGCCGTCAGGTCAGATTTGGAAGTCTTAACTTCATGGCTGACATCCGCGGAGACTTGGTCTTCGATGGATTCGAGCCACAGCCGAGCGCGCCGCACTGTCACGATGGGCATGATTTAGCTCTGCTGCCGGACAGTGCCCTGGAGGCCGCACACGAATCCGCTCCGACCCTCGATTCGGAGCCGACTGCGCAGATCGAGGACGGATGGTTAGACACCGCCTCGGGGGCTGCAACCTCTACGGTGATAGAGCCGAATACCGACCTTGTCCCTTCTAAAGCTCGTGACTCCAAGGTGCCGGACTCCTTGCCGGACTCCGAACCTCCCACGCCCCCACCAATCGAATCCGATTGGGCGCCGATAATGGAGTTCGCCGCCGCGGACATCTTTCAACACTCACCTTTTGGCAACGTTCTGAGCTCGCTAAAATATCTCTCATTATCAGGAGAGCCCTGGCCGGACTGCGGTCAGGACGGTTGGGATGCGGACGACGAAGAAATTCAAGACCCACCCACCACCCACTAAGTAGCCGCTGTCGACGATCTAACCGACATGCTAGACTTCGACTCCGAAGACATCGACGGTATGGACGATGATGCCGGAGACGACCAAGAGCCAGCGCCCACTGGGCACTGGAAAGCCACGTCGTCATACGACATATATATGGTGGATATCCCAAAGGATGGGAATAACGAAGGAACAGCGGAGGAAGACCCCTCCAAGAAGCAGCCCAAGCGCCGGCGTCAGCGGCGCCACTCTAAATCCCGCCACAGCAAGAATGGCGATTCCGGCACCGGAGATAATAATACCCCTGACAGTGCCGAAGACAACCCCCTCCAGCAAGATTCAGCGCAGGAGGACGGAGATGCCAGCCCTCACGAGAGGGTGGCAGACGAAGAGGTAGAGGATGATAGCTACATGCCTCCCTCTGGAGACGAGGCAAGCCTCGACGACGACGAATTTGTCGTGCCTAAGGATCCCGTCGAACAAGAGCATTTTAAACGCAGGCTTATGTCCACAACAAACAGCCTGAAGAAAAAGCAGCAACAGCTTAGAGCTAATCAGGATCTGCTAGCCGACAGATGGACGGAAGTCCTGGCGGCCGAAGAGCATGAGCTCGAACGCCCCTCCAAAAGCTACCCCAAACGCAAGTTGCTCCCCCGATTAGAGGAGGAGGCATATAAACCTGCATCACCAGAGCACAATACGGCTGACCGGCCACCTCGTGGCCGCGACAGAGAGGCTTCTAGGCCCTTCACTAGAACCGTACCCCGGCATCGCTCGAACAGCACAAGGCCACAGGGGAATGCACCAGACTTGCGAGATATTCTGGAGGACAAGGCAAGACAATCAAGATCGATCTACGGATCGCGTGGGCGCCCCATAATACGTGACGACAACCGTCGTGCCGGACACAGTAAGTCCGGCCGGGCCGAACACAATAGACAAAGCTCGTTGGAGCTTTGTCGCGATATAGCCCAATACAGAGGCGCCGCACACCCACTATGCTTCACAGACGAAGTAATGGATCATCAAATCCCCGAAGGGTTTAAACCCGTGAATATCGAATCCTATGACGGCACAACAGACCCCGCGGTTTGGATCGAAGACTATCTCCTTCATATCCACATGGCCCGCGGTGACGATCTTCACGCCATCAAATACCTCCCACTCAAGCTTAAAGGACCAGCTCGGCATTGGCTTAACAGCTTGCCAGCAGAATCAATTGGATGTTGGGAGGACCTGGAAGCCGCATTCCTTGATAACTTCCAGGGCACGTATGTGCGACCATCAGACGCTGACGACCTAAGCCACATAATTCAACAGCCAGACAAATCGGCCAGACAATTCTGGACATGGTTCTTAACTAAGAAAAATCAAATCGTCGACTGTCCGGATGCGGAGGCCCTTGCAGCATTCAAACATAACATCCGCGACGGGTGGCTTGCCCGGCACCTGGGACAGGAAAAGCCGAAATCCATGGCAGCCCTCACATCACTCATGACCCGCTTTTGCGTGGGAGAGGACAGCTGGCTAGCTCGCAGCAACAACCTCAGTAAAAATTCCGGCAGTCCGAATACCAAGGATCGCAATGGCAGGTCATGTCGCAACAAGAATAAACGCCGCATTAACGGCGACAATAATGAGGATACGACAGTTAACGCCGGATTCAGAGGCTCCAAACCCGGTCAGCGGAAGAAGCCATTCAAAAGAACTACTACGGGTCCGTCCAATTTGGACCGAATACTCGATCGCTCGTGCCAGATACACGGCACCCCCGAAAAGCCAGCCAACCACACCAATAGGGACTGTTGGGTATTCAAGCAGGCAGGCAACCTAATTGCCGAAAACAATGACAACGGGCTGCATAGCGATGACGAAGAAGAGACCCGACCACCGAACAATAGAGGACAGAAGGGTTTTCCCCACCAGTGCGGACGGTGAATATGATATACGCAACCCACATACCCAATAGGAAGCGGAAGCGTGCACTCAGGGACGTATATGCGATGGAGCCAGTCGCCCCGAAGTTCAACCCATGGTCCTCCTGCCCGATCACTTTTGATCGAAGGGACCACCCCACCAGCATCCGCCACGGCGGATTCGCCGCATTGGTTTTAGACCCAATCGTGGATGGATTTCACCTCACCAGAGTCCTGATGGACGGTGGCAGCAGCCTGAACCTGCTTTATCAGGACACAGTGTGCAAGATGGGCATAGACCCGTCAAGGATTAAACCCACAAAGACGACCTTCAAAGGCGTCATACCAGGTGTAGAGGCCAATTGTACGGGCTCAGTCACACTGGAAGTGGTCTTCGGATCACCGGATAACTTCCGAAGCGAGGAGTTAATCTTCGACATAGTGCCATTCCGCAGCGGCTATCATGCTTTGCTCGGGCGAACCACGTTTGCAAAGTTCAATGCGGTGCCGCACTACGCATACCTCAAGCTCAAGATGCCAGGCCCTCGAGGAGTCATCACGGTCAACGGAAACACCGAGCGCTCCCTCCAAACGGAGGAACACACAGCGGCTCTCGCGGCAGAAGTACAAGGCAGCCTCTTAAAGCAATTCTCGAGTCCGGCCGTTAAGCGACTGGACACGGCCAAACGCGCCCGAAGTAACCTACAACAAGACCACCTGGCGTGTTCCGAGCACGTGTAGCAATGCGGCCCCAACCCCAGCCCTCGCAAGATCGCAAGACTGGTCCTTCGCATACATCATTACGCTCTGGAGATACCATGGGCATAGGGGAAGGGGCACGACCACGACAGGCCCAGAATGCGGCTCAACCACATCAGGGGCTCCCAAGTGCACCATTTCTTTCTTTTTCTTTTTTTTCTTACCCACAGGACTCCGTTCACCAGAGGCCCTGTCCGGCGGTAGACCGGCCAACTCACGATGCAACAGCCAGGGAAGGAGAAAGGCTGCAACGAATATCCAGGTGGTCTCCCTTACGAGCATTAGGTCTGTTTTATACACCACTCCACAGCCTACCCCTGGAGGGGGACATGTTTAATAGTCCCATCCCTTGCTTATCGCACTATTTGTATCGTTCTGCATTCTTAGCAGTACTTCTTGAATAAAACAATGCAGCACCTTTTTTGCTTATAATTGCATTTCTTTCTTATACATATGTTCATTTGAGACATGTTGCATCCGTACACTTTGGTACGGCTAAAAACACCAGGGGCTTATGTTCCCCACATTATGGTGTGATAAGTCTGAACACTTTCACAAGTGCGGCACCCCGAACTTATAGCATTATATGCATCAGCTCTGAATCATGTCTTGGGTCAATAGTTGGGTTTGCCCGGCTCCCATGTTTTGGTACCTTATGTTCCGTTGTATTGGCTAAGGTAGCACTAGGAGAACCACTGCGATTGCACCCCAGTTGAGCTGGGTTAACGCCTCAGTGGAGAAAGCTAAAACTGACCGTCATGATGAGGCGAGAGCCGGTCGCTGTTCGAGAGGTTTTTTCGACTCCCTAAAGACTTATGCCGCTTCGAGCGAAGAACCGGCTTTGTCCGGCCCAGGCGTGGATAGCGCCCCGAATTCGGCCTTCCGAACACTAGGGGCTTCGCCAAAATTTAAAATTATAGAATTCTATAGCTAAGTGAGAGTGTTCAAGCATTATAAGTCCGGTTGCCTAGTTCGTTGTGCTGAGCGCCTCCCTAGATGGACCCAAATATGGGAACAAGAGTGCTCAAATTTATCCTGAACACCCCAGCACTCGTGGCATGGGGGTTGAAGCCGACGACTTGCCATCTCTCAGATTTGATAAACAACCGCACAGAAGGTAATATTTTAAATCAACAAGCGTTGCTTAGAGCACATGAACAAAGTTTTCTGCGCACAGGATAACAAAATGCGAGTCTACTCAAATATTACATGATTGGAGCACTCACCCGCAATAGTGCGGGCACCCTTCAGGACACTCCTGTAATACATCTCGGACGTGCGATACTCCTTGCCCAGCGATGGCGCATCCATCACAAGCTTCTCAGCATCCATCTTGCCCCAGTGCACCTTAGCACGGGCAAGGGCCCGACGGGCACCTTCGATACAGGCGGATCGCTTGATGACCTCAACCCATGGACACGCATCCACCAGCCTCCGCACCAGGCCGAAGTAGCTCCCAGGCATGGCCCCATTGGGCCTCAGCCGAACTATGAGGCCCTTCATGGCCTGTTCGGCCACCTTGTGGAGCTCGACCAGCTGCTTCAGCTAGTCGCTAAGGGGAACCGGATGTCCGGCCTCAGCATACTGAGACCAGAATACCTTCTCCGTCGAGCTCCCCTCCTCGGCCCTGTAGAAAGCGGCATCATCGGACACGCCGCGGGGCAGATCTGCGAACGCTCCTGGAGAGCTCCGAATTCGGGTAAGTAACACGTAATTCACATCCACATGCTTGCTTTGCATGAAAAATGCCTTACCCGACGCTATTTTCTTCAACGCCTCGATTTCCTGGAGGGCCTTGTAGGCTTCGACCTAAGCGGCTTTGGCGCTCTCAAGAGCTGATGCAAGCTCGGACTCTCGAGTCTTCGAGTCACGCTCCAAACTCTCATGTTTTTCCACGAGAGCCTGGAGCTCTTGCCACACCTCCGCCACCCACGCCTCCTACTTCTCTCGCTCGGTGCACTCCGTGGCTGCATTATGTTCGGCCACGGACACCGCCTCCTTCAGGGTTGCCACCTTGTTTGTGGCCCCTGCAATACCCACGTTATCCTTGTCATTCTTTTTTTTGCAACCAAATCCTTTTCTGTAAGGTACAACTTTAAAGGTGTTACTCACCTTCTTGGTCCTCGAGCTGCTTCTTGGCACGGACGAGCTTGTTCTCGGACCGCTCGAGTTTTTGCTTCAAAGCATTGACCTCCACAGTTAGTGCGGCAGAGGTCAGCAGCGTAGCCTGCAATCCCATATCGACATATTTTTTATGACTCCTGCGTATATCTTTTTAGATCCTCAGTCCGGCTTTTCTTTCCGAACACCGAACCGAGCATCAGGGGCTACTGTCTATGCGGTACTATTTTATATATATTAATATTCTTACCTCAAAGCCTGATAGAAGGCTACTGCAGGCTTCGGTCAGCCCGCTCTTGGCAAGCTGGACCTTCTGAATCACCGCACTCATGACAGTGCGGTGTTCCTCCTCGATGGAAGTGCTGTTGAGTGCCTCCAGCAAGTTATCCGGCGCCTCCGGTTGGACGGAGGCCGCCAGTGCCACGGTCTTGCCCTTCGTACGAAGGGGTCGCCCGCCGGACTCCGGAACCACTACAGGTTCCGGTGTGGAGTCCGGCACGAAGTCCGGGAGGTCGCCCTGTGCCACCTCCGGGTCCTCCTCCTCCGGATGAGTCCCTCTCTAGGATCCCACCTCGATGTCATCAGCATCGCGGGGAGAGGAGGCGGTCAGAAGTGAAGTGCTGTTCACATCCGACGAGCCCAAGGACCCGCTCGACGAAGCGGGAAGATCATCCTTGGTCGGACTGCAGGGTTATATGCGGCATTAGAAAGACGCCAAGTGGCAAAAAGAAAAATCATGAAGTCATTCGGGAGTCCGGATACTTACAATCTCGCTAGGGGCTTGGCCCTTGGAGGCCAATCCTCGTCGTCGTCTCCGGCGTTGGCGGAACAGTCCGGGGGAAGAGTCCTTCCCTTCTTGGACCCTTCGGCCTCCCTAGCCGGGGAGGCCTTCCTTTTCTTCCCTCCCCCCGCTGGGGGAGAAACCTTTTTCTTCCCCTCCTCGTCCTCGGGGGAGGAGTCCGCCTCGGAGTCATCGGACACCTGAAAACGGGAACTCTTTCGAGTACCCGTGGCCTCCTTCTTGGCCTTCTTGTCCAGCACCACATGGGGTGTCGGAACCAGTAGCCCCGCTAGACGGGCATCCACTGGGTCTTCTGGCAAGGGGGCCGGACAGATAGTCTGCTCGGCCTTCTTCAGCCAGTCCTGTCAAAGGGAAGGGAGTTTAGATCCCGCATAGAGTCAAACTATGGAAAACAAGTGTCCCATAAAGGGTAAAATCATTTACCTCGTCAGCCTGATGCTCCGAGCAGAATCCGCAATCTTCGGTAGCGGATGCGGGAGCCTCTGCGCCCTTAAAAAGCACCTTCCAGGCGTCTTCATACCTAGTGTCGAAGAGCCCGCTCAACGTTCGGTGCTGAGCCGGATTGAACTCCCACAATTTAAAGGCCCGTTGTTGTCACGGGAGGATCCCGCGGATGAGCATGACCTGGACTACATTGACAAGCTTGAGCTTCTTGTCCACCAGCTTCTGGATGCAGGCTTGGAGTCCGGTCAGCTCCTCCGAATTGCCCCAAGTCAGGCCACTCTCCTTCCAAGAGGTGAGCCGTGTGGGGATGCCAGATCTGAATTCGGGGGCCGCTGCCCATTTAGGGTCACGCGGCTCGGTGATGTAGAACCACCCCGATTGCCACCCCTTGATGGTTTCCACGAAGGCGCCCTCGAGCCAAGTAACATTGGGTATCTTGCCCACCATGGCGCCTCCGCATTCCGCTTGATTCCCCTTCACGACCTTCGGCTTGACATTGAAGATCTTGAGCCACAAGCCGAAGTGGGTCTGGAGCAGAGGAAGGCCTCGTACACGATGATAAACGCCGAGATGTTGAGGATGAAATTCGGGGCCAGATCATGGAAATCCAGGCCGTAGTAGAACATGAGCCCCCGGACAAAGGGGTGAAGTGGGAAGCCCAGTCCGCGGAGGAAATGGGGAAGGAATACCACCCTCTCATGGGGCCTGGGGGTGGGGATGAGCTGCCCCTTGTCGGGGAGCCGGTGCGCGATGTCGCTGGACAGGTATCCGGCGCCGCGCAACCTCTTGATGTGCCCCTCCGTGACGGAGGAGGCCATCCACTTGCCTCCCGCTCCGGACATGGCTAGAGAAGGTCGAGGTGAGATGTGCAGACTTGGGCGCTGGAGCTCGAGTGCATGGAGATGGATAAGCAGAGGAGGAAGAAGGCGTAGGTAAAAAGGTGGATCCTTATCCCCTTATATATGGGCGGACGAAATTATGCGTCCCCACCGTCCTGGTAAAACTCGCTTTTCTCCCAAGCGCCGCAATCAATGGTGCGATTGGGTTACCCACGTCCGTATTGACGAGAATCCCGGAATAAGGGGAACACAATCTTTGCTTCGACAAGATGTGCCAAGGAAACCGCTTCGCTAAATGCGCTGAGGTGGTATAATAAAAAAGATTCAAGTAAAGGCTTGGTCATGGTGTGATGTCACGCCACAAAATACGTCAGCAGATTGAACTTGTGTAAATATTATTCTCTCTACGGTGGAATGTGGAATTTATTTTGCAGAGCCGGACACTATCCTGGTGTTCACAATCTTCTACAAACTATTCGGAGAAGGAACCCGCCTTGCAATGCCGAAGACAATATGCGCGCCGGACTCGTCGTCATTGAAGCCTGGTTCAGGGGCTACTGAGGGAGTCCTGGACTAGGGGGTGTCCGGATAGCCGAACTATCATCATCGGCCGGACTCCAAGACTATGAAGATACAAGATTGAAGACTTTGTCCCATGTCCGGATGGGACTTTCCTTGGCGTGGAAGGCAAGCTTGGCGATACGGATATGTAGATCTCCTACCATTGTAACCGACTCTATGTAACCCTAGCCCTCTCCGGTGTCTATATAAACTGGATGGCTTTAGTCCGTAGGACGACAACAATTACAACAATCATACCATAGGCTAGCTTCTAGGGTTTGGCCTCCTTGATCTCGTGGTAGATCTACTCTTGTAATACCCACATCATCAATATCAATCAAGCAGGACGTAGGGTTTTACCTCCATCAAGAGGGCCCGAACCTGGGTAAAACATCGTGTCCCTTGTCTCCTGTTACCATCCGCCTAGATGGACAGTTCGGGACCCCCTACCCAAGATCCGCCGGTTTTGACACCGACAAAGATCCTTCAAGTAAGTTGTCATCGGTGCAAGCAATAAAAATTGCTCTCTAAATATGTATGATCTATCAGTGTGAAGAAAATAAGCTTTATATGATCTTGTTATGGAAGCAATAAAAGCGACGGACTGCATAATAAAGGTCCATATACAAGTGGCAATATAAAGTGACGTTCTTTTGCATTAAGATTTTGTGCATCCAATCATAAAAGCGCATGACAACCTCTGCTACCCTCTATGAAGGGCCTATCTTTTACTTTATGTCTTTTACTTTATGCAAGAGTCAAGGTGATCTTCACCTTTCCCTTTTTCATTTTATCCTTTGGCAAGCACCTCGTGTTGGAAAGATCCTGACATATATATCCAATTGGATGTAAGTTAGCATGAGCTATTATTTTTGACATCACCCAAAGGTGAATACGTTGGGAGGAAACACTATAAGCCCCTATCTTTCTCAGTGTCCAATTGAAACTCCATAACCATTAGTATTGCGTGAGTGTTAGAAATTGTAGAAGACTATATGATAGTTGAGTATGTGGAGTTTGCTAAATCAAAGCTCTGACATAGACCCTTCCTGAAAATAAGATGAATTGTAATTATTTGATGACTGAGAATGAAGTCTGCTAGAAAGTTTATGGTCTATGCTTTAACATGTGAATTGCGTGTTACTTGATCTTGAGAAGTTTTATGAGATGAACTACTGTTATGACATATAATAATGCTAGAAAAGGTGATTGAAATTATCATTGATCAAACTTGTGCACCTTCTAGAATTCACACTTCATAAATTATTTCTTTTATCATTTACCTACTCGAGGACGATCAGGAATTAAGCTTAGGGATGCTGATACGTCTCCAACGTATCTATAATTTATGAAGCATTCATACTATTTTATTATCTATTTTGAATGATTACGGGCTTTATTATGCACTTTTATATTACTTTTGGGACTAACCTACTAACCGGAGGCCTAGCCCATATTGTTGTTTTATTGCCTATTTCAGTATTTCGAAGAAAAGGAATATCAAACGGAGTCCAAACGGAATGAAACCTTCGGGAGCGTGATTTTTGGAAAGGATATGATCCTGGAGACTTGGAGTTCAAGTCAGGGAAGGTTCAACGAAGCCAGGAGATAGGAGGGGAGCCCACCCCCTGGGCGCGCCCCCTGTCTCCTGGGCCCCTCGAGGCTCCCCTGACCGACTTATTTCGCCTATATAAGTCCACGTACCCTAAAAACATCAAATGAGAGGATATATCGGGAGTTCCGCCGCCGCAAGCCTCTATAGCCACCAAAAACCTCTCAGGAGCCCGTTCCGGCACCCTGCCGGAGGGGGAATCCATGACCGGTGGCCATCTTCATCATCCCGGTGCTCTCCATGACAAGGAGGGAGTAGTTCACCCTCGAGGCTGGGGTATGTACAAGTAGCTATGTGTTTGATCTCTCTCTCTCTCTCTCTCTCTCTCGTGTTCTCTCTATGGCACGATCTTGATGTATCGCGAGCTTTGCTATTATAGTTGGATCTTATAATGTTTCTCCCCCTCTACTCTCTTGTGATGAATTGAGTTTTCCTCTTGAAGTTATCTTATCGGATTGAGTCTTTAAGGATTTGAGAACACTTGATGTATGTCTTGCCGTGCTTATCTGTGGTGACAATGGGATATTCACGTGGTCTACTTGATGTATGTTTTGGTGATAAACTTGCGGCGGTTCCACCCATGAACCTATGCATAGGGGTTGGCACACGTTTTCTTGACTCCCCGGTAGAAACTTTGGGGCACTCTTTGAAGTACTTTGTGTTGGTTGAATAGATGAATCTGAGATTGTGTGATGCATATCGTATAATCATGCCCATGGATACTTGAGGTGACAATGGAGTATATAGGTGACATTAGGGTTTTGGTTGATTTGTGTCTTAAGGTGTTATTCTAGTATGAACTCTATGATAGATTGAAAGGAAAGAATAGCTTCATGTTATTTTACTACGAACTCTTGAATAGATAAAACAGAAAGGATAACTTTGAGGTGGTTTCGTACCCTACCATAATCTCTTCGTTTGTTCTCCGCTATTAGTGTCTTTGAAGTGACTCTTTGTTGCATGTTGAGGGATAGTTATGTGATCCAATTATGTTATTATTGTTGAGAGAACTTGCACTAGTGAAAGTATGAACCCTATGCCTTGTTTCCTACCATTGCAATACCGTTTACGCTCACTTTTATCATTAGTTAGCTTGTTGTTTTTATAATTTCAGATTACAAAAACCTTTATCTACTATCCATATTGCACTTGTATTACCATCTCTTTGCCGAACTAGTGCACCTATACAATTTGCCATTGTATCGGGTGTGTTGGGGACACAAGAGACTCTTTGTTATTTGGTTGCAGGGTTGTTTGAGAGAGACCATCTTCATCCTACGCCTCCCACGGATTGATAAACCTTAGGTCATCCACTTGAGGGAAATTTGCTACTGTCCTACAAACCTGTGCACTTGCAGGCCCAACAACGTCTACAAGAAGAAGGTTGTGTAGTAGACATCAGGTCCTAGTGGAAACTAAGGGATATTAAGGCCTCCTTTTAATAGAGAACCGGACCAAAGCATTAACACATAGTGAATACATGAACTCCTCAAACTACGGTCATCACCGAGAAGTATCTCGATTATTGTCACTTCGGGGTTGTCGAATCATAACACATAATAGGTGACTATAGACTTGCAAGATAGGATCAAGAACTCACATATATTCATGAAAACGTAATAGGTTCAGATCTGATATCATGGCACTCGGGCCCTAGTGACAAGCATTAAGCATAGCAAAGTCATAGCAACATCAATCCCAGAACATAGTGGATACTAGGGATCAAACCCTAACAAAACTAACTTGATTACATGGTAAATCTCATCCAACCCATCACCGTCCAGCAAGCCTACGATGGAATTACTCACGCATGGCGGTGGACATCATGAAATTGGTGATGGAGGATGGTTAATGATAACGACGGCGACGAATCCCCCTCTCCACAGCCCTGAACAGACTCCGGATCAGCCCTCTCGAGAGAGATTATGGCTTGGCGGTGGCTCCGTATCGTAAAACATGATGAAACTTTCTCTCTGATTTTTTTCTCCGTGAAACAGAATATATAGAGTTGGAGTTGAGGTCGGTGGAGCATCAGGGGGCCCACAAGACAGGGGGGCACGCCCAGGGGGAGGGGGCACGCCCCCCACCCTCGTGGACAGGGTGTGGGGCCCCTGGCCTTGATTCTGTCGCCAGTATTTTTTATATTTTCCAAAAGTTATCTCCGTGGATTTTCAGGTCATTCCGAGAACTTTTGTTTGCTGCACAATAAACAACACCATGGCAGTTCTGCTGAAAACAACATCAGTCCGGGTTAGTTTCATTCAAATCATGCAAGTTGGAGTCCAAAACAAGGGCAAAAGTGTTTGGAAAAGTAGATACGTTGGAGACGTATCAACTCCCCCAAGCTTAAACCTTTGCTTGTCCTCAAGCAATTCAGTTGATAAACTAAAAGTGATAAAGAAAAACTTTTACATACTCTGTTTGCTCTTGTTGTTGAAAATATGTAAAGCCAGCATTAAAGTTTCAGCAAAGATTATGAACTAACCATATTCACAATAACACTTAGGTCTCATGTTTACTCATATCAATGGCATAATCAACTAGCGAGCAATAATAATAAATCTCGGAGACAACACTTTCTCAAAACAATCATAATATGATATAACAAGATGGTATCTCGCTAGCCCTTTCTGAGACCGCAAAACATAAATGCAGAGCACCTTTAAAGATCAAGGACTGACTAAACATTGTAATTCATGGTAAAAGAGATCCAGTCAAGTCATACCCAATATAAACTAATAGTAATGAATGCAAATGACAGTGTGCTCTCCAGCGGGTGCTTTTTAATAAGAAGGTGATGACTCAGCATAAAAGTAAATAGATAGGCCCTTCGCATAGGGAAGCAGGGATTTGTAGAGGTGCCAGAGCTCAATTTTAAAATAGAGATGAATAACATTTTGAGTGGCATACTTTCACTGTCAACGCAACAACTATGAGATGGTGATATCTTCCATGCTACATACATTATGGGCGGTTCCCAAACAGAATGGTAAAGTTTATACTCCCCCACCACCAACAAGCACACTCCACGGCCATCCGAAACAACGGGGTACCGTCCATACCAACAACAGTCCTGGGGGAGTTTTGTTTTAATTATTTTGATTTTCTTTGATCTTTTTGATCATGGGACTGGGCATCTCGGCTACCAACCATTTTCTCGTGAATGAGGAGCGGAGTCCACTCCCCTTGAGAATACCCCACCTAGCATGGAAGATACAAACAACCCTAGTTGAAACATGAGCTGCTCGAGCATACAAAACAGAATTTCATTTAAAGGTTTGGAGTTTGGCACATACAAATTTACTTGGAACGGCAGGTAAATACCGCATATAGGAAGGTATTGTGGACTCATATGGAATAACTTTGGGGTTTATGGAGTTTGGATGCACAAGCAGTATTCCCGCTTAGTACAGGTGAAGGCTAGCAAAAGACTGGGAAGCGACCAACTGAGAGAGCGACAACAGTCATGAACATGGATTAAAATTAATCCACACCAAGTGCAAGCATGAGTAGGATATAATCCACCATGAACATAAATATCGTGAAGGCTATGTCGATTTGTTTCAACTACATGCGTGAACATGTGCCAAGTCAAGTCACTCGAATCATTCAAAGGAGGATACCATCCTATCATACGACATCACAACCATTTTAATAGCATGTTGGCACACCAGGTAAACCATTATAAGCTCCTAGCTAATTAAGCATGGCATAAGCAACTATAATCTCTAATTGTCATTGCAAACATGTTTATTCATAATAGGCTGAATCAGGAACGATGAACTCATCATATTTACAAAAACAAAAGGGGTTGAGTTCATACCAGCTTCTCTCATCTCAATCAGTCCATCATATATCGTCATTATTGCCTTTCACTTGCACGACCGAATGATGTGTATAATAATAATAGTGCACGTGCATTGGACTAAGCTGGAATCTGCAAGCATTCAATTCAAGGGAGAAGACAAAGCAATATGGGCTCTAAGTTAAATCAACAATCATGCATATGAGAGCCACTAAGCATTTCCATTATGGTCTTCTCCTCTCGACCCCCAAAGGAAAGAAAAGAAAATAAAACTATTTACACGGGAAAGCTCCCAACAAGTAAAAGAAGAACGAGAAATCTTTTTGGGTTTTCATTTTAATTACTACTACAAGCATGGAAATTAAACTAACTATTTTTTGGTTTTCTTAAGGTTTATCAAACACACAAGAAGAAAGCTAGAAAAACAAAATAAACTAGGATGGATATACAATGAAAGAGTATGAGCACTGACAACTAGAATAAGTGTGTGTACATGAATGTAAAGTCGGTGAGAAATACATACTCCCCCAAGCTTAGGCTTTTGGCCTAAGTTGGTCTAATGCCAAGGATAGCCTGGCTGATATCCGAAGTTATAACTGGGGTCATACTAATATGCAGAAGACAATGCCTCCTGAGCTGCGGCATGCTGGCGAGCTGCCTCCACTCTCCTCTCGTGTTTGTCTGCCTCCTCCCTGGTAACAATATATCTTCGTGTTGCCTGGCAATCAAAAAGGGAAGGAGCAGGAAGCATAACATGGACAGCGCAACGTCTGTCAGCGATTAGTCGATACTGGAGGAATTGTTCATTCCTCACAAGAAAACGGTGCCTGACCATAGCGTCAAAATCCTTAAATAAGCAGCAGGCAACTCAATATCACCCTCACGTGGAGGTATACCAAGATAATTAGCAACACTGGTTGCATAAATTCCTCCAAATAAATCTCCAGATATACCATTATTATGCAACCTACGTGCAACTATTGCCCCCAAGTTGTAATCTTTATTACCTAATACAGCACTCTTGAGGACACAAATATCAAGGACACACATGTGACATGCTTCATCTTTACCATTAATGCATCTACCAATGAAAAGAGCAAAATAATGTATAGCAGGAAAATGAATGCTCCCTATGGTAGCTTGTGCTATATCCCTAGATTCTCCCATAGTGATACTAGCTAGAAAATCTTTATATTTAGATTTGTGGGGTTCATGAACATTGCCCCACTTTGGGAGTTTGCAAGCAGTAGTAAAATCTTCTAAGTCCATGGTATAAGATTGATCATAAATATCATACAGGACATTCTGAGAATTACGTGAAGATGTAAATTTAAACCTTCTCACGAATGAATCAATTAAATCATAGCACTAAGGACACTTATCTTGCATGAAGTCCTCAAGATCGGCATTACGCACATATGCTTTAAATTCATCCTTGATGCCTCAATTGACCATAAACTCTTCTGACGACCATTCACAAGACCGCACTTCAGCTTCCCTTGGTGGTTCATCGTCTTGCTCACGCATAGCATGCCTGGGTCCTCTCTTGGTTGAGGAACCACCTTGGTACATTTTCCTAGACATATTTCTTCCATTGAAAAATTTCTGAAATTTTTAGTAACTTCAAAATAAAAGTGAATCAAACTAAACAAGATTGATAGCAATTACTCCCACAAGTGCCTAGAGCCTATATCATGCATTAGAATTACTTGGGACCTCATAAATTTGACATGCAAGCCCAAGAACAGGGTCACCTATATAGCAAAAATTTGCAACATAAAGCACTAGAACAAAAACTAATTGGATCATTGGAGGAGTCACATACAAGGAAACAATCTCCCAAAGCAGTTTTGTGAATGGAGCTTTGAGCAAGGAGATCAAAAATCACAGCAAAATGAGCTAGAAATCATGCTTGAGCTGGATGGGGATTTTTTTGGGAGGAAGATGGAGTGTGTGGGTGCTGGAATAAGTGGTGGGGGGCACCATGGGCCCAGGAGGCAGGGGGCGCGCCCAGGGGGAGTGGGCGCGCCCTCCACCCTCGTGGCCAGGTGCTTGCCCCCCTGTTGTGTTCTCAGTGCCTAAAATCCTCAAATATTCCATAAAAATCATACTAAATTTGGAGGCCATTTGGAGTACTTTTATTTTTGGAATGTTTTTTTATTGCATGGATAATTCAGAAAACAAACAAATAATACCATTTTGATTTATTTATTCTAAATAACAGAAAGTAAAAAGAGGGTACAAAAGGTTGCGCCTTCTAGTTTCATCCATCTCATGATCATCAAAATGAATCCACTAACAAGGTTGATCAAGTCTTGTTAACAAACTCATTCTGAATAACACGGAACCAGAGAAATTTCGAATAACACTAGGTTACCTCAACGGGGATATGAACATCCCCAACAATAAGAATATCATATTTTTTCTTGACAGTAGGAAGAGGAAATTCAAAACCTCCAATAATGATAGTTGGAACTTTTCCAATAGAATTGATGCTATGAACTTGAGGTTGTTTCCTCGGAAAGTGTACCGTATGCTCATTACCATTAACATGAAAAGTGACATTGCCTTTGTTGCAATCCATAACAGCCCCTGCAGTATTCAAAAAGGGTCTACCAAGGATAATCGACATACTATCGTTCTCAGGAATATCAAGAATAACAAAGTCCGTTAAGATAGTGACATTTGCAACCACAACAGGCACATCCTTACAAATACAGACAGGTATAGCAGTTGATTTATCAGCCATTTGAAAAGATATTTTAGTAGGTGTCAACTTATTCAATTCAAGTCTACGATATAAAGAGAGAGGAATAACACTAACACCGGCTCTAAGATCACATAAAGCAGTTTTAACATAGTTTCTTTTAATGGAGCATGGTATAGTTGGTACTCCTGGATCTCCAAGTTTCTTTGGTATTCCACCCTTAAAAGTATAATTAGCAAGCACGGTGGAAATTTCAGCTTCCGGTATCTTTCTTTTATTTGTAATGATATCCTTCATATATTTAGCATAAGGATTTACTTTACGCATATCAGTTAAGCGCATACATAAGAAGATAGGTCTAATCATTTCAGCAAAGCGCTCAAAATCCTCATCATCCTTTGTCTTGGATGGTTTAGGAGGAAAAGGCATGGGTTTCTGAACCCATGGTTCTCTTTCTTTACCGTGCTTCCTAGCAAGAAAATATCTTTTATCATAACGTTGATTCTTTGATTGTGGGTTCTCAAGATCAACAGTAGGTTCAATCTCTACTTCATTATTATTGCTAGGTTGAGCATCAACATGAACATTATCATTAACATTATCACCAGGTTCATGTTCATCACCTGATTGTGTTTCAGCATCAAAAATATAAATATCATTAGGATTCTTAGGTGTGTCAATAACAGGTTCACTAGAAGCCTACAAAGTCCTATCGTTTTTCTTTTTCTTCTCCTTAGAAGAACTAGGTGCCTCTAAATTGTTTCTCTGAGACTCCTGCTCGATTCTAGTAGCCACTCTAACAGCAAAATCATGTTTATTATTTAATTCATCAAGCAAATCACTTTGAGCTTTAAGTACTTGCTCTGCTTGAGTGGTAACCATAGAAGCATATTTGCTAATGAGTTTAAGTTCACCTTTAACTCTAGCCATATAATCACTCAAGCGTCCAATCTCAAAAGCATTATTCTTTAATTCTCTACCAACATAAGCACTAAAACTTTCTTGTCTAGCCATAAAGTCATCAAATTCATCTAAACATGGGTTATGAAATTTAATAGACGAGATTTCAACTTTATCATATATATAGAGAGAATTTATCTTTACTACCTGTGTCGGGTTATCAAGACAACGTGTTTCTTCAACAGGCTGCATATTAAGACCATGTATTTCTTCAATAGGAGGTAAATTCTTAACATCTTCATCTTTAATACCTTTTTATTTCATTGATTTCTTTGCCTCTTGCATATCTTCAGGACTGAGAAATAGAACACCTCTCTTCTTCGAAGTTGGTTTAGGAATAGGCTCAGGAGTTGGCTCAATTGGCTCAGGAAGAGTCCAATTATTTTCATTAGTCAACATATTATTCAATAACAATTCAGCTTGGTCGACTGCTCTTTCCCTGAAAACACAACCAGCACAACTATCCAAGTGGTCCTTGGAGGCATCAGTTAGTCCATTATAAAAGATATAAAGTATTTCATTTTTCTTAAGAGGATGATCAGGCAAAGCATTAAGTAATCGGAGAAGCCTCCCCCAAGCTTGTGGGAGACTCTCTTCTTCGATTTGCACAAAATTATATATTTCCCGCAAGGCAGCTTGTTTCTTATGAGCAGGGAAATATTTAGCAGAGAAGTAATAAATCATATCCTGGGGACTACGTACACAACCAGGATCAAGAGAATTAAACCAAGTTTTAGCATCACCCTTTAATGAGAACGGAAATATCTTAAGGATATATTAATAGCAAGACTTCTCATCATTAGTAATCAGGGTGGCTATATCATTCAACTTGGTAAGATGTGCCACAACAGTTTCAGATTCATTGCCATAAAAATGTTGGTAATATGCCCTAGAGGCAATAATAAATTAGTTATTATTATATTTCCTTGTTCATGATAATCGTTTATTATCCATGCTATAATTGTATTGATAGGAAACTTAGATACATGTGTGGGTACATAGACAACACCATGTCCCTAGTAAGCCTCTAGTTGACTAGCTCGTTGATCAATAGATGGTTATGGTTTCCTGACCATGGACATTGGATGTCGTTGATAACGGGATCACATCATTAGGAGAATGATGTGATGGACAAGACCCAATCCTAAGCCTAGCACAAAGATCATGTAGTTCGTATGCTAAAGCTTTTCTAATGTCAAGTATCATTTCCTTAGACCATGAGATTGTGCAACTCCCGGATACCGTAGGAATGCTTTGGGTGTACCAAACGTCACAACGTAACTGGGTGGCTATAAAGGTGCACTACGGGTATCTTCAAAAGTGTCTGTTGGGTTGGCACGAATAGAGACTGGGATTTGTCACTCCGTGTAACGGAGAGGTATCTTTGGGCCCACTCGGTAGGACATCATCATAATGTGCACAATGTGACCAAGGGGTTGATCACGGGATGATGTGTTACGGAACGAGTAAAGATACTTGCCGGTAACGAGATTGAACAAGGTATCGGTATACCGACGATCGAATCTCGGGCAAGTACAATACCGTTAGAGAAAGGGAATTGTATATGGGATTGATTGAGTCCTTGACATCGTGGTTCATCCGATGAGATCATTGTGGAACATGTGGGAGCCATAATGGGTATCCAGATCCAGCTGTTGGTTATTGACCAGAGAAACGTCTCGGTCATGTCTGCATGGTTCCCGAACCCGTAGGGTCTACACACTTAAGGTTCGATGATGCTAGGGTTATAAAGGAAGTTTGTATGTGGTTATCGAATGTTGTTCAGAGTCCCAGATGTCACGAGGAGTTCCGGAATGGTCTGGAGGTAAAGATTTATATATGGGAAGTCCTCTTTTGGTCACCGGAAAAGTTTCGGGTTTTATCGGTAATGTACCGGGACCACCGGGAGGGTCCCGGGGGTCCACCAAGTGGGGCTACCGGCCCCAGAGGTCTGCATGGGCCAAGTGTGGGAGGGGACCAGCCCCAGGTGGGCTGGTGCGCCCCCCACAAGGGCCCAAGGCGCCTAGGGTTTGGGGAGGGGGCGCCCCACCTTGCTTGGGGGGCAAGTTTCCCCCTCTCCCCCCCTTGGCCGCCCCCCTAGATGGGATCTAGGGCTGACCGCCGCCCCTAGGGGGTGGAAACCTAGGTGGGGGCGCAGCCCCCTCTCCCCCTATATATAGTGGAGGCAAAGGTGCAGCCCAACACACGAAGTCTCTTCTCTTGTTGGCGCAGCCCTACCTCTCTTTCTCCTCATATCTCGCGGTGCTTGGCGAAGCCCTGCTGGATCACCACGGTCCTCCACCACCACCACGCCATTGTGCTGCTGCTGGATGGAGTCTTCCTCAACCTCTTCCTCTCTCCTTGCTGGATCAAGGCATGGGAGACGTCACCGGGCTGCACGTGTGTTGAACGCGGAGGTGCCGTCCGTTCGGCACTAGGATCTACGGTGATTTGGATCACGACGAGTACGACTCCTTCAACCCCATTCTCTTGAACGCTTCCGCTTAGCGATCTACAAGGGTATGTAGATGCACTCTCCTTCCCATCATTGCTGGTTTCTCCATAGATAGATCTTGGTGACACGTAGGAAAATTTTGAATTTCTGCTACGTTCCCCAACAGTGGTGTCAGAGCTAGGTCTATTGCGTAGATTCTTTGCACGAGTAGAACACAAAGTAGTTGTGGGCGTTGATTTTGTTCAATATGCTTACCGTTACTAGTCCAATCTTGATTCAGCGGCATCGTGGGATGAAGCAGCCCGGACCGACCTTACACGTACTCTTACGTGAGACAGGTTCCACCGACTGACATGCACTTGTTGCATAAGGTGGCTAGCGGGTGCCAGTCTCTCCCACTTTAGTCGGATCGGATTCGATGAAAAGGGTCCTTATGAAGGGTAAATAGCAATTGGCATATCACGTTGTGGCTTTTGCGTAGGCAAGAAACGTTCTTGCTAGAAACCCATAGCAGCCACGTAAAACATGCAAACACCAATTAGATGACGTCTAACTTGTTTTTGCAGGGTATGCTATGTGATGTGATATGGCCAATAAGAATGTGATGAATGATATGTGATGTATGAGATTGATCATGTTCTTGTAATAGGAATCATGACTTGCATGTCGATGAGTATGACAACCGACATGAGCCATAGGAGTTGTCTTTATCTATTGTATGACCTGCGTGTCATTGAACAACGCCATGTAATTACTTTACTTTATTGCTAACCGGTAGCCATAGTAGTAGAAGTAATAAGTTGGCGAGACAACTTCATGGAGACACGATGATGGAGATCATGATGATGGAGATCATGGTGTCAGGCCGGTGACGATGATGATCATGGAGACCCGAAGATGGAGATCAAAAGGAGCAATATGATATTGGCCATATCATGTCACTATTTGATTGCATGTGATGTTTATCATGTTTATACATCTTATTTGCTTAGAATGATGGTAGTAAATAAGATGATCCCTCATTAAAATTTCAAGAAAGTGTTCCCCCTAACTGTGCACCGTTGCGAAAGTTCGTCGTTTCGAAGCACCGTGTGATGATCGGGTGTGATAGATTCTAACATTGATATACAACGGGTGTAAGCCAGATTTACACACGCGAAACACTTAGGTTGACTTGACGAACCTAGCATGTACAGACATGGCCTCGGAACACAAGAGACCGAAAGGTCGAGCATGAGTCGTATGGTAGATACGATCAACATGAAGATGTTCATCGATGATGACTAGTCCGTCTCACGTGATGATCGGACACGGCCTAGTTGACTCGGATCATGTAATGACTTAGATGACTAGAGGGATGTCTATCTGAGTGGGAGTTCATAAGATGAACTTAATTATCCTGAACATAGTCAAAAGATTCTTGCAAATTGTGTCGTAGCTCGCGCTTTAGTTCTACTGTTTTAGATATGTTCCTAGAGAAAATTTAGTTGAAAGTTGATAGTAGAAATTATGCGAACTGGGTCCGTAAACTGAGGATTGTCCTCGTTGCTTCGTAGAAGGTTTATGTCCTTAATGCACCGCTCGGTGTGCTGAACCTCGAACGTCGTCTGTGGATGTTGCGAACATTTGACATACACGTTTTTGATAACTACGTGATAGTTCAGTTAAACGGTTTAGAGTTGAGGCACCAAAGACGATTTCGAAATGTAACGGAACATATGAGATGTTTCGAGGGCTGAAATTGGGATTTCAGGCTCGTGCCCACTTCAAGAGGTATAAGACCTCTGACGATTTTCTTAGCCTACAAACTAAGGGAGAAAAGCTCAATCGTTGAGCTTGTGCTCAGATTGTCTGAGTGCAACAATCACTTGAATCGAGTGGGAGTTGATCTTCCAGAGATAGTGATGTTTCTCCAAAGTCATTGCCACCAAGCTGCTAGAGCTTCGTGATGAACTATAACAAATCAGGGATAGATATGATGATCCTTGAGATATTCGCAATGTTTGACACCGCGAAAGTAGGAATCAAGAAGGAGCATCAATTGTTGATGGTTGGTGAAACCACTAGTTTCAAGAATGGCAAGGGCAAGAAGGGATACTTCATGAAACAGCAAATCAGATGCTGCTCTAATGAAGAAACCCAAGGTTGAACCCATACCCGAGACTAAGTGCTTCTGTAATAAGGGGAACAGCCACTGAAGCAGAATTACCCTAGATACTTGGTAGATGAGAAGGCTGGCAAGGTCGATAGAAGTATATTGGCTATACATTATGTTAATGTGTACTTTACTAGTACTCCTAGTAGCACCAGGGTATTAAGATACAGGTTCGGTTGCTAAGTGTTAGTAACTCGAAATAAAAAAGACTACGGAATAAACGGAGACTAGCTAAAGGTGAGCTGACAATATGTGTTGGAAGTGTTTCCAAGTTTGATGTGATCAAACATTGCACGCTCCCTCTACCATCAACATTAGTATTAAACCTGAATAATTGTC
This sequence comes from Triticum timopheevii, assembly GCA_963921465.1. NCBI lineage: Eukaryota > Viridiplantae > Streptophyta > Magnoliopsida > Poales > Poaceae > Triticum > Triticum timopheevii. The sequence goes on from OY997262.1 coordinate 433,987,651, forward strand.
ATTTGGTGTTTGCGTTGAGCATAGACATGATTGGATTATGTCTATGACAATACGGTTATTCATTTAAAGGAGAATAATGGTTACTCTATTTATTTGAATAATACCTTCAATGGTCTTGCACCTAAAGGAATGGTTTATTGAATCTCGATCATAGTAATACACATTTTCATGCCAAAAGATATAAGATAGTAATGATAGTACCACTTACTTGTGGCACTGCCATGTAAGTCATATTGGTATAAAACGCATGAAGAAGCTCCATGTTGATGGATCTTTGGACTCACTCATTTTTGAAAAGTTTGAGACATGCGAACCATGTCTATTGGTGTATACGCATGAAGAAACTCCATGCAGATGGATCGTTTGCACTCACTTGATTTTGAATCACTTGAGATATGCAAATCATACCACATGGGCAAGATGACTGAAAAGCCCCACTTTCAGTAAGATGGAACAAGATAGCAACTTGTTGGAAGTAACACATTTTGATGTGTGCAGTCCAATGAGTGTTGAGGCATGCAGTGAATATCGTTATGTTCTTACTTCACAGATGGTTCGAGTAGATGTTGTATATTTACTTGATGAAACACAAGTCCGAATTATTGAATAGTTCAAGTAATTTCAGAGTGAAGTTGAAGATCATCGTGACAAGAGGATAAAATGTCTATGATATGATCATAGAGATGAGTATCTGAGTTACGAGCTTTGGCACGCAATTAAGACATTGTGGAAATTGTTTCGCAATTAATACCGCCTGGAACACCATAGTGTGATGGTGTGTCCGAACATCATAGTTGCACCCTATTGGATATGGTGTGTACCATGATGTCTCTTATCGAATTACCACTATCGTTCATGGGTTAGGCATTAGAGACAACCGCACTCACTTTAATAGGGCACCACGTAATTCCATTGAGACGACACCGTTTGAACTATGGTTTGGAGAAACCTAAGTTGTCGTTTCTTAAAAGTTTGGGGCTGCGACGCTTATGTGAAAAAGTTTCAGGTTGATAAGCTCGAACCCAAAAGCGGATAAAATGCATCTTCATAGGACACCCAAAACAGTTGGGTATACCTCCTAATTCAGATCCGAAAGCAATAGGGATTGTTTCTTGAATTGGGTCCTTTCTCGAGGAAAGGTTTGTCTCGAAAATTGAGTGGGAGGATGGTGGAGACTTGATGAGGTTATTGAACCGTCACTTCAACAAGTGTGTAGCAGGGCACAGGAAGTTGTTCCTGTGGCGCCTACACCAATTGAAGTAGAAGCTTATGATAGTGATCATGAAGTTTTGGATCAAGTCACTACCGTACCTCGTAGGGTGACAAGGATGCGTACTACTTCAGAGTGGTACAGTAATCCTATCTTGAAGGTCATGTTGCTAGACAACAATGAACCTACGAGCTATGGAGAAGCGATGGTGGGCCCAAATTCTGACAAATGGTTAGAAGCCATGAAATCCGAGATAGGATCCATGTATCAGAACAAAGCATGGACTTTGGTGGACTTGCCCGATGATCGGCAAGCCATTGAGATAAATGGATCTTTAAGAAGAAGACGGACGTGGACGGTAATGTCACCGTCTATGAAGCTCGACTTGTGGCGAAGAGTTTTTCGCAAGTTCAAGGAGTTGACTATGATGAGATTTTCTCATCCGTAGCGATGCTTAAGTCCATCAGAATCATGTTAGCATTAGCTGCATTTATGAAATCTGGCAGATGGATATCAAAACGAGTTTCCTTACCAGTTTTTGTAAGGAAAGGTTGCATGTGATACAATCAGAAAGGTTTTGTCGATCCTAAGGATGCTAAAAGGTATGCTGGCTCCAGCGATCCTTCTAAGGACTGGAATAAGCATCTCGAAGTTGGAATGTACGCTTTGATGAGATGATCAAAGATTTTGGGTTTATAGAAAGTTTATGAGAAACTTGTATTTCCAAATAAGTGAGTGGGAGCACTATAGAGATTCTGATGAGTATATGTTGTTGACATATTGTTGATCAGAAATGATGTAGAGTTTCTGGAAAGCATATAGGGTTATTTGAAAAGTGTTTTTCAAGGGAAAACCTGGATTAAGCTACTTGAACATTGAGCATCAAGATCTATGAGGATAGATCAAAAACGCTTAATGGTACTTTCAAATGAGCATATAGCTTGACATGATCTTGAAGGTGTTCAAGATGGATCAGTCAAAGAAGGAGTTCTTGCCTGAGATGTAAGGTATGAAGTTAAGACTTAAAGCTCGACCACAACAGAAAAAAGAGAAAGGACGAAGGTCGCCCCCTATGCTTTAGACGTAGGCTCTACAGTATGCTATGCTATGTACCGCACCTGATGTGTGCCTTGCTACATATCTGGCAAGAGGGTACAAAGGTGATCAAGGAGTGGATCACCAAATAGCGGTCAAAATTATCCTTAGAGGAATAAGGATATGTGATGTGGGGTAGAACCCTAGGAAGGACCTTTTCACACTTGGAGGGGGAAAATGTAGGGAAATCACAAGAACCACAAGAACACAAGGATGAACACAAAGAGGCAATCACTCCAACAATTCCCGATTACACATCCACTAGAGTAACAACACAAGATCCACAAGTCTCAAACACAATCAAAGGAAAGATACAATGGCAAAGTTCATCCCAAATCCAAAGGAAGAGGGGTCTTGGTGGTAGTTTTCTCCCAATGGAGGTCTTGAAATCCTCAAGGATTCTTCCCTATGGGGTCTTGATCCTCAAAGAGGGAAGGTAATGGAGCAAAGCTCACCAAGATATCATCTAATACTTTGCTAACCCTAAACATGGTCCTAGGTACGGAATATATAGCCTTGGGGTCGAGGGAGAAGAAGGGGAGCCGAAGATCCAATCTCAGCCGGCCATCCTGGGAGGCCCGTGCGCACGGGGCCCGTGCGCACGGGGGTCCCGTGGGCACGGTACAGGCCCGTGCGCACGGGTGCTCCAGCGCCTGTTTCCTATGTAGCCCGTGGGCACGGGGTCTCAGGGGCCCGTGCGCATGGGGTCATCTGGGACTTGCTGTTTTGCTGCTGCTGCACTCTGTCTTGATCCTCATGGCCTTGGGGTGGTTCTCCTTCTCCTTGGGGATACTCCTGAGCTCCTTGGTGATGTTCCACTTCATACCTAAGGATGCAAGCATATTTTGGTGAGGTAGTAGACATGTTCCATTTGAGTCCATATGCAAGTCTAGTAGGAAGGAGTTCACCTCGGTTTCCAAAGCACGTGCTCTAGCTCTTGTCATGGGTCCTTGTGGGGGTGGATGTGTTGATGTAGAGTCCATGGGGATGATGGAAGGATGCTCCGCATCATCCCCCCTCCCTTCGAAAGGATCCGACCTCGGATCAAGATCTTCATCACCATGGAAAGGCAAGAGGTCCATGATGTTGAAGATGTCGCTCATGTTGTACTTGTCTCGTGGGAGTTCAATCTTGTAGGCATTGTCGTTGTAGCGTGCTAGCACCTTGAATGGTCCATCGGCTCGAGGTAGTAGTTTGGAGTTGCATTCGTTGGGGAAGCGGTCCTTGCGAAGGTGTAGCCACACAAGATCACCTATGTTGAAGATCATGGGTTGTTTGTTGACATTGAGCTTGGTCACTAGTCGATGTACTTGGCGCTCGGTGATGTTTCTTGTATCTTCATGCATCTTCTTGATGTAGCTTTCTCATGAATTCGCATCCATGTCGGTGCGTTCTTGTAGAGGTAGAGGTAGAATGTCCAATGGGGACAACGGGTTGAAGCCGTAAACGACCTCGAAGGGGGACTTGCCGGTAGTCGAATGTCTTGCGCGGTTGTAGGCGTACTTGGCGATGGGTAGACACGCCTCCCACTCCTTGATGTTCTTCTTGATCAACACGCAAAGTAGAGTGGATAGTGTCCGGTTCGTCACCTCCGTTTGGCCGTCGGTTTGAGGATGGTATGCGCAATAGCTTGATTCCGAGCTTGGCGCATAGAGTTTTCCAAAAGTAACTAAAGAACTTGACGTCGCGGTCGGAGACGATTGTCTTTGGTACTCCATGGAGGCGCAAGATTTCCCTACAAAAGAGATTTGCAATATGTGAAGCGTCGTGTATCTTGTTGCAAGGAATGAAATGTGCCATCTTAGAAAATCGGTCCACAACAACAAACACGGAATCCTTTCCATTTTGAGTTCTAGGCCAACCAAGTACAAAATCCATACTAATGTCTTCCCATGGTTGATAAGGAATAGGAAGAGGCATGTAAAGACCATGAGATTGAGCTTTAGACTTAGCTTTGCGACATGTAGAGCATCGGGTGGTGAAGCGTGAGACGTCGCGGGACATCTTTGGCCAAAAGTAGTTCTTGGAGAGCGTGGCAAAAGTCTTGTCGCGTCCAAAGTGTCCCATGAGTCCACCTCCATGAGCCTCTTGCAAAAGTAGCAAATGAAGAGAAGACTCGGGAATGCATAGTTTGTTAGTTCTCATAAGATAACCATCCTTGATGTAGTAATGATCCCAAGATGTATGCGTCAAACATTTAGCATAATGAGGTGCAAAAGATGGATCATTAGCATACAAGTCTTTTATGTGCTCAAAGCCAATAACATTCAACTCAAGTTTAGTGACAAGCGTGCATATGTGTGAAAGTGCATCGGCAACTACATTTTCCTTTCCCTTAATGTACTTGATCACATATGGGAAAGATTCAATAAATTCACTCCATTTAGCATGACGCTTGTTTAATTTAGTTTGACCTTTTAAGTACTTTAGCGTTTCATGATCGGTATGGATGACAAACTCATGAGGTCTAAGATAATGTTCCCAAACATGTAGTACATGCACTAAAGCATACAATTCTTTGTCATATGTGGGATAGTTAAGTTGAGCACCGGAGAGTTTTTCACTAAAGTATGCAATTGCTCGTTTTTCTTGCATTAAAACTCCGCCAATTCCGGTACCACTTGCATCACAATGAACCTCAAAAGTTTTGTCAAAGTTGGGCAAAGAAAGAATCGGAGCATGAGTAAGCAAAGACTTGAGCTCATCAAAAGTGGTTGATTGCAAAGTTCCCCAAACAAAAGGAGTATTCTTCTTACTCAAAGCATGCAAAGGAGCGGCGATTGTGCTAAAGTTTTTCACAAAGCGGCGATAAAATCCTGCAAGACCAAGAAAATTTCTCACTTGTTGCAAATTGGTGGGTTGGGGCCAAGTTTTAATTGCTTCAATTTTAGTTTCATTAACATGGACACCCTTGGAAGAGACAACAAAACCCAAGAAAACCACTTTGTCAACACCAAATGTGCACTTTTTCATGTTGGCATAAAGACTTTCCTTGCGAAGTTTTTGCAAAACAAGCCTAACATGATCAAGATGCTCTTTCATGGTTTTGCTAAACACAAGAATATCATCGAAGTAAACCACAACAAAGACTTCAATGTAAGGTCGAAGTACAAGATGCATGAGACGCACAAAAGTACCGGGAGCCTCCGATAAACCCATAGGCATGACTAACCACTCATATAAGCCAAATTTTGTTTTGAAAGCAGTTTTCCATTCATCACCCTCTTGTATGCGGATTTGATAATAGCCACTTTTAAGATCAATTTTTGAGAAAAAGTTGGCTCCACTAAGTTCATCAAGCATATCATCTAAGCGAGGAATGGGATGCCTATAGCGAACGGTGATAGCATTTATAGGTCTACAATCGGAACACAAGCGGAAACTTCCATCGGGCTTAGGCACAAGTATAACGGGAACGGCACAAGGGCTTAAACTTTCACGTACATGACCGTTGTCGATTAGTTGTTGTACCTGCCATTGAATCTCCTTGGTTTCTTCGGGATTGACACGGTATGGAGCTTTGTTTGGAAGTGGCGCTCCGGGGATGAGGTCGATTCGATGCTCAATGCCTTGGAGAGGAGGTAGACCCAGAGGTAGCTCGTCGGGGAAAACATCTTGAAATTCCTGCAAAAGAGATTGAAACACCAAAGGTAGCTCGTGAATGGTGTTAGTTTTTGGTTATCCATCCTTGCACACGAGGACAAAGTGCATCACACTCGATGGGTTCTCACACACTTCTCTCATCTCACTTTTGGTGGCAAATAGGATGAGGTTTTTCTCTCTAGGCGAAGAGGCGCTCAAGTTTGGTTTGTTGCTCTCACTCATGTTTTGGTGGATCACTTTTTCACTCTTCTCTCTATGGTGGTTGGCTTGCTTGTCGGCTATCAGTTGACTAGGAGACATAGGTCGTAGCACATATTCCTTTCCTTTCATCTTGAAGCTATAGTGATTGGTACGCCCATTGTGGATGACACCACAGTCGAATTGCCATGGTCGACCAAGAAGTATGTGGCGAACGGTCATTGGGACCACATCACACTCCAAAGTGTCTTCATATGCACCAATTTTGAAGGATACTTGGACCGTATGCTCAACTCGTATAGTGCCGGAGTCACTTAGCCATTGAACCTTGTAGGGGTGCGGGTGCTTCCTCTTGACCAATTGAAGCTTGGAGCATAGTTCTTCACTTGCCAAGTTGTGACAACTACCTCCATCGATGATGACCTTGACGGACCTTCCATTGATGCCTGCCTTGGTGTGGAAGATATGGCATCGTTGGTCTTCTTCTTGTTGATGTTGAAGAGTCAAGACCTTGGAGACAACGAGAGCGGGGCTTGAATCCTCATCACAAAAGACTTGATCATCTTCATCCTCGTTCACGCTCCGGTGCATGGCCACTTGCTCAATGGCTTCCATTTCATCTTCACTCATTGAGTCGTAGGTGCCATCGTCGTTGAGGATCATGGTGCGCTTGTTGATGCATTGGAAGGACTTATGGCCTCGACCGCCACATGTGAAGCACTTGATTGAACTTGTCTTGACGGTCTCATCGGTCGGAGTAGAGGAAGAAGCGCGCGGCTTGTAGTTGCTTGTAGTAGGAGGAAGGCGACTTGAACTTGAGGAAGGTTTCTTGTATGCTGTCTTGTCGTCGTTGCTTGGAGAAGGCTTTATTGAAGTAGATGTTGGAGGAGTCGATGAAGCTTGGATGTTGGAGAAGCCGTAGGTCTTGGATGAGTACTTGGCGTACTTGAAGTCATCTTGCACTTGACGTTCCGCCTTGTTCGCTTGATGTACTAGCTCGATGAGGTTGGAGTAGGGTTGGAAGTCTGCGATCTTCTTGATGGGATGATTGAGTCCATTCAAGAATCGTGCCATTGTTTGCTCATCATCTTCCTTGACATTCACTCGAATCATGGCTATCTCCATTTCCTTGTAGTATTCTTCAACACTCTTTGTTCCTTGCTTGAGGAGTTGTAGCTTCTTGAAGAGATCACGGTTGTAGTATGTGGGCACAAATCGTGCTCTCATGACATCCTTCATTTGATCCCAAGTGGTGATTGGAGGGTCACCTCTTGCTTCTCGGCGCTCAAGGACTTGTTCCCACCATATGAGCACGTAGTCTTGGAACTCAAGTGATGCCATTGCGATCTTCTTCTCTTCCTCATAGTTGTGCAAACAAAAGATTTTGTCGACCTTCAATGCCCATGAGAGATATTCTTCTGTATCGTTGCTTCCATTGAACTTGGGCATTGTGAATTTGAGTTTTCCATATCGTTGCTCTTCATCTTGATAGTGGTTGCGATAGCGCTTTTGCCTTGGAAAGTCCTCGAATGCTCGTTCTTCATGATGTCGCTCTTGGTGTTGAGGAGGGTCTTGAAGCACTTGTTTCACTTGGTGTCGCTCTTGTTGCACTTGAGGTTGAGGTGGAGCTTGACGAACTTCGGGAGGAGCTTGAGGAACTTGACGGTGCACACGTGGTTGATAGTTCCTCTCTTGTATTTCTTCTCGAAGAGCTTCCTCTTGATTCCGCCGTTCGCGATTGTGGTTGGCGATGGCTCGACTTGATTCTTGAAGGGCACGTTCCGCCTCAATAGCTTGTGCTTCTCGTTGTTGTTTTTGACGACGTTGAGCCTCGGCGTCTTGTTCCTCTTGGTGTAGACGCGCTCGTTCTTCTTCTTCTTGACGACGAAGACGTTGTCGTTCTTGAGCTTGAGCAAAAGCGACTTGATTTTCTTGAGGACGAGGGACTTGCTCATCGACTTGCTCTTGTGAATGCTTGGCGTGTAGCGGATCTCGAGATGCATGATGGTCTTGACGCGCGGCTCGTCGAAGAATGGTTGATGACGGTGTACTTGAGCCGGAGAAGGTGTCGTTGGAGTGGCGACTTGAGTGGCTCCATCTTGAGTAGGAAGAAGTTGAAGAATGCCGGTTGACCAACAAAGCTCGTATCTCGTCCATTCTTGCATCGTTCTCTTGCTTGTGCGCGTTGAGCTTGTTGTCGAAGTAGTCTCGTGTACGTTGCTCGTAGAGTCGTAAGTCGGTGGCGAGGTTGTCAATGCGGTCATTCATTGCTTGTTTCTCTTGATGTAGAGCTCGTTGTGCACCAAAGAGGTGGCTCTTGGTGACGGAGGATGACATGTCATCGTATTGCTCGATGAAGAGTGGGTTGGTAGAGGAGCTTGGCCTATCCATCATAAGAAAGTGGTGGTGAGTAGGAAAATGAGAGAACAAAACCAAAGTTACCTTTTCCGAAGATTGTGGATGTAGCAAGTACGATCCCACGTGATGTTACAATAGGGGAATTGGTACCGGGAATTGTTTCTCACACCTACAAGTAAATGGTCTATGGAGGAGCTTGGTTAGGAAAGGCACAAACAATTCAAGCAAATGTTAGTCAAGATGTTGATAAAGTTGAGAATATTCACAAATGGCAAATAAGACAAATAGATCAACCTCCCAATATAACATGTGGAACACACACACGGAAGATAAATGGGATCCGCACAACCAAGGGACGAGCTCGAGGATATCGAGACACGGGAAAAGCTCTTGTCGTACGGATACTAGAGAGACGCTAGCTCGATTGCACTAATGGGCTAGATACGCTAGTGCACCAACCTAATAGAGAATCAACTCGTCTCACTATCCCAAGTATACTTATGTATGTGGTGACCAAGATGATGCACTCATGCGAAGGCTCGATGCTATTGCTTATAGGCTCTTTGCTTTTCTTCTCTTTTGCTTAAAAGCTTTTTTTTCAACTATGCCACGATGCTTGATATGCGATCCACACAATGAGGTAACAAGTAGTATATGCACGGGATGGACGGAACACTAAATGGTGCACTAAGACGTGGCCCGGCAAAACTCAACAAGCTAGTCTCGATGGGTAAGCTACGCAAAATGGCTCAAAGCTATCAAGTTAATGGCAAGGGGTACAAGGTGTCATCGAGGTTACCGTCCTTGCTTACGGTCGAAGATGATTTTGTCAAAGCCGAAGTGTTGTCCGAGTCGATGCTTGGTGGCGATGATGATACCAAGTTGCGCCTAAGTAGCCGAAACACCTTAGGACACAAGAGAAATCGCAACCGAACACTCAACAAACACGTGGAATGGTGTGGAAGAACACGAGGGGTGGTGGTGAAAGAAAATGAGAAAAACAGAAAAATGGCCGAAAGTTCCTGGATGGCCCGTGCGCACGGGGTAAGTGAGGCCCGTGTGCATGGGGTCCCATGTGCACGGGGTCCCGATGGCCCGTGTGCACGGGGTCTCCCGAGAGCGGATGAACTTCTGTGATTTCGTGGGGATTGCAAGTTTTTGGCCAAATTCCCGTGGGGGATGGGTGGGGATGATGGTGGAGGTGTAGATCCACTTGCCAAACACCAAATTCGTGGATCAAATCAACCAAATCTCACAAGATCAACAAATTGCAAGAAAAATTTTGGGGCTATTTTTTGGTGGGGATTTTCGGATTAGGATGAAAAACAACAAAATCAAGCTAGAAAGTGGAAGGTAGGGACTCCAAGATGTGAATCAATGTGTCTCATGATACCATATGATGTAGGGTAGAACCCTAGGAAGGACCTTTTCACACTTGGACTGGAAAATGGAGGGAAATCACAAGAACCACAAGAACACAAGGATGAACACAAAGAGGCAATCACTCCAACAATTCCCGATTACACATCCACTAGAGTAACAACACAAGATCCACAAGTCTCAAACACAATCAAAGGAAAGATACAATGGCAAAGTTCATCCCAAATCCAAAGGAAGAGGGGTCTTGGTGGTAGTCTTCTCCCAATGGAGGTCTTGAAATCCTCAAGGATTCTTCCCTATGGGGTCTTGATCCTCAAAGAGGGAAGGTAATGGAGCAAAGCTCACCAAGATATCATCTAATACTTTGCTAACCCTAAACATGGTCCTAGGTATGGAATATATAGCCTTGGGGTCGAGGGAGAAGAAGGGGAGCCGAAGATCCAATCTCAGCCGGCCATCCTAGGAGGTCCGTGCGCACGGGGTAAGTTGGGCCCGTGCGCACGGGGTGCTCCAGCGCCTGTTTCCTGTGTAGCCCGTGGGCACGGGGTCTCGGGGGCCCGTGCGCACGGGGTCACCTGGGACTTGCTGTTTTGCTGCTGCTGCACTCCGTCTTGATCCTCATGGCCTTGGGGTGGTTATCCTTCTCCTTGGGGATGCTTCTGAGCTCCTTGGTGATGTTCCACTTCATACCTAAGGATGCATAGCATATTTTGGTGAGGTAGTAGACATGTTCCATTTGAGTCCATATGCAAGTCTAGTAGGAAGGAGTTCACCTCGGTTTCCAAAGCACGTGCTCTAGCTCTTGTCATGGGTCCTTGTGGGGGTGGATGTGTTGATGTAGAGTCCATGGGGATGATGGAAGGATGCTTCGCATCAATATGTTTCTCGGTTATGGAGGTGATAAAGAGTTCGACGTAAAGAGTTGCGTCGATGCAAGCTTTAACACCTATCCGAATGACTCTCAGTAGCAAACCGGATACGTATAGTGGAGCAACCATTTGGAATAGCTCCAAGTGGAGCGTGGAAGCAGCATTTACAATATGACCTAGAGATTTGCGAAGTACATACGGATCTGAATGTTGCAGACCCGTTGACTAAAACCTCTCTCACAAGCAAAACATGATCAAACCCCAGAACTCATTGAGTCTTAATCGCATGATGATGTGAACTAGTTTAATGACACTAGTAAACTCTTTGGATGTTGGTCACATGGCGATGTGACCTGTGAGTGTTGATCACATGGCGATGTGAACTAGATTATTGACTCTAGTGCAAGTGGGAGACTGTTGGAAATATGCCCTAGAGGCAATAATAAATTAGTTATTATTATATTTCCTTGTTCATGATAATCGTTTATTATCCATGCTATAATTGTATTGATAGGAAACTCAGATACATGTGTGGGTACATAGACAACACCATGTCCCTAGTAAGCCTCTAGTTGACTAGCTCGTTGATCAATAGATGGTTACGGTTTCCTGACCATGGACATTGGATGTAGTTGATAACGAGATCACATAATTAGGAGAATGATGTGATGCACAAGACCCAATCCTAAGCCTAGCACAAAGATCATGTAGTTTGTATGCTAAAGCTTTTCTAATGTCAAGTATCATTTCCTAAGACCATGAGATTGTGCAACTCCCGAATACCGTAGGAATGCTTTGGGTGTACCAAACGTCAGAACATAACTGGGTGGCTATAAAGGTGCACTACGGGTATCTCCGAAAGTGTCTGTTGGGTTGGCACGAATCGAGACTGGGATTTGTCACTCCATGTAATGAAGAGGTATCTCTGGGCCCACTCGGTAGGACATCATCATAATGTGCACAATGTGACCAAGGGGTTGATCACGGGATGATGTGTTACGGAACGAGTAAAGAGACTTGCCGGTAACGAGATTGAACAAGGTATCGGTATACCGACGATCGAATCTCGGGCAAGTAAAATACCGTTAGACAAAGGGAATTGTATACGAGATCGATTGAGTCCTTGACATCGTGGTTCATCCGATGAGATCATCGTGGAACATGTGGGATCCAACATGGGTATCCCAATCCCGCTGTTGGTTATTGACCAGAGAAACGTCTCGGTCATGTCTGCATGGTTCCTGAACCCGTAGGGTCTACACACTTAAGGTTCGATGATGCTAGGGTTATAAAGGAAGTTTGTATGTGGTTACCGAATGTTGTTCGGAGTCCCAGATGAGATCCCGGATGTCACGAGGAGTTCCGGAATGGTCCGGAGGTAAAGATTTATATATGGGAAGTCCTGTTTTGGTCACCAGAAAAGTTTCGGGTTTTATCGGTAATGTACCGGGACCACCGGGAGGGTCCCGGGGGTCCACTAAGTGGGGCCACCGGCCCCAGAGGGCTGCATGGGCCAAGTGTGGGAGGGGACCAGCCCCAGGTGGGCTGGTGCGCCCCCCACAAGGGCCCAAGGCGTCTAGGGTTTGGGGAGGGGGCGCCCCACCTTGCTTGGGGGGCAAGTTTCCCCCTCTGCCCCCCTTGGCCGCCCCCCTAGATGGGATCTAGGGCTGGCCGCCACCCCTAGGGGGTGTAAACCAAGGTGGGGGCGCAGCCCCCTCTCCCCCTATATATAGTCGAGGCAAAGGTGCAGCCCAACACATGAAGTCTCTTCTCTTGTTGGCGCAGCCCTACCTCTCTTTCTCCTCATATCTCGCGGTGCTTGGCGAAGCCCTGCTGGATCACCACGCTCCTCCACCACCACCACGCCATTGTGCTGCTGCTGGATGGAGTCTTCCTCAACCTCTCCCTCTCTCCTTGCTAGATCAAGGCATCGGAGACGTCACCGGGCTGCACGTGTGTTGAACGCGGAGGTGCCGTTCGTTCGGCACTAGGATCTCCGGTGATTTGGATCACGACGAGTATGACTCCTTCAACCCCATTCTCTTGAACGCTTCCGCTTAGCGATCTACAAGGGTATGTAGATACACTCTGCTTCCCCTCGTTGCTGGTTTCTCCATAGATAGATCTTGGTGACACGTAGGAAAATTTTGAATTTCTGCTACGTTCCCCAACAAAAAAGGATTAGATTCAACCAAAGTAATAATTTCAGGGTCAACAGAGAAATCATTATCCTTATCAGTAACGCAGATAGGTGAAGTAGCAAAAGCAGGGTCAGGTTTCATTCTAGCATTAAGAGATTGCTGCGTCCATTTAGCCAATAACTTCTTAAGATCATATCTATCATTGCAAGCAAAAATAGCTCTAGCAGCTTCTTCATCCATAACATAACCCTCAGGAACAACAGGCAATTCATACTTAGGGGGAGAACCTTCATCATCACTATCATCAATAATTTCATCTTCAATAATTTCATTCTCTCTAACCCTAGCAAGTTGTTCATCAAGAAATTCACCTAGTGGCAAAGTAGTGTCAAGTACAGAAGTAGTTTCATCATAAGTATCATGCATAGCAGAAGTGGCATCATCAATAACATGCGACATATCAGAATTCATAGCAGTAGCAGGTTTAGGTGTCACAAGCTTACTCATAACAGAAGGAGAATCTAGTGTAGAGCTAGATGGCAGTTCCTTACCTCCCCTCGTAGTTGAGGGAAAAATCTTAGTTCTTGCGTCTTCCAAGTTCTTCATAGTGATCAGTAGATATAAATCCCAAGTGACTCAAAGAATAGAGCTATGCTCCCCAGCGCCAGAAAATAGTCTTGATAACCCACAAGTATAGGGGATCACAACAGTTTTCGAGGGTAGAGTATTTAACCCAAATTTATTGATTCGACACAAGGGGAGCCAAAGAATATTCTCAAGTATTAGCAGTTGAGTTGTCAATTCAACCACACCTGGATAACTTAGTATCTGCAGCAAAGTATTTAGTAGCAAAGTAGTATGATAGTAATGGTAACAGTGGCAAAAGTAAAGATAGCAGTTTTGTAGTGATTGTAACAGTAGCAACAGAAAAGTAAACAAGCAAAGCACAATATGTTAAAAGCTCGTAGGGATTGGATCAGTGATGGATAATTATGCCGGATGCGATTCCTCATGTAACAGTTATAACATAGGGTGACACAGAACTAGCTCTAGTTCATCAATGTAATGTAGGCATGTATTCCGAATATAGTCATACTTGCTTATGGAAAAGAACTTGCATGACATCTTCTGTGCTACCCTCTCATGGCAGTGGGGTCCTAGTGGTAACTAAGGGATATTAAGGACTCCTTTTAATAGAGAACCGGACCAAAGCATTAACACATAGTGAATACATGAACTCCTCAAACTACGGTCATCACCGAGAAGCATCCCGATTATTGTCACTTTGGGGTTGTCGGATCATAACACATAATAGGTGACTTTAGACTTGCAAGATAGGATCAAGAACTCACATATATTCATGAAAACATAATAGGTTCAGATCTGAAATCATGGCACTCGGGCCCTAGTGACAAGCATTAAGCATATCAAAGTCATAGCAACATTAATCTCAGGACATAGTGGATACTAGGGATCAAACCCTAACAAAACTAACTTGATTACATGGTAAATCTCATCCAACCCATCATCGTCCAGCAAGCCTATGATGGAATTACTCACGCACGGCGGTGGGCATCATGAAATTTGTGATGGAGGATGGTTAATGATGATGACAACGACGAATCCCCCTCTCCGCAGCCCCGAACGGACTCCAGATCAGCTCTCGAGAGAGAGATTAGGGCTTGGCAGTGGCTCCGTATCGTAAAACATGATGAAACTTTCTCTCTGATTTTTCTCTCCATGAAACGGAATATTTAGAGTTGGAGTTGAGGTCGGTGGAGCATCAGGGGGCCAACGAGACAGGGGGCGCGCCCAGGGGGAGGGGGCGCCCCCCCACCCTTGTGGACAGGGTGTGCCCCCCTGGCCTTGATTCTTTCGCCAGTATTTTTTATATTTTCCAAAAGTTATCTCCGTGGATTTTCAGGTCATTCTAAGAACTTTTGTTTTCTGCACAATAAACAACACCATGGCAGTTCTGCTGAAAACAACATCAGTCCGGGTTAGTTTCATTCAAATCATGCAAGTTAGAGTCCAAAACAAGGGCAAAATTGTTTGGAAAAGTAGATACGTTGGAGACGTATCAGGGGGCCATAGGTTTCACTAGTGGCTTCTCTCAAGATAGCAAATATTACAGTCGGTGAACAAATTAGTGCCGACCAAATTGATAGAAAAGCGCATAGTTATGACGATGTCTAAGGCAATGATCATGAACATAGGCATCATGTCCGTGTCAAGTAGACCGACTCCTGCCTCCATCTACTACTATTACTCCACACATCGACCGCTATCCAGCATGCATCTAGAGTATTAAGTTCATAAAGAACAAAGTAACGCATTAAGCAAGATGGCATGATGTAGAGGAATTAACTCAAGCAATATGATGAAAACCCCATCTTTTTATCCTCGATGGCAACAATACAATACGTGCCTTGCTGCGCCTATACGTGCCTTGCTGCCCCTACTGTCACTGGGGCAAGATTGAACCCAAAGCTAAGCACTTCTCCCATTGCAAGAAAGATCAATCTAGTAGGCCAAACTAAACAGATAATTCGAAGAGACTTGCAAAGATATCAAATCATGCATATAAGAATTCAGAGAAGAACCAAATAATATTCATAGATAATGTTGATCATAAATCCACAATTCATCGGATCTCGGCAAACACACCATAAAAGAATATTACATCGAATAGATCTCCAATACATCAAGGAGAACATGGTAATTAGAATCAAAGAGGGACAAGAAGCCATGTAGCTAATAACTATGGACCCAAAGGTCTGTGGTAAACTACTCACGCTTCATCGGAGAGGTAATGGTGTTGATGTAGAAGCCCTTCGTGATCGAATCCCCCTCCGGCAAAACGTCGGGAAAGGTCCATAGATGGGATCTCATGGGTACAGAAGGTTGCGACGGTGGAAAAGTGGTTTTTATGGTTCTCCTGGATCTTTTCAGGGTATAAGAGTATATATAGGCGACGGAACTAGGTCAGGGGAGCTACAAGGAGCCCACGAGGGTGGGGGCGCGCCCTACCCCCCTGGGCGCGACCTCCTGCCTTGTGGCTTCCTCGTTGTGCCTCTGACTTCATCTCCAAGTCTTCTGGTTTGCTTTTGGTACAAGAAAGATCATTGCAAAGGTTTCATTCCGTTTGGTATTCCTTTTCTACGAAACTCTAAAATAGGCAAAAAAACAGAAACTGGCCCTGGGCCCTCGGTTAATAGGTTAGTCCCAAAAATAATATGAAATAGCATATAAATGCCTATTAAACATCCAAAACAGATAATATAATAGCATGGAACAATAAAAAATTGTAGATATGTTGGAGATGTATCATACGCAGACTGACTTCAAGCTGCAATGAAGGTTGATGAAATACCTTTTGCTCACACTAAGGCAGACGTGGCCCATCGAATGTTTTGTGATAATATTGATGGCTTGAGTCTGGCGATTTACCCGAAGAGATATCTTCCAAGACTTGCAGGGTATCGCGTACCGGGGGAGCGAAGCTTTTGTGACTAACCTTCGCCAGCTACTCTGTATGCATAGCATAATCAACAACTTTATGAATCCATGGTGCATAGACTTTGATGGTTTTCGGATGCTGAGCAGAGCCCTTCAAGATTTGTAGAAACATATCATCAACATCAAAGACAAATCGCTCAGAGATGGCATATATAGCATTTCAAAGAACATCTAAAATGATATTATCTGTATTCATGCTGGCCAGAGGGCAAATGGTGTAGGTGAGCAAATGATATAGAGTATGATTCTAGGAAGTCAAATGCGTGGGCAAGGGAGGACCATTGTAGTCACAAATCTTTTCTTTGTCCATGGTGCATCGAAAGATTTCATCTGAAATAACATCAATGTTGTGCACTCTAATTTCATTTTTGTCGTGATCAAATCAAGGGAAATGAAAATGTGAGAAAAATATATTTAGATGAGCAGTTGATTTGTTTCCCTTCGGTCATCCACTCCATGATCCACTTGGAATTGTCAGACTCAACACCAGAGATGTATAATCTTGCATAGAACTAAAGGATAATTTCTTGGTTCCATGGATGCTCGAATGCAAAGACATTTTTGAGGTAGTAATCTTCTAGATCTTGCAGCATCTGTTCAAAGCATCCAACACTCTTCATAGTTGAGAAGTCCGGGAACTCATGAGGAAATATCTTTCGGCTATCATAGAGAATCCGAGATAGTAGATGGCCTGTTTTTGGGTCCAGAAACAAGGCGATTCAGATGTGCGTGGCCCTTTATACGGACTTTCTTAAAAGAATTGGGGGTGTGTATTGCGATTGAAAAGTGGCCCTTTGGCACCAGCACCAGCTGAGAACAAAGGCAGTTGTTCACGAGGATATGGATATTTAAGTTCATCTTCGACTGAAATCACTTCATCTCCATATACTGCGGAGTCTGTATGATGAGCAGAAACAGATCTATTTACAGTCGGAACATCAACTAAAATTCTGCGTGTTGTATCGATTGACAATTGCAGTTGTGCTAGAGCGGATGGCATATTGGTTGGAGCAGATTCTTTTTCAGTGGGCACTGAGCCCGAATCATGGTCAGGAGCATGAGTAGGTTGTTCTTCGGAGGTTGGTTGTTGGGCAGAGGGAGGAACCGAAGAATTTTGTTCGTCAAGAGAAGGAGAAGCTCGGGGCTCGGACTGGCGGATTTCACCTTCTTCAGAAACAACTTGCTGTGATGAAATTTTAGCTCTTTCAGGAGAGGCCACATGCACTGGTTCATTTGGCCTTGGCGAGGGAATTGCTTGCTCACAGGAATTTTCTTTCGCAGGCTAGGCGTCTGGATGATTAGGAGACTTTTCAGTCATAGGAGGAGCATTTTTCTTCGAAATTTTATTTTGCCTCTTCTGCTGAGCATTTGGATCAATGTGTCCCTTGACAAGATCATTATAGCCAGTGGCTTGTGCCTGATGCTCAAGGCAGATCTTTCAAACAATATCATCAAGATCTGAGTGAAAACCCAATCTTCTGCTGCAGAGGATATTCGATGTCCGATTTATATCCATGTACAATTCGTCAAGTTCTTTGATGACAAACTTGGAAGATTTTGTTTTCATTCGATCATTAAGATCATTAAGTTCGACTTGGAGGTTGTTGACATCAATAGAATCTTCTCTCATGTCCCGAACAACATCAGATGCTTGTGCAAAAATTTCAGAAGGAATTGGCAAAGATGCCACTTCACTATCGAATGGATTTGCAATGAACTTGTCAAGCTGCTCCATGATGAATACATGATTGAAATAGTGTGGAGCATCGGATTGGATATCAATCTATGCAACAGGTGCAGGTTGCATTGTAACTTGCTCGGTTGGAGGCATAGAAGCCAATGGTTGTGTTAAGGTGGGAACAAACTGAGCAGCCTTTTCTGTTGGTGCAACATCACGAGGAGCAGTTTGCTCGGTGGTTGGAGCATTGGCAGGAGTCATGTTTTTATTCACTTTTGGCTTTGGAATTTGCTCACCTGGCTTAGCTGTGCTGACAGGAACATCAACTACCAAATCATGCAAGTTGATTGCCTCAGGATGAGGAGTTGTGTTGACCTGGTCTACCATAGTGATAGTGGTCTGTGGAGTTTTTCTCTTCAGAATGATCTTCTTAGGAGGTACTATTGGAGTGGTACGAGCTCAAAGATCAGGTAGCAAAGTAGATGTGGTGATGTTCACTTGCTCGGAGAGAGAAGCTTAAACTTCTTCCCTGGTGGGTGGAGGATCAACTTGATTGGAGGAATTCCTTTCAGTATTTTTATCGGCTGGTTTAGCCGACCTCTTCTTCGATGCACTCTTGTTCTTTAGTGCAGCAGTGCTGGGATCATGTTTGCGTTTAGAACGACTTTCTAATTTTCCATCAGCCTTGTTCTTCTCAACTTCATCTTTGAGAAGGCGGCAATTTTCTTATTCACGAATTCTTTCTTTTTCTGCCTTCATGGCTCTCTTTTCAGCATTCTTCTGGCGCTTGGCCAGTTCATCGGGATATGATGCAAGAGTGTGAAGTGAGGACTGATCAGCATCTGGTGGTGGCGGTGGTCTCTCCTGGGGATCACTTGCTCGAATGAGGCCAATTTCACGGCAGTCGCCCCATGGAGGATGAAAGGAAAAATTCTTTGCAAACCAAGGATGACCATTTTGTAGTTAAACCACTTGCACACCTAGTGGCATCGAATCCTTTGCAGACACTTGTCTCTTTCTCGTTTTGATTCTCCTGGAATAGTGTTATAATTCTCATGAGAGATGTACTGAGCTGAATTTGCATATGGTTTTCTGCCACCTTTCTTTGTCTTTGGAGCATCTTCTTCTTGCTCAGCTGCATTTTGCTCGCGTCTCTTTCTTTTGCTGATTGTTGGGCCTACCGTTGGGCCTTTTGCATTTGGTGCTTTTGACTCGTTTGCTGTACCCAAAATTACCTCATCTTCATCGGCCATGCTCATTGGTCGAGAAGAATCCTCAACTGATTGCATGCACCTGTGAGTAAGAGTAGGTGCAAGGGAAAATGGGGACATGGTTCCAAATGCTCATGATACGTCTCCAACGTATCTATAATTTTTGATTGTTCCATGCTATTATATTTATCATTCTTGGATGTTTTACAATCATTTTATAGCAACTTTATATCATTTTTTGGGACTAACCTATTGACATAGTGCCAAGTGCCAGTTATTGTTTTCTTCTTGTTTTTTACATCGCAGGAAATCAATATCAAATGGAGTCCAAACGCAGTGAAACTTTTTGTGGATTTTTTCTGGACCAGAAGACACCTGTTGGGCCAAGAAAGTACCTAAGGGGAGCTCCGAGGGGAGCACAACCCACCAGGGCGCAACTGGGGGCCCAGGTGCGCCCAGGTGGGTTATGCCCACCTCGGCTGTCTCATGCACCGTCTATTTGCTCTATAAATACTCCAATATTCCAAAAACCCTAGGGGACTTGACGAAAATCAATTCCAGCCGCCGCAAGTTCCAGAACCACCAGATCCAATCTAGACACCATCACGGGGGGAGTTCATCATCCTCATTGGTGCCTTTCCGATGATGTGTGAGTAGTTCATTGTAGACCTTCGGGTCCATAGTTAGTAGCTAGATGGCTTCCTCTCTCTCTCTCTCTCTCTATCTATCTCTCTCTCTCTCTCTCTCTCGCTCTTGATTCTCAATACAATGGTTTCTTGGAGATCTATTTGATGTAACTCTTTTTGCGGTGTGTTTGTTGGGATCTGATGAACTTTGAGTTTATGATCAGATCTATGTTTTTATCCATGAAAGTTATTTGAGTCTTTTGATCTCTTATATGCATGATTACTTATAGCCTCGTATTTCTTCTTCAAATCTTTGGTCTAGTTAGGCCAACTAGATTGATTTTTCTTACCATGGGAAGAGGTGCTTTGTGATGGGTTCGATCTTACGGTGCTTAAGGATGGCAATGGGTCGGGTTTGGATCGGGTTGAACAATATCAAATCCATATCCATATCCATGAAGACAGCATTTGCCCGCCCATGAAAAAATTCACGAGCGGAAAATTGTGTCCATATCCAAACCCGATGGATATCTGTACCCACTGGATATCCATTGGGTCCTCTCAAGACATATAAATAAGACATAAGACAATGTTAACATAATATTTTCCATTCTTCACCACGTGGCAAGCTGGGCTTCACTTTTTGTAAACATCAACTTATAGTAAATCAACGTCCACTAATAAGATGAGAATGACGAGTCATTTTAATGAGGAGATAAAAATAAGGGAAGGGGTGCTAGAGTGTGTTGGTGGGGATTGAATGTCAACTAATAAAAGTTATGGTGTGGATTGTGCAATTTCTTTATGTTTTACTCCCTCCGTCCGAAAATACTTGTCATCAAAATGGATAAAAAGTGATGTATCTAGAACTAAAATACATCTCCTTTTATTCATTTTGATGACAAGTATTTCCGGATGGAGGGAGTACATAACAAAGTGTAAAGTTGCAGTGGGACATGTGGCTGTGGGGTAGGGATAGCAGATTTTTGCCCACTAGTGCATACTATTGGGTCGGGTTTGGGTATATCCACGTCCAAGGAGGGCAATTTTACCCATGAACATGGATACCCATGGATATCCGACCCGAAAGGATAGGGTTTGGATATGGTTTTGTGCCCATAGGAAACGCCCAAACCTGACCCGATTGCTCGTGGGTAGGGCATGGATATAATCATGTACCCGTGGATACACCCAAACCTGATCTGATAGTATGCACTAGTGGGAAAAATCTGCTATTCCTACCCCATAGCCACATGTCCCACTGCAACTTTACACTTTGTTATGTACTCCCTCCATCCGGAAATACTTGTCATCGAAATGAATAAAAGGAGATGTATTTTAGTTCTAGATACATCACTTTTTATCCATTTTGATGAGAAGTATTTTTGGACGGAGGAGTAAAACATAAAGAAATTGCACAATCCCCACCATAACTTTTATTAGTTGACATTCAATCCCCACCAATATACTCTAGCACACCTTCCCTTATTTTTATCTCCTCATTAAAATGACTCGTCATTCTCATCTTTTAGAAAAATACTAAATTATATTGGTTGTCATTGGACGTTGATTTACTATAAGTTGATGTTTACAATAAGTGAAGCCTAGCTTGCCACATGGTGAAGAATGGAAAATATTATGTTAACATTGTCTTATGTCTTATTTATATGTCTTGAGAGGACCCAATGGATATCCAGTGAGTACGAATATCCATCGGGTTTGGATATGGACACAATTTTTCGCTCGTGGATTTTTTCATGGGCGGGAAAAGGCTGTCTTCATGGATATGGATATGGGTTTGATATTGTTCAACCCGATCCAAATCCGACCCATTGCCATCCTTACCCATGGGTACATGATTATATCCACGCCCTACCCACGAGCAATCGGGTCAGGTTTGGGCGTCGCCCATGGGCACAAAAGCATATCCAAACCCTATCCTTTCGGGTCGGATATCCATGGGTATCCATGTCCATGGGTAAAATTGCCATCCTCGGTGCTTGATCCCAGTGAAAGAAGGGGTACTGACACATATGTATCGTTGCTATTAAGGATAACAAGATGGGGT
Organism: Triticum timopheevii; assembly: GCA_963921465.1. Classification (NCBI taxonomy): domain Eukaryota; kingdom Viridiplantae; phylum Streptophyta; class Magnoliopsida; order Poales; family Poaceae; genus Triticum; species Triticum timopheevii. Next base: position 434,009,607 of record OY997262.1, read on the forward strand.
CTATTTCTACATAAATAGATCTTGTATACATCATGTCATCGTTCTTATTGCATTACTCCGTTTCTCCATGAACTTAATACACAAGATGCATGCTGGATAGCGGTCGATGTGTGGAGTAATAGTAGTAGATGCAGGTAGGAGTTGGTCTACTAATCTTGGATGTGATGCCTATATAATGATCATTGCCTGGATATCATCATAATTATTTGAAGTTCTATCAATTTCCCAATAGTAATTTGTTTACCCACCGTATGCTGTTTTTCTTGAGAGAAGTCACTAGTGAAATCTACAGCCCCCGGGTCTCTTCTTATCATATTTGCCTTCAAGATCTATTTTTATTTGCTTTTATTTTCAGATATATTAAAAAAATACAAAAGTACCTTGCTGCAATTTTTATTTATTTATTTTATCTCGCGTCCCCGCGAGATCTATTTATCCAAACTACTACAATTTTACCTATCTTTTTACTCGTGAGGGATTGACAACCCCTCTCTTACGTCGGGTTGCAAGTATTTGTTCTTTGTGTGCAAGTGTTGTTTACGTGGTGTTGCGTGGTTCTCCTACTGGGTTGATAACCTTGGTCTCATCACTGAGGGAAATACATACCCTTGTTGTGCTGCATCATCTCTTCCTCTTTCAGGAAATACCGATGTAGTTCAAGCCAACATCAGCTCACAATGAATATTTTTTGAGCGAAAATGTTTTGAGGAAGAATTAGATGCAGACTTTGAGAAATGTTTCGAATGAAGAAAATGTATAGAACGAAGTAGTAGGTCCCAAGAAAATACTAGTCAGTGTGCTAAGCATTCTATTCATGCGAGACATAACACAAACCCTAGATCTGATATTGTTCGGATGGGAGGGACAACTACAAACCACATCCGCACTAGTTATCTAAGTGGTAAAGATCTAAGATATGTGGTAAAATGGGAGAATAATAGCCGTGGACAAACTCAAACGAGAAGGACGGAGGCCCGAGTTTGACCTGCACGTATATATATATATATATATATATATATATATATATATATATATATATATATATATATATATATATATATATATATATATATATAACGAGAAGGACGGAGGCCCGAGTTTGACCTTCACGTACCCTAGCTTGGTGTCGTGCAGCAGCTATGGCGGTGCGGGGAAGAAGATGTCCCGCAACGGCGAGGAAAGACTCCAATGACCGCTTTCCGGCAGTGAAGCAGCGAAGAGGTCATCAGCGTCGAGCTCAAGGTGGAGCACTGCAGCGAGGGTTTCGGAGGAGACAAAGGCGAGAGGGAAGAGAAGTGAATGAGGGAGCGGTGGTGCTGCAATATATATATATATATATATATATATATATATATATATATATATATATATATATATATATATATATATATATATGCGAGGGAAAATAACCGCAGCGAGTGAATCTGATCAAACGGCCACAATCGAGGGACTATTGCAATTCAGCAGACTGGATGGGGTGGCAGTTGATGGATTGCACGTGGTAACCATCATAAAAGATCGTGGTCCTAACTTGGGAGGGAAACCCCAAATTTTGGACAGCTTTCGCCAAAAGAGATTAAAGTTCGGACCTACTCTTCATCGTGGTCAAGGACACCCGATAAAGTTTCGGTACTAGATGAAATTTGAGAATTCATAACAGAACAACATAGACTGGAAGAGATAAAACAGAGGGAAAACAGGGTCCTAGGCATTTCACTCAGACAACAAAACACAAACACCCAAATGAAATAGCTATGAGAGAAATGCATTCGGACAAACACAAAATCTTTCAATCAAACAAAAACTCACGAAAGAAAAATTCTGGTGGCGTGACCCACCGTATAAGAACTGTATGACCCCGAGCGTCGTACAATTATCTTGGCACCCGGTTAGTCTAGTTCTTCATCGATATATTCACTCTTAGAAAGAAAATTTCACTTTGTCGAAATTTTCAAACTCTTTGAGTGTTGTGCACCCATTCCTTCTAAGATGTGGAAGTGTTAGCACGGGTGTCGAGTCTAGCTTACTGCATGTTTGCAAAGTCCAGGATATTTAGCTCACACCGTAACAAACAGAATCTTTTCTCATCAAGAGGCTTGGTGAAAATATCAGCGAGATTGTCTTTGGTCTTGATGTGATTGATGACAATATCCTCTCAAGCAACATGATCGCGAATGAAATGATGCTGATGGAAATATACTTCGTGCGAGAATGTTGCACTGGATTGTGTGCAATTTTGATGACACTCTCATTGTCACAATATAAAGGAATCTTCTTGACCTTGATGCCATAATCCTTCAGGGTTTGCTTCATCCACAATAACCGAGTGCAACAAGCGCCAGCGGCAATATAGTCGGCCTCGGCCGTAGAGAGAGATACACAATTCTGCTTCCTTGATGACCAACAGACCGATCATCTACCGAGGAAATGGCATGTCCCCGAAGTAGATTTCCTGTCAACCAAGTCACCTGTGTAATCTGAGTCTGAATATCGAACGAGATCAAACTATGCTCCCTTAGGACACCATAATTAAACCTAAGGTGGGGGTGTGAGCCAAATATCTCAGAATACGCTTGACCGCTTGGTGATGCGATTCTTTCGGTGCAGCTTGATAGCGGGCACACATGCAAAAACTCAACATAATGTCAGGTCTGGATGCACATAGGTAAAGAATAGAACCAATCATCAAACGATAAGCCTTCTGATTGTAATCCTTATCGTACACATCTGCATCCAACATATCATTCGTGGGCATAGGTGTTTTGTAGCCAACTTCTTCAAGCATTCCTTGAGATATTTCTCCTGACCATAATGACTACCACCGAAACTTGCTTTGTTTTGAGGACTGAATAAATCCATATGAAAAATTTCCAGAGGTCTTGTTGTGGTCATAACAGTCTTTGATGAATGGTGCTTCTTAGCCAATTTACCACCCTCACATGCATCACATAGATTATCCTTGTCGAATTTTACATCAGAAATGCCACAGAGATGATTTTTCTTCACCGGAGTATGCAAGTTTCTCATACGTGCATGACCAAGCCTTCGGTGCCATGGCCAACCTTCGGTTGCTTTTGCAAGCACACAAGTTTGGACTGATGGACCCTTAGAGAAATCCACAATATATATATCACCTTTTCTAATTCCGTCAAAGACGAAGGAATTATCAGAGGCCATGAAGACAATGCATTTGGATATGGAAAATAAAACTAGCATACCAAGATCACATAGCTTGCCAACTGACATAAGATTGAATCTAAGAGACTGGACAAGTAAAACATCATCAATGGACTTGTCTCTGGATATAGCAATTTTACCTACCCCAGTTACCTTTCCTTTGTTGTTGTCGCCAAAGTAATATACTTCAGAGGAGAAATAGTTAAGTAGGGGTCAACAAATAACGACTTGTCTCTGGTCATATGACTAGGGCATCCAGTATCCATTATCCATTCGGTACACCCAGAGACATAGTCCTGCAGTAGAATTAGGCTTTCTTAACCACCCACATCTTTACAAGTGGCTTTGAAACAGTAGAGCGGGAAGGATATGATTTCTTTCAGTAAACATAATTGTTGCTCAAGGAAGTGTGAGCATAACCAAAAGAATAAGCATTGAAATTTCTTCCAGAAGAATGAGCATAACGATCGAATTAGGTATGCATGTACTCATTCTGTCAAACTTTTTCAAGGAAGTAACGAGCATTTTGAGCCTGCATGGTTAGTAACGTGGTAACAGGTAATGCTTCAATGGATTTCTTAGGCACCCATATAGCTTTGTTTGGGGGTCCATTCCTACTGTTTGGACCAACATAGCAAGCAACAACGTCACCATGTTGATTTTTGAACAACTTATAGTTGTCCAGAGAATTATCATCAGGATATTCAGGGATGGGAGAGTTATATCCCGAAAGTAATTCTGTTTCGAGCATTTTTCTCTTGGCAGGCACCCACACAGTGTGAGGATATTGATGAGGTTCCCAGTATGAACCATTTTCATTCAGTTTCCTTTCATAACCGATTCCTTCCTTTCTGGGATTTTTGTGAAGAATAGATTTCTTCAGAATGTCACAGAGGGTTTGATGCCCTTTGAGATATTTGAACATTCATGTCTGAAGAAGATCCTTCAACCTAGCATTTTCATCAGAAACAAAACCATTTCCTCGACTGAGGGTTTAGCATTTACAGATGATTCAGCATTGGTTTGTTCAAGGCATTTTAGACAGGGTGGCTCAAACACTTTAGGTTTCTCTTTAAGTTGTAGGGTGGGAAGAGAATTTTCCCTAATCAAATCCTCATGAGCCTCTCTCAACGCCTCGAGTTCTTGTTTCCTTTTCAGGTAATCGTAGGTCAATCTTTCATGGTCAGCTGAGAGAAAATCACGAGGAGTTGATAGTTCATCCATTCGTGACCTGAGAGTGAAATACTCTTCGGTCAACGACTGATTTTTCTCCATCTCCTGAACCAACAACCCTTCAGATTTCTTGAGGGTTTTCTCAATTTTGTCAAGAGATTTTTGTTGAATATTTGCTATTTTTATCAGTTTGGCATGGTCATCCTCATCAGAAGAATATTGATCACCGGGGTGAACCTTGTGATGTTTGGAGGATACCTTTTCCTTCGAGGCTTTGGCCTTGAAGCAGTAGGCAGGAGATTCATCATTGCTTGATGGATTCCTGGAGCAGTTTGTTGTAGGAGAAGAGGCACATGCTATGCCAGCCATGCCGGAGTCGGAATCCTCATCGGATTCATCAGCTTCTTCGGACTCTAATGATTCTTCTTCATCACAATCCATTTCCTTGCCCATGTACACCTTGGCCTTACGAGAGTTATTCTTGTAGTTGGAGGAGGACTTAGAAGGGTTCCTTGATGAAGATCTTGACGAAGCTTTTGAAGTGGAGTTTTCCTTCTTCTTGAAGAATTTCTTTGTTTTCTTCTCATCATCAGAGTCGTAGTTCTTGCTCTTTCTTTTTCCTCGATAGTTGCCAAAATCATATCTTCCACTAGCACGTATTTCAGCTTTCTAGAGAGGGCAGTCCGAAATGAAGTGTCCAGGCTTTTTGCACATGAACCAGGTGTATTCTCCTGTATGTTTTGATGAAGATTTTCAACCGCCAGAGTTGCTCGAACCATTCTTCTAGAACTGGCCCTTCATGTGAAAGCGCTGCAATCTCTTCGTGATTAAAGCAAAATCTTTGCTGAGCCTTTTCTGGGTCATCTAAATCTTCTTCGGCATCTCCATCGGAGGAAGAGTCAGCCACAACCTTGAGAGCATGATTTTTGCGTTGACTTGAGCCATACAAATCTCTTTTATCTTCTTCTTGTTCCTCATGGGTGTTCAGTCTTTCCATGAGAGTTGAGGGTTTCAAAATCAGCTCGTTCACGAATCATCAGAAAAAGTGTGTCGTGTTGGAAATATGCCCTAGAGGCAATAATAAAGTAATTATTATCATATTTCCCTGTTCATGATAATCGTTTATTATCCATGCTAGAATTGTATTGATCAAAAACTCAAATACATGTGTGGATACATAGACAACAACATGTCCCTAGTAAGCCTCTTCTGGGCTAGCTTGTTGATCAAAGATGGCTATGGTTTCCTAGTCATGACATGAGTTTTCATTTGATAAGGGGATCACATCATTGGGAGAATGATGTGATGGACAAGACCCAAACTATAAACGTAGCATATGATCGTATCAAGTTTATTGCTATTGTTTTCTACATGTCAAAGTATATGTTCCTGTGACCATGAGATCATGCAACTCACTGACACCGGAGGAGTACCTTGTGTGTACCAAATTTCGCAATGTAACTGAGTGACTATAAAGGTACTCTATAGGTATCTCCGAGGGTGTATGTTGAGTTGGCATGGATCAAGACTGGGATTTGTCACTCCATATGACGGAGAGGTATCTTAGGGCCCACTCAGCAATACAACATCACAAGAAGCTTGCAAGCAATGTGACTAATGAGTTAGCCATGGGATCTTGTATTATAGAATGAGTAAAGAGACTTTCCGGTAATGAGATTGAATTGGTATGGAGATACTGACGATCGAATCTCGGGCAAGTAACATACCGATAGACAAAGGAAACTACATACGGGATTAGCTGAATCCTTGACATCGAGGTTCGACCGATAGGATCTTCGTAGAATATGCAGGAACCAATATGGGAATCCAGGTCCTACTATTGGTTGTTGACCATGGAGGTGTCATGGTCATGTCTGCATAGTTCTCGAACCCGCAGGGTCTACATACTTAACGTTTGGTGACGATATAAGTATAGTTGAGTCATTATGGTGTTTACCGAAGGTTGTTCGGAGTCCCGTATGAGATCCCGGACATTACAAGGAACTCCAGAATGGTCCAAAGGTGAAGATTGATATATTGGATGAAGGGTATTGGTGCCCGGAATTGTTTCGAGGGTACCGGGTGATGACCAACATCACCGAAAGGGGTTTCGAGGGGGCCCGTCAAGTGTTGGGGGCCCATGGGCCAAGGGGAGGGGGAAAACCAGCCCACTAAGGGGCTTTGTGCCCACTCACCCCATCCCACATAAGCAGAAGGGGTGGGGGCACCCCCTAGGGCAGCCAACCCCTTTGCCTTGGGGGACAAGGCTCCCGGGGGAAGCGCCCCAAACCCATCTAGGGTTTCCCCCTGTGGCCGCTGCCCCCCTAGATGGGATCTAGGGCACCCCTCCTCCTCCCTTCCCCCTATATATAGAGAGGTTGAGAGAGGGTAGCCTCACCACTTGAGCACATCTCCACGCCACGATGCTGCCTCTCCTCTCCCTCATAGCCATCTTCCTCTCCGTAGTTCTTAGCGAAGCTCTGCTGAGATTCGACCACCACCACGCCGTAATGCTGCTGGAGGACTCAAGCTACTACTTCACCATCACTCGCTGGATCGAGGAGGTGAAGGCGTCATCAAGTTGTAAGTGTGTTGAACGAGGAGGTGTCGTTCGTTTGGCACTTGGACCGGGAGTTCGTGGGACGGATCGTGATTGGATCGCGAAGATGTTCGACTACATCAACCGCGTTTCTTAATGCTTCCGCTTAGCGATCTACAAGGGTATGTAGATGCAATCACTCCTCTTGTAGATGGTCATCTCCTAGATTGATCTTGGTGAGCATAGGATTTTTTTTCTGTTTCCCATGCAATGTTCCCCAACAGTGGCATCAGAGCTAGGTCTATGTGTAGATGACATCACGAGTAGAACACAAAGGAGTTTGCGGGCGTTGATATTCAGATTGCTTCCTTCCTTGACCTTTTCTTGATTCAGCAGTATTGTGGGATGAAGCGTCCCGGACCAACTTTACATGTCCATGTTCATGAGACTGATTCCATCGACAGACATGTGACTGTTGCATAAAAATGGCTGGCGGGTGTTTGTCTCTCCCACCTTACTTGAATCGGATTTGACAAAGGCAACCCTTGTAGAAGGTTAAATAGAAACTTGCATATCACTGTTGTAGCTTTGCGTAGGTAAGGATCGTTCTTGCTAGATACCCATAGCAGCCACGTAAAACATGCAACAATAATTAGAGGACGTCTAACTTGTTTTTGCAGGGTATGTTGTGATATGATATGGCCAAAGACATGATGAAATATATTTGATGTATGAGATGATCATGTTTGTAATAGTTTATATCGACTTGCATGTCGATGCATACGACAACTAGCAGGAGCCATAGGGTTGTCTTTAAATATCGTATGACCTGCATGTCAATCATTAAACGCTATGAATGCTTTACTTTATCGCTAAGCGGTAGCAATAGTAGTAGAAGCATGGTTGGCGTGACAAACCCAATGGCGACACGATGATGTAGATCATGGTGTCATGCTGGCGACGATGGAGATCATGCCGGTGCTTTGGAGATGGATATCAAAAGCACAATTTTATGGCCATATCATGTCACTTATGATTTGCATGTGATGTTAATCCTTTTATGCATCTTATTTTTCTTAGGATGACGGTAGCATTATAAGGTGATCGCTCTCTAAAATTTCAAGATAAAATTGTGTTCTCCCCAGGTGTGCACCATTGCGAAAGTTCGTTGTTTCAAAGCACCACATGATGATCGGGTGTGATAGACTCTACGTTCACATACAACGGGTGCAAGCCAGTTTTGCACATGCGGAACACTTGGGTTAAACTTGACAAGCCTATCATGTACAGACATGGCCTCGGAACACAAGAGACCGAAAGTTCGAACATGAGTCATATAGTAGATATGATCAACATGGAGATTTTCATCATTGAAACCACCTCATCTCACATGATGATCGGACTTGGGTTGGTGAATTTGGATCATGTTACACTCGGATAAATGGAGGGATGTTGATTTGAGTGGGAGTTCTTAAGCAATATGATTAATTGAACTCATTATCCTAAACAATAGTCTAACTTGTCTTTTCAAATTATATTGTAGATCAATGGCTTGCGTCGTAGCTCCCTGTTTTAATACGTTCCTAGAGAAAGATTAAGTTGAAAGATATCGTGAGCAATTATGCGGACTAGGGCCATAGTCTGAGGATTATCCTCACTGCTACACAGAAGGCTTATGTCCTTGATTCACCGCTCGGTGTGCCAATCCCTCTAGCATTATCTGTGGATTTTGTGAACATCTGGCTTTACCTGTAGTCATCAAAACGTGTCAAGGGCTGAAATTGGTATTTCAGGCTCATGCCCGTGTTGAGAGGTATGAGACCTCTGAGAAGGTCTTTGCCTACAAGATGGAGAGAATAGCTTAGCCAGTGAGCATGTGCTCAGAATGTCCGGGTGCTACAATCACTTGAATCAAGTGGGAGTTAATCTTCCATATAAGACAGTGGTTGACAGAATTCTCCAGTCACTATCACCAAGCTACTAGAGCTTCATGATGAACTATAAGATGCAAGGGATGGAGATGATCCTGGAGTTGTTCGTGGTGCTTAAGGCCGCAAAGGTAGAAATCAAGAAGGAGCATCAAGTGTTGATGGTTAACAAGACCACTGTTTTCAAAAAGGGTAAGGGAAAGAAGGGAAACTTCATGAATGGCAAGCCGGTTGCTGCTCCAGTGAAGAAAGTCCAACACTACTAGGGAAAAGGCTACTAGCAGCGCGGGTAAATTGGCTACTAGTAGCGCAGGTACCCGCGCTACTAGTATCGCGCTAGAACTAAAAGTTAGTAGTAGCGTGGGTGCAACCCGCGCTACTACTAAAAAGTTAGTAGTAGCGTGGATGCCATCCATGCTACTACTATTTGAAACCCGCGCTACTAATAACAGAATAGTAGTAGCGCACCTATTATACCACATGCTACTAGTATCTTAAATACTAGTAGCACACATTTTCCCCCCACGCTACTACTAACAAATTAAGAATTAAAAAAATAAATATTAGATGCAGCATTCATGGATGAAGATCAGAGATACGTCTAGTGCAAAATAAATTAAGGTCACATGACCATCTTAACACTTGCACCATTCATAGATGCAACATTGAACATCTCAACTGCAAGAGATCACGTGATTCCATTTAACAATAAACGCACACAACCAAAGGTGGGTACCTTTCCTATTGTTCCACCAGCAGCCTAAACATACCACTTCTCTAGATGTATCTACCAAGGCTCGGAGTTCAGATGCTGGTGGACCCCAATCCTCCCTCCCCCCCAAACGATGGTATCGAGGTCCTCCACCTCGGCGACCTCCAGCGTCACGGTCACCTGGACGATCATCTGTGCGACGCGGTCGCCGGGCTTCACGGTGAAGTCCACCTCCGAGTGGTTGAAGAGTACGACGCCTACCAGGTAGCGGTAGTCCACACCGATCACCCCTGTGGCCACGTCGGGAAAGTGAAAACTTGTTAGTGCTCGTCAGCGTCCAAATCTAGTAGGGTATTTTCTTACTTTTTAGCACATGCACACGAATCAATAGTAATAGCCAGAGACTAGTCCTTACTTGTTGCACGAGACGTGAAGAAGGGTGGGCCCCTCCTTGTTGCATGAATGAATCAATGGGAGACATTGCCGCGAGCCATGAAGAAGGCTGGGTCCCCTCCTTCTATAAATACATATGCGTGTTCGACAAAATCTGCAGCGATGCATTATAGTTGCTATCAAAAAGACATTGTAAACCTATCTTGGTTGTAAATTACTGTGATGTAAGATGCCACCAAAAAATGTATCTCCATCTTGAAATTTAGATTTTATTGACACTATACATAGGTCAGACAAAACACTGTAATTCAAGCAAAAAACAATAGCTTTGCTTAAGAACATGATACTGAGTACTTACAATTTATCTTAAAATTTCAGAATCAAGAAGCTGAAGGAAACAAAGGCGGAGTAAGAATGCGAGGATGAGTCATACCTGCAAGATGAAGAGCATGCATCCCTTCATGTAAGCCAAAAATAGCTTCTTGTGAAAAAGAAAACAAAGATCAGGTTTTTGTATCTAAATGGTTTGTAAAATGTTGTATTTACAGAATGGGACATACACATTTACTGAACTTCTTTAGAATGGGGCACACAAATGATAAGAATACAAAAATATTCAGGTAAACTAGAAGTGACACATTACTGAAAATTACAGTCCAAAACCACTTTAATTTCAGGCAACCAAAAAGAGAAGGAATACACATTACTGGGCAGAAATGCACATTAAATTACAATGCATATTTTCAGTCTAAATAAATGCTAGTTCTGTATTACTAACAGAGTGGCTTTTCGGATTGAATTGCATAGAAACTTTGATTAGAACAAAGTATGCTACTATTAGCAGCCTGCACACAAGTACTAGCAGTTATTTTCGAATCCTAGAAAATGACCTACGGGTATTGTGTCACATTAAATCTATCAAATTTGATTAAAATAAAGTACATGCCTGATAAGAGTAGTACATTAAACCTATCAAATCCTAGAAAAGGACCTACGGGGAGTGTGTCACATTAACCCTATCAAATCAAAGAAAATGACCTATGGAGGTCGATCGTCGCAGCAGGCGGCGGCCGAGCCGACTGTTTGTTTGAGTCAAAGCGACGATGTCGTATCGCCTCCCATTTAATCGTTAGACTCAAATTAGTACATTACAGAGAGAAACAAAAACACCAAGTAGTACTAGAACTATAAAAGCCCTCTTACCTTACTTGGTCATTTTGTCAAACACCTTTCGTGCGACAGCAACTTGCACCGCCCGCATAGCACGGTCTTCAGTTGGTTGTGCCTCTTCTTCTGATCACATAGGATACAAACAAGACAATGTTTTCATGTCCAGCAATCATACAGTCAAGATAAACAAATCCTCACTTTAGAATTTCATTTCCTAGTGCGGACACTACATCAACCATCAGGTGTGATTTGGCATCGAATTTTCACTTCCGACAGCGACGACAGGCGAAAGGAAACACACTGTGTCATGTTTGTCCATGCTCTGATAAGCAGAATGTTCTTAAGGGCATTCTTCGCGTCTGTGCACTTTTCTCGGACGTTGAACCGGATACGAGGCTGCACAAAAATAATTACAGAACCATGGTCAAGCTCACATCCCAAATAGTTTTATTGAATACGCGCATATGCTACTATACTTGGCATTTGGCAAGCCCTCAGGCACTCAATTTTTTGTGGGTGAAATTAAAGGAACCCCCAATTTGAATTTCATTATGAAATTGAGGTAGACCTCAAATGTGCAGTGGACCTGAAAAACGCACAGCACAATAGAGCTTCCATTGCTGAAGCGTGCAAACTAATCACCCTGCTAAGCTGACTGTGATGATGATCCCGGGCAGTAAATATTCCTCTTTTACAGTCTAGCCAGCTCTCCTAGCCTATCTAGTATAGCAATCCTAATGGGATTTGGAGAGCAAGAACTGAACTGGATGCGTGGATCGAATTGATTCGTCATCAGGCAAAAAGAAAGAGGGAGAAAGAGATGGATGGGGAAAGTGAGGGTGGGTGCACCGTGGATTTTGAGAGCGTCACGGCGGTGGAGTGGAAGGATGCCGACGCTACCGCCGCCGCGCCCTTCCTTGCTGCTGCTTGCATCCCGGGAGAAGAAGATGGGAGCGGGAGTGTGTGTGTTGGGGTCATCTTTTTAGCCAGGGCCCTCCGCTTCTCCTTGTGGCGGCGGCGCCTCTTGACATCCTCCTCCGGCGTGCACGTGCGGGCGCCCGCCGCAGCCGCGGCCGCGAGCTACCGCCCTAGGTACACGTTGCCCCGCGTCGGCACCACGGGGCCGACCCCATCTGCCGGAGGAGACGGCGAGGGGGACGGGGCACTAAGGGAGGCGGCGCGCGCGGGTGGAGATGGAGAGGGAGGCGGTGGCGGTGGCGGGCGGGTGGTGCTTGGTGGGGACGGTGGGCGGCGGCACCGGGGACTTGGAAAAAAGGAGAAGGGCGGGCGGAGTGGTCAGGATGGGAATTTGGGCTTTTGCCTCCATGAGCTATGTGTGTATACATGCGTCAGTGGTTCTATAGTAGTAGCGCTGGGTTTATACCCACGCTACTACTACGGCATGTCGCGGGAGGCACGATGAAGACCACATAGTAGTAGCGCGGGGTTTACAAACCGCGGTACTACTATCAACTTAGTAGTAGCATGGGTTTATACCCCGCGCTACTACTACTGCTTGTCCCGGCGGGTGCGGTGGAGAACACTTAGTAGTAGCGTGGGTTTATACCCCGCGCTACTACTATCAACTTAGTAGTAGCATGGGTTTACAATCCGCGCTACTACTAATTAGCAGTAGCGCCTCTTTTTGTGCGGCGCTGCTGCTAAGATTCTGTGTATAAGGTTTTCCCTAGTAGTGCAAGGTTGAACCAAAACCCGAGACTAGGTGCTTCTATTGTAAGGGGAACACTCACTAGTAGCGGAACTGCCCCCAAATACTTGGTAGATAAGAAGGCTGGCAACTTCAAAAAAAGTATATTTGATATACGTGTTATTGATATGTACCTTACTTGTACTCCTAGTAGCACCTTGGTATTAGATACCAGTTTAGTTGCTAATATTAGTAACTCGAAATAAAAGCTGTGGAATAAACGGAGACTAGCTAAGGGCGAGGTGACAATCTGTGTTGGTAGTGTTTCCAAGGTTGATGTGATCACCATCGCACGCTCCATCTACCTTCGGGATTAGTGTTAAACCTACATAAATGTTATTTGGTGTCTGCGTTGAGCATGAACATGATGATATCGTGTTTATTATAATGCGGGTATTCATTTAAGTCAGAGAATAATGGTTATTGTGTTTACATGAAAAATACCTTCTATGGTCCTGCACCCAATGTGAATGGTTTATTGAATCTCGATCTTAGTGATACACATGTTCATAATATTGATCCAAAAGATGCGAAGTTAATAATGATACCACATACTTGTGGCACTTCTGCTTAAGTCATATTGGTGTAAAACACATGCATGAAGAAACTCCATGCTGGTGGACTTTTGGAGTCACTTGATTTTTGAATCACTTGACACATGTGAACCATGCCTTATGGGAAAGATGACTAAAACACCATTTTCCGGTACAATGGAACGGGCAAGTGACCTATTGGAAATCATACATACTGATGTGTGCGGTCTGATGAGTGTTGACGCGCGCGGTAGATATCATTATTTCCTCATCTTCACCGATGATTTGAGTAGATATGGGTATGTTTTCTTAATGAAGCATAAGTCTAAAATGTTTGAAAAGTTCAAGCAATTTCAGAGTGAAGTTGAGAATCATCGTAACAAGAAGATTAAATTCCTATGATCCGATCAAAGGGGAGAATATCTGAGTTATGAGTTTGGCAATCACTTAAGACAATGTGGAATTGTTCACAGTTGACGCCACCTGGAATATGCTACCTCTTGAGCACTGCGTTGGTTTTCCCTTGAAGAGGAAAGGGCAATGCAGCAAAGTAGCGTAAGTATTTCCCTCAGTTGTTGAGAACCAAGGTACCAATCCAGTAGGAGGCTCCTCAAAAGTCCCACGCACCTACACAAACAAACAAGAACCTCACAACCAACGCGATAAAGGGTTGTCAATCCCTTCACGGAAACTCGCAAAAGGGAGACCTGATAGAGATAATAAGATAAGATAAATATTTTTGGTATTTTTAGGATATAGATTGGAAAGTAAAGATGAAAATAAAAGTAGATTGGAAACTTGTATGATAAAAGATAGACCGGGGGGCCATAGGTTTCACTAGTGGCTTCTCTCAAGATAGCATAGGTATTACGATGGGTGAACAAATTACTGTCGAGCAATTGATAGAAAAGTGCATAGTGATGAGATTATCTAGGCATGATCATGTATATAGGCATCACGTCCGCAACAAGTAGATCGAAACGATTCTGCATCTACTACTATTACTCCACACATCGACCGACTCCTGCCTGCATATAGAGTATTAAGTTCATAAGAACAGAGTAACGCATTAAGAAAGATGACATGATGTAGAGCGATAAACTCATGCAATATGATATAAACCCCATCTTTTTATCCTCGATGGCAACAATACAATACGTGCCTTGCTACCCCTGCTGTCACTGGGAAAGGACACCGCAAGATTGAACCCAAAGCTATGCACTTCTCCCATTGCAAGAAAGATCAATGTAGTAGGCCAAACCAAACTGATAATTCGAAGAGACTTGCAAAGATAACCAATCACACATAAAAGAATTCAGAGGAGATTCAACTATTTCTCATAGATAAACTTGATCATAAACCCACAATTCATCGGATCTCGACAAACACACCGCAAAAAGAGTTACATCGAATAGATCTCCAAGAAGATCAAGGAGAACTTTGTATTGAGATTCAAAGAGAGAGAACAAGCCATCTAGCTAATAACTATGGACCCAAAGATCTGTGGTACACTACTCGCAACTCATCGGATAGGCCTTGGAGATGATGTAGAGGCCCTCCATGGTCGATTCCCCCTCCGGCGGAGCGTCGGCGAAGGCTCCAAGATGGGATCTCACGGATACAGAAGGTTGCGGTGGTGGAAATAGTTTTTCGTGGTGCCCCTCGATGTTTTTAGGGTACGGGAGTATATATAGGAGAAGGAGGTAGGTCAGGGGAGCCACAAGGGGCCCATGAGGGTGGGGGGCGTGCCCACCCCCCTAGGGCGCGCCCTCCTGCCTCGTGGCCGTCTCGGCTGCTTCTTGACGTCCACTCCAAGTCTGCTGGATTGCGTTTGTTCCAAAAAGATCGCTCCGGAAGGTTTCATTCCGTTTGGACTCCGTTTGATATTCCTTTTCTTCGAAACACTGAAATAAGCAAAAAAACAGCAATTCGGCTGGGCCTCCGGTTAGTAGGTTAGTCCCAAAAATGATATAAAAGTGTAAAGTAAAGCCCATAAACATCCAAAACGGGTAATATAATAGCATGGAGCAATAAAAAATTATAGATACGTTGGAGACGTATCAAGCATCCCCAAGCTTAATTCCTGCTCGTCCTCGAGTAGGTAAATAAAAAAATTGATGTGGAATGCTACCTAGCATAATTCTCAATGTAACTTTCTTTATTGTGGCATGAATGTTCAGATCCAAATGATTCAAAATAAAAGTTCATATTGACATAAAAACAATAATACTTCAAGCATAATAACAAATCAATCATGTCTTCTCAAAATAACATGGCTAAAGAAAGCTATCCCTACAAAATCATATAGTTTGGCTATGCTCTATCTTCATCACACAAAGTATTTAATCATGCACAACCCCGATGACAAGACAAGCAATTCTTTCATACTTTAGTATTCTCAAACTTTTTCAACTTTCACGCAATACATGAGCGTGAGCCATGGACATAACACTATATGTGGAATAGAATGGTGGTTGTGGAGAAGACAAAAAGGGAGAAGATAGTCTCACATCAACTAGGCGTATCAACGGGCTATGGAGATGCCCATTAATAGATATCAATGTGAGTGAGTAGGGATTGCCATGAAACGGATGCACTAGAGCTATAAATGTATGAAAGCTCAACAAAAGAAACTAAGTGGGTGTGCATCCAACTCGCTTGCTCACGAAGACCTAGGGCATTTTGAGGAAGCCCATCATTGGAATATACAAGCCAAGTTCTATAATGAAATATTCTCACTAGTATATGAAAGTGACAACATAGGGGGTCTCTATCATGAAGATCATGGTGCTACTTTGAAGCACAAGTGTAGTAAAAGGATAGTAGCATTGTCCCTTCTCTCTTTTTCTCTTTTTTTCTTTTTCTTTTTTTCTTTTTTTATTTTTTTTCTTTCTTTTTTTCTCTCTTTTTTTCCTTTTTTTCTTTTTTTCTTTTTCTTGGGCCTTTCTATTTTTTATTTGGCCTTTCTACCCTTTTCTTATAAAGTCCGAAGTGTCATCCCGACTTGTGGGGGAATTATAGTCTCCATCATCCTTCCCTCACTTGGGACAATGCTCTAATGATGAAGATCATCACACTATTATTTACTCAAGATTACAACTCGATACTTAGAACAAAATATGACTCTATATGAATACCTCCGGCGGTGTACCGGGATATGCAATGAATCAAGAGTGACATGTATGGAAGAATTATGAAGGTGGATTTGCCACAAATACGATGTCAACTACATGATCATGCAAAGAGCAATATGACAATGATGACGCCTGTCATAATAAACGGAACGATGGAAAGTTACATGGCAATATATCTCGGAATGGCTATGGAAATGCCATAATGGGTAGGTATGGTGGCTGTTTTGAGGAAGGTATATGGTGGGTGTATGGTACCGGCGAATGTTTCGCGGCACAAGAGAGGCTAGCAATGGTGGAAGGATGAGAGTGCGTATAATCCATGGACTCAACATTAGTCATAAAGAACTCATATTCTTATTGCAAAAATCTACAAGTCATTGAAAACAAAGTACTACGTGCATGCTCCTAGGGGGATAGATTGGTAGGAAAAGACCATCACTCATCCCCGACCGCCACTCATAAGGAAGACAATCAATAAATAAATTATGCTCCAACTTCATCACAAAGCGATTCACCATACGGGAATCACAAACTTCAACACAAGTATTCCTCAAATTCATAATTACTCCACTAGCATGACTCTAATATCACCATCCTCATATCTCAAAACAATTATCAAGCATCAAATTGATCATAGCATCCAATTCACTTTCTATGATAGTTTTTATTATACCCAACTTGGATGCCCATCATTTTTAGGACCAATTTTATAACCATAGAAAATACCATGCTGTTCTAAAAGACTCTCAAAATGATATAAGTGAAGCATGAGAGATCAACAATTTCTACAAAATCAAACCACCGCCGTGCTCTAAAAGATATAAGTGAAGCACTGGAGCAAAATTATCTAGCTCAAAAGATATAAGTGAAGCACACAGAGTATTCTAATAAATTCCAAATCAAGTGTGTCTCTCCCAAAAGGTGTGTACAGCAAGGATGATTTTGGTAAACTAAAAGCAAAGACTCATATCATACAAGACGCTCCAAGAAAAACACATATCATGTGATGAATAAAAATATAGCTCCAAGTAAAGTTATCGACAGACGAAGACGAAAGAGGGGATGCCTTCCGGGGGATCCCCAAGCTTAGGCTTTTCGTTATCCTTGAATATCTTGGGGTGTCCTAGGAATCCCCAAGCTTAGGATCTTTCCTCTCCTTATTCCATAGTCCATCAAATCTTTACCCAAAACTTGAAAACTTCACAACACAAAACTCAACAGGAAATCTCATAAGCTCCGTTAGTGCAAGAAAGAAAAACCACCACATAAGGTACTATAATGAACTCATTCTTTATTTATATTGGTATTAAACCTACTGTATTCCAACTTCTCTATGGTTCATACCCCCCAATACTAGCCATAGATGCATCAAAATAAGCAAACAACACACGAAAAATAGAATCTGTCAAAAACAGAACAGTCTGTAGCAATCTGTAACTTTAGAATACTTATGTAACTCTAAAACTCCTACCAAAATACTAAGTCCTAGGCAATTTTTCTATTGATCTACTGAAAAAAGAATCAACACAAAAACACGTTTCTGTGATTTATTAAAATTATTCTCGTGCGTACAAAAGTTTCTGTTTTTCAGCAGAATCAAATTAACTATCACCGTAGGTTATCCTATAGGTTCTACTTGGCACAAACACTAATCTTTCCCTAATAATAAAGCACGGATTGACTCCATGGGTTCACCGTCACAATACGCTTCTTCCCGTGAATTTACGCTTTCGTTATTTTACTTTGCTATCCGAGGTGGTACTAATTTCAAACCCCCATTAATACAAGTTGTGCCTCGCTGGGGCCTTTCCCGTGCAACCTGGTCCTCGCTTTGTTGGGCCTATATGCCCAGTGGTCTTCCACGATCTGCTTAATAAAAATAAAAAATAAAAAGGTGAAAAGATGGTGCTCATGTGGGATTCGAACAAATGACCTCATGTTCCATCAAGAAGAACGCAACCAACTGAACTCCATAATGATTGTGTTGAAAATCGATGTTCCTTCTCAAATAATTAGTCCAACCTCACTTCTTTGCACTAATTCTCACCAATTTAAATATGGGGGAGTTAAACAAGTCAACAAACAGCCTCGAGACTTGATACAGAAGATAATGTGAGAAGAGAACTTGGAAGGGCCCTGTGGAGGGAGAGAGAAGAAAAAGAATGTATCAGACATGGACAAGGAGGACGAGGACGCAAGGACATGGCTGGAGACCATGTCAGGGAGATATCTTAAAGCTTTGAATAAATAAATAAAATTGTGTTACCTAAAAAGGGGGATGGTGCCTTTGCATGGTGTGTACTAGCGTGTTAACTCTCACACCTTTTCCCCCTCTTATTGGGTTATTATTCCGTAATTGTTTGACTTAATTTTATTTTAATTTCTCAACAAATTGTTCTTAACATTACATTATCATTTGGTTTCAGAACACACCCAAGAACAACGCACCCATAAATACCTCATATATTTCTTAGAAAGACATAATTTTGTAATATTTATCTATAAGATATTTTTTAATTTAATCATGAAAAAAGCAACAACGGCAACATAAAGTTGGTGTGACATATATGTGGAACAATCACATTGTGAAAAAAAGCAACAACAACAAAAAAAACTATCACATAATGATACTATGATGTGATTTTGGTGCATATTTTTGTTCATAAAAGAAATGCTATGAATTTCAAAAAATGAATGTTTACTACT
This sequence comes from Triticum timopheevii, assembly GCA_963921465.1. Lineage (NCBI taxonomy): Eukaryota > Viridiplantae > Streptophyta > Magnoliopsida > Poales > Poaceae > Triticum > Triticum timopheevii. Next base: position 434,028,780 of record OY997262.1, read on the forward strand.
TAAATCCTAGCCTGTACAGGTGCACAGGTTGAGTTTTTAACGTTCCCTTGCGCTGGCATGGTACCATGTGGCGTGCAGTTGCTGAGTTAATCGCATTGGGATTTTTTTGCGGGGACATCACATTGGGATTGACCATGCTCGGGCCCATTGTGATTTGGTGAACACCGCCGATAAAAAATAGATTAGGTGAACACCGGGGTCGTCGTTTGCGAAGGCGGAAGGACGACAAGTGACGACATAGGTGAGATGTCATGTTAAAATAGAGAACATGGACAGGAGGGGGGACTTGAGCAATGCTTATATGGTTATAGGCCCGCGTGAAGTTTTCCTTCCATTGCAATGCATAGGCCTTTTTGCTAGTTAAAACATAAAACCACATCTAAATAGAGGCTATATGAAATATTTATTACTAAACAAAAGCAAAAAAAAGCAAGAAACAAAAATAAAATTGGGTTGCCTCCCAAGAAGCGCTATCATTTAATGCCCCTAGCTAGGCATAAAAGCGAGAGTAGATCTAAGTATCGCCATCTTTGGCATTCAATTCATAAGTAGCTCGCATGATAGATTCATAAGGTAATTTGACTTTCTTTCTTGGAAAGTGTTCCATGCCTTTCCTTAATGAAAATTGGAATCTAATATTCCCTTCCTTCATATCAACAATTGCACTAATCGTTCTAAGGAAAGGTCTACCAAGAATAATAGGACATGAAAGATTGCAATCTATATCAAGAATGATAAAATCTACGGGCACATAATTCCTATTTGCAACAATAAGAACATCATTGATCATTTCCATAGGTTTCTTAATGGTGGAATCCGCAAGGTCCATGTTTAAAGAGCAATCATCAAAATCATGGAAACCTAGCACATCACATAAAGTTTTCGGAATCGTGAAAATACTAGCATCCAAATCACACAAAGCATAGCATTCATGATCTTTAATTTTAATTTTTGTAGTAGGTTCCCACTCATCATAAAGTTTTCTAAGTATAGAAACTTCCAACTCATGTTTTTCCTCATAAGATTGCATCAAAGCATCAACAATATGTTTGGTAAAAGCTTTATTTTGACTGTAAGCATGTGAAGAATTCAACACGGATTGCAACAAGGAAATACAAAGAACAATTATCATAATTAAATTCCTTGAAATCCATAATAGTGGGTTCATTGCTATGTAAAGTTTTGATCCCTCCAATCCCACTTTTACCAAATTTAGTATCAAGATCTAAAAACTCCGAATCATTGGGACGCCTTTTAACAAAAGTTGACTCATCTCCAGTCCCATCATTATCAAGATTCATATTGCAAAACAAAAATTTAATAGGGGACACACCAATAACTTTTAGATCTTCATCATTATTTTCCCCTAACCCTTCTGGTTTGGCAGCCATCTTATTGACCAAGGTGGCTTGCTTATCAGAAATTTGGGCTATTGATTTTTCAAGACGAGCAATCTGAGAATTCAAACCATAAAATTCCTTGGACATATCATCAAGCTCTTTATTCATGTACTCCATTAAGCTTTTTTGTTCTTTAAGCTCTTTTCTAAAGAAATTGTTATGCTCAAATTGTAAAGTCATAAAGCTTCTAATATTTAATTCAATCTCTTCCAACCTTCTAAGATGAAGATCAACGTTCTTAGGCAAAGCCATAAGGGCAAACAGGCACACAAGAGGCAAGCGGGAGAGAGAGGAGAACAGGAAAGAGAGGGCGAATAAAACGACAAGGGTGAAGTGGGGGAGAGGAAAACGAGAGGCAAATGGCAAATAATGTAATGCGAGGGAGATGAGTTTGTGATGGGTACTTGGTATGTCTTGACTTGAGCAAAGACCTCCCTGACAACGGCGCCAGAAATCCTTCTTGCTACCTCTTGAGCACTACGTTGGTTTTCCCTTGAAGAGGAAAGGGTGATGCAGCAAAGTAGCGTAAGTATTTCCCTCAATTTTTGAGAACCAAGGTATCAATCTAGTAGGAGGCTCCTCAAAAGTCTCACACACCTACACAAACAAACAAGAACCTCGAAACCAACACGATAAAGGGGTTGTCAATCCCTTCACGGAAACTTGTGAAAGTGAGATTTGATAGAGATAATAAGATAAGATAAATATTTTTGGTATTTTTATGATATAGATTAGAAAGTAAAGATGCAAATAAAAGTACATTGGAAACTTGTATGATAAAAGATAGACCCGGGGGCCATAGGTTTCACTAGTGGCTTCTCTCAAGATAGCATAAGTATTCCGGTGGGTGAACAAATTATTGTCGAGCAATTTATAGAAAAGTGCATAGTTATGAGATTATCTAGGCATGATCATGTATATAGGCATCACGTCCGCAACAAGTAGATCGAAATGATTCTGCTTCTACTACTATTACTCCACACATCGACCGACTGCTCCCTGCATCTAGAGTATTATGTTCATAAGAACAGAGTAACACATTAAGAAAGATGACATGATGTAGAGGGATAAACTCATGCAATATGATATAAACCCCATCTTTTTATCCTCGATGGCAACAATACAATGCGTGCCTTGCTGCCCCTGCTGTCACTGGGAAAGGACACCGCAAGATTGAACCCAAAGCTAAGCACTTCTCCCATTGCAAGAAAGATCAATCTAGTAGGCCAAACCAAACTTATAATTCGAAGAGACTTGCAAAGATAACCAATAACACATAAAAGAATTCAGAGGAGATTCAATTATTTCTCATAGATAAACTTGATCATAAACCCACAATTCATCGGATCTCGACAAACACACCGCAAAAAGAGTTACATCAAATAGATCTCCAAGAAGATCGAGGAGAACTTTGTATTGAGATTCAAAGAGAGAAGAAGCCATCTAGCTAATAACTATGGACCCGAAGATCTGTGGTAAACTACTCACAACTCATCTGAGAGGCCTTGGAGATGATGTAGAGGCCCTCCATGGTCTATTCCCCCTCCGGCGGAGCGCCGGCAAAGGCTCCAAGATGGGATCTCGCGGATACAGAAGGTTGCGGTGGTGGAAATAGTTTTTCGTGGTGCCCCTCGATGTTTTCAGGGTATGGGAGTATATATAGGCAAAGGAGGTAGGTCAGGGGAGCCACGAGGGGCCCACGAGGGTGGGGGCACGCCCACCCCCTAGGGCGCGCCCTCCTGCCTCGTGGCCGCCTCGGCTGCTTCTTGACGTCCACTCCAAGTCTCCTTGATTGCGTTTGTTCCAAAAAGATCGCTCCCAAAGGCTTCATTCCGTTTGGACTCCGTTTGATATTCCTTTTCTTCGAAACACTGAAATAGGCAAAAAAAACAGCAATTCGGGCTAGGCCTCCGGTTAGTAGGCTAGTCCCAAAAATGATATAAAAGTGTAAAGTAGAGCCCATAAACATCCAAAACGAGTAATATAATAGCATGGAACAATCAAAAATTATAGATACGTTGGAGACGTATTAGAACACCATAGTGTAATGGAGTGTCCGAACGTCATAATTGTACCTTATTGGATATGGTGCGTTCTATGATGTCTCTTACCGATCTACCGCTATCATTTTGGGGTTATGCATCAGAGACAACTACATTCACTTGAAATAGGGCACCATCTAAGTCCGTGGAGATGACACCGTATGAAGTGTGCTTTGGTGAGAAACCTAAGTTGTCATTTCTTAAGGTTTGGGGTTGCGATGCTTAAGTCAAAAGGCTTCAGCTGGAAAAGCTTGAACCCAAAGCGGAAAAATGTGTCTTCATGGGATACCCAAAAAGAGACGGTTGGGTATACCTTCTATCTCATATCCGAAGGCCAAGTGTTTGTCGCTCAGATGGGTCCTTTCTCCAGAAAGAGTTTCTCTCGAAAGAATTGTGTGGGAGGAAGATAGAACTTGATGAGGTTGTTGAACCTTTACTTCAACCAAAGAGTAGAACAACATAGAAAGATGTTTCTGTGGCACCTACGTCAGTTGAAGAGGAGGCTAATGATGATGATCATGAAGCTTCGGATCAAGTTACTGTCGAACCTCTTAGGTCGACCAGGGTACATACATCTTCTGAATGGTATGGTAACCATGTCTTAGAGGTCATGTTGTTGGACAACGGTGAACCTACGTGCTATCGAGAAGCGATGGTGGGCCCGGATTCCAACAAATGGTTAGAGGCCATGAAATACGAGATAGGATCCATGTATGAGAACAAAGTATGTACTTTGGTGGACTTTCCCGATGATCGGCAAGCCATTGAGAATAAATGGATCTTTAAGAAGAAGACAAACTCTGATGGTAATGTCACCATTTATGAAGCTCGACTTGCCGCAAAGAAGTTTCAGACAAGTTCAAGGAGTTGACTATGATGAGACTTTCTCACTCATAGTGATGCTAAAGTCTCTTGGAATTATGTTAGCAGTTGCCGCATTTTCAATCACGAAATCTGGCAGATGGATGTGAAAACAAAGCTTCCTTGATGGTTTTCGTGAGGAAAGGTTGTATGTGATACAACCAGAAGGTTTTGTCGATCCTAAGGATGCTAAAAGGTATGCAAGCTCCTGCGATCCTTCTATGGACTAAGCAAGCATCTCGGAGTTGGAACATACGCTTTGATGACGTGATCAAAGCTTTTGGGTTTATACATAGTTTGCAAGAAACTTGTATTTACAAGAAAGTGAGTGGGAGCACTACAACATTTTTGATAAGTATATGTGGATGACATATTGTTGATCGGAAATGATGTAGAATTTCTGGAAAGCATAAAGGGTTGTTTGAAAGGAGTTTTTCAAAGGAAGACCTGGGTAAAGCTGCCTACATATTGGGCAACAAGATCAATAGAGATAGATCAAAATGACTGATAAGACTTTCACAGAGCACTTACCTTGACATGATTTTGAAGGAGTTCAAAATGGATCAGTCAAAGAAGGAGTTCTTGCCTGAGTTGTAAGGTGTGAAGTTGAGTAAGACTCAAATCTTGACCACGACAGAAGAAAGAGAAAGGACAAAGGTCGTCCCCAATGCCTTAGCCATAGGCTCTATACGATATGCCATGCTATGTACCGCACCTGATATGTGCCTTGCCACGTGTCTAAAAAGGGGGTACAAGAGTGATATGGGAGTGGATCACTGGACAACGGTCAAAAATTATCCTTAGAAGAATAAGGAAATGTTTCTCGGTTATGGAGGTGATAAAGAGTTTGGCATAAAGGGTTATGTGGATGCAAGCTCAAAACACCAATCCTGATGACTCTGAGTAGAGTTTCTCGGTTATGGAGGTGATAAAGAGATCAACGTAAAGGATTATGTCGATGCAAGCTTTAACACCAATCCGGATGACTCTGAGTAGCAAACTGGGTACATATAGTGGAGCAGCCATTTGGAATAGCTCCAAGTGGAGCATGGTAGCAGCATTTACAGTATGACATAAAAATTTGTGAAGTACACGCGAATCTGAATGTTGCAGACCCATTGACTAAAACCTCTATCACAAGCAAAACATGATCAAACCCCAGAACAAATTGGGCGTACATCACATAGTGATGTGAACTAGATTATTGACTCTAGTGCAAGTGGGAGACTGTTGGAAATATGCCCTAGAGGCAATAATAAATTAGTTATTATCATATTTCCCTGTTCATGATAATCATTTATTATGCATGCTAGAATTGAATTGATCGAAAACTCAAATACATGTGTGGATACATAGACAACAACATGTCCCTAGTAATCCTCTTCCGGACTAGCTCGTTGATCTAAGATGGCTATGGTTTCCTAGTCATGTACATGAGTTGTCATTTGATAACGGGATCACATCATTGGGAGAATGATGTGATGGACAAGACCCAAACTATAAACGTAGCATATGATCGTATCAAGTTTATTGCTATCATTTTCTTCATGTCAAAGTATATGTTCCTATGACCATTCGATCATGCAACTCACTGACACTGGAGGAGTACCTTGTGTGTACCAAACGCCGCAATGTAACCGGATTACTATAAAGGTGCTCTATAGGTATCTCTGCTATGTCTTGAGCTTGCGTTGGTTTTCCTTGAAGAGGAAAGGGTGATGCGGCAAAGTAGCGTAAGTATTTCCCACAGTTTTTGAGAACCAAGGTATCAATCCAGTAGGAGGCTCCTCAAAAGTCCCACGCACCTACACAAACAAACAAGAACCTCGCAACCAACGCAATAAAGGGGTTGTCAATCCCTTTATGGCCACTTGCGAAAGTGAGATCTGATAGAGATAATATGATAAGATAAATATTTTTGGTATTTTTAGGATATAGATTAGAAAAGTAAAGATGCAAATAAAAGTAGATGGTAAACTTATATGATAAAAGATAGACCCGGGGGCCATAGGTTTCACTAGTGGCTTCTTTCAAGATAGCATAAGTATTGAACAAATTACTGTCGAGCAATTGATAGAAAAGTGCATAGTTATGAGATTATCTAAGCATGATCATGTATATAGGCATCACGTCCGTGACAAGTAGACCGACTCCTGCCTGCATCTACTACTATTACTCCACACATCGACCGACTCCTGCCTACATCTAGAGTATTAAGTTCATAAAGAACAGAGTAAAGCATTAAGAAAGATGACATGATGTAGAGGGATAAACTCACGCAATATGATATAAACACCATCTTTTTATCCTCGATGGCAACAATACAATACGTGCCTTGCTGCCCTAGTATCACTTGGAAAGGACACCGCAAGATTGAACCCAAAGCTAAGCACTTCTCCCATTGCAAGAAAGATCAATCTAGTAGGCCAAACCAAACTGATAATCCGAAGAGACTTGCAAAGATAACTTAATCACACATAAAAGAATTCAGAGGAGATTCAAATATTTCTCATAGATAAACTTGACCATAAACCCACAATTCATCGGATCTCGGCAAACACACCGTAAAAAGAGTTACATCGAATAGATATCCAAGAAGATCGAGGAGAACTTTGTATTGAGATTCAAAGAGATAGAAGAATCCATCTAGCTAATAACTATGGACCCGAAGGTCTATGGTAAACTACTCACAACTCATCGGAAGGGCCTTGGAGATGATGTAGAGGCCCTCCATGGTAGATTCCCCCTCCGGCGGAGCGCCAACGAAGGCTCCAAGATGGGATCTCGCGGATACAAAAGGTTGCGGTGGTGGAAATAGTTTTTCATGCTGCTCCTGGATGTTTTCGGGGTACATGGGTATATATAGGAGGAAGAAGTAGGTCGGTGGACACTCGAGGGGCCCACGAGGGTGGGGGCGCACCCACCCCTAGGGGGCGTGCCGGGCACCCTAGTGGCCGCCTCATCTATTGCTTGACGTCCACTCCAAGTCCCCTGGATTACGTTTGTTCCAAAAAGATCGCTCCCGAAGGTTCCATTCTGTTTGGACTCCGTTTGATATTCCTTTTCTTCGAAGCACTGAAATAGGCAAAAAAACAGCAATTCGGGTTGGGCCTCCGGTTAGTAGGTTAGTCCCAAAAATGATATAAAAGTGTAAAGTAAAGCCCATAAACATCCAAAACGGGTAATATAATAGCATGGAACAATAAAAAATTATAGATACATTGGAGACGTATCAAGCATCCCCAAGCTTAATTCCTGCTCGTCCTCGAGTAGGTAAATGAGAAAAACAGAATTTTTTATGTGGAATGCTACCTAGCATAATTCTCAATGTAATTTTATTTATTGTGGCATGAATCTTCAGATCCAAATGATTCAAAATAAAAGTTCATATTGACATAAGAAATAGTAATACTTCAAGCATACTAAATAAAAGTAATCATGTCTTCTCAAAATAACATGGCTAAAGAAAGTTCCTCCCTACAAAATCATATAGTTTGGTCATGCTCCATTTTCATCACACAAGAATGCTCTCATCTTGCACACCCCCGATGACAAGCCAAGCAATTGTTTCATACTTTAGTAATCTCAAACTTTTTTCAACTTTCACGCAATACATGAGCGTGAGCCATGGATATAGCACTATGGGTGGAATAGAATATGATGATGGAGGTTGTGTGGAGAAGACAAAAAGGAAGAAAGTCTCATGTTAACGAGGCTAATCAACAGGCTATGGAGATGCCCATCAATTGATGTCAACATGAGGAGTAGGGATTGCCATGCAATGGATGCACTAGAGCTATAAATGTATGAAAGCTCAACAAAAGAAACTAGTGGGTGTGCATCCAACTTGCTTGCTCATGAAGACCTAGGGCATTTTGGGGAAGCCCATCGTAGGAATATACAAGCCAAGTTCTATAATGAAAAATTCCCACTAGTATATGAAAGTGACAACATAAGAGACTTTCTATATGAAGAACATGGTGCTACTTTGAAGCACAAGTGTGGAAAAGGATAGTAACATTGCCCCCTTTTTATTTTATTTTATATTTTTGGGCCTTTCTTTTTTTTTTCTTTGGCCTTTCTTTTTTTTTTCTTCTTTTTTTCTTTGGCCTTTCCTTTTTTTGGCCTTTCTTTTTTTTATTTGGGAACAATGCTCTAATAATGATGGTCATCACACTTCTATTTATTTACAACTCATGAATTACAACTCAAAACTAGAACAAGATATGACTCTATATGAATGCCTCCGACGGTGTACCGGGATGGGCAATTAATCAAGAGTGACATGTATGAAAAATTATGCATGGTGGCTCTGCCACAAATACGATGTCAACTACATGATCATGCAAGGCAACATGACAATGATAATGTGTGTCATGATGATGAACGGAACGGTGGAAAGTTGCATGGCAATATATCTCAGAATGGCTATGGAAATGCCATAATAGGTAGGTATGGTGGCTGTTTTGAGGAAGATATAAGGAGGTTTATGTGTGATAGAGCGTATCGTATCACGGGGTTTGGATGCACCGGCGAAGTTTGCACCAACTCTCAAGGTGAGAAGTGGCAATGCACGGTACCGAAGAGGCTAGCAATGATGTAAGGGTAAGAGTGCGTATAATCCATGGACTCAACATTAGTCATAAAGAACTCATATACTTATTGCAAAAATCTACAAGTCATCAAAAACCAAGAACCACGTGCATGCTCCTAGGGGGATAGATTGGTAGGAAAAGACCATCGCTCTTCCCCGACAGCCACTCATAAGGATGACAATCTAAGAACACCTCATATTTCAAATTTGTTACACAACGGTTACCATACGTGCATGCTATGGGACTTGCCAACTTCAACACAAGCATTATTTAAATTCACAATTACCCAACTAGCATGACTCTAATATCACCACGTCCATATATCAAAACAATTAACAAGCATCAAATTGATCATAGCATCCAATTCACTTCCTATGATAGTTTTTATTATACCCAACTTGGATGCCCATCATTCTAGGACCAATTTTATAACCATAGAAAATACCATGCTATTCTAAATGACTCTCAAAATGATATAAGTGAAGCATGAGAGATTAACAATTTCTGCAAAAGTAAGCCACCGCCATGCTCTAAAAGATATAAGTGAAGCACTAGAGCAAAAACTATCTGGCTCAAAAGATATAAGTGAAGCACATAGAGTATTCTAATAAATTCTAATCAAGTGGGATTCTCACAAAAGATGTGTACAGCAAGGATGATTGTGTTAAACTAAAAATCAAAGATTAATATCATACAATACGCTCTAAACAAAACACATATCATGTGGCGAATAAAAATATAGCTCCAAGTAAAGTTACCGATAGACGAAGACAAAAGAGGGGATGCCTTCCAGGGCATCCCCAAGATTAGGCTTTTGGTTATCCTTGAATATCTTGGGGTGCCATGGGCATCCCCAAGATTAGGCTCTTTCCACTCCTTATTCCATAGTCCATCAAATCCTTACCCAAAACTTGAAAACTTCACAACACAAAACTCAACAGGAAATCTCATAAGTTCCGTTAGTGCAAGAAAGAAAAACCACCACATAAGGTACTGTAATGAACTCATTATTTATTTATATTGGTGTTAAAACTACTTCATTCCAACTTCTCTATGGTTCATACCCACCGATACTAGCCATAGATGCATCAAAATAAGCAAACAACACACGAAAAACAGAATCTGTCAAAAACAGAACAGTCTGTAGCAATCTGTAACTCACGAATACTTATGGAACTCTAAAACTCTTACCAAAAGAGGAAGTCCTGGGAAATTTGTCTATTGATCTACAGAAAAAAGAATCAACGCAAAAGCATGTTTCTGTGAATTACTAAAATTATTTTCATGCGCGCAAAGTTTCTGTTTTTCAGCTGAATCAAATTAACTATCACCGTAGGTTATCCTATAGGTTCTACTTGGCACAAACACTAATTAAAACATGAAAACACATCTAAACAGAAGCTAGATGAAATATTTATTACAAAACAGAAGCAAAAAGCAAGAAACAAAAATAAAATTGGGTTGCCTCCCAACAAGCGCTATCGTTTAACGCCCCAAGCTAGGCATAAAAGCGAGGATAGATCTAAGTAGTGCCATAATAATAAGATAGATCACGAAAACTCATCTCATATTCTCTATGTTCAGAAGCAAGTTTCCTATGAGGCAAACAAAAGTAATCAAAAGGGTTAAATTTAATGGGACAAAAGTCCCCAAGATCAATCTCAGGAGGTATGGGTTCCTCCTTGGGCCCTTCATATTGCACAACCAATTTATCATTATAAACATTCTTTTAACAGAACCTCTTGAGTCTACACTCGAGAGAATAACCTAGCTCATTATTTCGAATAGAAAAATCATTATTGAGTTCAGAAATTTTATCAATTAGAACAGTGGCAGGAACCTTTTTTCTAAGGTTTTCATTAAAAGCAATATAGTCCAAAGATTGGAAACGCATAATTTCCTCTTGATCGAAGAGGATCGCCTCTATGGGAGGACGACCGGCGTCCACCCTATAGTGCGCAAAAATTTCTTTGGCTTCTTTTATTATAAATCTAAACTCATGTGCCAAAAATATAATAGTTGCGCGCTTAACAGATGAATGCTCAATATTAGAAAATTCTAGGAAAATTCTTTGTATGCAAGGATGCATGTGCATAAACTGTCTTTCAAGTTCGACTATAAGCATGGCGATAGCATCCACAAGACTACTAGTTCTATGCAAGATAGAACTACCCATAGAAGGTAGAGCACCGGCACAAGTAAAGAAATCTTGAATAACCCCTTTTCCAATAATATTACTGCTACCGATTCGAAACTTTTTAGTATGCAAGATAGGGGGTTCTTCAGCAGGAGCATCATAATTTTCCATGTTATCATTACTGTCCATACCGATGATAATCTCCCCAATTTCAGACATAACGGCAGACAAAAGCGAGGAGGAAGAAGAGGGCAAACAGAAAAGAGAGGGCAAATAAAATGGCAAGGGTGAAGTGGGGGAGAGGAAAACGAGAGGCAAATGGCAAATAATGTAACGCGAGGGAGATGAGTTTGTGATGGGTACTTGGTATGTCTTGACTTGAGAGAACACCTCCCCGGAAATGGCACCAGAAATCCTTCTTGCTACGTCTTGAGCTTGCGCTAGTTTTCTTGAAGAGTAAAGGGTGATGCAGCAAAGTAGCGTAAGTATTTCCCTTAGTTTTTGAGAACCAAGATATCAATCCAGTAGGAGGCTCCTCAAAAGTCCCACGCACCTACACAAACAAACAAGAACCTCGCAACCAACGCAATAAAGGGGTTGTCAATCCCTTCACAGCCACTTGCAAAAGTTAGATCTGATAGAGATAATATGATAAGATAAATATTTTTGGTATTTTTATGATATAGATTAGAAAACTAAAGATGCAAACAAAAGTAGATGGTAAACTTATATGATAAAAGATAGACCCAGGGGCCATAGGTTTCACTAGTGGCTTCTCTCAAGATAGCATAAGTATTACGGTGGGTGAACAAATTACTGTCGAGCAATTGATAGAAAAGCACATAGTTATGAGATTATCTAGGCATGATCACGTATATAGGCATCACGTCCGTGACAAGTAGACCGACTCCTGCCTGCATCTACTACTATTACTCCACACATCGACCGACTCCTGCCTGCATCTAGAGTATTAAGTTCATAAAGAACAGAGTAACGCATTAAGAAAGATGACATGATGTAGAGGGATAAACTCATGCAATATGATATAAACCCCATCTTTTTATCCTCGATGGCAACAATACAATACGTGCCTTGCTGCCCCTGCTGCCACTGGGAAAGCACACGCAAGATTGAACCCAAAGCTAAGCACTTCTCCTATTGCAAGAAAGATCAATCTAGTAGGCCAAACCAAACTGATAATTCGAATAGACTTGCAAAGATAACTTAATCACACATAAAAGAATTCAGAGGAGATTCAAATATTTCTCATAGATAAACTTGATCATAAACCCACAATTCATCGGATCCCGACAAACACACTGCAAAAAGAGTTACATCAAATAGATCTCCAAGAAGATCGAGGAGAACTTTGTATTGAGATTCAAAGAGAGAGAAGAAGCCATCTAGCTAATAACTATGGACCCGAAGGTCTGTGGTAAACTACTCACAACTCATCGGAAGGGCCTTAGAGATGATGTAGAGGCCCTCCATGGTCGATTCCCTCTCCGGTGGAGCACCGACGAAGGCTCCAAGATGGGATCTCACGGATGCAGAAGGTTGCGGTGGTGGAAATAGTTTTTCGTGCTGCTCCTGGATGTTTTCGGGGTACATGGGTATATATAGGAGGAAGAAGTAGGTTGGTGGACGCTCGAGGGGCCCACGAGGGTGGGGGCGTGCCCACCCCTAGGGGGCGCGCTTGGCACCCTCATGGCCGCCTCCTTTGTTGCTTGACGTCCACTCCAAGTCCCGTGGATGACGTTTGTTCCAAAAAGATCGCTCCCAAAGGATTCATTCCGTTTGGACTCCGTTTGATATTCCTTTTCTTCGAAACACTGGAATAGGAAAAAAATAGCAATTCGGGTTGGGCCTCCGGTTAGTTGGTTAGTCCAAAATGGGTAATATAATAGCATGGAACAATCAAAAACTGTAGATACGTTGGAGATGTATCAATCTCGGAGGGTGTCTGTTGAGTTGGCATGGATCAAGACTGGGATTTGTCACTCCGTATGATGGAGAGGTATCTCAGGGCCAACACGGTAATACAACATCACAAGAAGCTTGCAAGCTATCTGACTAATGAGTTATCCACGGGATCTTGTATTACAGAACGAGTAAAGAGACTTGTTGGTAACGAGATTGACTAGGTATGGAGATACTGACGATCGAAACTTGGGCAAGTAACATACCGATAGACAAAGGAAACTAGATACGAGTGTCGGTGTCAAAACCGGCGGATCTCGGGTAGGGGGTCCCGATCTGTGCGTCTTAGGCTGATGGTAACAGGAAGCGAGGGACACAATGTTTACCCTTGTTTGGGCCCTCTCGATGAAGGTAAAACCCTACTTCCTGCTTGATTAATATTGAAGATATGAGTAGTACAAGAGTAGATCTACCACGAGATCGTAGAGGTTAAACCCTAGGAGCTAGCCTATGATGGTATGATTGTAATTGTGATCGGCCTTCTAAGGACCAACCTCTACGGTTTATATAGACACCGGAGAGGGCTAGGGTTTACACGAAGTCAGTTACAAGGAAGGAAATATAATATCCGGATCGCCAAGCTTGCCTTCCATGCCAAGGAGAGTCCCATCCGGACACAGGCTGGAGTCTTGAGTCTTGTATCTTCACGCTTCAATAGTCCGGACGATGTATATAGTCCGGCTGTCCGTATACCCCCTAATCCAGGACTCCCTCAGTAGCCCCTAAACTAGGCTTCAATGACGATGAGTCCAGCGCGCAGTCTTGTCTTCGTCATTGCAAGGCGGGTTCCTCCTTCCGAATACTCCAAGGTTATTATCGAACATGTGGAAGGTGTCCGGATCTGCAAAATGATCTTCATACCTCACCGTAGAGAGAACGATACTTCAGCTGACAATTTTTTAGACGACGTGATATGTCATTACGGTCGGGTCATTATTCGAACCGTTTTCCCACAACCAGCCACAACACGTATTGCGAGGTGGTTTCCTTGACACGTCTTGTCGAAGCAGAGATCCTGCCCCCTTATTATAGGATTCTCGTCAATACGGGTATGGGTAATCCAACCGCACCGCTAATCACGGCGAGTGGGAGGTGAGCGGGTTCCACCAGGTAAGTGGGGAGGCGCAAAAACCTTTTACCATCTCTATAAAGAGATAAGGTCTCTTCCTCTTTACCCACGCCTTCTCCTTCCGCTAGCTCACTCCCCTCTGCTCGAGCCCTAACGCCCAAGCACTCTTCTTTTCCATCAAAGAGAGGTTTTCCAAAGATGTCCGGATCTGGAGCAGGAGGCAGATGGATGGCCTCTACCATCCAGGAGAAGGATATTAAGAAGCTCCGGGAAGCCGGGTATCTGGCCAAGAAGATTGGCCACCGTCTCCCACCGGCGGGACAGGTTGTCCCTACTCTGGAGCCTTACGAGAGAGTCGTGTTCCTTCCCCATTTTGTCCGCGGACTCGGGTTTCCCTTCACCCATTCGTTCGCGGAGTCATGTATTATTATGGGATTGATTTTCATGATCTTTCCCCCAACTCTTTCCTCAATATCTCAACGTTCATCGTCATGTGCGAGGCCTTTCTCCGGATTCCGCCTCACTTCGGCCTGTGGCTGAAGATTTTCAATGTGAAACCCAAGGTGGTGAGCGGCGAACACGCCGAGTGCGGCGGCGCCATGGTGAGCAAGATGCCCAAGGTCGTTTGGCCGAAGGGCACCTTCAACGACTCCGTCAAGGAGTGGCAGCTGCAGTGGTTCTATATCACCAAACCACGCAGCAAAAAGTGGGCTGCAGCTCCTGAATTCAGATCCGGAGCCCCACTGCCGCTCACGTCCTGGTCCAAGAAGGGCCCGAACTGGTCCTCGTCCGATGAGCTGTCACTGCTCCAGACGCGCGTTCAGAGCATGGTCGACAAGGACTTCAAACTCGTCGACGTAGTCCAGGTGATGCTAGTCCGCCTGGTTCTCCCTTGCCAACGCCGAGCCTGCACTTTGTGGGAGTTCGACCCAACCGAGCACCAAACCCTTCGGGAGCTCTATGATTCCTCCCACCAGGATATCTGGAAGGTGCTCTTCAAGTCTGGCAAATCGTGGCCCGGGCTCCGGCGAGGACCGTGGGTATCAATTATCCCATACTGCAAGCCTGGTAAGTCACAGCCACACACTGTCCATCCATGCTTTAGTTGGTGCGTCATGAGGGAGACATTTTAATCTTGTTTCGTGACCTCAGGGATGGATAAAGAAGGTGGAGCGGACACATTGTCTGGCCCCGCTACCAGAGGAACCGGCCGGACCTCTTCTGACGAAGATGCTGGTCCCCGCGCCTTACGAGCCGCCCAAAAAGGAGGCCTCCCAGAAGGTCAAGAAGACCCGGAGTGGCCTCCGTCGCCGTGAGGCTTCGGACGCAAAATTCGGAGACTCCAACGACGCTCCTTCTTCCGAAGATGAAGAGGAGGAAGCAGAGGAGGACGAGCCTCACTCTGAAGGTGGGAAGAAGCGGGCGGCTTCCCCTTCCCTGGAGGCCAAATCTCCCAAGAGGGGGAGAGGTTCCCATCCAGAGGCATCCACCACGGCTGCCAATAACAGCCCGGAGTGGAATCCCAGGGCCCAACCCCTTGAAAAATCGTAAGTAACCGAAATCCGAATGCGCCTATGCATCCAGGGTCGTCTGGGTACAGTAGTTTTAACTATTGCCATATCTTGTACAGCCCGGCGAGGTCTCCTACCGAGCAGTCCTCATCGGAGGATTCACTAAGCTCGGATGTTGTAGCGAGCGAGACACCTCTGGGGGCTCTTTCTCCGAAGTCCAGGTGTGACACCGAGGTGTCGTCTCAAAGTGGCCCAGGGCAGGGGGGCCTGTCTCTGGAGCCGGATACATGGGGCCGCGGCCCCACAGCGTGTTGATGATGGGGGCGATCTAGGGTTCGGCCCAAATGCCGGATGAGGTCCTGGAGACCTCTAAGGCTCCAGGATCTGGCGAGCGGCCGCCTTCGATGGAGGGAGACTTGCCTACTCTGGCGGTAGCCTCTGTCCATGCAGAGCTGCTGGGTGGTCTATCGACAGCGTTGAAGAACGCGTCTATCGTCGATGAACATCGAACCCTCATGGGTACGGTGGTTGGAAAGATTCAGTCTGCCGAAAGCAGGCTGAATGAGTCCTGCATTGGCCTTATAAAGGCTTTTGAGGTATGGTTTCTAAGGAACCTTTGAAGAATCATCATAATATGAGTAGTAGCCCCTGATACACTGTCCGGCGAAAGACAGAGAGCCGGGCAGGGGATCAAACCCTCTTATGTCGTGGGAACCTTTGTTAATGATGTATACCCCTTTGTTTGAAAACAGGCGTCTGCGGAGAAGACGGCCACTCATAATGCGGAAGTGTCCAAACTGAAGCAGAGTCAAGAACGGTCCGAGGAAGAACTTGGCAGTTTGAAGAAGCAATTAGGGGATAAGCAAGGTATGTTTAAACATTATCTTGCATTAGGCACGAATGAGTAATTGTGCCTACTGAAAAGTATTTGTGTCGTACGCCCTAGGAGCGAGTGCCGAATATGAGGCACTAAAGAAGGTTGTGGCTAATGCCAACGAGAAGCTTGCCGCCGAACAGGTGCTTCATGAAAAACACGAGGCCAGTGTCGGTGTCAAAACCGGCGGATCTCGGGTAGGGGGTCACAAGCAGTGCATCTTAGGATCAATGGTAACAGGAGGCAAGGGACATAATGTTTACCCAGGTTAGGGCCCTCTCGACGGAGGTAAAACCCTACTCCTGCTTGATTAATATTGATGATATGGGTAGTACAAGAGTTGATCTACCACGAGATCAGAGAGGCTAAACCCTAGAAGCTAGCCTATGGTATGATTGTTGTTGTATGTCTATCGACTAGCCTGGCCCCGGTTTATATAATGCACCAGAGGCCTAGGATAACAAGAGTCCTAGCCGAATACGCCGGTGGGGGAGGAGTCCTTGTCTTGATCGCCAAGTCTTGTTGATTCTTCCTTGTATGCGGCAGCTGTCCGGACTGGTCCATGAGTATACGGCCATGGGGGTCCTCGGCCCAATCCAACTGATCGGGAGACGACGCGTTGAGTACCCCCTAGTCCAGGACACCGTCAGCCAGGGTCATCACAGCTGAACGGGAGCTCCAGGAGGCTGTGACGAAAAGCGAGAGCTTGGAGCAGAGTCTAGTAGGGAAAGAATCTGAACTCTCCCAAGCTCTCCAAGCCGCGGAAGATGCTCGAGAAGAAGCCCGAGGTGCAGTACGGGACGTTCAGGAGGCCCGGAAAGCTGCGGCTGGTAAGGCCTGTTGTATTCATGGCCATTATTATATGATAGTGGGGGGAACTCTAAGCGACAAGCTGAATTCTTTATTTTACAGGGGCGTTTGCGGATCTGCCTCGCAGCATATCGGATGCCGCACATTTCTATCGGACCGAGGAGAAGAAGTCTACAGAGAGTAACTTCTGGTCGTAGTATTTGGCGCCAAACTATCCGGCGCCTTTTATCGATCAGCTGAAGCAGCTGGTCGAACTGCACCAGGCGGCCGAACTAGCCATGAAGGACTTGGTTGTCCGGCTGTGGCCTGCGGAGCCAATTCCAAGAAGTTACTTCTGAATCGTGAAGCGGATTGTGAGTGCCTGTCCTCGGCTTGATGCTATCAAGCAATCAGTCTGTATAGAAGGTGCGCGCATGGTGTTTGCCTGTGCAAAAGTGCATTGCGGGAAGCTTGATGCGGAGAAGCTGATGATTGAGGGGCCACCGGAGGGTAAGGAGCACCGCAAGCCTGAAATGTACTATGAAGGTGTACTGAAGGGGGCCCGCCTTGCAGCGGATAAGTGAACCAAAGACATTATATTTTCCTGAGGGCATTCATGCCGCTCTTTGTAATATGGGATAACGGCACTTTTATTATAGATTGCCTGTTTTGTTTGAACATATGTTCTTCCTGTGCGGCTGTTTATTGTATGTAAATCCTGAGAGTTGGCCAGTCGTCGGCTTCTGCCCCCACTAAAAAAAATACGGGGGTGTTCGGGATATATCAGAACACTCTTTATCCTATGGTTGGGTCCTTTTAAGGAGGTGTTTCTCACCACGAACTAGGCAATCGGACTATAGGGCTTTACTACTCTCACCTAGCCATAAGAATTCGACTATGGTCGGCGCAGCCCCTAGTGTTCGGAAGGCCGAACTAGGGGCTCTATTGGCGCCTGATCGGAAGACCGATCCGTTGCAATCTGCATTTATAATGGCGTTATGCGGAATAAATCTTTAAGGATTTTACAACCTCTCGAACAGCTGACCAGCTCACGCTGCATCATGACAATCCGTTTTCGGCTTTCTCTACTGAGGTGCTCGTCCGGCAGAACCAGGACACAATCGCAGTAGTTCTCCCAGCGCTACCTTAGCCGATGGAACGGAACGTAAGGTACCAAATCTTGGGAGCTGGGCAAACCCAACCAATGACCCAAGACATGATTCGGAGTTGATGCATATAGTGCTATAAGTTTGGGGTACCGAGCGACCGAAAAGGTGGTCGGACTTTATGGCCGTACTGTGAAGCCCCTGGCATAACCGGGCATAACACGAAGCGTGGCTGTTGTTTTTTGGCAAAGAGGCGTCGATGATAAACGTCGGCCGGTACGTGTTATTAAGTCTACGCAATGTAGTAGGATGATATGTCTATGCATATGAGTGCGATTTATGATTATGAAAAGAGATGGTTTTTGGCGGCACCTGTGATGGCTGGACTGGAGGGGGCTGTGAGTGGATCGAAAGTGAATCCGAACTTGTCGGTGTTCTGGGAACGGGGGTATCCAGACTTGCCTGCCTGCGGCCTGCGGCGTGGCTCAAGGAGTGGCCCAGTACGGCCCATCTTCATCAACACATGCTCAAGACCCTCGCGAGGGGCCAAGCCTTGCGGGGAAGGACAACAGGAGGCTTCCTCAGGCACGGCTTCGTCAGGCTGGCTCGTGAGGAGGCGGAGAGATCAAGGCGGGGTACCTCACTAGGTGCCCGTGACGCAAGCCATGACGACCAAGGCCAGGCGGGCGCCAGGCAGGCGCCGGCCTGCGCAGAGTCCTTGTTTCCCCTTTGGTGCAAAGGGGGCAAGCGCAGGCAAGGGTATCAAGCAAAGGCAACCATTTTGGTGCAGCAAGACCAAAACCAGCAGGGCGGCAGAACGGAGGTCATCGTGGAGCCCAAGCCAGCGTCATCGTCAGGGTCTTTGGCAGGCGAGGACCAACTTTAGTCAGGATAAGTGTACTAGATGTTCCCCTTCAAAATGGCCAATTTTTGGCGCCCTTCCCGCTCAATATTTGGGAAGAGGCCCGGGGCCTTGCTCTATAAATAGGACTAGCCACCACAGTGGGAAGGCATCTAGAGATGGGATAGGCATCTGGAATCGACCCATCCGAAGGGACAGCACCACCATAAGAACAAACCCTTGCGAGGCTATTCTTCCCTTGTTTTGTTCATCATCAGCCCCAGAGGCAATCCACCACACCACACACTGGAGTAGGGTATTACACCTCAATGGTGGCCTGAACCAGTATAAATCTTGTGTCCTTTGTGTTGTTCTTCATGTAGTTTAGATCCTAGTGAGGCGGTGAGACATGGGTAGGCTGGGGGTGTGATCTCCGCGTGCACCCCAGTGTTCGAACCTCAAGGGTCTGCCGGAACCCGAAATCCGACATTTGGTGCGCCGGGTAGGGGTGTGCCGGAATCTGCCTTCCGTCGCCTCGTGCTTTCACCGCCCATCCCATCCATGTCGGATGCACGTCGCGCCCGCGCCGAGCGCCGGGCCGCTCTCGCCACTCGCGTCGCTCAGACGGCCCCCGTTGGCGGGTGCCGCCGCCGTTCCCCATCGCCCGCCATCAATGCCGCCACCAGCCCGGCGGGGAACGAACAGCAGGCTTCGTCCCTGCACCCATCAGTGCGGCGAGAAGGCCGCACCGCCACTCCGTCAATGACTCTGGTCAGCTCCTCGTCCCACGCCCGTCGCGCTCCTGCGGACGCGCACGCTGCGCTGCTCCTGGCGCGGGAGCTTCAGCACTACCGTCCCGTCGACGACCTCTACTACGAGTGGCTCGCCCGCATCACCGAGCTCGTCAGCACCGCTGGGGGCTCCCCTGCACTGTCCCTCTCGTTGCACCGCGCACAGCCCGGCGCGGGCGATGAAGCTCCGGGGGCGCCTCAGCCGCCTCCCCCTCAAGAAGGCGCCTTGGCCCCAAGGCGCATGGCCCCTGGGCGGAACCCACTCCGTCCGGCGCCAGTGCAGCAAGAGAAGAGCTGCCAAGAGATCTCTCGTCCCCAAGAAGCCGCCCGCGTGCTCCCTGCATCGGCTCGGCACGAGCGCGCACCTGCTCCGGCGCATCAAGACCCCGCGCTGCGCCTGGAGGCAGCGCACCAGGACTTCCAAGATCAAGCTCTCCATCGCCCAAGGCCTCCCGCGGCCACTGCAGGCCGTCGTGTCTTCTCCGCCGAGCTATGCAGCGTGGCCTGGCCGGGCAAGTTCAAACCAGACCTGCCCCCGCACTACGATGGCATGGCTGACCCTGCTGAGTTCCTCCAGCTCTACGATCTGGGCATCGAAGCCTCCAACAGGGACAAGAAGGTCATGGCGAACTGGTTCCCCATGGCGCTCAAGGACGGCGCCCGCACCTGGCTCCTGAACCTAGCTCCAGGCACGATATCCTCCTGGGATGAGATGCGCACCCGATTCATCGCCAACTTCCAAGGCACCCGCGACTGGCCCCGGCCATGAGCGACTTGCGCCGCATCAAGCAGCAGCTGGGGGAGACCCTGCAGAAGTTCATCCAGCGCTTCAACAACGCTCGCCTTAAGATCCCCAAGGTGTCCGAGGAGGCCATCATCTCAGCCTTCTCCGACGACGTGCGTGACGTCAAGATGAAGGAGGAGCTCGCAATCCATGAAGACCTATGCACCTCCCTGGAGCTGTTCAATCTAGCGACCAAGTGCGCTAGGGCTGAGGAAGGGCGCCTGTCCCTCCTCGAGCTGCCAGTTGCTGACCAAGAAGAGAAGAAGCCCAAGACCAAGGACGTGAAGCGCAAGGGGGCTGCAGTGCTTGCAGCCAAGCCAGACACCAAGCGAGGCAGGGATCAGCCTGAGTCATCCAAGGGCAGCCGGTACTGTGTGTACCACGACCTCCACACCCACAACACCAACGAATGCCAAGCGCTCAGAGCCGTACGAGACGTACGTGCCGGCCGACGACCCGAGCGCAGCGACCGGGGTTATGGCCGAGGAGGAGGAAGAGGTGGAGGACGATGGGAAGACCGTGGCCCACGCCAAGGGTGGCGCGAGCCTCGTGAGGGAGGTTGAAGAGACCCACCTTGCAAGGGGGGTTGGAGAGATCAACCTCGCGAGGACCGCCCGCAGGGCAACGCAGGCGCCCTCCTCTGCCACCACAGCCGAGGAGGAATGAAGACCATCATCAGGACGAGGGGGCTGGGGACTTCCAGGAGCCACGCGCGATCGCTTGCATCTTGGGCGGCACTCAAGCCTCGGCCTCTCAGCGCATCTTCAAGCAGTTTGCCCGCAAAGTGAATGCAGTCCTCCCCAAGCTTGAGGCCACACGCCCTCGCAGGTGGTCATCATGCGCTATCACGTTCAGCTCAGCGGATCAGCTCAAGTGCGCGGCCACAGCCGGAGTCCTCCCGATGCTTTGCTCCCCAATCATCAGCAATGTGCAAGTCACCAGGACCCTCATCGATGGCGGAGCGGGGCTCAATGTCCTATCCGTCGAGACGTTCAACAATCTCCAAGTGCCATACAATCAGCTATAGCCAACCAAGCCTTTCTCAGGAGTCACTGATGGTTCCACGATTCCGATAGGGCAGGTCCGCCTTCCTGTTACCTTCGGGAAGCGCGACGACTACCGCACCGAGCTCATTGACTTCGACGTCGCTCACATCCGCCTGCCGTACAATGCCATCCTCAGGTACCCCGCCCTGGCCAAGTTCATGGCTGTGACCCATCATGGCTACAATGTCCTCAAGATGCCAGGAAGCGGTGGAGTCATCACCGTGCCTTGTGAAGAGAGAGATGTTGTGTGTTCTCTGGAACGCGCTTTCCAAGCCGCATCAATTGAAGACCCAGATCACAGAAGCGGGAGGCTTCCCGAGGCTGCCCCCAAGAAGAAGAAGACATTGCCTGGCCCAACCCCTTGGGAGGCAGGCCCCTCAGGATCCACGCCTGTTCAGGGGGCGCCTCCCTCTGCCACATAGGAAGGTGCGCCCGGCGCCCTCCTCGAGCAAGGCTCAAGGGCTCTCTCCTGGAGGGCCATCGACTTTGCTAGGATCACGAGGGAGGCGCTCGGGCACCACTTGGAGGCGTGCTTCAAAGCACGTTTCCCTCAAGAGGGAGCAAGACAAGGAGGGCCAAACCCCCAGGAGTTCATCAGCGAGATCATGCAGGAGCTGCAGGAGTCAAGAGTCATGAGCGGCAGCCGCCGCTTACCCGCCGTAGCTCCCCATCCAGGCAAGGATGGTGGGCTGCGCGTCGACATACGACATACGAGGACTCAACCGAGCCGCCTCTCAGGAGCACCTCTGGCCCTCATGCGTGGGACGCTGCGAAGGTCCACCCCACAACTATGTTCGCATGCCTCACGGCCTGCCGAACGCGGCTGCGGTGCGCCAGCGGCTCATGAGGAGCATCTTGGAGGCTCAGGTGGCCAGGCATTCCGCAGTCCTGGCGGAAATGGAGATGGTCCGCGAGGAGCCGCCAGCGCCTCCGAAGCCTTCCGAGGCCCCTGGGCCTGGGGGCTCGTGAAGATCGTCTCCTGCAGCACACGCCATCCGCTACTTCAGCATCCCTTCATCTTCAACGTTATCAGGTGACATCCTTCGAGTTTCATTTTTAGCTGGGAGCACCCCCCCCCCAAGGCTACATCATTCCCAGGCTGTGTGGGTTCGTCCCAGCGGCATGTATCCCTTTAATTCATGTTTTAGCTTACTTTATCGAGGGCGCCCCTCGGGCTGCATTATCCCCAAGCTACCCGGGCCAGACCCGGTGGCATGTATCCCTCTCGCGTTTATTCGGGTTGTGCATTTGAACCATCATTATCGTTGTGTGATACTTGCCTATGGCACCCTTCTTTCTTCATGTCAGCTGCTTGCACGTTAAAGGGGGTACCTGAGCATCGCGACTCATGGGATCTTACTGGCTCTCCAGCCCTCACCCTCTGGCCTTGTCCACGGCATCGCGACCTGGCATACCAGCGATGGCTGAGGCCCGCTCGAGGGCCGGGACCCGAGGATGTAGAGCACCGACATCTAACCAAACCTGCAGGGACACATTACAAGAAAAGGCCTAGAGCCAGGCGCAACCCGCCTTGAGGTAGGGCCCCGTGAGTCCCGCGCTAGCTCACAGGTGCCCAGATACACCTTGCCAGGCCCTACCGTGCCAGCCACGTGTCAGGGCGGGGCTGTACACGCCCCGGGGGCTCCTCCCGGAGGGGAGCCCCCTCCCATGCATCAGTGGCAGCACCATGCTCCGTGCTGGCTGACGACACTGCCGAGGAGCGGCTATGCCCATACACATACGAAAGCGCTATGCTCCGCGCTGGTGATAAACAACTGAGGGTGGCCCCCGGCTGCATCAACCTCAGGGAGCCCAGAGCTCAATGTCCGGCCTCATCGTAACGCCTCCCCTCAGGAGTGCCGCGCGAGGGGGCTGGGCACGGGGGCTGCGCCCGGGTCACGCCCAGGCGCACGCCACCCAGCCAGGCCCCTCAGGCCTGGTTCGTCGCACGCCTCTCCCCAAGCGGAGCCAAGGTACGAAGGCCGTTTGAACGTCAAGGGGACTCCTGAGCATCGCGACTCAGGAGCCTAACTGGTCACGTAGCCGCTCACCCCTTAGTTCTGAAAGGCTAACGGTGGTTGAGGTATGCGCGGGGCCGGGCTTTGCCGACGTAGAACGGTAAATTCACCCATGCATCTCACCTCCCTACTTGTTGTTCGTGCGTCAAGGGGGACTCCTGAGCATCGCGACTCAGGAGCCTAACTTGTCACGTAGCCCCTCACTCCTTGGTCCCGACCTGGTTTCCGGTCGGGGCTAACGGCGGCTGAGGTATGCGCGGGACCGGGCTCTGCCGACGTAGAACACAAGCAAGTAGGAAGGAAAAACACAAATCTCAAGAAATTCAAAAGCAAATATTACAGTCCATAGAATACTTTGACAATGCCAAACACAAGTTTAAACGCCTCCATGAGGCAGAATGCATGTTGCAGGAATTAAAAGCAGGACGGGAGCCGCGAAGGGGTCACTTTTTGGCGGTGCCATAGCTAGTGACGGTGCTACGCTGAGCAGCTTCGCCTCGTGGAGCCTCAAGACCGGCAGCGCCTCGCTTCGGCTTGGTGCTGAAGGCCCAGAACTTCTCCAGCAGAGCCTCCGCGCGACCCTTCACGGCCTCGGCAGCGACGGTGGCAGGCTCGCCACTTACAGGCTCCAGCAGGCTGTCGAGGTCAACGCTGGGGTCGTGGAGGTAGACGTGGGTGAGGACGCGCGTTAGCGCAGCAGAAGAAAGGACACGCGCGTCAGCCTCAGCCGTAGGGCCAAGGCCGAGGGAGACATCTTCGAGGGCGCGGACCAGGAAGGGAAGCAGCTTGGTGGGGCCCTCCTCGGCACCGGCCAGCGGGCTTTCTAGGCCGCTGCCATATAGCAACTTCAGCAGGGTGCGAGCCTTCACCTCCAACTTCGCAAAGGCCATGTGGTCCTCGGCCAGGACCCGCGCCTTGCCGTCCAGCTCGATCTTCTTCGCCTCCAACGCCTGCTCCAGCGCACCCAAGCGGCCTTGGCATTCGTCAAGCTCGGCATCCCGGTCCTTGGCGGCAGCCTCGCGGGCCCTCATGCCTTCCTCCTTCTCTTGGCGGACACGGGCCTCCTCAACAAGCTGGTCGCGCAGGCCTTGCAGTTCGCTCGCCAGCACCTTGTAGCGGCCCTGGGCATCCGCAACCTCACCCAAGGCAGCGTCGCGAGCGGCCTTCACCTCGAGGACGGCCTGCTTCTCCTCGTCGTAGGCCGTCGCGGCCTGAGCCAGCGCCGATCGGATTGAAGCATCAGAGCGGACCCAGCCAGAGACCAACTCCAGGCGTCCAGCCACCAAGAGAGGGTCGGCGCCCAAAAGATCTTTCCGCAGCCGGTCCAGCTCAGCAGCAGCACGATCCAGAACAGTAGGAGGAGCCGGAGAGACAGCGGTTGGCGGGGTAGGAGGCGAAGACGGCAGTGTAATCACAGCGCCATGAGTCAGGGCCTTCTGCTCCCCGATGACTGCGGCAGAGGTGTCAGGCAGAGACACCGCAAGAATCGCTTGGGCCATGGGGGCTGAGCTTGCTCCAGCTGGCCCCGCCAGGCCTCGCGAGGACGACCGGGCAGGAGAGGCCCACATCTTGTCGCCCCCTTCTCCCGCGGACGGGGGTGCTGCCTCGGACAAACCCTCAGGAGCCCCCTTCAACTTCTTCGCCGCAGGCACCGGCCTAGCCAAGGAATATGGACGTCAAGCCTCAACAACAAAGTAGGAAGCAATCGATAATCGAGCACTTACTCGCCGTCGCTCGCAGGCTCAAGCAACCTCCGGCCGAACTTGAAGCCCGAGAGCTGGACGCTGGGGTCAACTTCAAGAGACTCGGGAGCAGGAGGCGTGTCCACGGATCACCTCGGAGTCGGAACAGACCCACGGGGAACCAACCCCGTCCTCTCCTTCTTCGGGATCAGGGGCGAGCTCTTGCCACCCCGCTCGTCACCGTCCTCGTCGTCATCCGGCAGGAGGCGAAGAGTGCGGGACCTACACCGAGCGAGGGGCGCTCCCGACTCCCCGTCGGTCGCCTCCGAGTCGGGCTCCTCGTCCTCCTCCTCCTCCTCTTCTTCCTCTCCGCTGGAGTCACTGGAGGATACGTTCACCGTCGCCAGGGTCACCGGAGCCCCAGGAACCTCCGCGGGCACAGGCCCACCCTCGTTGAAAGCGAACATGGAGTTCACCACCTGCTCCCAATCATCCCGAAGGAACAAGGGCACAGGAGCATCCTCCAACCTCGCCACGTTTCCCCCAACCAAGGATTGGAGGACCGCGGCCAGATCCTCGTCGGCCAGGGCTTCGGGGTTCGAGCGAAGGGCGGCATTGGCCCTCCCGAGCTTCCACAGCGGAAGCGAGTGTTCCCGGAGCGAAGCCACCCGATGCTCCAGGAACTCCATCAGGAGTGACGCCCCGGTCAGTTTCACCGTTGCCATGTTGTCTGGCCACAGGTCCGCGTCCATCTTCTCCAGCACCGGCCTCGCGTGGGGATCGACAAGCTCCACGCGGGACCAAGCGTCAACAGACTTGGGCTGCCTCGTGGGCAGAATCAGCCAGGGGTGGGTGCGCCCAGCATCCACCATGCCCCACTTGCTCCTGAAGCCCTCGATTCTCTTCCCGGGCTTCGAGATGGCGTTAGAGCTGCCGTGAACGACAAAGCTCGCGCACACGGTGATGGAGCTGCGGGAGACCCGGAGGTAGAAGTAATGGCGTAGCAAGGCCACCGAAGGCCTCATCCCGACATGAGCCTCGCAGTAGTAGGCGAAAATCGCCAGGAGAAGGACGGAGTTGGGATGGAGGTGCAGAGCTTGAAGATTGTAATGGTGGAGAACAGAAAGGAAGAACTCGGAAAAAGGGGGCACCAGACCAGCGGCGATGGCGCTCACGAAGAGCGGGTATAAGGTGCTTCCTCTGCCCTCAGGAAGGGTGGAGCCGGCCTTGAGCACGGACGCCCCATCGTTGCTTTGCGCCGCCATCATCTGGCGCGTCCGAGCAAGATTCTTCTCCGACACACTCGGAGGATCCAAGGCGGGCGAGTACCATGCTCCGGCTGGGGACAGGCAAGGCGCCATGCCTTGCTAGGATGCAGGTGTCACGCCCAATATGCGATACTATCCTAAAGGGACTCGAAGGTCCCACCAAGGATAGAACCGCATATTGAAACGCTTTTGCAAGGTGGATATCATTACATCAACATTACATAATAGATGGGGATACATACAAGAGACATACAATGCCACATGAATACAACATCACAATACATAAAAGCATCATCCAACTACGGATGAAACACAAACAGAAACTCAAACGACATCCACCCTGCTAGCCCAGGCTGTCGACCTGGAACCTATCCCTGATCGAAGAAGCAGAAGAAGAACTCAACGTAAGCAAGCATCGCTCTCGCGTCATGATCATCGCATAACCTGTACCTGCAACTGTTGTTGTAGTAATCTATGAGCCATGAGGAATCAGCAATCCCATTACCATGGGTATCAAGACTACCAAAGCTTGAAGGGTAAGGAAAGGGGGTAAAGTGGTGAGGTTGCAGCAGCGACTAAGCATATATGGTGGCTAACATATGCAAATAAGAGCGAGAAGAGAGCAAGCGGAACGGTCGTGAAGCTAGCCATGATCAAGAAGTGATCCTGAACTCTTACTTACGTCAAGCATAACCCAAAACCGTGTTCACTTCCCGGACTCCGCCGAAAAGAGGCCATCACGGCTACACACACGGTTGATGTGTTTTAATTCGGATCTGGTGTCAAGTTATCTACAACCGAACATTAACAAATTCCCATCTGCCTATAACCGCAGGCACGGCTTTCGAAAGATTATACCGTGCAGGGGTGTCCCAACTTAGCCCATGACAAGCTCTCGCGATCAACGAAGGAATAGACCTTCTCCCAGGAAGACCCGATCAGACTCGGAATCCCGGTTTACAAGACATTTCGACAATGGTAAAACAAGACCAGCAAGACCGCCTGATGCGCCGACAATCCCGATAGGACCTGCACATATCTCATTCTCAGGGCAACACCGGATGAGCAATCCGTACAACTAAAACCAGACCTCAAGTTTCCCTGAGGGGGCGCTGCAAAGGGCTCTAGTTCGGACCAACACTTAGACAAGAACTGGCCCGGGGGGCTATAATAAAGATGACCCTTGGGTTAATTACTCCCAAGGGAAATATAGGTGGTGGTGAGGCAAATGGTAAAACCAATGTTGGGCCTTGCTGGAGGAGTTTTATTCAAAGCGAACTGTCAAGGGGGTCCCATAAATCACCCGACCGCGTAAGGAACGCAAAATCCGGGAATATAACACCGGTATGACAAAAACTAGGGCGGCAAGAGTGGAACAAAACACCAGGCATAAGGCCGAGCCTTCCACCCTTTACCAATTATATAGATGCATTAATAATATAAGAGATATTGTGACATCTCAACCAAAATCATGTCCACCATGGAGCAATCTTCAACTTCACCTGCAGCTAGCAACACTATAAGAGGGCTGAGCAAAGCGGTAACATAGCCAAGCAATGGTTTGCTTGGGAGGGTGTCAAAGGTTAGAGACTGAACATGGCAATTTGGGAAGGCTTGAAGAACAAGTGATAGGTAGCGCAGCATAGCGATAGAACGAATCAACTAGCATAGCAATGATAGTATTGAGATCCAGGGTAGCGGTCATCTTGCCTGAAATCCCGCAAGGAAGAAGAACGAGTCCATGAAGAAGACAAACGGAAGTAGTCGAACGAATCCTCACAATCGCAACATTACCGGAACTAAGAAGCAACACCGGAAAGAAACAAACAACACAGTAAATGCACAAGCATAAACATGGCATGATGCACAAACAAGTATGATGCATGTCCGGTTTAAAAAGGCATGACATGGCAAGTGCAACAAACAATACTACAAGTTAAGTGGAGATCAATATGCAACGAGTTGCATATTGACAAAACACCACATGCAATTATTTAGTTTGATCTCGGTTATGTACCCAACAATATTAAATGTTGTTAAACATGGCAAGAGGTGAAACATAATGAAACTACCTATCTAGGCAAGTTTAAATGAGGCCGGAAACAACAAACAACAAGTCCAAAAAATCCCCATATGCATATTTTAGATTCGGTACTGTGCTGCCCTAAACACAATTTTATTGTTGTTAATAGGAAAATAAAGTGCACCATGTTAATCTAGGCATTTTTCCACCCCATTTACATGTAAAGTTTATTTAAAACCGAGCTACGGTTATTTAGTTATGAATTAAAGCATTTTAACATGGCATACATGCAAATGATATGCAAACAGCATTTTAAACATTTTAAACATGGATGAAAGTGGCATATTATTAATCTACACAATTTTCTGAGCATTTTACATATATAATACATTTTAATATGATGCACGGTTCTAAAGTTATTAAATGCATGATGCTTAGGGGGTTTTCTGCAAATCTGAAAATCACTGGAATAAATGACAAAAACGCAGCAGCAGGAAAAAAATACTATATGGGCCAAATCTGGCTACACTACTGGGCTAATAGAGAGGAGGGGCCATGGGTAGCTCACCCATGGGCCTGGCGACGCGGTCCAAGAGGCTGGCCACGCTGGCGCGGTCGAGGACGGGGTCAACGCGCGGGCGAGGCGCTCGTCTCCTCGTTCGTGAAACAGGGGATCGAGCAACAGGAGGAAGGAAGCGGCGGCGCCGGAGGGTCCTGGTGGCTGAATTCGGCGATGCGGCGGGGCAGACGAGGTCCTGGAGGCGCTCGGGCAGAGGTGGGGAAGGCCATGGCGCTGGAGTCTTGTCGGTTCCTGCGCACGACGCACAGGCAGGAGGCGGCAGCGCTACAAGGAGAACAGAGAGAGAGAAAGAGATGTGAGGGAGGAGGAGACCGAAGGAAGGGGAAGGGCGCGCTGTGGGACGGCAGAACTGACCGGATCCAGGACGAGGACGCGATCTCCGGCGAAAGACGGCGATTCCCGGCAGCGGCGAGCTCCGGTGGTGGCGCCACGGTCTACTGCTGCTCGCGGGACGGAGGAGGTGAGGGAGATCGGGCACGAGGTCGCCGGCAGCAGGTCGAGCTCCTGCTCGAGGAAGGAGGCGCGCGAGGACGATGCAGAGCAGCCGTTCCTGGAGGCCGGCGACGGCTGCTTCGTCGAGGCAGAGAAGATCGAGGCGGGATCGTGGCTGCGGGGCACTATGGTGGACCGGTGGGGATGAACTGGTGGCCTAGGGGCCATCGGATCTTGATATGGTGGCTCCAGATCAAGGTGGAAGGTGGCTGGCTGGATGGGGCTGGGTGTGTGTGGTCGGTTGCGAGGTGGAGAGCAGCGGCTGGATCGCTGGTGATCCCGAGGGAATGGAGACAGCGGCGGCGGCGACTGGACAGGGGATGATCCCTAGAAAAATAGGGTTTGGTCTTAAGTTACTAGGGATGGACTATATATATATATATATATATATAATAAGGAGTTTGGATCATCCGATTTAAATCCGACGGTCGAGAATAAAATGCTTTGGGAGTCCAAACAAATAAACGAAGATATTTTAGGTATGTTTGGGGATGATCCAGACCCAATGGTGATGACTGAGCGGGTTGAGTTTGGGAAGTTTCGAACGCGGGAGAGGGGTCGATGCACTGTGCAAAGAGGGATTAGATGGGCTGTGCGGAGGGGGGTTGGGCTGAGAAGAAAGAAGAGAAGGCAGCCCGGCAACAGTTTCCAGAGACCGAAAACGTCCGACGTAAATACCGGCAACGGTGCCGCTATATATTTAACGGTTGGGCTATCAAACGAGCTCCGAATGTGACGAAACTTGGCAGGCGGCCTGTCTACACTATAATAAGACCGCATGACAAGTTGCAACCCATTCCGAGAACATTTTTATGCCACTTATAAAATAATATTTCGGAGGTGCCGCGGGCGCGTGTGAGAGTGTCTGGCTCAGAACGGACAACGGAGAGAACCGGCGGAACCCGAACGGATGCAAGTTTTGAAACGCAAGCGGATGAAATGCAGATGATGACACGAGACGAGATGCATAACAAGAACAAAATGCAAAACAACAGACAAAAACCCAACCACGGAGGAAATAACATAAAGCATCTCCGGAAAAGGCAAGAGTTGGAGTTATGAATATGGAAAGTTGTATCCGGGGCGTTACAACACTCCACCACTACGAGAGGATCTCGTCCCGAGATCTAGGATGCACTATTGCAGAACCGGGCAATAGCACCGGTTCGTAAGGCCCTTTAGTGCCGGTTCCGTAACTGGCACTAAAATGTGGTCACTAAAGCCCCCCCCCCCTTTAGTACCGGTTCAGCACGAACCGGTGCTAAAGGGCAACCACGTGGCACGAGCAAGCTCCGGGGGCCTGGAGCCCTTTAGTACCGGTTGGTAAGACCAACCGGTACTATAAGGTTTGGGGGTTTTTAGTTTTATGATTTCTTTTTCATTTAATTTTGTGTTTCCATTTTAATTCTTTTTCATTTGCTGGTATTTTACAATACTACACATTGTACACGTTATGCATATATATATATATATATATATATATATATATATATATATATATATATAGTAACACTATTCTAATCCCAGGATTAGAATAGTTATTTGGATCACGACGCTCCCTATATAGGTGCGATGGGATGTTCCGAAACTCCACAAAACAAAATAAACGCCTCATTTCCCACGGGCGCAGCCCCACCCCCGTGCCCCTCGCACCACCCCACCCCCGCCTGACTCCGGCCACCTACCGGCGCCGGCGGCGAGCGGATCCAGCTCCGCGCCATGTCCGGCCGCCCCTTCTTCCCCAGAGCGCCGCCGCCCCGCCGCCTCCGCCATCTTCCCTAGCGCGCTGCTGCCATCTTCCCAGAGCGCTCCCCTGCCCATGGGTCCCGCCGCCGGTCTCCTCCTGCAACCCTGCCGCCACCCTGCCGCCACCGTCCCCCGGACCTGGCTGCCACTCCGCCACACGCCTTGGATCCGGCCGCGGCGCCGCCCCCCACCGCGGGATCTGACCGCCGCCCCCACCGCGGGATCCGTCCGCCGCCCCCACCACGGGATCCGTCCGCCGCCCCCACCACGGGATCCGCCCGCCGCCCCCAGTGCGGGATTCGGCCGATGCGATGTCACTGTCCATCGCCCGGTGGTGCCGTGCGGCGCGCCCTTACCTCCCCTACGGCGCGCCCTTACCTCCCCTACGGAGCGCCCCTCCCGTCCGGCGTGACCTTCCTTGTAAGCCGCCGTGACCTTCCCTCCCCTCCAGCGCGGCCTGCCCTTTGCTCCGGCGTGCCCTGCTACTCCTCCGCCACAGCTCCAACCCCGCCCTCCCTCCCCCGAACAACTTCCTCCTGCTGCATCTTCCTCCTTCTCTCTTCTCCCCACTTCCTCCTCCCATCTCATCTGGTGTATCGACGTCACATAGCCTGTAAAAATTGTAAATCATTTGCTAACTACTACTACGATGCTAAGTGTGTTTGGGGGTGCAAGGATGTGAAGCACCAGTATTTCTGTTTGATTCCCAGCCTTCTAGACTCGGTGATAATATGCACCCACACATGATGCTTTATTCTGCCATAGATTTTCCTGACTGAAAGTGTTCTCGTATCAGAGCTGCCCTGTCAGTTCAGCTTGTGCTGCTTAAGTTTCTAGGCAAAAAATGCCTTTTGCCTTCGCAGGCTTTTGTCATTGGTGGCAGATACTATTGCCGCCATATGAGGCGTAGGATTATTCGTTTTGCTTTCCAGCCCTATGGATTGGTGGGTTCTTTGTGGCTGCTACTTCTCAGAGCTGTACCATCTGAGTGCGTACATGCACTTGATGTTGATCAGCCCGGGGATTCATTTCATTTCAAAAACTAGCCCTGGCCAAAACCCGATACAAAAGGTTAGATGTTTATTACAAAACCACAAAATTCAGTAAACAAAAAACCAGAGTTCAAATTAAAAACATAGAGCAGTTTAAAATTTGTAAAAACACCATGTGTGTCTCCGATGACAGCTGATGGATGGGATTCATGGACACAGACGGCGACCACTGGTGCACTCGCAGCCATGTTTGGACTGCAACGACAACCGAATCAGACCTTCCCCCGGCATCAGCAATCTTCCTTCTCTTCCTGTTCATAAACGCACGCCACCGTCCACTTGTGACTCTCCACCCGCTATTGTTAAAGACAAACAGTATTGTACATAAGAAGTTTTTTGTATTACTGCCCATGGGAAACTTGCTTATGAGAATTGACCCCAATTTTCTGATTGATTTTGCAGACCTTGGATTCAAGAGAAAAATGTGTATAAAAAAGGGGTGATTTCGAAAGTTCAGATGTAACAAACAATGAAGTTCAAACCAAAAAAATGTAAACAAAAAAAGCATGGAATTCAAAGAATAAAAACTATGGAGTTTCATAAAAAAAAATAGCACAGGAAGTTCGTGTTTCCGAAATTCCGAAGTGCATGTGTAGTACATACAGAAGAAAAATCATCAAATGAAATAAAAAGACTGCCGAGGCCATTTCACTAAAAAGCAAAAAATACATAAAAATGACAAGACAAAATTCTATAAGAAGTTCAAATTTAAAAACCAAAGCAGGTCGACGTTAAAAAAATGAAGTTTTTAATATCTAGAAGTCAAATTTGGAAGGTCAAAAATTTGAGCAAGAAGTTCAAATAAAAAGGTACTTCAAAAATCTTTATAATGGATTTTCCTCATTTATAAAAAAATCAGAGAAGTCCACATTAAAAAATAGGAGCATTTCAAAAATCAAAGAAGTCCAAATTAAAAAAGAGGAGCATTTCAAAAAATCAGAGAAGTCCAAATTAAACATAGGATTTACCTGTTCAAAAAATAAAAAACACAACACCATTTTTTGCACTTTTAAAAACAACTCATAAACTAAAAAATGGTTGCTAGAAGTTCAAGTGCTCGGCGAGGAAAAGTTGAAAAATTCTTCTGAGAGAGATTCACCGTGTATTTAGATGTCCAAAATACATAAAAATATGTTATTTTTTGTGTTTTAGAAAAATCTCTCAAACCAGAGAGAAGTTCAAATGATAACAACCGGAAGTTCACGTACTACATGGTGTGTATTTCATATAAGAAAAAATACAAAAAACGTGAAACAGGGTGAAGTTCAAATAGAGATGCCCCAGGAGTTCAATTACTTCATGTAGTGCAAAAAACACCATGTAAAAAATCAGCACATCAAAACCAGAGTGAAGTTCGAACAAACACGTCCTAGAAGTTCAACTACTTCACGCAGTGCAAAAAACAACACGTTAAAAACAGTGTGAAGTTCGAACAGACATGCACGAGAAGTTCAACTACTTCACGCAGTGTATTCCCATTCGCGATGAAGGCAGAAATCATGATCTCGTCATTTTCTAATTTACTTCAAAACAGTAGGAAATCATTTGTGTAAGTTCAAGTCCTCGGTCGAAGAAAGTTCAAAAATTTATTGTGAGAGAGGTTTGTACAAAAGAAATATCATTTGTGTGACATTGACGAGTGTATGAGAAAATTACAAACGAAAATACGTCACGGAAGTTCAACGTGAAAACAGCTGGAAGTTCAACAACTACACTGAATGAATCTCAGATGAAAAAACTTTTAAAACCGTTGCGAGTATGAAAAAATGATCAACACGGGAAAGTTGCAAGTCTACAGCAGCTTCCATCGGAATATCATTTGCTCAATTTCGGTGATTGTTCCGGTGCATGGATGGAGAGCTACGGGCAAAAAAAGCACGTGAAAAACAGAGTGAAGTTCAAGGTTTCATACTGAGAAGTTCAGGTACTTCACGCGATGCATTTTCACGAATCTGTTTCGCGATAAAGGCAGAACGAACGATCTCGCCATTTTCCAAATTACTTGAAAACGGCAGGGAATCACAGAAAACCATCAACATGAAAAAGTTTCGCATTTTCCTTAGCTTTTCAACGGTATATTATTTGCCCCATTCCGATAAAGTTTGTGGAAATTACAGCGAAAATACGTTTTTAGCCATTTTGAAAACTGACATAAAACAGTAGGGAATTGGGAGAAATAATATATACCAAAAAGTTTCGCATTTCCTCAAGCTTTCCAACTCCATATCATTTGTTGCATTCAGACATAGGGTTAAAAAAATAGATCGAAAATACGAACTCGGTGAAACTTGTACCGTTTTCTATATCACTTTTAAACCGTTCAAAAATAGAAAAAAGTTTCTACATGAAAAAGTAGCGCATTTTCATAAGATTTCCAACGCCATATCATGTGCCTCAAATGGTTTAGCCGTTTAGAAATGACATCGAAAATACGAACTCGGTTGTTCGGTTTGTGAAATTTTACGATTTTCTAAATTACTCTTTAACCGCAGGGAATTAGAGAAAACTTTCAACATGTGGAAGGAGCGGTTTTGCAGAACCTTTCCAAAGCCATATTACTTGCCTCATTCCGATAAATGGTTTAGAAATGCGATCGAAATTATGATTCACGTTTTTTTGTGTGAAGAAAAAACGGTTTTCAAAACTGCTCTTAAACCACTTACATTTTGCGAAAAATTTAACTTGGGTCATGATACTCGTGTCCATAGCTTTCCAACGGTATATAGCAAGCCCTGTTTGGGCAATGTTGCGGGAAGTTCAACCTATCACAGGGGGAAGTTCAGGTCGAACAACTCAGGCAGTAAAATCGCAAAAAACGCGCGTTCTTCACGACCCGAGTGCAAAATCCGCCTATGAGCGAGATTCCTATCTAAAACGAGTATTTAGTTGCTAAAGATCGTTTGAAGATTACACTTATATCACATGGAACACGACTAACCAGAAAAACTCGCGGTAGAAGGCACGGTTGCGAAGACAGCCCGAAGGTCGGGTTCGTACAGAGAGAAGTTCAGGCGCGCGTACAAACAAAAATACGTCACAAAAGTTCAACGTGAAAACAGCACGAAGTTCAACTACTACGCTGAATGAATTTCAGATGAAAAACTTTTAAAATCATCGCGAGTATGAAAAAATGATCAACACGGGAAAGTTGCGTATTTACAGCAGCTTTCCATCCGTATATCACTTGCTCAATTCCGGTGAGTGGATGGAGAGCTAGGAGCAGTGGATAGAGATATACGAGGAAAACAATCACGTGAAAAACAGAGTGAAGTTTAAGTACACGTGCCGAGAAGTTCAGGTTCTTCGCGCGATGCATTTTCGAAGAATCAGTTTCGCGATAAAGGCAGAACGAATGATCTCGCCATTTTCGCAATTACTCGAAAACGGCTAGGAATCAGAGAAAATCATCAACATGAAAAAGTTTCGCAATTTCCGTAGCTTTTCAGTGGTATCTTATTTGCCCCATTTCAATAACGTATGTAGAAATTATGCCAAAAATACGTTTTTATTCATTTTCCAATTTGACTTAAAACTGTAAGGAATTAGGAGAAAGAATATATACAAAAAAGTTTTGCATTTGCTCAAGCTTTCCAACCCCGTATCATTTGTTGCATTCGGATGTACGGTTAA
The DNA here is from genome assembly GCA_963921465.1 of Triticum timopheevii. Lineage (NCBI taxonomy): Eukaryota > Viridiplantae > Streptophyta > Magnoliopsida > Poales > Poaceae > Triticum > Triticum timopheevii. The sequence goes on from OY997262.1 coordinate 434,065,097, forward strand.
AAAATTAGCTCGAAAATACGAACTCGGTGGAACTTGTACCGTTTACTGAATTACTTTTAAACCGTTTCAAATTAGGAAAAACTTTTAACATGAAAAAGTAGCGCATTTTCACAAGCTTTCCAATGCCATATCATTTGCCTCAAATGGATTAGCCATTTAGAAATTACATTGAAAATACGAAGTCGGCTGTTCGGTTTGCGAAATTTTACGATTTTCAAAATTACTCTTTATCCATAGGGAATTAGAGAAAACTTTCAACATGTCGAAGGAGCGGTTTTGCAGCAGCTTTCCAACACTATATTATTTACCTCATTCCGATAAACGGTTTAGAAATGCGATCGAAAATACGATTCACTTTTTTTGTATGAAGAAAAAACGGTTTTCAAAACTACTCTTAAACCGCTTACTTTTTACCAAAACTTTAACTTGGATCATGATACTGGTGTCCATAGCTTTCCAACGATATATCGCAAGCCCCATTTGGACACTTTTTAGCTGAAGTTCAACCCAGTACAGAGGGAAGTTCAGGCGCGTTACTCAGGCAGTTCAGGTTGTGATCAGAATATTATTCTGATCCTGTGATCAGAATAGTGTTTATGTATATATATATAAATAGAATTTCTAGTAGAACCAATCATGCATATATATATATATATATCATCAATGTCTCACAAACCACCATATTAATTAATTCACACATACACACATGTATAGCCTAATTGGTGCCTTCAGAGCACGGTGACAATTGGAAGTGGTTTTCATGGGGGCGGTAGCGGGTAATAGTATTCTCCCTTCGGATTTATGACCTGGTCGAGCAAAAATCCCGCTATTTCCTCTTGAAGTGCTTCTACGCGCTCCGTTTCTAGGAGCTTCTCTCGCACCTCTTTTAACTGTTAAGAAGGAGATCAATATGCATGTGTATGAGTTTCTGTGACTAGATATCGATAATGGTGTAAAAATTGTGAATAGTGTTCTGACAAGCGTACCCATTCCTGTCTTTGAGATCTGCTCCTTTCAGACGCCATCATGCGAATGTTCTCGCAAACGCAGAATGCACACAGATCAGTCCCCTGCGCCTGCTTCAGGGCCTTTACGAGAATGGAATTTGATCAGATAATAATTAATCAAGCATGATAATTAAAGAGATGGCAGCTAGCTAGTACTACTTAATTACTTGCCTTGGATCGAAACCATTTAAGCTTTGGTTTCCATTCGCCTTCCGTGACCTTGATGAACCTTGCCCAAGCCCTGCCCCGCCGACAAAGAAAATGAATAAAGGGGTTATTAAATAGTTCATATCATGAAATGACGAACTAAATAGGCCGAGATATATAGTTAATAATGATTGAATTAAATTACCTGTTGACTATCCCAAACAAGATGTTATAGTCAGTTTTTGCTTTGAGTAGTGAGTCCAGTATTTCAACTGTTCCGTCGTCAACTTTAATGATACACAAGACCCAGTGAAATCTGCATGCACACACGTTTGCATGTCTTAATTAAGCGGGCATATGTAAGCAAAAACATGTAGCTAGCTAGTAGGAAAAAACAAAGAATTTGTAGTACAAGACAGTGTGACTCACTGGAAGTTGTAAGGAAGTAGTATATCTTCATTGTATTTGAGTCGCTTCAAGAACTCTAGCATGTTGTCCTCTACGTCCTTTTGCTGACGTGGATTCATTAGCCATGTGTATTCATTAATGGTGTTTGGGTCAATGAACCCAATGCCAAAGCGTCCACCTTTTCTCATTTCATACATCTTTATCCTGCATAATACCACAGAAAAGAATATAGTGAGGATAATTACAGGTAATGATTGATCAAAAGGATCACTACAGCTAGCTTGAGACTTAAATTACAGAAAGAAATCACTTACAGACAATAGCAACTGACGATAGATTTGTCGAGTGCGTCTTGATTGTATAACTGAAACAGTTCAGAATACTCAACGGACAGAGCTTTCTCATGGAAGTAATGCTCCTCCTTGACATTCACCATGAGGGAAAATCGATCTGAAATGTTGGTAATGCTCATGTACCATTGATGCAATTCATACATTCTCGTTGGGAGGTTCTTGACCTTGTCTGGCACGACCAAAGGTTGGCCCCGGACATATTTCCGTTTTATTTCATCCTCTCTAAGCACAGGCATGGGCTCGATCTCGAGGAGTTGTCCAACAGTGATGTTGAGAACTTCAGCCTGCATTATATGCTCCTCTGTTATTACCACATTTCCCACCTCGGGAACGTGCACTATTTGCCCACAATAATATTGGGCGCGCGTACTATCACGTGTTGTTGGCACAACAAGCGAGGGGATCGATTGCACCGCCTGTTCTCCCAGCTGGGGAATGGTTTTCCCGCATTTTTTGTCAGCTGCTTCTTGTTTGCTCGATCCCGATGTAGACGTGCTCGCCTCCTTTTGTAGACGTGCTCGATTTAACTTCCTAATGTGGCACTCATAGTCTGTGTCAACAGGCTTGGGAGCTGGTGGTTGAGCCATACGAATGAAGTGGTTAATCGTTTCCTTAGGCACTTTCTCCCTTGGCGGCGGTTGCGGTTTCGGTACAAAATGGGCTTCCACCTCGGCCTTCGATATGGCTGCGATTTCCTCCTCGGACCTGTCATAAGCCCTCTGCGGAAGAGGCGTGAGGCTTGGACCATATTTATATCGCTTGCCTCTGCCTGTACTTCCTGTACTACCTCGACTCATACCGCTACGCACCATACCTGCGGGGTGTCTCTTCTTTGATTGATGAGGCGGCAGAGACGACTGACGGGGCTAAGTTGGACGAGGAGGAGTGGCCTGAGGTTGTGCCGGACTTGGAGGAGGAGTGGACGTCTGACGCTGTGGCGGACTTGGAGGAGGAGGAGTGGCCTGACACTTTGCGGACTTGGAGGAGGAGTGGCCTGACACTTTGCCGGACTTGGTGGACTTGCAGGAGCGGGAGACTGCTGACTCGGTGGCAGACTTCGATGAGGAGTCGGCTGACGTGGTGTCGGTGGCCTTCGAAAGATGATGCAATCCTTTTTCCATAGGATGATACGATGTTTGGCCTCTCCGAGAAAGCGCTCGCCGTCACCTCCAGGAATGTCAAGTTGTAGCTCCGAATATGGTGGGTCCACCACCTCATCAACCAAGACACAAGCATAGCCCGCTGGAATCGGGTTGCAATGGAAGGTTGCCTCGGGGGGATTTGTAAAAGCAACGGCGTCCGCCACCTTCATGGATATGTTCTTCATTTTGACGTGTAGCTCACAGTTAGTGTTCTCCGTGATGTCATCCACGGGGTATCTACCCAGCATTGCGTCGTCCTGGGCGGCCGAACCCACGCTGCTTCTCGGCATGGATGGGCCGGTGCTATCCAATGCTGGATCATCCGCTAGCTACTGTAGCTGCTGAGACCCCCTTTGCTGGGTAAGTGAGTCGATCTGCTCCTGCTGCCGCTAGAATTTGACTGCCAATTCCGCTTGACTTTCTTCTAGGCCTTGAAGGCATTCATAGTCCCTCTTCCTCTGCTCCTCCTCCATCTTCCTCTTCTTCTCCTCCGCAATCTTCTTTCTCGCACGGGTTCTGTAGTCGTTGTTCCAGTCTGAAAACCCCTCATACCACGGAATAGCGCCCATGCCTCGTGTTCGTCCCGGGTGTTTAGGATTTCCCAGGGCACGCGTAAGCTCGTCGTTCTCTCTGTTGGGCTGGAACACCCCCGATCGTGCCTCTTCTATTGCAACAAGTATCCCATCGTCGGCTCCCTTCAGACTTGCCTTCGTCGAAACATTGCCTGTCTTCGGGTCCAACTCCCCCCCATGCGCATAGAACCAAGTCCTGCACCTGGGGGGGCCAGCTCTTAGTAACCGGAGTGACACCTGCATCCTCCATCTCTTTCTCAGACTTATCCCACTTAGGCATTGCCACCGCATAGCCACCTGGCCCCAGCTTATGGAACTTATCCTTTTTTCGGCATTCTTCTTGTTTATTCTCGACCATTCCTTAGCTAATTCCGAATCCTTGAATTTCACGAAATCGTCCCAATGAGCACGTTGGTTCTCTAGTGTTCCCTCGAATACTGGAGTCTTCCTTCCTCCCTTGACGTACTTGTCCCATTCACGATTCTTGTGGTTCTTGAATGCAACCGCCACCTTCCTAAGAGCAGCGTCCTTGACTTTCTGCACATCTGCTTCTGTGAAATGATCTGGTAGGGTGAAATGTTCCATGAGAGTATCCCAAAGCAGATCTTTTTGATTCTTGTCGACAAAAGTAACATCTGGACGTGGAGCAGCGTCCTCTTTGTCTTTTTGTCTTTTGTCTTTTGCTGGCTCTCTCCATTCTTGAAGGGAGATCGGGAGTTGGTCCTTCACAAGAACTCCGCACTGACGAACGAACTTGTCCGCAATCTTCTTAGGTGCTAATGGTTCGCCATTAGGTTTGACTGCCTCGATATTGTACTTTACGCCCTCCTTCAACTTTTTGTTCGGGCCTCGTTTCGTCCTTTTGCCTGAAGATTTGCTCGATCCGGATGGCTGAAAGAACAAAGATCGATTCGTTAATATATCTGCAAGTCATTTAAAACATGTGATGATCACCAGATACCTGCTTATATAAATATATATACCTCGCCGGTCTTTGTTGTTTCAGGATCAACATGTTCTTCGTCATCGTCATAACCGTAGTTCATGACTTCATCAATTCGGTCGTCGCGATCGAATATCATATCACCCTCTCCGGTGTTGTTTAGAAATTCGGAGCCGTCATAATCTTATTTATTCTGATCATCATCTGGCCCACGTATCATATCAAACATGGTCTGTTCTCCCTCTCTATCGGTATTGTCTGCCATAGCTTTTATTTAACTAATCCAAAAGAAATATAAAACAATTTAGTATTCAAATTACATCGTCTCGAATAATAGATATAATCTCGAATACATCATCTAGAATAATAGATATAATCTTGAATACATCGTCTCGAATAATATATAATATTGAATAGTACATCACTGGCTAGGTAGCTAATTAAAGATCGAATACTACAGAAGAATCTAGGACACTCGCGGTTCCTGCGGCGCGGGCGGTGGACACCCAAAGAGAAGGAACCCTCACAGGATCATGGCTGAAGTGAGATCCCCGAAGATACTGCCAGGTATTGGAGAACCTGCCGCCCTCTAACGCAACCATGTAGCGATGGACGTGCTCGTCCTCCTCCCTGACACGTCGACGTACCACCTCTGGCGGGGCCGGGTCCCTCCGCACCGAAACTGGCCCACGCGAACGCCACCAAACGAGATCAGGGTCGACGACGGGACCCGGGGCCGGGTTCCTCATCAAGCGGCACGCCCCTCCAGGCAGCACCTCCCAGTGCCAGCCCGGCGGAGCCCAGTCCCGGACATGGGTCGGCTGGACGTCGTCGTGGACGGGTCGACGGCGAGGATGCGGGCTGGGCATCGTCGAGAACAAATACTAGCTATATGCCCGCAAAAAGTAACATTTTTTTAATGATTGGATTTTGATAACTAAAATTTCTAACATTTCTATATAACACTAAAAAATTTCCATACTAATTAAACACTAATTATATCCATCTAACATGCATTCATACATATATAATAGTGAAAAAATAATAATCTAAATAATCTAAACTAATTAAACATACAAAATACGTGTGTGTGTGTGTGCTAATTAAACACTAATTATCTAAACTAATTAAACATACAAAATAATAATCTAAATAATCTAAACTAATTAAAGACTAATTATCTAAACTAATCTAAACAATCTAAATAATCTAAAATAATAATCTCAACTAATCTAAATAATCTAAACTAATCAAAAACTAATTAAACATGCTTGTGTGTGTGTGTGTGTACGGGCTCGGGGCCGGAGGGCTCACAGCGGGCGACGGCAACGGCGAGGCGACGGCGAGGCGACGACGAGGCGAGGCGACGGCCGGGGCGGCGACGACGGGGACGGCGCGACGGGGACGGGGACGGCGCAACGGGGACGGGGACGGCACGACGGGGATGGGCCCGGGGCGGCGACGGGGACGGGGGCGGCGACGGGGGCGGGGGCGGCGACGGGGATGGGGGCGGCGACGGAGACGATCGAGGGCGGCGGCGACGGCGACGGAGACGACGGAACAGAGGAACAAACAGAGGGAAACTGAAATTTTCGTAAGTCTTGTATATATAGAAGGCACCTTTAGTACCGGTTGGAGCCACCAACCGGTACTAAAGGCCTGTTTTGGCCAGGCCAAGCGGCGGGAAGCGACCCCCTTTAGTACCGGGTGGTGGCACAAACCGGTATTAAAGGCCCCCCCTTTAGTACCGGTTTGTGCCACGACCCGGTACTAAAGGGGATGCACTGGCGCAGGTGCGGTGCGGCAAGTTTAGTCCCACCTCGCTAGTCGAGGGGCTACCGCACTGGTTTTTAAGCCCTAGTGCGGTAGCTCTCTCGAGCTCCTCTCCTAACCAGGCCTACTGGGCCTACCTGTCCTCTTTGCCTAGTGGGCCTACTGGGCCTTTGCGGGCCTGCATCCTGGCCCAACGAAAGGTTGTGTCGCTAGTCGTATGCAGGCCGCTTTGGCCCAGTAGGCGGGCTTTTTTTTCCTTTATTTTTTTGTTTTATTTATTTTTGAGTTGTTTTTTGCTGTATTTAGTGTTTCTTTGTAAATATTTTTGCTTAAGGTACAAAAAATTACAAACTTTCTGTTAGTGCCGGTAGATTTCAAATTTGAATAGTTTAAATTTTGAATTATTTGAAATTTGTGTGAATCACTAGTTTGTGAATAACTTAACTTTGAAAAAAGTTTTTTCAGTGATTCTTTTTTCTTATGTTTAATATTAGTGTGTTTTATCATTATATTCAATTTAGTAATGCTTAGGTTATTTAAAAAATGAAATGCCTTTGTAACAGTTCAGTTTTCGTCGGAAACCCTGATACTTCGAAAGAGATTGTCCATTTTGTACACGAAGTGCATCCAGTTTTTGCCGTAACCCTCTCTACTTTCTTGCACATGCTATTTGTATGAAATTATGATACCATGCCAACTTTCAACCTTTTCTGAGTTCATTTGAATTGCTTTTCAATTTCAGGGTCATTTAGCTGGGAAAAAATCCGTAAATGCATGAAAAGAATTTGTTTGCACATAAAATTTCTTCGCGTTTCAAATGCCAAAACACATAACTACCCTAACTATTACAGACATTCCCTCCTGGGTGTGAAACACAGAAGAAAGTGATGATAGTGAAGCCGATCACATCCCAGATCTTTGGGTGTGAAACTTTTTCTTCGCGTGTGTCCCTTTGCGCCGTAACCATGGAAAATCTTCATCATTTAACGGGATGCTCGGGTCAATATTCACTGTGAATGGAGCAATTTCATCAAACTTTTCATAATCTTCTGACTTGTCTGTCTTGTCATCCACTCCCACGATGTTTCTCTTCCCAGAAAGAACTATGTGCCGCTTTGGCTCATCGTACAATGCATTCGCTTCCTTATCTTTTCTTTTTCTTGGCTTGGTAGACATGTCCTTCACATAGAAAACCTGTGCCACATCATTGGCTAGGACGAATAGTTCGTCTGCATACGCAAGATTGTTGAGATCCACTATTGTCATTCCGTACTGCGGGTCTTCCGTTACCCCGCCTCGTGTCATATTGACCCATTTGCACCGAAACAAAGGGACCTTTAAACCACGTCGATAGTCAAGTTCCCATATGTCTTGTATATAACCATAATATGTTTCCTTTCCCGTTTTGGTTTCTGCATCAAAGCGGACACCACTGTTTTGGTTGGTGCTCTTCTTATCTTGGGCGATCGTGTAAAATGTATTACAATTTATCTCGTACCCTTTGAAAGTCATTATATTCGAAGATGGTAACTGGAACAGCAAGTACAGGTCATCTTCAATAGAGGTGTGATGCATGGTACGTGTCTGCAACCAGCTGGCGAAACTCCTGGTTTGTTCACGTGTAATCCAGTCATCAGACTGCTCCGGGTGTTTGGAGCGTAGCAAATTCTTGTGTTCATCCATATACGGAGCCACCAAGGCGGAATTCTGTAGAACTGTGTAGTGTGCTTCAGTGAGAGAATATCCGTCCATACATATTATTTGTTCCCCTCCTAGCGTGCCTTTTCCATCCAGCCTGCCCTTATGCCGCGATTCAGGAACACCAATCGGCTTAAGGTCAGGAATAAAGTCAATACAAAACTCAATGACCTCCTCATTTGGATGGCCCTTGGAGATGCTTCCTTCTGGCCTAGCACGGTTATGAACATATTTCTTTAAGACTCCCATGAACCTCTCAAAGGGGAACATATTGTGTAGAAATACAGGACCCAAAACGTTAATCTCTTCGCATAGGTGAACTAGGACGTGCGTCATGATGTTGAAGAAGGATGGTGGGAACACCAACTCGAAACTAACAAGACATTGCACCAAATCATTCTATAACCTTGGTATGATTTCTGGATTGATTACCTTCTGAGAGATTGCATTGAGAAATGCACATAGCTTCACAATGGCTAATCGAACATTTTCCGGTAGAAGCCCCCTCAATGCAACCGGAAGCAGTTGCGTCATAATCACGTGGAAGTCATGAGACTTTAGGTTCTGGAACTTTTTCTCTGCCATGTTTATTATTCCCTTTATATTCGACAAGAAGCCAGACGGTACCTTAATACTAAGCAGGTATTCAAAGAAGATTTCCTTCTCTTCTTTGGTAAGAGCGTAGCTTGCATGACCCTGATGTATGCCATCTTCTCCGTGCATACGTTGCTGGTCCTCCCGTGCCTCAGGTGTATCTTTTGTCTTCCCATACACGCCCAAGAAGCCAAGCAGGGTCACACAAAGATTCTTCGTCATGTGCATCACGTCGATTGCGGAGCGGACCTCTAGGTCTTTCCAATATGGCAGGTCCCAAAATATAGATTTCTTCTTCCACATGGGTGCGCGTCCGTCAGCGTCCTTCAGAACAGGTTGTCCGCCAGGACCCTTTCCAAATATCACCTTCAAATCCTTGACCATATCATGTACATCAGCACCAGTACAGTGGTGAGGCTTCGTCCGGTGATCCGCCTCACCTTTGAAATGCTTGCCTTTCTTTCTTACGGGATGCCTGCTCGGAAGAAATCGACGATGTCCCAGGTACACATTCTTCTTACAACTATTCAAATATATACTGTCGGTATCATCCAAACAGTGCGTGCATCCGTGGTATCCCTTGTTTGTCTGTCCTGATAGGTTACTGAGAGCTGGCCAATCATTGATGGTCACAAACAGCAACGCCTTTAGGTCAAATTCGTCCCCCATGTGCTCATCCCACGCACGTACACCTGTTCCATTCCACAGTTGTAAGAGTTCTTCAACTAATGGCCTTAGGTACACATCAATGTCGTTGCCGGGTTGCTTAGGGCCTTGGATGAGCACTAGCATCATAATGAACTTCCGCTTCATGCACAACCAAGGAGGAAGGTTATACAAACATAGAGTCACAGGCCAGGTGCTATGGTTGCTGCTCTGCTCCCCAAAAGGATTAATGCCATCTGCGCTTAGACCAAACCATATGCTCCTTGCGTCATCTGCAAACTCCTTCCCGTACTTTCTTTCGATTTTTCTCCACTTCGACCCGTCAGCGGGTACTCTCAACTTTCCGTCTTTCTTACGGTCTTCTCTGTGCCATCGCATCGCCTTGGCATGCTCTTTGTTTTGGAACAAACATTTCAACCGTGGTCTTATAGGAGAATACCACATCACCTTGGCAGGAATCTTCTTCCTGGGGCGCTCGCCCTCGACATCACCATGCTCATCACGGCTGATCTTATAGCGCAATGCACCACATACCGGGCAAGCGTTCAAATCCTCGTACTCACCGCGGTAGAGGATGCAATCATTAGGGCATGCATGTATCTTCTGCACCTCTAACCCTAGAGGGCAGATAGCCTTCTTTGCTTCGTATGTACTCTCGGGCAATTCGTTGTCCTTTGGAAGCATATCCTTTATCATTACCAGCAACTTTCCAAATCCCTTGTCAGATACACCATTCTCTGCCTTCCATTGCAGCAATTCCAGTGTGGTGCCCAGCTTTTTCTTGTCACCTACGCAATTCGGGTACAACAATTTTTTGTGATCCTCTAACATGCGCTGCAACTTCTTCTTCTCCAAATCACTTGCGCAGTTTCTCTTTGCATCGGCAATGGCCCGACCTAGATCATCAACGGGCTCATCTGATGCCTCTTCTTCAGATTCTTCCCGCATTACCGGCTCAGCTTCTTCCCCCATTGTTGTATCATCGTATTCAGGGAACCCATGGCCAGGATAGCTGTCGTCGTCCTCTTCTTCTTCATTGTCTTCCATCATAACCCCTCTTTCTCCGTGCTTGCTCCAAACATTATAGTGGGGCATGAAACCGGACTCAAACAGGTGGACGTGAATGGTTCTTGACGTAGAGTAATTGCGACCATTCTTACAGCCAGCACATGGACAAGGCATAAAACCATCCGCCCGCTTGTTTGCCTCAGCCGCAAGCAGAAAAGTATGCACGCCCTCAACGAACTGGGGAGAGCATCGGTCATCGTACATCCATTGCCGGCTCATCTTCATTACACAACACCGAATAGACCAAATTAATACAAGTTCATACATAAAGTTCATACAACACTTAAATGCAACAAACAAATAACTCTCTAGCTAAAGCATTTAAATGCAACAACAAATGCGATCAAGATCGCAACTAAGGTAACAATTGATCCAACAGCATAATGATACCAAGCCTCACTATCGATGGCATATTTTCTAATCTTTCTAATCTTCAAGCGCATTTTCTCCATCTTGATCTTGTGATCATCGACGACATCGGCAACATGCAACTCCAATTCCATCTTCCCCCCTCAATTCTTTTCAATTTTTCTTTCAAGTACTCGTTTTCTCTTTCAACTAAATTTAACCTCTCGACAATAGGGTCGGTTGGAATTTCTGGTTCACATACCTCCTAGATGGGCATAATTTGTCATAAATACGAAATGCAACAAATAGTTCTAAAAGAGAATATACCACATCCGAATCATAACAAGGACGAGGGCCGACGGGGACGGATATCAAAACCATGGCACTATGTATAACAAACAACGTACGGGTAAGATAATTATTATACGAGTAACTATATATCCAAATCACATAAACATCAATTTTTTATATAAAATTTCATGAACAAGAGGCTCACCACAAGGTGGTGCCGGCGACGGGACGGTGCGGGCGATCAACGGTGGTTACGACGGAGATTTAGAAGGCACTAAGTAAACCACACCTACATATGCAAACTAAGTGTTATTTTGACCTCAAATTGCATATAAATCAAATACTAGCATATATATATATATATATATATATATATATATATATATATATATATATATATATATATATATATATATATATATCCTCCCAAATTACTAAACTCACAAATTAATAACTATATAAAGCATTGCAAGAGCTAATCTAGCAATGAGAGATGAAAGGACAAAGTTGCTAACCTTTGTGATCACTTGAATGGATGGGGGCCTTCAAATCTTGACAAATTTTGGGCAAAATATGTGATGAGCTCGAGGGGAGAAGAGGAACAGAGAGGATAGGAGAGGGGAAAGGGGGGAGAACAGAGCGAGCTGGACGAAGGGTTTATATGCAGGAGGACCTATAGTACCGGTTCGTGGCACGAACCGGTACTAAAGGTACTAGAGGGGGCCCAAACTGACAACATCCTGCCACCACCCTCATTAGTACCGGTTCGTGCCACGAACCGGTGCTAAAGGTTAGCCACGATTGCCACGAACCGGTGCTAAAGGTTAGCCACGAACCGGTACTAATGAGAGCGGCCCGGCTTGCCGTTTGAACTGGCACTAATGTATACATTTGTGCCGGCTCTAATACAAACCGGCACTAATGTGCTTCACGTTTGACCCTTTTTCTACTAGTGATGGCACCGGAGGGAAAAGGAAGAGGAAGAGAAGAGGTAAACTAAGTTGCTTCTTCGACCAAAGAGTGAAACCAAAGAACCTTGAGAGGTTGAAAAGTTGAAAGAAAGAACACAACGAAATTGAACACAATTGAGAGCACTGCGGTAGAATATAGAAAACAAGGAACACCATGTGAACCTTGGAGGTTGCAAAGCTATGAATGACGAGTACAACCCTCTGTCCGGGTTAAATGTCGCAGAAATGGATAAAACTGGATGTATCTAGAACTGAAATATGCCTAGACTCGTCCATTTATTTCCGGATGGAGGGGATACATGTCAATATGTCATGCATTTCTATTCTTCAGTACCTATTCCATCTGTGTTGTAGCATGTTTTATAACTGAATCACCATTCTTCTATATAAGGCATGCAAGGGGAAGACGGCTATGTTAGAATCTGAAGGGTTACAAACCAGGTCTTTGCAAAAGATCCAAACGCCAGGAGATAATAAACCAACTCCATTTTTCCTAGATACTGCTCCAGCACAGAGAAACCCAACTCCCACTGATAATAAGCAGATTCTAGTGGCCCAAGAACTAGTCCGCTCCAGTCCAGCAAAAGAATGTCAACTCCATTCTAAGAAGCGTGTGCGTATCCTCGCATCATGAAATTTTATAGCATTCTGATCATATTTTCTACATGTTTCTTACCCATCTCTCTCTTAGAAAATAAGGTTAAACGATAGAAGACTTCCTCCATTGGGATCGTATTCGAGGAAAATATCTTGCGGGAATTCTCTGTGCTCCAATGCTGATCTGAGTACTTGTTGTATATCACTATATTTTTACATCAACATGTATTTTGTTAATCAGCGTGAATCTAACCTTTATCTGATCTAAAATTAGTTGTAGCAAAAATGGTAAAGGCGCAAATGTTGATTTTTGTAAGGAAAACTGCCTGGTAGTTTTGCATACTGAGCTGCATGAATGTACTATCTCATATCACGCACATTACTGAATTGTAGTGCTTCTCTGGTTGCCCATTCATTCATTGTGTCAATGTTTCTTTCGTGCTACCTTACCTGGCTAATGATAGCTGTGCCAATATTGTGTTAATTTGGTGTAGGCTAGTTGCCCAAACATTCGTTGTGTCAATGTTGCTTTCCTATTATCTAACTTGGCCAATGATAGCAATGCTAGTGTGTTAATTTTGTGCAGGCTACTGAAGATAAGAAGACAAACTCTGAAAACAGCAAGGCAACCCCATTGTTTCTTTCCAATAAATCTAGGCCAGGTAATATGGCAATAACTCATGATTAATCTGTTTGGTTCCCGTCCTAATTTATGTTATGATGTAGTGGTCGAGACAGTCTCCACTATCAATAATACAAGCCTGCCAAAATTGCCATCTGAATCTGTTCAGTATCCTCTGTCTCGAATGCAACGGAATAAATATATGTTTGTGAACCAATTAATGGATGAAGCAATGATGGAAATGGTGGATGAATCAGAGGTGCAAAGTTGTACGACACAACTGATCAATGTTTTCATAGACAGTGTAGCAAAGCAGAAAGAACTTGCCCACATGCTTATGGGCGTCATCTGTGCTGAGGTTGCAGATTGTGACGTTGTAGATGGTTAGGTTCTGCTCATTTATTTGCACCGGCATCAATCTTTGATTGCCCGGTGGATGTAATTTCCTGTAATATATGCTGGATGTGCAATGTTATTCCCTGTATGCCGTACCTTTGCTTGATCGGTTTTGGTCCTGTGCATAATTTCTCGTCGTAATGGGCTCAAATTATTTAATTTGGCCTAAAGACATGTAAGAACTTTAGTGGGCCCATTAAGTTAATGGGCCGTTACTAGGCCGAAAGTTAATGGTCGGCCCTCTTACCTCCCGGGTCGTTAACAGGCCGACATCAAAGCGGGCAACAGGTGGCCCCAATTTATTTCACGGGCCGTTAACAGGCCGTTACTAAGTTTGGGCTACATATGGCCCAACTATATTGTATGCCTTTAGCAGGCCGAAAGAGACAGCGGCCTTGTAATGGACCATGAAGACCATGGGCCGCTAAGAGGCCGAAAGTCAGGTCGTATTGTAAATGGCCCAACTGTGTTGTGGGCCTTTAGCAGGCCGAAAGAGAAACCAGGCTGGTATTGGACCATGAAGGGCATGGGCCATTAAAAGGCCAAAACTAAGGTCCGACTACAAATGGCCCAACTCATTTATGGTCCGTTAACAGGCCAAAAGGCACACGGGGCCGGGAATTGGCCCAACACTTAAATGGGTCGCTAAAAGTCCAAAACTCAGGTCCGACTACAAATGGCCCAACTGATTTATGGACTGTTAACAGGCTGAAAGTGACACCGGGCCAGAAATTGGCCCAACACTTAAATGGGCCGCTAAAAGGCCGAAACTCAGGTCCGACAACAAATGGCCCATCAGATTTATGGGCCGTCAACAGGCTGAAAGACACACCGGGCCGGAAATTAGCCCAACATTTAAATGGGTCGCTAAAAGGCCGAAAGATGTACATCCTGAAAATTGGCCCATCCATTAAATGGGTCATTAACAGGCCGAAATCTCATCGGGCCGATATTGAGCCCAAATATATAGCGGGTTGTTAACGAGCTCGAACTGACGATGGGCTGCAATGGTGTCAAATCTTTAACGAGTCGTTGACAGGCCGAATTGGCACATCTCGTATGGGCCGTGGGCTTAAATGAACCTGACACAAGTAGGCCTTACATGGGCTGGCCTGCTAATTTTTACTGGGTCGGCTTTTTCACAGGAATGGGCCTCTGTTGGGCCGTGCCACGTGTCGGTGTATCATAGGCACCTTCTGTCCAATGAGTGGATGACATCTGTCCCAACGATGAGCCGCCACGTGTTTCCTCCAGCCAATGATGATTTTACACGTGGAAAATCCCCATTGGTCGGGGCTGTTAACGGGTTATCGGATTCAAAACCCGACCCGATAGCTTAACGGCGTTCCGTTATGGTGGATGCCATGTGTCGGTCACCCTTGACTAAAGCACTTTTGTGACACGCGATTTATCGTCATGGAAGTGGACACTTCCATGATGATAATTTTGGTAATGTCATGGAACACTTCTACGACATCACAGGTATGACTATCTTGATTCTGTCATAAATTTTTCATGGATGTACATGCATGACAAAAAACGCGACCTACTGTGACAAACACGTATCATCATGGAAGTGTATTTTTTTGCAGTGTGATCAGATGTGATAGACTCTATGTTCCCATACAACGGGTGCAAGCCAGTTTTGCACATGTGGAACACTTGGGTTAAACTTGATGAGCCTATCATGTACAAACATGGCCTCAGAACACAAGAGACCGAAAGGTCGAACATGAGTCATATAGTAGATATGATCAACATGGAGATTTTCACCATTGAAACCACCTCATCTCACGTGATGATCGGACTCGGGTTGGTGAATTTGGATCGTGTTACACTCGGACAACCGGAGGAATGTTGATTTGAGTGGGAGTTCTTAAGCAGATGACTAATTGAACTCATTATCATGAACAATAGTCTAAGTTGTCTTTACAAATTATGTTGTAGATCAATGGCTTGCGTTGTAGCTCCCTGTTTTAATACGTTCCTAGAGGAAGACTAAATTGAAAGATATTGTGAGCAATTATGCGGACTAGGGCCGTAGTTTGAGGATTGTCCTCACTGCTACATGAAAGGCTTATGTCCTTGATGCACCGCTCGGTGTGCCAACCCCTCTAGTGTTATCTATGGATTTTTTTGAACATCTGGCAGACACGTTTTGGTGACTACTTGATAGTTTAGTGCACCATGCTTTACGGCTTAGAATCGGGGCTCCAAAGGCGTTTTGAATGCCATGGAACAAATGAGATGTTTCAAGAGCTGAAATTGGTATTTTAGACTCATGCCCGTGTTGAGAGGTATGAGACCTCTGAGAAGGTCTTTGCCTACAAGATGAAGGAGAATAGCTTAGCCAGTGAGCATGTGCTCAGAATGTCTGGGTGCTACAATCACTTGAATCAAGTGGGAGTTAACCTTCCATATAAGATAGTGGTTGACAGAGTTCTCCAGTCACTATCACCAAGCTACTAGAGCTTTGTGTTGAACTATAACATGCAAGGGATGGAGATGATCCCGGAGCTGTTCGTGGTGCTTAAGGCCGCAAAGGTAGAAATCAAGAAGGAGCATCAAGTGTTGATGGTTAACAAGACCACTGTTTTCAAGAAGGGAAAGGCAAGAAGGGAAACTTCATGAATGGCAAGCCGGTTGCTGCTCCAGTGAAGAAAGCCCAAGGTTGAACCAAAACCTGAGACTAGGTGCTTCTATTGTAAGGGGAATAGTCACTAGTAGCGGAACTGCCTCCAAATACTTGGTAGATAAGAAGGCTGGCAACTTCAAAAAAAAATATTTGATATACGTGTTATTGATGTGTACCTTACTGGTACTCCTAGTAGCACCTGGGTATTAGATACTAGTTCAGTTGCTAATATTGGTAACTCGAAACAAAAGCTGCAGAATAAACGAAGACTAGCTAAGGGCGAGGTGACGATCTGTGTTGGTAGTGTTTCCAAGGTTGATGTGATCACCATCGCACGCTCCCTCTACCTTCGGGATTAGTGTTAAACCTAGATAAATGTTATTTGGTGTCTGCGTTGAGCATGAACATGATGAGATCGTGTTTATTATAATGCGGTTATTCATTTAAGTCGGAGAATAATGGTTACTGTGTTTACATGAATAATACCTTCTATGGTCCTGCACCCAATGTGAATGGTTTACTGAATCTCGGTCTTAGTGATACATGTGTTCATAATATTGATCCAAAAGATGTGAAGTTAATAATGATAGTACCACATACTTGTGGCACTGCTGCTTAAGTCATATTGGTGTAAAGCACATGCATGAAGAAACTCCATGATGATGGACTTTTGGAGTCACTTGATTTTTGAATCACTTGACACATGTGAACCATGCCTTATGGGCAAGATGACTAAAACACCATTTTTCGGTACAATGGAACGGGCAAGTGACTTGTTGGAAATCATACATACTGATGTGTGCGGTCCGATGAGTGTTGACACACCCGGTAGATATCGTTATTTCCTCACCTTCACCGATGATTTGAGTAGATATGGGTATGTTTACTTAATAAAGCATAAGTCTAAAACGTTTGAAAATTTCAAGCAATTTTAGAGTGAAGTTGAGAATCATCGTGACAAGAAGATTAAATTCCTATGATCCGATCGAAGGGGAGAATATGTGAGTTATGAGTTTGGCAATCACTTAAGCCAATGTGGAATTGTTTCACAGTTGACGCCACCTGGAACACCATAGTGTAATGGTGTGCCCAAACGTCATAATCGTACCTTATTGGATATGGTGTGTTCTATGATGTCTCTTACCGGTCTACCACTATCATTTTGGGGTTCTGCATCAGAGACAACTACATTCACTTTAAATAGGGCACCATCTAAGTCCGTGGAGACGACACTGTATGAACTGTGGTTTGGCGAGAAACCTAAGTTGTCATTTCTTAAGGTTTGGGGTTGCGATGCTTATGTTAAAAGGCTTCAGCTGGAAAATTTTGAACCCAAAGCAAACAAATGCGTCTTCATGGGATACCCAAAAAGAGATGGTTGGGTATACCTTCTATCTCATATCTAAAGTGTTTGTCGCTCGGAATGGGTCCTTCCTCAAGAAAGAGTTTCTCTCCAAAGAATTGAGTGGGAGGAAGATAGAAATTGATGAGGTTGGTGAACCTTTAATTCAACTAGAGAGTAGCGCAGCATAGAAAGATGTTTCTGTGGCACCTACGTCAGTTGAAGAGGAAGCTAATGATGATGATCATGAAGCTTTGGATCAAGTTACTGTTGAACCTCGTAGGTCGACAAGGGTACATACATCTTCCGAGTGGTATGGTAACACTGTCTTAGAAGTCATGTTGTTGGACAACGGTGAACCTACGAGCTATGGAGAAGCGATGGTGGGACCGGATTCCGACAAATGGTTAGAGGCCATGAAATACGAGATAGGATCCATGTATGAGAACAAAGTATGGACTTTGGTGGACTTTCCCGATGATCGGCAAGCCATTGAGAATAAATGGATCTTTAAGAAGAAGACAAACGCTGATGGTAATGTCACCATTTATGAGGCTCGACTTGTTGGAAAGAAGTTTTCGACAAGTTCAAGGAGTTAACTATGATGAGACTTTCTCACTCATAGTGATGATAAAGTCTGTTGGAATTATGTTAGCAGTTGCTGCATTTTCAATCACAAAATCTGGCAGATAGATGTGAAAACAAAGCTTCCTTGATGGTTTCCGTGAGGAAAGGTTGTATGTGATATAACCAGAAGGTTTTGTCGATCCTAAGGATGCTTGCAAGCTCCCGCGATCCTTCTATGGACTGAGCAAGCATCTCGGAGTTGGAACATACGCTTTGATGAGGTGATCAAAGCTTTTGGGTTTATACATAGTTTGCAAGAAACTTGTATTTACAAGAAAGTGAGTGGGAGCACTACAACATTTTTGATAAGTATATGTGGATGACATATTCTTGATCGGAAATGATGTAGAATTTCTGGAAAGCATAAATGGTTGTTTGAAAGGAGTTTTTCAAAGGAAGACCTGGGTAAAGCTGCCTACATATTGGGCAACAAGATCTATTGAGATAGATCAAAATGCCTGATAAGACTTTCACAAAGCACTTACCTTGACATGATTTTAAAGGAGTTCAAAATGGATCAGTCAAAGAAGGAGTTCTTGCCTGAGTTGTAAGGTGTGAAGTTGAGTAAGACTCAAAGCTCGACTACGACAGAAGAAAGAGAAAGGACAAAGGTCGTCCCCTATGCCTTAGCCATAGGCTCTATACAATATACCATGCTATGTACCGCACCTGATATGTGCCTTGCCACGTGTCTAAAAAGGGGGTACAAGAGTGATACAGGAGTGGATCACTGGACAACGGTCAAAAATTATCCTTAGAAGAATAAGGAAATGTCTCTCGGTTATGGAGGTGATAAAGAGTTTGGCGTAAAGGGTTATGTGGATGCAAGCTTAAAACACCAATCCTGATGACTCTGAGTAGAGTTTCTCGGTTATGGAGGTGATAAAGAGTCCGGCGTAAAGGGTTACATTGATGCAATCTTTAACTCCAATCCGGATGACTCTGAGTAGCAAACCGGATACATATAGTGGAGCAGCCATTTGGAATAGCTCTAAGTGCAGCATGGTAGCAACATCTACAGTATGACATAAATTTTTTTTAAGTACACACGGATCTGAATGTTGTAGACCCATTGACTAAAACCTCTCTCACAAGCAAAACATGAGCAAACCCCAGAACTGATTGGGCGTTAATCACATAGTGATGTGAACTAGATTATTGACTCTAGTGCAAGTGGGAGACTATTGGAAATATGTCCTAGAGGCAATAATAAATTAGTTATTATCATATTTCCCTGTTCATGATAATCATTTATTATCCATGCTAGAATTGTATTGATCGAAAACTCAAATGCATGTGTGGATACATAGACAAAAACATGTCCCTAGTAAGCCTCTTCCAGACTAGCTCGTTGATCAAAGATGGCTATGGTTTCCTAGTCATGTACATGAGTTGTCATTTGATAACAAGATCACATCATTGGGAGAATGATGTGATGGACAAGACCCAAACTATAAACATAGCATATGATCGTATCAAGTTTATTGCTATCATTTTCTGCATGTCAAAGTATATGTTCCTATGACCATGATATCATGCAACTCACTGACACCGGAGGAGTACCTTGTGTGTACCAAATGTCACAACGTAACTGGGTGACTATAAAGGTGCTCTACAGGTATCTCCGAGGGTGTCTGTTGTGTTGGCATGGATCAAGACTGGGATTTGTTACTCTGTATGACGGACAGGTATCTCAGGGCCCACTCGGTAATACAACATCACAAGAAGCTTGCAAGCTATGTGACTAATGAGTTATCCACGGGATCTTGTATTTCAGAACGAGTAAAGAGACTTGCCAATAACGAGATTGAACCAGGTATGGAGATACCGACGATCGAAACTTGGGCAAGTAACATATCGATAGACAAAGGGAACTACCTACGGGATTAGTTGAATCCTTGACATTGAGGTTCGACCGATAAGATCTTTGTCGGTGTCAAAACTGGTGGATCTCAGGTAGGGGGTCCCAAACTGTGCGTCTAGGCGGATGGTAACAGCAGACAAGGGACACGATGTTTTACGCAGGTTCGGGCCCTCTTGATGGAGGTAAAACCCTACGTCCTGCTTGATTGATATTGATAATGTGGGTATTACAAGAGTAGATCTACCACGAGATCAAGGAGGCTAAACCCTAGAAGCTAGCCTATGGTATGATTGTTGTAATGGTTGTCGTCGTGTCCTACGGACTAAAGCCATCCGGTTTATATAGACACCGGAGAGGGCTAGGGTTACACAGAGTCGGTTACAATGGTAGGAGATCTACATATCCGTATCGCCAAGCTTGCCTTCCACGCCAAGGAAAGTCCCATCCGGACACGGGACGAAGTCTTCAATCTTGTATCTTCATAGTCTTGGAGTCCGGCTGACGATGATAGTCCGGCTGACGGTGATAGTCCGGCTATCCGGACACCCCCTAGTCCAGAACTCCCTTAGTAGCCCCTGAACTAGGCTTCAATGACGATGAGTCCGGTGCGCATATTGTTCGGCATTGCAAGGCGGGTTCCTCCTCCGAATAATTCATAGAAGATTGTGAACACCAGGATAGTGTCCGGCTCTGCAAAATAAATTCCACATTCCACCGTAGAGAGAATAATATACACAAGTTCAATCTGCTGACGTTTTTTGTGGCATGACGTCACACCACTACCAAGCCCTTACTTGAATCGTTTTTTACTTTACCACCTCAGCGCGTTTAGCGAAGCGGTTTCCTTGGCACGTCTTGTCGAAGCAGAGATCGTGTTCCCCTTATTCCGGGATTCTCATCAATACGGACGTGGGTAACCCAACCGCGCCCGTCGCCACGCCCCCTCTATCGAGGGCGAGTTCCGAACGGTCACGGAGACGGCTCTCAGTATTCTCCCTCTTTATAACGGGACCAAGGCTCGTTTCTTTTCTTCAATCCTCCATCGAATATTCTCCTTGCTCCAAGTTCCAACACCTAGAGCCCCAGATTCGAGCGCTTCGGACCTTCAACAATGTCCGGTTCCGACCTCCAGGGCCGGTGGATGCCTTCCTCCGTCACGGAGGAGGACGTGCTAAAGCTGCGAGAGGCCAAGTACCTGACTTACGAGATTTCGCATAGGCTGCCCGCCAAAGGGCAGGCCATCCCCACCCCCGAGCCCGGCGAGTACGTCATTTTTGTATCCCACCTCCGTTGGGGTTTAGGCTTCCCGATGGATCCTTTTGTGAGAGGGCTCATGTTTTACTATGGGTTGGAATTCCACGACTTGGCTCCGGAGTCCATCCTCCATATTTCCGCATTTATTATCATCTGTGAAGCCTTCCTCCGTGTCACCCCCCACTTCGGCCTGTGGCTGAAGACCTTCAATGTGGAGCCGAAGATGATCGAGGGGCGTCAAGCAGAGTGCGGCGGGGCGGTCGTAAGTAGGAGGGCCAATGCCCCGTGGCCCGTGGGCTCCTTCCAAGAGGAGCTCAGCCTGTGGCAGCAGGAGTGGTTCTATATTACCGCTCCGAGGGGCAGCAGACAGAAGCCGCTGCCCTTATTCTGCTCGGGACCTCCACAACGGTTGATGTCGTGGGTCAACCAAGAGCTCAACTGGGGACCGTCAAAGGATGTGCCCCTACTGCAGGGCCGGATTCGAGACCTCCAAGCGAGGGAGATCGATATGGTTGTGGTAATGCAGGTCATGCTGGTTAGGCGTCTCCTGCCCTACAAACGCCGCCCTCTCCGGCTGTGGGAGTTTAATCCGGAGGGGCCACAGATTCTTTAACACTTGATGGGTATGACACCCATGGAGATGTACAAATTATTCTTCGGATCGCGAGAGGCGTGTACGGAATTGACCGAGGACGCTGGCCTAAGCTGTAATCGCCCGGATACACAAGTAAGTAGCTCCGAGTCCGGACATACCATTTGTTTGTCTTTCTATGATTCACCTTATGACCGATTTCCTTCTAAACAGGAGTGGATAGCGCAAGCAAAACTGATATGGTGTCCGGCCCCCCTCCCAGAGACCGCGCCGGATTCCGTGCTGGTCAGGATGCTGGAGGTTGCGCCTTCAGAGGAAGGCGAAGGGGAAAGTAGAAGAGCTACCGCCTCGCCTAAGGAGGCTCTTGGAAGAGGGGGCATCGAGAATCCCTCCCTCCAAGGGGAGAAGAGGACTGCCTCCGAGGACCCGGGGGCCAGAGCCCCTAAGCGGGGGAAGAAATCTTCGCCAGAGGGTCCTGCGTCCGGGGAGGCCCCAGCCGCACAGTCTCCCCTAAAGAATCAGCCCTCCAACGAGCCGTAAGTAGAAAGAAGGGAGTTTTATAATAAGGGACACCCCTATTTGTGCTTCTGAGGATAACTCAAGTTTTTACCTTGTAGTTCGGATCTCCGTCCTTCGCAAATGAGCTCGTCTTCGGGGGACCTTCGTCCGGAGATGGTGGAGAGCGAGACGCCTCCATCCGGGGCACCGTCGGATAGGGCGGACGAGCCTGAAGTGTCATCACGGAGGGAGCCCCCGGGTTTGGCAAAGCCAGATAGTTCGGCACCAACTGGTGTACGGCTGAAGGATCTGCTTGAGAAGGCGTCTATCTCAGAAGATCACCATGCATTGATGAGTATGGTGATTGGAAGGATTTCGTCCGCCGAAGGCGGATTGCGTAATGCCGTCAGGAGTTTGCTGGCGGGGTTTGAGGTACGTAAAAATGACACACCTTTTGACAGTTTTGCACATAGAGTGCGCCCTGTATAGATAGTAGCCCCTGAGACTCGGTAGGTTGTCGAAAGCGACATCGTGCCGAGGATCAAAATCGCAGGTTTCAATTTTCGCCGTTCCTATGTAGGTGGCGGATCGTCCGGGGGCCAGTCGGACTGTTGGAGTTGCTGAACTAAAGCGGCAACTCGACATTGTGGATGCGGACATCGCGCTAGTCAATAGGCGACTTGATGAGTCGCAAGGTAAGTGTTTCTTTGCGGTTACTTGGTAAGGGAGCCGAAGCCCACTCCTTACAACATGTGTGTGAAATGCAGATAGTGCCGCTGCTATGGAGAGCCTTCGGGCCGAACTTGCTCAAGCCAAGGAGCAAGCCAGAAGGAGTAATGCGGCGGCCTCGAGGGCGGCCGAGGAGTTAGAAGCCGAAAGGGCTGCACACTGCCGAAGCAGGGAAGAGATGGCCGAAATGGACGTGAAGTTAAAAGGTGCTACCGACCGCAATGAGGCTCTTGAAAAGGAGCGCCTAGCGGGGCAAGAAGACCTGGGGAAGGCCACCGCCGAAGCCAAGGATGCCCATTCTACGATGCGGGCTATAAAGGAAGAGCTGCGCCAGGACGGAGACATTGTAGCTGGCAAGCCTTTTCTGCTGCGCCGAAGGTTTACGGATCCAAAGTATGCTCAGCTTGGCCAGCTGTGGGGTCTGGAGGACCCTTATATGGACTTAGCAGCGAGTGCGGCGGATGCCGTTGTGCACTTTCGAAGCCAAAAGGATCACAAGACGGAAGAGCTGTTTTGGTCTCAATTCCATAGTCCGGAGCGTTCACTTCCGCTGACCGACTGGTTGGCCGAGTGGGCTGAGCTGAATAGGTTGTCCGGGCTTGCCATGACGGATATCGTGACTCATGTCTGGCCGGATAGGCCCAAGCCGAAGAGCTACTTTGGCTTATTGCAGCAATTTCTTGGGCGGTGCCACATATCAAGGCGATGAAGCGGTCGGCCTGCATAGAGGGTGCACGGATGGCACTCGCCCGTGTGAAGACACATTGGACAGAGATGGATGCCACCGCTGTTGCGACCCCGGGTTCGGACAATAGCCGGTTACCTGCCGAGCACTATTTTGGTGAAGTTCTGCGTGGTGCTCGTGTAATAGAGTCGAAGTTCTCAAAAAATGTCACGTTCAAATGAACTTTTTATTTTGTAAAACAATGTTTATGATGTAAGCGCCTTTTATACTTGTGCGTTCAAGTAGTGGAATATCTCCTGTCTGGCCGTTCATGTATACGTGTGTATAACCTGAAAGATGGCAGTCGTCGGCTTCAGCCCCCATGCACAAGGTGCAAGGGTGTTCGCAAAAATAGCGCATTTTCACACTTAATCCGACGTCTCGGTCCTGTAAAGGAGGTGGTAGCATAGCAAATGAGGCAACCGGACTATAATGCTTTATCACTTTCACTTAGCCATGGGAGTTCCAGGGTGGGGCTACGATATAGCCCCTGGGGACACCGCGCTCTCCGAATTTGGGGCGCGTATGTGCCTGACCGGGAAACGGCCCTTCGTCAAAGCGGAGGAATTCTAAACATTCCATTGGTCGATCGAGTGGTTGACCAGTCTCTCGTTGTATCATGATAGTCAGTTGTTGGCTTTCTCTACTGAGGTGCTCGCCCAGCCGAACTGGGGCACAATCGCAGTAGTTCTCCTGGTGCCGCGTTAGCCGATGATACGGAACGTAAGGCAGCAAAACACAGGAGCCGGGCAAACCCAACATTTGACCAAAGACATGATTCGGAGCTGATGCATATAAGGCCTAACTCGAGACGCCGAATACTCCCGAAGGTGTTCGGTCTTTATAATAACGGGCAGAACAATGCCCTAAGCCCCTTGTGTCCAGGTACGGGCAAGTTCCTCTGACGCGGCCGATTCCAAAACGCCAGTCTCCACTCTGGTTATAATGAGAAACCAGGGGATTATAGCAACAAGAGACAATAAGAAAGGTTTACGCAGGGCCTTAATCTGAAAAGAATCCTTGAAACGGGTCCCTACTGCACGTCTGCGCCTGTGTCTCCGTTGTGCCGTATCCTAGACGGGTGTGCACGTTGTTCATCTGTAAAAAGAGAGGAACTTAGTTTGAAAAGAAATCGTGCAAAAAAGTGCATAAAAAATTGAAATATAAATAAAGCTGAGCCTATGCTAGCTCATTATTGCTTATATGCGCAGCCCCTTGTGAAGGGGTGTGCGGCTAGGTAGCCCCTAGCTTATTTATTCCGGACTCGTCCAGCCGTGTCCGGGGTCTTAGTCGACCTTTTAATGAAATGATGCCACGTGGGCCGGGCATTTTAAGTGTAAGAGATGCGTAATGTGGTATTGCGTTAAAGCGGATGAAAGCCTCACGTCCCAATAGTGCTTGATAGCTACTTTTGAATGGGGCGACGTGAAAGATTAGCTTTTCACGTCGGAAGTTGTCAGGTGACCCGAACTCAACTTCTAGTAATAAGGAGCCTGTGCACCTGGCGCAAGGGCCTGGCGCCACTCCTTTGAAGGAAGTGCGGCTATGTCGAATTGTAGTAAGGTCTATCCCCAACTTGCGGATTGTGTCCGGATATAGCAGGTTTAAGTCACTGCCGCCGTCCATCAGGACTTGTGTAAATTGCAGTCCGTCGATTATAGGATCCAATATCAGAGCAGTCCATCCTGCGTTCCAGATACTTCTGGAATAGTCCAGGTGGTCAAAAGTGATTGGTTTCGACATCCAATCTCGATGTTCCGCTGGGGTGGACCGTGCGACATCTATCAGAGCAGTCCGTCGATTATGAAGTGAGTTTACTGTTTTGACTTCTTGTGGGAAAGTCTTTTGTCTTCCGGTGCTCTGCTGGTGGGGTTCGGCATCGTCCTCGCTTGGTGCACCGAGCCCCTTGTGTTCGGCGTTGAGTCTGCCGGACTGTTTAAAAACCCAACAATCTCGGTGGGTATGGTTTGCAGGCCTTCCGGAGGTACTGTGGATTTGACATATCCGATCCAAAATTTTGTTTAAGTTGGATAGCTCATCACTGTTTTCCTTAAGAGGCAGTGTTTTATTGTTTGGCCGTGAGCTTTTGAATCCGGCGTTGACCGCCGTGTTCTTTGGGATTTTTTTCTTCATTCCGGCGCTGATCTTTTCTGCGCCGTGATTTTTCGTTTCCATCTCTGATCTCGGATGTACTCGGGTCGCTGGTGCTACATCTTGCTAGCCAGCTATCTTCCCCCGTGCAAAAGCGGGTCATGAGGCTTGTTAGCGCGGCCATTGTTCTTGGCTTCTCTTGGCCGAGGTGTCTGGCGAGCCATTCGTCTCGGACGTTGTGTTTAAAAGCTGCTAAGGCTTCCGCGTCCGGACAGTCGACTATTTGGTTCTGTTTGGTAAGGAACCTGTTCCAGAATTTGCGTGCTGACTCTCCGGGCTGTTGAGTTATATGACTTAGATCGTCTGCATCCGGAGGGCGGACATAAGTCCCTTGAAAATTTGCTCTAAACGCGTCCTCAAGCTCTTCCCAACTTCCAACAGTGTTTTCTGGGAGGCTTTTGAGCTAATGCTGAGCTGGCCCTTTGAGCTTGAGGGGTAGGTATTTGATGGCGTGGAGATCATCTCCTCTAGCCATGTGTATGTGTAGTATGTAATCCTCTATCCAGACTCCAGGGTCTGTTGTTCCGTCATATGCCTCTATGTTTATGGGTTTAAACCCTACTGGAAATTCATGATCCAGCACCTCATCGGTGAAACATAGTGGGTGCGCGGCGCCCCTGTATTTGGGTGTGCCGCTGTCTTCGAACACTTGCTGTGTTGTGTTGCTTCCTGGGGCCCTCTTTTTTGGCCCGTAAATGGACCTGGCTGGGCCATCTGTTTTCCCAGGATCATAAATCGGATTGTGTGCGGTGCCGCTTGTCGTTTTTGGCCTGTCATCTGGCCGTCTATCCGGCCAGGCGGCCTCTTTGTGTTTTGACTGTGAGGGCTCTATGGCTTCCTCGTCAAATTCTGGCAGCAGCTTGCGCTTCGGATAGCTCTTTGTTTGGTGCCCATTGCTATATTTGTCTGCGGTCTTGAGTACTTTGCTCCACCTCTTTCTGAGTATGTCTTCCGCTGTTTTGAGCTTCCGCTTTTCCTTCTTCAGACTTCTTGCGGTGGCGACGAGCCTTTTGTGGAGGTTCTTATGCTCCGATGGTGTGTCTGGCGTGAGGTTGTCCGGACTGTTGGTTTCGCCGGGCATAGCTTGATTATCCGATTCGTCCTATTCGGACGGTTGCTTGGTTGCATGTTCGTCATCCACTGGTTTGCCCTGCTCTATTGCTGGGTCATTAGGAATGTTGTTTTTGTCGAGGCGGGACTTAGGGCGGCGTCTGCGTCGCCGTTTTGGTTGTTTATCAGCGGGATTATCCTTTGCCGCGCCCCGTTGTTCCTCGTTATCGCTTCCTTTTGGGGTGTCCACCATATATATGTCATGTGACGGGGTGGCCTTCCAGTGCTCAGTGAGCGCTGCTTCTTGATCGTCTCTGGCATCGTCGTCCATACCGTCGATGTCTTCGGAGTCGTAGTCTAGCGTGTCGGTTAGATCGTCGATAGTTGCTATAAAGTGGGCGGTGGGTGGGCTTTGAATTTCTTCGTCGTCTGCCTCCCAACCGTCCTGGCCGTAGTCCCGCCAGGGCTCTCCGGATAGCGAGAGATGCTTTAGCGATTTTAAAATGTCGCCAAAGGGTGAGTGCTGAAAGATGTCCGCAGCGGTGAACTCCATGATCGGCGCCCAATCAGATTCGATTGGCAGGGGCGCAGGAGGTTCGGAGTCCGGCAGGGAGTCCAGCACCTTGGAGTCACGAGCTTTATAAGGGACGAGGTCAGTGTTCGGCTCCATCGCCGTGGAAGTTGCAGCTCCCGAGGCGGTGTCCAGCCACCCGTCCTCGATCTGCGCGATCGGCTCCGGACTATGGGTCGGAGCGGATTCGTGTGCGGCCTCCAAGGTACTGTCCAGTGGCAGAGTTAGGTCGTGCCCATCGTGACAGTGCGGCACGCTTGGCTGCGGCTCGGATCCATTGAAGATCAAGTCTCCGTGGATATCGGCCGTGAAGTTTAGGCTTCCAAACCTGACCTGGCGGCCAGGGGCGTAGCTTTCGATCTGCTCCAGATGGCCAAGTGAATTGGCCCGCAGTGCGAAGCCGCCGAATACGAAGATCTGTCCGGGGAGAAAAGCCTTTCCCAGGACTGCATCGTTGTTGATTGAAGAAGCCATCAATCCTATCGGTGACGACATAGAGGAACTCTCAATGAAAGCACCAATGTCGGTGTCAAAACCGGCGGATCTCGGGTAGGGGGTCCCGAACTGTGCGTCTAGGCGGATGGTAACAGGAGACAAGGGACACGATGTTTTACCCAGGTTCGGGCCCTCTTGATGGAGGTAAAACCCTACGTCCTGCTTGATTGATATTGATAATGTGGGTATTACAAGAGTAGATCTACCACGAGATCAAGGAGGCTAAACCCTAGAAGCTAGCCTATGGTATGATTGTTGTAATGGTTGTTGTCGTGTCCTACGGACTAAAGCCATCCGGTTTATATAGACACCGGAGAGGGCTAGGGTTACACAGAGTCGGTTACAATGGTAGGAGATCTACATATCCGTATCGCCAAGCTTGCCTTCCACGCCAAGGAAAGTCCCATCCGGACACGGGACGAAGTCTTCAATCTTGTATCTTCATAGTCTTGGAGTCCGGCTGACGATGATAGTCCGGCTATCCGGACACCCCCTAGTCCAGGACTCCCTCAATCTTCATAGAATATATAGGAACCAATATGGGTATCTAGGTCCCGCTATTGGTTGTTCACCATAGAGGTGTCTCGGTCATGTCTACATAGTTCTCAAACCTGTGGGGTCTACACACTTAACGTTTGGTGATGATATAAGTATAGTTGAGTCATTATGGTGGTTACCAAAGGTTGTTCGGAGTCCCGGATGAGATCTCGTATGTGACGAGGAACTCTGGAACGGTCCGGAGGTGAAGATTGATATATTGGACGAAGGGTATTGAGGTCCAGAATTGTTCCGGCGGTACCGGGTGATGACTAGCACCACCGAAAGGGGTTTCGGGGGGCCCCGGCAAGTGTTGGGGGTCCCATGGGCCAAGGGGAGGGGGAAAACCATCCCACTAAGGGGATGTGCGCCCCCCCCCCTCACCCCATCCCACATAACCAGATGGGGTGGGGCGCCCCCCTAAGCCAACCCCTTTGCCTTGGGGGCCAAGGCTCCTAGGGGGAGGCGCCCAAAACCCATCTAGGGTTTCCCCCATGTGGCCGCCGCCCCCCTAGATGGGATCTAGGGTGCCCTCTCCTCCTCCCTTCCCCATATATAGAGGTAGAGAGAGGGAAGCCGCACCCCTTGAGCACATCTCTACGCCACGACGCTGCCCCTCCTCTCCCTCATAGCCATCTTCCTCTCTGTAGTGCTTAGCGAAGCTCTGCTGACATTCCACCACCGCCACCATGTCGTAGTGCTACCGGAGGACTCGAGATACTACTTCACCATTGCTCGCTGGATCGAGGAGGTGAAGGCGTCATCAAGCCATACGTGTGTGAACACAGAGGTGTCGTCCGTTCGGCACTTGTATCAGGAGTTTGCGGGACGGGTCATGATTGCATAGCAAAGACGTTCGACTACATCAACCACATTTCTTAACGCTTCTGCTTAGTGATCTACAAGGGTATGTAGATGCAATCTCTCCTCTCGTAGATGGTCATGTCCTAGATTGATCTTGGTGAGCGTAGGAATTTTTTTTTCCCATGCAACATTCCCAACATGTCGAATGAACTGTCAAGAGGTCGGAGTAGTTTCTTCACAACTTCATGGTGAGTGATGTCTTTGGTGTCGAGACCTTGAAGCTCATTTGCTATGTCACTCAAATGATCGAAAGTTTGCTGACAACTTCCATTCCGAATGCGCTTGAATCGATTGATTTTAGCTCGAAGAGTATCAATTCGAGCTTCTTTATGAGTTGAAACACCTTCATTTATCTTCTCGAGGACATCCCACAAATCCTTCACGGTTTCACACTAGCGATAGCAAAGAAATTGCACACGAGAGAGATGGCCACCAATTTCATCTTTGGCTTGAGCATCCATCTAAATGAGTTTCTTCTCCTCATCAGTGGGGGCTTGAGGTATAGCAACTATGAACTTGAACTGCAGCACATTCCACATATCATCATCTATTGCTCGGAGACGGATCTTCATCTTCTCCTTCCAGAAGGGGTAGTCCGTCCCATCGAATATGGGAATCTTGAGATGTGACTTGTAGCTCACTAAAGACATACTTAAACTCCAAGGTTGTTATACCAAAATGAGCAGAGTTAAGGAGTACCTTTCTCTGATACCAATTGTAGGAACGAAGTATGTCTACCGGAGGGGGTGAATGGGAGTTTTAAATTTTCTTCGAAAAACTCAAAACTCTTGGAACCCACCATCGGTGTGAATGAAAAACAAACTACAACGAGCTAAAACTAAGTGCCGAATGGAAACTGAAGCATGCATTGAGATAAATTACATGAAGGAAAACAGATCGAATGTAAACATGGGTGGCAGAGGTAACCAGTGGTTCTCGATGGGGACAGGGTATTTGTTCGACCAGTTCGTCCTTCTGCACAAGGACTATGTCTGGTTGGAGGGGATGTGACTTAACACGGAAGATAAACTCTCTTCACCCTTTTCTCCTCGACAATTGGTTCATCAACCAATGTCGATCACTCGTGGTAGATACTTGAAGGCGATCTCCGAACCTTTACAGACTTCTTCTTCAAAAACCACACTCGCTCTTGGTCTCTGAAGAAATTGACACCTAACCATCTAGAGAGTTTGCAGCTCTCAAGAGTAATAGGCGGAGCGTACTGAACTTAGATTCAAGTGATGTTGAACCACTATCTAATTCTTCGGCTCTAGGGGTTTTCTCTTGGTGGATTTTAAACTCAAATTGCTCAGAGAGGGGGTTGCTCAACAATCTTCTCGGAATGAAACGAATCAGCCACCGGACAAAGCCGGCACGGGGTGGCTATTTATAGCCACAGCCTTCTCGAATGGGAAATGACCATTTTGGACACGCGGTCCAGCCAATGGCCAACCGACACGTTCACAACGGTCGGATTTTGGAGCAACAGTAACGTTACTTGAGGAACAAGTAATTCTAACTCCTCGGTCAGAGTCAAATATCTCGCAACGAAGAAGATCTCAATCTCTTGCTGGCAAGCATTTGCTCGAAACAGAAAGATATTTCTCTTGCAACTTTCACAGGATTTGGGTTTAGCATCAGAGAACGAAGTTTCGAATGCTACAACCCTCTTAATAGTACAGTGGTCCTATGACTCAATAAAGAGAAGAAAAACAACGAAATAAATTCTACGTCTTCACTTCGTCTTCAATCTCCTCGTACGCAGTCATTTTCCTTGGACAGACACCAAAACAATTGCTTCACTTCACCAATTTTTGAGGGGTCACTCTTGTTATCATAATCTTCGGTGATAACCTTCGCTGCACCACAGGGAGATTATCTTCATTGTTTGCATACTCCTCGATGTCTCAGGGAGCTGTTACTCTGTGTGCACTAGCAAACACATAAGTCCCATACTTTTTATGTCAACAAACTCCAAAACGTAAGGGGCCTATCATTGCACCAACAAATCACATGTAATAGAGGGGTTAGACAGGGAGGCCCAATCTCTCCATTGCTATTTGTTTTGGCTATTGTACTACTTTGGATTGTGATTAATGAGGCATGGCACGCAATGATGGAACAAAACTACCTATTGATGATCTTTTGGACTGGGATATCCTATTGTCCAATACGCCAATCCCCTACTATTAGACAAGCTCAAGGATGTCTTGCATAGATTCTATAATCTATTGGTCTTATGGTTAATTACAATAGATCCCCTCTTGTTCTTATCAACTCTCTCAGGATAGGGCTGCAAAATGAGCTCAACACCTGGGTTGCAAAATGAGAGTATGCCATTCACCTATTTAGGGTTTCCTATGGGCATCTACAGACGTAGAGTTGATGATCTATAACCATAGTTACCAAATTGGAGAAGAGGTACTCTGGGATTGCTTCTAGCTATAATATGTTGGCAAATTAGTGCATTGGAAAGCAATTATATCTGCTCTGCCTATATTTGCAATGTTCTCTATCAAAGTGGCATTTACTATGACTAGCCATTTTGGAAAATATGGAGGATCTTTACTATGGTATGGCAAGAATATCAACAAACAAGGAAAATGGATGGTTAAATGGGACATTGTTTTCTTACCCAAGGTTGCTACTGGATTAGGTGTATTGGATCTAAGGTGGCAGAATAGAGCTTTGCTGATGAACAAAGTGTTCAAAAAATTTCGACCATCATAATACTCCCCAGGTGTAAATCATATGGAAAGCTTTACTAAAACAATGGCTTTGTCCCCACGACCTCATCCAATGTGGGGTCATTCTGGTTGAAGGACTAGTTCAACCTTTTAAACAAGTTCAAACAATTAACTGCATGCAAAACTCATAATGGTGACGCGTCATTGTTATGGAATGATCATTGGCATGATGATACTCTTCAAGATAAATTCTCACAGCTTCGTTATTTGCCAAGAATGAAGATATTTTTTTTGTTTGTGCAAAAAATTATAGCAGATGAAAATATATATGATATGTTCCACTTGCCTCCTCTACTATTGCTCTTTAGCAATGTGAGGCATTGGCCGATATTCTCAATGTAGGTGATTTGAATGCTAGTGTTGATTTTGGAGCTTCTATGGTGTGAGGACAGATATTCCAACAACAAAAGTTATAATGAAATCAATTGGGAATCCTCCTAATGCCCCTGCACCTTTTAGATGGATTTGGAAATCATGTGGACTTTCAATATAGAAATTCCATCATCCTCAATGGGGTTCCTGGTACGAAAATCACATGTAAGAGATGGATCAAACAGGGAGACCCAGTCTCTCTTGCTATGTGTTTTGGCTATTGAATTGCTTCAGATTGTGAATAATGAGGCATGGCATGATGATGAAAGAAAACTACCTATTGATGAATGTTTTAGTCTGGGATATCCTATTGTCCAATATTCTGACCTACTTCAGTCAGACAATATCAAAGACATCTTGCATAGATTCTTTGAATCTACCAGTATTATGGTTAATTACAACAAATCCTCTCTTGCTCCTATCAACATCTCTGATGATAGAGCTGCAGAATTAGTTCAGCACCTAGGTTGCAAAATACAGAGTATGACATGCACCTATTTAGGATACTCACTGGTAGTGCTTTGATAAATTCAAGGAGCAGACAAATAGAAAATGTATAACAGTAAACAAATTGTTTAGTTCAAAGACCATAGTATTTTAGAGAATAGTAGCGAGCTAGCAGAGATTAATGTTCATATATAAGATGAGCTATTACATAGAAGATACAGTTAAGGTGATGCATATCATCACATACAGTGATCATTTTGCAAAAGCCGCTCTTGGCAGAAATATCATTGGAAACTAAATTGGAAGCTAAATGTTCATTAGCTATATAGCTAACCAAGGATAAGCATGCTAAATTTTGCGGGACTTAGTTGCCCTCTCAAAAATATCAACTATGATAGCAGGACGGGATCTTTTGAGTTTAGCATACCCTTCACTTGCCACAACATCGTCTATTCTATCTGGAGAAGTGATAAACTTAAGGCAAGCATTTTTGAGTTGGTTGCAGTGATACCGGTCGGCTAGAGCTAAAGTAGTAGTGACGTTCTGAACATTAAGATTCTTGCAAAGGATGCTCTCACATATCACCTTCAACCTCTGCATGGCATACCTATCTGCGGCCATGACCAAGTGCTTGACCATTTCTTCACCATCATCTCCATAAAGATTCCCCATGGAAGGTAATGAATCTGTGTAGATGAAGTGAAGCAATGCACTAAAAATAGCAGGCTGTATACCTTCTATGTTCACGGTTCGCCTTGTCCTGTCGCCCATCGGCCCAAAGAGAACCGCTTTGAAGACCGGTGATCGCATTGCAAGCACAATCTTGTGTGCATGGAAACTCTCCCCTCTAACCTTGAATGTGACATCTGTTTCCTCCCCCGCCTTAAGTAATTCTCCGAGATTATTAGATAGGTCCGAGGGAGGCACTTGGATGTTAATGGAAGTCCCCGTTACTGCCACCTTGGATTCTTCCATAACTGTGATAGAGCATTCAATCATAAGGTTGTCATCCCGCAAGTACACCGATGGTTGCAGGAAGTCTTTGCCTACATAGGTTGGTGGATGAGAACGAAACACTATCGGCATCTTTTGGGAGAGCAGCACCAATGGCGGCAGCTTGTTGGCTTGGTCGACCAACCTGACCTCAAAGGACGCCCTCACCTCGGAGTTGGTGCTCGCAAAATCTAGGGAAATGGATGCATAGTCCCCAATTTCCATCTCCATCTCCCCGTCGGGGTAGTACTCAATGCGCCAAAAGTATCCGCCGACATCGAAGGCGGCGGACAACAAGTACCTGCCAACGCCAAGGCCCCTTTGAAGGCTGTAGCCAGCAATCTTGAAAGTGTGCGTTCCTCGGACCATAGAAGGGGTGCACAATGATGATGACGCCCTCATTCTAGTACTTTGGGGCTCCTCCGAGATTGGAGTTTGTGCAAAGAAATTCATGGGGGTGGTTTCTGGATGGGGACAACTGATCTCAAGCCATCAAAGTAGGGGAGGTACGCGCTAATTGGCTGGGGAGGGGTTGATGGTGATGTTAGGGCGCACGGGGAAGGAGGTACGGTGGCACTACTAGTGAGGGAAAGGACGCATGGCTATGGAGTATGCCTACCATGGTCTAGCCCTACCCCTATTTAGGGCCCTCGAGTACTAACGGTCGATTCACAATTAAAACATGCTTTATCTATGAATTAATGTTATGTGTTATCCCGAAATGCGCTTTAGCTTTCAATCAATGTCATCCCAAAATAAACTTTACACCCAATGGCCAGATGGCCGGAATGCACTTTAGTCTCAACTTCCAGATTCGAGGTCACACACGCCTTAGCCATGAATCAATGTGTGTGTTATCCAAAAACACACTTTAGACATGAATCAATGTTATCCAAAAATGAACTTTACTCCCAATGGTTAGATTCTTGGTCGCGCTTTAGCCATGAATTAATGTTATGTATTATCCAAAAACGTGTTTTATCTATGAATCAATGTTATCGCAAAATGCACTTTAGTCCCACCGGTCAAATTCTCCGTCAAAACACGCTTTAGTCCCAACGGTCATTTTTGTGGCCTAAATGTGCTTTACCATTGACTCAAAAGTGGTGGTTATGTGTCAAACAAAGCAAGATTGGTGGTTTACTGATAATCTAACCTTGTGATTGTTTCTTGTAACTCACTCGTGTGGATTTGGAGTTAGTGGTCATTTGCGAGCAAGGATAAATTTCCAAAGTTTCCCAATAGTCTATTCTAAGTGGGAAATACAATAATGGAGTCACTTCTTATATGCAAAGATAGAAAAAATCACGTGGGTTGTTGGATCTCTAATGGATGGCCTGGATTGTGCTTGAGAGTTTCTCTACTTGCCAATTTGAGAGTTACTCTTAGGATGTAACAATAGAGAAACTGTAAGTGGGCCGATAGATCTTCGATGGATGGTCCAGATTGGCGAAGTGAGAACTAGTAGGAGGCTTAAAACCCCAAAAAATTGAAAGCCACTGGTTTAATATAGCATAGTATTTTTTTGAATGGTCACTTGGGATCAAGTCCCCACCTGAATATTTTCATTCATAGTTGCCTATGGGGATTTGAAGCCTCTACAAGATAGGTTCCAACACTACCAAAAAAGACGTATCTGTGACGATACGGCTTTGTCACATTAGATCGTGTTTTCTGTCATCCATGTACGTCCATAACGTTTTTATGACAGAATCAAGATAGTCATACACGTGTTGTCGAGGATGTGTTCCATGAGAATAATCCATTTGCTGGGCCGACTCAGGGGATCCTCGTCAACACTGAGACATAGGAGTCAACATGCACATCCACAACTGAACGAAGCTACTCTATCGGTGAGCCAAACTGCGTGCGGCGCCTAGCTCCGGCTGGTCCCGCCGTTCACTGCGCCACCTCATACAGCGCCAGCGACCTTCTCGCGCGGCGGATGTGAACCAGAGAGTCGAGGCCTCCGCCCCTACGAGGGGTCATGCGTCGGGAAGGGGCCAAGGAGCTCCTAACCGGCGCTCTCAGTGTCGGTTTAGCTTACTGACGCTCGAAGGTGATGATGTCGGGTCGGCCCAGCAAAACATCAATCGGTCGCACGAGACACGAAGTTCGCTCGCGGATAGCGTGATCCCCCCACCCCCCAAAATAAAGTGGCCCTCCTCGAGGATCAAACTCGCACTGTTACACCCACATACAAGTATGGCTAACCACCAGAGCCACTAGGTGCTAGTGACCAATTGCAGGGCGAGCTATTTAAGAACAACTGTAGTTTTGCAATTTATTGCACCGTTCTACCATTAGCCCTTTCATTTTTGAATTATTTGAAAACATTTTGGAAAGCATGATTTTTGTTTAAAATGGATGTTTTTGAAAGCTCATAGATTTCAAAAAAGTTTGCATATTCATAAAAGAGCACGAATACAAAAAGTTCATGTATTCATGAAAGTTCATGGATTCAAAAAGTTTGTCAAATTGAAAAAAGTACACTAATTTGAGAAAAAATCGCGAGTCTGAAAAAAAGTTCATGGATTTGAAAAAGTTTGCATATTTTTAAAAAATCACGATTTTTTTAAAAAGTTCATGGATTTTAAATAAAATGGATTTTTGAATTAAAAAATCACGAATTTGTAAAAGTTTCTTCAATTTTGCGAATAAGTTCACAAATTCCAAAAAAACTATTAATTTTAAAAAAAATCATGGATTTGAAAAGTGTTCATTGATTTTGATAAAATAAATAGTTCAAAGTTTGAAAAAAGTTCATTGATTTTGAAAAAAAGTTAACCGTCTTTTTAAAAATCAATAATTTGAAAAAAGTTCACTAGATTTTGAAAAAAAGTTCGTCGATTTTGACAACAAGCTCACCAATTTGAAAAAAAGTTCATTGATTTTGGAAAAAAAACATCAAGTTTGAAAAAATGTTCACAAAATTTGGAAAAAAAAGTAATTGATTTTGGAAAAGGGTTCAAGAATTTCGAAAAAAAAGTTCGCAAACTTTAAAAAGTTGTCCATTTTGCAAAAGAGTTCATTGATTTTGACAGAAGTCCATCAAATGTGAAAAAAGTTAGTGCATTTTTAAAGAACAAAAAGAAAAGAAAAGAAATGAAGAATAAAGAAAAGATCAAATAAAAAGAAAATGATGAATTGATCCCAAATAAAACTTTACAAATCCTTCTTCCGAAAAACTAGAAAAAAGTCCGACTGAACCGAGTTGCCGTAACACCTTGGATTTTCAGTCCTGAAAAATTTGTTTCTAGATTTGGCTTCATATAAGTATCTATAAAACAATATACTAAAAAATAGTACATACTATCTAAAAAATAGGATATATATTATCCAAATATTCTTATATATACTACATAGTACACGTACATACTCTCGGGTTTGACTGATAGTACACATACAACATACAAAACTCACATGAGTATATCTATATAGTGTGTGTGTTTTTTATATATATAATGGTTCTTGTTGTTGCTTCTTCCTTACAGAAAACAAAGTTCTTAGTGGCTCTGTTCTCGGTCACTTATACACATTTTTTTAACAAAGTAGATCTTTCATATAAACAAGGGTAAATGATTGCATCTCAGTCGCTTTTCCCACGCTGCCGCATTGGACAGGTTCAACCGCAAAAAACACGACACGTGCACATGAGACCCCCTCACCATAAGTGCTACCTTATCTCTTCACCAATGCACCACATCCACTCTCCTTCTTTTCCTGCGAACAATCTCTCTTCTCCTTCCCAGTCTCTCGCACAAAGGGGTTGTCGGCGCGATTGGTGGCGACAAGGAATGATTCCAGGAAGTCGCTAACGGCCAAAATTTGGTGGCAAGCGCTCACTCCTACTGCCTTCTCCACCGGCTGACACATCTCTGTCCCAACCAGTGCCTCGGACGAAGATGGGAGAGCTGCGGCAGCGACAACTGTAGTCACGCGTTGTTTCAACAGGCCATCGGAGTTGTTGGAGACATCGCTGGCACGGGGCCTTCGTTGCCGGAGTCGGCGCATTAAACGTTTGCGGCCGAGGACGACACGTGCTGGAACTAGCGTCAATAATGCTGGAACCGGCCATCGATGGAGCTGGAATCGGCCGCCAGCAATGCTAGAACCAGCAACAAAAAAATGTTGGGACCGACGGTGATGGGAGTTGCAACCGGTCACTAGCAATGCTGGAAATGGCGGTGATGGGAGCTGCAACCGACGGCTGAAAAAGCTGCAACCGATGTTTTTGCTGAAGATGCATCCAGCCCTGCTGTTTACGGCAAACTGCAATGTCAGACGTGTCGGAACCATGGTCCCGTGATGTTGGAAATCAGCGGGCTGCCGTGTTGGGACGAGCAAGGCATTTTGTTGCAAGCTCCCTACCTGACACGCTGGAACAGGATATGCGCCATGCTGGACCGTGGGATGTTGCGACCGTTGTCGCGAGATGCCGGAACCGAACAGCAGAGGAGCTCTAACCGGCCACGTGGGGAGACTCCAACCAACAGCGGCCTTGCTATGGCATCTTTTTTCGCCGCGGGAGTCGCAACCGTGCTCAATGGAGCTGCAACCGATGAATTGGGAAAGATACCGAGGGATGATCGCCGTTGCGGTGAGCACGGACCGCGAGGTGATGTCGGTGCTGCCGCTAGCCCAAGGGGTGAGGCAGTGTTGCAGGGCTTCGACAACGATATGTAAGCGGTGGCGGGAGGGGGCGCATCTGCCCCGCAAGGGTGCTACGACCGGCGCGCGTGCGAAGACCTCGAGATGTCTCTCGCCAGTGCTTCGATGGGGCGGTGGCGGTTCGTCGGTGCTTCTATGCTAGTGAAAGGATGCGCGGCGGAGCAGTGCGGCCGCTTCGCGGTGATTTGGGGCGAGGTCGGATGAATGAAGTTATGGAAAACTGCGAGCATGTGATGGAAGGCCGAAGAAAGAATCCAACGATCGATGTTTGTTCCATCGTGCGTCCGCAGGACGACCGGGTGAAATTTGGGCCGGTCGACCAACCACGAGGAGCTTTGCTACACGTACGGGCATAATTTTTACTGTGTTCACGGAGTGGCTTAGCTGGAATAATATGATTGGGAGAAATAAGTGTGAGGGCCTCACACCCCTGAAAATCAGGGGGGCCGAAGATTAGTTAACGAAGGAGAGTCCGTAAACTCCCCGTATTGGTCCGTGCGTTTAGGATTTTCGAACCACGAGTCTAGTCACCCGTAAACAAAACAAGGGAAATGTCAATCACTCAACAAAGAAGCGTAAAGGCCAAATTGCGTTAGCGCAGGTGAGCTTACGGGCATCCTTCCACTCTCACCGATGCTTCCGAACTCGAGAGCCCGCCACCGGCGCGACCCGAGCAAGCTCCTCTACAAGCCGCGGCCGCCGCCGGAGCCGCACCCGTTCCTGCTCCACCTCAAGTCGCTCCCTTCCCCGGTCGCCGCGGCGGCCGCGCTCCTCTCGGCGCCGCGCCGCCTCCACGACCACCCCTTCGCCTCCTGCGTGCTCTACCGCCTGGCCCGCGCGCGCCTCTTCCCGCTCCTCCTCCC
The DNA here is from genome assembly GCA_963921465.1 of Triticum timopheevii. NCBI lineage: Eukaryota > Viridiplantae > Streptophyta > Magnoliopsida > Poales > Poaceae > Triticum > Triticum timopheevii. The sequence continues at coordinate 434,104,719 of OY997262.1, forward strand.
GCTCCTCTCCGCGCTCCGCGCCCGCCGCGCCCCGCTCCGCGCCACCGTCTTCGCGGGGCTCATCGACCGCCTCGGCGCCGCCTCCCGCCCCGACGCGGCCCTCCTCGTCTTCTTCCGCGCCGTGCCGGCCTTCTGCCCCCACTCCAACGCCACCTTCCACGCGCTGATCCACTGCCTCGTTTGCAACGGCCGCGTGGACGCCGCCCGGAACATGCTCCCCCGGGCCGCCAAGCTCGGCGTCCGCCCCAACGCCGTCTCCTACAACATCATCCTCAAGGGGCTGTGCGGCCGGGACGGGTCCGCGGGCGCCCGCGTGGTGCTCGACGAAATGCTCGGCCGCGGCGTCCGGCCCACGGTGGTCACCTTCAACACGCTGGTGGGGGCGGCGTGCCAGGAAGGGGACGTGGGCGCCGCGGAGCGGCTCAAGGAAGAGATGGCGCGCCGGGGCGTCTCGCCAAACGCCGTGACATACTCCCTCCTGATGCGGGGTCTGTGCGACGCCGGTCGGCAGGACGACGCCAAGAAACTGATGTTCGACATGGAGTACCAGGGCTGCCAGACCGAGGCGGTGAACTACGGCGTGCTGATGAGCGCCTACGCGAGGCAGGGCGACGTCGACGCCATCAGGGGGCTGCTCTCCGACATGCGCAGGCGCAAGCTCGGGCCCGACGACGCGAGCTATAACGTCCTGATCAAGTGCCTGTGTGACAGCGGCAGGGTGGAGGAGGCGCACAAGGCGCTCGTCGAGATGCAGCTCAAAGACGGCACCGCGCCAAGCGCGGCGACGTACCGCGTCCTGGCCGACGGGTGCTGCAGAGCCGGCGATTTCGGGTTGGGGCTACGGGTTTTCAACGCCATGCTGTCCAGCGGGCATCGCCCCCTAGGTCACACCTTCAAGCACCTGGCGAAAGGGCTCGGCGAGGATGGCAAGGCGGACGAAGCCTGCTTCGTCTTGGAGAAGATGGCAGAGAGTGGGGTGTGGATGGATGCAGAAGGGTGGCGGTCTCTCGCTACATGCGTCTGCAGCGGCGGTGCAGGCGAGGTGAAGCTCGTCGATGAGCTAGCGTTGTCATCTTAGACATTTCGAGTCCATGTGAGGCTTTGACGGGCCTTCAGCCGTGGCGTTTGTCAGCTTAGGGGTGGCGTTTCCATTGTTTTTCTCTTTGTCTTGCTTCAGTTACAGGAGCACTTAGTTGTGCAGGGCAAAATGCATAATGCTCCTGGATATAATGACAGATAAAAGATGGGAGTCTTGCTGCTGAAAGTGATAGCCCACTCAGCTTCTGCACTGAAGTTCGTCAGTTTATTTCGAGTTAGAAATCTGTGTGCAGTTTATCAATATTTCCACACCACTTTGAGAACCGTCGTTCCCTTTTTTTAAATAGTCACCGGGGGAGGAGTTGCCACCTGTAGTATATCGATCTCATTTCAGAAAGAATGATCCGGTTTATGTGAGAAACCGAATTGAAAACCATTGATTCAGTTTACCTGAGAAACCAAAACCGAATCAAAAACCTTAACAACGCGAGGGGCAAGCCTGGCTGGCCGAGCATGCACCAGGGAGAAGCATCGCTTTAACGCCGGGATGGTGATGAAGTGATATGATCGTAGACAATGTGGTGAGTGGACATACCTCCACCAAGGGTGGTCATAGCCCAAAGAGAAGTGTAAATGAAGGGCACACACAACAGGGAGAGAGATGACAAGAATTGCTACTGAATGGCATTTTGATGGAGAATCTGGAGAAACCTCAAAGAAGTTCACCGGGGATGGGAGGGGATGAAGACAAGGACAAGGCCGAGGGGCTTAGCCTGGCGGCCTCCTCCGGTGACGGCGAGGCCTGGGAGGGTGGTGAGAGGACAAGCCGGGAGGCAGCTGCATGGTGTCGTAAATTCGACGACCATCATCTGTCTAGAACAACACACACAACCAGTTCAACAGAAGGGCACTTTATATGGCCAGAGATACAAAACAGACTTTGCACAAAAAATGTTCCTCGTATAAAAGTAGTGTAATCTGAGTATAAGGCAAATTGCCAACTACAGTATTTCTCATACAGAAGAATTCCCCATTAAATACGCTACTGTACAACCAACAAGCGCTCCAACAAAAACCTGCACAAAAAAGGCACAAGTCAGCACAAACGTACGCCTAAAAATAGCTGCGAGCTGCGAGTGTAACAAGTCTGAATGGCAAGTCCAGTTTCTTAAATTGGCGTGAAATACGAATAGAGCTACCTGAAATGGACTGTGTCCAAGAGGTTCCCGAAGCGGCCGGAAGGTAGAGATGATTGGATGTTCCGGTGATAAATCAGAAACTATTTGATTTAACAACTGCAGCAGAATTTAGTAGACAGTTAGAGGATGGAAAGGAAACAATAGACCATTAGCAACATGGTAAGTGAAAATATGAAATGATAACACGATAAAAGATAAATATTAGTAGTAGGCAAAAATCACTGATGTGAGCAATGTGCGTGCAAAACCATGAGCTTACCGCAGCTTGGCGGCCTGTGTGAAACCTAACTCCTGATGCATCATACATTACCTGTAACGAGAAATATATGCTTAGAAACCCATTCTGAGAAAAGAGCTTATGTGGATATGAATACACTCATGACTGATCTTTTTAAAACAAATGAGGTTTGAGAAAAGGAAAATATGAAGCTAAACTGACAAACGACTATTTTAGAGCACATCTGCAGACTTGGCATGGCAACAATTAAAGTACACAAGTTACAGACCAGCTTGTGAACGTGAACTCACAAATACAGTAGCTCCTGGCACTTTATTATTCAAAATTATCTCTTATTCCTAAGCTTTATAGACCTTTATTAAATGAATGGCTTTAGGATGAAGATGTGAACACCCAGCATCACTGTACAAGTACAACTATACAACATTCTCAAAAAAGAAGTACAACTATACAAGCCATAAAAGTAGTTAACCACCTCATGAGAGCATCTGTGCATCTATGATATATGACAAACGTGAATGACAAGGCCACTTTTTTGGAATTTTCTTATTATCCTTTCGCTCAATCACTATATCAAGCTAATAGACAAGACTATCTTTCAGCAAGGTGTCTTTTGGAGAAAATCCATGTCCATCCCCAGCAAAGCAAGAAGCAATCAAATGCCTACTGAATTGGGGTATTGATAAACATGTACATTTAAAAAGCAACAAATAATACCAACAGGGAAGAGAATTCTTTATGGAGATGCAACTAGTCACAAGCATATCAAGTTATGAGAGAAAAAGCACTCTCTTGATTGCGACATTCACTTGCTTGAAAAAGGAAATGCATGGAACCTGGTTGGGTCAAGTACATACAACGGCAGCAAAAACCAATGCAAGGGCGAAAACAGAGCTATCTCCGCCTTCTTGTTGGCCAACCGCGACAGCCAAACTTGCCACGGCCGCAGAAAGAGATGAAATAACTCCAGAAGACGTAAGAAACTTCCTTGCATCCCATTTCTTCTCCTTTAACCTGCATGTCTAGGGCGAACAAAGCACAGCTTAACGAAACAGCAGCGCAACTGTCCAAATTGCTATTCAACTGCAATGGTTCTGAAGATACAGTAATGAGCTTTTCCTTTGAGCAGGATAGTCTTATTCAGTTATCAGTAACACGACATAAGTACATATACGCGATGCTGATGTCCGGTTGTGCAGCGGAAATAGTTCTGGTTCCACTGAGTGATTTTGAAAAGGCAGTACTAATCTCCTGCCAGTTATTTTGGCAGCAAACGGGAAAATGCAACAGCTAACTTGGCCTTATTAACCGATCGCGCGTGGGTTTTCCAAGGAATAAATCCATGTTACTGAATTTCAGTGCAGACGGCACATCACAGATCGCATAGGCGTGCGCCGACCCAATAAATCCTCGTCTGCGTACACAATCCTCCTACTGCAGCCAAGTTCATCTCTCTACTCTCCGCCGCGGAACCTAAGATTTCTGAAACGCAAAGCGAATCGCTTGCTTCCACATCACAAGAGGAAACCCTTTCGCTACGCTTTCTAGCAGAAGAAAAAAAAACTACCGGATCGCAGGGGCGACACCCTGAAGAGATCGCACCGACAGCGAAGCGGAGGGCGCGTCGGATCTAGTAGAGCGGGCGGGAAGGGGAGGGGGGAAGGGCGCACCAGATGGAGAGGACGTTGACGAGGTTGGCGAAGGCGAAGGCGAGGAGGGCGGCGCCGAGGGGGAAGTTCCCGCCGGCGCCCGCGGCGGGGCCGCCGCCGCTGGCCCCGGCCAGGCCGGCTACCGAGGCCGTGGAGGGCGTCGTCCCGGCGGCAGCCCCCGCCGCGGCGGTCAACATCTCGGTGGCCCTCATGCCCGCCCGTCGGTGGTTGGGACGGTTGTTCACTCTGGCTGGCTTGGCTGGGCTCCCCCTCCGCGGCCGGCTCCGTGTTCCCCCTCTGGGTTCGGGATCGTCTGTCGCGCGTATGCTGCTCACTCGTGTGGCGGAGTGGGGGCTTGGGGCCGCTTCGGGGAAATATCTGGTGCACGGTGCACCGGTTTTGATTTAGCCATTTTGTAAATGTTTAATACATACGTTTAGATACATCCATTTCTACGACAAATAATTCCGAACGGAGGGAGTAGGTCTAAATCTATTATGACATAATAGTAACAAGAATATATCATACTCTCCCTCTGTAAGGAAATATACTTATTATAGAATTTTCAGACCCAAAATTAAAACATAACATGAGAAATGGGAATGTGAACCGAGGGTAGCTCGGAGGGTTAGGTTGGGTGGAGGGGTGCGGCGAAGCGGCGGGCAACACACACCGTCAGTTCATCGGTCGAAAAATTTGTCATTGTCTGTTGCGGCCATCGTGGTGCCACCATCGCCAGCGGCAGCTCGTCGCCCAAGGGTTTACAACACTATCACATGTCGGTTGCATCATGGCCCTTGCAAGCAGCCTCAACCATCACTGCTTGTGGCGCACGTCGCCGCATGCAACAGCGGTGGTTGCGGGTCTCGGCGGCGCGCGCTAACTGGCAACAACTTCAGTTTGGAGCGCCCCGTGCAGCAGCTTCAGTAGATTAACAACATGTGTGTGCCTTTTGTAGCATCCCTCCTCGCGGTGGTGTCGCACGAGAAAAAATGGGAGCATCCCCAACGGTGGTTGCTACGAGAAGGGAGGGAGAAGGAGCGGCTGAGGAGGCATGTACATGTGCGCAGGCGGAAGGTAGAAGAAGAAAGGGAGAGAGATGGGCATCGTCGATCGAGAAAAATGAATGGACAGGGCTAACGGGGAAGGGGTAAGGATAGGAAGGGGTAGAAATAACGACAAAGTTGTCCAGCTCGTTGTGAGATTGGCTTGCCGATTCCAATCGTTTCCCTTCTTTTTCGGCTCAGCCAGTTTGGCCTCAAATGGCATGCACCACTTGGTTTGTAGCATCACTATTTCTCACAAAGATGTGAGAGCAAGGCTAACAAGAGAGCCAACCATTAGCCAATCTAAAAGTCCATTATATGAGAGCATGAGCTATGAAGGAGAAAAAAGCCACCCCACCAAACACCTAGGCAAGGCAAGATTGAGCTAGGCATGCCAAGATTGAGGTCATTGTTCACACACGCTCAGTTCAATGGTGTGGCTATAGTGGTGTTGTCTCGTATATGCGTCATTCTTTGTCCCCATGATTTCGTCAATTTTTTTCTTTCCATCCTTACATTTTATTTCATTTTCTATCGAAGAACCGGTCTCCTCTGCAAGCTTCACCCTGCGCATGCAGGCAATAGTGATGTTGCAAAGGTGACATCCGGGCTTACTTGGCTTGTGGGAGGGTAGGTTTGCGAATATGCGTTAGACATATCCTAATAGTTGTTGGCTCTATATACATATTAGTGAGTAGCCCCACATTATTCCCTCATAAAGTGTGTTGGAGCTCAGGCTGCAGTTGCCTATTTACAACCCATCGTTCTTCTCTCTCCTCGCCTATTTCCTCCACCTCATCATAAATCTAAGGTGGTAGCTCTTATAACCTGTTTATGTCATCTTATTATAGTTGCTCTCATAGTAGGGTACTAGGGTAGGATTTGTTTTAAAATGTAGTTATTTTACACAAGATGTTATAGCAGTGTAGGATTTGCCAAAAAATTCACATATGGCTAGAAACACGTGGTTGGTATCCGGTTACACATCATACTCCCTTCCTAAAATGTAATGTCCCTTGAATTCTAACCCTAATTTGGATCAACAACATATGAGTTATATGATAGATTATACCATTAGATTCGTATTCAAAATATGTGTGCATTGGTCACGTCGCGCAACTGAAATTTGTCCTACACACATCCCTAACATTCGATGACGTGCCCCATTTTCAATCTTATCTCGACTTATTTTCGTTGAAACCTGTTGTCCACACATATCTACCTCCTCCCTTATTCCTTTATCGCTAGCTATGTCACGCTTATACCCCCCCCCCCCCCCGTGTGTTACGCATGATGATCTCTCCCCCCGTCCCCTGCACATGCATTGCTACTTGGCGCTGCTCGCCTTGCGTTACTGGAAGGAGGGGTAGTAGGATGGAACGCCATGGGCAGGCGTGGTGGTGCAAGCCTCTCGTGAGCTATTGCAAGAGACTTCCGCTTCAAGGGTGGACATGGTGATGCAAAGGGCAGACGATGATGCTATGTATGGTGACGGTGGGTGCAACAAGCTTTGCGACGGTGATGTTGTGTGCTGTGACGGGTGGGCATTGCCTGACGCTGCTGAAGGAAATATGCCCTGGAGGCAATAATAAAGTTGTTATTTTATATTTTCTTATTCATGATAAAGGTTAATTATTCATGCTAGAATTGTATTGATCGGAAACTTAAATACATGTGTGAATACATAAACAAATACCATGTCCCTAGTAAGCCTCTACTAGACTAGCTTGTTGATCAAAGATGGTTAAGGTTTCCTAACCATAGACATGTGTTGTCATTTGATGAATGGGATCACATCATTAGGAGAATGATGTGATGGAAAAGATCCATCCGTTAGCATAACATATTGATCGTTTAGTTTTCTTGCTATTGCTTTCTTCATGTCAAATACATATTCCTTCGATTATGAGATTATGCAACTCCCGGATAACGGAGGAATGTCTTGTGTGCTATCAAACGTCACAACGTAACTGGGTGATTATAAAGATGCTCTACAGGTATCTCCGAAGGTGTTTGTTGAGTTGGCATAGCTCGAGATTAGGATTTGTCACTCCGAGTATCGGAGAGGTATCTCTGGGCCCTCTCGGTAATACACATCATAAGAAGCCTTGCAAGCAAAGTGACTAATGATTTAGTTGCAGGATGATGTATTATGAAATGAGTAAAGAGACTTGCCGGTAACGAGATTGAACTAGGTATGAAGATACCGACGATCGAATCTCAGGCAAGTAACATACCGATGGACAAAGGGAATAACGTATGTTGTCATAACGGTTCGACCGATAATGATCTTCGTACAATATGTAGGAGCCAATATGAGCATCCAAGTTTCGCTATTGGTTATTGATCGGAGAGGTGTCTCGGTCATGTCTACATAGTTCTCGAACCCTTAGGGTCCGCACGCTTAATGTTCGATGACGATTTAGTATTATATGAGTTATGTGATTTGGTGACTGAATGTTGTTCGGAGTCCTGGATGAGATCACGGACATGACGAAGAGTCTAAAATGGTCGAGAGGTAAAGATTGATATATAGGACGATAGTATTCAGACACCGGAAATGTTCCGGAGTGTATCGGGTATTTATCGGAGTACCGGAGGGGTTACCGGAACCCCCGGGGGGAATATATGGGCCATATGGGCCATGAGAGGGGAGCACACCAGCTCACAAGGGGTGGCGCATCCCCCCTGTCGTGGATTTGTCACGGCAGATGTCCTAGTGAAAGGACTTAGTCGTGGAGCCATCGCTACGAGTTTACTTGAAGGGGTTAAAGCGGACACAAAGACACGAGGGTTTATACTAGTTCGGCCCCTTCGATGAAGGTAAAAGCCTACGTCTAGTTGTGATGGAATTGATGTAGTCTCGATGGCTAGGGAGCAAACAAGCTTCGCCTAGGCTCGAGTTGTTGGTTGTCTGTCCTGAACAGCCGCCGGGTCGTCCCCTTATATACACGGGTGACGCCCGTCGGTCCATAGAGTCCCAACCGGTTCATACTCGTATCCCGGTTGGCATCTCTCTATTCCTAACTTACAATACAAGTTATACATCAGGCCGGTTTACGGCTACATGTTCTAAACCGACTACAGGCCTTGGGCCTTCATCTGCTTATACCACTAATGAAGTTAACCCGGCCCAAATAGTCCGGTTTACACCTAGTGGTAATATCCCCAACATTAGGCCCCAGATTGATTTGAACTGGTTCATGTCAATCCTTCACAAAACCTTGTGTCTTGGATATCTTCTAGTAATTGGTAAACCGCCATGTCGTCATCATTTTTGGTTGCTGTAAACCGGCATGACGTCATCATGAAATTTATAACGCCCTCTTAATAACAGCTCCTGGATCCGCGCGCTTGACCTAGCTCGGTTGCCTTATAAATAAGACCGAAGGGTCATTTCTTTTCTTTCCCCTTCGTCCCTTCTTCTTCTTCTTCCTCACGCCGCCGGCTTTGGAGTTCCGCCACCGCCGTCGACCTCTGCCTCGTCTCGGGCCGCTGCATCAACCTGAACATACCAGAGTATTGCGGCATCTCTCCGCACCTCCTCCGTTCCCGGTAAGCTTTCTCCTCTTCATAACCTAGATCTGCTCTTAGGGTTCCGTGTTCATGCTGTGTTCATCGCGCGTTCATATCTGTTCTCTGACCTTGAATGAATCCGTGAACTCTTGCTGTGTTTAGTAGCGATCCCTAAGCATCCGCTTGCAATTTCTCATCTGAGCCCATAGATCTCCCGCACATATCCGCTCAATGGTTCACTTCTGTTTCTGCCTTACTCTTCGAAATATTTCCTGTTTTTGTGAGCTTGCTGTAGATCCGCGGCTGTAACAAGATTTTGTGAAACTTGTTTCTGCATACCTAGTTATCCATAGCTTCAATTGCTTCCGATGCTTAGGTCAGGCGGTTTAACTTTACCATAGAAAAAAATTGCTAAACCGGTATATATATCATTAGTCCCCTAGTTGAACCACCAGAATCCATATGATGCCGCGTTGTAGAAGACCGGTTTATAGGTACTGCCTCCGGGTTATCGTAGTTAAATCAACACCTTTTTATCCGGCATGTCCTTGAACTGGCTTACCTATTTCTTGTAGATCTCATCATGGCCAAACAAGTGTATGAGTGCAATTGAGTTCCCTCTCGCGTCACAGAATCACAGTTGGACGACCTAGTCCTGATCGGCGCTTTGGATGATAAAGATACGATCCACTGGAGGGTTCCCGGAGATGAATGTCCTCCCACACACCAGGAAGGAGAGGTCGTGGTCTTCGCAGATCACATGGCCCGGGGCTTCAAACCGCCCGGTTCTAAATTTTATCGGGATGTGTTGGCCAACTTTCAGCTCCGTCCATAGGATATTGGCCCCAACTCTGTCACCAATCTATGTCACTTTCAAGTACTTTCTGAGGCATACCTTCAAGAGGAGCCTTCAGTCGAGTTATTTAGAGATCTCTTTCATCTGAACCGTCGCATTGAATTCACCGACGGTCCTAATACTGAACTGGGCGGTATGGCCATTCAGAAGAGGAAGGAGATCACCTATCCCCACGTCAAACTCCATACTCACCCCAAGGAGTGGAATGCAACTTGGTTTTATTGCAAGGATACCTCCCCTGACAATGAAAATCCCTTGCCTGGCTTCCGTCCGGAACGGCTCAGCAACACTCACCCTTTTCCACAAAGGCTAAGCGCCAAGGAGAGAATTAAGTATGCTCCTCAGCTGTCCAAGCTCCGAGCCTTTATGGCCAACGGTTTAACTGGAATAGATCTTGCACGCTGCTGGATATCATGGAGTATACTGCCTCTGAGTCGGCGCCCCGGTTTGATGTGCAAGTACACTGGTAGCGTCGATGACCCACTCCGACATATCAAAATCCAAGTCTCCGACGACGAAGTCACCGAATCTGTAAAGAAGATGTTGAATGAACCGGAGCACCTCTGTGCTCAAACCGGTCTGCTTCCTTACTGCACCACCAACGAACCGCCAGCGGTAAGATTTTAATTGCTCTATTATTGAACCTGTTACTGCTTTATCTGCCTGACCTTTAATTATTGCTGATCCAGAGTGATGATTTGTTTTGGAGCAAGAAACTTTCACAAGATAAAACGGAGAAGGCAGGGCGGCCAACCCGGCCCAAGACCAAGGTTATCAAGAAACCAGCTCGTAAGAGAAAAACCACCGCTTCATCTGACCCAGCTATTGATGATGATGTGGGTAATCCGGATCTTGAGGTAGAACTTGATTCACTTGGCTTACTTTTTACACGCCTTATTGATGATGATGCTTGTCAGGATGACGCTGAAGCCAGCAATGCGGGATTCGTTGAGGTAACTATTCTCTCTTCCGATTCAGAAATCTTGCCTTTGCCAAAATTTCGCCAGGCAAACCGGAAAGTTAAATTTTCTCATCCTCTTGCTTATTTGGATCCCCAATTTCTTATGAAGACCCAGCAACACGAAGCTCGCCGCACAACCCGGCACAGCGGCCAGGTAGTTACCTCTGCCGGTTTACCGAACAGTCCGGTTCGAAAACGCCGCTCCGAGGTCTCCGACCTTTTTATTGATTTAAATCCTAAAGCGGGTTTCTTCCGTCAACCTCTTAATCCATCCGACTCCGATTATCAGGTCACTTCTCATTCATCGTCTGGTGAATCGTCGGCCACTCAGCTACCACCATTGAAAATAGTTGCTGGGTAAGTTAAACTGAACATATGCTTCTAGTATACTATGTAACGGCTTATGCCTTTCCTTGACTTTTTGCTTTTCTTTCAGGGCCAAACCGAAACCAAGCAAGAAGGCCCGCCTGGATAAAGCGGCTGAAGAAGATGTAGCCCCAGAACATGACCAAGCGTCGGATCGTGAAATGTTTACTCCTGAAGATATCCCCAATGATCCTCCTTTGCAAGACAACGTTATTCCCGAAGAAGGGCTTATTAACACTTCAGCCTCTGCTGATCCGCCTGCCAGCTCCGTCCGGATTGAAAAATCCCACACTCCTGCTGACAAACCGGCCGCACCAACACAAACCGGCGAGTCCAAAGATGATGACATTGTGATTACCGGTGTGGGCCGCTTTGAACCCGGGAATCCTGTCACCCTTACCAAGCATACCATCAAAGAGGATTTTTCCACTTTTAACAAAGGAAAATGGGATGTTGAACTAGAGACATATGCTGCCCTGAGTGCCCAAGATCTTCACTCCGGCTATTTAAACCGGCTTTACACTAGCCGTGACTGTGAAGCTGGCCTGGTCAAGATGATGAGGGATAAATTTGAGGTAATTTACTTCTTTTCTTGCTGCCATTGCATCCATCCTTCTAGCCCCCAAGGGCCGGTTTGTAACCTTGGTCAACCCGGGACTTGATCCTGAACATTTTTGAAACCCATCGGTATAGCCCTCAAGGGCCGGTCTAACTTAGCATAAGTAAACCAGGGCTCCAATAGAAAACTGTCCTTAGAACATAATTTGATCAAATAGCCATTAGCCCCCAAGTGCCAAGTTGAATACTTGTATTGAGCTTGGGACTTTGCAATCTAGTAATATATAAAAATTGAAGGTGCATTAGCCCCCAAGTATCAGGCATATAACTTTGTTATGTGGTTGATACTTCAATTTCTTGGATCGCCTGTGTAAAGCTTAAACGCTGTCTGTATGCAGGCTGAGGTGGAAATCAAGGAGGACCGGATTGCCGATTTGCAGGAGGCCTTGAAAACCCAGCAGGCTGAAACAGATAAGGCAAAGCAAGAATTAACCTGCACCTTGAGCACTGCTGAACAGCTGAAAGAAGGCTTCAAGAAAGAGCGGGCTGACTGGGCCACTGAGAAGGCCGCTTTAACCAAAAGAGCGGAAAATGCTGAAGCTGCCCTTAAACCGGTGGTGGATGAACTGACGGCCATACAGCGGCAAATACACTCCATGACCGCTGCAATCTTTGGTAAGCTCCTTTTAACTTCTGTGATAATTTGAACCTGCTGTAGCATAAATCCGGTTTGAGACCATTCCTATCCTGTCGTAGGCACACGCATTGGGCACTTAGGAAATGACGTGCGGAAGAAACTGAAAGCTGCCTACACCTTGGTGGAACAATTGTATACCGGAGCCCAACGGATCATCACCACAACTTCTCATAACAACCCGGCACCCTCTTTAATCCAGGACACTCTTAGCAAGTTGTCAATGCTTCCAGCCCGGATTGAGGAGCTGAAGAAATCCGCCGCCCGAACCGGAGCCATTAATGCCTTGATTCGGGCAAAGGCATGGGTGCCAGATTTTGATCCTGTGGAAGCAGCTCAAGGCTATCCCAGCCTGAAAGAAGATGGCTCTGAATTCAACGAAGAGGATTTAAGGGCAATAAACCGCGCCGTGCGCCCTCTAGCTTGTCAGCTAGCTGAAGAGGCAGATTTGACGCATTATCAAGCACAATATAATGATCAAAACAAGCGAGTGCCTGCCCCAACTGTTGAAGCGGAGAATCTGATCCCTCCAATCCGTAAGCACACTTATGCTCCTGATATTGAACCGTCTTCCCTGATCCATGAAGAGGCTGTTTTCCAAGCTTTAATGGGAATCGACTGGACCACTGTTGATTTCCAGCCAATGGGTAGAGACGAGGAAGCTGAAGCGGCGGAGGATGAGGAGCAGGCTTGAACCGGAAGCCGGTTTGGATAGTTGTCTGTGACATCTTTCCAAAAGAACAATGATCTTGTTTGGGCACCGTGCTGCCTTGTAATAGGATAGTTAATATTTCTGCCTGGAATATGCCTTCGTGCATAAGTACTGAAGCTTTTGTTTGAAAAACTTCAATTCATATTTCCTGCAATCAGAAAAATTTGAACTTCGGTGGCGGTTATACCGCCAGCCGATTTATGATCTTGATATGTGTATCAGTAATATAACAAATAGGTGATACATAAATACCTGCCATGTTTGGGCATGAAGCTGGCTTAGCCAAGCCTGAAGCGGCGGTTTTATAAACCATTACCGTCAAAAAAGGGGGGAGAAAATAGCTCCCGTGTAAACCGTACTGAATCAATACGAGCCCCCTGCTACTCCATGATGTTAACAGGAAAAGGTAAACCGGGCATACTCCTCCGGATTAAAGGGGAATCAAATCCATCGGCTGAACCGGAAAAAGGTGTTTGTTGACATAGAAGAAATCCAACAAAAACAAAGAACAAACAAACCATGAAAATAACATGGAAGCAAAGGCAATGATAAAAACCGTTTGCAAAAATATGCTATACTAAGCTGATCAGATGGAGTTACCATGGTCGGACAGGACCAAGCCCCCAATAGGAGTGACAATGATGCAAGTCAGCCAGGTCCCCAAATGATTCGTGGCATATATGCCAGATCAAGAGGCGTGACAATGGTTCGGGTTCGACCATGCCCCCAAGTGATTTTGTGGCCTTAGGCCGACCAAGAGGCGTGACTGGTTCAGACTTGACCATGTCCCCAAATGATCTGGTGGCTGTCGCCTATCAAAGGGTGTCGCGTTGGTTCGGACACGACCAAGGCCCCCAGTGATAAAGAGCAAATGTCAAGGGGTAAACCGGAGGCCGCTTTAAACAGAGCCGCTCCGTGTAACCACGCATGATAAGAAAGACAGAGACCCCGCTTTAGCTGAGGCTCCGGTTTGATATATCAAAGATAATATATACATTGTCATGATATGTACATAGATAGAGCCGATGGCTCAAGTATAGTAAGGCCGCAGATGAGCTATGTTCCACGGCCTGTTGGTCTCCTCCTCTGATGTACGTGAGTCTTGATGCTCTCGAATATCAATCAAATAGTACGACCCGTTGTGCAGATTCTTGCTGACCACGAAAGGTCCTTCCCAAGGTGGGGATAACTTGTGCATATCTGTCTGGTCTTGGATCAGTCGAAGCACCAAATCTCCTTCTTGAAAAGTTCTGGTTCTAACCCGGTGACTGTGATAGCGACGAAGATCTTGTTGGTAAATCGCCAAACGGGCAGCCGCTAGATCACGCGCCTCGTCCAATAGGTCCAAAGCGTCTTGCCGTGCTGTCTCATTGCCCGCTTCAACATAAGCTGCCACACGAGGCGAATCATGCCGGATATCACTAGGGAGAACTGTCTCTGCTCCATAGACCATAAAAAATGGTGTGTAGCCTGTGGACCGGTTTGGCGTAGTATTGATACTCCAGAGCACAGATGGTAGCTCTTCAACCCAACATCCCGGTGTCCTTTGCAATGGGACCATAAGCCGGGGTTTGATGCCTCGCAAGATCTCTTGATTAGCTCGTTCTGCCTATCCATTGGACTGGGGGGTGCGCCACTGATGACACGTCAAGTCGGATGTGCTCACGTTCATAGAACTCCTTCATAGCCCCCTTGGATAAATTGGTACCGTTGTCAGTAATGATACTGTGCGGAAAGCCAAACCGGAAAATCACCTTTTTGATGAACTGCACCGCTGTTGCTGCATCGCACTTGCTGACAGGCTCCGCTTCAACCCACTTGGTAAATTTATCAACTGCCACCAAAAGGTGGGTTTTCTTATCCTTGGATCTTTTAAAAGGTCCGACCATATCCAGCCCCCAAGTTGCAAACGGCCATGTTATTGGAATCATCCTCAATTCTTGAGCCGGCACATGCGCACGCCTTGAAAATTTCTGACATCCATCGCACCGTTTAACCAAGTCCTCCGCATCAGCATGTGCTGTCAACCAGTAAAACCCGTGATGAAACGCCTTTGCCACCAGAGACTTTGAACCGGCGTGGTGTCCACAATCCCCTTCATGGATTTCTCGTAATATTTCACAGCCTTCCTCAGGAGAAACACAACATTAAAATGCCCCTGATACACTGCAATGATGCAATTCACCATTGAGAATCGTCATGGACTTGGATCGCCGGACTATCTGCCTTGCTAGAATTTCATCCTCTGGCAACTCCCTCCGGGTCATGTATGCAATATAAGGAACCGTCCAATCCGGAATAGCATGTAATGCTGCCACCAATTGAGCCTCTGGGTCAGGAATAGCCAAATCCGCTTCACCTGGGAGCTGGACTGACGGATTGTGCAACACGTCCAAAAAGACATTAGGCGGGACCGGTTTGCGCTGAGAACCCAACCGGCTTAAAGCGTCCGCCGCTTCATTCTTTCGACGGTCCACATGATCCACTTGATAACCCTTGAAGCAACCTGCAATATTATCCACTTCCCGACGATATGCAGCCATGAGCGGGTCCTTAGAATCCCAAGTGCCAGACACCTGTTGAACCACAAGGTCCGAGTCACCGAAACACTTAACCCGGCTTAAGTTCATCTCTTTAGCCATCCAGAGACCATGGAGCAAGGCTTCGTACTCAGCTGCATTGTTAGTACAAGGGAATATTAAGCGGAGAACATAACAGAACTTATCACCTCATGGGGAAGTTAATACGACTCCAGCCCCCAAGCCTTCCAATTGCCTGGATCCATCAAAATGAATAGTCCAATATGTGTGATCCGGCTTTTCCTCTAGCGCTTGTAATTCCGTCCAGTCATTGATGAAATCAACAAGTTCTTGAGACTTCACCGCCGTCCGAGGTACATATTTCAGTCCGTGTGGCCCAAGCTCTATAGCCCACTTGGCAATCCGGCCAGTCGCCTCCCGGTTCTGTATGATATCACCCAAGGGAGCTGAAATGACCACTGTGATGGGGTGCCCTTGAAAATACTGCTTCAACTTCCGGCTGGCCATGAAGACACCATAGACCAGCTTCTGCCAATGCGGATACCTCTGCTTGGATTCAATAAGCACCTCGCTGATATAATAAACCGGCCGCTTCTTCAAAGGGATAGCCTTCTCCCCGAGGCGGCTGATAAACCGGCTCAGTGCAGCGATTCGGCCCGCCAAACGCTGAACATCGTTGATACATTTTGGTTTAGCTAGGGATGTAATAGCCGTAATCTTCTCCGGGTTAGCCTCAATTCCTCTGTTAGACACCAGGAAACCCAGTAACTTGCCTGCCGGAACACCAAAGACACACTTGGCCAGATTAAGCATCATCGTGTAAACTCGCAAGTTGTCAAAGGTCTCCTTCAAATCATCCACCAGCGTCTCCTTCTGTCTTGACTTCACTACGATATCATCCACATAGGCATGCACATTGCGGCCGATCTGTTTATGCAAGCAATTCTGTACACACCGTTGATAGGTGGCTTGGGCACTCTTGAGCCCGAAGGGCATAGATACATAGCAGAAGGCTCCAAAGGGAGTAATAAATGTTGTTTTCTCCTGGTCCTTAACTGCCATCTTGATCTGATGATATCCAGAGTATGCATCTAAAAAACTCAAACGCTCACAACCCGCCGTGGCATCAATGATCTGATCAATGCGGGGGAGGGCAAAAGGATCCGCCGAACAGGCCTTGTTAAGATCTGTGTAATCCACACACATACGCCAGGTGCCGTTTTTCTTAAGAACCAGCACCGGATTTGCAAGCCACTCTGGATGGAACACCTCAACAATAAAACTGGCTGCT